>JAZHEH010003403.1:9607500-12007500 GCA_036589455.1 Ateles fusciceps
GTGTGTTTGCCCTTTCAAAGTCCCATAGCCTCTTTGGTCTGTGTCATTAAATGTTATTTCATTGTCAGGGGTATTTATATACGCCTCATCTCTTTTCCTACTAGATCATACTGGAAACTGTGTCATGTGCATTTGTGTGGTGGCACCTGATGTGTCCCCTGCATACAACTTAGTCCTTTCAGTCTATTTTTTAAATTTTGCTTCTAGTCTTTCTATTCAGCCTGTCTCTGGCTTTGGTCATCAGCTACAAGCATCCCTCATTTCTGGCTGTTGTTCCTTGAGACTGATGGGGTCCTCTGTGGCTTGGCCTCAAATGATTCCCTTGGGAACTGCCTCTTTAAGGAGCACAGGTGTGTGAAACCCATACATTTAATGGAACCTGACTGTCTTCTTGGTGCTGATTATAGGAGAATCAGTAGCAAGAAAATAGTAGCTGTGGTTGCCAAGTTGAGATGATATCATATGTACTTAATTATAGCTAAGCCATGCAAAACTTACAGACTTCAACAGTGAATCAAATTGCGAGAAAATAATAGGATAAAATCTTCCAGTTTTTGAGGGCTCTTTATTTGTTGACAACTGTGGTAGGTTGTGATTTACACTTCCGAGAGAAAAGCCCAATAGCATGGTGAAGAATTGAGGTTTTGGAGGGGCACCCTGCAAGAGAGATGCCAAACTCCCATAGGGAACAGTAAGAGAAGAGGAGACTTAGGATAACTTGTCAAATGAGAATTTTTGAGCATTTTGCTTTGTGGTATGTGATGAAAAGTCTATTCTGTTGCAAAAATTTCAACAAAATCTATATTGCTCATTAATGCTTTTTTTGTATGAGTAAATTCCCTTTGGGGAATGCAACTAGTATTAAATTTGGGGTGGTTCAAGTACAGTAGAGAGCAAAAACAGAGATTCTATATGGGGACATCTGACCTCTGTGTTCCATTAGTCCTTAAGTATTCATTCAAAATTATCTCCTCGGTGGTGATGACTCCTGATATTTTCCAGCTTTCTTAAGAAGAGAATAGAGACAACGTTTAATTAAAGTAATTCAGATATTAAGTTGAATAGTTTCCTAATAGTGGGGCTGCTGAATATTGATATGATTTCAAAAAAGTATTCAAGCATCAAATGGAGATGGAGGTGCATTTTAAATTAGCTATTTTAAAGGTACCATGGAACCCTTAAAGCAATATTTCCAAGGAAGGTTTTCTCATTTTCTTCTCTAAATTAAGAACCTTTAAAAAAAATCTGTTTCTATTTGACCAAGAGGATAGGAATGAGGACACCTTACCCCAGTCCTGGACTACTTCATACTGTACAAGGACTGCTTTTTGCTCTCCTCTCTTCACCCCAGCTCGGCACGATCCAGCTAGAGTAGCTCATAATCCACCAGCCAGAGGGGTTATGGGGTAGTTTGAGGCTACTGCTTACACAAAGGCCAAGGGTGTCTCAATATCCTCCCAGTGCAGTCCTCATCTCTCTCCAAGTCTCACATTTTTCACATTTATATGTAGAGCCATTCAGCTTGGACTCAGCTAACTTGATCTTGCATGTTCACATCTGCCAATTAATATTATTTTCCAAGTATGTGAAAACTTTTATACTGAGAATGATGACTTTGTTTGGTTTGAGAAAACAGGAACATCCTCAAATTATAAACATCCACTTTCTTTAGAAATCACTAGGATTGGGATAAATAAACAATCTTTTTTCATTCCACCCATTTTACTAAAAGTATCTGTCCTTTGTCCTTGCTAAAAGTGCCCCAGGCGCTCAAGCTGGAAACCTAGGGCCTTTCTTCCCCCTCTATCCCACATCAGAGCTATCACCAAATCAAAGTAATTTTATTTTCAAATTACAGTAATACTCTGGCTACTCTCTTCTGCTTTCACAGCCACCACCCTAGTTCAAGTCACTGTCATCTCTTATGATGACCACTGCAATAGTCTCCAGTGTGGGTTCTCTGCTTCCATTTAATTTTCACAAAGCAGTCATAGCATTCTTAAAATGCAAGTGGAATCATGTCATTTTCCTGTCCAAATCCAACCCTTCAATCATTTCTCAATGTGTTCGATGGAACCCAAACTCTGTAACATGGTCTATTGGCCCTCTCTTGAAGCACATTTTGTGCTATTTTCTCCCTAATACTTTTCCTTAGTAAATCACTAATTTCGTTCAGTTATATTGGGATGAATAGTTTTTTACTGATTTACTACAGTTTAGCTATACTCAGAATTATGGCAACTCATACTTAACTATATACTCTTGGCATTTCTAATTTTCCTCACTAAAATATTTAATCATAGATGAATATGCACCATGAGCTTAGATACTGCAGAGATATGTCTTCCCTAACTAAACTTGGGACTGTTTCCTACCTTTTTCAAGGGGCCAACTGTCTTTAGTTTTTCAAAGAACCATGCATGTATTTATTTCAGCCTTTGGTATTGTACCTGTAACATTATAAAATGTATTATACAGACAAAGCATATGTGATATGTAAACTCATGATAAAAAGTCTTGTTTCTGTTTTGATTACCAAGGAAGAGTATTCAACATTTTTTAAAAATTTAATCTCCTTCAATTTTAATTTTAAAAATTTCAGAGTCACGGCTCAATGTTATGTTTTTAGGGGCAAATGGGCTGGGAAAAGCTACCAATCATAGCTAAGCCAAAAAACCTGCTGTGTGTCCTTTTAACCACCAGAGACACTGGAGGATGAATGATCAGGGTGGGACTTGTGTGAAAGATATGGTAAAAGGTCACATCTTAATGAGCACACCAATCACTCCCAAGTTGATGGTTTTTACTTTGCTTAGTCTTTGATGGCACATTCAAATTGGATAATTTAAAGATAATTTCATAAAAGTCTCTACAAGGGACTCAAATCAGCAAGGAAAAATACTGAACAATCCCATCAAAAAGTGGGCAAAGGACATGAATAGACAATTCTCAAAAGAAGATATTCAGACAGCCAAAAAACATGTAAAAATGTTTAACATCACTAATTATCAGAGAAATACATGTTAAAACTACAATGAGATACCACCTTATTCTTGCAAGACTGGCCATAATTTAAAAATAAAAAAGTAATAGACATTGGTATGGATGTGGTGAATAGGGAAATCTTTTATATGGTTGGTGAGAATGTAACCTAGTACAACCACTACGGAAAACATTATAGAGATTCCTTAAAGGACTAAAACTAGAACTACGATTCCATCTAGTAATCCTACTACTGGGTATCTACCCAAAGGAAAAAAAGTCATTATATGAAAAAGACATATGCACATGCCTGTTTATAGCAACAGAATTCACAATTGCAAAAATATGGAACCAACTTAAATGTTCATCCACCAAAGAGTAGATAAAGAAAATGCGGTAGATATATACCATGGATTCAGCCATAAAGCAGAATCAAATAATGGCCTTTGCAGCAACTTGAATGGAGTTGGAGACCATTATTCTAAGTGAAGCAACTCAGGAATGGAAAACCCAATATCATATGTTCTCACTTACAAGTGGGAGCTAAGCTATGAAAATACAAAGCCATAAGAATGACATAATGGACTTTTGGGACTCGGGGAGAAGAGTGGGAGGAGGATAAGGAATCAAAGACTACGTACTGGGTACAGTGTACACTGCTTAAGTGACAGGTACACCAAAATCTTAGAAATCACTACTAAAAAACTTATCCATTTAACCAAAAAACACCTGTTCTCCAAAAACTATTGAAATAAAATAAAATAAAAAGAAAGATTTAAAAAAGTTTAAGTACGGTCAAGGAAAAGCAAGAGGGAACTCTAGTACCTGGAAATGCCTGAGCCAGTTGTAAATTTCTGTTGAGTTTGGGTCCCCTTGTTACAGCACTGAGCCTACTTTAATATGCAAGTGAACTCTTTAAAAATTAGAATATATTTAAATATATTTAGTATATTTCTAACTTAATTTTTATATAGGTAAATTTACATGGATCCAAAGGAATAAAGGATTTTCAGTGTTAAGTCTCTTTCCCCTTCTCACAACCACTCATTAGTTAATTGTGAATCTTCTAGAGATATATATAAACAAACATATAAAAATTGTTAGACCTTTGTCCATTTTTTACAAAAATCTCGGCAATATTGTGAGCACTTATTCTATACCAGTTTCTGTTCTAAGAATTTACATTTAACGGACTATGAAACAACTCTATAAGACATATACTGTTATAATCTCTAGTTTACAGATGAGAAAACTGAGAAACATAAAACACAGGTGTGCCCAAGATCACACAGCTAATGAGTAGTGGGGGTAAGATTTGAACCTAGGCTGTCTGATTCCAGTTCCTATTCTCTTAACCACTTTATTGTATGGCTTCAGAGATAATACTGTTAACATAATAAATGTATTTTATCCTATATATGTTATAAAACAGCATTTTACTGTTTCTGTGATATAATAATGTATTTTTTAAATTTTCACTTATTCCTTCTACTTGTTTGGAAATTATACGCTCTATTTTTTTAGTTGTTACTCTTAAAAACATAATATATATACTTAATGTAAAGTCTACAATTAATTATTTCTATTCTCTTCAGAAACAAAACGTGTCAGTCTAATGCCATTCTCCCTGGTTTATATGCTATCATTTTATATTGTGTCCAATTTGGGGTCTATCATAGTATTTTTTAAATTTATAAGTGAAGACATTATTATTGCTGTATGCAGTCTGTATTTTTTTAGATTTGCCTATGTATTTATCATTCTTTTTGCTGACCTTTTCATCCCACCTTTAAATCTCATGTGCATATAATTGGATTAATCATAATTTGGACTCATGATATGCTGTCATCATTAATCCACCATGATCCTCATTTTAAAATTCTCTCTTTTGCTTAAGGAACAACTATGAGTATATTGCTGAACCCACGAACACTAGCTATAACATGTCTATGTACAAGTTTTTCTTGCATCTCAAATCAATTTATGTTTTTCCCAAAGTACATCCTTCAGAAGTTCCTCTGGTCTGCTGGTGGTAAATACTTTTACTTTTTGTTAGGTGATAAAAGTCTTTATGTCACCCTTTGTCTTGAGTAATAATTTTGTTGGATAGAGAATTCTAGGTTGATAGATTTCTCTCAGGATTTTGAAAATATTTTACTATCCTTAGATTCCACTTTTTGATTGATGAAAACTTGGATTCCATTTTTTGGTTGATGGTTGTTAGTCAAATTTTTGTTCTGTTTAGTGGCTGTTTCTTTCTGACTGCCTTTAAGAGTTTCTTTGTTTTTGGTACCCTGCAGCTACATTATAATATGTCCAGGTGTGAATTTGCTTTCTTTTTTCCTGCTTGGTTTATGTTGTGATTCCCATATCTATGGATGTATATCTTTCATCATTTCTGGAAAATTCTCAACCATTATCTCTTCTTCTTCTTCTGCTTTATCCTTTGAAAATATATACTAGATGTTTTCCCATTTTATCCTCCATTTATCTGAACATTTAAAAAAATATTTCACCACTCCTTAGTTCTCTGCATTACATTCTGGGTAATTCCTTAATTTCTTTTTTCCAATTCACTGTTTGTTCTATTGTGTCCAAACTGCTTTTTAATTCCTCTTGATTATCATTTTTCTTTCCAGAAGTTCTATTTGGTTCTTTTAAAAATCTGCCTAATCAACTATAATTCCTTTAAATTTTAAACAAGTTATTTCATATTCTGTAACTGGTAATCCTAATATCTGGTCTCTTTTTTTTTTTTAATATTTATCCTGACCACTCCTCATGGCACCTTTTAACTCATTTATGTGGTATATTTTGTTCATGAATTCACATTTAAATGACTTGAGTCTGTGACTGCTTGATGGTTCTGGACTGAGAATGTTTTTCTCTAAAAAGAATTTGCATTTGCTACTGCAGGGTATCTGCTTGGACCCACTTTAATTTAGCTTATGGCTCTGGGGATTACCTAGACAGAGGTAGTGTAAATTTGAATCTCCGATTTGTATCAGTAAGCTTATAATATCATTTCTCAGGAAGTCTATTGTTTTATATATCGATATAATCCAGAGAAGGAGCAGAAACAGAAAACTTCCCACGTTGGCTCTCTTTGCAAGCAGATGGGTATTTTCTTCAATAACCTCTTTAAGTGACTCCTGACTAGTCTAAGGGCTACTCTCCCATTCCCTGAATCAGTCAATCATTAATCCCTCAAACTCTGGGTTCCTAAAATAAATTTTTGCTTTCAGAAGCACTCAGTTCTGTCCATCTTTATCTCTGTAATTTTTGCTTATTCTTCATTTTTGCTAGTCCTTAGGGATGTTTTATACTTTTTTGTGTGCCCAGCAATGCAATTGACATGGTTTGTCTGTCCCTGCACCCAAATCTCATCTTGAATTGCAATCCCCATAATCTCTACATATTGAGGAAGGGACCTGGTGGGAGGTGATTGGATCATGGGAGTGGTTTCCCCCATGCTGTTCTCATGATAGTGAGTTCTCACCAGATCTGATGGTTTTATTACATGTTTGACAATTCCTCCTATCTCTCTCTCTCTAAATCTCACCTGCCACCATATAAGATGTGCCTGCTTTCCCTTCTGTCATGATTGTAAGTTTCCTGAGACCTCCCTAGCCATGCAGAACTGTGAGTCAATTAAATGTCTTTTCTTTTTTTTTTTTGAATCTGAAGTCTTGTCTTTTACTCATGGGGAAAAAAAAAATACAATAGCGGTTTTGTTCTCCTGGCTGCCCACTGCAAGCCTGGCATAAACAGTCCGCTCACTTCTGTTTGGAGAAATATTCTTTGCTGTTTTGGACTTCAGGCTTGATGGTATCACTGCCAGGTTTCCAGCCAGCTGGGCACACTTCCCCATGTTTGTCAGTGAACTGGAAGGCCTGAACTAGTCTCAAAGTCTCATCCACAGAGCGGCCAACAGGGAGGTCATTTATAGTGAGCTGCCGAAGAATACCCTTATCATCAATGATAAAGAGGCCCCTGAATGAGATGCCTTCATCAGCCTTTAAGACCCCATAATCCTGAGCAATGGTGCGCTTTGGGTCTGATATCAAAGGAATGTTCATGGGTCCCAGTCCTCCTTGTTTCTTAGGTGTGTTGATCCATGCCAGGTGACAGAAGTGAGAATCCACAGAAGCACCAATCACTTGGCAGTTGAGTTTCTTAAATTCTTCTGCCCTATCACTGAAAGCAATGATCTCCGTGGGGCACACAAAGGTGAAGTCAAGAGGGTAAAAGAAGAACACAACATATTTTCCTTTGTAGTCAGACAGGCTGATATCTTTAAACTGACCATCTGGCATAACAGCTGTGGCTTTGGAGTTGGGGGCAGGGTGCCCAATTTTAGCATTTCCTGAAGACATCTTCCTCTCAGCTTCTTGAATACGCTGGTTTGCAACGCCTGGTCTCCAACCGCACGTCTTGGCCTCCCAAAGTGCTGGAATTAGAGCTAAATGTCTTTTCTTTATAAACTGCTCACTCTCCTGAAGTTCTTTATAGCAGTGTAAAAATGAACTAATACAGTAATTTATATTATATATATATGCATATAAATTTATAAATATATTTATGTATTTATAATTTACCTAGCAGCTGATTGTTTCATGACAGTGTGGGAGGAGATTTTCAAAATACCTAGTGTTTCATCCTGCCCAAGACAGAACTTCCTAGTGTGATCTTTTAAAAGACAGAGTTTTTACCCCTAATTAGAATATTGTAATGAATGTTCAATGTTCTTAGAATAAAGACTAAAATATATCTTCACAAAGTCTGTGAAGACTTATTGAATATAGTTATAGTTTTACATTTATTTGTGTATCATTTTTTAAATGTCCGGCAGCCTCCAAGATAACTGCCCCCACCCAGCCCAAGATTCTCACCTCCTGATATTCATGCTCAGTGTAGCTCTCTCTCATATGCAATAAGGCTGACATATGGAACCTAGGATATTGTGGACAATGTGTGACTTCTGCAGTAAGATCATAAAAGATATCTCACTTCTGCCTTGCTCTCTTGGGTCACTCACTCTGGAGAAAGCCAGCTGTCATGCCAAGAGGCACCTAAGCAGCCGTATAAAGAGTTCACATGGTGAATAACTGAAGCCTCTTGCCAGCAGGCATGTGAGTGAGCCGTTTTAGAGGCACATCTTTCCTCTGCAGTCAGACCTTCATCTGGCCAACACTGGAATTGTTGGCTTATGAAAATCTTTGAGCCAGAACCACCCAGTGAAACTACTCCTAAATTCCTGACTCACAGCCTTTGTGAGATAATAAATAATAACTTGTTTTATGCTACCAGGTTTTGGGATTAATTTGTTATACAGCAAAAGATAATAATAGATAACTAATATAATGTCCATCTCTGTCCCTACACTGAATACTTCAAGAAGCAGAGACTGTGTCTGTTTTTGCTTACCCTTGCATGCCCTGTGCCTGGCATATAGTAGAGACTTAAGAAATATTTGTTGAATCAACAAATAAAGCAATCAATATAAAAATTTTATGTCCTTAGTCCCTAGGAAAGATTTCATGACAAAAACGCCAAAAGCAATTTTGACTAAAACAAAAATTGATAAGCTCATTAAACTAAAGAGCTTCTGCACAGCAAACAAACAAACAAAAAACACCTATCAACAGAGTAAAGAGATAGCCTACAGAATGGGAGAAAATGTCTGCAAACTATGTATTTGACAAAGGTCTAATATCAAGAATCTACAAGAAACTTAATAAGGAAAAAACAAATAACTCCATTAAAAAGTGAGCAAAGGACATGAACAGACACTTTTCAAAAGAAGACATACATGCGGCCAACAAACATATGAAAAAAGTCAACTTCACTGAACATTAGAGAAATGCGAATTAAAACCATAATGAAATACCATTTCACACCAGTCGGAATGGCTACTATTAAAAGGTCAAAAGATTACAGATGCTGGCAAGATTGCAGAGAAAAAAGAACACTTAAATACTGCTGGTGGGAGTGTAAATTAGTTCATCCATTGTGGAAAGCAGTTTGGCAATTTCTCAAAGAACTTAAAACAGAATCATTATTCGACCCAGCAATCCCATTTTTAGGTATGTGCTCAAAGGAATAGAAATAATTTTATTTTAAAAACACGTGGATGTGTATGTTAATCACAGCACTATTCACAATAGCAAATGTAAGCGTTATTGCCGAGTTTAAAATGAGGAAACTTAGACCAGTATAAGAAAATGAAAAAACAATTTATTTAGGTACCAGGCAAGGTTCTATGGTCTGGGGAGGGGGCCAGAGAAGTCGCACCTAACTTTTTAGGGCAAGGGGTTTTATAGGGAGTGAAGGCGTTTAATTGGGAACTGAGGAGACAAAGCATAAGGCACTTGATTGGATATTGGAACACAGGACATGGAGGAGGCAAGCTACTACTAGAGGGTAGGCGGGATTTTTGGTGAGCGGGCCGCCTTGGGGAAAAATGACCTTGACGGGGCAAAGTGCTTATCGGGCAAGGGAGTGCTATCAGGCAAGAAAGTGTTATCGGGCAAGAAAGTGCTATTGGGCAAGAAAGTGCTATGGGGCAAGAAAGTGCTATTGGGCAAGGTTTGTCAGGGCTTTTCAAAAATTTCTGGGCGGGGGTTTCCAGCGGTGGGCTAGGTGTCAGGTGCAGAGTTTGCTTCAGGGATAGGTGTTGGGGAGGCTATGTGGAGGAGTTAAACGTTGATCGCGGAGTGGCGACGTAATTCCCAGACGCTGGGAGTAATGGGCACATCTGAGCTCCCCAGCGAGGCAACCGGCCTTACAGCAAAGACGTGTAATCAACCTAGTTGCCCATCAGTAGTAAACTGGATAAAGAAAATGTGGTACATATATACCATGGAATACTATGCAGCCATAAAAATGAGATCTTGTCCTTTGCAGCAACCTGGATACAGCTGGAGGCTATTATCCTAAGCAAGCTAACACAGGAACAGAAAACCAAATACCTCATGTTCTCATTTACAAGTAGGAGCTAAACATTGGTCATACACGAACACAAAGAAAGGAACAACAGACACGAAGGCCTACTGGAAGGTAGAGAGTGGGAGGAGGGTGAGGAATGAAAAACCACTTATCATTCACTATGCTTATCACCTGGGTGATTAAATAATCTGTACACCAAACTCCTGTGACATGCAATTCACCTACATAACACACCTGCACATGAACTTGTGAACCTAAAATAAAAGTTAAAAAAAAAAAAAGAGATTGCATGTTCTGTGCCATAGAAATGACCAGAAGAATCCCATGGTGAGAAGCTTCTAGAAAAATTATCTTGACATTATATAATGGCCAATATTTTCCTTAGATACTGAGAAATTTTAGATTTGGAATACGTTTATACAGAATCTGCTGTATTTAATGGGTTTTCAAAATATGTGGGCAGTGGAAGATGACAGCAGGGATCAGGCTAAGTAGTTCTCATCATTTAAGTTCCTTAAAAGAAAACAAAACATCACAAAATGTTTAAAAATGGCTTTGGTTCTATTTCAAAGAAAGAATTAAAAGGGGAAAGATAAATCCAGAATTTGAGTATGTGGATGTTCCTGGGTATGGGGGTATGTGTTCATTGCAGCAGTGGTGGTGGCAGCATTAGTGGTAATGGTGGCTCTGGGAATGAGGGTAGACATTGCCTCACCCCATCCTTCTGCTTTTCTAGCCTTGACCCTTCCAACAAAGAAGGGTTGGAAATTATTCCAAGTGCCTATTTTCCAACAAATAACAGCTCAAGTCCTTCTTCTTCTGGAAAGCTTTCTCTGACTCTTAGGGGCCACTACCTTCTGTAACTTCTATTGCACTTATAATCTTTAATAAATTCATGGAGGTCTTAAATCATTATATTATGGTTTACTTTTTTTTTTTTCCCCAGAAACAGTGTCTGTCTCTCACTCCCAGGCTGGAGTGAAGTGGTGCAATCATAGCTCACTGTAATCTCAAGCTCCTGGTCTCAAGCAATCCTTCCACCTTGGCCTCTCCAAACCCTGGGATTACAGGTGTGAGCCACTGAGCCTGGCCTGGTTTATGCATATTTGTAAGTATGCTATGTACTTGATTTCCCTCCATTGAACACACAGTATTCTTAGTAGAAAGATGATTCCCTCAGTTAGAGTTGCTATTCAGAGCAGTGGGAAATTCACACAGTAGGTCTGGGGAAGGAGGAAGTGGAGATCATCTTCAGAGTCTTTGAGGATCGGTTTCAGTTTCAGGCTTAAGGGTAAGTGCTTAGCCAGAGAGAAATACTATGATGAGGCAGAGTCAGAAACCAGCCAGGAAGTGGACTGAAGGCAAGAGGAGACAAAGAGATTCTGGATGTGGGCACAAAAATGCAGGAACAAGAGTTCAGTCTTATTGGGTATTGACTGTATGGTCCCCAGAGCAGATTACCCAACTGTAAGTTGCAGATCTAGACTGACATTCTTTCCCAAACTAGACTATACATTCCTCAAGGATTGGCGTTTTTACTCATCTCTTTCTATCCTCAGGGTATTGCATTGGCTCTAAATATGATAGTTGCCCAGTGCATTTATATATGTTTATATATATAATATTATAATTTTATATTTATAAATATATAATATTTAAACTTTTATCTGACTTTTACAGTATTCATGAAATTTACTGTATTTATATTTGATTTTCATATAGCTAGCTGTGTGAGATTAAGCTTCACTAGGTAGATAAAAGGATTGAAGCTTATTAGTTGTGAGTAATATATATACTACAAAAATGAGCCATTGTTAGTGACCTCTAAAATAAAATTGAAATAACACCTTCACCTGCAACATTGTCTGAGCTAACTACATACTGTCATATAGATCACTTGAACCAACCTTAATAGATGAGTCATTTATAATCAGGAAATAAATTGAATACAAATAGGATTTGCTAAAGAATGTGATTTTCTCTTGCAATATTTACTTATTTTTGATATGTGTCTAAATTATTGCTACTCTGAATTCATGAGGTTGAAAGGAATAAGGTTTAATTGCTGTGTGATGAGTTAAAATATTAATTGTGTTTATTGTTCTGTATTTGTTCCTTCTGCCATTTCAAGCAGGTAGCCAGGACCTAGATAATTCCTGTGATTTTTAATTCATTTTAAAAATTTGAATTTTAATTTTTGGCAAGCCTGAAACCTGAAGCTACTTGAGATAAAAGGATTTCACATATTTGTTGGAAACTAAATTCATTGAAGAGATCTTTCCAAGTGAAGAGATTATTCCAAGTGCCTTTGAGGAACAATTAGGGAAGAGAAGAGTGGATATAGAACTCTGGCAAGAAATGGGTTTGGGGTGCAAGATAGCTTTAAATGCTTTAATTTAAATGTCTATAGATGGGGTGAACTTTACTCAGATTGACGCAGTCCCTTCCTGTTTCTGGCATTTGACTTGAGAACTGTTAACAAGCAGTAGTAGCAGAAAGGGGAGGCTTTTCCAGACTGGGAAAAGGCATCCTGAGGCCCATGAGGTAGGAGAAAGCAGCACTGTAGCACAAGGTGTATCTAAGAAATGAAGGTAGGGACTACCCTTCAGTATCTGAGGCCTAGAAGCTGAATTTACTGCTGGTTTCATAAGGGAGGGCTCCGCCGTACAGACAAGGCCTCACTGAAACATGTGACCTGCTGATCTGACAATGGGTTATTGGTACACGTCTTTGGGTTGTGTTGTTTCTAGAGGCAGGAGTGGACTGACCTCAGCCTTAGAAGCAGTTTCACTGGAGTGAGTTCACTACTTATTGGTTGATTTCCAAAGTGGGAGGCTGTCACTGATTGACTGGCTTTCAGAGGAAAGTACGATCCTGCTGAATGGAGTAGCAGTTCTGGTATTTACCTGTTACTGTGGCTATAGAGTTACCAGTTTTTTCTTAGAAGAATGGGACTTTTATTTTTTATTTTGTTTAATTCTCAGAAAGATGGGACCTTGTGCTCGAGTTTGCTCGCTAGACAAAGATTTACAACTGCACATAATCTTTCTGAAACAGCGAGCTTCCAGATCATGGGCGGCCACTGGGTTTTGGACATGAGAATGTGAGGGGCAACCATGAGGGCATGGAGGTGACAGGCCTTCCCTGTTCTCCAGGTGTCATGGAAATCTCATGGCTTCTGCTGTCGTATAGAAAAGAAGGTGCCCGCAGCAATTAATAGTGAATTGCCTCCCAATCCGAGAGATGGGGGCTAAAAGCGAGATTTGAACTGATTTAAAGAATATAAATAAATGCAATACTTCTTTCACCCCCTGTGTTTGTAGACTGATACAATTTCCCCTCATTTTATGAAAGGGGATAATTATGATACATACTTGTCCTTAAAAGATGGAAGAACACGGAAGGAACAGTAAAAATAGGACTGGCGATTTTGTTTAAATTGGATATGAAGGGTAAGCGGGAGGCGTTTGTAGCGCAAAATTTCTTCCTTGGCCTCTCAAAACAAACTCACCCTTCCTGAAATGAAGGAGCTGGGCTAAATCATCTCTAGGGTCATTCACAGATCTAACCCACCTATTATTTTTAATAGGACTATTACAGCAGAATCCAAGTTTCAGAATGTAACTGCATCTTGTTAAGAAGCCAAATCTATTGATTCATTAACACCAGGGAAAAGTAAATAAGCTTAGTTATTTTACCTATAATTATAATGTTCTACATTTGTAAAATGACTTCCTGCCACCCATCTCGCTTTAAACTCAATAAAACTTTTAAGCTCTTACAGGGTAGGAGATACTAGAAGTGTCCAAGAATTCTGGAGCCCTTCCCTGGCTTTTGTACTGACGTTGGGAGGTGTGAAGAGATGGCCACAGAGCTCCTAGACCCTCATCCCTAGTACTCAGGGACTCACCACCCTATCTGCTTTGGAGTCTTGCAGTCTGTCCTATCATACCTTCTATCTTTGTTCATATCAGCCACCACAGAAAGCCCAACACCTCCACATCTTCCAACATCACCTGGACTCCCATCCTCAGGAGGCTCTGAACCTTCCCTAATTCTTCCACTCCTCCTTCCACCGGCTCCCAAAAGCCCCAAACCTCTCACTGCATCTCCTGAAGCTCTGTCAGTTTCCAGTTAAGTCCTCTGTGCTCTCAGCCTCCTCTGTGTGTTCTCTTCATCTGCTTGTTCTCACTGGACTCCTAAGGAACATGTTCCCATAAGGCCTCTCAGGTGAGAGCCATTTCCTCTCTTACGTCACTCATACCACCGTGTAGAGAGACAAGGATCATTCTTGTTGCTTCTAGGATGTTTCTCACTACTCCCTAATGGCCTAACTTTTAATCTTATGCCATTGCATTTCTGCTACACCATCCCCCACTCTGAGCCTCAGACATCTTCAGATTCCTCAGTCACTCCATGAAGATTTTAGCTCGTGGCTCATAGTCACTGTCTCTATCACTACCCCTGCCCTCATTCTTGATGATTTCAGTGTCCACATGGATCCCCCTTCCATTATCCTGGGTTCTCAGCTGGGCTTTTAACAAAGGTCCTACCTACTTCACATAAACACTCCCAGGACCCACAGTGGCTCATATCATTACCTATACTGCATACTTCAGTGTCTTGAATCCAAGCCTCTGGGTCTCCTACTGTTTCACTCACTCCTACTGGTATCCAGAGCCAATAAGTTTTGGTGACCACACTGAGATCTATGATCTATCGATCCTGTCACCTTTTCACAGTCTTCCTCCTCTTCCCATCACGCCCCTACTTCTCAGATTCTAGAAACCATCATAATTGTTTTCTTATATGTACCTTCAACTTCCTTTCCCTCTTTTCTGTCTCCATACTCATCTGGGAAAACTTGGCCTTGGTAAATACACCTCTCCACATCCTTGCCACCTGCATCATGCAGTGAATGTGACTGGGGGAAAGTGAACAACTATGCTGACCAGTGGTGCTGCCCAGCAAATTGAAATTATATTTTTCTTTCCTCTTGCTACTCAACATGTAGTTCATAATTCCACAGCATCAATATTTGAGAGATACTAGAAATGCAGGATGTCTATCCCCAACCCAGATCCACTTAATCACAGTCTGCTTTTTAACAAGATCCCCCAGGCATTTCCTATGCACATTAAAGTTTGAAAATAATGACCTAGAGGATGATTTAAAACCTTTCTGGCTGGGCACAGTGGCTCACTTGTAATCCCAGCACTTAGGGAGGCCGAGCCAGGAGGATCTCTGGAGCCCAAGAGTTCAAGACCAATCTGGTCAACTTAGCAAGACTTCATCTCTACAAGAAGTAAAAAAAAAAAAAAAAGTTACCCTGGCATGGTGGTGTGTGCCTGTAGTTCCAGCTATTTGGGTGGCTGAAGTGGGAGGATTGCTTGAGCCCAGGAGGTGGAGGTTGCAGTGAGCTGAGATCACGACACTTCACTCCAGCCTGAGTGACAAAGTGAAACCCTGTCTCAGAATAAATAAAATAAACAAATAGAACCTTCTTTCTTCTTAAACCTCTGATACTTCCATACCATCCTTATTCTCAGCTGATGAGTTCACTTCCTGTTTCAATGAGAAAAAAAAGCAACCATATTTCCATCCTTGCCTACCAACTGTACAGAATCTGTGCCTGTATCCTCTGTCCTTTCTTCCCTCACTGTGGGTGGACTGCCAATGCTCTTTTCTAAGGCTATTCATCATACTTGTGCTTGAGATCTCCTCCCCTTTGCCACCCCCAGGGAGACTACTTCAACTCTCTCTCTCTCTCATGTCCTCTAAGTCTTTCCTATCAGCATCCTACCATTCTATAATTTTTTCTCATCTTAAAAATTAAGCACACACATTAAAAAATAAAGCACTCATCAGATGCTACATTCTCATGAAGCTGCCTATTTCTCTGCTTTCTTTTACGAAACTCTCCCGAAAGTGTTCTCATTCTCCTGCTATTTAATCCCTCCAACCAGGCTTACATCTCACTATTCCACCAAAACTTCTCCAATTGTGGGCACCAGTGACCTCTCCATTGCTGAATCCGACGGTCAATAAATCCCCCTTTTCACTTGACCTCCAACAGTAATTACCTAGCTGATCAAGCCTTTTTAAAACAAACAACAAACAAACAAGCTCTTTCCTTGCTTGAAACAATAAATGCCCCAAAACATGTTTACTTTCTACTTGCAATCAATTCCTAGTGTAAGTTTACGATTTGAGGTTAAATTCACATCCCCTTTATCATTGTGAAAGCATTTTTCCTTGTCTTTTTTTAGACTAAAGTATGGTTGGAAAGAATGATATTACTATAATCCCTGGTCCATTGTATTTGACCTGCTTTTACTTTCTTGAAGACTTTAGGATCTACAATTCATCACTTGGGTTCAGAAATTTCACATTGATATGTTTCTTTGTGGGTGATGTTTTATTTATTATACTGGATTCACAGAGGTCTTCTTGATCTGGATGGTCACATCCATCAGTTCAGAGAATTTTTCTTAATTACTTTTAAAATAATTTTTTCCTTCTACTTTCTATGTTCTCTCTTTCTGAAATTCCTACTACTTGGATATTGAATTGCCTACATTGATTCTTTAATTTTTCTTTTTTCTTCAAAAATTTTCCTCTATCTCCTTTGCAGTTTGTTTGTTTTTATTATTACTCTATTTTCTGGGATTTCCTTTATCTAATTCCATTTATTATGATTTTTATTGTTGCTATCGTATTTGTAACTTCTAGGGCCCCTTTTTGTTTGAAAAACTACTTTTGAATAATTCCCTGTTTTTGTGTAAAGGATATAATAGCTTCTTTTATCTCTCTGAGGATATCAGTTATAGTCCCACGTCTTCCTCCAGTTGTCTTCTTGCATTGCTTCTTGCATTGTTTCTATTTCTTCCTTATTTTTTTTTTCTGTTTATTGTTTTGCTCTATTGTTTAGGCTTTTCCCCCCCCCCAAATGTCCTGTGATTGGCAGTCTTGGGTTGAATTTAAGAGTTAGTCACTAAAAAACGGATTGGACACCTTGTATGTAAATGAGAGAGAATGTGTGCAGGTATAGTTTTCAGGTAGGCTATATTATGGGTTGATTTAGCTGGGATGTTTGCTTAAGAAACCTCCCAATAGCCATATTCTAAAGTTTTGTTGTTTTCTTGTTTATTCTTATTATTTTAACTTTTATTTTAGGTTTGGGGGTGTATATGAAAGTTCATTACACAGGTAAACATGTGTCACGGGGGTTTGTTGTACATATTATTTCATCACCCAGGTATTGAGCCCAGTACCCAATAGTTATCTTTTCTGACTCTGTTTGTTTTAATCTTGGCCTGGTGTATTTTCAAAGCATAAAATCCTCCAATCACCTGTCCAGGAGAAGTATAGCACGCTGCTAATGTTTTCATGGAAGTACAACATGGAACATAGATAAAAGTATTATTGTTCAATATGCAAGGTTTCACTTAATCTTCTCTTGTGAGTATCTACCCCTCATCTGTTTCTGTTGTCCCATTTGGAGTTTTTCTGGTGAATTTTCTCCATGTACTAGTCTCTGCCTTGATGAGGCAGGAGAGGGGGAGGAGTAGAGAAGAATAATGTGGCTGCATAGGAAAATGAAAGGTGCCTGGTGGCATCTAGTTACTTCTTTTTTTTTTCTTTGCAGTTATCAGGATTATTTTATTTGCTACATAGACGAGACACAGCACTGCCAGTTCATGTCTGGTTTAGGGGTTGCTCACTAGCAGCAGGTGATTGGCTTGGTCTGGACTGGGAGGCCAGTGCCACACCTTGCCTATCACTTTTTCCTGAACTCCTGCAGAAATGTCTTTTTTTGGTGAGTGTGTATAACTTTGTTGTTGTTGTTTTTTTAAATGTATATATTTTTTATTGCATTTTAGGTTTTGGGGTACATGTGAAGAACATGCAAGATTGTTGCATAGGTACACACATGGCAGTGTGATTTGCTGCCTTCCTCCCCCATCAACTATATGTGGCATTTCTCCCCATGCTATCTCTGCCCAACTTCCCACCCCCCCACTGTCCCTCCCCTTTTCCCCCCCGACAGACCCCAGTGTGTGATACTCCCCCTCACTGTGTCCATGTGTTCTCATTGTTCAACACCCACCTATGAGTGAGAACATGCGGTGTTTGATTTTCTGTTCTTGTGTCAGTTTGCTGAGAATGATGGTTTCCAGGTTCATCCATGTTCCTACAAAGGACACAAACTCATCGTTTTTGATGGCTGCATAATATTCCATGGTGTATATGTGCCACATTTTCCCTGTCCAGTCTATCATCGATGGGCATTTGGGTTGGTTCCAGGTCTTTGCTATTGTAAACTGTGCTGCAATGAACATTCGTGTACATGTGTCCTTATAGTAGAATGATTTATAATCCTTTGGATATATACCCAGTAATGGGATTGCTGGGTCAAATGGAATTTCTATTTCTAGGTCCTTGAGGAATCACCACACTGTCTTCCACAATGGTTGAACTAGTTTACACTCCCACCAACAGTGTAAAAGTGTTCCTATTTCTCTACATCCTCTCCAGCATCTGTTGTCTCCAGATTTTTTAATGATCACCATTCTAACTGGCGTGAGATGGTATCTCAATGTAGTTTTGATTTGCATTTCTCTAATGACCAGTGATGATGAGCATTTTTTCATATGTTTGTTGGCTTCATGTATGTCTTCTTTTGTAAAGTGTCTGTTCATATCCTTCGCCCACTTTTGAATGGGCTTGTTTGTTTTTTTCTTGTAAATCTGTTTTAGTTCTTTGTAGATTCTGGATATCAGCCCTTTGTCAGATGGGTAGACTGCAAAAATTTTTTCTCATTCTGTTGGTTGCCAATTCACTCTAATGACTGTTTCTTTTGCTGTGCAGAAGCTATGGAGTTTGATTAGGTCCCATGTGTCTATTTTGGCTTTTGTTGCCAATGCTTTTGGTGTTTTGGTCATGAAGTCCTTGCCTATGCCTATGTCCTGAATGGTTTTGCCTAGTTTTTCTTCTAAGGTTTTTATGGTGTTAGGTCTTATGTTTAAGTCTTTAATCCATCTGGAGTTAATTTTATCTAGTTACTTCTTATACATAATATCAACCATTTCTCCTATTTTCAGGTATACATGTGAACATCTTCTGGAGGTTCCTGAAACCCTTAAATTCTGAGTCTTTTAAGAGTGTTTTGTACCATAAATTAGCCTGCTTCTGACCTTGTCCCTTTAATTTTGTTAAAATGCCCATACTATCCAAAGCAATCTACAAATTCAGTGCAATCCTTATCAAAATTTCAATGGCATTTGTCACAGAAATTTTTTTAAAAATTCTAAAATTTCTGTGAAACCAAAAATACCCTTAAGAGTCAAAGCACTCTTGAGGAAGAAGAACAAAGCTAGAGACATCATACTCCCTGATTTCAAACTGTGCCATAAAGCTGCAATAATCAAAATGGTATGGTACTGGCATAAAAACAAATACATAGGTGAATGGAATAAAATATAGAAATCAGATATAAACCTCTGCATATATGGTCAGCTAATCTTTTAAAAGAGAAGCAAGAGTAGACACTAGAGGGATGAAAGTCTCCTCAATAAATGATGTTGGGAACACTGGATATCCACATTCAAAAGAATGAAATTGGACCCTTGTCTTAAACCATATGCAAAAATTAACTCAAGGTGGATTACAGACTTAAGTGTAAGACCTGAAACCATAAAACTTCAAGAAGAAAACATTTCCGAAGGGAAATGGTTGACACTATGTATAAGAAGGAAACATAAAGAAAAAGTTCCTTGATATTAGTCTTGGCAGTGATTTTTTTGGATATGATGCTAAATATACACAACAGAAGCAAAAGTCAACAAATGGGACTACATCAAACTAAAAAGCTTCTGCATAGCAAAGGAGACAATTAACAAAATGAAAAGGCAACCTATGAACTGGGAGGAAATATTTGCAAACCATTTATCTGAATAGCTATTAATACCCAAAATATGTAAGGAATTCACACAACTCAGTAGCAAAAAGACAATAACCTAATTTAAAAATGAGCAAGAGACCTGAACAGATCTTTTACAAAGGAAGACACATACTGGGCAAACAGGTATATGAAAAGGTGCTCAGCATCACTAATCATTAGAGAAATGCAAATAAAAACCGCAACGAGATACTACCTCACACCTCTTAGGACAGCTAGTCTCAAAAGGCAAGAGATAACAAGTGTTTGTGAGGGTGTGGAGAAAAGGGAACTCTGTACACTGTTGGTGGGAATGTGAAATTGGTACAGTCATTGTGAAAAACAGTATGGGGTTTCCTGGAAAAATTAAAAATAGAACTGCCATATGATCCAGCAATTCCACTTCTGAGTGAATATCCAAAGGAAATGAAATCAGTATTTCAAATAGGTATCTGTTCCTCCATGTTTATTGTAGCATTATGCACAATAGCCAAGATACAGAAACATGTCTCCATTGATGGATGAATGCATAAAGGAAGTGTGGCACAAACACACACACACACCAGCACGCACCCACACACACACACACACTCTCATTGACCATAAATAGAAGGAAATGCCATGCCATTTGTGACAACATTGATGAACCTGGGAGACGTTATACTAAGTGAAATAAACCAGACACCTAAAGGCAAATACTGTAGGATCTCACTTATACATGGAATCTAGAAAAGTCAAGGTCATAGAATCAAGAGTAGTACAGTGGTTAACGGTGGCTGGGGAATGGAGAAAATGGGGAGATGCTGGTCAAAAGTTACAGACTTGAAGTTATAAGATGAAGAAGTTCAGGGAATCCAATGTTTAGCATGGGTGATGATGGATGTGTCTGCTAATTTGATTGTGGTAATCATTACACAATGTATACTTATATCAATCATCACATTGTACACCTTGAATATATAAATGTTTGTCAATTAAATTTTTTAAAAAACCTTGAGAAAAAAAGAAACACAAGTGATTCTAAAACAAACAAATTCCATTTCCTGGAATTTTAGTAAGTTCTGGAGGGAGTGGCAGTAATGTCTGTTCAATCTACCATATTCAATTGTAATGCCTGTCTTGATTTTTACTTACCAAATTAGAGCATTAAAACACTATGGCAAAGGATATCAGAAAATATGAGTGTGGGTAGATAGATATAAAACTATAGTCAAAGGCTTCAATTTAGCCTTTCTTAGGCCATGGCATATCATACAGATGAAAAACACAACTAAAAATGTATTATGGTAGCTAGTCTTCAAGATGGCCCCTAAAGAGCCTTGGCTTCTGGTATCCATGCTCTTGTGTAGTCCTCTTTCACATTTTATCAGGGTTGTTCTGTATTGTCAATAGCATATGGGAAGGTAACTCTGTGACTTCTCAGGCTAGGTCATAAAAGATATTGCTGATTCCATCTTGTCCTCTTGGGTCATTCACTCTGGGGCATACCAGCCACCATGTCCTAAGGACACTCAGTTGATCCTTTGGAGAAGTCCCTGTGGAGAGGGTCTGAGGGTTATCACTAACTTACTAGTCATGTGAGTGAGCCACCGTGGAAGGAGGTCTACCGGCTTAAGTACAACCTTTAGATGATTGTAGTCTCATGAAGGATTTTGAGCCTAAACCTCCCCATTAAGCCAGCCTCACAATCCTGACCCATTGAAACCATAAAGGATGATAAAGATTTAAGATTGTTTTAAGCCACGTCTTTTGGTGTAATTTTTTATGCGACAATGTAATACTAATAGGGATATTAACATAGTTAATAAGATCAGCCTGATATATATCATCTATAATAAGGGTCAGTAATCAATGACCTGTAGGCAAAATCTGGCTCATTGTTGTTACAATCTGGCTTTATTGTTGAAACAATAAAGTTTCATTGCAACACAGCCCTGCCCATTCATTTATATGTTGTCTCTGGCTGCTTTCATGCTACATGGCAGAATTGAGTAGATACAACAGAGATGATATGGACTGCATGCCTAAAATATATTTACTGTCTGGCCTTTTACAGAAAAGTCAGCCAACCCCTGGTGTATAAAATCAATTTATCTTTCTATCTATCTACCCTGAAAACTAAGAGTATACACTCCTAATAAGGTCTTGTGAGTCACTGCCCAAAACTGGCCATTTTTGGACCCAAAGACATTAATAATACATTCCAAACATAGAAATAGAACAGAATATATTAGTTGACAAAAGTGCAATATACCATGGAACTTTTAACAAAAATATAACCTGATATAGCAGAGAATATTATTTGCAACTGCCCCCTCCCCACAAATCTACTTTTCCCTTCTTGCTAAACACCTCGCTTTTCAGCTAGACTGCATCACTTAGCCTCTCTCGTGCCTAGATGGGGCCATGCAACCAGTTTGCAGTTTTGCCAACACCTATGAAACCAGCCTCATCACCCCTGTTTGGAGACATCAGCAAACAGCTGCCAGTTGTTTCCCTCTCAGAGTCCAGTCTCACGCCTGAATTTAGACCTGCATCAATCAAGTATCTTCTTCTCAGAGATCTGAGTTTCAGTTCTGTGAGTCTCCTCCAAATTTAAAGTTCAAGAACAATGCCAGCCTTTTTTCTTTGCTTTCATAGCTGCTTTCTGAAAGTTATTGTATCCATAATACCTTAGATCCTTTAGTATTTACTCTGTGCCTTTCAATTAACTAGTTAACAATTTTTAAATGAATTTCTCTCTTAAAATAACTGGAGGAGCCCCAGCATCCACTCTAGCCATTTACCCAAGAGGAATGAAAGCATGTGTTCACATAAAGATGCGTACTCAAATATTCATAGCAGCTTTGAATTCCTTCATTTATTAGTAATCCAAACTGTAAACAACTTACATGTCTATTATCATGTAAATGAGGAAATAAGTTGTGGTACATCCATGTAATGGGAAAGTATTTGGGTATAGTGGAATGAAATACAAATAGACACAATATTATTGATGATTTCCAAAAATCCAGTAAAGTAAACTGGACGCAGAAGGCTTAGATTATCTGATTCTATTTACATGATAGTCCAGGAAAGACAAAATTGTAGTGATGGAAAGCAAATCAGTGTTTGCCAGAAACCTGAGGCAAGGGTGGGAGATTGGCTGCAGAGGGGCATGAGGGATCTTTTGGAAACAATGGAAATATCCTCTACTGGTAATGAATACATAACTATTCACTTAAAAAAACTAATAAAATTATTACTTAAAATTTGGTGAATTTGGCTGGGCGTGGTGGCTCATGCCTTTAATCCCAGCACTTTGGGAGGCCAAGGCAGTAGATCACTTGAGGCCTGGAGTTCAAGATCAGCCTGGCCAACAAGGCGAAACCCCATCACTACTAAACACAAAAATTAGCCTGGTGTGGTGGTGCGTGCCAGTAATCCCAGCTACTTGGGAGGTTGAGGTGGTAGAATTGCTTGAATCTGGGAGGTGGAGTTTGCAGTGAGCTGAGATCACATCACTGCACTCAAGCCTGAGTGACAGAGAAAGATCCTGTCTCAAAAAAAAAAAAAAAATGGTGAATTCTATTTTATGTAAATTATATCTCAATCAACAGATTATACCTAAAATAACAAGTGGAAATTCAATTTAAAAATACCATTTACAGTAATTTAAAAAGTATGAACCACTCAGGAGTAAATCTGATAAAAGATGTACATAAAAGCTACAAAAGTGCTAAGAGAAATTAAAGATTTAAATGCATGGATTGAAAGACTCAATATTTTTAAAAATATAATTTTCCTCAAATTGAACTATAGATTTAATACAATTCCAATCAAAAACTTCAATAGGGTTTTAAAAATAGAAATTGAAAAGCTGATTCTAAAATTCATATGCAAATGCAAAAGCTCTAGAATAGCCAAAACAACTTCGAAAAGGAACAAAGTTGTAATACTTACACTACCTGACTTTAAGACTTACAAAGCTACAGAAATCAGGACAATGTGGTGTCAGCATGAAGACAAACAAATCAACAAAACAGAGAGTCCAGGAATAGAACCACATAGATATGGTCAATTGATTTTTAATGCAAAGGCAATTTATTTGAGAAAGAATAGTCTTTTAAAAAAATTGTGGTGGAATATTTAGATATCCGTATGAAAAGAGTGGGCTTTGATCCACATCTCAAAATAGATCACAGACTTAAAACTGTAAAACTTCTAATAGAAAACAGCAGAAAGTTTGAGTCATCTTGGGTTAGGCAAAGATTTCTTAGAATACCACAAACACAATCCATAAAAGAATTTGATAAGTTAGACCTTATCAAAATTAGTAACTTCTGCTCTTACTGTTAGAGAATAAAAAAATGAGTGCTTTCCCCATTGCTTGTTTTTGTCAGGTTTGTTGAAGATCAGATCATTGTAGGTGTGTGGTTTTATTTCTGGGTTCTCTATTCTGTTCCAGTTTATGTGTCTGTTCTTGTAACCATGCTGTTTTGGTTACTGTAGTCTTGTAGTATAGTTTGAAATTGGGTAGCGTGATGCCTCCAGCTTTGTTCTTTCTGTAATTGTCTTGGCTATTTAGGCTTTTGTTTTTGTTTCATATGAAGTTTTAAATAGTTTCTAATTTTGTAAAGGAAGTCAACAGTAGTTTAATGGGAGTAGCATTGAATCAATGAATTCCATTGGGCAGTATGGCCATTTTCACGATATTGATTCTTCCTAGCCATGATTATGGAATGTTTTTCCGTTTGTTTGTGTCTTCTCTGATTTATTTGAGCAGTTGTTTGTAGTTCTTCTTGAAGAGGTCCTTCGCTTCCCTTATTAGCTGTATTCCTAGGTATTTTATTCTCTTTGTACAATTGTGAATGGGAATTCATTTATGATTTTGCTCTCTGCTTGCCTGTTGTTGGTGTATAGGAATGGTAGCGATTTTTGTACGTTGAGTTTGTATCCTGAGACTTTGTTGAAATTGCTTATCAGCTTAAGAAGCTTTTGGGCTGAGACGATGGAGTTTTCTTGATATAGGATCATGTTATCTGAAAACAAAGATAATTTGATGTCTTCTCTTCCTATCTGAATACCTTTTTTCTTTCTCTTGTCTGATTGCCCTGGCCAGAACTTTCAATGCTATGTTGAATAGGAGTGGTTAGAGAGGGCATCCTTGTCTTGTGTTGGTTTTCAAGGGGAATGCTTCCAGCTCATACCCATTCAGTATGATATTGGCTGTGGGTCTGTCATATATGGCTCTTATTATTTCGAGATATGTTCCTTCAATACATAGTTTATTGAGAGTTTTTAACATGAAGGTACGTTGAATTTTATCAAAAGCCTTTTCTGCATCTATTGAGATAATCGTGTGTTTTTTTTTGTCTTTAGTTCTGTTTATGTAGTCATTAACAGTTTAGTTGTACATTTAAAAATATCTAAGAGAGTAACTGGATTGTTTGTAACACAAAAGAAAGATACTTGAGGTGATGGATACCCCATTTACCCTGATGGAATTATTACACATTGCATGTCTATACCAAAATATCTTATGTACCTCATAAATATATACACCTACTATGTACCCACAAATTTAAGAAATATTTTTAAGAATTTTAGAATTGTCCCTCTGGGCTGTTAAAAATAAAATTGAATTAAAAGAACTTCAACTGCTCCTTGGAAGTGTAAAATCTGAATCATGGCCTTGTTTGTTAAAACGTTCTTCATTTTTTGTAAATTCTCACCCAAGTTTCTGGGTGATATTCATAGAAATTTCGTTTGTTTTATATTTTCTGAACATTTGGATTTGAGAAGCACTTGGAATCTTTTTACAAAATCTTTTCTAATAAGGACAGCAACAACAAAAAAGTCTTAATCATCCACTAAAAACATTTTGCAGGGATTTATGTGATGGCCAAAACACCAGCACTCACTGACTTATCCACATTTCCCTTTCTAATTGTTTCTTGTCTTGCTTTTCCTTTTAGGGAATGAATGTAGCACAACACCAAAATTTCAGGTGTATGCAGCTGGAATAATTACAGTGAGCACCAAGTCAGGACATCTTGCCAACGTATCACTTAGTAGTTGGATGTATACAATAGTATTAACATTGAGGACTTGAAATTTCTTGTTGCTTAATATCCTTCAGGGACACGTTTACAGAATTTCATGCTTATGCTTGACAGATGTGTGGTGGTTCAGGAAGGAATGATTAAAAATTCAGATATATAAACAAAGATCTTAGTCACACAATAAATCACATAGGAATTAAGTTTCCCAAGAGGACCAAGTAAAATCAGCAGAAAAGGACCCAGAGCATTTGGCATTTCTTTCTTTTTTTTTTTTTTTTTTTTTTTTTTTGAGACAGAGTCTTGCTCTGTCACCCGGGCTGGAGTGCAGTGGCGCAATCTTGGCTCACTGCAGTCTCTGCCTCCCGGGTTGAAGTGATTCTCCTGCCTCAGCCTCCTTAGTAGCTGGGACTACAGGCATATGCCACCATGCCTGCAATATTTTGTATTTTTAGTAGAGATGGGGTTTCACTGTGTTAGCTAGGATGGTCTCAATCTGCTGACCTCATGATCCGTCCGTCTCAGCCTCCCAAATGCTGGGATTACGGGCGTGAGCCACCGCGCCTGGCTTGGGAGTTCTTTTACATCTTTTACTTGCTTGTATATAAATCCCTAAGTCTACATTGGTTTTTCTGGATTCTTGACATCCAAGCCAGTGTTTATTTGTTAGGCAGCAATAATAATAAACACTCAGGATATTTTCAAAGGTAGAAGTAGCAGTTACAGGATTCACATAATGGAAGCGATTTCAATGGAAAGGCCTACTCACAACAAGGGCAAAATGATTGGGCACTGTGGTTTGTTTATGAGGGTTTTGAACAGTTGAGTATGTGAGTCAATTCTTTGAACTAGGGTTGCTCAACTCTACCTGCTCAAATGAATCAACCCTGGAGCCTAAAAATATCCCAATTTCTGGCACCATTCCCCAGAGATTCTGATCTAATTGGCCTTAGGTTGGGCCTATACATATGCAGTTTTTGAAAAAACTCTCTATTGACTTTGAGACACAATCCATTAGAAACTGTAATCTCAAACCTGAGCTCATCAAAACCTAATAAAACAAAAGCCAGGAAAGAGGTTCAGAACCCATCAGACTATAGTAGCTCCTTTAAGATTTAACTTACACCAGTGAGTTAGCCTTAACCATTTCTTAAATTATTAATTTTAATATCCCAACAGCATTGGTTTGAGGCATTGCATATTTTTTGAAACTTGGGCTGCTCCTAAAAGCCCTCCTTGGTGACTTGATGTACTGAGAACTTGTCCACTTGCTTAGCAGTGGTTGTTGAGCCTTGTATGTGGTGTGAATTTAAGTATGTGGCTTCATTCATTGAGTGGGACATGAGATATTCTGGTTTCCTGTAGTTAGCTCTTCATTGCAAAGGGAAACAGATAATATTACTGTTTACTTTTCCTACTGTGGCGCTCTTTTATTTTTAAGTTACTTCAGGATGGTTCTGAGATACCAAAATGAGTAAGATATGGTTTCACTAATGCAACCAAGATTAACTAGGTAAATAGCAATTATATTTTATTGAATGAAACACAGCTTAATTAGATTAGGCCAAGGAGGGCTATTTCCTCACTAATGTGCACACCTGCGGGAAGGACAAAGTATTAAAGATAACTAGAACTTGCAATTCTAACACTCCCTGAAGCTCTCTGTCTGTCTTTTCTGCATGTCAGCTCTAATCCTTAGACTCTTTTTCACAATGACTATAATGTGGCTTCCATCAGCCTTCAGAGTCACATTTATCTTCTGAGAAATGGAAACTCAGTTTTTTTGAACCCAGGATCCTAGGGTAACTGGCCAAACTTGGGTCGAGAGCATCCCCAAAGAACTGTGGCTAGGGATGTGGGACCTTGACAAAATAGCGTTTGTCTTTGGATTATAGAGATAGAATAAATGTTCCCTAGGAGAGGGAAGGGAATGTTCTTTAGGGAATTAAAAAAAAAAAAAAAGGCAGATGTCCAGTACAGACATTTCTTTCTGGTTCCAATTGCTGTTGGAGGTGGAGGGTTTCTCCTCATGAGACATGGCTCCCTAGTCTTGCAGAATTGAATTTAGGGCTTTTTCACACCCACCTCTCATGTCACCCTCTCATTAACCTTCATTAACTCTACTACCCCTAACCACCCACACTGGTGGCTTCACCTTCCACTGTGATGCTGCAACATGAAGTAATGGGCCATGATTACAGTGTGCTGCCAACTGTTGAGTTTCCCAGAAGATCCTCAGAAAAACCTGTTGCTCCAACTTACTGCAGTAAACGTAACGCAATATTGACCGTCTTAGTAGTGTCTCAGAAAGGAACTCAGGGAGGATATTTATAGGGTTTAGGTCCTAGACTGGGTGAATTTCAGGTGGGTTTTGCAGGACAGAAAATTCTTTGGGTTTGGCAAAGTTCATGACATAATAGCTTTGAATTGTTGGCCATAGGGAGATGGAGGAGTTGAAGCAAGTCTTCTAGAGCAAGCTGGTGATAAAGATAAGTAAGCCACTTTTGTTAGTCATAGCCCTGTCCATTAGGAGCAGGTATGTCTTAAAGCAAGTAGCTAAGTCATTTTTGCTTATTTTCAGCATGGCTTAACATAGAGAAAATAAAGTATACTATATTCCAGAATTATTTAATACACAGAGAGGAAAGTATTTGGCTTCAGTTATCAATAATGCATTTTAATTGTTAATTTTTTATCTGTTGGTATATAGGCATGACCAAGGGACATTGAGTCACATGTAAGAAAAATGTTATTTTCTCTTTTAATAATTCTGAATGCATCAGCAAGAAAGTTAATCGTATTTCCATTTAAATTAGCTCACATCCAAAATCATCTTGCATATTTCTGATAGTACAATTTTCACATTTTTAGACATACCATCAATATTTCCCAGTGGGAATCAATGAGTGCAGGGTAGAGTGGAATTTGCTACCTCTTACTCTGCTGTTATCTCCTTATTTAAAATGGCCGCAGGAAACACAGACTGTGAAGGTTGGGTTAACAAAAGGCAAATATAAGTCATGATAAAGCCTGAAAAAAATATATATATTTCCACACTTTTGAAATTCTGAATTTTTTCTTTTATTCAATACCTTTTTATTTTCTAGAGAAAATGGTAAGTGAAACTCCAGTCAGATAAAGTAATGTAAGTCCAATTGTATTCTATTCTGTGTTAGGAAATTGAAAAGTTGGCACTTTTAGTGTCTGAATTCCTTCAGATGTGAAGCTCCAAACTTCTACTTTCTGAAATAAATTAAGTTAATGCATCCTTAATAGAATAAATGCAATTCTCAATAGTGAATAAATTTCACATTATAATTTCTTTAGGAAAAACTTGTTTCAATTTTATAAGCAGAAAAAGGAAAGAAAATGTTGAAATCTGTGGAAAAAGTTGTAGATTCCTGGGGCCACTTTTATTTCATGATTGTGAAAGTTAAATCACAATTTTATTGCAAGTAAAAAACATTCTACAATAATAATTTCTAGAGAAGTTTCTAAACAACAAAACCACCAAAAACACAAATCCACAACTTCCTTTTGGCTTCAGTACTATATTACTCTAATTGTGAAGAAAAACCCCACCCTTCTCCTGAAGTATAAAGTAGGCCTCCTTTCTCCCTTGGGGTATTACTCGTGGTTGGGAAAGAATATCTCAATTAATAAATCTTTACACACTGAGGGTATGTGGACATTACAGGTAGCAAAGTTTTCGCCTGGGCGGGTCATGAATGTGAAATAGATGTATATTACTGTAACTTCTTGATATTCTAGCCCATAGAATCTCTCTGTGCTTCACTCTGGTGATGAATGGCACATTTTCTGTTAAACCTGGACAGATCTGACACTCATTGATACTGAAGGGCGAGTCTTAGCATTCAAATCCAGGATTTCAGGATGTTCTGTGAGAACACCCCATAACCCTGACTATTCCAAGTAGATTCAAAGTAGATAAAATACACTTTTTTTGAGAAAAACTATTTTCAACTTGCATCATTTTTTCTTATTCATGAAAAAAAAAAAAAACAGTTTTTGGTTTACACATATTTGTGTTCTCCTTGTTAAAAAAATTAAATAATAAAAGGAGAAAATCCTGACAGTCCTCATGGCACTTCCCTCTCTTCATTCTTCCAACCCCATTCTTTGAAGACATACTTAGAAAATTCCTAAATTCAGAAGCAATCCCAGAATTGGGTTCTTGCCAAGCAAGGGTGAGCTCCCATCTCTCAAGTTTCCTCTTGACCTTTTAATAAACTTTCATCAGTGTAAGTAATTTTAACATATCTCTTCACAGACAGTCCGAAGAAGCTCGCAGGCTTAAGCAATGGATTGATTGAACTCAGCCACTCAAGCTAGGAGTACCTTTACTGGCAGGTGATACACATGTATGTAATATAAAATCTCAACCTGAATATATGTCCATGCAAACCAAACAAAAATAAACTATGCATGTAAGCGTAGTCTGTGCTTTCCAAGTTCTTCACTATGATCTATATACTAAAATCACATCTTCATGTTTGTTGCCTGCTCCATTTCCCCACCCTGCCCTTTCTAGAAGTTGCTGGGTAAAACTCCTGCTGCCTTTAGCATCGGGAGTGCGTTACTTTCTCTCTGATCTGTCTTCCTCCGGGACTTTGCTCCTCTTTGGGCATTTTCCCTGGTTCTCTGCAGGCTGCCTCTGAGGAATTGGGAACTTTGGAGCCAAATGGCGAGTCCTCTGCCCAAGTAGCAGAAATGACCGCAGCTCTGTTGCCAGCAAAGATTGCCCTTGGTTTCTCAGAAATTCTGACTTCCCAAGTTCATTTGGCCTCTGGCGGCTTCTCTCAAACAAAGCCAACAAACAGCTGGAGCGTCTCTGGACACTCGCATTAAAACCTGTGAAGAATTAAAAGCCCCAGGAAAGAGCCAGGCCACCGGCACGGGTCAGCGCCGGCTTAAAAGAGCCTCGCAGTGCACGCAGCGTTCGCTCGGGGCACCACCTGCGGCGGGGCAACGCCGACCAAGGCTTCCGGCGCGCGCTCCTTCCAGGTGCGCCGCGGGCGCCCGAGAGGAGCGCGGTTACTGCGCTCAGGCGCTCGGTGCAGCCCCCTCTGGAGAGTTGGGGGCGGTTTCCAGGGTCCTGAGTGTCCCCTGACGCCGGGAAAGCTGGGGTGAGTATGGGGTGCGAGGACTTGGAGCCTGAGGCGGGCGGGGTAGGAAAACTCAGGTAGACAGATGTGAGAAGAGGAAATCACCTTTCTGGTGATTTGCACCTGTTGACGGCCCCAGATCTGAGCTTTCAGGCATTTTACAGATGGTAGAGACAGGTTCTGAAAGGATAGACTCAGAATTCGAAAGGGCCTTAGAGCAGTGCTATCCGTAGTGTGGTGCGAGGACTAATTAGCGTCGCCTTCCCCTGGAAACTCGTTAGAAATGCAAATTCCTAGACCCCACCCAAACCCTGCCAAACCAGAATCTCTGGGAATGTGGTTAAGGAATGTATATTTTAATGAATCCTCCATGGGATTCGGACGCAGCTAAAGTTAGAGAACCACTGCCTTAGAGGTCATTTCGTCCTACATTTGAGCCCCTAACCCCAATGCAGGAACCCCCAAATAAACAGCAATGGGTGTGTAGGCAATGTGCCAAAGGCATTAGATACTGGGGTGTATTCGGGTATAAAAAGAACTTTTCAACACTCATGGTTTGTGGGAATTCTATTCTGTCCCAAACTAAACTGTGATGTTTGAAATTTCCTGAGAACAGCACTCAGAGCTTCAACAAATATTTCTGAGTTTGTACTGTGTACAAGTCTCCAGGTAAGGTTCTTTCAAAGTGCTGGAGGGAGTTTTGTACTCTCAAGATCCCCAAACTGGTAGCATGTTGTTTCTTTTACCAGAATCTTCATAAGTTGATGTAGTGCTTTTTACGTCACATATATTTTGTTTTTTGGTATTTGACTGCTTGTTCTGAAATTAATCGTTGTTAACTCAGGGTGTCGCGCTAGGTATCTTGGAAGAAATATATTTACCTTGTGAATTCTGAACAAAAATCCTTAAGAAAAATTCACACGACAAGACCTATTTCCACTCATTTTTTTCTATTTAAGTTTTGAGTGCTACAATTTACAAGTAGAATAAGTAGGAATCTTGAGGTTTCATATGAATTAAAATAGAGAAGATAATTCCCAAGTTTCTGAATAACTCCTTCAGATGAGGCAGGGTCTTCATCACCACTGAGAACCTGAGCCATTAATCTTTGATGATGAAGGCTATTTATGAATAGTTTTGTGTTATTCTCCTTTCAGCGGCTTAACTTAAATATGAAGTCTAAATCCACTACTGACTTATTTGGAGACTCTGGAACAAATTTATTTGCAGATATTTCTCAGTTTTTCCTTTTCTTCAATGGGTGGGTACAGGATGTAAGGTTTTGATAGGGTACTTGTTAACATTATCTTAAAATAGTTCCCTGGAGATCCCTGTGTGGTTACCATATTGAACTATTAATAATATGTTAAAAGCATAGAAAACATTCAATACAGTGATTTTATATTTAATTATGTACGTATGTCTTAAGTTAAAACATCTAAAAGCCCTTTTCACATATTTCAAAAGCTAATGACCTTTCTGTTTGAAAACAACTTTGGAAATGTCAGTAAAATTGGGAGCCATTGCTAGCAATGTTATGAGCCCATGAAAATAAAGTTTGCCACTGTAAAGATTTCCCCGTCTTGGATCATAGCTACATGCAGAAATTGTTCGTAAGTATTCAATGAGCATGTGCTTAGCATCCGTCTATGACGAAGTGTAAGGCTGACAACATATATCTTGTTTGATATTTCATGTTGTGATTTTTCCTCCCTGAATTTCAAATCACCTTCCAAAAGGGAAGAATTTCCAACCCTGGAACATATACCCAGAATCCTCTAGCTCTGACAGTGGAGGGCACAAATTCGCTTGGAATGTGTACTTTTCTTGGTATTGCAATTATTATAGTTTGCTCTGATGATGCCCCTGCCAATCTTATAGGATCTCAGATCCAGTGTACCCTGGGCAAGTGCAAAGGAAGAGGAGTTGGACCCTGGGCAAAGTTGGGACCTAAGATAAAATGAGATGCATGCCTACTTTATGAGGAAGGGCTGGCTGGTGGTGCATGTGCCAGTTGCAAACATTTTTGTCACCCTGTCAGTCCCTGGTGCTTTATGATATGACCCTAAATTCCTCTGGCCTATTCTCTAACATACACACAATCCACTACCCACAGCCATTGCCACTTGCCATTCTCCAAGGAACCATTCCTTTTTTTTTTTTTTTTTTAAGTTTACTTTAAGTTCTGGGATACATGTGCTGAACATGCAGGTTTATAACATAAGTATGCATGTGCCATGGTGGTTTGCTACACCTATAAACCCATCATCTAGATTTTAAGCCACACATACATTAGGTATTTGTCCTAATGCTCTCCCTCCCTTACCCCTACCTCCCCGACAGGCCCCAGTGTGTGAGGTTCCCCTCCCTGTGTCCATGTGTTCTCATTGTTCGACTCCCACTTATGAGTGAGAACATGCGGTGTTTGGTTTTCTTTTCCTGTGTGAATTTGCTGAGGATGATGGATTCCGGCTTTATCCATGTCCCTGCAAAGGACATGAACTCCTTTGATGAGGCAATGTACTTAGCTATAAAAGCACATCTCCAAACATGAACATGAACTCATTATTTTTCATGGCCGCATAGTATTCCATGGTGTATATATGCCACATTTTCCTTATCCAATCTATCATTGATGGACATTTGAGTTGATCCCAAGTCTTTGCTATTGTGAATAATGCTGTAATAAACATACGTGTGCATGAGTCTTTATAGCAGAATGATTTATAATCCTTTGGGTATGTACCCAGTAATGAGATTACTGAGTCAAATGGTATTTCTGATTCTAGATTCTTGAGGAATTGCCACACTGTCTTCCACAGTGGTCGAACTAATTTACACTCCCACCAACAGTGTAAGTGTTCCTATTTCTCGGCATTCTCATCAGCATCTGTTGTTTCCTGACTTTTTAATGATGGCCATTCTAACTGGAGTGAGATGATATCACATTGTGATTTTGATTTGCATTTCTCTAATGATCAGTGATGATGAGCTTTTTATTCATCTGTTTTTTGACCACATAAATGTCTTCTTTTGAGAAGTGTCTCTTCATATCCTTAGCCCACTTTTTGTTGGGGCTGTTTGTTTTTTTCTTGTAAATGTGTTTAAGTTCAGGGAACCATTCTTGTCCTGTATTCATGTTGCAGATTTCTAGTTGCCCTACCCAATATTGTAATACTCCCTATTTGAGTTCTCATCCATCAAGCTACTCTTTAGGATGATACTGTAACTCAAGAGTGGGTCTCTGAAAGGCCAATGTAATGTTCCACATTATTTGATTGTCCCAGGTGACACCTCAAGCCTTCTCTCTTAAGATAAAATAAGTCACCTGGTTGATTAATTATGATTTTGGAAAATAATAAGAAACATGAAGAGAATGGAATAATGGAATTAGAGCTTTAGAAAGGCAGTGTAGTGCAATGGAAGAATACCATCTTTGCAGAGACTGCAAGCCCTTGAGCAAGGTATGCTAACTCTTTGAGCCTTAGTTTCTTCATCTGTGGTTTGGGTATAATTATAGCTAACTTAGAGAACTGAAGTGAGAATTAGAGATTATTATGTGAAATGCTTTGCATATAGTGTGTATTAAATGTATTCTAGTAGTTATGATTATTGTAATTTTGTAGCTAATCACCTAGGCCAGTCTTTTGTTTAATAACCAGGAAACAGACAAAAATCTCAGTAAATAATAATGTGATAATCTAGGATACATAAAAACATTGCCTAAGAAGAGTCTTGCAGGATCTCTTTAATTAATAGATAGGCTAATTTATAATTTTCTTCTATTTTAATCACCATTTATTTACATATGAATATTGCTAAGTGCCTTACATGTGTATTCTTGTGCATATTAAATATCTCTAGATTATACGAGTTCTGATTATATTCAGCTGCAAGTAATAGCAGACCCCAAAACTGGCTTAAACAAGTCATACGCTAATATTTTCCTTGTGTAAAACAAGTCCACAGCTAGGCAGTACATGGTTATTAGTAGCCCAGGCTTCTTTCTACCTTTCTATTCTACCTTCTTGGCATGGAGCTCCTATCTGTAAGATTGTCTTATGATCCCAAGATGGCAGTTGGAGCTCTAGATGTTATATCTGTATTTCATGTAGTAAGAAGGAATGGGGATGGTGCAAAAATATCTACTTTCCTGCTGGGTCACCCATCTCCTGCATACGTCTCACTGGCTAACCTTAGCTACAAACGAGGTCTGGAGATGTGTTTTTATAGCTGAGTACATTGCCTCATCAGTCAACACAGGGGTTCTGTTAATATAGACGGAGGGAATCGGGAGTATTAGAGTGTTGGACAGGCAACTAGAAATCTGCAACATGGATGCAGGACAAGAATGTTTCTTTGGAAAATGGAAAGAGGCAATGTTTGTGGATAGGAGGTAGCAGAGTGTGTATGCTGGAGACTAGCAGATGGTAGAGAGAAAGTGGTAATAACAAGCTTCTTGGCAGGTAGACTGTAAATAAGAGAATCAAGTGGAAATTATGAAACCTAATGTTAATTAAGATAGCGGACTACAAAATACATCCAGAAAAAATGGAAAGCTTTTTTATGAAGTAGCAATGTGCAGTTAAAAGTATAATGAGAGGAATATTTCTATTCTCAATAGCAATAAACTACAAAATAGCAAGAACATGAATACGAAATACGTAGGAACACTTCCTTTTGGATCCCTCTCTCCTCAACTTTATTCCTCCCACAAACACATATCCAAAGGCTACACAGAAAACCCAAAAGTGTCAGTATGAGTCTTATGCAAAAATAATTCCACAAAGAAAGGAAGCATTTGTTACATGTAAAATAAAGATCAAGAATTGTTTCAGTCAACAAACTCCAAACTAGAGGTATTAGACAACACAGTTCTGTAAATCAAGAGCTCAAAGAAATGCAAGAGAATGAGAAGCAAAGCCAAGAAAGTCCAGAAGGAAAATAAAACCATTACAAAATGAAAACCTAAATTAGAAGCAGCAGATAAGTAAATCTTGTGAAAAATAGAGTTTTGATTTAGGGTACAGCTTTGGGGGAAAAAAAAATCACATAGAATACAGACTACAGGGACAAAGAAAGTTAAGTGGTAAGAAAGTATAATAATAATGAAAAATAGACAACATCAAAGGGCTAAGTAAGATTTCTGAAAAAACGGAACTGAAAATAAATATAAAACATTTATGTATTTGATCTCAAACTATCATTAATTTCAAGATGCACCACTGATTTAAAAATTAATTTTGGAGGAATAGAAGAATACCATATTAAATGAATGTGTTACTTATATTAATAGTGTGAAGAAGATTAAAATGTGAAAAATATGCATCTTTTAATTAAAGAAATGTAGTATTAGATGAAAGTCTTCCCAAAGTAAAAGAACATCTGAACTGACAGATCAAAAGTCTCACCATGTTCTGGATAAGGGAAGAAAAGAAAGAGAGAAGGAGAGAAAGCAAGAAAAGTGAGAAAGAAAAGAAAAGAAAGAAAGAGAAAGAAAGGAAAGAAAGGAAGGAAGAGAAAAGAAAAAGTAAGAGAAAGAGAGGGAAAGGAAGAAAGGAAGGAAGGAAAAGGGAGGGAGGCAGGGAAGGAAGGAAGGAAAGAAGATAGATTAGCATGGTGATATTTAAGGATAAATGATAAAATATCCAAGCAGGAAAAGAAAAAATAAATTATGCTAGCTGCATAAATTAACTCAGCAACATCAGATTCCAGAATAGAATGAAAGTAGGTTCCAATTAATATAAGGACCTTAGAGGGAAAAGGAAATGCATGGGATCCAAGATTTCTATAGCCACAGTCTGTATGTGGCTTGTGTTATGTTTCTACTGAACAGCAGTGATTTAGATTGCTCTAGACAGCAAGTCGCAAAAATGTCAGATACATTATCGGGATGCAAAGCCTCACTATGTAGAACCCAGTCCTTTCCTACTTAAAGTGTTTTTTGAGGACCAACATTTTCTAGGGGCATATTAAAAATGCAGAACTCAGGGCTCACTCCAGAGCTGCTGAATCAGAGACTACATTTTAATAAGATAATTCATGTGCACATTACAGCTTGAGAAACACTTTTTAAATTACTTCCTAAAAGAGCTACTTCCTAGCAGTACTACTTGAGGAGTTGTCTAGCTCAGAGCTTCCCAGCTGGTGTGCTTTGTAAGAACTATGATAGGCTGAGACATTGATCTCTTTAGCCTGGGATGCTGGGATGAAAGGCCACAGGCTAAGGACCTCAAGAACATTGTCATTTCCTGTGTGTTCCATGATCTGTAGCTGTGCTATCCAATATGGTAGCCACTCACCATATTGGCTACTGACCATTTGAAATGTGGCTAGACTGAGTTGAGATGTGTTATAGCATTAAAATACACAGCAGAGTTTGACGCCTTAGTATGGAAAAAAAAAGTAAAATATCTCAACAATTTTTATATTGGTTACACAATGAAATTGTAATACTTTAGATATTTGGGTTAAGTAAAAAATATTTTTAATGAATTTCACTTTTTTTTTTTACTTTTATTAATGTGCTACCAAAAAATTTAAAATTACGTACACAGTTTGCATTGTGTTTCTATCCGGTGGTGCTGATCTGGATTGCTTTAGACGGTAAAAAGAGGAATCAAAATTAAAAATCTGGAATAAGTACAAACTGGTAGTGCACACTCATTCTATTTAAACTTAAAAATAAACTTGAAATAACTGTGGTATTATAATCACAAAACAAGAATTACACTTCTTGAAAGAAGAACTATAATATAAAAATTCCTGAAGTTTAAAAGATAATTTCATGATTATAGATTGAGAGATTCCTTTTGCTCCTATAAAATGCAAACAAAAAAATTAAAGAAGAGAAAGGAAATGTAAGTAGACTAATTTTAGCTTTCATAGGTGGGAGTTATCAATATTATTTTATTTGTAAATTTGATAAATTTGGAAATATAAGTTAAAATATTTTATTTATAAATTATTTTACTAATTTACCCCAAGTAAAAATTTGAGATGTCTCTCTCTCTCTCTCTCTCTCTCTCTCTCTATATATATATATATATATATATATACATATATATCTCAAATTTTTACTTAGGGTAAACCAGTAAAATTATATATATATATATATATGCACACACATACACACACATACACACTTAGGGTAAACTAATAAAATTATATATATATATAATATATACACACACACTCATACACACATAAAGTTAATGATTAATGAAAGGGAAATAAAAAATGAAAGGAAACGTGATAAGGCAAAATAAATTAAACAAAAGAAATAGCAGTAGAAAGCAAATAATAATATATTAAAAAGAGATGACAGGAGTAAGCCCAAACATATATTTTATAATACAAAATAAAAATAGTTTGAGTCCTTATCTTAAAAAAAATCCACAGATTTGATAAAAAAGCTGAATCCAGCCACATACTGTCTACAACAGATGCAACTAAAACAACCGAGATTTGATAATTGACATTAAGTTGCTTGTAAAAGACACACCACCCAAGAGGAAGCGTGAATTATGATGTTATATTAGAAAATGTTGAGGTCAATAAAAACTATATGAAATGAGGTATAGTGCTTTTTTTTCTCCCCTGCCTTCCTTTTTTTGCATTTTCATTTTCTCAACCAAGATTTATGAAGTGTTAACTATGACCAGGTACCAATAGAGACTGAGAATCCAACAGTGGGCCAAAGCAGACAGTGATGGTGCAAGCGATAATCAAAAGTCACATAATAATGGTAAACAAGTTATGAATATGTTCCACATTGAAGATATAACTGTCATAAACCTAATGAAATAACTACCATGTTGTGGAAATGCATAAAGCAGAAATGCAGGAAATAAGAGAATTGATGAAATATAGTTGTAGGGGAAATGTAGAGACACTCATATTAGTCCTTGAGAGTTAAGATAGGCAAATTAAATAAAGATGAACTAATAGACTAATAATGAACTCTGTCATCAGGAACAAATATGGTTTCTTTTCTAGCATTTATCAAGCATTATATTAGGTCAGTGCAAAAGTAATTGCGGTTTTATAGCAAAAACCTCAATTACTTTTGCACTGACCTAATATATACTAGGTTATATATAGGGGAAACTTTGACATATTCCAGAAAAGAGTACAGACACCCTAACCACAATGCAATAAAACCAAAAGTAGCTAATAAAAGAGCTACAGTCAAACTGAAAAATAAAACAACTCCAATAAAACAACCAAATAAAAATTGAAAATCTCTAGTTACTTGAAAAATTTAAAACCGTAATTGAGAAATATCTGACCTGTAGTAATGACGAACATTCTTGAATGTCAAAGCTGATGCTGTACTCAGGAAAATGCATTGCCTCAATAAGCTCTTATTACTAAAGAAGAAAGAATAGAAGTAAGTGGATTAATCATTCAATTCAAGAAGTTACGGGAAAAGCAAAACAAACCTATGTAAAATAGAATGAAGTAAAGATAAAGACAGAAAATTGACAATTAAAACAAAGAAAAACAATAAAATTGATTAACAAATGAAAAATGTCTTTTGGGAAAAACTCACAGTAAACAGGATAATCTACAAGTTACCATAGTTCAGACAAAAAGGAAGAATGAAAGCAAATACATAGCACTAGGAATGAGAAGTTAGACACAACCCTAGAGAGCAGAAAAAAAGTGAGGATAATTTATTTGACTTTATCATAAACAATTTGAAACCAGGATAAAATGGAAAATGATATGAGGGCACATGAATGACAATTGCAAAATCTAACTAAAGATGCAATCTAAGTGACTGATAACCTGGAATGAATTGAGAATTGCTGAAAGCTAACACTTCTGGCCTCGTCAGTGTATGAGTAATTCCTTTCAAAACTCCTAATAACTGGCAATTGCTCTGTCACTTAATGTGTTTAGAACAGAGAGAAAGAAGAAAAGCTTCCAGGTCGTTTTTATGAATCCAGCATGATTGATACCTGACAAAGATAGCTCACACACACAAATATAATAGGCATTCTCACCTTTGAACAATAATGCAAAATTCCTGAATCAAATATTAGCAAGTAAAATTCAACAGCACATAAAAGGAAGTGTATGATAATTAAGTGGAATTTATTTTTAGAAAAGCAAATCATTCAATATTGATAGCTAATACATTATTCACTAATATTTTGTAAATAAAATTCAACATAGAGTTAGATTTGGAAAGAAAAAGCATATGTAATCTTTGTAGTAGATGTTGAAAAGGTATTGGGTAAAGTAAAATTTAGCAGCCATTCTTGATTTTCTTAAATCTTAGGTTAAAAAAAGAAGAAATATTTTAACATAATTAGAAATATATATTATAAACCAACTGCCATCATAACACACATAATGAAGAAAACACTTAAAATATTACCATTAAGTTAGAAACGTTATGAACACCACTCTTTAACATTGTTAAAGTCTGGTCAATGTAATAATATAAGGTACATACATTTAGAAAGGAGAAGGCAAAATTATCATTATTTTTATATAAAATGAGAATACACTGGAAAGGTCTAAGCAAGCCAACAAGAAAGTTCAGCAAAGTGGTCAATACAAATACTGCCTCAAAAAGCATTTTGTAACATGAGTAAGAAAAAAGATTCAATGTACAATAGCAACACATATAAAACATCTAGGACTGTGTATCTTCATAATATATTAAGAGCACATAAATACAAAGACAAACACAGGTGAAATGGTAAAAAATCTTAAGTGTACAGTTCATAGGAAAATACCTTTCTCAATCTCACTTGTAATTATAGAAATGGAAATTCAAAGAGCCATGTGGTAATGTGGATTTGTTCCCCCATCAGGATTCCAAAATTTGAAAAGTATAAGAGTGTGGGGAAATAAGGACTTCCATATGTTCCTGAAGGAAAATATGATTTGGCATAGCTTTTTGCTACAGTTGCAGTTGTCTAATATTGGCCGTAAGTCTAGATATACATTCCTTCTGACCCTGAATTTCCATTCCTAATAAGTGATCCTTTAGAAGTACAATACTTCTCCCACTGTGCAATGCTGTTTATTGCGACATTGTCTGGAATTGTGAAAAAGTTGGAAACAACCTAAATATCTATTTATAAATAATTGGTTAAATAAATAATGATACATTGATATAAAGGAGTACTATGCGGCTATTAAGAAGAATGAAGTAGATACAGGAGTGATATTAAAAATAGTTAACAATGACTAGAATGGATGTTGTATTCAACTAGTATGGTCAATCCATTCTGTGACCATATATATATATATATATATACACACACACACACACACACATTTATATATATATTTATATTTATTTATTTATATGTAATTGCATTTTAGGTTTTGAGGTACATGTGAAGAACATGCAGGATTGTTGCATAGGTACATACCTGGCAATGTGGTTTGCTGCCTCCATCCCCATCACCTATATCTGGCACTTCTCCCCATGTTATCCCTTCCAAACTCACTACCCTCCACTGTCCCTCCCCTAGTCCCCCCCCCAACAGACCTCAGTGTATGTTGCTCCCCTCCCCTGTGTCCATGTGTTCTCATTGTTCAACACCCACCTATGAGTGAGAACATGTGGCGTTTGATTTTCTGTTCTTGTGTCAGTTTGCTGAGAATGATGGTTTCCAGGTTCATCCAACAATTTTTAAGGACTTTCAAAGGATTAAATACAGAAATAGATTGACAGTTAATATGATTATTAATACAGTAAAAATGAGGTAGGTACATTTAGGAAGAATATTTGAGCCATCAATTGTTTATTTAAGAAACAATACTAGGCAGAATAATAGAGATGGCATAGTAATACTAAACTTGTATAATTGTTTTGTGAAGGTTTAACAACTTGCCACCAGATAAAGTTTTGTTGGAGCACAGCCGTACAGGGGAAGCTTATATTATTTATTCGGGGAAATGCCATGTCAGGGGCACCAATTATTAGGGGGACAAGTCAGTTTCCCAAAGTCCCCGATTATAATTGGTATAACTATGAAGAAAATTTTAATAAATGCGTGAGAGGTAACGATGACATTATAAACATGGTCGTCTTCTATTAGACTCCCGGGTTGACCGAGTTCTGCTCGAATTAGGAGACTTAGGGCTGTTCCCCCAACTTATCCATTAGGCACAGTTTAGAACCCACCATACTTTTAAAATCCTATGAAATATTTAATTTTTTAAAAAATCAGAAAAAAATGAGCATTTAGGTCAAAAATATTTTAATTTTTTCTCACATTGGGAAAAAATGTAATTTTTAGGGCTCATAAGTTTATTAAATTTTGCCTAAAACAGAAATAAATAAGTACTTAAAGTTATATCAAAAATATTTTTAATTCATTATATTATGAGAGGACCCATAAGGCAGAAGTGTGTAGCACTCACAGAAGTCATAGGTGGTTCTGTACCCACGCTTATTTGTTTACATATTTTCTGTGGCTGCTTTTGCAAGGGCAAAATTGAGTAGTGTATTTGTCCTGGAGACAGATCTGGCCTACAAAGCCTGAAATATTTTCTTACTTTTTCTTCACAGAAAAGTTTAGCTTAGTTTATTAGCACTCATGACATTACAGAAAGGTATCTTTATGAACTGGATTTTATTTTTAGTTATTTACTTCTACCTAGACCATTAATTTTCAAGAAAAAGTTCTACTTTTGAATTCTTCACACTCCATGACCATTTGTTATGGTGGGAATGTCAACTACATCAGCTCAAAATTTTAAGACAAGGAAAATTACCAAGTAACCAATATTTATATTAAATAATTTTCATACCAAACACCAGAAAGAATATAAAGAAAATGAAGAAAAACAGGAAGTTTTATGGGAAAAATCCCCAGTAGATCTCCAAATAACGTGCTTTTCCCAGACATCAACTGCAAACCAGCATCTGCTTAGTGTGGCATGAATGTAACACAGTGGCTTCGAGAACAATGTAACAGATGCCGGTGCTGAGAATATTGTTCCTGTACGCTGATGCCAATTTTTAATAATTTTACTATTAAAGTTTTAATAAAATAATTATTTACAAGTTTGGGATAAAACTTCTGATTTATTCTTGGATTCTTCAAATTCACATTATGGGGGGATATTTAAGCATAGGCCTGTTTTGATCATATATTGATTTTAAGATGCAGACAGCATTCAACTGATGTAGATTATGATTCATTTATGCCTAGGGAAATCTTCTGGAAGAATACATCCAAACCAGTATGAGTTTTATTATATATCTAGGGAATGGGAATATGTATCATTTGTGGTGGAAGCAGTCCATACAGCTAGGAAGGCAAAAATTGTTGCTGATATTGATTAGCATTGCTTGCTCTTGGGGATAATAAAGCAAGCCAAGTTGGTTTTGTTATTACTTTTAAAGGGTCTGTGCACCCCTTGATTTCCAGTCCAGACTACTACCACAGCCCTTCCTTTATGGCATTTTTAAGATAAAATAATTCATCATCTTTGGTTTTGGTGTTAGGGTAATGCTGGCCTCAATTAGAAAGTATTATTTCTGCTTCTACCTTCTGAAAGAAATTGTAGAGAATTGGTATAATTCTTTTTAAAATGTTTGGTTGTGCTTACAGTGAAGTCATATGGGCCTATTGTTTTCTGTTTCAGAAGGTTATTAATTACTGATTTGATTTCTTCTTGTGTGAGTTTTGTCAGATTGTGTCTTCATGGAATTGTTCCATTTCATCTAGGTTATTAGTTTTGTTTCATCTAGGTTATTAGCATAGAGTTGTTTGTAGCATTTTTTAATTATCATTTTAATGTCCATGGGACTTATAGTGATGTTTTCTTTCATTTCTGTGTTAATAATTTATGTTCTCTCTTTTTTTTAAATTAGCTTGGCTAGAGGCTTATCAACTTTATGATCTTTTCAAAGAACTAGCTTTTGGTTTCACTGATTTTTCTCTATTAATTTTATGTTTTCAATTTTATTGATTGCTCCTCTGAATTTTATTATTTCTTTTGTTCTTCTTACTTTAAATTTAATTTGTTCTTTTTCTTATTTCCTAAAGTGGAAGCTTGGATTATTGATTTTATATCTTTCTTCTAATTTATTAAATGGCATAAATTTCCTTCTAAGCACTTCTTTTGCTGTATCTCACAGATTTTGATAAGTTATCTTTTCATTTTCATTCAGTTCAAAATATTTAAAAATTTCTCGTGAGATTTCTTAGATCCATGTGTTATTTAAAAGTATGTTATTTAATCTCTAAGTATTCTGGAATTTTCCAGCTATCTTTCTATTCTGGGATTTGGTTTTTAGTTTAACTTCATATGATCTGACAGTGGACATTGTATGATTTCTCTTCCTTTACATTTGTTATCTTGTGTTTCAGGTTCAGAATGTGGTCTATTTCAGTAAATTGAGAAGAATGTATATTCTGCTGTTTTTGGAAGAAATAGTCTAAAGATGTTTATTATGTACAGTCAATGGTGTTGTTGAGTTCAACCATGTCCTCACTGATTTTTAACTTGTTAGAGCTGTCTATTTCTGATGGAGGATGTTGAAGTCTTCAACCATCACAGTGGATTCATTTATTTCTCCTTGAAACAATGTTTGCTTCACATATTTTGATGCACTGTTGCTAGTTGTAAACATGTTAAGGATTGTTATATCTTCTTGGAGAATTGAATTCATCACTATCTAATACCTCTCTTATCTCTGATAATTTTCCTTGCTCTGCAGTTTGCTCTGTCTGAAATTAATATGGTTACTCCTGCTTCCTTTTAATTAGCATTAGCATGGTACATCTTTCTCTACCCAATTTCTTTTAATCTACATATATTTATATTTAAACGGGGTTTCTTGAAGAGAACATATATTCAATTTCTTTCAATTTCCAACAGTCTCTATCTTTTAGTTGTGTATTTAAACCATTAAAGTTTAAAGTGATTATTGATACAGATGCATTAATACCTACCATATTTGTTACTGGTTTCTATTAGTTGCCTTTATTTGTTGTTCCAATTTTGTCTTCTACTCTTTTCTGGTTTTTGTGGTTTTAGTTGAGCATTTTAGGATTCAATTATTTCTCCTTACTTAGCATATCAGTTATACTTCATTTTTTGGTGGTTGCTTAGAGTTGGCATTTATAACTAATCCAAGTATACTTTCAATTATCACTATACTGTTTCACAGGTAGTGCAAATAACTTATAATAACAAAGTAATTCAAATTTCCCCCTCCTTATCCTGTAAATAGGACTTTAGGGATGTAGTGGTGGATTTAGTGGTGAGGTATGGAGTGAGAAGAATCATTCTATAGTTCTCTAATTAGGTTTCAGTCCTTTTGTGAGCCTGTGTTCCCAAGCTCTGAACTTTACAGATGCCTCTCATTCTCTCTTCCTTCACTCTTGGGAGGGGACAGGATGGTGTGATGGGGGATTGGAGTTGAGTACTTCTTTTCTTCCAGGATAGTTGGATTCTGATAAAACCCCAGCATGTTGAGCTCTGGTAAAATAGTTTCTCGTGAGAATATGTCTTGTTAAGAAGAACAGTGTGCTGTGGTGTATTTAAAAACGCTTCCTATTCCCTTCAACCTGCTGAATGATGAGGAATTTTTTCTTTTATCTTTACTGCGAAAATTTGATAGAGCTCCTTGAGGTAAAACTTATGAAAGTGTGGGTGCCTCTTTAACACTTGCTTTTCTGGAGTTTTTAACTGTTAGACTTGTCCACATTGAACCTCCAGCAATTTGTCAAGTACACTTCAAGTCTTCTTACCCCAGCACTGATTCCTACAAAGGTTTCAGCTCATGAGTTTCTGCTCCAATAACTTCTCCTTGTGATTTTCTGTATTCTCCTATCTGTCTCTTTAATTCTGGAGCAGCGGTTTGCCCTGTGACTAAGAAAAATTATTAATTTTCAGTTTGCTTAGTTTTTTGTTTTAGGATGGAGTGACAAATTCTAAGCTACCTCATACCAGACTAGAAACCAGAATTCCTGGGGCAATTTTAAGAGATAACTAAGGTGCTATTAATCATTGCACTGGGACTGCAGTCGTAAATTGGCACTGTCCTGGGAAGCCACATATTATATTTGTGATTTTTTTTCTCAAAGTTTTATGTTTGCTTTACTCCAGAAAAATAATTTCTAATTTAAGAATGAACCTAAAATATCCTCAATCCCACATCTTAGAAATAAATGCTTATGACATTTTAAAAAATTGGGATTATACTCTGCATAATCATTTCTGCATTTACCCCTAACCTACTGTATCCTTTAAGTTTAGCAAGTATTTAGTTGCTTTGCATTGTATTAGGACAACCCCAAAGTAGAAGAAAACGTCCCTTCTTTCAAAAGTTTCAGTGAAGATAGCACTACCAAATATATATACACAAATAAACTGTACAGCTAAATACAATATACATCTTAGCTATTAAAAAATGGTGGTGTAGACTGAGTGTTTGGGGCAGATGGGAACATGGAGGATTGGATACAGGCTGCAGTAGTCAGAGAGCAGGCAGGTCTAGTTCTGAAGCATAATTAGGATTTGAATTTGCACTTAAGAAAAGCGCAAATTCCTCAGCCTTGAAGCAGGGGGAAAATGATGTGGATACTATGATGCTTGGTCAGGTCCAAAGGGACTAGGAATTTGAGATCTCTCCAGTGAGTCGGGTTTTGTAAAGTTGCAACAGGAAAGAACCATCATAGAGGCCCCAGTCTTGGATATCCCAGGCATTTTCAAAGGTTGTCAAGTGAATTCTGGTCAGGATTCTTTTTGCTCATGTATTAGTAAAACCCAACTCAAACTAGCTCAAACACAAAATAGAATTTATTGGCTGAGACACCTGAAAAGTCCAGGGATTTATGAGGCTGATCAAGGTGCTTAGCTGATATCATCAAAGATACACCTCTCTTGATCTTGGGATTCTTCTTCATGGTGGCAAAATGACTCCAGAAGTTTCAGGCTTATATGAGGTTGTAGTTCATCAGCCTAAGCAGCAAGAGAACTCCTTCCCAACAGGTCTAGCAAAAGCCTATATATTGGCTGATGCTCTCTGACTTTGATGGTGTAGGTCAGGTGATCATTGTTGGATCTATCACAGTGACTGTGGCAATACTGGCTTAAGCTGGGTATACTTTCCTGGAGTAGGAGTGAGGTCTAGATTTCAGCAACTACATGGTTTGAAAGTGAGGAAAGAGAGTTTTCAGAAGGAGTAATGAATGTTGGGCAGACAAAATCAACAGATGTCTCTTTTAAGATCTGGTCTCATGTAAACTTCTCAACAACACAATGTTATAGCTATCATTGACCACATCTTACAGATGAAGACATTAAGGCCCAGATTTTCTTCTCTCTGGGATTGTACCTCCGTGTTTTCTATAGAGAGCTTGCTTAGACCATTGAGGATGGCCTAACTTAGTGGTCCTCAACTTTGGCTGCACATTGGAATCACCAGGAGTGTTTAAAAAATTCCCAGTGTTCAGACCATACCCCTGACCAATTGAGTCAGAAACTCTGGGAAGGGGACCTGATAGTATTTTTTTTTTTTTAAAGACAGGGTTTCACCATGTTGGTCAGGCTGGTCTTGAACTCCTGACCTCAGGTGATCCGCCCGCCTTGGCCTCCAAAGTGCTTGGATTACACGCGTGAGCCACCACCCCCAGCCCCTGATAGTATTTTTAATAAGTCTCTAATGTGCAGCCAAAATTGAGAATCATGAGCCCACAGCTTGTTCTTTCTTAAGAAATAATGAGAAGAGCAAGCCAAGCTGTTTTATTTTGTCAGCCACAGCCCTAATAATGAGGCACACAACCAGACCCCAAAACGATCCAAGGGCAGGAAAGCAGACTACTGAAAGTATAGACAGTAATGCTGCTCATTTGGGGCCTTCATAATTTGGAGGGCAGCTATGGTACAATGTTATCTATTTCTTGGTGGATATAATAGGCCTTATGAAGTTCTGGTGAATAGAAGGATTAGTAACATAAACAAGACATTCTTCTATCTAGGGATGTTTATTTTTTTAAAATATGGTACATAAGAAGCTTATGGATTAGATACTTCAACAGTAATTAATAATACTTGAAACAAAATTCTGATGCCTAGGCTCTGATAGAGGGGGCTTCTGTATGCATCAGTGTGATTTTTGGCAATTCTCTTGCAAGAAGGATGATGTCTTGCCCTTCTTAGAAGCTCAGACCTTGTAGAGCTGGACCTGCTCACTCATTTTATGCCTTTGGTTGGGCCCATGTTCCCAGATGATCTGTACTGTAATTCACAAAATGAGATCATTTTATAGCTCAAGTCCAATCCTCTTGTTTTACAGATTATAGAAGCAAGTCTCAGAGAGGAGTTCACGATTTGAATTATGAGTTCTGATTCGTTGATATTCTTTCCACAATTCCTGATCAAAGTTGTAGAAGTCTTTAGAGTATATCAAGGGCTTTTGTATATTTTCTTTTGATGCCTTTTAATAAATTATACTCTGAAGTGCTGTATTTTATTTTTTAAACTGCATTCTGTTCTTTACTGTTTATTCTGAAACATCATGTTCATTTATTCTTTTAACAAATACTCACTACACACCTATGTAGTATATGGGGTAGGCATTGAAGTAAATGCCATAGAAAGTTATTGTACGATGGAGCTTGCAGTGACATTTTAGTCAAAACCAATAGGTTTATGACCTTTACAGACCTTACAAAATAATCCCCTTAGTTATTAGGGGGCTAATGTTTGTGGCTTTCTATATTTTATCTTTTCATGACACTGTCCTGGCTCCCCCAAATAGATTGTATGCTCCTGGAGGAAGTATTTTATGTGTTTTACTCTGTGTCCAAAGCCTGTGGCAGTTCCATAAATTATCTATAAATGGCAGTGTTGGATGCCTGGGAAAGTGATGGTTATTAGACATGTTAGCTGTGTTTCTGATAGGTCTTATTTGTTTCAGTTTTAGGAGCTGGTGGCATAAGCATTCCTGCCTTCTGTCCTAATCCAATTTGCTCTGATGAAGAAGTTATTAGAATGTGATGTCAGACATTTCCCAAATAAGAAGACCTTGAGAAAGGATTTCCTTGTGCTGATGTTCTGTGTAATACAGTTGTAGGCACCTATCTATCTGGGATTCTTGATCTCTCCCCTTCCCCTTTGTGCATGATATTTTTGTTGATTCCCTCATTTGAAATAATACCTCATTCTGACATATTTTATCAGCATTTCCACAAGCATTTGCCTTCCGACCTGCCCTCAATCCCTCTTCTCTTCTTTGCTGAATACTCACTCTGCCAAATACTGGAGACATCAAACACACTTGGTCCCTACACTAGAGACTATGTGATACTGGTGTAAGGATAGAAATATAGATAAATAGAATATAATTGAGAGTCTAAAAGTAAACTCATATACTCACAGTAATTTTTTTTTGATGAGGGTGTGAAGACAATTCAACAATGAAAGAAAAGTCTTTTCAACAAATGGTACTGGGACAACTGTAACGGTACATCCACATACAAAAGAGTGAAATTGTATTCCTACCTCACACCACACACAAAAACAACTTGAAATGGGTCAAAGTACTAAATGCAAGGCTAAACTATAAAATGCTTAGAAGAAAACCCTCATGACTATGGAGTAGGCAATGGTGTTTTAGATCACATTTAAAATCACTTGTGCCTCAAAGGACACATTTGAAAAATGAAAATACAGCTCACAGAATGGCAGGAGTATATTGGCAAGTCATGTATCTGCTAAGCATCTAGTATTCTAGCATCTAGAATATATTAATAATTTTTATATCACACACAATAAAAGACAAATAACTCAGTCAAAAATGGGTGAAGTATTTAAATAAATGTTTCACCAAATAAGAGTTATAAATGGCCATTAAGTACTTGAAAAGATAACATCATTCTTCATTAGGTCAATGCAAATGAAAACCATATACCCACAACAATGGCTGTAATAACAAAATGAAAAATAAGTGTTGATGGAAATCTGGAGACATTGGAACCTTTATATATTGCTGCTGGGAATGTAATATAGTGCAGTCACTTTGGAAAACAATTTTGGCAGTTTCTTAGAATGTTAAACATACAGTTATGATAAGACCAAATATTTAACTCCCAAGTACCTACTCCAGATAAATAAAAACATATGTTTACACCAGCATGTACATAAGCGTTCATAGCAGTATTTGTAATATTATTTATATTATAATTGTAGCAGTATAATATTATTTATAATACTGCTGTGAACGCTTATGTACATGCTGGTGTGAATGCCAAAAAGTAGAAACAACCCAAATGTTGATCAACTGACAATTAATGTTTGAAATGTTTTTATATATATATATATCTCCATACAATGGAATATTACTCAGCCATAAAAAAGAATTAAGGGTTGATACATACCATAACATGGATAAACCTTGAAAACATACTAAATGAAAGAAGCCAAACATAAAGGCCACATATTATATTATTCTGTTTATATGAAATGTCCAGAATAGGCAAATCCATAGAGAAAGAAAGTAGATCAGTGCCAGGACGTATAGAGAGAGGAGGGGGAATGACTGCTCTGGGCTTGGGGTCTTCTTTTTGGGGTGATAAAAAATTTGTTTCCTCTGAACTGTGGGTTTAACCTAAATTATTTATAGGGTCTTTTCCATATCCAGTTTCCAATGATTCTATCAATATTCCTGAATGAGTGGCAATTTCAAAAGAATTCTAAAAGTCAGCACTTATACCTTTGGTATCTGTTTTAAGGCAGATATATTTTTTTTTGAGTATTGGTCATTTTAATCAATTTTTATTTTTATAAATAACAAACTCTAATTTGGTTAAATTTCTGAAATTTTAATTTCCCATGAAGGGTTCCAGTTGATTGTGAACTATGTGGAAAACCAAACTTAAAGCAGTTTGTGAAATTCGGCGTAACTGTAAGTGAGGAAGCAGTTTTCACAAGGGCTCAATGAAGGAAGAGACATGTTGCCTTTTTAAGCCACATTATGAACTTATACAATAGTGACATAACAATGAAAGGTAGAGAATAGTGACTGCATAAATTTGTGGGGGACACAAATTTTGTATAAAGTTTATGACAGTGTTTAATAGGTTGGGTGATGTAATTACCTTGTCTGGGTTAGTACCGTGGATCTACCTTTTACCAAGCCACTTGGTGCTTCAATTTCCTTATCTGTCACATAAGTACAATAATTGTACCTCCCTGTAAGATTGTAGGATTAAACTAGGTGACACTTGTAAAGCACAACATTAGCATTAATATCTTAAACAAATACTCCAAATGCTTGATAAGTGTTATAAACACATTTGGCACTGGTTGACGAATACTTGTTTACAGTGTATCATGCCCTAATACAACTGTCTTGAGAGTTTGTTTATTGGTACAAAATAAAATTTTTCATATTGCAAATATTTTTTTTTGCAGAACAAAAGTAAGAATCTTCACTAACAAAATGAGGATCCTGCTAATTATATTTGTCCTAATCCTTTGGACTGAAACATTGGCAGACCAGAGCCCAGGTACCACTATATTATTATTTAGGAAATTTTTTATATCTCAGTGTTATTTTAATTAACAGAGAGAAATAATTTATTTACTAAAAATCAAGTATACAGCATTTAGTAATTGTTATACAATATCAAACAAACTTCATTTCTCAAAGACAGCACAAAACCATGAGCAAAAGTCATAAGTTATGTTGCATCTGGCTAGAAAAACTTTAATTATCTGTTGATTTGCTTCAATCTCAGTATTACATGTCTGTATGGACTGAGTCAGTCCATTTGTTCATAGATCAGTTTTGATCTTAATAAGTGAAAGAAAAGGAACCCCACACAGAAAACAAATTCTAAGTATTTCTGTGGCTAAACCATTGCCTTCCTTTCCTTTTACAAGCATGAAATATATAGTTACACATATGTGCACACATACACAGTTATATGTCACTTAACAATGGGTGTACTTTCTGAGAAATGTATCATTAGGCAATGTTGTCACTTTGTAAACATCACAGAGTATACTTACACCTAGATGGTGTAGCCTGCTACACACCTATCGTATATGGTACAACCTATTGCTGCTAGGCTACAAACCTGTACTGCATGTTACTGTGCTGAATATTGTAGGCAAGTAGAATACAATGGTAAGAATTTGTATATCTAAACACATCTAAACACAGAAAAGGCAATACCTTGCACTACCACATTATGACAGCTATGATGTCATTAGGTGATAAGAATTTTTCAATTCTATTATAATGTTTTTTTTGAGACAGAGTCTCACTGTGTCACTCAAGCTAGAGTGCAGTGGTGCAGTCTCGGCTCCCTGCAACCTCTACCTCCTGGGCTCAAGCAATCCTTCTGCCTCAGGCTTCCAAGTAGCTGGGACTACAGGTGCAGATCACTAAACCTGGCTAATTTTTATATTTTTTGTAGAGACATAGAGTTTCATCATCTTGCCCAGGCTAGTCCCAAAAATTGCTGTTAGTCCACAGACTACTTTGGCCCATCTTACACAGCTATGAAGAAATACCTGAGACTGGGTAATTTACAAAGGAAAGAGATTTAATTGTCTCACAGTTCCTCATGGCTGGGGAGGCCTTAGGAAACTTACAATCATGGTGGAAGTGGAAGCAAACATGTCCTTCTTCACATGGTAGCAGGAGACAGAGCACCAAGCAAAAGGGGAAAAGCCCCTTATAAAACTATCAGATCCCATGAGAACTCACTCACTATCATGAGAACAGCATGGGGGGTAACCACCTCCATGATTCAATTACCTCCTACCATGTCCCTCCATGACAAAACGTGGGGATTATGGGAGCTACAATTCAAGATGAGATTTGGGTAGGAACACAGCCAAACCAGTCCAGTCAGGGACTTTCTGTGTTTATACAATATCAGAGTTTGGGGTCCCAGAACTAAAAAAGAAAAGAAGTTTATTACATCTAGTATAGAGTTGGGGGAAGAAAAACCTGTTGGCTAACTTTGCTAAAGCCCTTTTGTTTGACATTTTAGCAAAGGCAATTATAGTTTCTTCTGTTTAACTCCAGAAGACACTTTTCTTGGGATTCTGATATATCCTAACACTAGGACGTGGTCTCAAATGAGTATTGTGGTCTAAAATGTAAAGGCTGAATGATAACTTTGGTTTTGCTTGTTGTTATTTTATTTTGATAGGGCCAGGCCCTGAGTATGCAGATGTTGTGTTTCTGGTGGACAGCTCTGATCACCTGGGAACTAAGTCATTTCCATTTGTGAAGACGTTCATTAACAAGATGATCAACAGTCTCCCCATAGAGGCTGACAAATACCGTGTGGCCCTTGCCCAGTACAGCAACAAGCTTCACAGTGAATTCCACCTGAGCACCTTCAAAGGCAGAAACCCCATGCTGAACCACCTCAATAAGAACTTTCAATTCATTGGCGGGTCCCTGCAGATAGGAAAGGCTCTTCAGGAGGCTCACAGGACCTATTTCTCTGCACCCACAAATGGGAGAGACAGGAGCAGTTCCCCCAATTTTGGTGGTCCTGGCTTCGGCGGAATCTAGGATGATGTGGAAGAGGCTTCAAAAGCCCTGCAGAAAGATGGGGTGAAAATCATCTCCATCGGGGTCCAGGAAGCTTCTGAGGAAAACCTGAAGGCCATGGCCACATCCCGTTTCCATTTCAACCTTCGGACAGTGAGAGACCTCAGCATGTTTTCCCAAAACATGACACAGATCATCAAGGAGGTAACAAAATACAAGGAGGGAGCAGTTGATGCTGATATGCAAGGTAAGGAAGCCTTTGGTTGAAGAGGTGCCTGATCCTCAAGTGGGTATGCATCTGTCCACCCTTACCTCTTGCAACTCCTGTTAGGTTTTCATGATTAGCCATGTTGAAGTATTGGAAACTTCTACACATCATACCTTACTCACTTATGTCTTTGCTTGTGCCATTTCTCTGACAAGAGCTCTATTTTATTGCACTCCTTTGCTTTCTTATAGTTTGAATAACTCCTGTTGTCATATAAATCTCATCCCTATGTTCTTTTCCTCTTGGAATATTTTCTTTCAAATTTCTTTTTGAGTTTCAGTTCCTTGAGCACAGCTCATGACAGTAGCACTTACCGTAACTATCCATTTCTGCATTTGTCCTTCTTCCCTTCACCACCACCACCAAGGAAGAAACAGGTAGCATATGAGGGCAGGATTGACAACTTATCTCTCTATCCTTTGTGCCTAGTACAGTGCCTGACAATGAGCTGGTGCTCTATTTCTTGATGAATTAATACATGAGGCTCTTACAGATAAGGAAATGGGATCATTGTCTACTCTCTTTCCTTCACAGTCTTGTTACAGTATGAGGCTCATAATAAATATTTAATTAATGCTTGTGAACTCATATATAGTGATACTCAGTGAGAATAATAACCTTAGAATGAGACACCATTAGCAGATGTTCATATTTTCTGTTCAACCAGGAATAAGAGGAGATGCCCTCAGTGGTGTGGTAATGCAATACAGTGGACTGCAGTCTTGAGCCCTACATCTGCTGTGTTGGCTTATCTTGGACTTTTAGAGATTAAGAGCAAGGGCTTTGGAGTCAGGAAGGTCTGAGTTCAAACCCTGGCTTGGCCACTTAGGACACTGAGTCCCTTACTTAACACTGAGCATCAGTTTTCTTACCTTAAAGTAAGGATAATAGTGTCTACCTTATAATATGAGTGAGGTGACTTGTATGGCATTTGGCACACTGTTTACTATTATTAACAGTAACAACTATTTGCAAATAAATACTAATCTGAGAAGGTCATGCTTGGAGTTTGTTTAGCTAACTGTGGGGGATTCAGAGTAGATTGGTAGATTTATAAGAATTATCTTTAATTCCATAAATATTTTTGAGGTCTCACCAGGCACCAGGTACTGTAGGGATAGTGATAAGTAAGACATGCTTTCTGTCTTCTGAGAACTCACAGATGAGTAGTTCTTGGCAAGGCTGAGCTTATCTCTTGACTATACTTTACACAGCTGCAGTTCATCCACCTGTTCTTGAGTCAATGTTTTATGTGAATATGGTGTACTTTCTCTTAGATTCCAGATTTGTATAACCACCTGCTTACCTGGCATTTCCTCTTCAATAGTTTCTCAAACTTACCATGTCTGAAACAGAACATGAATATAACTTGTTTCCCCCTGTAACTTGTTTTTCCCACTATCTTCCCTACCTTGAAAAACGACACCACCACCATTCCCTCAGTTGTTCAGGCCAAAACTCAGGAGTTTTCAACACTTCCTCCTTTGTTCTCACATCCAATTTTTAAATCCAGTTTTCTGTTCTACCTCTAAGTCATATCAAAACTATCTTTGTCGTTCCATTTTAGCTGCCATAATACTTGTCCAAGAATCATTATCTCTTTCCTGGACTAGGGACATTGTTTCTTAATTATTATCCCTGAATTAATTATTTGCTCTCAGCAACTGGAATGACATTTAAAATATTTAAGTAAGTTCATGTAACTCTCAGAAGATGTGGGCCCTGCTTCCCTGTGACCTCATCTGTCAATGTTTCCCCCTCACTCATGGGCTCCAACCACTCTGGACTTCTTGCTTTTCCCACCTCTTGCTGTTCTTATCCGCCAGAATTCCTCTTCCTTCAGAACTCCACGTGGCTGAATTCTTCTCTTCATTCATTTCTTAACCCATATGTGATCCTCTCAGAGAGGCCTTTCCTGATTTCTTCATGTCTCAAGTAAGTTAACCCTCCCTTAGCCACAGTGTAGTCACTCAGTCAAGTCACCTGTTTTATTTCCTTGCTAGCACTTATTACTGTGTGAAATATTACAGTCTAGTTATTTGCCCTCCCCAGAGAATATCGGCTTCCTGTGGTCAGAGATATTTCTGCTAACTCATCCTTGCATCCTAGTTCTTGAGAGTGCCGGTGGCAGTGGTAAAGGTAGCAGTGATGGTAGACATGGTGGTTCCTTCACTTCACTGGTAGTGAAGGTGGTGGTGGTGGTGGAGATGGAACTGATGGCAGTGGTGGTGGTGATCATACCAGTGGTGATGGTGGTTATGGAGGTGATAGTGGTGGTGTACATGGGATGTGGTGGGGAAAATTGGTCAGAAGCATTCTTCAGACAGAGGGAGCAGCATATGCAATGCCTGTGAAGTCAACGACCCTGGAAGTCTTGTTTAGAATTTTGAGCTTTTGTTCACTAAAAGAAAGCAATGCTGTCTACATCCATCATGACTACCTCTATCCTAACTAATGTGCTTGACAATGTATGAAGTACCTTTCTCTCTCTGGGCCAGTGGTTTATACTAATCCTCATACTTTTTCTCTCTTAATAGTTCCCTTCCCCATATCCTGTCAGAAAGATTCACTTGCTGACCTCGTGTTCCTGGTGGATGAGTCACTTGGGACCAGACAAAATTTAAGGCATCTTCAGGCCTTCCTAGAGAACATTACCAGCTCCATGGATGTGAAGGAAAATTGTATGCGACTTGGACTGATAAGTTACAGCAATAGCGCCAAGACTATTTCTTTTCTTAAATCAAGCACAACCCAATCTGAATTTCAGCAGCAAATCAAGAAGCTTTCCATCCAGGTTGGGAAATCCAATGCAGGGGCTGCCATTGAGCAGATGAGAAGAGAAGGCTTCTCAGAGTCACATGGCAGCAGAAGGGCACAGGGAGTGCCTCAGATTGCAGTCCTGGTCACCCACAGACCATCAGATGATGAGGTGCATGAAGCTGCACTGAACCTTCGGCTGGAGGGTGTAACTGTGTTTGCCTTGAGCATCCAAGGGGCTAACAATACCCAGTTAGAAAAAATAGTGTCTTACCCTCCAGAACAGACAATTTCCATGCTGAAGTCCTATGCAGACTTAGAAACTTACAGTACAAAGTTCCTGAAAAAGCTCCAGAGTGAAGTATGGTCCCAAATTTCTACTTATGCTGAAGAAAGGAATCTTGATAAAACTGGTATGATTTTAAAAACACTTTTCTTATTATAAAAGTAATATAAATGGTTACCTAGGACTAGGGTGGGAGTGAGGATTGACTGTGATTGGATAAAGAAACTTTCAGGAGTTGTAGGAGTGTTCTAAAACTGGATTTTGGTGATGGTTGTACAACTTGAAACATTTACCAAAAATCATTGAACAATACACTTACAATAGATCAATTTTACAACATGTAAATCATACCTCAATAAAATGTAAAATATATATGTTACTTATAAAATATTTTAGAGGCCAGGCGCAGTGGCTCATGCCTGTAATCCCAGCACTTTGGGAGGCCAAGGTGGGCGGATCGTGAGGTCAAGAGATCGAGACCATCCTGGCCAACATGTTGAAACCCCGTCTCTACTAAAAAAAATACAAAAATTAGTGGGGCGTGGTGGCGCGTCTGTAGTCCCAGCTACTCGGGAGGCTGGGGCAGGAGAATTGCTTGAACCCGGGAGGCAGAGGTTGCAGTGAGCCGAGATCACGCCACTGCACTCCAGCCTGGCATCTGGTGACACAGTGCGACTCTGTCTCAAAAAAATATATATATTGTAATCGTATGGCTACTGTATGACATACAGAAGAAAACAGAATCATCTGTAATTCTATCTTCAGATAAAACCATTAACATTTTTTCTGTTGTCTTTAGTCTCCTCTGTCTCTCTTGTTCTCCTTCCCCTTCTTCCATCTCTCCACCCCGTCTCCCTCTCTCTGTCTTCCTTCCACTCACGCACATACAGACAAACACACACAGAGTTTTAAAAAATGCTATTGCTTTGTATATATCAGTGCTGTCCAACAGCGCTTTATGTGATGCTGGAAACGTTCTTTATCTGCACTGTCCGCTAAGTCGGCCACCAGCCACATGTGGCTACTGGCACTTGAAATGTGGCTAGCGTGATGGGGTAAATAGACTACCAAGAAAGTGAAAGTAGTTTTTCATAGTTTCAGCTTAACAAAGGAAGGAACATCAGGAAGTCTTTTATTAAAAAAAAAAAACTGAACTCCTATGATGTGCCAGGCCTACTGGACAGAAACAGAGAAGTGAACAAAGTGTTTGTCATTATGGATTACACTCTGTAGTAAGAAACAGGCCATGCTCATTAACAAATGAATAAACTAACTTCAGAAAGTAACATAAAGAAAAGTAAACATTGTAAGAAGATAGGCAATGACAGGTGTGCTTTAGATAGGGAGAAGACCTTTTATAAGAACTGACTTGATACATCCATGATGAGAAGGAAGCATCCATGTGGATATCTGGGGGAAAGACTATTTCAAGAAGAGAAGAGGGCATGTGCAAAGACCCGGGGACACATTCTAAGAACAGAATGAAGCCCAGTGTGGTTGGAGTACAGTGAGTGAGATGAAAAATTGTTGGAAATAGGGTCAGAGAGAAAAGCAGGAGACAAGATAAGGCCAATTTTTAGTTTTTAAGTTCCAAATGCAATGATAGATCATTTAAGTGGAAGAACAGTGGGATCTAAGTTTAACTTTAAATATCTTGTTCTAGTTGCTTTGGGAAGAAGAGATTATTGGGGAAATAAGAATAGAAGGTCATCAATCCCTTGCCTTTTCTCAAGAAATGATAGGACATAAACTGTCTAAGAAGGCAGGTGACAATGCTAGAAAAACTATTTAACTTAGAGGCTGGAGTCTTGGGAATCTGGTCTTTATTCTTTAATTTACAGGTTATGTGGCCTTACACACAAACCACTACATCTTGCTGTGTTCAATTTCCTCACAAGGTTGTTGTAAATTTCAAATGAGAAAATGGGCATGAATGTGCTTAATGAAGTGTGCAGGCTCTATGTAAAAACGAAGTATTTGTTCTTTAGAAACGCCTCAGCCTCACGTTCCTTCACAAACCCTCTGGCAAAGTTCTCTCTTAGGTTCTCTTTAATTTACAGAGAATGTATTTTTTTTTTTCAGGCTGTGTGGATACAAAGAGGCTGATATCCATTTCCTCATTGATGGCTCAACCAGTATCCAGGAAGAACAGTTTGAGCAAATCCAGAACTTTATGTTGGGAGTGACAGAAATGTTTAGCATTGGCCCAGACAAAGTCCGAGTTGGAGTTGTGCAGTTTTCAGACAAGATGCGAGTGGAATTTAGTATCACTGACTATTCTAATGACGTTGACTTAAGAAAGGCTATTTTAAACATTCAGCAACTAACAGGTGACACTCATACTGGGAAAGCTCTGGATTTCATACTGCCAATAATAAAAAATGGAATTAAGGATAGAATGAGCCAGGTTCCCTGTTACCTCATTGTGCTGACTGATGGGAAGTCCCAGTACAGTGTCGTGGAACCTGCTAAGAGAGTAAGGGCTGAGCAAATCATCGTTCATGCAATTGGCATTGGGGAAGCTAATAAAAAAGAGCTGCAAGAAATTGCTGGGAAAGAAGAAAGGGTTAGCTTTGGGCAGAACTTTGATGCTTTGAAACGCATAAAAAATGAAGTTATTCGTGGAATCTGCACTGAAAAAGGTAAGCAAGACAAAAAAGGCTTTATTCTCCACATTTCATCAATTGCTTTAGGCAGATTAGTGGTCAGGCTGAGACAAGGCCTGATGTGACTAGCTGTCTGGATAACATTTTGCTAACTTCCTTTATCACCGTGGAGGGATTCAGCCCCTCAATTTTAAACCAAATGCCAAGACTGGAGAATCTCTCTAAACAGTTGCCCCAAAGCCATCTTGGAAGTTCTAAGTGGGAAGGTTGCTAAGAATGTTGGGGCCTTGACAAAGCCCACTGCTGTGGAGTGAAAAAGATTCTATTCTACATGAGAGTGTGTGTGTGTGTGTGTGTGCACACGCGTGCACACACACATGCATGTGCATACACAGATGAGTACAAGGGAAGTACACTGTTTGTGTGTGCACAGGTGGGTACAGTGGTAGGAAAATGGACTTTGGCTCTAGACAGCTTAGGGTCTGACTCACATACTTCCACTTGAGCCTGGAGCATTGTCATTTATAAAAACGAGGATAATACCTACATCAGAGAATCCTTATAGGTTGAGCACCATAAATGCCAACCGTCATTTTTATATTAAATACATATCAAGCATATATGTAATAATTGTTCATTTTTATTTATAACCAAAGCACGTTTGCATTTTTGTTCTAATTAGAGATTAAGTACCAAAAGTTAGGAGAAACAATTTGCAAATTTCCATATCTGATTTTTTGTTATTTCTCTTATTAATAATGGCCACTTACACCACTTACTAGTTCAAGATGGTATGTGTTGACTGCCAGTATTAGCACATGAAAATATTGCCCGCTAAGAACACATTAGTTCACTGGTAAAGAAGAAAGATGCTAGAGTCAGAGTCAAGGTTCACACCCTAGCTTTACCACTGGTTAGCCATGACCTTGAATAAGTTACTGTCTACTTGCCTTGGTTTCCTTGTTTGTAGGCTTATTGTGAAGCCTAATGGTGATAACGCATGTGGAGCAGTTAGAGTAGTGCCTGGAACATAGTAAGCAGCTACATAAAAGTTAGCTGTTGCAGAAGTTGGTTAAGGTGCTCACTGATGAGGAAAGGAAGAGAATTCTCCCTTATTTGAACTTACTAAAGTGAAAATGTGTTTGAATTTTCTCTGAGCCACTAAAAAAAATATGTAAGCAAATAAATAGTGTAAACTACAAAATCCTAAGTAACAGTTTTGTTCATTTTTCTCCCTGTTATGGATAGTAACAGAGTTGGATCTTTATGTCTTAGAAAGAGTGCGAGAATAAAAGATTCCCTGGTGTTTCCAGAAGTTGATGCCAAGAAAAGTAAAAGGATTCCAGGAAGCATAAAGTAGATTGTATCTCAGATCCTTGCAAGGGAGAAGGTCCTGGACGAATCTAGGGAGGTACAGTACATCCCTTGCACTTCAGGTAGTTGCAGTTGAAGTAGGCAGCCTGAGCACTGGCATGCCTGGAGGAGGGGATAGGCTGTAGACAAGAAAATGAGTCATAAAATGATGAACAGAGAAGCAGGAAAACAAAGGAGACAAAGCTTGCGGAGCTAGAAAAACACTAATGAGTCTAAGAGCAGATAAAGATGGAGTGAGGCACAGTGTATTAGTAGGGGGCAGGTTAAGCTGCCATAGCAAAAAGACCCCAGACTACACAGTACAGAATGTTATTTTCTCTTACATAACAGTTTAGGGTGAATAGTCCAGGTCTAGTAGAGAAGCTGTTCTGTCCTCAACACATAGCTTCCATCTTTCGGTCAAAACTGAAGATCCAGTTCTTATCACTTCCCATCCACGGAAAGGGAGAAAGGACCAAGGGAGCTTACCACACTCAACTGTTTAAATGGTAAGACCCAGAAGTAGCCAGATTACTTCTGCTCATACCTTTTGGTTAAAACTTAGACACAAGGCCACAGCTAGCTTAAAGGAAGGCTGGGAGATGTAATCTTAGCTGCAAATAATCTTTAGCTGGGCAATCATCTACCTATCTAAAATTTTGTTAACATAGAAGAATAGAGAGATAGATATTTGGGGACAATAAGTAGTTTCTGTCACCAGTAGATACCAGGAGGTAGATCCTGTGAATATAAACTGTATGTAAAAGCCTATTTCTGTAATGTGTGTTACATGGAAGAGAATCTTCCACACTTCACCACAGTGGTCAAGGCCACTCTGTCAAGGCCACAAACATCTTCAGCAATTTCTCCTCTCATGACTTTCAAGATGGCTCCATGGCAGCTTGAGTCTTAAAATTGTGATATCAGTCCTCCTGGTGGATCAGAAGGCTGACCTTACACATTTATTGAGTAATAGTAATATCTTTTCATTTTGTAAACATATGGCTGATGCTCTGTTTATTTTCATGAAGTCTGGGATAGACTTCAGAGTATTGAGGGAGAAACTGTAAGAGGATGGCAGAGATTACAGACAAATAAAAGGGATTAACACTAAAAAGATACATACTAAACACAATATGTTATATATATATACAATGTATGTACCATCAATTAATAATACTGTTTTAATAGATTATAGAAATTTGTTTTATATATGCACATGTCTATATATTATACATAGAACAATGAACGTACATACCTTTGTGCATGTATATATGTACACACATAGGTATGTACATTGTGTGTATATGCGTGTGTGTATATATGTACACACACATATATATGTATGTTCATTTCCAATCAGTAGGCTCTCTACAAATTTTATGTATGAAGGAACAGTCCATGTTGAATAAGTATGTGCTTACTGAAGCACTGATCTCTAGTAAAAACTTTTTCTCCAATTTCTAATATTGAGTTATAATGTTTATGAAATCACTTAGAATTATTCCAGAAAATAATGCTATTTAAGAATTTTTTGAAACTGTGTTTCTCAAGAATATACATAAAGCCCTGGCATATTAGTACTATGAGTGCAAGGAATTGATTACTTTGGCTCTGGTTCCTTTATTGTATCACTACTACATCCTTAACACATGGCCTGATGCTTGGCATTTTATACACCTCAAAATTATGAATGAATGAAATATGAAAAAAGAGTTATGCATGCACACATGAATGAATAAATGCACATTTTGGAAGTTGCATTTATGATTCAGGGTTCTCGTTAACCAGCTTCTACTAAAGAAGCAAATAGAATTTTCAAACATAACAACAGTTGCTTGAGTTAATTTTCAACGTTTTCTCATTAATGCATTTGTTTTTACCTTAACGTTACTTCATGAGAATCATTCCAACCTGGTTATTTCTGGTCTTTTTGTTGTTGTTGTTCTAATATGCAGGATGTGAAGACATGAAGGCTGACATCATGTTTCTGGTGGACAGTTCTGGGAGTATAGGAAATGAAAATTTTGAGAAAATGAAAATCTTCATGAAAAACCTGTTAACTAAGATTCAAATTGGTGCAGACAAAACCCAAATTGGCGTTGTTCAGTTCAGCGATGAACCTAAGGAAGAGTTCCAGCTTAATACGTATTTTACACAGCAAGAAATTTCTGATGCAATAGATAGAATGTCTCTCATCAATAAAGGCACTTTAATGGGAAAGGCACTAAATTTTGTAGGTCAATATTTCACCCACTCCAAGGGGGCCCGTTTTGGGGTCAAAAAATTTCTCATCCTCATCACAGATGGAGTAGCGCAGGACGATGTGAGAGATCCTGCTAGAATGTCTTCGGGGCAAAGATGTGACCATCTTCTCTGTGGGAGTGTATGGTGCCGATAGATCTCAGCTAGAAGAGATCAGTGGGGGATGGTAGCCTCGTTTTTTACGTTGAGGACTTCGATCATCTACAGGCAGTAGAAAGAAAACTTGTCTTTCGTGTGTGTGCCCTCCATGGTAAGTGCCCCTGTTACCTGTCAGGACTCAAGGATGTGAGCTGTTGACTTTATAATGAGAAACACTGTATGGCACTCTGGCCCTGGCCTCCACCTGGGCTTCAGTGTTAGGTTTTGGTCTTCTTTATGTTATATTAAAATGCCTGTGACCTCCAGGGATGTTTCAGACTAACAATTTTGGCATCTAGTTTAGCACAAGATAGTATGGCATTGATGACTTAAGTATATTTCAAAAAGATCCCAGAATTTTACTTTAAACTTCCAACTCTTTAATACCCACATACCTGGATTTTCCAGAGTCAGTTTTTAATCCCAAATTATTTTCTAGAATTGTTTCTTGGCTATCTGTAGCCATTGTTAAGCAGAAAATAACTAGAAACATAAATTCGTCTTTCTTTTAGTTAAATTATATCCAGTATCCTAAGCACTACCCACCAAAAAAAAAAAAAAAAAAAAATCCTGCGTATTTTAAAGAGTGTTTATTTTCATGACTTCATATTAGTATTCTTAACCTCTATCAACTGGATATTTTATATTTGCCTGTTCATGTTTCCATACCTTTGGAAAATTTTAATTTGTGACTTTTCTGATTACTTGGGGTCATCATTTTATTCTTACAAATCATAGTGTTTTTAAAATTGTATTGCACAACCTTCAGTTTGAGCCTACCAATTTTAATGTCTTTGGAATGAGAACTTGCTATCAATCCACATGTTGACTAAAATATCTGTGTTTTAAAATCTATCATGTCCTATTTTCTGTGTTTTGGATACAACTAAGAAAACAAACCGAAGTAAGTTTTTTTGTGTTGTTCCTCTGGCAACACAGAGTTTTTTTATTGGACTTTATTCTTCAAAATAATGCATATGGAATTTTTGGAAACTTAAGAAAATGCCTCAAAAACACTTATGTGTTAGGTGATAGTTCTAAAGTTTCCTTGGTAACAGCTTAATTAGAATTTTTTTCTTCCCACAAAGGTGGCAGTGATTTCAAAATTCTTGATCATCTTGACAGGTGTACCTAAAGTCTATAGCTTCAACTTTGAAATCTGCAAGGCTCTTCTTGGCAGTTCTTTATTTTGGTTAATGTAAATATAGAGGCACTGTCTATAGCATAACATGAAATTTCAGCTGACTCATGCATTAGATTGTCTCCTAAGTATCAGGTCGTGACTAGTCACCAATTTTCAGTGGGTCATTGACCAAGGTTTTTATAGATAACCTGGGCACATTCACAGTGTCAAAAACTTAAAAATTTGAGACTTTATTATTAGAAATAAGAGTTGAGTTCAGGTACAGTGGCTCACACCTGTAATTCCAGCACTTTGGGAGGTCGAGGTGGGTGGATCATGAGTTCAGGAGTTCAAGACCAGCCTGACCAAGATGGTGAAACCCCATCTCTACAAAAAATACAAAAAATTAGCCAGTGTGGTGGCCCATGCCTGTAATCCCAGATACTTGGGAGGCTGAGGCAGAGAATTACCTGAACCTGGGAGGTGGAGGTTGCAGTGAGCCGAGATCGTGCCACTGTACTCCAGCCTGGGCAACAGAGGGAGACTCTGTCTCAAAAAAAAAAAAAAAAAAAAAAAAAAAAATATATATATATATATATATGAAATAAGAATTGATGATTAGCTAGGCAGGTGGAAAGCAGAGAAAGCAAATCTTTGGAAGACACATTCATAAGTTATTGAGGGAAGGAAAAAAGTGGGGAAAGAGTCCACACTTTGGAAAGCCAACCAAAGCAATAACTTGGCTTCTAATGTGGAGGAGGGTTTGGGGTCAGGGGAAGAGGTGATGGAAGTCTTTGCTCTCCTCCTACTTGGGTCCACTCCCTTCTGAGTTCTAATTCAAAAGGTAAGGGGAAAAAGCATAAGTAACTGCAGAGAGACATGATGCACAGGGGATGGTTTGCATACCGAGGATCAAAAGATACCTGGAGCCAGAGGGGAGTAGGGTAAAAACCCCTAGTTATACAGTGAGCTCCTGAGCTTTTTAAAATAGCAGGCCAGTTTGGCAAACATCAGTATGTCTCACCATTACATTGGCATTGAACTAGCTTTGAACATTGCCTTTCAGTTGAAAGCCTGCTTAGCAAAAGACATTACATGTCCTAATGAGATGCAGCAAAATAGACTGGTGTGGCATAAGGACCACCGATCCAGTAGTGATATACATAGGGTACAAATGTCCCTGGAGTCATGATGTAGGCAAGTTGCACTTCTCTGAGCCTTGGCCTTTTTTTTTTTCTATAAAATGGCAGCAGCCACCTCTAAGAAGTAAGTGAGATGTAGTGTCTGACATGTAGTAGGGTCATGGCAAATGCTAGTTCACTTCCCTTCTGAGCAGCCTACGTAGAATGTACTGCAGAAAGTTTGTGACTCCTGCTTTCTTCTTCTTTCAGATTGTAAAAGGATTAAACTGCTAGATGTTGTGTTTGTGCTGGATCATTCAGGTAGCATAGCAGAACAATCTCAAGATCACATGATTAACCTAACTATGCATTTGGTGAAGAAGGCAGATGTTGGCAGGGACCGAGTTCAGTTTGGAGCTCTCAAATACTCTGACAATCCTGAGATCCTTTTCTACCTTAATACATACTCGAACAGATCAGCAATCATGGAGAATCTGAGGACGCGCAGGGACACCGGAGGGGAACACCTACACTGCCAGGGCTCTCAAGCACGCAAATGCCATGTTCACAGAGGAACACGGCAGTCGCATCAACCAAAATGTGAAGCAGATGCTGATTATCATCACCGATGGGGAATCTGATGACCGTGTTGAGCTCAATGACACAGCAGCGAAACTGAGAGACAAAGGCATCACCATCTTTGCAGTGGGTGTAGGAAAGGCCAACCCAAAGGAACTTGAGGGTATGGCAGGGAATAAAAACAATACTATCTATGTAAATAATTTTGACAAACTGAAAGATATCTACGCACCTATACAAGAAAGTATGTGTACTGAAGCACCAGAGGGTAAGTTGTAACTTTTAAAGTTTCTATCGGGGGTAGCAATAAAATTTAAACAAAAAGTAGATCATAAGTCTTGGGTCTCCTATTACCTGGATGTTACGGACTGAACACTTCTCTGCTCAGGCTATCAGTTTTCTCATCTCTAAAAGAAATAGGTTGATCGAACAAGATCCCAAAAGTTCCTTCCTACCACAGCATGCCCTGAAGAGCTTATACAGGAAAGTTTCAGGTGCAGTCCCTGGCGTTTTGCTACTCTGTTGCCTTTTTCAGGCAGAAAGGAATTCTTCTAGGGTCATATTCAGGTTACCCCATTTAATGGCTGTTCATGGTGCTCCATTTGGTTAATGGTGTCAGTGGAGCCACTGGATGTCAGTTTCAGGCCAAACTCAAGTGGAAAGTTTCATGGTTTAAATGGATAGGCTTTTGTCTTCAAAGATCCAGGGCCTTCTAAATGGGATCATGGGCATCTTAGAGAGACATCAAAATTCAAGTGGCCTGATGTGCTTTTCTGGATAAGGGCCAGCAGTGCAGAGGGCAGGATATGAGGGTTGAACGATTACCTGAGAGGAACAGGGAGGGGAAGGGGACTGAGATGCTTACCAGCTACCATTGGGGTTGGTAGGCTGGAGACATCACATTTGAGTGAGGACAGGGTGAGATTTGTCACTTGTGGTCTCCAAAGCAGCAGAGACTGATGAGTCATCTAGGAAGGTCTGCTGTGCCTACTTGGAAGATCCAGATTCCTGTGGTTTGTGTATTGGCCCAGTCCTCCCAATCTGGCAAATGAATCAATCAACTATCGAATTTCCTTTCTTCTTAGCTTCCTTTCTCCCTCCCTCCTCTCGTTTCTTTCCTCCTTTATTCCTTCCTCTCTACCAATATGAAGCTCACTTTTGTAACTAATATAAATAAATCATGTTTCTAAGACTGACATTAACCCAGTTCCATATCTGTAACTGGTCCAACCTCAAACAAAACCTTCCCTCAAATCCTGTGTCAGATCAGCATTTGCTTGGCTAAATAAAACTACCCTTGACCACCATAGTTTTACCTTACTTAAGTAAGCAATTAGTTCATCTTCTTGGTTTCAGATATTGAATGATGGTATCATCTTTATTCAAGGAAAATTATGATTTTTCTCAAGATGGCAAGACCATCCGGTTCTTCTGCCTATTCTTTCCTCTCCCTGGACTCTCACCCTGAAGGCTGGGCTCCCCTCCCTCAGTCCTGACACCTGCCAGTCCACTTAACACTGAGTGTTCTTTCTCCTACACACTGGATATGTCACTCTTCTGCTTACAGTAATTTTTTTTTGGAGGCCTCCCTGTGCCCTGGGCAATTTCTAAACTCCTGAGCTCTATCTAGCCACCTCGCCAACCTCATTGATCACCTCTCCCCTCTTCACAATCTACCCTGTCCTTCTGAAATTCCTCCACATCTTTGTGCACACTATCCTGCCCACCATGAACACCCCAGCCCACCACTGTGCCTGCCTACATCTCACTTTTCTGTCAAGTTTCAGTCTTTATTTGCTAGTTTCCTGGCCCAAAACCTGACCCCATGTTCCCATCGTGTCCCCTAACTCTCATACCTTCTATTTTTCCAAGTGGTAGCACTTGACACGTATTTGCTGTTTTCCTATCTGTGTCTGTCACAGACTACAAGCTCTGCAGGCAGGCTTAATCTCATTTGTTTGGGGTGTCCTCCAAATCTAGTACATTACTAAGATTATAGTTTTTTCCTAGGAATGTGGAGGCTGTTTTATTCTCATTTCCCATGCCCTACATTTCTGAGGTAGTGCTGAGATGGAGTTTGGGATGCAAGATGCTTATTAGGGATCCACACCTGTGAAATCAATGGGGAAAGCAAGATGGGCCAAATAACTGAAATAGTGACATAGGCTAAACAAAGCTCCAAGCCTAGCAGAGAGCTCTGAAGTAAATATCGCCCATGAGAGTTGTCCAGCATCAGCCTGAAATGGCTGGGACTAAGTGAGAACTCCCTTCCCACTTAGTGCCTGAATGTGGCTGCCTTAGGAAGGGCATGATCTTTGGCGAGGCATCTCTCTGTGGTGAGACAGACCCTGAAAGTGCTGACAACTAGAAGCTGTCTACTGCCTGCCCATACTCCCATAGCTGGGAAGTAAGTTCTTCCCTGCAAGTCTATCCAGGCAGCCCATCTCTGTGTCTGCCACACCACTTTTACAAGGAATCGTGTACCATGGGTAACCTACTCTCTCAATTACCTTTAGTAATCAACTATAGTGCTGCCTCTACCATAGCCATTGAGTTTGGCTGGAAATGAGTATAGAAAAAGTCACCCTTTGGTTTTGGGACATTTCAGACTGAACTTCAGAGAGATGATCATATGCTCTATTTACTGGCCATTCACACTTGTTCCGAGAAGTTCTAACATTTGGGTCATGATATTCTTAAAAAGCATGGCAGCAGGAAAAAAGTGCTAAATGTGTGGGTAAAAAGATATAGCGGTCCAGATACCAGCTCCACTCCATAGTAATTGTATGCTCCTAGGCAAGTCACTTAACCTCTGAATTCTATTTCTATATTTATAAAATTAGAGTAATTGCTTATAGGGTGGTTGTGAATATTAATGTTGTTATTGTATGCCAAAAGCATTTAAAAATGCTACTCCTCGATATGAATGTAAAGTGATAGCATGAATAGTAATAGGAGTACTAATAATAGCATAGTAAGTGAGTACTATCATCTTGATGGGGTAAATGTCCCAATCTTGGTATTTTGAAGGGACATCTAGCCTGTGTAATCACCTTTTAATGAGTATATGAAATTTATTCAAACTTCTTACTTTCTTTCTCTGATTAGCTTTCAGTGTCTTTTCAAATGGATTGTATAAATAATTAAACTTTGAAAAAAACTCTATTATCTTTCCTCCTCTTGCTATTTGTTCTTTTTGAGGGTCAATCAGTGATTTTCTTTCTTGTTAACTTGTCTCAATTTGCTAATGTAAAGCAATTAAAGTATTTAGTAAAGCAATTTAAGTATATGAGTAAAGGAAAAATGTAGAATGATTCAGGAGGAAAATAATGTATTCTTTTTTCTATTGCAGTCTGTAATCTTCAGGAAGCTGATGTGATTTTCCTTTTCGATGGCTCTGACAGAGTATCTAATTCAGATTTTGTTACCATGACAACTTTCTTGTCAGACTTAATTGATAATTTTGACATTCAATCTCAGAGAATGAAAATTGGTATGGCTCAATTTGGAAGTGACTACCAGAATATTATTGAGTTGAAAAGCTCTCTGAATAAAACCCAGTGGAAGACTCAAATTCAGACTGTCTCCAAGAGCAGTGGGTTTCCAAGAATTGACTATGCCCTTAAAAAAGTGAGCAATATGTTTAATCTGCGTGCTGGTGGGAGAAGAAATGCTGGTGTCCCCCAGACTTTGGTTGTTATCACATCTGGAGATCCTCGCTACAATGTGGCGGGTCCAGTAAAAGCCCTGAAGGACCTTGGAATTTGTGTCCTGGTTTTGGGCATAGGAGATGTTCACAAGGAACAGCTTCTGCCAATAACAGGCAATTCTGAAAAAATAATCACTTTTCAAGACTTTGATAAATTAAAAAATGTGGATGTGAAAAAAAGAATCGTCCGTGAAATCTGCCAGAGCTGCGGGAAAACTAGTAAGTGCTCGTTGTTTGGTTTTCTTCCATGAAAACTCATTTCTCTATTTCCCAAGAGTGTCTTATGGGCTGGCAGAGCATATATTTAGAACATATATTTAGTGAGAATATCTCACTAATTGTGCAGTGAGAAGAGACTTCTCTGCTTCCAGGAAGTTTGGATAACTCAGCCTCCCTCAAAGACAAGGAAAGGGTGCAGAGGCTAGAGGGAACTGCTGGGGTATGTCCTCTGGTCAGCCCCGTTCCCTGATAGCAATCCAGTGTTTATTCTCCTTTAGCACCTGGATCTCTGTCTCCTATTTCTATCCTCTCCACTTCTGGAATTCCTAGTAAATGCCCTGCATTCGGTAGAAAGTAAGTAAAATAGGCATTTGCTGACTGGAAGTTTTACTATTGTACCTTTGTTAAACCATCTTGTAAGGGACTCGTGTGTGTGTGTGTGTGTGTGTGTACAGTGTATTTTTCTTCTTTTAATGACTACATTTATATAATCATAGCCTAGTGAAGATCTGAATTGTCCTTAGAGGTTATTTAATCCAGAGGTCACAAAGGCACATGGCTGCAAAGGCCAGGTAGGTAGTGGAGTTGAGTCAAGTGAGCAGAACATGCAGACAGTGAACTGGAAAACAGTGATCCATTTCACAGGAATGCCACTATTCAGCTCCAGCTGAGAGTGGCCACAGGGGACTTAGCTTCTGTAAATTCAAGGCTGGGAGTTGGGAGGATAGCATGTAAGGAAGCAGTAGCAAATGATCATGGTTTGTGGAATTTGCACAACATGCAGAAATTCCTCAGAGTGCTTATGTTTCTAAAGTTGTTATGATTGAAGCCACTTCTTTCACGAAATGTGTTACTCTTTCCAAACTCTCCACATCTTTTGTGTCCCATTTGCGGTGCTCAAGTGGAGGCAGATTACAGTGGTGGACAGAGTCCTGGGCCTGGAATCAGAAAGCCAGAGTGCTAACTTTGGTTCAGCAGCAGCAACCTCCACACAGTGCTGTTTCCTCATCTGTAAAATGAGCAACGGGGCAGGATCAGAGTAACCAAATGGCAGCTTGCAGTGGCAGTTTGTCGCATCCAGTGTTGATGAGTTGCTAAATTAGTCGACAGCATTCACACTGAAGGTTCTACGTTAAAAATGTAGACATCAGCCTCCTCTTTGAAAAACCAGGAGATCTGACAACATTGGGCGTCATTTCCCACATAGCTGCTGTCAGCCAGAGCTGAACAGTGAACAGATCCAGAAGTGGGTCATTGTTCTCCAGTTCATTTTCCTCACACCCTGCCCACTTGAGTCGTCTGTCTCATCTACCCGCCTTTGCAGCCATCTGTGTTTGTGATCTCTAAAACTTAAATAACCTGTAAGGACAGCTCAAAACTTTAATGTATTCTGATGATATGAATTAAAATATGTCACCATTAAAAGAAAAAATCTGCATCCATGCCGACGTGCGTGCTCACACACATACAGCAAAGCCGCTGAGAATGAAACTAAACTATCATTTGAACTTCAAATAGCAATTGGAACTTTTAATATTTTAAAGGGGACAGACAAAACCCCTGTGATATATCACATATATATGTGATACACATATACGCATATACACATAAATGTATATGATAAAGCAGCCAGTGTCTTCCTTCTTGAACAGTTTTTGGGGACTGGAGACCCCCTAGCTCCAGGGCATGACAGTGCATCTTTTTTCTGCCCTGTACTTCCTTATTCCTGTCTACTCATTAATCTTGACTCTGTTCCCTTGGTTTCCAGATTGCTTTATGGACATAGTGATTGGGTTCGACATCTCCACTCATGTGCAGGGGCAGCCTTTGTTCCAGGGCCACCCCCAGCTGGAATCCTACCTCCCAGGCATCTTAGAAGACATCACCTCTATCAGGGGGTTAAGCTGTGGGGCTGGCACAGAGGCACAGGTGAGCTTGGCGTTTAAGGTGAACAATGACCAAGAATTCCCTGCCAAGTTCCAAATCTATCATAAAGCAATGTTTGACAGCTTGCTGCAAGTCAGTGTCAGTGGGCCAACTCATCTGAGCGCACAGTTCTTGCAGTCTTTGTGGGACACATTTAAGGATAAATCTGCATCCCGGAGCCAGGTATCCATATTATATTCTATTTCCCATCTCTGCATTCTTCCATTTGTTCTTTATTCCCCAGTTATATAATTAGCTTTTACACCATCCCATTTTCTTATATCTCTAGGTGCTGCTTATTTTTTCAGATGGTCTCCAGAGTGAAAACACCATAATGCTTGAAAATCAGTCAGACAGGCTCAAAGAAGCAGGTATTGAGTTGAAAATTTAAATAGTGAAGCATGGAATATGCTTAACAAGTCTCTGCCTTTACTCAGATGCGCTAGATCTTGAGATCTGACTGGTTACTTGTAGCAGAGGTTGTTGGTACCTTCTCTAGTCCCCCCTTGACAAGCTCTCACTGTCCTCCCCAAAATGCTGCGAATTCTATGGCCAAGTGCTTATACTTATGACCTTCTATAGACACGTGCCCTTGACTGACCTGAGCCATGTACCTTGGCATACTTGGACTGGGGAGTGGGGTTACCATGTCTACCTTGGTGGTGGTGGTAGGGCCGTCTATGATATACGAATACAAAAGCCTGGCACTTTTGCTTAAATGGGTCAACTCTGGTACAATTTGCACCCCAGAGTCCCTCATGAATCAGGCAAAGGCTAATTTTACTGAGATATATCCCTGCTTACAACACGTCTTTCCCTTTCCTGCTCTCTCTGTCAATATAGACACCACATACATACAAAATCGTCTCTCGGATTTCAGTTCTAGGGAACCTGACCCAAGACAGTTCCTATTGTTTCTTATTTTCCATATGAGAGATGGTAACATGGATTTGGACAAGCGCTTCTCACTGTGTATCTTCTGTCCGTGTCATAGCTTCGGACTGAACAAAAAGCTAAATGCAGAAGCTGAGAGTAGGATGCAGTGATGGAAGACTCCTCTAATTGTCAAATGAGATGCGTTGTTTAAGAATTCCTTAGTGTAAAAAATAAATATAAAAAAAGAACAAAACAAAACAACAACAAAAAGAATTCCTTAGTGTAGCTCAGACTGACTTCTAGGGTTCAGCTTCCACAGGCAACCTCCCTAAAGGCCACAATATGTCCTGATTTCTTGCTCAGTTGTGTTTCTTTCTCTGCACAGTTCCCTTCAATACCTTCTCATTGTTCTTGGAATATAGATCAAATTCCTTAATATGGCCTAGGACCTTTGCAGAACCTGGCCTCTGCTTCCCATTTCAGCCTTAACTCATTTCTTATACTCGACATTCCAGGCATTTGAAACTATTTTTCCCATCCTTCCTCCAATGTACTCTATGTATACATATATGTGTGTGTGTGTGTGTGTGTGTATATATATATACACACACACACACACACACACATATATATACATTTTTTTGAGATGGATTTTCACTCTTGTTGCCCAGGCTGAAGTGCAGTGGCATGATCTCGGCTTGTTACAAACTTTGCCTCCAGGTTCAAGTGATTCTCCTGCCTCAGCCTCCTGAGTAGCTGGAATTACAGGCACCTGCCATCATGCCTGGCTAATTTTTTTTTGTATTTTTAGTAGAAATGGGGTTTCACCATGTTGGCCAGGCTGGTCTTGAACTCCTGACCTCAGGTGATCCACCCGCCATGGCCTCCCAAAGTTCTGGGATTACAGGCGGGAGCCACCATGCGTAGCCTCCAATGTACTTTACAGTACGTTGTACAGTACAGTGACCAACTTACATTTATCCTTTAGAATCAGCTTCGACATTGATTTTTCCGAGAAACCTTCCATGACCCTCCAAGAATGGGTTAAGAACTTCTCCTTTAGGCTTTCATGGAACCCTGATGTTTCTCAGAGCAACTATCTGATTCTTACCATCTGTTCCATTGGACCATTAACTCTGGGAAGGGAAGTAGTAAGCCTGACTTATTCATTTGTATCTCTGCTATTATACAATGATTAGTACATAATAGGCTCCCATTAATAATTTAAAAAATTGTTTAGTTGAAAGATAAACTCGTAAATGAATTAATGAGTGAACAGATGAATTAATGAATGAATGCACTGGATGCGGTCAGGAGTTCAGCTAAGACTAGAATTGCCCTGGGCTTTCCTCATGTTCTCAGGGCCTGGCCTCCCAGGGTTGTTTGGAATTGGGAATAACTTGAGAATTATCAATACTTTACATTCAGGAAAATTAGAAAAACTCTCTGAAGATAACAATGCCCTTTCTTAAAAATCACTTTCCAGTGTCCAAGAATTGCATCAAAATTGATGGTAAGATGTGGAAAACAGTTTTCTATTAGTGTTTCTCTACAGATTTGTAAATTGTTTCTCTTGAATACTTTTTATCAGTTATCCCCTGACTTTCATGCAAAAGTCAGGGACCAGAGCTGGTGCATATTCAGAAAATGCAGGCAAATCTACCGTTAGTTTCTTCATATGTCAGGAGTACTCCTTCCTCTTTTCAATTCTTTAAATTCGGCTCACTGAGTAGAATTTTTATGGCTTCTTTTTTTGTCACGTACAACCCCTTTGCTTTCTATCTGTTATTTTTACTGCATAGGACTCGATGCTCTGCTGGTAGTGTCCCTTAACACAGCTGCTCATCATGAGTTTTCCAGCTTTGAATTTGGAAAAGGATTTGATTACAGGACTCATCTGACCATTGGAATGAGAGGGCTGGGCAAAACATTATCACAGTACCTGGTGAGTCGTTGAACAAAACCCCCAGTTGTTCAAAATGCCATGGGAACTAAATTGGAATCTTGATGAGAACTTTCAAGGACTGCCTTTGTTTACCGCCAATAAATTGCTTGGTCCTTAGTATATAAAAAAAGTGTAGCATACCATAGTATTTTGTTTTTGCATGTTCTTTCATTCTTTGTGATCTCACTAAATGAATACATAAGGAACTAAAAAATCAAGTAACTCATAATTGAATTAAAAAGCCCCCAAATGTTTATGCTGCAGAAATTTCAGGAAACGGAAGACTGTCAACTAGAAAACAACAAGTCTTAGGCAAAGTTGGGCCATGGCTTTCCACGTGTCGGATGCCTTGTTTATAAACAGAGGAGATGTTTGGAGAGGGGATGTTGCCAGTGTGGTGCCTGGTACCCTCTCTGCAGTGTTAAATTCAGAAAACACCTCATAATCTAGGCAGCCCCTCATCCAAAGGGAGAAGATGGGCTTGTAGGTGGTGGATTATGATTTGTATGAGTACAATTCTTATGTAGTAAAGTTTGTGACAATTTTTATTCACTAAGCTTTACATCCCCCTGCCCCCCTAGGGAAACATTGCAGAGAGGACTTGCTGCTGTACATTCTGCAAATGTCCAGGAATTCCAGGACTGCATGGGGCCCGAGGACCACAAGCCAAGAAGGTGCTACTCACTTGTGATACTATTTTATCTAATGTGCCTTGATTTGGTACAGGTGGGACTGAGACTGAGTGGTTGAATTTACAACATTCACTCCGTGCTAATGTAATTGCTCTGGACATCTCAAGTGACTTTTTTGGTATAAAATCCAGGTCAGAAGAGCTCACTTTTGATATTGCTAGCAAGAATAACTCCCTTTTCTCTTACATATCCTTGTCAATGTTGCTTCTTGGTTTTGTAATTTATACTTTTGTACCTGCTTTATACAGTTTGAAAGGTGGTAAAAAGTAAAAATAGTGGAGATGAAGCTGGGTGTAGTAGCTTGCACCTGTAATCCCAGCTACTTGGGAGGCTGAAGTGGGAAGATGACTTGATTGTTCAAGACCAGCCAGGGCAATACAGCGAGACCTCATCTCCTTAACAATAAATAAACAAATAAATATCGGAGAGTTGTGCTTCATCATCAATGGAGTGAGATTGAACTACAAAAAGATCATAGCATTGCAGATTAATAGCCCTTTAAAACATAAATTATAAAATATTAATTATGCAACAATAGGATGAATATGTCAATATTTTCAATAAAATATGGCAATGAAAATGAATGAACTACAGCTGTAATAACAACATTAATAAATTTTACTAACATGGTAATGACCAAAAAAAAGCAAAACACAGAAGAGTACATATGGTAAAATTCCATTTATTAAAAGTTACAGTATCTAGGGAGGAATACTTAAGTCGTTAAGTATTTTTTTTTAAAGGCAAGAAAATATTATCAGAAGTCAGGAGTGCCCTCGTGGGGCAGGCACACTGTGCCTGGGACCAGTTATATAACAATTATAATATTATTCTGTAAAGTTACTGTATAATAATTAAGCTATCCATTTATATTTTATATACTTTTATGTACTTTTCAAATGGATTTTAGATATCACAATAAAAATGCAGTTTTTCTTTTAAAAAAAAGAGATCGACAATACTTGCTCATGAGTCCTGCACTGCCCATCCTTATGGAAGGACAATTTATATTGTATTTTTTACCGCACTGTGATGTTTTGTTTAGCACAATTTTCTCTCATTATTTTGCTCAGGTCAATATTAGAATTATGTTCCAGGAGCGCAACCCCCCCGGTATACTGAGCAGCCAGCTGGGCCTGTGTTAGAGGGTGGGGAAAGCAAATTCTAATGAAATGTTTGCCACAAGTAAGCCACGACGCAGTTAAACCACATGTGGCTAAGGGAGAGATGACTGCAATTAAAATATATGCAGCCTTGTTGTTGAAAGTGCTTATTCTTCCTTGAGCTCTCAAAATAGCAGGACAAAATAAAATAATCCCTTTGGAAATGTTACAGGTTTGTTTGCTAAAAGGGTTGTGTCTGGCACGTCTGTCCTCCCTGCAAATTGCTCAGGCACAGGTGTGGCTCTGCAGGCCTCATCCGCTCGTGGGTTCCAAAGGTCAGCCTCCTGCAAGCATTAGGAGAGTCGTCTTCTGCAGCAGGGCTTCAGAGCTGAGTGCAAGGAAAAGCCAGCTCCAAGTGTTGTCAGATTTTACCTAAACTCACAGCCACATCTGCAATAACTGCAACCAAGTTGGAGGAAGGGACTTGCTTAGAATGCCTAATGATTTCCCAAGTTTGACTTGATGGAGGATGACTAAAATTTATTTTTCTCTCTCTCTTCCCAGGGTTCTCAAGGTCTGAAAGGCAGCAGAGGACACAGGGGGAGAGGATGGAGACCCTGTAAGTTTTTGTGACTCCCCCCTCCCCACCCCCGGCCACCAACAACCCCCCCCATACACACACACTTATTTTCTTTTTCATAAAAAGCTTTGTTTTCATACAAAAGCGGTAGATGGGGTTTTGTTTATATGTTTATTTTATTTTTTGTGTTTTTTTGTGGGAAGAAGTGTTGCCTTTCTTTTCATTTTTCCCTGTCTGAATTATGAGGTAGTTACTAACTTTGGGGTAAGAAGGGAACAGGCTTACACATGTGGCCTGGCATGTGTTTATCAGTGGCAGAGTCCTGGGTACCCTCCTCTCCACCCCCAAGCAGGGCACAGTAGGTTATCTGCCAGGGAGCTCTTTATAGGCCTAAAACCCAGTGCTTAGTACATGGCTTTGGGCCAAGGCTGGAGTCTACATCCTTCCATGGAAAGGGAAGTGGGCAAGGCATCCCTCAAGGCATGGCTTCACAGTCAAATGCTTCCCAGAGGTTTGTGAATCTCCATGTTGAAAACCAGAACTCTCCCTTTCTCTCAGTCAAATTATAAGAAAGAATTTGAAGAAACTGAAGCCACTTAGGTAGCTCTGTTTGGGATGGGAAAAGTTTGAAAGTATGCAGACTGGATTTCTATCCCTTAGATCAAGGCCAGTTCCTCATCTGGGCAGCAAGTTATAAGGATTGAAAGCAAAGACTCTAGGGTCAGACTGCCAAGAGTTGGCCTAGATGTGGTCCTTGAGCAAGATACTTAACTTCTTGACCCTCAGTTTTCTCATCTGTAAGCAATTATAAATTCCTCTACAATCCAACAGCTGACCTAGTGTACAAAATGACTGCTAAGGGGAGTGCTCTAAATCACCTACTCTGTACCCTCTGAGGGTTCTTGGAGACCACCAAACTAACATGGGAGTGCTTTGAGTGTGGGGGATAATGTCACCCACCTGCAGCTGACCCCAGCACTGGCAGAAAGTCCAGGCAATAGGAAGCCATAGGGCTAAGGTACCTCTCAGCAAGCTGTGGCCGTGGGCGAGGCCTCCTCCTTTTGTAGGGAATGATCCTCAGAACAAAGCAAAGCAGGACAAAGGAAAATTCCTTCTCCCTCTTACTGGCAAGGTAAGAATTAAGCTCATTACTAATTATTTATTCATGCAGCAAACTGTGAGTACCTGTCATGCCCCAGACATGAGCCAGTCACAAGGGACGTGATGGTGAAAGACACAGTTGGGGTTCCTGCCCTCAAAAAGCATAAAATTGTTCCTTTCTTAAGATCCATTTTACTTTAGCATTTACCTGTATTTAAATATTTCCTTGGAGAATCAGGGTTGGTGGGAGACACACAAATCATTGACTTTCAGCTGCATGGATGGTCTGACTTTGGGGGTCTTTAAGCTGGTGATTATTCAGGTTATTTTCTTGCCTTTGCTTTCTCATTCTCCTAGTGGTGTCACTTCGCAGCAACTGTTTCTACTCAGCAGCAGTACCCTAGCACCGACTTGTGGGTCTGCTGTGAGCAATGCTGACCCTCCCAGGACCGCATTAGGGCCCTAGATGGATTACTGAGGTCTTGGAATGTGGCTACTGTGCTGTTTGATCAGGTTGTGAAGTGGCTCAGCTCTTCTTGCACCTTTTTGTGATCTTGGAGCCATAAAAAGCCCTGAAGATTGACAGGAAACATGTTTGAATATAGAGGGGGAGAAACAGATTTAAATGAGTGGGGTTGCAAAAGGATTCACTTTTTCTAAACCTCATAGTGCCCATGTGCTTTGGCTTGACTCTGAAAATAAACCACTGGCAAAGACATCACTTTGATTACCTGTCTGTGCTCCTTTTCTTAGGGAATACGAGGAGACACAGGACCCCAAGGAAATAAAGGGATTGCAGGATGTCCAGGGGGAATGGGGTCAGAAGGTAAGGCTCTTCTGTAAATGTTATTTTCAATTCTCTATAACACCTTCTCCCTCTCTTTCCCCCATTCCTTTCCTCCCTTGTTTTCTCTTTTCCATCACTCCTCTCTCTTTTCCTTTCTCCAGTTGTATTGATGAGTTTCCCTGTCTGCAGATGAATTCTGCTTTTAAGTAATATCAAGGAGTCTTTAACATTAATAAATTCCTTCTCTAACCTCTTTGTAGCTGTATAGCCAGTAGCAGCTAAGTAAATACACTCACTCACTCACTTTAGAGAGGCAGTCTTTGAATCTATACTCTGTCTTTGATATGTCAGTGAGAAATATTTCATTTTTTGCAGGGAGTCAAAGGATTTTCTGGACTGAAGGTACTGGAGTTTTTTTTCTCAGTATAATTTGATTTCCAAATGGGATTAGTTTCCCAATAAGCATGTGACAGAGACCTGGTTTTACCTGACGGCTGTCTATTGTCATCTCTCAGGGAGGACATGGAGAGGATGGGATTGATGGACTTGATGGGGAAGAGGTAAGCCATATTTCTTCAACTGTCATAAAACTGTCATGAGGTTGCTAAAATTTTTTAAGTGGGAATTTTGTTTTTCTTATCTTCTTTTAGGGCACTCATGGACTTCCTGGAATAAAAGGAGAAAAAGGTGATCCAGGATCTCAGGTAACACTTTTCAATACATTGAAGAAGGAGAATTTGATGACAGAGACAGTCTTAACCACTGTGTGTCAGTGGTTATAGGGGATAAAACTTACAATTGACTTAACCACATAATGAAGGCCTATTACCACTGAATATATGCTGCGCATCTGATTGGAGCAAGGGGGTAATTATGTAATTTTCAAGAATTTCCACCTAGAAAAATTCAGCACACATGGGGTTCTTCTATGGGCGTGTTTCTCATGTCTGAAAATGAATGCTTTTACCTGTCAGTGGGTTTTTTTTTGTTCATTTGTTTTTTATAAAAAGTGTTTCCATCAATGTCAGTAATTTCTGTATTGTCTTTATTATGTCAGAAAAAAATAAAAAGCAAGAGGAAGAGACAAAATTATTTTGGTGGCTTTGGTGGCAAATCACTGTGAAACATTTTTTAACTTTTCATTGATTTCAGCACTCATTCATGTGTGCCTACTTGACTTCAAGCAACTCTACTTTTACGTTCTGGTCCATTTATTTATGAAGCGTTTTTGAGCACCTGTCACATGTTAGGCTTGTCATGTGCCAGGCACCTGTCATTGGTTGGGCATATATTCTTATATAATAAGAATCAGCGGTGAACCACACAGCTCTTGTCCTCAAAGATCCCAGCGTGTAGCTGGGGAGACAGACATATCAATAGAATTACATAGAATGTGATTGAAGCCATGTTGTAGTTATCTACATGGGGGTCCAGAGAAGGGCATGTAACTCAGCCTGGGGGCAGGGATTGTCCAGAAAGTCTCCTTGGAGGAAATGATCTCTGAGCTGAAGAGGAGCAGGAATTCAGCAAGGCAAAGATGTGGAGGAAGGGTGTTCCAGACAGAGGGAGTAGCATAAGCAAAAACATGAGACTTCGGGGGCACTGCCAAGTTTTTCTTACTGGAGGGAGCATTAGAATACAGGTACTGGGAGGTGAGGTTCAAGAGGTAGTGGGAAGAGATCAGGAGATTGGGAGGGCACTAGTGAGCCATGTTGAAGAGCTTGGTTTTTGGATTTTTAACCATAAGGCAATGGGGGCCTTTAAAGAGTTTAAGCAGAAGAATCACAATCAGATTTGCATTTTAGAAATACTACTTGCAGTAATGTGGTTGATACATCGCAGATGACATAGATGTAAGGCAAAGATGAGAGGCAGATCTGTAGAAATCGGGTGAGACGTGATAAAGCCTTCAAGTAAAGCAATGACAGAACAGACACAAAATATGCTAAGGTGATCGCAGGGCTTGGATTGAAGCAAGGCTTGGATTGAAGCAAGGCTAGCAGGACACCTAAGGTGCAAAGGGGCTGAGTTATGTGAAGTAAATACCTATCTCAATTCTGCACCCTAGGTGCCTCTCTCATCTCTCACTAGGCCTGGCTCTGAGACCTGAAATCTCCAGATATAGGTGGCTAGAGGAAGAGGAAATAGAGAATCAGTCAATATGCCTGCAAGGATCCTAGCTTGGGCAAGTTGAAATGGAAATAATTGGGTTTGAGGTGATAATGGAACATTCCTGTGAAAGTTTTCATTGAACAATTTAATTTTAGATGTTAGAAGTTGCTAGACTGGCTAGGATGCCCAATACAATAGCCACTAACCACATGTGATTATTTAAAGTTAAATTTTAATTAATTAAGAAAGTCTGTTATTTAGTGGCATTAATTACATTTCAAGTCTTTAATAGCCGCATATGGCTAATGGCTACCATACTGATGAATGCAGCTATAGAACATTTCCTCCACTGCAGAAACTCCTATGGGACAGTGCTATGTTAGACCATAAGAAGTTTTTCAGTTTCTGAGCCCCACTGCAAATAATCCTGACCATAGGCTTAAAACTGGACTTAGTACTGCTTGAGAAGTCTAAGGGAATCTGGCTGTGATAGAAGGACATAGAGCATTTATAAAAGTTTATATTTAACACCATTATACAAGCCTCTTACAAGATAACTCAGAAATTTATTTTATTTTTTTCAGGGCAGCCCAGGTTCCAGAGGTGCTCCTGGGCAATATGGAGAGAAGGGCTTCCCAGGGGATCCGGTAAGTTTCTAGGGCCCAGTATTGCTCCACAGTTCCTGTCTCCTTTCCCTTCGTGTTTCCTGCTACCCTGTAGGCAAAATGCTTGTCTTAGGAGTAGGGGTGATAGGTGTTGGCTGATGTCTCCAAATGTGGGAGAAGTCTGTTTATGTCTTATCTGGGTTAGGCCCATCTTCTGAATCCTTATGGTATATTGAGACTTTCTGGTTCCTTTGGGAGAACATTTCCGTAGCTTTACTTATTGGACTTCTAATCTTGCAGACCTACAGATTCATTATTGGCAGACTCAGTTGCAGGGGAATCTTTTTCCCCCTTTGAGGAATAGCCTAAGAGTGTCTGAACCAGTGCATCAGTGAAGCTGCCATCATAGGAAAGGGAAAATCACCATGTAGCAAGCACCCTTTTAATTCTTTATTGCCAAATCTTCTTCAAACTTGAGGACGCATGGCTTTAATTTTTTCTAAAATCCTGTGAGTTTCAAATATTAAAAAATTTTCTCGTGCTTCTTATACTATAACCCAAATTAGCTTAGTACTTGAACATCATATCTTTTGGGTGAAAAGCTGATATTTCTGGATTCTAAACTACTTTAAAAATCTTTCTCTAGGGTAACCCAGGACAAAACAATAACATCAAAGGACAAAAGGGCTCCAAAGGAGAACAAGGAAGCCAAGTAATTTGATCTATTTTATCTATGAGTTAATTAATTCTGTTATTGAGCCAAGTAAATTTAGTAAGATATGTAACTCTTCAGTAATTGAACAAATGCTCTTAAGACCACATTTAAAAGACCTTTTTTTAAATAATGCATATTTGTGGTAGGTTATACTTTTATGAGCAAAATTAAGAAGTTTCTGGCAAGTGACATTTTTTGGGAAAATGTAGTAGCAGTGCATGTTGCTATACCTTTTCTTCTTTAAAGGACATGTATAACTGACTTAATATGCAGAATCATAGATCATAGCATGACTTTTTTTCTGCTATTTTAATAGTGCTTGAGATTTTGATGCTGATACTTTTATGATTTATTCAGAATGTTTGTGTTTTGATCTTGAGGGAACTATTATATTTTTAGGGTAGAACTGGACAGAAAGGGGTTCAAGGCAGTCCTAGTTCTGGAGGAAGCAGGGTAAGTATTTCTGTGGACATTTATTTCCCCTCTTTATCGCTTGAAGATGACAGAGGCATGCAGAATATTTGTTGCACAGAGTTGGCTTATTGAGGGCTAATATATTTTTCAGGGTTTCTCAATCTTGACACTACTGAAATTTGGGGCCAGACAATGATTTCTTGTGAGTGGCTACACTGTGCACTGGCAGATGTTTGGCAGCATCCCTGGTCTCTACCCACTGCTATCAGCAGCAGCACCCCCTCCCCCACTGCCCAATTGTGACATTCAAAAATGTCTCCAAATATTGTCAGATGTCTGTGGTGGGTATAGGAGGGGGTGGGTTTGAGAGGCAAAATCACCCCTAATTGAGAACCACTGTGATATAGTCTGCCTTTCCCTTTCCACCTTCCAGATGTTTTGGGATGTCTTTGAAGAGGGCCAATGATTTTTAACACGAAAGCTCTCCTATGATAGCTTATATGAGAATATTATGAACTGAGTAAATGTACTTTCTCTTTACATATTGCCAATGAGAAAGAGGACTCAGGAATAAATTCTTCCTGAATGGACCAAGGCACTGGTAATTAGGGCCAAGTGGCAACTGTGAGGTGCGGGTGTAACTTTACAGCATCCCATATTATATCAAGCCTATCACAGCAAAAAACAGCGACATTGGACTTCTCTATCTCTTTAAAAGGAACAACCAGGAAATCGCCTTTCCTTCTGTGGGCTACTGAAGCTAGAAGTGATATTTATAATGTATTAAAAACTGCTGTCTCATGCACTCAGCCTGGACATCATTAAAAGAGAATAATGGACAAAGTCCTAAATTTGGCTCTGAGTTTTGTTTAAGAAGGAATTGAAATTGCTTGGATTTCTTTTCTATTACAAATTTGGAATCTTCTCATTATTTTGAAGGCTGCGGCTCATTGCCCTTCTCTCTGGGATAGATGGTGAAGAAACGTGCTTTAATACCACTTGCCTTTGTTTATCTTGAACCACAGTTCTTAAAGAAAAAGAGCTGGAGTTGGAATGGGTTAGGCTTCCCAGTGCTTCTGGTAAAATTCTTTGGGACCTTGCCCTCCTCTTCACATAAGGGCATTAAAATGTAATAAGAGGAAGCAGTAGAGCAGCAAGATGAGCTAAATGCTATAAATTTTAAAGATGAGTGTGTATTTTTGTTGGTTTAAGAGGAAATACTTTTAGTTTGAAATAGCTTTATAACTGACACATCAATCACGGACTTTAAAAAGAGTGCTAGGGGTGGTGTAGGTGATAATCCTGGACAAACCAGTCAATACTTTTAAGTCATTCTAAGGACATGAGGCTCTCGGCCCCCCTCGTCATCTTTACCCATTTCCCTGCTGACCTCTTCCTTTGTAATTTCTTTTCTCCTGAATTAAACAAGGTAACCTTGATATAAAACAACATCAAGTTTTCTCCCTCCCCCCAACTTTCGACGCAGAACAGAATTCTCTACAAGGGTGGGAACATCTTAAGTGGATGATAAATTTTAAACAACATAAGCCAATTGAAGACATTACCTTCTATGTGACAGAATTTCAACTGATGTAAATTGTTGTACCCATTGTTGCCAAAAGAATGGATCCACACACTGAAAATAACACTTGAATCCACATTCCAGCCCTATGCTTTTTGCCTGCCATACACAAAGAATATTTTTATAGCATCTATTTTATGCCAGGCCCTACTCAAATCACTTTCAAATATTAATTCATTTAATCCTCACAACATAGCTGTGAGGTACATACTATTATTATATCCATTTTTCACAGATGGAAAAGTCAAGAAACCTTGGGTACCTTGCCCAAGGTCATAAGAGCTAGTGAGTGGCATAGCTGGGATTTGAACTCAGTCTGTCTCCCTCCGGAGTCTAGGCTGCTAACCACACTCGGGGGAGGTTTCTTGGGCAATTTCCCTGTGCCACAGAGGCTTTAAAGAACAGAACTGAGCTCAAGGCTGCCTGACTTTTAAGGATATCTCTTTCACCACTGTGCATATAGTTTGTTACACAGAATAAACATTATTTTATCCTTTTTAATGAAGACAGAATTGTGATGTCATGGAAACCTTAACCTCAATCTTTGTTTACTGTTTCTTTGCTTTTTTATGTCATGAGCTCTGGAGGTTCATTCTGGGTACAAACAGCTGCAAAGTTTCAATGGGTAACTTCTTTCAAAGAGTATTTGCATCTTAAAAGCAAAAAGTACCTTACATCAAGGGGGCAGAACCTCAACAGAAACATTTTAAACAACAGCCAACCTGGTAGAGCTGATACTTGGTCTAGTAGTTTATTCTAAGGAACTTCAGAAGGCGGGCAGTCGAAAGAAAACAGCAGTTCTGAAATAATGTCCATGGCTACCTTTCTGAATAAATGAAGAAACAGAATTTTAAAAAAATACTTGCTTTGTACCTAAAATAATCATAGTTGTTTATCACAACATTAAGTGAATTGGTGGTCGAGTTGTTCCACAGCTCTCTCAAAGAGGCAAGGACAGGGTTGGGCGTCGGGGTGGTATGAAGGTGTAGATCTTATCCTTGCTGTTTAGAGATAAGGAAGTTAGGATCTGGGACCTAAATCTCTTTTCCCACTTGGCTACACTCCGGAAAGGAGAGGGTGTGACAACCACTAGGTGGAGGGCCTGAGCTGGCCACGTGAACTCGCTTCTGGATGGGCGCAGACAGATTTGGACTTCGGGGATCAGCCCGGCTCTTTTGTCCTCTGTTGAACCTAGTGGTAACCATTTGGACATTTGGATCACCATAGTTGAGCAGACCCCATCAGCCATTTATTTCTTGTAAAATTTCGTAGAGACTAGCCTTGGTGGACCCATATGGGACACTATATCTAGAAATTTTTACCTTCACCCAAGATGCAATCAGGGGCCCAGGACACAGAGAAATGGATGTGCCACAGCTCTTCTCCCATGGGAAGCCTCTGATTAGCAGACAGTGCTTTTTGGAATTTGCCAGAGAGGGGAAATACAGAAGACAGGATCTTCAGGATGTGTTGATTCTCTAAACAGCCTCCTGGATAATTGTTAGAGGCTGTCAGACTGGAGCTGGTTCTGTAATGACTTTTAGATTGGTTTGCAATCAATCCCCCAAATGTTAGTCTGTAATTAAGTGCCCAGTGTGAAAGCTTGTCTATGGAAAACGCCTCAGGGAAACTGTTTCTGTGAGCTGCTCATTACGCAAATCTATTAGAGAATGAAAGAGGCTGATTTGCCTCAAGGAACCCCTCTATTCAGACATCCACATACTAACGCTTTGCCTTTTCTGTTCCAGGGAAGAGAAGGCCGAAGGGGGACTCCAAGGTGCCTCGGTAAGTAACCTTGACTTCCTGTCCTCTGTGGTTGATGGGACCAAGGAGGTTTCTCCCTTGTAGGCGGTGCTGGAAATCAGATCAGTGAGCATTTGACAAGGGTATAGGAAGTGCCCAGTACTGGATGTGATCCTCACTGACCCAGCGATCACTGCAACTCCCAGGAACAGAACAGACCTAAGGCAAAGCCTCCGTGATAGATACCTGGTAGACAAGCAGAACTCGTACAATTCCAAATATTGTGCATTTGCCTGCTTTTCATGTGCTTTGGGAATCAACTGCAAGAGAGAGAAATTCCTTATTGGAATAAGAAACAAGTTTATGTTCATTCCTTAGACAGTCTGGAAGAGTAAAATCCTAGACCAAGTAGAAGGTGGGCCACGAGTCAGACAAAATAGTACCTGTTTCCTGTGTAAATACTATAAAGAGAAAATCGGTATGGAAACAAATGCATAGAAAATCTTGACACTGGAAACTCTTGTTCGTCAGGGAGAACCAGGAAATCCTGGACCTCAAGGCACATTGGGAGCTGAAGGATTACAAGGCCCACAGGTGTGTTGGAATATTTTGTAAATATTGATAAATGCTGTGAAGTTATTCTGATGGGAAGAAGGTATTTCTGTATAAAAATAAATAACTGAGAATCTGCCCCCTGCCCTATTTTTCATTCCCCATCATGGGGTGGAGGGTGATTTCGTTTCATCAAAACTGCTTCATTATTTTCAGGTCACTAGTAAGCCCTTGTAGAGGAAAGATGTGCTCTTGTGCTCACCTGGTATTGTGTGTTCATATTAGTAATAGTGAATGATTAATACCTTCATATTACATTAGTAATTAACGCCAGGATCAGCAAATTGGTTTTCCATAGCTGGGGTCTTGCATACATACACCAGCTCCCACAAAGGAAAATTAGTTGCAAGTTGGAAACTACTACTCGACTTGCTTAAAGCTAACTCTACAGGGGTATCGGTACTTCTGGAATATGACTGATAGGGCTTTCTGTGAGCCATTTGTGTCTTTCATGGTCATATCATTAGTAATCATGAGCATTGGAAGTCAGGGTATTGTTGCCTTGCTTCCCTCCATGCCAGAAAGAAGCTGTGGTCATTCTGAAGAGTGGCTTTATAACACATGGTTGTTTAGTCGCCTTATGAAGCCCACTTTACATGAAGCCCAACTTAAGCTTGGACTTGTCTGGAAGGGCCTGTGTAGCTATGCCTATTCTAAGGTCTTCCCAGAAGTTCATATACTAGGACCAAACTGGAATTTGGGATTCTCTTGAGTGGTTCTGGGGTTGCTGAACCAAACCATGAGCTAGCAGTTTCTCTGGATTAGGTATGGATGGGACCGGCCTAGATCCATTCCCAGACTTTGGGGTGGATGTGGAGGTGGCGATGATAGTTACATCAGATACCTCAGATACCCGAGGGTCCCTCTGACACTGAGGCAGTGAATCAAGCCTTACTTGGTGGCTTCTGGGCAGCCCAGGGCCCTTTCACAGCTGGTATTTCGGTGGGAAGAAACGCTACTGCCACCTCTAGTTTTTGCTTCTGTGTGAGAGAATCATATGAGAACCGTATGTTTGATGGCAAATATGGCAGAAAAATAGACTTTGATTCCTCTGATAGGGATCTGCTGCTAGGATGTCCTTTTGTGCTAACTTGAAACCACTTTACTCTCTATTTTACACATTAATAAGGGCTTTGGCTCAGGTAACCTGTCCCTTTAAAGGAATTCATCTAACCATTGTTTGTGTCTTACTTCCTTTTCTTACAGGTTTCATTTCCTGCTTTGGCCTATTTTTATTTCCTCTGTAGGAGAGGGATGACAGTCTATTACCCAGATAGAGAATTCTTTTAAAAGATCTGGACCACTGAGTCCACTGGGCCTGTCCTCAATTACTCTTAATACATGCTTAATCTCAGTGTTAAAAGGTTGTGGGAAGGCCGGGCACAGTTGCTCACGCCTGTAATCTCAGCACTTTGGGAGGCTGAGGCAGGTGGATCACGAGGTCAGGAGATCGAGACTATCCTGGCCAACGTGGTGAAATCCCGTCTCTACTAAAAATACGAAAATTAGCCGGGCGTGGTGGCATGTGCCTGTAGTCCCAGCTACTCAGGAGGCTGAGGCAGGAGAATCACTTGAACCCAGGAGGCAGAGGTTGCAGTGAGCTGAGATCATGCCAGTGCACTCCAGCCTGGGTGACAGAGTGAGACTTTGTCTCAAAAAAGAAAAGAAAAGGCTGCAGGAAGGGTTAGATCACTGCTTTTCTGTAGGGTGTTTCAAAAACACTGACTGGGAAGTAAGCTTTCCTTGACATCTTTGCATTATGTTTCTTTTGTTACCACTAAAGGGGTCACAGGGAAATCCTGGCAGGAAAGGAGAAAAAGGAAGTCAGGGGCACAAAGGACCTCAGGTGAGTGATTCAGAGACATTAGGCTCAATGACTCTCAACAGTTATTCTCCTCTTAACTGCAAAACATCTTTACATATGATTTTTATATTATTTGCATATATGTTATTTTATTTTTGGATCATCTGGGGCAAAATTGTAACACAGCTCAGATTCCTCATACATAGCTAAAGCACTCCTCTTTCTCCTTCACTGAGGTTTTACTCTGAAAGCACAGAACCATTTAATTAGGCCAACGAAAGCATTTGGAAGAATACAAATATTGTCCAATCATAACATTTCCTCCAAAAACTGATACATTGTTCTGATTTTTCTAACTTTTAAAATTTATATGTGCCATGCATATATATCTCCATTGACTATAGATATTTAAAATTGACTGTACAAAGATCCCTGTCTACTCAAACCTATTTGATTCTACATTCACCTCTGAATCTATTTGTGTCCTGAGAAATAATAGTTTGGATGGTAAAGGATTTGTAGGAAAAATGTTCTAAATCTATTCAGTTCTGCTCAGACAGCGAGAGTTCCAAGGCAAGGGATACCCATATTCCTATATTCCTGGCATGTGTGGTCAGCTATCTTTCTGATAATATGTGTGTGAAAGACACTGCTGCCCATTTTTTTATTGGGAAGCTGCAACATATCCCGCATGCCATTATGTATGTGCATATGGTACAGTGCTCAAAGGTGGCAGCAAAGTGTCTTGTTCTAAAAGAAACTCGGTACATGATGACAGTTCTCCCACATTTGGAAAGAATAGCATGTGTTGAGTCAAGGGTGCTTTTCCTGTTCTCACTAAGCCGCATATGGACTAGTGATGTCCCTGCAGATGAAAACATGTGGTCCTCTAACTAGGCCTGGAACCTGAGTCATCCGGTTCAGCCCTGCCATCTGCCTCTCTCCTTCTGGGTGGCTGGATCTTTTGTTAAGGCCGCATCAGGGGGTTGTTGGGAAGAACCTGAAGGAAAGTGTGAAATGTTTCTAGTGGGGTTTCTCAGAATTACTATGGTGCCAACTTTTTAGTCTCTAATTTTTTTTTCAGGGTTCTCCTGGGCTAATGGGAGCTAAAGGGAGCATTGGAAGACCTGGACTTTTGGGGAAAAAAGTAAATGTTATTTCTTTTTAAAAAAATTCTTCTAAAAAACATATTTCATTTTTATTGGATAATTAATAATTGCATATATTAGTTATGATGTGATATTTTCTCTTTTTTTTAACTATACTTTAAGTTCTGGGAAACGTGAAATGTGTAGGTTTGATACATAGATATACATGTGCCATGGTGAACTGCTACACCCATCAACCCATCATCTAGGTTTTAAGCCCCACATGCATTAAGTATTTGTTCTAATATTATCCCTCCCCTTTCCCCCCATCCTCTGACAAACTCTGGTGTGTGACGTTCCCTTCCCTGTGTCCATGTGTTCTCATTGTTCAGCTCCCGCTTATGAGTGAGAACATGCAATGTTTAGTTTTCTGTTCCTGTGTTAGTTTGCTGAGAATGATGGTTTCCAGCTTCATCCATGTCCCTACAAAGGACATGAACTCATTCTTGAAAAAAGTAAATGTTATTTCTTACGGATTTTAAGTACAAAAGTATCTCCATTTTCTTCTGGATTTTCATGTTAATTCCTCACATGATTGAATCCAAGCACCATCAGCAAGTCACCAGCATTCTGCTAATGTGTTCTCTTCCTTCCATTGAGCAAAGAGTTTCTAACTGCTGACCTCTCCATGAAGCTGCTCTGTTTCCCTGGGAGAGAGTGATCTCACCCATCAGAAACAACTTTAAAAGATCTCTATCACTCCCTGATTTCCTGAAGCCAAGAATGCACGTGGTGGCTGTGTCGAGCGGAGGATGGGTGGCGTCGGAACTCAAATCCGTTTGTGCGTGCGGCTCTGGAAGCAGAACTGCCATCTCTGAGGTGGTTCTGCTGGGGATCGTCAGAGAGCAAACTGTTGACCTCATCAGCATCTGACTCCCCCTGTTTAAAATCTTTCAGTGCCCCTGTCTCCAGGGTGCTATGATCTGTGCAGCTACACAGGTGGCCTTGCTGAGAAGAACCCCTTGCTGAGTTTAATACTCCGCTGTCATGGGCTTGAGTCTCATTTTTTAAGCAAGAGGCCTGAGGGTTTCTTTTACACGGAGCCCAGCAAATTGTGTTGTGGGTCTTGCCTTTCCCATGGCCTCCATGAAAATCTTCAAACTTTAAGGTAATTATAAGATAAATAAATTCTGGGGAGCTAATGCATAACGTGGTGACTGTAGTTAACAATAACTATGGTTAAAATTGGATACTCGATATTTTTCTAAGAGAGATCTTAAATGCTGTCAACATAAAGCAAAAAGAAAAAGTGGTAACAAGGTAAAGTGATAGACACATTACCTAATTTGACTGTGGCAATCATTTACAATGTATGTGTATATCAAATCATCATGTTGTACACCTTAAACATATGCAATTATGTGTTAATAAGGTGGGCAATCATTTACAAAGCCCTTTGCTATTTGCCTCATTTAATTCTAAGGTTTCACTCCTCACCTCCCTCCTGCGTGCCTGCCCCAGGCCTCTCACCAATGCCTTCCCTCTTCCTGGATCACTCTCACCCCTTCCTTGCCCTGTCCCTTGACATACAACTCATCCTTCAGTCCTCAGCTTCCCTGCTCCTTTCCTTTCGGCAGCCTCCTCCGGCCCGCCAAATCTGACTTAGAGTCCCCTTCTGTTTGCTCCCATAGTACCCTGAACCTTATCTCACAATATTATAATTGCCTGTCTAATTATTTCTCTTTCCAGCCAGGTGAAGGCAGGACTACCCCTAATGCATTTATTTTCCAGTTCAATAAGTAATTGTTGGATAGGCAAATGCATCAGCAAATGAGTCAACTTTCCCTGGAGTTAATTTTCTACTCTTTGCCTTCTCCTTCAATCCTTTTATACCACTGGAAGAACAGCACACCCCAGTCCAGCTCTGGGCTGTGCTAGGCATCTTCTGCTAGCTATGGAAAATACATTATTTGTACCCTACTCTCATCCCCTTAGTGAGCACTGACCCCTCACTGAGAACCTTGAGTCTCCCCATCAAGTGGACAGAACTTTCCATGGTAGGAACCAGGTTTGATTTTAGTGATCTGAAGCTCTTCTTGTCCCACTTACTAGGGGGAGCCTGGACTTCTTGGAGATCCAGGGCCAGTGGGGCAAGACGGGCAGCGAGGAAGACAGGTAAGAAGTTTTGAAGCCCCTACCCTTCCCAGGTCCGAGTGTTCAGTTCCAAGGTAAAGAGAAGGGGTTGATACCATCAGCCCAAGTGTGGGGGGCATGGAAGGTATTTTAGCATCTAGGAAGATGTGAGAAAATTTCTCCCACCCGCTAGAGCTGTCATTCCATAGATAGTCTGTCAAAGTGAAGGGGAACAGCAAGCAGGAGAAGAGGAGTAGGCAGAGAGGATAATGGATGAGTTAGAACAGGGCATTTCAATACTTTAACAACAAGTATGGCCACATAGTTGCATGTCCGTTGAAAAACAATACTGCCCATTTCTCTTCCCTTCTTGCAAAAGTCTAGGGTGACAATGAGAGATAGAGGAATAGGGCCAAGAAATGGGGCATTGCATTATTAGGCCTGCATTCTGTCTTAATGGCTTTGGCTGTACCAAGATCTGAGCTCATGGAGCAGCCAGTATAGGAACAATTATTACTTTTTTACTTAATGTTTATTACAAATGTTATACATAGATATCACAGAAAATTTACCAAGCACAAACATTTTTCATATTAGCCAAGAAAATATAGAATCAACCTAAGTATCCATCAGTGGATGAATGGATAAAGAAAATGTGGTGTATATGCATAACGGAATACTATTCAGCCTTTAAAAAGAAGAAAATCTGGTCATTTGTGACAACAAGAATGAATCCAGAGGAATTATGTGAAGTGAAATAAACCAGGCATGGAAAGATAAATATAACAAGATGTCACTTATAGGTGAAATGTAAAAAAAAAAAAAGTCAAGATCATAGAAACAGACAATTAAAATGGTAGTTACCAGAGGTGGTAACTGGGGAGATGTTGGTCAATGTATACAAAATTTCAATTAGAAGGAATAAGTTCAAGAGATCTACTGTATATCATGGTGACTACAGTTAATAACAATATGTTGTATATTTGAAAATTGTAAAAAAAAAAAAAAAAATGGAAAATAAACATAAGGAACCAGAGGCTTACAGGAGAACAAGTGATTAGGGCATAGCAAGGTTCTGACTTGTGACTGTAACCCACAATCCGTTGCCTCCGTAAAGGCTTTCAATCTTTCTTTATTGCAATTTCTATCCATAAAATTAAATGCTTGTAGAGTGGTTCAGCAAGTCCTAAGAAGTATCTATCTTTTTATGTGATCTAATTTGAAAACATGAATCTAAAAAGGAAGGAAGGAAGGAAGGAAGGCAGGGAGGGAAGGGAAGGGAAGGGAGGAGGGGGGAGGGGAGGAGGAAGGGAGGGGGAGGAGGAAGGGAGGGAAAGAGAGAGAAGGAAAGAAACTTACCCCAGAATAAAAGATGGGAAAGAGGGGAAGAAAATAAAAATTACTTGTAATCCACCATTTTGAGATAGTTATCATTAACATCATGGAAATTTTAAAAAAATCACTCTAAACAGTGTATCATGAGCATATTTTCATGTCATTACCTTTTTCTCTTAACATCGTTTTTAGTAACTTCAAAATATTCTACTAAACGCATATACCTTCATTTATTTGACCAATCTCTTGTTATTGGTTATTTAGCTTGCTTTCAGTTTTTCACTGTCATAACCAACACAGCAATGATACCTAACTAAAATTTTGGACAAAACCATAATGAATTTCTACATAGAGATTTCTAAAGTAGAATAGCTGGATCAAAGAATATGTATATGTTTCATAAACTCTTTGAACTCCGTTATGGAGTGCCCTTGGGAAAATTCAAACAGTATGTGGATCCATGTGTTACTCGGGAGACTATTTGTTTTAGGGCATCCACAGCAACAGGTATTGTCGCTTTTTTCCATCTTTACCATTGACAAAAATAGTATCTCATTACAGGGTCAAATTTGCATTTTTTTTGGTTACCAGTGAGGATGACCATTTTTTCTGTATGTCTATTGACCATTTATAATCCTTCTTCAGGGAATTTCTCACCTGTAGTGTTTGGACCAGCTCCTAATTTTCTAGGCAGGAAATTGCCACTGACTCCACAAGTCCTGAATGACCACCTCTCTGCTTCCTGCAATGTTTACAGCATGGAGCTGGTCAAAGAAGTACAGGGGACATATCAGGCAGTGAGGAAAACACAGCGACACAATGTTCCCAGGGTTCAAGGTCACCAGTTAGGCCCCTTCTGCATGGAAGTCCCCAGTGCTTCTCTTCAGACACTGTAATCTCCCCAGTATAGGTTATAATTAATTTCCTTTTGAGAAACTGAAATAAACTGGTGTGTTTACAGGGAGATTCTGGCATCCCAGGCTATGGTCAGATGGGACAAAAAGGAGTAAAGGTAAATATGGAAAGCAATTATTTTTTAAATTGGTGAGTCAAACTAAATAATACAAGAAGAAATGATCATACTGCAGAAGTGATGTGTTGATGTATTTATGTTCTGTGCTGAAAATTACAGGGCCCAAGAGGATTCCCTGGAGATGTGGGGCAGAAGGTATTGTGTGCATGACCTTTTGAAATTACCATGATCTTAACCTTCTACTTGAGAACTAAGATAAACCTGTAGGTCTGAATGAAATGGAGGCAATAAGGAGGAGCCCAGGGCTGGTGTTTTCCTTGGGCTTCATGAGGAAGAACCGTATTTAACCCTTATGAATCTTTACATTGGAAAAGATTGTTCTGTCCATTGTTGCCTGGTGCCTCTGCCTTAAAAGCCTACCTCTAGGTATCCCCTAAAGTTTAGTCCTCTGTTCTCCTTTTGATTTTCTGCCTTGGTGATTTCATTCAGTTCTCTTGGCTTTCGTTGTTGCTATTTATTCTTCATTATTGTGCACTTTATTTTCTTTCACCTGAAAGATTACAGTATCTTTCTAATCGGGTTCCTACTTCCATCTTCTCCCTGATTCAGTTAATCCCAAACACTACTGTCACTTGATTTTTTCCAAAGCGTAGCCAAATTACACTACTTTCCTAGTCAAGTATCTTTGAGAATTCCTCATTGCCTGCCAGATTGAAATCCATCTTCATGCTGTAGAAACATACATACCTTTCATTTCAACCCAAGTAGGTCAAGTTATATCTGTTTTATACACTGGAATTCTGTAAAAAGATCTCCCTTTTTAAAAAAATGCCCAGAACAATGTCTTTCATATAATGGAAGATGCTTACATTAAAATAGAAAATATGGGTTAAAAAGTAGAATGTCTAATTAATCAAATAAAGCATAAGAAAACTGTCAAATGTTGAATCCTCTTAAAACTGTTTTTAATGAATGAATTACCAAAAGAGATACTTAAATAGGAAAGGGTAAAAAAGGAACAATATAAATAACCATTAGGAAGAAAGTCATCATGGTAGAGAATCAATTTTCAAATTTACTGATAAAGGGAGAAAATTAGCGTATTTCAACTTACTGATAAATGTGAAATAAGCATATTGATAAATAACTGTCAAAATTAGTTTACTACCAAAGTCAGAATAAATTATTTTCACCTTCAACTTTTTCATAAGTGTTTTATGAATTTAGAAAGTAATTCATTCTTTATTATTTCGTATAGTCAATGCTCCAAATGTTTTTCTGTGTTTTCAAGCATTTTCTTTGGATATTTTTAGTAACTGGATGACCACTGAATTCATATGTATATGTAAATATTTATATTGTTTGAAAAATTAAAAATAGTTTGAAGATTAAGTGTACCAATGACTTAGTTCCAAATGACAGGAAAAGATGACATTTAATGTTGTATTGGCCTTCATTAATATACAACATAATTGTCATAATATCAATTAAGCTTGAGTTCAGAGAGGTTTTTTTAATTCTTTCATAGCAAATATTTTAACATCTTGACTTTTTATATCTGAATCTTCAGGGTGATACTGGTGATCCTGGAATCCCTGGGGGACCTGGACCAAAAGGATTTAGGGGACTAACAGTAAGTGGCCTATAACTCCAGAAATGATAAATATTCCTTTGGCAGACTTTGGCTTTTATGTTATATTAGATGTGGATTATCAATTTAGCCCGAGGGCATCTGAAATGTCACTTGTTAGCTGCGACCTTCAACACATCTTTTCAGGATCTCTATTTTGTAACATAAGAATTGTCACTTAGTAACATGTAAGGTCACATTCAGCTCTAAAAGTTTATGGTTCAATGAATCAGAACCATTTTAAAGATTTACATATCGATAACTTGCTATTCCAAGAAATTTCAGTGCCTTCCAGTCTTTTCTAAGGCCCATCTTAAATCCTGGCATATTAACCCTGTGAGTGGAAATGAAGGTGACAGTGGGAAGATGTCCTTCCCACTGTGTCCCTGAGGGTTTCTGATGATTCCACTATCCATCACAAGGTTATATGCGCTATTTTGAAGAAGGCTATTGAGATCTTCTAATTAGCAAAGTACAGAGTAGAATATTGTGCTTACTTAGAAGCAAAATGCTGAGACAAGCATCCTTTCATTTTAAAGTTTGAGTTCCGTATCAGTAGTCACCATCAGTCTGAAGAAAGATGCAATTCACTGGATACTTTCCATCTGGCTGGATAAATTTCGTTAGTATCCATATCCATCACTTGGAGGTATGGGAATGACATAGCCCACTCATGTCCTCTTATATGTGTGGGGAATCATTTTTCTTATTTGATCTTTTACAGATGAGAGGTTTCTTATTAGATCTCGGTGTGCCCTCGTATATTTGCTTTTCCTATTAGCACCAATCCCAATTTATGGCTAATTAAGATTGAAATGCACAGCCAGTGCCAGAACAAAGTATGTCACTATTAAAGAGGCTAGGAGGGAAATGGATGCTTACCAGTTATTAAGAATATATTGTTTATATCACAAGTAAGCTATTTACCTGACTTCAATTAATAGCTGCTGTCTTTTTAAAATAATTTTTTAAAATTAGGAAGTCTTATTAAAGCTGAAGTAGTCCCCATGGATAGACAATGTTGAAACTAATGTATTAACATATTCCTATCTGCAGCTCTCTGTAGGCTTGAAAGGTGAGAAGGGATCTCGAGGCCTCCCAGGTCCTCCTGGACAGAGAGTAAGTATACTCATAAGAACTGAGTAGGATATAGTTGTTTCCAGTATGTTCCATGGAAAGGGCATAGAATTTAAAGTCAAATGCTCTGAGTTCAAGTCCAGATTCTGCTTTTCACTAGCTGTATGACCCAGTCACTGGGTCTTTCAGTTTATTTATAAAATGAGGGGATGACATATTCTATCCTAACCACCTCAGAAGGTAGCCTGAGGATTAGATAATCAAATGTGAACACTCTTTGTAAACTATCAGGTTTACAAATAGTAATTTTGCGTTGCAAAACAATTAATAGTAAGTAAAATATATCAAGTTAATATTTGCATTGCACTTTATAGTTTACAAAGTGATTTGTTACTGAAGCTTTTAAAATAGGAATAGGATTGCATAAACTACACAATGGTGTCCTGGCAAAATTATGTTATGCAAGACAGGTTAATGGAGTTTACCAAAACCACTGTTGTTGCCTTCCCATCCTCAAAATTTAGACTTCAGAGGTATTTGGAAATATAGGTGCAACTTCCCCCTATGATTCTTTTACAAGAAAAATGGCACCTCTGGAATCATTCCCAGGCAGAGTCAGGCATATCTTCCACTGACAAAAATAGCCATCTCTCTATTTTAGTGCCTCTCGGGTTGTTGTAATGATTTAGTTACACGTCTGTCTCCCCTAACAAGCACAGTCAGGTGAGAATTCAATATTCCGAGCACCTGTGTTTAGTGGTGGTCCCAGGCAGCATTGTGTAAGGAGTGGATAAACTGCTTATCTTGTTTTGTGCATTGTGTTTTCTGACTTCTTGAAGAGGTTCTTGAAGTTGGGACTTTATTAAGGAAACAAAAAACATGAATGGTTTTGTGGACAACTGAATCCATATTAGAATGAAAATCAGCTAACTGTAACGATACTCTGATACAGTATTTACTTTCTTCAGCATTAAGGAATGCATGAATATTCCTAATCATGTGAGTGAGAACCTAGTCTCTGGGCCAATCTGGTCTGTTCTGGGTTTATCTCCGCAGATTCTGGGGCGCTCATTTGGGGACACCCACATCTTCCTGGCCTTGTGCTTGGCCCAGCTAGTCTGGACTGGAATTTGGCTTCTTTGTGTTAAGCTCTTGATCCTCAGCCTCTGCTTAAGAACTTGCATAACTTAAGAAGTTATTCTTAAGTTAACTTGAATAACCTAAGAAGTTATTCAAGGACTCGCTCTTTCAGGACATCCTCTCCATGGTTCTGATTCTCTGTGAAATGTGAACTGCCTACTCTGCGTATTAGCCAGAACTGTTTATCTCTCTGTTTAAAGGGTCATGCATTCTTTTCTGTTTTCTGCCATAACTTGTAAAAGGAAGAATGACACTACATGAATTTCGTAATTTCCTGATTTAAATCAGAAGGTTAACATGTCCTAATGGGTACAATTAGGGATGCCACGACAGTTCTGGTTAACTCTAGCAATCCACAATAGGCCACGTAGACATTCAGCAGACCTTGAACTGTTTGTTAGATGGATGGACCAATGGAGAAGTGACCCAGTTGTCATTTAGAACAGAGGTTCTTATGCTGACATCCCTGGTTGAGCCTCTGGGGGAGTCAGTGAAATTGTACAAGTGTAAGCATGAAATCGCATTTTTCTGAAATGAGCATACAGGCATTCATTAGTTGCCCAAGGGAACCTATATATGCGAATATGTTAAGAATCACAGCCAAGGAGAAGCTTGATCCTAATTAATGGGAATAAGGGGAAAAGAGAAAAGCTCAATCTGCTGAGAAAGAAGGACTGACTTCTTTCAGGAAGTCTTCCCTGATTCATCTCACTCAATTATTCATATTGCTTTGCTTCATAACCACTTGGCATTTATGATCTTGTTGTAATGATTTAGTTCCATGTTTGTAACTCTTCTTTAGTTCTCACAAAAGAACTAAAAATGTTCCTTTGTGTAATGTTTATTTATTTTTCTGTGTAAGGTCTTTCTCATATGTAGAGGCTATTTCCTCTGTTTTATACTCTTGATGGATAATATAACTGTTCCTCTGAATTCTCAATAAATCCCTCTCCTTGGCACTGCCCTTTGGAAAGTCTGCTGTTTATAATTTTAAGCATTCTTATGAGAAATACCTTCTTCTAAGTATTACATCTTTAGTACAAATATCTTTAAGGACCTTTGTTTCTCTTATCACTGAAGAAAATAATTTCATTAACTTTGGGTAGACATTAGCTTACCTCATCTAATACTGAAACAAAAAATTTACACCCTTGATGTTAGTAGGGAAAACGTATGGCAATGTGTTCAGGAATATTTTAGCTATTCTCTACCGGCTATACTTTTAAGAAAGAAAGGTTTTTTTGGTTTTATCTTGTTTTATTACTAAAGACATCAGTTGACATATCGCTAACTTGCTCTGCTTTTGTTTTTCCTAGGGCATTAAAGGCATGGCAGGGCAGCCTGTATATTCTGTATGTATCTCCTTATTTATGAAAGATATCTCAGCAAGTTTATTGGGAAATAAACACAGCCACTCAAAGGTCACTGTATTCATGTTTCTTTTCTCTCTCCTTTTTCAACATTTACAGCAATGTGATCTGGTCCGGTTTTTGCGGGGAACATAGTCGTGAGTATCTGTTATGGAACAAGAGCATCCATCAATGGTTGGTAAAGCACTTAGGATTGTATGCAGTGTGGGTACGCGAGATCAGTAGGCTGAGTTCACTGGTGGGAAGCCTCTGTAACAAGCCTGCCTAGAGTGCCTACTGTAGGACATCTCACATTAAAGGAGAGAGGAAAGGGGGTATAAGTAAAAGTGCCTTCACTCATGAGGGGCAATGCAGACATCAAGAGAAAACATGCATATGGGAAAGTTAGAGAAAAACTCAAAAGGTATGTGAATTAACTCACATTTGTATAACAGTTATGAGTAAAAGGACTGGGAGGACATGGTGTTAAAGGGATGATCACAGTGGTTTTGGATTAGTTGATTAGTTACTCATTTAATAAAGGATGTTTGTATGGAGGTAATTGAATCCAGCTGTGGGAAAGTGAGGGGCATGGCAAAAAATAGTTTCATCAAAGGAATAAAGCAGGAGTGAACATAAAGAGGTTGTCTTTGTTGATAAAGAAGGAAAAATAAAGTAGAAAAGTCCAATGATGTCATTTTTGAAAATCTGTCCCAAGGAAATACAGCAAAATGAAAAAAATATAGGTAAATATGATTGTTGAAACATTATTTACTAGAGCAAAATGATTATACATTAGACTGTTTACACTTATAGAATAATTAGGTTACAGTACATTATCTTCTGAGAAAATATTAACCAAATATAGTTTCTATAAAGACAATCAAAATTTGAAAAAAAAGGCATTAAATATTATAAAATGAAATTGAATCCTCATTATTTTTTCAGGTAGTTTAATATATACATAGAAACAAGTACTAGAAGCAAAAGTAGAAAACAATCATTTACTATGTTCGAGGGGGTGGAATTTTAGGAGATCTGTCTTTTTTTCATTATGTTTCCACTGTGGTTTTAAAATAATCATAATCAGAAGAATGTAAAAGGGGAAAATCAGAGATTTTACTGAAGGAGACTAGATAAAAATGTCACTGCAAGTATGTGAGAAGGAAAGAACAATACAAAGCAGGTTTAGAATGACTGTCAGGCTAGCGGGGGGGAGAGGCTGAGTGTCACCAAAGAGGAGTAAGCACAAGAGGAATTGTGAAGGGAAATCAACTGGTTGGAGAAGATGATGAGCTGACATATTTTGGAAGTGGAGGAATGTTGTATAGACCCTACATGAAATGATCGACCCCGATGAAATGGGGCTTTCCTAAAGGTGAGGGAAGGAGACTCAGATGTTGAAGTCAGTCAGTACTGGTGGTCCTTAAAAATACATGGATGGATGAGGTTTCTAAAAATGTAAAGCTAGAGAGTCAGAAACAGAAACTCAAGGAGTGGGGCCAAGGTATGGCAAAGTGACATTCCAGAGATGGGAGAGTTCTGCCAAATGTGGGCAGCTTGAAGGGATGCAAGAGGAAGGAGGCAATGGAGGAGATTCAAAGGGAGGGGGATAGCGGGAAAGGCCCTTCAGCATGCAGGAGGAGGTGGGAACTAGGGACTGGAACCACAGGGAAAGAAAAGGGAAGAACCATCATAGAAGAAATGAGTGTGGGATCAACCTTCCTCAAGGTGTTGCCAGTGTTCTCAGTGAAATCAAATAATGCCTTCCCAAAGAAGACCAGAGGTGGGTGGGGAGGTGAGGACCAGCCTTGGAGGGTCTGGGATTTGAAGGGAGAAGTTTTCCAACATTCTAACTACTCTTGCCTGTTTTTCTGTCAACCACCTTATGGAATAAAAGGAGTTAGTCCATAAATCAGGAGGTCAGGGAAGAGTAGGCAAGTTCTATAACCATACAGGGCACTGACTGGTAACACGGAACTCCAGGATGCAGACCAGAGATGAAGATGCAGGTGACAGGCCCTTAGAGCTGATCTAAATGGCCTCACCTTATAGGTGACATTTCCAAGGCTTCTCATCTAGCATGATTTGCTTCTCAGTCCAGTAGCAGCTCTGGGACACACAAGGATGAGGGCCAGGCTGAGACCCTCTTTGGAGAATAAAAGAAGGTGTCTAGGAGGCTAGGGGAAATTAAGAGAGAAAGGGGGTGGTTGAGAATAAAACAGAAGGGTCCAAGTGATTAGCATTTTGGAGGGAGATACATGAGAAAAGATTTTTAGGGAAAACCAACTTTAAAAGAAAGAAATTGCTCAAAAGAGTTTAGGTAATCTCTTCCTAAGTCACCCCAGCTTTGCCGGACTCAAACCCAGCAGGTGTGTCTGCTTCTAGAGCCTGTGCTTGTAGCCTTGCAGCGGGGTTTGAAGTTCACACATGGAAGTACTCAGACAGGAAAAGGGGTCTGTTTTGAGCCTCCAGATGCAAAGGAGGCTGTGGTATGTGCGCTGTCTGAGGGCAGTTAGCGCCTCAGTGGCCATGGGGTTAAGACAAGCAAGAGGTGTTCACAGGGTGGATGGCAGGAGACCAGTGCTGCGTGACAGCAAGACAGAAGGCTGGTATGTTGCCAGTGTTAGTAATATTTTTTATTATACTCGAGTGACTCATTTGCTTCCTAGGAATCGAGTGAAATGAACATGGAATTGTCAGGCCTGTAGTCTCTTAAAGATGTACCAATACTTGCCCTGATTCCTCTCAGTTTTACAGAGTAAATCAGTTAGAGAAACCAGATGCTGTTTTGCTCAGGAGAAACCCTTGTGGTTTTTTACTTCTCCCTCTGGAGGTTGAGATCACTCAAACAGAGGAGCTATATTTTTATCAAAGACAAAATTCACTTGGAAATCCCCCCCATGGTTCCATGGGAAAATAAAGGCTCCCAAGATACTCATCAGGGAAGAAAATAAGACCACATATTTTAGCCTTTCGTTGTCAAATGACTCTCAGAAGGCTATGAGATGAGACAAACAAACTGAATTTCAGCTATCTTGCCATTTAACCAGAGGCTCATCTATTTTTGCTTCTAAGACGAGTGATCAGTGTTTTGGTTTCAACCAAAATTCTGCTAAAATCTGCTGGCTGTAGCTCACGAATGGAAAAGGTTAGGAAGGCTCACAAATTGATAAAATTTTGTTGACACCTTCCTCAATACTTTAACCTAGGCTTCCTGTAACTTAAGAATTAGCCTCATTTGCAGTTAGACTCAAATAACATTTTCAGCTTTGTTAAAATGTTGTTTTTTGGATTATTTTTAGCCTTGTTCCAAGAACATAACGAACTTTTCCCCTCTCTCCTTTTCACAGCTTGCTGGACAGGTGAGTGTTCTTACCATGACCTTCCCTACTGACATCATTACTGCATTCTGACAAGACCAATCTGAAAGAAGCCCTCGTCCCCATGGGAAACAGGACTTCTTTCTATGCAGTCAGTTCTGTCTTCTGATTATGACTATAATTGTCAGCGTCATGATTGACCTGATTATGAAATGGTGACTGAATCCCAGCCCCTAGCCTGGGACCCATCACAGTTTACAACTCAGTTTCTCCCCAGTGCAGGCCCTGTGCTGCTGGGGGATTTGGTAAACACGGCTCTCTGACTAATCCACATTCTGTTGCTCTGTCTGCCACTGACACCCTTGACACTGGCTTCTTGGGTGTGAGATGTGTCCTTTCCTCCTTCTGGCCCACGCTCATACCTGTCATCTCAGTAAGTGCCCACCACTTATAAACCTTTCCTGCCCATGGCTGTGGAGGGTCTTCCTGGGGCCTAATCTGTAGTTGTGGCTGCATGGCACTTTGGAGCGCTTGGATGACAAGCCCATTGGAGCCAGTGGCTATGTCAATTTCAAAACCCCCTTGTCTCCTAGAGGCCTGCTGATGTAGACCCTCAGGGTCTTTAAGCTTGGCCCAAGTTTGAAGCCATTCACCTTAATTCTAAAAAAAAAAAAAAATACCTTGCACACGATAAGTGCTCAATACAACTTCACGGATTTGGATTAAATGTATCCTGGCCACTGGGGAAGGCAGAGGAAAACATAGGAATTGGCATCCACCCTCCAGGAGAGCCTGTGATGATAGGTCAATCTTAAAGAGGCTTTTTAACCACTTGCCAGGAAATTTTAGTATAGGGCTAAGAACTAAAGAACACTTCATTTTTCTTATTCTATTGTTCATTATCAGTTTTCATGTTTTAAAACTACTGAAATTTTTTCACTGTAAAATTCTTTGATTGAAAATGCTTCTCTAAATCAATACTTCCCGATTTTTATTACTAAGAACAGTGGTTGGGATATGGGCTATTTTGAGTATAATATGCTGTGGGAGTTAGCCAAATTGGGGATAGTAGAACAGCCTGAGCAGATGGAAGTCCTTGTTTAAAAAAAAAATCATTTTTCTCTTCCTGTGTTCAGACTTTAACAAGCACATTGAAAAGTGAGGTTTGTACATAGAGTAGATTTTCTATGAAATTCTAAACTTCAGTCATTATAAGACATTAGTATTAAGCTGGGAATAGCAGTTAGTCCCATTTTTCTAAGAGCTTATTGAAAACCTTCCTTGGTTCATATTGCTTCTTTCCTCTTGCCACCCTGGCCTTCATTGAAAAGGCAGCTTTCCTGAAGCCCTTGAGATACCCCCTTTTTGGAAACAGCCTCTTTATCCTCTCAATCTGCATTAAGAATAATTATTTCTCTATCTATACCTTATAGTATAATGTTCCTTGCTAATGCAAGTTTCTTGAGGGCAGTGGTACGTTTGGTTCATCTTTGCATGTATTTCACAGTGAATGTTATACTGCATTTCATGTGGTAGGTACTCAAATATTTGTTGCGTAAGTGGATGGAAATCTTACAACTATTTTTATAATTGATAGATTATTTCGGAAGATTTTGGGGGCAGAACAGATTTCAAGATCCCCCAATAAACCATCATTTCCTTTTTAAATTTTACATACAGTAAAATTAATTTATCTGTGTGTGTGTTCAGTTTTACCACATGCATAGTTTCATGTAACCACTATCCCTGTCAGGACACAGAACAGTTCCATCAGCTCAAGAATTCCCACCAATTTCATTTTACACAGCTGACTGATAGTGGGCTATGAAGTCTGAGCATTATATAGCCAAATAGTCATGCTCTGCATTTATGTAATAGCTTTAAGTTTGCAGAGCAGATTTCTTTCCTTTCTTTGCATGCGGGTACTTCTAGTTCTAGAGCTGGATGAAGTACTTGCTTTGCCTCTGTATGAACCCACTTCATTGGAGTAAAGCATTGGGGGAAAGGAGTTTTATCCAGTGAAATAATACTTCTCCTTTTCTTTTTTTGTAGACAAATGTCCAGCATATCCAACAGAGCTAGTATTTGCTCTGGACAATTCCTATGATATCACAGAAGAGAGCTTTAATAAAACACGGGACATCATCATTTCCATTGTCAGTTACCTTAACATCAGGGAAAATAACTGTCCTGTGGGGAGCAAGAGTTGCTGTGGTTTCCTACCATTCAGGCACTAGCTATCTCATCCGGTGGTCTGACTACAACAGGAAGAAGCAACTCCTCCAGCAGCTTTCCCAAATAAAATATGAAGACACCACAGAGCCCAGAAATGTTGGTAATGCAATGAGGTTTGTGGCCCGTAACGTGTTCAAGCGGACGTATGCAGGAGCCAATGTGAGGAGAGTTGCTGTGTTTTTTAGCAATGGTCAAACAGCTGGTAGGTCGTCCATCATCACAGCCACCATGGAGTTTAGCGCCCTGGATATCAGTCCAACAGTCTTTGCTTTTGATGAGAATGTTTTCCTTGAAACTTTTGGGGTAAGAATTTCTCTTGGCAACTTCTTTGTTTTTAAGATAGTGGTATTGTGATAGGGTAGGATAGGATTGGTAGTAGTCAGGGAATATATGTGGCCTCTTGAAAACTCCTTTACAGTTTTCACAGCTATATTATTGTCAGTGTCTGTGAAATCCAATCCTGAATAATAACAGTCAATGATAACAGTGACCACATTTGCTTAGTCCCTGCCGCATGCCAGGCACAGTCACTAGAGCTTTTCGTACGTATTCATACATTCTCCCGCATAGTCTTTCTGACCACATGTCATGCCTTGAGCAATGCTCCCTTTAGTCATTCTTTATCCTTCTCCGCCTTTCCGCTCTTCTCTGCTCAGGACATCCTCCTCTCTGTCCCCTTCTCTCTCCTCCCTCCTTCTCATCCTCTTAATCAAGTCCTCACAACTTCAACTCTGAAGGCACAGAGCTGCTACTCTTGGTGTCTGAGAGTGTCTGTTTCCCCACATACTTAACAACACTGGATTTTACCTATTGAGCTTTTTAAATGTTTGCCAATTGGGTAGGTAGTAAGAGTACCTTTTTTTATTTCTTCTAAAAAAAAAACAAAAACAGAATACATGTATAAAACGTGCGGGTTTGTTACATAGGTATATGTGTGCCATGGTGATTTGCTGCGCCTGTTGACCCATCCTCTAAGTTCCCTTCTCTCAACCCCTGAACTCCCAACAGGCCCTAGTGTGTGTTGTTCCCATCTCAATGTCCATGTGTTCTCAAGGTTCAACTCCCAATTATGAGTGAGAACATGCGGTGTTTGGTTTTCTGTTTCTGTGTTAGTTTGCCGGGGATGATGGCTTCTAGCTTCATCCATGTCCCTGCAAAGGAGATGATCTCATTCCTTTTTATGGCTGCATAGTATTCCATGTGTGTATGTACCACATTTTCTTTATCCAGTCTATCTTTGATGGGCGTTGGGTAGGTTCCATGTTTTTGCTATTGTAAATAGTGCTGCAATAAACATAACTCAGACTTACAGAGATTTAACCTACTAAAACTTTTTTAAAAATTTAGAAATTTCTAAAATATCAGTAGGACTTTCTTTGCAAGTTTAAACTCCACTTGAGACTGGATTCAGGATAAAAAGGTAAGGCAAACTCTCTCACCACTCCTGTTCAACATAGGAGAACTACAAACCACTGCTCAAGGACATAAGAGAGAACACAAACAAATGGAAAAACATTCCCTGCTCATGGATGGGAAGAATCAATATTGTGAAAATGGCCATACTGCCCAAAGTAATAAATAGATTCAGTGCTATTTCCATCAAGTTACTGTTGACTTCCTTCACAGAATTAGAAAAAACTATTTTAAATTTCATGTGGAACCAAAAAGAGCCCACATAGCCAAGACAATCCTTAGCAAAAAGGAGAAAGCTGGAGGCATCATGATACCTGACCTCAAACTATGCTACAAGGCTACAGTAACCAAAACAGCATGGTACTGCTACCAAAACAGATATACAGACCAGTGGAACAGAACAGAGGCCTCAGAAATAATATCACATATCTACAACCATCTGATCTTTGACAAACCTGATAAAAACAAGCAATGGGGAAAGGATTCCCTATTTCATAAATGGTGTTGGGAAAACTGGCTAGCCATATGCAGAAGACTAAAACTGGACCTCTTCCTTACACCTTATACAAAAATTAACTCAAAGTGGATTAAAGACTTAAACATAAGGCCTAAAACCATAAAAACCCTAGGAGAAAATCTAGGTAATACCATTCAGGACATAGGCATGGGAAAGACTTCATGACTAAAACACCAAAAGCAACGGCAAAAGAGCCAAAATTGACAAATGGGATCTAATTAAAGAGCTTCTGCACAGCAAAAGAAACTATCATCAGGTGAACAGGTAACCTAGAGAATGGGAGAAAATTTTTGCAATCTATCCGTCTGACAAAGGGCTAATATCCAGAAGCTGCAAAGAGCTTAAACAAATTTACAAGAAAAAATATAAGCAACTTCATCAAAAGTGGGTGAAGGATATGAACAGATACTTCTCAAAAGAAGACAGTTATGTGGTCAACAAACGTATGGAAAAAAAAAGCTCATCACGACTGATTATTAGAGAAATACAAATCAAAACCACAATGAGATACCATCTCACAGCAATTAGAATGGCAATCATTAAAAAGTCAGGAGACAACAGATGCTGGAGAGGATGTGGAGAAATAGAAATGCTTTTACACTGTTGATGGGAGTGTAAATTTGTGCAACCATTATGGAAGACAGTGTGGCGATTCCTCAAGGATCTAGAAATAGAAATATCATTTGACCCAGCAATCTCATTGCTGGATATATATCCAAAGAATTATAAATCTTTCTACTATAAAGAAAGATACATGCACACATATGTTTATTGAGGCACTATTCACAATAGCAAAGACTTGCAACCAACCCAAATGCCCATCAGTGATAGACTGGATAAAGAAAATGTGGCACATATACACCATGGAATGCTATGCAGCCATAAAAAAGGATGAGTTCATGTCCTTTGCAGGAACATAGATGAAGCTGGAAACCATCATTCTCAGCAAACTGACACAAGAACAGAAAACCAAACACCACATGTTCTCACTCATAAGTGGGTGTTGAATAGTGAGAACACATGGACACAGGGAGGAGAACATCACATACCAGTGCCTGCTGGGGGGGATGTGGGGGGCTAGTGGAGGGATAGCATTAGGAGAAATACCTAATATAGATGATGGTTTGATGAGTACAGCAAACCACCATGGCATGTGTATACCTATGTAACAAACCTGCACATTCTGCACATGTATCCCAGAACTTAAAGTATTAAAAAAAAATTCTATAAGTCTGATTTTTCTCTATAGCATATATCTTTTTAAAAATTACCCATGATCTTTCCTCTTGTGAAGTTGGATAAAATGGACAGAGTTGTTAGGTACTCACATTCTCCTAACATATTTTATTATTTTTATTAGTTTTTATATTATTTAATTTATTATATTATTTAGTATTAGTATTATTTATTTTGTTGCTGGAAGAGACCCTCTGTCTTCTATAGATTGATTTTTCCCCCTCTTTACCACTTTATTCCAATCAGGAGAGAGAAATAAAACAACTTTCTGACCCAGCTTTCCAGTTACAGCTTCATTTCTTGGCTCCCATGTAGCAATCTCCTAGGGAAGAAAAACTTGTCTATATTTGCTGTGTCCAGTGCCTCTCCTTGCATTCTTTATTGAGATAATCCCAGTCACATTTTGATTCCTACTACTCTCCTGATACTGCTCAGGTCAAGGTCCGCTGTGATCTTCATGTTTCTGCATCCGGTGGTTGATTCTGTCTGCAGCTCACCAGATGTATTGTTGATCCTGCCCTTCTCTGGGAAACATTTTCTTTTCTTTTCTTTTTTTTTTTTTTTTTTTGTCTGACTTTCAGCATACCTCATCTTCCTGGTTTTTCTCCTACCTCATTAGTTGTCCCTTCTCAGACTAGTTTTCCAGTTCTGCGTCATCAGCTTGGCCTCAGAATGTTGGCATTGCCCAAAGCCCATTCCTTAGCCCTCTTCTCTATCTTTATGCAATCTCTTGACACTCTCATCCAGAGTCAGGGTTTTAAACATCCTCCATGATATGTCTATCTCCCATCTGGACTGCATCCTTGAACTGTAGATTCATACACACAGCAGCCTACTCAACACTTCCACTTGCATGTCTAATGGATATTTCAAACCTACCACATCTAAAATGAAGCGTCTAATTTTTTCCCAAAACTTGCACAACATACAGCCCTCTCCATCACAGCTAATAAAAATCCCATTCTTCTACTTGCAGTTATCTATGATTCCTCACCACTTCTTGGATCCAACATTCTTAACTTTAATGTGTGCATATGTGTGTTTGTATATATGTATATACCGTTTGTGTGCATGCATGTATACATAAGTGCATATACGTATATATATATACACTAAAGTGTACATATATGCAATAAAGTATATTAGTACTTAGTAAATATAGCATTCATTTAAGTACTAGTATTAAGTATTGGTATAAGTACTAATCTTGTTATTATTTGTAAAAAATATATATCCAGAATTTGACCACTTTGTAGTGTCTCTGCCTTTGACACCTTTATCCAAACCACCGTTATCTTCTGCCTACACTGGGCAATAATTTTTTCCTTAGTGGCCTTGCATTCATTCTTGCCCTACTACGGTCTGTCTGAAAATAGCAGCCAGAGTAATCTTATTAAACTCTAAGCCATCAAGTTATTCTTCTGCCTGAAACTCGCCAATTTCTCATTTCTCTCAGAGTTAAAACTAAGGTCTTTACAATGGCTTGCAAGGCTCTAAATGATCTACCACCCAAACCCTCTTAGTAACTCTCTGATCTCACCTTCTCCTTGTCTTGTTCTCTCTCACTCCATCCCAGGCACGCTGTCTTCCCTACTGATCCTCATACAAGCTAGGCATGCCCCCTGCTTCCCCACAGCTTTGCCCTGGCTATTTCCTATGCCAGAATTTTTTTTCTCCCAGATGTAACACCTTCCCCCTCTGAATTTTTGCTAAAATGTCATGTTATCGGTGGGCTCTACTTAAATGTTATCCCAGATTTTCCCATCCCTATTATCCTGCTTTGTTTTTTTTTTTTCTATAAAAGTATCACTTCCCAACATTCTAAATAATTTACTTTTTTATTATGTTTATGATATAGCTCTCCCCCACTGGAATGTAAGATAGAGGTTTATTACTATTATTATTATTAGACGAAGTCTTGCTCTGTCACCCAGACTAGAGTACAGTGGCACAATCTCAGCTCACTACAACCTCCCCCTCCCAGGTTCAAGTGATTCTCCTGTCTCAGCCTACTGAGTAGCTGGGATTACAGGCACACGCCACCACACCTGGCTAATTTTTGTATATTTAGTAGAGATGGGGTTTCACCATGTTGACCAGGCTGGACTCGAACTCCTGACCTCGTGATCCTCCAACCTTGGCCTCCCAAAGTGCTGGGATTATAGGCGTGAGCCACAGTGCCCAGCCAGGATAGAGGTTTTATCTGTTTCATTCATTTCCATATCCCCCAAACCTAGAACTACACCTATAACATTGTAGGCATTCAATAAATATTTGTTAAATGAATGAGTGAGTGAATGCATGAATGAATGAAGAGCATGGGGTTTACTCCTATGAATAAACTTCCTTGGTTTACCAGGTCAACATCTAGTCTTTACATGGGGGACCAACAAGGTCAAATACAAAATAACACCAAACATCCAATTTCATAAAAATAGAAAGTAGGAATGTAGTAAATAGTTTCTAAACATATGGCTGGAATGATTATAAATATATTCAAATGTTGATTCAGTGTTTTACAGAAAAACAGAGGGTTTGGCTTTTCTAGCCCTTTAATTTGCTGAGGGAGAAAGAGAAAAGCATGAACATCTTTGTTGATGGAGAGATAGCCTCCTCACCACCTGGGAATGATTATTTCTTTCATAATAAAAGTATCTGTTTTTACTCACGTAGCGTAAATGCCCAATAAAGAGTTATTGACTCACTGAATGAATGAATGAATACTATATATTGCCCATTGCAGTGAGTATTAAACTATTTTAAAAAGTAATCAGGAAATGTTATATCAGGCAGTGTACCATCAGGAATTTTGAATGAAATTCTGTCCACTGCTTTCTGAAGTAGACTTTTAAGTGGAGTTTGTGATTGAGAAGGTCCCCCTGACAACTGAAAGATGTGCCATCTTCCTGATAGAGTGGACTGGAAATAGTTGGGATCATTACCCACAGAGGTGAAAGGAAACTTGGGAATATACAATTTCTGCAGGGCCCAACTCCAAAAGCCAGTATGTGGTGTATAATCAGGTGGTGCATAATCATTTTAGTCCAGAATTGCAGGCTTAAAAGTAAGAGATTTTAGTACCTGCCCCAGTGAGTGAACCTGGTCAGGTTATCTCATGACAGTTTCCTCATCATCATCTAGGGATGATGATACTTGTCTATACATACTTTTTTGAGTAATGTTTAGGATAAGCAGGGGGATCATGTGCATGTGTATGTGAACATGCACTCAATGGAGCAAAGAGCTGTAATGCAAGGTAATAGTGATTAGTTGGGTGTTTTTAAAACTAATCCTCAAAGTGGCTGCACAATGGTTTCCTAATAGTGACTAAAAACATGAGCAAACATGCATTCACTTCTTTTCCAATGCAGTTTGACAACACTGGAGCGTTTCAGGTGATTCCAGTTCCTTCAAATGGGGAAAATCAAGCCTTAGAAAGACTTCGGCACTGTACACTTTGCTATGGTAAGACCAATGAGAATAATTGACTGTGCTGATGAGCTTAAATGCCTTCTAGATGAATTATTGAATGTGGCTTTGTCCAGAGATTTCTATTTTTAATCGTAGGTTCTATTTTCAGTTTTCTAGTTTTTCAATACCATATGTCATGGTTTCAATGTCTGGAATATTTGGAGTTTCCATAGAATGTGAAAGTTGGTTTAGAAAATTATCCCAACTGATGTTGCATTTCTTGGGGACAATTGGGTAATTTGTACCAGAAGTCTCTAAAATATTGAAAATATTTTCTAAAGGAGTTTGGATATGACTTGTACACTGCAGACATAGGTGCTACCTACATCTGCTTTTACTAAAGCCCTTCCCATATTGTCTGCTAGTGCCCAGAGAAGTATTTGGACATTGAAAATTTCTCATTAATTTAAAATTTGTGAAATCGAAGAGGTACTGATGAAATTATAATTCTTGTTAATTCATCACTGAATCACTTGAAGATCTCAAACAAGTGTCTTGATGTGTCAGTGTCTGAACCAATGATGTGTCTCTCTGTGTGTTTTCAGATAAATGTTTTCCAAATGCTTGCATTCAAGAGACTTTCTTACCTGAAGATTCATACATGGATGTAGCCTTTCTCTTAGACAATTCTCGGAATATAGCAAATGATGAGTTTAAGGCTGTGAAAGCCTTGGTGAGTTCAGTGATTGACAACTTCAACATTGCTTCAGACCCTTCAATCTCAAACACTGGTGACAGGATTGCCTTGTTGAGCTATTCTCCTTGGGACAGTTCCAGGAGAAATATGGGTACAGTAAAACAGAGTTTGATTTTACCACTTATAACAACCAACTCCTAATGAAGAATCACATCCAGACTTCCTTCCAACAGCTAAATGGAGAAGCCACAATTGGTCAAGCCCTACTGTGGACCACTGAAAATCTCTTTCCAGAAACACCCAATCTAAGAAAACATAAGGTCATCTTTGTGATCTCAGCTGGAGAAAATTATGAGAGAGAAGAATTTGTAAAAACAATGGCTTTGAGGGCTAAGTGTCAAGGCTACATCATATTTGTGGTTTCTCTGGGCTCTACACATGAGGGTGACATGGAGGAGTTGGCCAGCTACCCACTTGATCAACACCTGATACAGCTTGGGAGAATACATAAACCAGATCTGAATTACATTGTGAAGTTCTTAAAGCCATTTGTATACTCAGTAAGGCGTAAGTTATTTCTTTGTTTTTCTTTGTTTTAATAAGCTAGTGTTTGTTAATATTATTGATAACCTATTTTTGTGTCTATAGCTAATCTAAACTTAATATATGAATTAGATGGTGAGATGGGGACAGGAATGGATCATATGCTGGTTATACCCTGTTTATAACCTGGTCACAAAATGATGAGGCCTGAGGCCTTTTTTATGATAGTGTGTCTTTTAGCCTAACTTTCAGCACTAGAAAGCACAGAGTGACTAGAGGTCTTCTGAGTCATACTTGCTCAAGATGTTCTAGCAGCAGTTAGGTGATTTCTAGATGAACATTCAGATAAAAGTTTTACTTGCTATACCTGTTTTATTTTCAACTTTGACACACCCTGGAGACCTGTGTGAGGATGTGAAGACAGCAGAGTCCTGGGCAAACATATCACCTAGGAATCTTGTTAAAATGCGGGGATGTACTTACTGAGGAGTCTAGGGTGAAGCCTGAGATTCTACAGTTCTAACAGATGCTGCAGTCATGTCAGTGCTGCTGGTTCATGGATCACACTTTGATTAGCATGGCTCTAGGCCAGTGCACTACAAAGGTTCGCTTACTGGATGAGTGCCAGGCCACAAATTAATGTGTGAAGAGATAAATACACAAATTGAGAGTAAGCATCTAGAAACTTTTAAGTCAGTTTGACATTGATTGCTGCAGCATACAAATGCATGATCAGGGGAACTTTGTCTGATTAAACAGCATTCAGACCAAAAACGTCAGTCTGCAAAGAACTAGAGATAAGAATACTTGTCCTCTACCACAGATGGTTTGGAAAAACACTCTTCTAGAGCAATTGTTCTCAATAGGGCACAGTTTGCCCCCAGGGGACATTTGGAAATGTCTGGAGGCATTATTTGGCGGTCACAACTTGGGAATGCTACTAGTATCAAGTAAATAGAGGTAAGGGATATTGCTAAACATCCTACAATTCACAGGGCAGACCCCCCACCCCCACCCCTGCCGCCTCAACAAAGAATAATACATCCCAAATGTGAGTAGCACTGAGGTTGAGAAACCCTTCTCCAAAAGATCCCACAGAATTAGAGCTGAACCTTTTCTTTCTGGAAATCTAACAGGTTTAGAAGTAGTCTTGGCTGGAATCAGTTCCACCACCCTACAATCCCAGTTTCCTTGCTATTCAAGGGGTCTCCCAACACCACCACAGTGATAACCTCTTGAGCATTCACTCTTCATTGCAGGGAGAGCGCCACCTTTCTCCTGTGATTCATGTTCAATTAAAGAATCCAATTGCCCTCTTGGGAATACTGTGTTATTTCTTTACATCTAAGATGCCCTCAGTTGTATAATGTAAAGGAAAAAAATGTTTTCAATTACATGTTGATAACCAACTTTCCTATTAGAGCATTTTATTTTATAGCAATTGAAAGAATTCTTTTGGATGTATAGAACATATATCACTCTGGTGCAGGCATAAAAAGAAAATCTATGTGAAATAGACAGGTTAAGGCATTTCTAAAACAACTTCTCATTCAGAATTTGACTCTTGTGAGCTACTTCTTGGCAGTCATTGGTATCCATTTTTTTCTATGCAGTATTGTTCTTTGTGCCATTAAGACTGATGATAATGCAGCATTTTAAAGAGACTATAAAACAACTCAAAGCTAGTCATGCTGGGCTGTTAAGTGGTTTTGCAATTATGTAGCAGTAGCTTACTTTTGACTTTCACCTGAGAAGTGTTAAACATACCCAATGCACTGCCTTTCCACAACCACTTGGTTTGCAGGCGTAGAAGACTCCTCTGCTGATATTTATGGGAGTGTTTTCAAACTGCTGTCCCCAATTCTACAAGTTTTGGTGCTGGCATGTTTGCTGTTCCCACATGCGCAATGACCACTGCATCACAATTCCTGCCCACCCAACAGTAAGTGGCAGATGCAATTAATCAGAAGATATATTTTCATTTTAAAGAAATAGAAAAAAGGAAAAATATGCTCATCTTAGAAAATGTGATTAAAACTACAGACATTATCTGAGATATTTTCATAGATCCTTTGATCATTCAATAACTGAAGGCCTTCTTTAACTAAAATCTCTTATTTTCCTGAATGGGGCAGGGATAACATACTTCTCAATATTTCAAAATTTACAGAACAACATAGGAAGGGGATAAATAGGCATATTAATTAGACCAGTAAGGTAAAATCTTGTCTGTGATTCTTTTCCTCATAGAAATCAGTGTTAATGGGTGCAGAAGCACAGAAATGATATCGTGTAATGAAATATTACCATGTCTCTGTTTGATCTGTTAGCATAAGTTGGACGAAAAACCTTGATGAATCAGATTAGAGTATTTCTTAGATCACGTTAGCCCAAGCATGTGGAAATCATGTGTCCCTGCATCACAATTAGCCCTTAGATGAACAATTTGAGGAAGTCTGTTTCCATGACCCTGGTAATCCTTTGGCTGCTAAAACACTCTGAAATCAAATTTTGAGTGCTATTTCTAACTGCTATTTTCTGTTTTCACCCCAGCCAAATGTTGCTGAAATATGCTCGTGACATTAATTGCTTCAGGAGGATTCCTGTTGGGATTCTCTTTACCTGGCAAACATCATTTCCAGTTTTAAAATCTAACTATAACTTCGTTCTCTCACAGGGGGGATTCAATCAGTACCCACCACCGATGCTTGAGGATGCCTGTAGACTCATCAATTTAGAAGGAGAGTATAATCAAAGTGATGGTTTCCAGTGAGTTGGAAAGCTCTTATATTTACAAGTGACTGTTAATTGGCTGATGGGCATATAACTGGTTAACACTTTATTAGGTTGAGGATGCTAACAAGGTCTCTGAAGTAAAGGCTTTTTATGTATCCATTTCCCATAGCAGAAATTACATATCAAGTATGATTTCCAGTTTGATGAGGATTTTTTTTCTAACATTATAAACTTTGTTACAATTTTGCCTTTAAATTTATGGTTTCTTCAGAAATTCCTGTACTGAAATTTACCCCACAATAGAACCCACAATTTATCCTCAGTCCATCTCAACCTCTCTTCTCATTTCTCCCCACCATGAGTTCTGGCCACGCTGAACTCTTGTCTGCCTTGTGTGAATTGTTCCATTTCACACTGCCTGTGACGCTTGCTCCTTGTGGTGAAATCCTAGCCATCGTTCATGATCCACATAGAAGCTGTCTCCTCCTTGAAGCCAATGTTTACTCCCCATCAAAACCCATAGTCGTTTTTAATAGCACTGCTGAGGCACTTATTACAGTCTACCCAAGGTCTTATCTTGCTGAAGTCTGAGGCTACATATAATTCATGTTTCATCCCCAAAAGTTAGCATAAAAGACTCCACAATATAATTGCACATATAATTTTCCTTGATATTGTATTCTAAATAAAAATAAAACTAATTAATCTGAATGAATCTTTGCCCTCAAACTGAGTGAAAGTGGCCCATCTTGGTTGGTTTGTGCTTTTCTGTGTACTTCATCAAGCTTAGATCCCTGACTATAGCCTGTGAAAGCCCAGGTTTAGGCCCATAATCACCCCATCTTCTCAAATTGCAATTAAGCAAAAGAGCTTCTCAGAACATATAAGGTCTTTTGCTATATCCAAGAGCAAAATGGAAAAGTGAGTTCTCTGGAATTCATGCAAGCACATGTTCTTCTCATGTCAGATTTCATTTACTTGGTAATTTTACAGAGAAGTGTCTAGCAGCCAGCACCTTCTGAAGGACATTGTGGTACTGATCTTATGTGAAGCAGTGTTTCCCAACCTTGAATAAATCATAAAATCATTTACAAGGAAAATCAATTCCTATAGGACAGCAGGCAAAATATTATAACATTATTTAAACATTTGTAAACATAAATCCACCTGTAAATATCATATAGTTCTTATGAAGCTATTAAACCAAAACAAGTTAATACATCAACTCCAGACAGACTTAGTAAGCCAAAAATTTTCAACACTCACTTAATGCAATGGATGCTTCTTCTTTTTCAAAATGGAATTTTTAAAAACCAAAAAATATGGCACATGTTGGTAAAATACATAAAATCTGGTGCATGCTGCAGAAGAATACATGCAGCTTGCCTACTCTGCTACATGATGACATGATTCCCCACCACATATCTTCATCTGTACTACTGCAAAATTATCATTCACGCAGTGTGTCATCACACAGGATATCATTTGATTTTCTCTTGGTGCGAACATATTATTCACGTATTATGTCTGGCTTTTCTTCCTCTGCTCATTAACTCTCAACAGTTAAAGTAATATCACTAGGCACCAAACAGCAGTATCAAGTGCAAATGCAAACATGGACATTGAAATTGCATAAAATTGCATAATCAAGATTAAACTTCTATTGAATATGCTTTATATCATCATCCAAACAAAAACACAAAATTCTCAAATTATCACAGAGAACTCTTAAACTGAGATGATTATAAATGCAGACACTATTTTAAGAGGCACTGATATGGGTTATGTTTTATATAATATTTTCTCACAGCAGTGCTTGGTAGATTAAGTGATTATTTTCTGCATTTTCCATGGTGATGATATCAATCTGAGATATAATATGATTGTTCCAAATAGCCTGTGAGTTTCTTTTCACTTATCTAAAACTCTGTACATCTGGACATGGTGGCTCACACCTGTAATCTCAGCACTTTGGGAGGCTTAGGTGGGAGGTTTGCTTGAGCCCAGGAGTTCGAGACCAGCCTGGGCAACACAGCAAGACCCATTCTCTACCAAAAATTAAAAATTAGCCTGGCATGGTGGCATGCGTCTATGGTCCCAGCTACTCAGGAGGCTGAGCTGGGAAGATCGCTAGAGCCCAGGAGGTTGAGGCTTCAGTGAGCTGTAATTGCACCACTGTACTCCAGCCTGGGGTGACCGTGTCTCAAAAGAGTGAGACCTTGTCTCAAAAGAAACAAACAACAAGCAAACAATAAAACTCTGCACAAATCAAAGTTGGTTATTCCAAAGTAGTACTTCATAGGCTCTAAGCAGATGTCAGAAAAGATAGAATAAGGAGAAATTTTTCATCAGAGTTTTAAAAAATAATATGTATAATGAATCTCAATGAATTATTTGATTGAAATGGATTTATATTTTCACCACCCAATTTGTTTTTTAAGGAGATAATTAAATAACTATGTTAAATATTGAGGATGTTTTTATTTGCCTCCTTCTCTGAGTTTATCTAGCCTCACCTAAAGTTTTTTTTTTTCGTCTAGATTTGTTACTGAGCTACAGGAGGTTTTTTCAGAAGAGAGTGGCTTCACTGGCCAAGAATTAAATTCTGGGAGAGAAGCATCTTTTGTAAAGTTAGAGGACGATGGAAGTGAATATTCAGTTTACCTTCCAAGCCAGATGTTTGAGCCACAACAATTAATGTTCAATTATGAAAAGAATAAAAAATCAGCAGAAATTGCAAGTCTCACTTCTGGTAAGAAAATGAAAAGTCATAATGGAAATGTTTAAATAGCCTTGATCTTCATGTTTTAACATTAGTAGAAAATCAAAAAATTAAGGCTCGTATCTAAAGCAACTTATTTTTTTAAGTTCGTTATGGTAGATACAACTTCTTTTATTGACATTGAAGAAGTGAATGGTGACAGGCACTGCTAGGGAGATCACTGATAGAAGCTCTCAGAAATGGCCCTGATATTTTCACCAAACTTAAGGTTTCTCTAGAATCCACAGTTTAGAAGCTTAGCATGATGTAGAAGGAAGCAATACAGAGAACATCAGAGCAAAGGAGGTATTAAGGTATTAAAATGACTTTTAAATATTGGCCTGGCCAGTGTCCCTGTCCCAGAATTTGTGATAATATGAGAAAGTATGTTTTACTTTTGTGCTACCCAGAAATGATAGAACAGAAACTCCCCCTGATGCCTACTCTATACATTTTAATGGCAAAGCAATAACTTTTGTAAGAATGTAATAATTTCAAACAAATCAGATACAAAGGATTAAGTCTGTATTTTCATTAAAAAGTGTGAGGGGGAGGTGGGAATGGTTAATGAGTATGGAGAAAATGAACAGGGAAGAACTACTATTCGATAGCACAACAGGGTGACTATAGTTAATAATTTAAAAACATTTAAAAATAACCAAAAGAGCGTAATTCAGTTGTGTAATACAAAGGATAAATGATGATTCTCAGCATTCCATGATGAGAATGAGGTACCCCATTCTCCATGCTGTGATTATTATACACTGCATGCCCATATCAAAACATATGTACCTCATAAATATACACACCTACTGTGTAGCCACATATAAATTTATTTTTAATTCCAAAGAAACTATTCAGCCATTCCACCTATGCATCTGGAATCTTCTAAAATGCCTGTTTGGCAGAATGCCAGCATTTTAAGCATTGTTCCAAAAGTATCATATGGTAGTTAGAATATGTAAGTATAAAGAAAAGGGGGCCAACTTTGTACTATAATATTCATTCTTAGTAGCTTCCCTGGATAAAATTTTTTTCTTGGGTTTAACACATCTCCACAACTATTTCTAAAATATAAAATTTTGAACCTTATCTTTAAAACAGCTAAACTTACCTTTGTAGAAGCTACAATTAAGGATTAAAAAAAATCAATTATTAGTTGAAAAATAAGCATTTTAGCTCAAAAAAAGAAGTGATGCAGTAAAACTGGATATATGTAGTACCATGGCATTAAGACATTCAAATGGGTATTTGTTGTTTTTAGTGGATGTTCATTGTGCATGTTCATTTTAATAATATGCGAATTACAGCAGCCTTCAAGGCACAAGAATTTCTTACGGTTTGGTTTAAAAAGGGAAAGAGAAGAGGTGTTTTGTCAGAGTGTTGGAGTATCAAATTGTTGTTCGTGATAGCCTGTTAAGCATTCCAAAGTCTGGTAATTTAGAAGCATGAGCCTTCCAGGAAAGACAAATGTGACCGGATATGAAAGAAAGGAGGGAAGGAAGAGCATCTCTGCAGCCATTGCTAATGACAGATGTTCAGTATAAAAGAAAGACTTTTTATTTTATTTATTTTTTTTTAGCTCTCTGAGAATCAAGATACATATAGTTAGTGTAAGGTCCCATTTGGCTGAAGAAATAATTGTTCATAGCTCTAGCAGGGAAAAAAATGTAAATCCTACCCCACCCAATTGCTCTTGCTGTGAGTTGAAGTATGCTGAGAGTTCTGGGGGATGATTATGTCAGGTTGGGATAACCTGGAAACACTGAACGTTTCAAATGGAAGGATAATGTGTATTTTTTATCCTTTAAAATAAATCTGAGTCTCAGATCATGTGTTTTCTAGGAACTTTGTGCTATTCTTTTCTTTCTTGCAATCATCTTTAGCCAGTTGTAGTTCAGATATTTTATTCAGTCACTCAAATGAGCTTTGATAAGTTCCAGATGTATGGCACAAATAAAAGGTTGATGACATTCATAAGCACCTCCATGTGCTGTGTTTGTTACCCATTTATAATGTAATTCTTATGGCTGATGGCTGATCTTTCTGCCCTTGAACTGAGAGGCTGGGAAAAGTCAGGAATCTTAACCGTTTAAGAAATTTATAGTTCCCGGAGTCCTGTGGGCTGGCAATGAGTTGTGTAACACCCTCTTTCAAAAGAAGCACAATTACTATCTTCCTTCCTATGGCTCTTTCTCTGCTTCTCCGGAATCTGCTCTGATTTGAATTGAACTCGTCTTCAATTCTATCACCTTTCCTGGCCCTTCTATTACTTAGAGCAGCCTAAGGACAACCTATATTAAAGTTATCTAGAAGCTCATTGTAAGCACAGATTCCTAACCCCTCCTGATAACTACTGTTTCATATTTAGGAGTGTGCATGAGGAGGAGAAAGCTACAACCTTTGTGAAAACTGTAGGTAATTTTTGTATGCCCTCAAGCTTGAGATCAAGTATGTCAGTGGTTCTCAAGGTGTGGTTCCTACACAAACAGCATCAGCATCACCTGGGAACTCATTAGACATGCAGATTCTCAGCAATTGTCCCAGACTACTGAATCAGAAATTCTGGGAGCAGGGCTCAGCAATCTGGGGTTTAACGAGTAGTTCAGGTGATTCTGATGTAGGCTGAAGTTGAAGGGCAACTGCAGGTCTGCCCATTTTGGTGTGCCAAATTTCATCTGTACTCTCAATGGAGCTGAAAATAATTGGCTATCTAGAATCACAGAATAAAAATGAGAATTTAGGCTTCTAAAGAGTTCCAGGTGAAGTAGATTATAATTTTATCTTATTAAAGAACATCCATCTATCCATCCAACATCTATCTGACAAAACATGTTTAAAATCTAAATATGTAGAGATTATCTAGAGATAATGCTTTTTGAACATAACATCTGCAATCTAAAAATCCCTTGCAACGTGCAGTCCCTTCTAATTACTTACCAACAGAATGCACTTTGTTCTTTGAAAGTATGTAGTTTTAAAATGGGTAGTTTAATTCTAATTAAATTGCAACTATTGGCCCACTGGTGAGCCTAGCACTTTCATCAGATATGCTGTATTATCCTTGCAGATGTTTTCTTGTGAATTTTTTTTTTTAAACTCTGTATTAACCAGTACTTAAGATACAGGTAATCTACTTTCAGAATTAAAAACAGGATAATTTGTAATGTGTTTTAAATACCAACCCAAACTCAGCCTAGGGCTTGCTCCTAGCGTTAAGCAGCCCCAGGCCTTAGGATAACTTCAACTGATACTCTTTTCAATGAATTTGTTAAGAAATGGAAAGCAACACTTGCACCTTCAGACTAGGCTGGAGTTATGCTCAAGGGAGTTTGTACAGGCTTTGTTTTTCTTTTCACTTTTCTAACTTTAATCTTATTCTGACTTATAAATTGTTTTGTTTTTAAAGCCAATTTTTTTTGGCTTTGAATTAATCATAGGATAATAGAACTGGAAGGGTATTAGCGATGACCTGGTAAAAACTCACCTGGGAGCAGTTCTACCCTACCCCACCCCCAGGGACATATTGCAACGTCTGGAGACATTTTTTATTGTCAAAACTGGAGGACACTACTGGCATCTAGTGAATAGAGGTTGTTGCTAAATATTCTCCAATGCACTGGACAGCCCCTCACAACAATGAATTATCAAGTCACTCTTAAGGGAAATGTTTTAGAAGAAACCTCATGCCTCGAAGTTTACAGAACCGTCAGACTCACTGGAGAGGCTTTCTACCTCTACACCCTGTCCACTGTTTCCTTATTACACATCCAAGATTCTACTATATATTTTTTTATAAATGATAAAGGTACTATTATACCATATAAAATTCAAATACCAAGTTTCACATCAAACAATCTAGCAAATCGAGTTATTTTAAATGCACAATATGTTCTTTTGTTTTTCCATAGGCATGTAAGTTTACAGTTTTATTTAATTGCATATCCCGCTTTTCACATATTATGTCACAACATTTTCTATATTGCTGTAAGCTTCATACTGATTTTATAAATGTTCTCATAATATTCCTTTTGATGAATGAATGCATGTATTTGACCATTTACTTTTTTTTGAACACTTAGCTTGCTTCTAATTTTTGCGGTCATGTATCAAACTTGAATGTATATTTTTACTTGGGCTAAATTTAAATGAAATGCAGTGGTATTGGCTTCTGAGTCATCCAGAGAACATCAGGTGAATGTTCTGCTTTCCTGTCAGTACACTTTTTAAAGATGAAATCAGCAGCAGAATTGCAGTCATGACTGGATTTTAATAACATGTTTTATGAAATCATTAAGAAATCTCGGCCGGGCGCGGTGGCTCACGCCTGTAATCCCAGCACTTTGGGAGGCCGAGGTGGGTGGATTACAAGGTCAAGAGATGGAGATCATCCTGGCCAACATGGTGAAACCCTGTCTCTACTAAAAATACAAAAATAAGCTGGGCATGGTAGCTACTCGGGAGGCTGAGGCAGGGGAATTGCTTGAACCCAGGAGGCGGAGGTTGCAGTGAGCCGAGATTGCGCTACAGCACTCCAGCTTGGTGACAGAGTGAGACTCCACCTCAAAAAAAAAAATTTTTCAACCGTCATGTTGTTCTTGGTGGAATAAACTGAGTCTCCCATTACTTCATTTTAAGCTGTAGACTGAGGTGATTACATTTCCTTTAGCTTGGTGATTTGTTATAAATATTGTCGTTATAGTTTTGGTTGTCTTCCATGACGGTTTCACATGTGAACAAAACTAATGTAAACTGAGGGTTCAGAGTAAGTGGACTACCTGAATTCAGACGTACACTGACGTTGCTTCTGTATGTTTTATGCAATCATTTGTTGCAACTAACGAGTGTTCTAGAGTGTTGGTGGCATTTTATTTTATGTGATCCTTTCTAATGAGATAAAACGTGGATATTTGAAGTAGTAATTGGGTGATAATAGTGTGATGGTGATGGGGTCAGTGGTTATGATAGTGTCGGTGCTGGTCATGGTAGTGGTGAAGGTGACAGTAGTGAAGGTGTTTGCTCTTGCTGATGGTTGTGGTTGAGGTGGGTGGTAGGGATGGTGGTGGTAGTAATATTGGTGGTGGTGGAAATGATGGTGATGGAGATAAAAGTATGAAGGTGGTGTGATGGTGATAGTGAGGAGGTGATAGTAATGAAGGCAGTGGTGGCGGTGGTGGTACTCATGATGGAAGTAAGATATGATGGTGGAGTGGTAGTGAGGGTGGTGGTGGTGGTGGTGGTGAGTTGGTTGGATGATGGCAGCCCTCATTGAGGGCTTACTATAAGAAATGACTCTTAAATAGTTGCATAGATTTTTCCTTAACTATTCAGACATGCTTTCATATAACAAATATGTCTTTGGTTCCTGTTCTGAATTAAGCCCTGAAGTGGACTTTTTGGGGAAATTAGGGAGATTGAAGAAAAAGACTCAGACATAGGTCCTGTCTTCAAGAAACTTGTAGTCTGTCAGGTATATTCTGTGTGTACAATAAATGACTACTACAAGTCAGGACGGATTGAGTACAATTAAAAAGTGAAATGCTTTGGGGGGAAGCCATATTTATTCCATGCAGGATACATTTCAAAGAATTGCATACACTGTATCACTTGACTGATGAACAATGAATGAGGAATAATAGTAATCGCTGAAGCTACTGCTTATTGAGGGCAACCATGGGCCAGGCACCATGTAAGCACTTTATAGACATGATTTTATTTAACCTTTATTAAATTAAATCTATCATTGTTTTCTTTTACAAATGAATACACTGATACAAAGGTTAAAAACCTCACACAAAATCATGTAGCTTGTAAGTGGCAGAGCCAAGATTCAAAAACATGACCACCCACACAAAAACATGGACTTTTAACAATGTATGCCATGTTGCCTGTTGATGGCCATTTCTGCATTTGCAAATGAGGAGATATAGCCAATGGCCAAATTTTAACATAAACTAAATCATGTAATCATTTGGGGGAATTATTTTAAAATAATTTTGGTGGCACAATTATATTTTTAAATTATTAAAAAACAAAACAAAACAAAAAAAAAACCTTATAAACTCATCCAGAGGCATGGAGCACAGAATAACTCCATTAAAACCAGCATGTCATATCCCAGGTCCTCTGGGTATAAATGACTCCTAAGCCATACATCGCCTTTTCTCAGTGTGCTGGTCCATTTCTGCAGACTACAGTTTCAGAGTGTAAAATGACCCCAAGACTCACTCTTATCATCTAAATGCCACCTAGAAAAGTCTAGGCCAAAAACTTATGAATTCTAAGTCTTTGGCGAAAAGGATAAAATCTATTTCAAGACAGTCAGTCCTAATTATTCAGGTAAATGAGGGAACAGGACTTCACACAGCAAAATGAGAATTTCAAATGTATCTATATTTCCCTTAGGCATAAAATCAATTACACCTGTCAGATACATACGTACTTGTGCCTGCCTCCTTTGTTGCCCCAACTTGTGCCTTTGGAACTCGACCAGTGACTTTTCCAGATGGGAGGAGTGATGGACCTGGGATGGCAGTGATAAGTGGAGAGGTGTATGAATGATTGCCTACTCCTCTGAAGTTAAGCATGCGTCAACACAGCAGAATGAGAGTTCTTGTTTCTGAGAGCACCTGTACACTTGTGCATGTGTGTGTAAGCTAGACCAGCTGACTTTGCTTTTTTTAATGGAAGTCCTGGTTTGCATAATATACTGTCATGGGAGGGATTTTCAGATGCCTGAGACTTTTCTTTGTTTCTTTCTAAAAATTATATTTGTGGAGTAATTAGGATATGCAAAGCATGGTACAAATTTTAATTTTCTCAAAAACCTTGTAAGGTTGTAGTATATTATTACATGTTTTTAAGATAATGAAACTGACATGGAGAAGACCCAGGGTCACAGAGGAACAAATGACAGAAGGCAGGACTCAAACTCTGAATATTCTCTGATAATCTACAATATCTTGTAGAAGATATTCAATCTTCTACAATGCGTAAGATTGAAAAAAAATTGTAGATTCTATCTAATTCATGTACAGTTGCTTACTTTTGGAAGAAAACATTCTCTGGTGGCTTCAGTCAGAAGGAATAGCCATTGGCTGAGAAACTCATTCTTCATACCAGGTCCCAGGGCCTTTAGTGAGCTGGTTGACAGATACCTTCATGTTTCTGCTAGACCCTCATCTCTAATGACCAGTTCTTCTGAAGGAGCTAGACAAAGCTGGGTTCAAATCTTTCCTCTACTACTTACTCACCGTCCTTTCTTAGCCAACTCATTGACCCTCTCCAAGCCATGGTTTGCTCATTTATAAAATGGAAATGATGATAATTCTACCCTCATAGTCCTTCAAGGAAGAATAAATGAAAGAAGACAAGCGTAGAGCTGAGCACAAGACCCGAAGCAAGCTGAATGCTTGATTAAATACTCAAAGTGGAAAAGCCAAAAGAAAGCGCTGCCAATCTCATGGGAAGTCATTATAAAAAATGTCAACTTGAAAAATATTAGCTACAGTTCATCTGGACAAAACCTCACACATAAAGTAGCGTCAATTGTACATGTGGTTTGCCTATGGAGAACACGTGATTAATTTTGGCCCCTGGACAAATTTCAAGGCAGGCCACTGGATAACTCATGCATATCTGGAGATTTCTCACAAATGCCTTGAAAGGCAGCATAGCAGCCTCACAGCATACCTAATCCCAGTCCAGATGGCCCAAGTCCTTCAGAATCTCCCTTCTCTAAGATTCCTTTCCACCCCCCGCTTCTCCCTAACATTAATGGAGCACATTTGGTGTTGTGGCTTAAGTCCTTGGCCAAAGTCACGCTACTCTCTGGGGATGCTTCCTTGGAAATTCAGCTGGATCCTTAATTCCTTCCATATATTGTCCGTAAGAAAGTGAGCCAGCTTCCCCCTCCTCTGCCATTCTAAGGAAATTATTTCACAGACTTGATGAGAGTTTGGCTGTGTTGACATTTCCAGAAGATACACAGCATCATTGTGAGTTATGGGTATATTTTATCCACACTCCTGCCAGATTGTCCTGTAAGAAAAATTTTTTGAAGGCCCTATCTCCCTAAGTAAGATGAATTTAGACTCCAAGTAGAATAATCACACCTTGGGTTTGACTAAATTTTAGAGTTTTCAAGGCACATCATCCACATTTATCTTCTGTGATTTTCATGCTAGTCCTGAAAATTGGGAGAGGTCCTATTTTTAGAAATTTTGTAGATGAAATATATCCTTTTAGAAAATAGTTCTGAGGGATATTTTAGAAAAGGATTGAGATTTTGCTTGTTTATAAAGAGAAAACTGTTTGGGTTTGCAGTAAAAATACTTCACTAACATGGTAAGTTAACCCTTTTGCTTCTACTAGAACATTTATGAAATTCTTTTTATTTTTCTTTATTTTTAGAGATAGGATCTTGCTCTGTTGTCCAGGCTGGAATACAGTGGTGTGATCACAGCTCAGTAGAGGCTGAAAGTCCTGGCTCAAGTGATCCCCCCTGCCTCAGCCTCTCAAGTAGCTGGGACTACAGGCACACATGGCTAACTTTCTGCATTTTCTGTAGAGATGGGTCTACTATGTTGCCCAGGCTGATTTTGAACCCCTGATCTCAAGTGATCCTCCCACCTCAGCCTCCTAAAGTGTTAAAATTATAGGCATGAGCCACCACACCCAGCAATGCTTTTCTTTGTGTTTAACAAAGAGTGTTGGTTGGCCTTTTTAAAGAAACTGAAATGCTGTAGTTGGAAAACAGATATCATGGTAACATAGCAGGTAATTGTTAGTCAACTCTAAACTCCAAAAAGGATTACAAACTCTGAAAAGTTAGAAATGTTCATCTAATTAATCTTCACAATTCCTAATGCACTATGGCTGAGAACTCTAGAAGTGTTTTTGGTGGTGACATGCAAAGAATACAAAATATATGCTATTGTCTGCACTTGTAGTTTCATGTTTGGTTGTTTAATCAGGGACCTCAATCTTGATCAGAAATTCTAAGAAGAGTTTGGCACTGGGTTCCTGAGGGAGAATAGGATGCCCCTAAATTTCAAACATGCTTGTGCAATGCAAAATCCTGTTAAATTAATATAAACGTATTGATGAAGGAAGAATGTGGTGTATATATGACCAGTTCTTAGTCCTTTCTAGGAAGAAAGAGAAGCATCTCAAACAAGATGGTCAGTTCTTATCTTTTAGAACTGCCCAAGATGGAGTAAAGAAACTGGATTTACCTCACAACTGTAATAAACAAAAGAAAAAAAGCAAACAAAATATATGAAATAACTTTTTTTATTGTACTTTAGGTTCTGGGGTACATGTGCAGATCATGCAGGATTATTTCATAGGTATACACATGGCAATGTGGTTTGCTGCCTCCATCCCCCCTGTCACCTACATCTGGCATTTCTCCCCATGTTATCCCTCCCCGACCTCCCCACCCCCCCCTTACTGTCCCTCCCTTAGCCCCCCACAACAGACCCCAGTGTGTGATGCTCCCCTCCTTGTGTCCATGTGTTCTCGTTCAACACCCGCCTATAAGTGAGAACATGCGGTGTTTGATCTTCTGTTCTTGTGTCAGTTTGCTGAGAATGATGGTTTGCAGGTTCATCCATGTCCCTACAAAGGACACAAACTGATCATTTTTTATGGCTGCATAGTATTCTATGGTGTATATGTGCCACATTTTCCTTGTCCAGTCTATCATCGATGGGTATTTGGGTTGGTTCCAGGTTTTTGCTATTGTAAACAGTGCTGCTATGAACATACGTGTGCATGTGTCTTTATAATAGAATGATTTATAATCCTTTGGGTATATACCCAGTAATGGGATTGCTGGGTCAAATGGAATTTCTATTTCTAGGTCCTTGAGGAATTGCCACACTGTTTTCCACAATGATTGAACTAGTTTACACTCCCACCATCAGTGTAAAAGTGTTCCTATTTCTCTACATCCTCTCCAGCATCTGTTGTTTCCAGATTTTTTAATGATCGCCATTCTAACTGGCATGAGATGGTATCTCGATGTGGTTTTGATTTGCATTTCTCTAATAACCAGTCATGATGAGCGTTTTTTCATATGTTTGTTGACCTTATATATGTCTTTTTTTGAAAAGTGTTCATATCCTTCACCCACTTTTGGATAGGCTGGTTTGTTTTTTTTCTTGTAAATCTGTTTTAGTTCTTTGTAGATTTTGGATATTAGCCCTTTGTCAGATGGGTAGATTGCAAACATTTTTTCCCATTCTGTTGGTTGCCGATTCACTCTAATGATTGTTTCGTTTGCTGTACAGAAGCTCTGGAGTTTAATTAGGTCCTATTTGTCTGTTTGGCTTTTGTTGCCAATGCTTTTGGTGTTTTAGTCATGAAGTCCTTGCCTATGCCTATGTCCTGAATGGTTTTGCCTAGGTTTTCTTCTAGGGTTTTTATGGTGTTAGGTCTTATGTTTAAGTCTTTAATCCATCTGGAGTTAATTTTAGTGTAAGGTGTCAGGAAGGGGTCCAGATTCTGCTTTCTGCACACTGCTAACCAGTTTTCCCAGCACCATTTATTAAACAGGGAATCCTTTCCCCATTGCTTGTTTTTGTCAGGTTTGTCAAAGATCAGATGGTTATAGCTGTGTGGCATTGCCTCCAGGGCCTCTGTTCTGTTCCATTGGTCTGTATCTCTGTTTTGGTACCAGTACCATGCTGTTTTGATTACTGTAGCCTTGGTAGTTGCAGACTGCCTCAGTAGTGGTGGTCGCCCTTCCCCGCACTGAGCTGGACTGTCCTGGGTCCAGCTGTGCTTGCTGCGAAACTCTCAATCCAGATGATTTCAAATTGCTTGTTTTGTGGTGGTGGTACCTGCCAAGCCAGATCACCTGGCTCCCTGTCTCTGCCCCCTCCATTTCAGTTGAATGGGAGGCTCTGTCTCCCAGGCGTTTCAGGCACCAATTGAAACGGCCACCCAGATTTGTGTGAGTTTCTATGTGCCAACCTGGCACCAGCTGAACCACCGTGCTGAAAACTCATGGTGCTTTTTGGCCTGGGAATCTCCTGGTCTGTGGGCAGTAAAAATTTGTTTGGAAATGCAGTGGGCACTCACCCTCTGCATTGTTCTTGCTGGGAACTGCACTCTGGAGCTGTTCCTATTCAGCCATCTTGGATCCTCCTGAAATAACTTTTAAGACACTGGGCATTAGGAAATGAAATACAGTAATCTTTAGAGAAGGGAATCAAATGAGATGAATGCTACAAGCACTCCAACTTATAGCCTTGAGTGTTTTCAGGCCATGGTACAAGAAGAGGGCATTGAGGAGGAGCCTGATGAGCTCCTGGAGCTGAGGAGTCAGAGCTGGGAGAACAGGGAGACCAAGGCAATGAGAGCTGACAGGGTGGAATACCAGAGAGGGATAACTGCACAGAGAGTAAACCCCAGAGGTGTGCAGAGAGTCTCCCCTGGATTATTCAGGAGAGTGTTGATAGCACATGCAGGTGAAGGAATTACCTGAGACCAGGGAAAGAATCCTCTTAAAATAGTGCTATTTGCTCAACAGGGCTAGGAATTGTGCCTTTTCTCACCAGCAAGACTGGAAATTACTCTAATTCACATAGTAATGGGTAGAAAACTTAAGAAGGTCTTGGCTCAATAATAGGAAATAATTAGCCCCGAATTATTAGGCTCACCAGCAAATCATAACAGCAAGATCCAAAAGAATGAGACTCTTTCCATGCAACTTAATTGCCTCCCAGAACAAAGCACATGGATATTTACAAGAATACGAAAGTATTTCATGCTCAACAAGAAAAATTTTGCAAAGTCTGGCATAATGAGAGGCAGAAGGGGTACAACACCTAATAAAGAGTATAATCACTCAAAACCAAACCACAGCAGACACAGGTGTTATAATTAGCCAACATCTGTCCTTTTGTTTTATTTTTATATTTTTTATTTTTTTCTCTTCTCTCACTTGGGAAAGTATATCTTTATATATATATATGTGTGTGTGTGTTATATATATATATATATATATATATATATATAATTGCATTTTAGGTTAATAGTCGTAACTTATTCAATATGTTAAGTGGAGACATGAAAAATATAAAAAGAAGATGCTAATAAAATTTGTAGAGTTGAAAACCATAGTGTCTAAGATGAACAATACATGGAATGGGATAATGGCAGATTAGATGTGGCTAAAAAAAATGATTGGCAAACTTGAAAACAGAGCAAGAGAAATTCTCCAAAATAAAACACAGAGAAAAAACAACTTAAAAAATGAAGAGTATTAGTGAGTTTCAGGATCTTCTCCCAATAATTGATTAAAAATCAGCAGGAATATAATAGGTTTGAACAACAGTATCAACTAATTTGACTTAACTGACATTTGTAGAACAGTCTACCAATAGTTGAATATATAATCTTTTCAAGTGCACATGAAACATTTACCAAGATAGACCATATTGTGGACCATAAAATAATGCTCAACATTTTAAAGGATTCGGGTGATAGCAAATATGTTCTCTGACCAAAGCAGAATTAAATTAGGAATCAATAGCAGAAAGATCTTTGAAAACTCCCCCAAGTATTTGGAAATCAAATAAAGCACTTTTAAATAGTCTAGAGTCAAAGAATAAATAAAAGGGGAAATTAGAAAATATAATATTTTGAAATAAAATAAAATCGGTGTGCCAGAATTTGAGGTTCCAGTTAAGCAGTATTTAGGAGGAAATAAATTGCATTAAATGCCTATATTGACAAGGAAGAAATGTTCCAAATCAATGATCACAACTTCTACCTTAAGAAATCAGAGAAAGAAGAACCAGATAAACCCAAGGTAAGCGGAAGAAATATAATAATAAAAATAAAGTGGAATTCAGTGAAATTGAAAAATGAAAAACAATGAAGTCAATAAATATAAAAGTTGTTTCTGTGAAATCAATGAAGTTGATAAAACTATAATCAAACTCGCCAGGAAGAAAGAGAAGACACAACTTTTTAATATCACAATTGAGAGAAGAGATGTATTCCAAATATATTAAAAGAATAACCAGGGAATATTATAAATAAATAATATTTTGCATATAAATCAGCTTAGGTGAAATACACAAATTTCTTGCAATGTACAACCAAAGCTTACTCAAGAAGAAATAACCTAAGTAGCCTTATACCTATTAATGAGATTGAATTTGTAGTTCAAATCTTCCCATAAAGAAAACTCCAGGTATGCATGATTTCACTGGTGAAATCAACTAAAAATTTAAGGAAGAAATAATACCAAATGAAAACTCTTTCAGAACTTTAAAGAAAAGGGCATATTTTACAACTCACTTATTTCATTATTTTTAATTTTTTTATGAATACATAATAGTTGTATAATACATATTTTTGGGATACATGTGATATTTTGATACGAGCATGCAGTGTGTAATGATCAAATCTGGATAACTGGGGTATCTGTCAATAAAACAGTGGTTAACAGAGGCTTGGAAGGCTAGTGGGGAGGTGGAAATAAAGAGGAGCTGGTTAATGGGCACAAAATACTTATTAGAAGAAGTAAGATTTAGTGTTCTCATGGTTAAAAATAATTTATTGTATACTTTAAAGTTAACACCAGTTAACAATAATTTATTGCATATTTCAAAATAGCTAGAAGAGTAGATTTGGAATGTTCTCAACTCATTTTTTGAGGCCAGATTACCTTGATACCAAAACCAGACGAAGACATTACATGAAAGGGAAACTACCGACCGACTACAGACCATCATTCCCAAGGATGTGAACATAGATGCAAAATTCTAAAAAAAATTTAGCAAGTTAAATCCAACAACAGATTTTTAAAAAGATAATATGGAATATATACTGGAAGGCAGGGCTCATTTAATGATCAAAAATGACCTAATAGAGCGTTTACACTGTTAATAACTTCACGCATGGTGGTGGAGTATACTTTTTTGAATTTTATTTCTGTATTAGGCTTATAGCATTAATAAAGGTTGACTTATTTGTTTTGTGAGAATTAAAATAATAACTGTAGAAGTATCTAATAAAGGGTTGAGTAGAAATGGAGATCAATAAATTTCTGCTAGTTAAAAATCTCCTTTTTTGCTTGATTAGGTTCACAAATTCACTTCTTTCGTAGAAGTAAAGAACATTGGCCATCTACTTCCTGTCTTTCTGAGCTGGCATTTCCTGTTGTGGCCTTACCCATCAGCCATCATTCATATGATTGTAGACAGGCTTCTTCATGATCCCTTAGGCTTAGAGCAGAGCTACTTGAAGTGCTGGTCTGCAGCAAGATAAGAAGCTTGCCTCAGAATGTAAATCAAGGCAATGTTTTCTTCATTGAGAAAGGCTTGCTATGAAAATAAATATATAAATAAATGTCAGCTGACCTAATCAGTGTGCTTAGTAATATAGTTGACTTACATCATGGTGCAAACTCCTTACCTTAAAATAGGCTGATGAAATGTTTGCAGGCACTTTGAGTGCCAGGTTTTTAAGAGTATGTCATAACTCACACAGCATTTAGATTCCAAAGTCAGCACTTATTTATACTTGCTCTCAGGACATTTCTCTATGGTGCATACTTTGAACACATACATAAATGTTTTTGTGTTTGTGCCACCAATAAATGTAACTTCAACATGTATACTTCCTCTTGAGGTCATTATGTATAATTTCATGCAAATGTCTACTCCAAACTTTTAGCCATGTAGAGTACATTGAAAATGACCGTTTCTCATCTTGCATATTAAAATAGCTGGAGGATAAATCAATCCTTTCACAAAGATCTGAGATAGGATTGCAAATGGGTTTCTTCATATGTGACAATACATGTCATATGGTAATGGTTCTGCATGCACTATGTAGGTACACATTTGGAGAGTGCATCTGGGAACAAGCACCGTGATTGATTATTGATGATTCCATGGGTATGGAAATGAAGCATGGTAATACCCTCATACTGTGTATTTGCCATCTGTGAGTAGGAGTTTCAAGATTATCTTTCTATTAAAAAGAATGACTTGAGTTCTTCTGTTGCAGGACATGAAAATCATGGCAGAAAAGAAGAACCAGATCATACTTATGAACCCGGAGATGCCTCACTTCAAGAATATTACATGGATGTGGCTTTCCTCATAGATGCTTCCCAAAGAGTAGGAAGTGATGAGTTTAAGGAAGTGAAAGCGTTTATAACCAAAGTGCTTGATTACTTTCACATTGCCCCAGATCCACTGACCTCCACCTTAGGAGACAGGGTTGCTGTCCTGAGCTACTCTCCCCCAGGCTATATGCCTAACACTGAAGAATGCCCTGTCTACCTGGAATTTGATTTGGTTACTTACAACAGCATACACCAAATGAAACATCACCTCCAAGACTCTCAGCAGCTCAATGGAGATGTTTTTATTGGTCATGCCTTGCAATGGACGATTGACAATGTCTTTGTAGGAACCCCCAATCTGAGGAAAAACAAAGTTATCTTTGTAATATCTGCTGGTGAAACCAACCCTTCAGACGAAGAAGTCTTAAGGAACGTGTCTTTAAGAGCCAAGTGTCAAGGCTACTCCATATTTGTGTTTTCCTTGGCCCTAAACACAATGACAAAGAATTAGAAGAATTAGCCAGCCACCCCCTGGAGCATCACTTGGTTCAACTTGGCCGAACCCACAAACCAGATTGGGACTATATCGTTAACTTTGTCAAGCCATTTGTCCATTTAATCAGACGTAAGTCATTAATTCTCTTCAATTGCTTTTGCAACATATTTAATGTTTCTGTGTACGGTCCATTAGCAGACTTAGCAAAATGATCCTCACTTTAGTTGAGAGCAGTAGAGTATAAGTAATAGGAAGCAGTGAAAATTCTCAGAGGAAAATCCCAGATTTTTTTTACCATGAGCCTTGCTTCTGCGCTGCCAGTTTCAGCCAAGAAATCCTCAAATGGATGAAAAGTGCCCTTTAGCCCTAATCTGTGACTGTTTACTATGTGCCATGTTCTTTAAATAGACTGTTTCGATTAACCTTCAGTGTAGTACTCAGAGGAAAATATTCATATCCCCATTTTACAAGTGAAAAGACTGAGATTCAGAAATGTTAAATAAACTGCTTAAAATCTCAAGCAATAATTGGTAAATTCTAGACTCAATCCCTCACATTCTGACCCCAGGGCTATGTTCTTGTCTAGTAAATCATACTTTAATTACTAAACCCTTAGCAAGGTATACTGCTGTAATAAATAATATCTGACACTGCCCTCCACCTGATCCAAGGACTTCTATTTTGTCTTGTCATTATAAATTAACCTTAGTTGTGACTTGAATTCTTATGAGCCATGGGCGCAAATCCCTTCTAGAGCCCGTATGCCAGACAGCTGGCTTAGGCACAGCTGTGCAGGGATTTTTAAGGGTGTCTTTACACAGCGGGGCTTTGAGAGTGGCTGCCCAGCCTCTGCCCATGTGTTGTGACTTTAGACATGCGTATAGTAGCACAACCAAAACCTTGTAACATCAAACAAATCCAGGGCTTACATAGGTCTCAGGAATCTTGGAATTTAGGACTTATATTTACTAGCAGGTAAATGTGTCTTCTTCCAACCCCAAGATAAATAGGGCAGACCATTTCAATAGCTAATAGAGTCTTCTAGAAAGATCCTTCTTTTATAGGGAGAGAAATAATAGGAAGAATTTAGAGATGTCCTTAAAGTATATCACAAATTTGTGACAGGAATTATTTATTCAATTACTGCTGTATCTTCTTGACTTTGCCAAGAACAAAGAATTTCAGTGTCAGAGTGTGTTTTTCTAAGTAAGTCATGAAAGTTGGTCTTGAAAACACTGCCAACCACATGAAAAGACAAATTGACTTTGGGTGAGATAATAATGCAGATGGGTAAAATTTAGACTAACCAGCCCCACTCTTTCTCCAGGTGCCATCAACAAATATCCCACCAAAGATATGAAAGCCACATGTGTTAACATGACCTCTCCCAACCCAGAGAACGTTGGCACAGAAAACACTATAATGTGAGTTTAGAAATTCCAAGTTTGGGTAATACTACAACTGGAAATAGTCTTTAAAAAAAACTGTGAAATGAATAGCATTTTAATTTTCAAGATGCAAGTGTGTGTGTGTGTGTGTGTGTGTGTGTGTGTGTGTGTGTGTTTTAAATGCCACTCATTTGTGATGATAGCACAGGTCTGAAATTAATTGCAGATAGAACAGGACTCATATTTGAAAGAACTATGTTTTCATTTCTGTTTCTTTTACCAAAAAAGCCTCCTATTTGTACCTTCTCATTAACTAGATAACATAACTCTAATATTGGGTACTGCAAAAACAGAAAACTTAAATATTAGATGTAATAATTTTAGAGCAGAATAAAAACATAAAAAAACAAAACATTTGGCCCTTTAGAAGACAAAACACTTATGAAGATTGGCAGGAAGGATTCTTTCAAGTTTGATTTTACAAAGTACAACCCTAAGTACTCAATAAAAATTTAATGATGGAAATTATATTGGTTTTGAATTCTAAACTGCTGAGACAAATGTCTAATTTCCCTTCAGAATACTAGAAAATCACGTAAGTCAAATTTTATTCACGAACTGCACTTGGACTATTCCAATCACATGCATAAAATGGATTCCTCTTACATTATCTGGTGGTATTTGCATTTAATCTTGCAGGGAACTTGGCTAACTAATTTTTCATCTCTCTCTCTATTACCTCAGAGCTATTCCTGGGTTATATGAAATAAAGACAGAAAATGGTGAGCTGTTCGATGACTTTGATTCCAAGGAGCAACATTTCCTTGTATTAGGAAACAGTCATAGTAATGGTTCTGTGACAGCTACTGATTTGATGCAGAAGTTATACCTGCTCTTTTCAACTCAGAAATTGGCAATGAAAGACAAGGAAGAAGCACATTTAGAAGAAACTACAGCTCAAGTGGTTGATAAACAACAAGAAAAAGAAGGTAATCTTGAGTACCATAGAGTTGAAGACCCTCAAGTACCTTTGTTTGTTTGGATCTTCCCCTGGTGGAAGATGAGCAGTTAGAATTCAGTAGGTCAGGTAGAGATGACAGGATGTGGATAGACGAGGGGCTTATCATCTAAGGATCCAAGGGGGCCCCCAAAATGAAGAGGCAAGGGAGATAAAACTTCAGAAATGCAAAACATAGTCTTTGTTGACATATTCAGAACTACCAGCAGGTATAAATCCTTGGTGTGGAGTCAGAGAATGGGGAAGTGAAAGGGATAAGAAGAAGGACAGCAGGTCCCAAGTAAGCAGGAGCAGCCCCTATCCTTGTGCTAAATGGAGGTGAGGGGGAACTGTGCAGGAAGCCTCTAGAGTTTTAATACTCAAGATCTGCTCTCTCTTTTAGCAACTAGGGTGTTCTTGGTTTGAGATGAAAGTCCCTAGCTGAGCCCCAGCCTCAGTGGGACCCAGAGAAGACAAGGCCACTGTGGTTCTGAGATCTTTGTGGAGATTGTGGGCGGCTTCGTAGGCTGGGTGGGGGAAATGGTTATGGACCTACAGCTAAAAGCAAAATAGGAGATGGAGAGCAGGAAGCTATCGACTGTAGGGCAGTGATTTACAGTCCTTGCTTGTGTCCCAGAGTCATGTGGGAAATGATTTTAAAGTAAATATTTCTGGGTATCTGCTAAAGCTGAAAATATGTATATCCAATGAACTAGCAATTTTATGTCATTGTATATACCTGATAGAAATATACATACTAACCAAAAATCATGTACTAAAATGTTTATAAAGGCACTATTTGTAGTGTCCCCAAAGTGGGAACAAAAATGCCCAACAGCTGAATTGAAAAACAAATTTTGGGACATTTGTATAACAAAATCCCATATAGGGGCATGTATGTATACTTCACAAAAGTGTGTGTATAAATACATAGTTAAAGCTACGTATACACTCAGGCATAGACTTACGTATATATAGTTTTAGATATGGGTATAATTGTAGATATACCTATATGTAAAGAGAACAAAATCAGCAAAATGATGGAAAATAAGAGAAATGAGTATAGGGAAAATGGGAAAAATATAGACAGAAGATACATAAAGAAAATAAAAATTAAATATAAGTATAATGAAATATCTAGTTCTCATTAAAATGGGGTAAGTTCATTTTTGTTTCAAAATGGAATAAGCCCATATAACTTATCTTTTCCACCGGGTACGACTGAAAATTCTGGATGAAATACAAAAAGCAACTACCTGAAGGCTCTGAAATGTAAGCAAAAAGCACATGTATTGTGAAGGGGCGTGAGTTCTCATTTTCTTTTCTCTTTTCTTTGCGGCTTTATGCTGAGGGCAAGCCCAAGTACGGGAACAGTGTGGCAGTGAAGTAGATGGCTAAACCTCATTAGAAACCCCATCTTTTTGGCCAGAAGAACTAGAAAAGGAGCCCCTGTGCATTAAAGAAATCCTGCTTTTCTCCCCGTTTTTCTCATGCGTTTGCTTTGAAGGCAGTCATCAGTTGGGAGCTAAGTGGGAAGCTAGACACTTAAAATTTAAAGAGAAGCCCTTTCTTTCTGTCCAGAGAAACTGGAAAGAAAGAACCTGGGGGGCCAGCATGTGTGGGTAACTTTAGAGAGAAGATAGCTGAACAAAGGAATACTCTACTTGTAATTAGAGGATCTGTGTGAGTCTCAGGCTCTTCCCTAGACTATACATGGATGAGAAAGACCCTAAAAAGGATAGCAAAGGCCCTAGAAACTAAACTGTGACTGCTACCCACAGGCAATCAGACAAGCACTTGCATGCTGAACCTAACTGAGATGATTGCCTGCTAAAACAAAAATATCCTACAGAGAATCATTAACAGGACTTACAGTCTAAACAACATAATATTCAAAATATTCAGGATACAATCCAAAATTATGCAACATACAGAGAACCGGGAGATGTGAACAATTCTCAAAGAAAAAGACAACCACCAAATGCCAACCTCAAGGTGACTTTAATGTTGCAATGATCAGACAAAGACATTAAAATAGCTATTATAAGTATGCTCAATTAGGTAAAGGTAAATAACTTGAAATGAATGGAAAGATAGACATTTTCAAGCAGAGAAACAGAGATCACAAAAAAGAACCCAAAGGAAATTTTAGAAGTAAAAAATGCAATATCTAAAATTTTAAAACATTAACTGGATAAGCTTAATAGCTGAATGATGATGAGATAAGAGTCAGTGAAGGCTGAGTGCAGTGGCTCACACCTGTAATTCTGGCACTTTGGGAGGCCGAGATGGGCAGATCACTTGAGCCCAGGAGCTTGAGACCAACCTGGGCAACACGGTGAGACCCCATCTCAACAACAACAACAACAACAACAACATATTAATCAGGTGTGGTGTCATATACTTGTATGTAGTCCCAGTACTCAGGTGGCTGAGGTGGATAATTGCTTGAGCACCAGAGGTCAAGGCTGTAGTGAGCTATGATCATGCTGGTGCACCCTAGTCTGGGCAACAGAGCAAGACTGAATCTCAAAAAAAAAGAAAAAGAGTCAATGAATTGAAGAAAGATGAATTATACAAACTGAAGAGAGAAAAGATTGAGAAGAAAGTGAACAGAAACTTGGAGACTTAAAGGGTCTAACATTTGTTTCACTAGAATTCCATAAGTGAAGTAGAAAGACTCTTGCAGAAAAAAATATTTGAGGAAATAAGGACCAAAAATTCCCCCAAATTGGTAAAAGATATAAATTTACAGATTTTAAAATCTACAAAAACAAAACAAAACAAAAAACCCTATTCAGATACATTATAATCAAACTGCTGAAAACCAAGGGTAAAGAAAAAAAAATCTTGAAGCAAAAAAGGAACAACTATGATACAAAATAAGGGAAAAACTATTCAAATGACTATAGATTTCTCATCAGAAACCATGGAAGGTAGAAGACAGTGGAACAACTTTTTTTCTCTTTAAAGTGCTGAAAGAAAACTATGGACACAGAATTTTATATCCAATAAAGATATCCCTCTCCCTCTTGAATAAAGACAAATGCATTCTCAGATGAAGGAAAATTAAGAGAACTTGTCACCAGCAGACCTGTTCTAAAGGAGAAATGTGAGAGCCAGGGAGTTGGAGTGAGGTCAAATGACTGGTGACCTGATGGGCGGGAGACATACTGGGCAGGTGAAATTAAGGAAGGGATACAAATGAGAAATCAAATTGGTGATTGAAAGTGAGGAGGGCTGAGTAAGAGAAAGTGGAGAGCACCAGACACAGCTTGCCCATGTGAAAAGCTGTACTGTGTGTGAGGTAATTTCACACCCATGATCTTGTTGGATTCCTTTTAAAACCCTGTGTGGGAGACAGGAATTAATATTCCTAGCAGGCAGATAGAGAAACTGAGGCTCAAAGAGGTTTAGTGCCTTGCTAGTGACTCTGTTTCGGTAACTTCTGATTCAGTATGCTTTACCAACATCTGGGGGAAGGAATAGGGGTGGATCAGAAACAGAAAAGGTTGGTTGAAGAGGAGGTGTATTAGTTTGCTTGGACTGCCATAATGAAGACTATAGACTGGGTGGCTTAAATAACACTGATTTATTTTCTCATAGTTGTGGAGGCTGGAAGACCAAGATCAAGGTGCCAGCCTATGAGTTCCTGATGAGGGCTCTCTCCCTGGCTTGCAGATAGCTGCCTCCTCTCCTTGTCCTCACAGGTTAGAAAGAGAATCCTGGTGTCTCGTTCTATTTTTATAAGGGTAACAATTCTGTCAAATCAGGGCTTCACCCTTATGACCTCTTTTAACCTTAATTGCCTCCTTAAAGGCCCTATCTCCAATACAGTCACATGGGGTTAGGGCTTCACTATATAAAATTGTGGACAAGAGACACATTTCAGTTTATAGCAGGGGATATAATTAAAAATTGCTCACAAGAAAGAACCCTATAAATTGATGGTTCCCAAACTTGTCTATACATTAGAATCACCTAGTTATTTTTTTGAAAAGCACAAAGTCTAGCCTACACCCCATATCATATCAATTAAGTCACATTCTTTAGAAATAAGACACAGGCATCAGTTCTTTCTGTTTATTTGTTTGTTTTTCAAAGCTCTCAGATGATTTCAATGTGCATTCAAGTTTGCAAAACACTGCTGTAAATCCCGGTGGAATCATTCCTGTGAGGTAGCTTTAGACATCTCAAGGTGGTTTGCTGCTGAAAAAAGGTAACGTTGCTAGAATCAAAGTGATTATCATCAAGTACGCATCTTTGTTGTTAGTTATTCTTCATTATTTTCTCCGAAAGTTTTCTGCACTTTTCTACTGTAATCATATGTTATACATCTAGAAATAGATGATGTCTTAATTCTTTTTCTCATAGATCTCTAGCCAACAGCTTGGGTTAGTTATATTTGGCCAGCCGTGCTCCCTGAAGCCAAGCTGAGTCTCTTCAGAAAATATTAGCTTGACGTTTTCTTGGAATCAAGAAAGCTTAGTGACTGGAAATTACTGAGTTGTACTTTATCTTTTTGCAGATAAGGAAATGGAAGCTACAGATATATGAAGTATCTTACCTAAGAATTCACAGTAATTAATCTAATACTTTTTGTCATAGTGATTCATACTCTATGTTTATAGAATGCAAGTTTATCTTAAAGTTAGGCCGTGAAACAGAAATAATAAAATCTATCTCTGAGTTGTTGAAAAGTTGAAGATGATGCATATAAAGCTCAAAGTACACGCTATGCCTAGAATATAATCTACTAGTATTACCCCCTGTTTGAATTATTTAAGTCTGATAATCTATTTGACAATTAAAAATATAAATCCATTGTGTAGAATTATCACTTTATGTTGTCTTGTTCATCTTTTGTTTTCCTGAAGGGATTGAACGTTTCTTTTCGCCTGTCCATTTGTTTGATATTTTCGTTACTTATTTCTACTTAAAGGACAGATTTTCTGTTTGCTCATTATAAAGTAGATTTTCAAGATTTTCATGTAGATATTTTTAAGTGGAACTGTATCTTTTTTTTTTCTTTATGCCAAACCCAAGGCTTGTTTCTTAGTCTTTATTTTTCCAATATTAACTGTAGTGTTTCTCCAAGTATGGTCCCTGGACCAGCTACATCAGCATCATCTGGGAACCCATTAGAAATGCAGATTCTTGGATTGCACCCCAGACCTACAGAATCAGAAACTCTGAAGGTGGAGCCTCCAGAGGTTGAGAACCACTGACCTAGTATTATAAATATCAAGTCTAAATTAGACTTGTTTAATAGGGGTCCTTTCATTGGATATTAATAAGTATTTGGAAAAAATCATTTCTCTAGAAATAACTGCTAAGTAGATACGGGTTTTTCTGCAGGACTTTTTATTGTCTTTAATGAAATAATAAATTCCATTAATATTCTGAGAGAGCAACTGTAATCAAATCAATCTGGCCACAGGATCTTGTCACATCCTGTGGATGTTACATTTTATAGGGCTAGTATTTTGTAGAAAACATTTCAGGAAACAGGAGTTGAAAGAATAAACCCTGGAGCCAGCTGTAAATTTGAATCCTATTTCTGCATTCGTCATGTGATCTTGAGCATGTCATATTGCCTCTCTGAGCTTCCATTTCCTTATCTGCAAAATGAAGATAATAATATAACCTATGTCATTGGCTAATGTGAGCAGTAAATGAATATGAAGTGCTTCAAACAGCTCTTAGCATAGAGTAAAATCTTAATAAATGTCAGCTGTTATTTACAATTGTGATCATGTTGATGATGATAGTGATGATGACAAATGGTGTCAGAGCTAGTGGTTTTGGTGAAAAGAACACTGGATTGGGAATGAGGAGATCCCAGTGCTAGTTTTAGTTCTGTGGCTAACTAGCTTTATGATCTTGAGAAGTCACCTGATTGCTCTGGTCCTAAACTTTCTTCTCGGTGTAATGAAAAGCTTGGATGAGGCCAGTGTTTTTTAAACTGGGGTACACATACTGGGTGACACACAGAGACTTTCCAATGCATGGATTTCTAAAAGCTAGTCTTAAAGGGCTCCATCTACCTGAGAATGTATTTGTGTCTGAGAAATCACAGAAGGGCATCCTTTTCTGCATCTGCTTTTAAAAACACCCCCCCACTTCAACACACAAAATATGGCACATCTCTCAGCCATTCTGAATCTAATTGTGGTGCTTTGGCCCGGATGTAAAACCCCTCTAGGGAGGCATTTGGGGGTGGGGTGGAGTGGGAATTGTCAAACCAGGAGTCACTTAAAAATATTCTATCTGTAGTCCTTCTTTAATCAAAACACCATAAACCCAGGTAAGGCTTCAAATCTTTTCCATCCTGTACATATTTCTGTTAAGGAAGAAGTGTATTGCTAGAAATGGGGTATTTAAACTCATGTTACAATGTTCTGAATTCAGGGGTATCATGGAATGAGGATGGTAGCAATAATGATAAATTTCATTTTGTAATTTGGCCCCTCCCATTTCCCAACTATTGTCAGAGGGTATGTCTCTCCTGACTGGGATTTCCATGAGAACAAATAGAGAGTGTATTGTAGATACACTAATGAAGAATGCTATGGCCCAAATGTGCTTCCCCAAAGTTAGTATGTGGATGTCCTAACCCCCAAGATCATGGTATTAGGAGGTAGGACATTTGTGATTAAGTCATGGGGGTGGATCCCTTATGAATGGAATCAGTGTCCTTAGAATAAAGGACATAAGGAGACTCCTCTCCCCTTCCACCATGTGAGAATTTAGTGAGAAGGCACCACGTTTGAACCAGAAAGCAGGTCCCTCACTAGATGCTGAATGAGCCAGTGCATTGATCATAAACTTCCCAGCCTCCAGAACTGAGAGAAATAGATTTCTTTGTTTATAAGACACCCAGTTTGTGGTAGTTTGTCATAGCAGCCTAAATGGACTAAAACAGAGAGCAAGCATTCTTTTATCAGGCTAAATAAATAAATGAATATAAAAACCACACACACACACACACACCAGAAAACAAAACAAAAACCCACTATGGCAAGAGCTTTTTTTTTGAGACGGAGTCTCGCTCTGTCGCCTGGCTGTAGTGTAGTGGCGGGATCTTGGCTCACTGCAACCTCTGCCTCCCAGGTTCAAGCGATTCTCTCCTGCCTCAGCCTCCTGAGTAGCTGGTACTACAGGCGTGTGCCACCACATCCGGCTAATTTTTTGTATTTTTAGTAGAGAAGGGATTTTACCGTGTTGGCCAGCATGGTCTTGATCTCCGGACCTTGTGATCCGCCTGCCTCAGCTTCCCAAAGTGCTGGGATTACAGGCGTGAGCCCCCGTGCCCGGCAAGAGCTATTAGCCCGTCTTAGAATAGAACCACAGTAAGACAGTAAGATATCATCACAGGAACCCCCAGTAACGTCATTATTTCAACTGAAAGATTAACTCCTTCAAAGACAGAGCATGTGTGGACGGCTTTTATAATAATGACCAGTTCTTCCAATTAAGCTTCATGGGGAACATTTTCCATAAAGTGAATGAACTAAATTGAAGCTTTAAAATTCTGAAGTAAAAACATACAGAACAGATGATTAAAATATTATCAAAAAATATACTAATACAAGTGTCAAGTGTGCTTAATTTAGCAATATTAAACTTTTCCAAACATTTTAGTTGTTCAAGTTAAATACAGTGCCTCTCAGTAAAAGAGTAACAGGTATAATTAAGAGCCATTTGATAAATTTGATAAAGTACTTTTAAAAAAATATTTCCCAGAAATTAGAAAATGTCATCTAAATGACTAGATAACTGATCCTTCTATAAAACCTTTTGAAAGATTTTTGGGTGATTTTGGGGACATAATTCAGAAAGAATTTAAATAATTTTTTGACATTGCCCTGGTAAAACTCCTTCAAGACCCATCGATGTAATTAATATTTATTAGTACATAAATACATAACAATAGATATGAATAATTCTATCAATTTTGATATTAAATCTTGCCTTACTCTAGCAAAAAACAGTAATAAAATAACAGTGAAAAACTATCCACTTCATTAATAAATGTATTTCCAACAAAAATGTTTACTTTTTATCTTAATAGAATTACCAAAATTTAACTATATATGCTGTTTTGATAGATTCTAATGATAACACGTCTTTAAAAAGTGTTAATACATAGAGGCTTATAGTCATAGAAAATAAGAACATAAATTTAAATTTTTTTTTGCAGAGAAGTAATAATTAGGCAAACAATAAAATATTTTAAAGCATATAGACATATTAGAGTTAGAATGAAATTCTTTGGGGAAAGTGGAACAGAAATACAAGTTTAAGGAGAGAAATGAACACTATAAACTATCTGACATTTAAACATGAGCATGTTTGCATATATTTTTAGTAAACAATGATGGACTCTTGGATAAGAGAGAAATGTTGAAGTTTTATTTTTAAATGTCAGTTTTTATAATATGTCACAACTTACATCTTTTTTAACCACTTAAACTTATAATGAAAAAGATAGATATTGACTTTAAAATGTTCAAGACAGGAAGTAGATGTTTTGTTTTCCTTTGAGGTGTGGCTTGAAGCAAAATTTTTAAAAGACAGCTAGGCTGGAGCCTCGCTAAGATTCTGTTTAGACCAGCTTCCCCTGAAGCCAACCCTGTGTTGAGAATTTCTGTGCATGTGAGTTATTGAGGGAGTGCTCACAGGAGAACCATAAGGAAGGGAGGAAGCAAGACAGGGAAGGAGTGGAAAGCAAACAAGGATGTCATCTCAGGCGAAGTCCCATAGAGGGCAGCTTAAGCCTGTTCCTTCAGGAGAACTCAGGCATCTAAGAGGCTGCAGAGATTTCCTGAGCTGAGGCAAGAAACTTGGGCTTTCTTTCTTTCTTTTTTTTTTTAAATATCTATCTGTCTGTCTGTCTATCGATCTATTTTAAGTTCTGGGGTACATGTGCAGAATGTGCAGGTTTGTTACATAGGTGTACAAGTGCCATAGTGGTTTGCTGCACCCATCAACCCGTCATCTATATTAGGTATTTCTTCTAATGCTATCCCTACCATAGCCCCCCACACCTCAACAGGCCCTGGTGTGTGATGTTCCCCTCCCTGTGTCCATGTGTTCCCATTGTTCAACTCCCACTTATGAGTGGGAGCATGCAGTGTTTGGTTTTCTGTTCCTGTGTTAGTTTGCTGGGAATTATGGTTTCTAGCTTTATCCTTGACCCTACAAAGAACATGAACTCATCCTTTTTTATGGCTGCATAGTATTCCATGGTGTATATGTGCCACATTTTCTTTATCCAGTCTATCATTGATGGGCATTTGGGTTGGTTCCAAGTCTTTGCTCTTGTGAACAGTGTCACAATAAACATACGTGTCCATGTGTCTTTACAGTATAATGATTTATAATCCTTCGGGTATATGCCCAGTAATGAGATTGCTGTGTCAAATGGTATTTCTGGTTCTGTATCCTTGAGGAATCACCACACTGTCTTCCACAATGGTTGAATTAATTTACACTCTCACCAACAGTGTAAAAGTGTTCCTATTTCTCCACATCCTTTTCAGCATCTGTTATTTCCTGACTTTTTAATGATCGCCATTCTAACTGGTATGAGATGGTATCTCATTGTGGTTTTGATTTGTATTTCTCTAATGACCAGTGATGATAAGCTTTTTTCATGTTTGTTGGCTGCATAAATGTCTTCTTTTGAGAAGTGTCTGTTCACATCCTTCCCCCGCTTTTTGATGGGGTTGTTTTTTCTTGTAAATTTGTTTAAGTTCCTTGTAGATTCTAGATATTAGCCCTTTGTCAGATGGATAGATTGCAAAATTTTTCTCCCATTCTATAGGTTGCTTGTTCACTCTGATGATAGCTTCTTTGGCTGTGCAGAAGCTCTTTAGTTTAATTAGATCCCATTTGTCAATTTTGGCTTTGTTGCCATTGCTTTTGGTGTTTTAGTCAAGCAGTCTTTGCCCATGCCTATGTCCTGAACGGTATTGCCTAGGTTTTCGTCTAGGGTTTTTATGGTTTTAGGTCTTATGTTCAAGTCTTTAATTCATCTTAAGTTAATTCTTGTATAAGGTGTAAGGAAGGGGTCCAGTTTCAGTTTTCTCCATATGGCTAGCCAGTTTTCCCAACACTATTTATTAAGTAGCTAATCCTTTTCCCATTATTTGTTTTTGTCAGGTTTGTCAAAGATCAGATGGTTGCAGATGTGTAGCGTTATTTCTGAGGCCTCTGTTCTGTTACATTGGTCTGTATATCTGTTTTGGTACCAGTACCATGCTGTTTTGGTATATATGTAGTATAGTTTGAAATCAGGTAGCATGATGCCTCCAGCCTTCTTCTTTTTGCTTAGGATTCTCTTGGCTATACAGGGTCTTTTTTGGTTCCATATGAAATTTAAAGTAGTTTTTTCTAATTCTATGAAGAAAGTCAGTGGTATCTTGATGGGGATAGCACTGAATCTATAAATTCCTTTGGGCAATATGGCCATTTTCACGATATTGATTCTTCTTATCCATAAGCATGGAATGTTTTACTGTTTGTTTGAGTCCTCTTTTATTTCCTTGAGCAGTGGTTTGTAGTTCTCCTCGAAGAGGTCCTTCACAGCCCTTGTAAGTTGTATTCCTAGGTATTTTATTCTCTTTGTAGCAATTGTGAATGGGAGTTCACTCATGAGTGTGCTCTCTTGTAGGTGTAAAGGAATGCTTGCCTATTGTTAGTGTAAAGGAATGCTTGTGATTTTTTGCACATTGATTTTGTATCCTGATACTTTGCTGAAGTTGCTTATTAGTTCACCAAGGTTGAAATGAAAGAAAAAATGTTAAAGGCAGCCAGAGAGAAAGGTTGGGTTACCACAAAGGGGAGCCCATCAGACTAACAGCAAATCTCTCTCAAGAAACCTTAGAAGCCAGAAGATAATGGGGGCCAATATTCAACATTCTTAAAGAAAAGAATTTTAATCCAGAATTTTATATCCAACCAAAATAAGCTTTATAAGCAAAAGAGAAATAAAATTCTTTACAGACAAGCAAATGCTGAGAGATTTTGTCACCACCAGACCTGCCTTACAAGAACTTCTGAAGGAAGCACTAAATGGAAAGAAAAAACCAGTACCGGCCACTGCAAAAACCTACCAAATTGTAAAGACCGTCAACACCATGAAGAAACTGCATCAACTAATGGGCAAAATAACCAGCTAGCATCATAATGACAGGATCGAATTCACACACATGACAATATTAACCTTAAATGTAAACGGGCTAAAGCCCCAGTTAAAAGACACAGATTGGCAAATTGGATAAAGAGAAAGTTGGGCTCTCTTACTTCCTCCTAGGTCACTGATTCGTCAAGAGTTGCTCTCGGGGAGGAATGTAAACTCCAGGTGCTCATGGTGCACACGGTTAAAGCAGGTCCAGTAGCTAACAGCAGTCCTCAAAGAATAGTAGGTGCTGATGTTGGAAGCAAAAGCTCACATGGCAATGATTGGAGAGGGAGGCCAAGAAGGGGAAGACAGAAAAGGAAGGAGTGTTGTCCTAGAAATTAATGTTGAGAAAAGAAAGATGAGAGGGATTCTGGGCCGAACTTTGACATTGTCTATTGCACACCCCTTCAAGCACCTGTTTAATAATAGCAGCCACTAAATTTGCTAAGCATGGAATGTCAGATCATTAATGTACCAACGTTTTTCCAGAAAGAATTATGTCTGTGATTCTCCTTATATATTGCTCATTTATATCTATTATCACATTACCCTGAGCTGGACTTCTATTTTGACCATTGAAAATGACAAAAATCTTGTATTTGTCTTATATGTGGCATATAAAGGAGTAGGCTCTGGAGGAACATTTTGAACAAATACAGTAACATTAAAAGCAGTGAATATTTCTATATTTTGCAGATGATGAAGACACAAGGTCATCATAGGAGAAAGAAGATAGCTCCACTGACATATATAATCCCATGTGGTTATAACCAGAATATATAATCATCTATTAGAAGTAGAGTGGTAAATGACAGGGACTTTTCACAAAAACAATTGGATAATAGCATGCTAAATTTGTTCTCCATCTCAAATCTGAGGAGAAGAATTTTCTGAGTGAAGATATCAGTAAGAAGACCTGAGAAACCAGGAATGATTTCATTTCTTCTGAGAACTGGGGAAACCAACCTATAAGAGTTAACTTTTCTTTGAAAGCTCTGCACAGTTCAGGCATCAATTTTGATGATGTGTCTGCCTGAAAAAGATTGTCATTATTTTCATCACATCTGTAGCTCAAATTGGACTCTTCTAAAAGCATTTAGAATTGGAATTTCCTATGAATATCTTCTACCATTCTTAAAACTAGAAAGTCATGCCCATGTCTTCGCTAGGATGACCCTAACATTTCTTCTAGCACTGAGTGTCCTCTAAAACCCACCTGTCAGGCTGCTATACCAATCGTTAACGCTTTCTCTTCACCAGGACATTGACAAAAGAATGGAACTGGTGAAGAAAGAAGGTGAGAAGAGGCTAATTTTATGAACCTCTGTTTTGTGCTGTAATCTTTTGTTTATATTTTAGCATGCTTTGCTTTGTGTATACTGAATTTTTTCAGCAAAATATGGAAAAGTACGTACTCTATATGACCAGAGATATTCTTGGGAATTACAATGTAGCAAGAGATAATTTCTAAAATAAAAACAAGTCTGACTTGGAAGTTTGTTTTGTTCATTACTATTTAACTACAGTCTAACTCAGCCCTAATAGAACACCAGTAGGAGGACTAAAGATATTTGGAACATTTACATAAAATGTAAAATTAGCCAACAGTGGATTAGGTTTAAAAATCATTCAGTTTGGTTAAGGCAACAAGTAATTACCAAGTCAATGAGCATCTGTTATGTTAAAAAATCAAATGACTATGTTAATGGGATAATACTATAGGCTGTTTTGTACTTTTCCTGTGTAACTTTTTTTTTACTTTACTGTTGTAGTTTGTATAATTTAAAAATAATCCAATTCTAAGTTGCTGAGATTGCTCTCTGGGAAGTTCCAAATTCAACTCTACTCATTTGATAAAGTTTTGTTTTCCCCTTAGAACTCTGATATGTGTAGGGGTGTGTGTGTGTGTGTGTGTGTGTGTGTGTGTGTGTGTAAACAAATGCATGAAGATACATCAGTTACCTAAATCTGAAAATGACATGGTTATCAAAAATGTGAAGTCACAGGAACTCACCCTCTGCTGATGAGAGTGTAAATTGTTTAAACAGCACTATAGCAATATTTAGTTAGATTGATGATACGCATATCCTAAAACCCAGCAATCCCACTACTAGATCTCTACAGCTATGTGTGAGAAACTCTCACATATACACACCAGGAACCAAATACAAACATGTTCACTGCAGCACTGTGTGTTTTAGAGAAGAGCTGAAGCCAACATGAAAGTCCTATTGTGGTCTACTTATACAATAGCATATGATACAGCAGCTAAATTGATAAACTGGAGGCATATCTGCAATCACACACAAATCTCAAAGATAATATTGAACCAGAAAGAGTTGCAGAAGGATACATTATGACATCATTTGTACAACATTTTTAAACCTGAAAAGCAGTACCACATAATGTTTATGGCTACTGAGAACTGGAGTGAAAACTCAAAGGCATATATGGGATGACAAACACCAAATTTAAGACAGTGGTTATCTTTCAGTGGGAAGAGGTAAAATGGGGGTCCAATTATCATCATAATGCTTTATTTCTTAAGCTGGGAGATGGAAAAGATGTACATTCCTTACATTATTCTCTATACATATTTGAATGCCTGACATTTCATAATTTAAAAGAGTAAATTAAGTAATAAAAATGCAAATTCAAGTAAATCCTTGTGCTACATCCAGGACTATGTTAGGAATTGAGAGGGATTTTTTTTTTTAATTAGATAACTCTGCTTGACCTTAAGGAGTTTGCACTAAGTCACGGTCATTAGAGTTAGGTAACCTTCTGAGATAATAGTTTTTCTTGAACATTGAGCACCTGGGAAACTTGTCCCCTTCACTGATTTGCCACATAATGTTGATCAATGTATGAAATTAGTTTTCTATCTGGTCATTTGAGGTTGTATAGAGCACAGCCCAATTTGATGCACATAAGAGCTAAGAGAGGTGATATTAAGTGGCATTGTTTCATTGGAGAAGCAATTACACTGTAAATACAGGGAGATTTTAAATAAAATTTGGGCATTCAAGCAAAAAATGTAATACCTGAATGTGTGCTGTGGGCACAAAATGTCAGCAACCAACATCAGAGAATGACCATAGGTTAATAAAAATACAGCGCATGAATTCAGCGTCAGACTGCTAAGTACAGCCAGTAATTGCTTTGGAAATCAAAGACGGAAAAATCACTTGGGATGTAAATAATTGAAGAAGACTTCAAAGAATAAATGGGATTCACACCAAGTCTTTACTTAAAGGCTCACAATGCTTTCCTTCCAGTTTCTTCATAATAACAATGGAAAATTCTTTCATGCCTTAGAAGGAGTTTCTATAGGTCACTTTCTTTCTTTTTTTTTTTTTTTTTAATATATATGTATTTTTTATTGCATTTTAGGTTTTGGGGTACATGTGAAGAACACACAAGATACACACATGGCAGTGTGATTTGCTGCCTTCCTCCCCCATCACCTATATCTGGCATTTCTCCCCATGCTATCTCTCCCCAACTCCCCCACCCCCCGCTGTCCCTCCCATATTTCCCCCCCCCCAACATACCCCAGTGTGTGATGCTCCCCCTCCCTGTGTCCATGTGTTCTCATTGTTCAACACCCAGCTATGAGTGAGAACATGCGGGGTTTGATTTTCTGTTCTTGTGTCAGTTTGCTGAGAATGATGGTTTCCAGGTTCATCCATGTCCCTACAAAGGACACGAACTCATCGTTTTTGATGGCTGCATAATATTCCATGGTATATATGTGCCACATTTTCCTTGTCCAGTCTGTCATTGATGGGCATTTGGGTTGGTTCCAGGTCTTTGCTATTGTAAACTGTGCTGCAATGAACATTCGTGTGCATGTGTCCTTATAGTAGAACGATTTATAATACTTTGGATATATACCCAGTAATGGGATTGCTGGGTCAAATGGAATTTCTATTTCTAGGTCCTTGAGGAATCGCCACACTGTCTTCCACAATGGTTGAACTAATTTACACTCCCACCAACAGTGTAAAAGTGTTCCTATTTCTCCACATCCTCTCCAGCATCTGTTGTCTCCAGATTTTTTAATGATCGCCATTCTAACTGGTGTGAGATGGTATCTCAATGTGGTTTTGATTTGCATTTCTCTAATGACCAGTGATGATGAGCATTTTTTCATATGTTTGTTGGCTTCATGTATGTCTTCTTTTGTAAAGTGTCTGTTCATATCCTTCGCCCACTTTTGAATGGGCTTGTTTGTTTTTTTCTTGTAAATCTGTATTAGTTCTTTGTAGATTCTGGTTATCAGCCCTTTGTCAGATGGGTAGACTGCAAAAATTTTTTCCCATTCTGTTGGTTGCTGATTTACTCTAATGACTGTTTCTTTTGCTGTGCAGAAGCTGTGGAGTTTGATTAGGTCCCATTTGTCTATTTTGGCTTTTGTTGCCAATGCTTTTGGTGTTTTGGTCATGAAGTCCTTGCCTACGCCTATGTCCTGAATGATTTTGCCTAGATTTTCTTCTAAGGTTTTTATGGTGTTAGGTATTACGTTTAAGTCTTTAATCCATCTGGAGTTAATTTTAGTGTAAGGTGTCAGGAAGGGGTCCAGTTTCTGCTTTCTGCACATGGCTAGCCAGTTTTCCCAACACCATTTATTAAACAGGGACTCCTTTCCCCATTGCTTGTTTTTGTCAGGTTTGTCAAAGATCGGATGGTTGTAGATGTGTTGTGTTGCTTTGGAGGCCTCTGTTTTGTTCCATTGGTCTATATCTCTGTTTTGGTACCAGTACTGTGCTGTTTTGATTACTGTAGCTTTGTAGTGTAGTTTAAAGTCCTGTAGTGTGATGTCTCCAGCTTTGTTCTTTTTGCTTAGAATTGACTTGGCTGTGTGGGCTCTCTTTTGGTTCCATATGAAGTTTAAGGTGGTTTTTTCCACTCCTGCAAAGAAGGTCATTGGTAGCTTGATAGGGATAGCATTGAATCTGTAAATTACTTTGGGCAGTATGGCCATTTTCACGATATTGATTCTTCCTAACTATGAACATGGGATGTTTCTCCATCTGTTTGTGTCCTCTCTTATTTCGTTGAGCAGTGGTTTGTAGTTCTCCGTGAAGAGGTCCTTTATGTTCCTTGTTAGTTGTATTCCTAGGTATTTTATTCTCTTTGTAGCAATTATGAATGGCAGTTGGTTCTTGATTTGGCTGTCTTTAAGTCTGTTATTGGTGTATAGGAATGCTTGTGATTTTTGCACATTGATTTTGTATCCTGAGACTTTGCTGAAGTTGCTTATCAGTTTCAGGAGATTTTGGGCTGAGACGATGGGGTCTTCTAGATATACAATCATGTCGTCTGCAAATAGAGACAATTTGACTTCCTCCTTTCCTATTTGAATACCCTTTATTTCTTTTTCTTGCCTGATTGCTCTGGCTAGAAATTCCAGTACTATATTGAATAAGAGTGGTGAGAGAGGGCATCCTTGTCTAGTGCCAGATTTCAAAGGGAATGCTTCTAGTTTTTGCCCATTCAGTATGATATTGGCTGTTGGTTTGTCGTAAATAGCTTTTATTGTTTTGAGATACGTTCCGTCAATACCTAGTTTATTGAGGGTTTTTAGCATAAAAGGGCTGTTGAATTTTGTCAAAGACCTTCTCTGCATCAGTTGAGATAATCATGTGGTTTTTGTCTTTGGTTCTGTTTATGTGGTGAACTATGTTTATAGATTTGCGTATGTTGAACCAGCCTTGCATCCCCGGGATGAATCCTACTTGATCATGGTGGATAAGCTTTTTGATGTGCTGTTGCAATCGGTTTGCCAGTATTTCATTGAAGATTTTTGCATCTATGTTCATCATGGATATTGGCCTGAAGTTTTCTTGTCTTGCTGAGTCTCTGCCGGGTTTTGGTATCAGGATGATGTTGGTCTCATAAAATGATTTGGGAAGGATTCCCTCTTTTGGATTGTTTGGAATAGTTTCAGAAGGAATGGTACCAGCTCCTCTTTGTTTGTCTGGTAGAATTCGGCTGTGAACCCATCTGGACCTGGGCTTTTTTTGGGTGGTAGGCTCTTAATTGCTGCCTCAACTTCAGCCCTTGTTATTGGTCTATTCAGGGTTTCGACTTCTTCCTGGTTTAGTCTTAGGAGGATGCACGTGTCCAGGAATTTATCCATTTCTTCCAGGTTTACTAGTTTATGTGCATAGAGTTGTTTGTAATAATCTCTGATGATGGTTTGAATTTCTGTGGAATCTGTGGTGATATCCCCTTTATCATTTTTTATTGCATCTATTTGATTATTTTCTCTTTTCTTTTTTATTAATCTGGCTAGTGGTCTGTCTATTTTGTTGACCTTTTCGAAAAACCAGCTCCTGGATTTATTGATTTTTTGAAGGACTTTTTGTGTCTCTATCTCCTTCAGTTCTGCTCTGATCTTAGTTGTTTCTTGTCTTCTGCTAGGTTTTGAGTTTTTTTGATCTTACTCCTCTAGCTCTTTCAATTTTGATGATGTGGGTTCAATTTTAGATCTCTCCTTGCTTCTCATGTGGGCATTTATTGCTACATATTTTCCTCTAGACACTGCTTTAAATGTGTCCCAGAGATTCTGGTATGTTGTGTCTTCATTCTCGTTGGTTTCAAAGAACATCTTTATTTCTGCCTTCATTTCATTGTTTATCCAGTCAACATTCAAGAGCCAGTTGTTCAGTTTCCATGAAGCTGTGTGGTTCTGAGTTAGTTTCTGAATTCTGAGTTCTAACTTGATTGTGCTGTGGTCTGAGAGACTGTTTGTTATGATTTCCATTCTTTTGCATTTGCTGAGGAGCGATTTACTTCCAATTATGTGGTCAGTTTTAAGGTAGGTGTGATGTGGTGCTGAGAAGAATGTATATTCTGTGGATTTGGGGTGGAGAGTTCTGTAAATGTCTATTAGGTTTTCTTGGTCCAGGTCTGAGTTCAAGTCCTCGATATCCTTGTTAATTTTCTGTCTCATTGATCTGTCTAATATTGACAATGGGATGTTCAAGTCTCCCACTATTATTGTGTGGGAGTCTAAGTCTCTTTGTAAGTCATTAAGAACTTGCCTTATGTATCTGGGTGCTCCTGTATTGGGTGTGTATATATTTAGGATCGTTAGCTCTTCTTGTTGCATTGATCCTTTTACCATTATGTAATGTCCTTCTTTGTCTCTTTTGATCTTTGTTGGTTTAAAGTCTATTTTATCAGAGATGAGAATTGCAACTCCTGCTTTTTTTTTGCTCTCCATTTGCTTGGTAAATCTTCCTCCATCCCTTTATTTTGAGCCTTTGCGTATCCTTGCATGTGAGATGGGTTTCCTGGATACAGCACATCGACGGGTTTTGGCTTTTTATCCAGTTTGCCACTCTATGTCTTTTGATTGGGGCACTTAGCCCATTTACATTTAGGGTTAATATTGTTATGTGTGAATTTGATCCTGCCATTTTGATGCTAGCTGGCTGTTTTGCTGGTTAGTTGATGCAGTTTCTTCATTGTGTTGATGCTCTTTACCATTTGGTATGTTTTTGGAGTGGCTGGTACTGGTTGTTCCTTTCTATGTTTACAGCCTCTTTCAGGAGCTCTTGTAAAGCAGGCCTTGTGGTGATGAAATCTCTGAGTGCTTGCTCGTTCATAAAGGATTTTATTTTTCCTTCACTTATGAAGCTTAGTTTGGCTGGATATGAAATTCTGGGTTGAAAGTTCTTTTCTTTAAGGATGTTGAATATTGGCCCCCACTCTCTTCTGGCTTGTAGGGTTTCTGCTGAGAGATCTGCTGTGAATCTGATGGGCTTCCCTTTGTGGGTAACCTGACCTTTCTCTCTGGCTGCCCTTAGCATTTTCTCCTTCATTTCAACCCTGGTGAATCTGATGATTATGTGCCTTGGGGTTGCTCTTCTTGAGGAATATCTTTGTGGTGTTCTCTGTATATCCTGGACTTGAATATTGGCCTGCCTTGCTAGGTTGGGGAAGTTTTCCTGGATAATATCCTGAAGAGTATTTTCCAGCTTGGATTCATTCTCTCTGTCACATTCAGGTACACCTATCAAACGTAGATTAGGTCTTTTCACATAGTCCCATATTTCTTGGAGACTTTGCTCATTCCTTTTTACCCTTTTTTCTCTACTCTTGCCTTCTCATTTTATTTCATTTAATTGATCTTCGACCTCTGATATCCTTTCTTCTGCTTGGTCAATTCGGCTGATGAAACTTCTGTATGCTTTGCGAAGTTCTTGTGTTTTTCAGCTCCATCAATTCAGTTATAATCCTCTCTAAGTTGGTTATTCTCATTAGCATTTCGTCAAATCTTTTTTCAAGGTTCTTAGTTTCTTTGCATTGGGTTAGAACATGTTCTTTTAGCTCACAGAAGTTTCTTATTACCCACCTTCTGAAGCCTGATTCTGTCATTTCATCACACTCATTCTCCATCCAGCCTTGTTCCCTTGCTGGTGAGGAGTTGTGATCCCTTGTAGGAGGAGAGGCGTTCTGGTTTCGGGTGTTTTCCTCCTTTTTGTGCTGGTTTCTTCCCATCTTTGTGGATTTATCTACGTGTGGTCTTTGTGGTTGGTGATTTTCAGATGGAGTCTCTGAGTGGATGTCCAGTTTGTTGATGATGAAGTTATTTCTTTCTTAGTTTTCCTTCTAACAGTCTGGCCCCTCTGCTGTAGGACTGCTGAGGTCCACTCCCGGCCCTGCTTGCCTGGGGGATCACCTGCAGCAGCTGCAGAACAGTAAGGGTTGCTACCAGTTTCTTCTTCTGCTATCTTTGCCCTAGAAGGGTACCCACCAGATGTCAGTTTGAGCTCTCCTTTATGAGGTGACTCGTTGGATATACGGGGGTCAGGGAGCTGCTTGAGGAGACAGTCTGTCCTTTATAGGAGCTCAAGTGCTGAGCTGTGAGCTCTGTTGTTCATTCAGAGCTGCTGGGCAGGTACGTTTAAGTCTGCTGCAGCAGAACTCATAAACCCCTTTTTTCCCCCAGGTGCTCTGTCCCGGGGAGTTAGGGCTTTATTTTTGAGTTTCCCTTGTGCTGCTGCCTTTTTCTCAGGGCTGCCTTGCCCAGCAAGGAGGCAGCCTAGTCACTGTCTGCCTGTAGAGGCTTTGCTAAGCTGCTGTGGGCTCCGCGCAGCTGCTGTGTGAACTTCCCTGCAGTCCTGTTTATACTGGTGTAGTTATAACTGCCTCGGCAATGGCGGGCTGCCTCTGCAATGGCAAACTACCTCTGTAGTGGTGGACTGCCTTGGTAATGGCGGACGCCCCTCCGCCACAGAGCTGGACCGTCCGGGTTCAGCTGTGCTTGCTGTGAAACTCTCAATCCAGAGCGTTTCTGATTGCTGGTTTTTGGGGGGGGGTGGGACCAGCCGAGCCTGATCACCTGGCTCCCTGCCTCAGAGGGTTTTTTTTTTTTTTTTTTAGTTGAATGATCGAGTGTCTCCCAGGTGTTCCAGTCGCCTGTTGAAAAGGCACCGGGATCTGTGGGATTTCCTGTGCAGGGACCCACTGCGCTGGCTGAAACAGCGGGCGCTGAGATTCGTGATGCTTTTTTTTGCCTGGGAAATCTCCTGGCCTGGCTGCCTGTTTCAGTCCCCTTTTTAAATCAGATGAATGGGCAGCTCTGCCTCCCCAGAGCTCCAATTGCCAGCTAAAACAGCAGCCAGACCCATGTATTTTGTACGGGGGAACCGCCGCGTCGGGGCGCCGGGCAAAACAGCCGTGCGGGCGAAAACAGCTGCGCCGGCCAAACCAGCTGTGCTGGTGACCCGTGGGGGCTCCTCCACCTGAATCTCCTGGTCTGTGAGCAATAAAAATCCGTCTGGGAATGCGGCGTCCACTCACCCTCCGTGCTTTCACTGGGAGCTGCAATCCTGAGTTGCTCCTAATCGGCCATCTTGGATCCCGACCTTCAGGTGAAATTCTTTCTATAGGTCACTTTCTAATGTGACATTTGCTTATCTTTCCAGCCCAGTCTTTTCTCACTGCAAGGAACCTCTTCCACTCTCTACTCCTATTTATTCTTCTAGGCTGGCTCTCACTTGCTTAGGAACACCTTCCATACAGTGGGGTTGGTAATTATTTTCATCACATCTGTATCTCAGATTGGACTCTTCTAAAAGCATTTAGAATTGCAATTTCCTAGGAATATCTTCTACCCATTCTTAAAACTGGAATCCCAACCCCACTGTATATTCCCTTAGTACCCGAATCTCTCCCTCTGGGCCCTCATTAGGGAGAGTTATAATGGCCCATTCACTTGTCAATATCCCCAAGTAGCACTTAAGTGAGCTTCTCCATCTTGTTTATCACCATGCTCCCAATAACCAGGATGGTGCCTGGCACTTAAAAGGCATGCAATAAAAATCTGATGAATGAGTGAACAAACTCTCCTTGATGGATAAATATGGTTTGGTTTGATGCCAGTGAGGGGAACTGGCATGAGCAGTGATGAGAAAACAAAAGCTAGAAAGAGCTGTATGTCTGTGCGCTGAGGCAAGTGGAGAAATAGGCTTGTATGGAGACCGGTGTGGCTGGAAATTTGAGACCACAGCAAGTGTGGTGAGTGGCTGAAGTGCCTTTTTCAAAAAGCCTTTAAAAATAGCAAATTGAAAAGAAATTTTGAACCATTCCATAACATCCAATCTATTTAAATATGGGGTGATATAGAAGCAAAATTGTATGCCCTCAAAAAGGAGCCATGGTACATGCATTAAGCACCCATTTTTCAGAGGTTCTCTGCAGAAATGACCCATGGCCAACCCACTGCAGCCTTACGTGACATGAGAAGATGTGCTGTAGAACAGCTGGTCAGGATTACAGATGACTAAGAATCCTGTGATATCTCTGGAAAACTGCAGTTGACATTTAAAACCTGATTTCTAAATCTTTTATCTGAGTGTGAGCAGTAGGGGTGAAAATTTGAACAGGCACGGTGGAGAATCTGTGCAGCCCCTGTCAGCCTCCCGAAACTGGAACCCTTTTCCATGTTTCTAGAGTAACCTATCTACTTCGAGTACATGTCTCCTACTGCAAGATTACCAGAGGCCAGCCCCAGAACCCTGGGGTTTTCTTTGACCAAATTTCTTCTCTAGACCTGCGTTATCCACCTTGACAACCCTAGACTCCCTCACCTTGTAGAATGCTAGGAACTTAATAGAGGTTCAATACCTGTTTTTATTCGTGGAGGAAGGGATGAATGAATAAGCTCTCTCTTGCTGATTCTGGGTAAAATCCTGTTGGCCTCCCTCTCTTCATCTCCACAGTTTCTACTTCCCAAAATGAATTTAGATTGCAAATGCTATAATAACTAGCAGTTGTCCTCCACACAAAGGCTGCTGATAAGGATGTTCTCACCTCCTGTGATGGAAACAATAGCTGTGGAGAGGACTTGCTCACAAGAGGACTATTTGTAATCTCTTTCAAAGAATAGGTAAGAGTCCAGAATGATGGCTATCATAAGAATAGACTAGCAAACAACACAAATTATCTTTTGTCCTCTCAGGTGCTGGCATTTCTGCAATACAAAAGGTTTTTCTAGTGTAACATAAATTGATCTACAAGCACCTTGTGTTTCATGGCTTTGGATGGCCACAGTGCTAATCAAAGTATAGCTAGTGGTCCATGAGCCAGGAGCATTAGCAGGGCCTGAGAGTTTGTCAGAAATGCAGAGTCTCCGGGCTCCGTTCCAAGTCTACTGGATCAGAATCTGCATTCTGAGATCTCCAGGTGATTCGTGTGCACATCTAAGTTTGCAAAGTGCTGGCCTAGAATTCGCTTGCTTGAAACTCTGTGGCTGAGTAGATTATTGTGTAGATTTTTAGTTCTGAACGGCATAGTATGTTGGGTATCTACCACATAACATTCATTGTGCCAGAGGCAGGGGATATAAAGATCAATAAAAGGTGGCATGTGCCTTGAAATCATGGTCTAGCTGGGGTGACTGACCCAGAAAGAGATCATTTAATTTAATGTAGTGGTGCTGAGGTGAAGATATATACTTAGTCCCGTGGGGGATATGGAGAAGGACTCCTTAGCCCAGACTGGGTACCCAGAAAGATTTTCTTCAAGGGACTTCCTTTGATCTCAATGAAAATGCCTGGATAAAATTTATCAAGAAAAAAATAAGATAGGCAATCCAGAATGAAGGAAGAGTCTCTCCTGGCCTCCTGGCTCCTCATCCCTAAGTAGATTTAAAAAAAAAACAAAACTGTAAGCCCTGTCGTGTTCACGGAGAAGAGGGGGGTGACTATGGAGATTCTGTATTGCTGAATGGAGTCAAGGAGTGTGGAAGAGGAGGAGAAAGAGCTTAGCCCAAGCCAGCCACAGAAGGCCTTGTGTACCATGCTGAAGAGTTCAGATTCTATTTTAAAGGCACTGGGCTGCCCCTGAGGACAGGGAAGAGACATAGTTAGACATTTATTGTGGCTTGCACTGGCTGCTGAAAGAAGAGGGAACTGGAGGGGAGGAAAAATTAGTCACAGAGTAACCAGTTATCTGGGCAAGAATAGATAATAGTGTTCAGGATGGAAATTAGTTGACATATGAGGGAAATACTTAAAAGATCAAATTAGTAGGGTATGATCATCGATTGGTTTGGACAGAAGATAAGGGAGAGGGGGAAGACTGGATGTCTAGACCAGTGGTTCTCAAACTTGAGTGTGTATCAGAATCCCCTGGAGGGCTTGTTAAAATACACATTACTAGGCCTCACCCCAAAGTTTCTGAGTAATTTGCTAGAATCACTTGAGGAGATTTTTAAACTACTAATGCCTGCACCTCACCCCAGGATCCTGACTGAATTGGTGTGAAATGCAGCCTGGACACAGCATTTTTAAAGCTCCCAGTGACTCCAGTGTTAAACACAACTTCATTCTATTTGGAATACAGGCAGAGGAGTCATTTTGGCTATAAATTTGTGAAAATTATTTTTACATATTCCTACAAATACCTCATTATGTGTGTCCTGTTATGTGTGTAAATACATAGTCAATCTCTCTGGAAGATGAATATAGCATATAGTAACTACTATCTAAAGGAACATATACTAAAAAGATAAAACAGATACTACTTCCACACCTAAGGCACGAGGAAGGGGGAAAAGAAAAGAAAAAAAAAACCACATTTGTTGAGCTCCTCCAATGTGCCAGATACTAGAGTAAGTACTTTATATACATTGTCTTATCTAATGCTGACAACAAAAGCAAGAGTAAGATATCCTTATCTTCATTCCTTTAATGAGGGATCCTGAACTCGAGAGAGAGACAGTCACACAATTCAAGGTAAAGAGGGGATTTAGATCTGGATTTGCCTGGTTCTTACAAAGGCTATTTGCATACATTCTCATTAGAAGAGAAACTGGCTGTATGATACAGAAAAAAATAGCCAGAATTAGGCATCAGGTGCTTGAATCCTAACCCTAGCTCTACCCCTAACTAGTTGTGCCACTTTGAATGACTCTCCATTTTTCTGGGCCTTGATTTCCTCATCAACAAAATGGGGATAAAATTTTTACCAACCTCATCGGATTAAATGAGATAATACCTAGCACAATACCTGACACATGGAAGATACTCAAATAACGTTAACTCTTATTATCTACTTCCTCTTCATTATCATTATCAGTAAAATGAGGGAACTAGGCTAATCTTCCCTAAAATTCCTTCAAATTATGAATGCTGTGATTAAGAATTTACTACTTTGGTGTCTGCAGCTACTTTCTGATACTCTTTAGTGACTTCATCTTAAGAACTAGTCTTTGTTTAAAATCAGCCCCTCTTCCTGTAACTCCCCATCTTACCACTTCATCTCCTCCCTGCGTTGTGTGGCTGTTTCCTGGCCATCCATTGCTGCGACAAAGCTATGTCAATGTTGTGGTGACTCTCGCAGGAGCTCCATCACGTCTCTTGTGCAGCGCTGCTGTGTTCAGCAGTCTCTGCAGTGCCTGTGTGGGAGTCCTTATGCCAGGTCAGTGGGAATTCCGTTCTGTGAACACATTTGCAGTGATAAATGAACCACACTGTGCAGCTCTGAGGCTAAGGATCTTATCTATTACCTGATGCCCCGTAGGCTTAAAGATGCAATTTGGAATTATGGAAAGAGTAAGACTCGTTTTACCATATGCAGGTTATGTGATGCTGGACTTGTGGTTTACCTTTTTGGAACCTCCATTTTTCTCATCTGTGAAATTGGTTTTGTGAGATTTGGCACGTGTAAAGTGCTTTACATGGTGTCTGGCTCACAGCAGCTCCTCAGCAGAAGTTGGAAGCCATCCCTAATGACTCTATTTGGGAAGCTGGCAATAACATTCAGGACAGGCCAAGGAACAGGGTTGTGTAGAACTTTGGAGAGGGCTGATCATGGCGTTTTAAACTTTTTACAGTAGACTTGCGGTCACAGAGACACTTCTGTGAGACTTCATTCAAAAAAAAAAAAAAAATCCATGATCCCATTTGCCTCCAGACTGACTAAATTAAAATCTCTAGATACAAACACAGAAGCTGCATTTTAACACACTCTTTAGATAATTCTTTTTTTTTTTTTTTGAGACGGAGTCTCGCTATGTCACCTAGGCTGGAGTGCAGTGGCGTGATCTTGGCTCACTGCAACCTCCGCCTCCTGGGTTCAGATGATTCTCCTGCCTCAGCCTCCCTAGTAGCTGGGACTACAGATGCGTGCCACCACACCTGGCTAATTTTTTATATTTTTATTAGAGATGGGATTTTACCATGTTAGCCAGGATGGTCTTGATCTCCTGACCTCATGATCTGCCCACCTCAGCCTCCCAAAGTGCTGGAATTACAAGGCGTGATCTTTAGATAATCCTTATGTGTATTTTACTATATTTCTTTAATCTACATTGCTATAAAAATATTACTTGCTCAAACATTTTTTAAAAATAGAATACTAGAAAGTTCATAGTAAAAGATAGCCACTACCTTCCTTCTCCTGCCCATCTCTATTTTCCAGAAGTTACCATGTTAGTTCTGAATATTCATGTCCCCCAAAATGCATACCTTGAAATTGTAACCCCCAACATAATGGTATTAGAAAGTGAGACCTCCAGATATAGGTGATGGGGAGGAAGGCAGCAAATCATACTGCCATGTGTGTACCTATGCAACAATTTTGCATGTTCTTCATATGTACTCCAAAACCTAAAATGCAATCAAAATAAATAAATAAATAAATAAAAGACAGTGAGACCTTGGGGGGGGGAGTGGTGATTAGATCTGTCTTTATGAATGAGATGAGTGCCCTTGAAAAAGAGAACTGAGGGGAGTTTGTCTCTTCCACCATACAAGAACATAGAGAGAAGGCACCATCTATGAGAAAACAGGCTCCCACCAGATAGCCAAGCTGTTGACACGTTGATCTTGGACTTTCCAGTCTCTACAATTGCAAGAAATAAATTTCCATTGCTCATATGCTGCCCAGTCTGTGGTATTTTGTTATAGCAGCCCAAATAGACGAAAACAACTTATTATACTTGGACAAGTTTCTTCGATTTGTACCTCCCTATTTCTAAATAACGTGCTAATACTGCAATTTCATGTCATATTTTAGACATTATCTGCTGACTTTCTATTATGATTAATATTTAGCAATTTACCTGGCATAATTGTCCATTCTCACCTTCTTGATATAGTCACTTACGTTTCTGTTAAGTCAAGAGTTAGGGTTGCTATTTTATAACTATGTAAATATTGTTTAATATTGATCTAAGAACAGACTGTGAGTATGTTCACTTTCTGATTGAACTTCTATTTTGTCTTAGAGTTTCAGCTCTGTCAAACAACTTTCAATTTTAATTTCTAAATACTTTAAGATATAAAATACTTAGCATTTTCTTTCCCTTGCCCTTGGAGACTTCACTCCCAGAGTGCTCCATTCTTCTGCTCTGCATGAACTCTTAATTCTGGTTTCCTCATTAGTTCGCTAGTGCCTGGTCTCATGTTTTCTTCTTTCTTAGTTTATTTACTTACTTTAAGTACACTCCCCAGAAATGTCCTTTAAAAACAGTGCATTGCAGGGATAACTTTTCAGTACTTACCTGCCTCACAATATCTTTATTCTGCCCTCACACTTGATTAACGGTTTATACAAGATTGACTAGTGTTCCTCCAAAATTTATGTCCACCAGTAACCTCAGAATGTGACCTTATTTGGAAATAGGATCTTCACAGATGTAGTAAGGTAAGATGAGGTCATACTGAATTAGAGTGGACCCTAAATCCTATGACTGGTGTCATCATAAGAAGACTTTATAAGGACAACAAGACACGGACAGAGGAAAGAGAGCCATGTGAAGACAAAGGCAGAGATTGGAATGACACATCTACAGGCAGAGAACAACACTGAGGATTGTGGACAACTACCAGAAGCCTGGAGAGAAACATGGAACAGATTTTCCCTCAAAGACTCTAAATAAATCAACTCTGCTGATATCTTGATTTTGGACTTCTGGCCTCCATAAGTGTGAGAGAATGAGTTTCTGTTGTTTGAAGCTATCCAGTTTATGGTGCTTTGTTATGGCAGCCCCAGGAAACTAATACATGATTTATCTGGGATAAAATTCTGTGTTGAGGCCAAGCATGGTGGCTCATGCCTATAATCCCAGCAGTTTGGGAGGTCGAGGCAGGCAGATCACTGGAGGCCAGCAGTTCGAGACCAACTGCCCAACATGGCAAAACCCGTCTCTATAAAAATATAAAAGTTAGCTGGGTGTGGGGGTACATCTCTAATCCCAGCTGCTCAGGAGGCTGAGGCATGAGAATTGCTTGAAATAGAGAGATGGAGGTTGTGGTGAGCTGAGATTGGACTACTGCACTCTAGCCTGGGTGACAGAGTGAGACTGTCTCGAAACAAACTAATGAAAAATTATATGTTGAGTATCAGCGACCTCCAAATTATGACAGCACTGCTCTATGTCATTACAGTTTCTGATGTTGGTTTAAGAAGTCTAATGCCACTTCAATTTCATTTCTTTGTATGTGAAGTGTCCCCCCCCCCCCACAAACTTTTAGTATCATGTATTTATCTCTGGTGTCCTAAAATTTATTCACCAAATTTAGTTCACTAAGTGAACTAAAATTCATGAAGATCTATCTTAGTGTGTTTCTTTTTTTCATTAATGGACATGGGCACATGGAGAGCTTTTTCAATATGGCAAGTCCTTTGGTCCTGAAATTTTTTTTTTTTTTACGTTATTTCTTTGACAATTTCCTCTTCTCTATTGGTTGAAAGTTCAGTATCCCAAACTGACCTCTCCAAATTTCTTATCCTCTATTTCCTATTCTCTACTTCTCTCTTTTCCCCACTTTCTTAGTGATTTCCTTGACTCTCTCTGTGTTTTCTGTTAATCCAGTTTGCTTATTCTGTTGGTTTGTATCTTTCTCATATAGAAAACTTTCCTCAAATGTACATGAAGGCTATCTGGTTTTGTTTAACAGTGTGACAGCAAATAACTGATTAGACACTCTGTGTGAAGAAGGAGCTTGTCATCCGACTCTGGAGAGAGAAAGAGAACCTAAGAACCCAACGGTTTTGCATGAGAGATTTCGATCAATCCCTCTGTACTCATATTCATAGTTTACCCACATCTTTTGCTCTACTCACTGTTTTGAATCCTGAGATTTTCCAAGCTTCTAAAGGGAGAATCAGATTGTTTCTTGTATCTGACACACAGTGTTGATAGCTTTCTCCACTCTGCTGAGAAAGAAAGTCCCCACTCTCAGATTTCTCTCTTTGAAAAATCTGTGTTAATCCTTGTTTGTGGCTGTATGTCTTCTAATTCTCTTTGTCCTTGTCTTAGTCCATTTGTGTTGCTGTAAAGGAATGCCTGAGGCTGGGTAATTTATAAAGGAAAGATGTTGCAGGCCCGAGCCACTGTGCGTGGCCTCAACACTGAATTTTGTACTAGATAAACCATGTGTTTATTTCCTGGGGCTGCCATAAACTGGATAGCTTAAAACAACAGAAATTTATCCTCTCACAGTTATGGAGGCCACAAGTCCAAAATCAAGATGTCAGCAGAGTTGATTTATTTATAAAGTTTATTTATAAGGCCAAATGTTATTTGGCTCACAGTTCTGAAGGCTAGACAGATTGGGCATCTGCATTGGTGAGGGCCTCATGCTGCTACCACTCATGGTAGAAGGTCAAAGGGGAGCCAGTGTGTGCAGAGATTACCAGTGACAGAGGAAGCAAAAGAGAAAAGGGGCGAGGTGTGGTGGCTTATGCCTGTAACCCCGGCACTTTGGGAGACTGAGGTGGGAGGATCACTTGAGGTCAGGAGTTCAAGACCAGCATGGCCAACATGGTGAAACCCTGTCTCTACTAAGAACACAAAAATTAGCCAGGCGTGATGGTGGATGCCTGTAATCCCAGCTACTCGGGAGGCTGAGGCAGGAGAATCACTTGAATCCTGGAGGCAGAGGTTGCAGTGAGCTGATATCATGCCACTGCATTCCAGCCTGGGCAACACAGACTTCATCTCAAAAAAAAAAAAAAAAAGAAGAAGAAGAAAAGGGAAAGGTGCCAGACTTTCTAAACAACCAGCTCTCACAGGAAGTAATAGAGTAAGAACTCTCCCCTAGGAATTAATCTGTTCATAAGGGATCCACCCTTATGACCCAAACACCTCTCACTAGGTCCCATCTCCAACATTGGGGATTAAATTTCAACATGAGCTTTGGAGGAGACAAATACCCAAAGCTTAGCAGTCCTTGTGAGTTACAGTTCTTTTTGATCTTTAAAGGGATTCCAAGAAGAGATAGATGTGCATGGTTATCCACCTAGTTGAGGAAAAAGTTTCCTTTATTTCCCAATGTACAATACACAGGAAATATTTCTATTATACATATTGTTTAGTGAAATACTTGAAGTAAAACAAAAAACACTGGCATTGGAAGATGTGGGTAGATGTCATTTCTGTCACTTACTATACACTTAATATATGTGAAACTCAGCTTCCTTGTCTTTATATTTTAAATGTATTCTCTTTTTTTAAATTAACAAACAAAATTTTGTACATTAATGGTGTGCAACATAATTCTTTGAAATATGTATACCTTGTAGAATGGCTAATCAAACTAATTAACAGATACATTCCTCAAATACTTGCTGTTTTTTAATGGTGATAATACTTAAAAATCTACTTTCAGCAATTTTCATGTATATAATGTATTGTTATTAACCATAGTCATCACAATGTGCAGCAGATCTCTTGATCTTATTCCCCTGTCTGAAACCTTGAATACTTTGACCAACATCTCCCCAATCCGTCTACAGCCTAGCCTCTGGTAGCCATTATTTTACTCTGTTTCTGTAAGTTCAACCTTTTTAGATTCCACATATAAGAGAAATAATGTGGAATTTGTCTTTCTGTGCCTGGCTTATTTTGCTTACATAATGTCCTCCAGGTTCATCAATGTTGTCACACATGACAGGATTCTTTTTAAAGCTGAATAGTATTCCATTGTGTATGTATACCACATTTTCTTAATCTGTTCATCCATTGATGGGCATTTCCTGACTGGCTGTTGTGAATAATGCTGCAGTGAACATGAGAGTGCAGACAACTCTTCAGCATACCAGTTTCATATCCTTTGGATAAATACCCAGAAGTAGGATTGCTGGAGTTTTAATTTTTTGAAGAACGTTCATACTATTTCTATGATAGCTGAACCTTTGTCTTTTAAAAGAGACAGAAGTATTCACCCATGCATAGTCAGTGCTAGTGCATAGCGGTTCATGTTTTCCATTTCGAGGGTTACTTAGAGTTAGCTGGACCACAGATAGGAAGAAAATCACAAATAGCATAGGCTTAATCCCTGCAATCCCTGTAGAACCTCAGTGTTTTGCCCCATAGTATGGAATGAAAGATGGATGATAGGGAGTGATCATTCAACTAACTCAACAGACTAATTCAGTTTCAGAAACTTTCTGATAGGGAATCTTCCTCAAAGATAATTTACAAATTGCTATATTGCAAATGAAAGGAGAAAAAGTCAATAAAAACTGTAGGCTTTCTCTTTCATTAGGCAAAGTGTGACTTTTCCACAAGAACAGAGCTGATTGAGAATGAGTCTTTCACATAGTTTCCAAAGACAGTTTATCTTTTTGAAATTTAACTGTAAGATCCCCCAGGAGTAAGAGAACATTAACTCACAGCCAGAATTCAGAAGGATAGTAACAAATTATTCATGGCTCAAGAAAAGACTTCTCACAAAATGTGTTGAATAATTGGATTTGAAATATTAACAAATGTTCTCAAGTTCCCACATGTGTATCCAAACTGATTTCCTCTAATTTTAGGTACAGCTCAATGAAATATCCTTTTCCCAACAGTCTAGAGACTCATATTCCTGAAAAGTAGAATATTTGTGAAAAGCACATTTGGAACTATTTTTATTATTTCTTGCTGCTAAAGATGAACTTATATTTTCTTTTTGAAATAATACTTTTCCTTATAAAAGTAATGTGAATCCATTATAGGAAACTTCAAAAAAATACAATTCACATTAAAATCTAGCATGTATTTTACAGTTACAAATTGTCTAATCTTGACACTCAATTTTCATCAAAAATACTTATCTGTATTTCAATTTCATAAAATTTAAAGTTAAAAAAAGCAGATTGAAATACTCAAGTTGTTTCAAATACACTTAAAGGTTTTCTTTCTTTCTTTCTTTCTTTTTTTTGAGATGCAGTTTTGCTTTTGTCGCCAGGCTGGAGGGCAATGGTGCGATTTTGGCTCATGGCAACCTCTTGCCTCCCAAGCGATTCTCCTGCCTCAACCTCCTGAGTAGCTGGGATACAGACATGTGCCACCATGCCTGGCTAATTTTTTGTATGTTTTAGTAGAGACGGGGTTTCTCCATGTTGGTCAGGCTGGTCTCGAACTCCCAACCTCAGGTGATCCACCTGCCTCGGCCTCCCAAAGTGCTGGGATTACAGGCAAGAGTCGCCATGCCAGCCCACTTAAAGGTTTTCTAATAGTTAAATGGGGTATAAGATTTTTAAATTTTAAATTAATTGAAATTAAGTTAAATTAAAACTCCAGTTTCACTTTCTGACTGGCCACATTTTAAGTGCTCAAGGGCCCATGTGGTTAGTGGCTACTGCATTAGACAGCACAGATATAGATAGACAGCTATATAGAAAAATAGACACAGGGCTAGGGATGTGGCTATGGATATGTCACATATAAGCATATCCCCATATCAATAACTATTATTCTAACACATGATTTTTAGTGATTGTGGACTATATCATCTCTTCATTCCTTTTATGAGTATATATGGCATAATTTATCTATTTATTCTCAATGATTTTGAACATTGCTGTTTTTTCGATTTTGTTATACAAAGTTATACTATATTTATAATTATTTTCTTGGGATAGATTCCTAGAAATGGTATTACTAAGTTTAAGTATAATTAAGTATATTAGACAGGGTTCTCTAGAGAAACAGAACCATTAGGATGACATATATATATATATATTTCTCTGTGTCTTGATGGGTGTGTGTATGTATATGCGCATGTATTTTAGGGAATATCCATAATTGGCTCATGTGATTGGGGAGGCTGGAAATCCAAACTCTGCAGGGTAGGCCAGCAAGCTGGAGACCAAGGAAAGAGTGCATGCTGTAATTCAAGCCCAGAGGGAGTCTGTTGGCAGAATTTCCTCTTCTTCAGGGGAGGCCAGTTTTTCTCTTCCTTCTCTTCTTTCTTTCTTTCTTTCTTTCCCTCTTTCTTCTTTCTTTTCTTTCTTTCTCTTTCTTTCCTTCTTTCCTTTTTTCTTTTCTTTCTCTTTCTTTCTTTCTGTCACTTCATGAAGAATAGTCTGCTTTACTCAAAGTCTATTAATTTAAATGTCAATTGCATCTAAAAAAAAATCTTCGCAGAAACTCTAGAATGTTTGACCAAATATGTGGTTGTCATGGGTTGCGAAGTTAACACATAAAATGAGCAATCACACTAAGTTTTGTTCTTGGTCACTGTCATGTCTTTGTGATTGTTTACGTTCTCATCTGCAGTGTATGAGCAAACTCATCATATTATACCCTAGCAAGTTAATCAATATTATATTTTTTCTATCTTTGTCAATTTTACATGCAAATAAATTTCATAATTTTAATGTACACACTTTTGATTAGCATGAGGTTGAATCCTCATGTATTTATTGATCATTTGTTACTTCCTATTCTGTTAGTTGTCTGTCATTTCTACGCAAAAGCTATGAAGTAAATCACAAAGGAAAAATGTTTACTGTATTCAGTTCCACAAAATTTAAGAAAATTTGTATAGAGTTTAAGAAAATCACGGACTGCAGAGACTGCTTGAGCAAAGATGGTAGATTTTGTGTTGATATATTAAAATATGTCAAATTCTCTACTGTTCAATAACATTTTGAGAGGTAGTAAGTTTTCTTGCAGAAAAGATATTCAAGCGAAGACTGGATGACTAATGTCAGGGACTCTTCAGATGGATTTCTAAATGAAGAATGCCCTAAAATACTTACAGTAAAATGTGGAGCTACTCTTATAATGCCCCTTCCAACACTTCTTCCTGTGGAAAGATCCATGTGTATAGCTGTGGTTATTTACTTAACATGATTTTGCATACCCCAAACTTCAAGGATTTTTTTCAATATACAGTTGAATTTGGACCAGCTTCCAAGAAGCACCAACACTGAATTCCCTTTCTCAAGAAAATTATGCAGAAGCAAAAAGAGGAATGTCTGGCAAAAACAATCTCAGAGGGACAAAGTTTGATGGTGAGGGAGAGTTGAAGCCCCTGCATGTGATAACCTTCCACTCTACGGCCAGTGTACACCAAGTTGTCACAGATGAAAGATCTCAAAAAAAAAAAACTTCCAAGCCTTCAATTCAACTTTTGAATGGCTGCTCTGACTTCTTATGATGTGAGCATTGCAGGGGAATCATTCCAATTCTGGACAATTAAAAAATTAAAATCATAAAAGTTTCTAAAATTCAATAATAAAGTACTAATAGATAAATAGACAAAATGTAACAAAAAATGAGCAGTGAAATGCTTATTGATAAAATGCTAGAATGAATTCAATAAGTACTCATTGAGTATTAACTGTGTCAGCCCTTTACTAAGTACTAGATATACCATTGTGAGCAAAATCTGCTGAGTTCTTAGATTTCATGAAGTTTATAGATGAATGGAGGAGACAGTCCTTAGTCTGTCTATGCAAATAAGCCTCAGATTACAACTGTAGTGGGTACAATGAAGTAAGGGTACATGATACACTAAGAGATGTAGTAGGGAGACCTGGACTGGTCCAGGCCGTCAGAGTTTGTCATCCTAAAAGAGGTGAACTGAGATCTGAATAATAAGTAACAGTTAGTAGGGGAAGTTAAGGAGTTGAATTGAGGAGAAAGAGAAGTATGTGAGAAGACAGGGAATACGGCACACTATCAGAAATAGATCTGATGCGGGTTAACACCGCTATTATCAAACTTCATTCAGGAAAACCAACAAGAGACAATAAAACAAAATGAGAAAAAGAGGCAAAATTGTTATTTTTATATAATGTGATCATGAACTTGGAAAACTGAGGAAAATGTAATGAAATTCTAATTCTAATTGAAAAGGCTACTCAGTAGAAGAATTGGTTATATAGATGTACAAAAATCTGTAACTTTTTATATAGAAATGATGAAGAAACAGTATTTATAATAACAACGATGTGAAATGCCCAGGCATAAACATAACAGGAAATGTAGAGAAACTATAAAATTCCACTGAGCAATATGAAAGAAACCAAAAGTAGATAAATTCCATATTCTTAAAAAGAAGAATATTTAGACCTGAATTTCTTCCCAAAGTATTATATAATTACACATGTTGGAGAAGGTGGACAAACTATTATACATTTTATCTGAAAGAATTGTAAAAAACTAGTATTGGGTGATTTGCTTTATCACACATTAAGACATACCATGAAATCATAATCTTTTTAAATGGATACAAAAATATATAAGCAAATCATTTAAATGGTACAAAGTTCCAGAAACAGACCCAAATAAATAGGTAATTTTATTATACTCGTTTTTAATAACTTGATTGATTGTGTTGTTTGGATGTGTGGTAGCATTATATTAGTAACTCCTGGTCATCGGTTATATACAAGGTGACCACTGTTATCCTGGTTTGCTTGAAACAGGTTTGGTTTATGATTCTTGTCTTGGCATAATAATAATAATTATTATTATTTTTGAGGCGGAGTCTCACCCTGTCACCCAGGCTGGAATGCAATGGCACGATATTGGCTCGCCACAACCTCCGTCTCCCATGTTCAAATGATTCTCCTGCCTCAGCCTCCCGAGTAACTGAGATTACAGGCGCCTGCCAGCACACCCAGCTAATTTTTTTATTTTCAGTAGAGATGGGGTTTCACCATGTTGGCCAGGCTGGTCTTGAACTCCTGACCTTGTGATCTTCCTGTTTTAACCTCCCAAAGTGCTGGAATTATAGGCATAATTATTAATAGAGCCTCCTTTTACTCTCAAAAGTATTCCCTTTTGAATGATATATGGTCATCCAATTTATGTAATTATTTTCATTTTTCCTGAATATAAACAGTACAGCAATAAATATACTTGCAGCTAAGTCTTTACATAGAATTTTTATATGACTGGATCAATATGTGTATACATTTAAATTTTTTAATATATATTACCTTGCCTTCCAGTGAAATTATTTACACTCCCTCCAGTAATTATGAAGAGAGCCATTTTTCTAAAACCTGAAAAAACTAGATAGTACCATTCATTTTTAAGAATCTCTTCTAGTTTTATAAGTAAAATTATGCCTTACTGCCTTAATATGTATTTAGTTCATTATTGTTTTAAATGAACATTTGTACAGATCAATGTTCTTTCATTGTAAGCAGCAGAAAACAATTCTGGGTGGGTTAAATCAAGGGGAGTGCAGGGAAAGGACATCAGAGGCCCCCAGAATTAATGAGAGGCTGGAGATCCTCCAGGCTTAGGAATAGGCAGGACAGGCATTTCTGAAGGTGAGGAAGCAGGCACTTCAGCATTGGACTCAGTATAGAAGAGCATCCTTGGGCTGGGTCTGCTCAGGACGTAGTCACAAGAACGAAATGGAACCCAACAGTTTTGGTCCCTTTATTTCATTCTCAAGATTCAAGTTCCAGTTGACTTAGCTTGGGCCACATGCCTGCTCTGAGGCTAAGAATGGGCAGTGCCCTGATTACAGTCCCACTGAACCATAGCCAGAGAGATAGTGATAATTTCTCCAGGGACATCAGAGTCTTGTCAGGAAGGGGAAATGGATCTTGAGCCGCCAACCCAGCGAATGACCATGACAGGTTTTTTTTCTATATTGTTCCTTTCTCCTTCTGCAAATCATCTATTTATGTTCTTTGCACATTTTTATCCTGCACTGTTCATCTTTATTATGCTGACTTATAAGAGATCTGCAAGTATGTTTTGTAGCTGAGATCGAAGGGCTTTGCAGCAGCCCGCCAAAGGTCTCTTCACTTTGTTAACTGGCGAAGTGAAAGCCGTCCCCACCCCCTGCGTGCTGTTGTTGTTAGTTGGTTGGTTGGTTGCTTTGTGATCTATAATTGAAAGAACCTGTGACGGTTATGGAGCCGGTGTGTCTTCTTTTCTTTCACTGTAGTAGTTGTAATTGTGATACTAGTTGCTGTAACATAATATCTCAGAATCACAGTGGTTTAAGTGATGATTTTAAAGCATGCTCCCCAAATTCTTTAACATTCTTCTTATTGAAAACTGGCATCTACATCTTAATACCTTGAATCCGGGCTCTCTGCTTGAGAAATAAATTATAGCAGTGGTGAAATTGTGTCAGTTTCTGGGCCCAAACTTTGAAAAAGTGTCAGCTTCTACTTTCTGTCTCTTGGGACATTTGCTCTTGGAACTCAGTCTCTATGCCATGAGAAAGTCAAGCAGCCTATGAAGAGGCCAGAATGGAGTGGAACTGTGGACCTCCAGCCCTCAGGCCAGCGCCCAGCTGACTCCGAGCCCTTACTTGGCCACCGTCTGAGAGACCACCTTGAAAGTCAGCCCTCCAGCCCCCGGCAGATCTACTCTAGAGGATGCTATGTGGAGCAGAGGGCAACTGCCCCTACAGAGCCCTGTCCAAATTAAAGTTCTGTGAGTAAAGTAAATAATTGTTGTTATTTTAAGCCTCTAACTTTTAGGGTGGTTTGTTGCATAGCAATAGATGACAGATACAGAGTAAAAAAAAAAAAAAGTGAAGTTTATTTCTCATTCATAGTCCAGTGCTGACATCTTGGTGAACCAGCGAGTTTTTACATGGTAACTTAGAGGCTCTCAGGAGGCATGCTTCTTCCATTTTCTGATGCTGTGCTTCCCTTGTGGAAGCAGCTAGTCTATGAAGAAGAGCAAGTGGAAAGGTACGTGGAGAAGTAAAATTTGCTTCTTAAGCTCTTTGGTCTGGAAATAGTGCCTTGGCTTCTCTTGCATTTCTATCAGCCAAAACTAGCCATATGGCCACATTCAGATAGAAAGGAATCTGGGAATGGTGGTTCCTAGCTTCCCAGTAAACACTTCACACTACGGCAGGTAGAGCACAAATCTTTGGTCCAGCGGCCAGCTGTTGGACACACTTAGCAAAAAAATTTAATGTTATTCTTCTTTCAACAGCAAAAAAATAAGAGAACCAGTCGTTTCTGTTAGAAGAATCTCATTGTTCATTTGTGTATTAGTCTCCTCCAGTAGCTTATGTCTCAAAAAGAATATGTGAAAACACAGAAGCCCAGGCTGGGCATGGTGGCTCACGCCTGTAATCCCAGCACTTTGGGAGGCTGAGGTGGGCGAATCATGAGGTTAGGAGTTGGAGACTAGTCTGGCCAACATAGTGAAACCCTGTCTCTACTAAAAATACAAAAGTAGCCAGGCATGGTGGCGGGTGCCTGTAGCCTTAGGTACGCTGGAGGCTGAGGCAGGAGAATTGCTTGAACCTGGGAGGTGAGGTAGAGGTTGCAGTGAGCCGAGATTGCGCCATTGCACTCCAGCCTGGGTGACAGTGTGAGACTCTGTCGAAAGAGAGAGAGAGAGAGAGAGAGAGAGAGAGAGAAAGGGAAAGGGAAAGGAAGGGAAGGGAAAGGAAAGGGAGGGGGAGGGGAGGGGAAGGGAAATTGAAGCCCAGTTGTGACTCATTGTTTTAAAAATACATAGTAATATTTGTATCTTTCTGGGATAAGAATTTGCTTATGGGAAATTAAGTAGTTTCCCAAAAAGAAATCAATCATGGTAACTTAGAGGAAGATTTCCCAGGGAAGAAAAACTGGTTTGGGTTGTATATTTCCGTGCATGGCAGAGTACAAAGTAAGAGGCCTCGAGGAGTGATCTGGGGAATGGTGGTTTGGCCTCGGCCCTGCCTCCATTGGCTGGTTGCCCTTGCTTGCCCTCTTTGTGCCTCTATTACTTCACAGAGAAAAGGAAGGAATTGGACTAGATAGTCTTGAAGCCTTTAATTTAATTTATGACTCTGAGTATAAATACTGTAGAAAAAGCTTCAGTCCTGGAAAAATAGAAATGATACCATGATATATACTTGTGATTGATAATTAATATTCTCTCCTACGAAATAATCCTCACTTCAAAGCAGTTAGGGTGGGAACTTCGGACTTTCCCACCTTTGCATAGTGTTCTCTTAGCCACAACAGCAACAGAAACTGCCCTGAGTCTTAGCAATAATAAATGAAGAGATATGTCTTAGAATTCTTTCCAGGAATGGATTATTATCCTCAGCTTACAACTTAGGTGGGTTCCCAATTTCAGCAGGGAAAAAAGAACCTTTATATTTTCCTCCCTACCTCCTGAGTTTAACTTGTGGGATCAGCTGAGATGGTGAGTAGGGCATAGTGTGTGTGCAGGAGGGCAGTTAAACAAGCACATTCTGCATCTGTTCTCAAAACCGTAATTAAGAGGAGACAGTGCTCTGAGGCTCTGCTCTCAGCCAAGTGCTGACCAGTTAAACCCCAAGCATATGTCATAGGAAATAAAGCTTTGTGCCTGGATGCATTTACTAAGTATTCCATTTCTTGAGGAAAATTTTGATTTTATACATGACCATAACTATTTTTTCCCCATCAATCCTGGAACTACTGTGTAGGGGAATTCTGGTTTTTGTCCCCAGAAACCATAGTCCCTCAGCAAATTGGAAGAATGCATATATAAATCTCTGCATGGAGAATATGTGTACATGCACACGTGCCTGTATATGTTTAATTCTGCACCAGGGATCCCCAGAGGATGGATGACTAATCACAGTAAGTCTGAACTTCTTCAGAGTTTTTGGGGGATAAGAGTGGGGGAGAAAATACCATATCTAATGTTTAATAACAACAGCCCAGCACAAGAAACCTTGGAATGGAAATGTAAGGAGGGGTGAGTTTCGTGAGATGGGGGGGGGTAGGGGGGAAGGAAATACAAATTATTCCTTAAGTGGGCTTTCCTGAAATAAAAACTGAAATGTTTGCACATATTTATTCAATAGTCTTTCTCACAGTAAAATAATGCATTGGAGCAATGTCAGTTGCTATTGCTCCTGTAATAAAGTTCACTGAGGTTTTTAATTTATTAATTGTCCTCTTAGTCTTACTCTAGTCTATTATTAGAGTATTAAAAGCTGCTAGAAACATGTAATTGCCATAAATATTTTATATCAAAAGACTCAGAATTTACACCAAAGGGCTAATTAATTGTTCTCAAGTGGATAAATCATACCCTTCTGAAAAGCTGGGCTTATTGTTTCTTTTTCAACAGTAGAGACTTGCTGCTTCTCCAGATGCCTGAGATGGAGCTTTTATTCAGACAGGTCAAATAACGCAGACTCTTCTGGCTGATCAAAAATTTAGAGTAGGGCTTCTTCAGAGTAGAACTTCCATTTCTTTCACGAAAATCTAAGGTAAAATTTTAGTATAATTTGTCTGATTTTTTTTTTCCTCGCTGTGTTGCCCAGGCTGGAGTGCAGTGGCAGGATCTCAGCTCACTGCAGCCTCCACCTCCTGGGTTCAAGTGATTCTCCCGTCTCAGCCTCCTGAGTAGCTGGGATTACAGGCATGCACTGCCAGGCCCAGCTAATTTTTGCATTTTTAGTAGAGATGGGTTTTCCCCATGTTGCCCAGGCTGGTCTTGAACCCCTGACCTCAGGTGATACAGCCACCTTGTCCTCCCAAAGTGCTGGGATTACAGGCGTAAGCCACAGTGCCCACTTTTTTTTTTTTGTGCTATGTGCCTACCACAAGTTTCCCTCCAAATTTAACATTACTCTTTTCATGCTTTTTAAAAAACTACAGAGTTAGTGTGAACAGAGAGTGGAGGATCCAGCTTTCCAACACAATTGGCTGTGCTTCCTAAAACACATGCTACAGCCACTGACCTATGTTTCCTTAAATGATGCTTAAAAGGCAAATAATTTGCTTGCAGATTGAGAGATTACACTTCCTAGTTGTTTAACACTTAATTTTGAATTCTGAAACTTCATTATTATTAATGTGAAACTATAGCCTTGTAAAATTTAATATTTGTGGTCACTTTATGGAAATGCAATCTGCCTTAGCTTAAACCCATAAATAATTGGAAAGTGATAAGGAATGTCAAATAAAGTTTGCCTCCAAGGAGTATCATGCATTTTACCAAGGAATTTTCTCACAAACTCCTGAGAACCTCAAAATCATGTCATAAAATTGAAATATAATAAAATTATTGATGCTTTGCATTATGGTAAGTGAAATAAGCCAGACGGAGACAGATAAATGCTGTACAGTATGCTTTATGTGTGGAATCAAATGAAAAGTCAGACTCATAGAAACAGAGTAGGATGGTGATTGCCAGGGATTGAGGGGAGTGGCAGAGTTAAGAAATACTGGTCGGGGGTGCAAACTTTCAGTTATAAGATCAGTAAGTTCTGAGTATCCAATGTACAGCATGGTGACCACAGTTAGTAATACTAATATTGCATACTTGAAATTTGCTGAGAGTAGAGTTTATTCTCTCACAAACACAAAAAAGCTAACTATATGTGGTGATAGATGTGTTAATTAACTTGATTATGGCAGTCATTTCACAACATATATGTGCATCAAATCATCACGTTTTTTACTTCAAATATATATAATTTTATTTGTCAATATAACTCAATAGAGCTGGAAAAAAAAACACAGGTATTTAAAAGGCAAAATTTTAAAAGAGGAAAATAAATAAAATAAAAGAGGGAAATAAATGGATTAGGGCTCATCAGGGTGAGCCCTAATCCAATATGAATGGTGTCCTATAGAAGAGAAAATTAAGACAGACAGGTATAGAGGGAAGACCATATGAATACACAGAGAGGAGGCCACCATCCGCAAGCCAAGGGAAGAGGTCTCAGAATAAACCAACCCAGCAGACACCTAGAAATTACATCGCCAACCCTCACAACCATGGGAGTCAATTCCTTAAAATAAATTTCTGCTGTTTAAACTACTCCCAGCCCCAGAACAAACCTTTGGAAAATGCAATATGATAGATCAACCCACATCTTTGCGAAAGGAAAATATATACAATTAAGGCGCTCAGATTATGAACTTAAGCCTTTCTCATAGCTTTTCTCTAATTTCCAATTTGGAGAGATTTGGTCATCTGGGTTGGGCGCCCAGTCAACATATTGAATTACTGTAGATGTATCCAAGATAAACAATTCTTGTCAGATAAAGGAAAATCACATTGTAAGCCAGGTTTTAATATGGTGTTTTTTCAACAACTCTCAACTAAACTCATCAGCAGCTAGCGTTAAGGACGCCCGATGAGCCCCGCGCTGCACAAAGCACGCGACACAGCCTCTTTGAATGACACAAGGGACTTTTTCCGTGTGATGTTCCCCGGATAAAGTAGTCAGTGCTTCTAAAGAAACATTCGTGCAGGCAGACAGACATTGCCCCACTTCCACCATGAGCACTAGAGAACTGGCAGAAAGAAGGGAAATCAAGAGGAATAACAATTCAGGTGGGCAGAGACTCAGAGAGAAAAGTGACAGAAGCCGCTATGGAAGCTTGGCTACCTACACACAGCCTCAAGAGGATATTCCATTTGATTCAGGTAATGTGAGCCTCAAATGGGTCTTAAGATTCTTTCTTGTTGCTCTTCTACATTCCTGGGAGCTCCCACACTGACCCAGGCAGGCAGACTTGCAGACTCGAAAGGTCTCTCCAGCAGATGTTTTCAGTCCCCCTCCATGCTCCTCCCCCTCTTCACACTGGATTCCACATGCTAAAGGCTGCCCTGCCGGATCCCAGGGCAAGACAGATTGCCAGAGAGTTTATCCTTCTGAAAGCATCTCTCAGCCAATAACAAACAGGGATTTTGTTAACAGATAACTGAGCATGTCCCGCACTGCTTCCCAGCATTCCCCAGGGGGACCGAGGTCTAGTTGTCCACAGAGGCAACTTGTTCGATGACACGCTCCTCACTGGCTGCCTTCCCTTTCCTGTCTCATTTCTCCACTCCTCTAGAAGTGTTTTCTAGGATAGTCTCCCACATAGACTCCTTGCATGTGAGCCTTTGTCTCAGGGATTTTGGGTGGGACTGCTGGGGGACAAACTAGGACAATCTCCATGACTAGCACAGAGTGGACGGTAAAATGATGTTTAATTGAATTGCGGAGACACAGATAGGGGGAGATACTGCTGCAACCATTTTGGAAATACAATCTCCCACCCATACCTTGTATGGCAGATTGCTTCACTGTTTTTACATTATCCCTATATTCATTTCCTGGTTCTTCAGTCTTGGCTTCAACAATTAGTAGTTGTTGAATAATTTCAACAGTTATGCTTGGGCAGCCTCCTTGACATTTTATGCCTGTTTCCTCATCTGTAAAAGATACATAATGAATGGGGTTAACTAATGTTGTTGTTATTATTCTTTCTCCATCCTGTATGGCTGGCTTTGCCTTTTTTGGTTGTGATCCAGAAATTAAGGAAAGGCTTAAGAACCTCCTCTTGGAAGAAAGGATTAAGATGAGGTAATTGGGAGTCATAGCAGCATCTATGAGGGAAAAACTCCCATGAACAAACTTGGGGTCAGTGGTCAGATCACAAGGTCCAACTGTCCTTCACTTGCCATTATTGGAGGATTATTGTTCAGTCTGACTATAGAAACTAGTTGGTTTTCTTACAGAAGGTGAGAGAAATGCTACTCCATCTTGGGTTTTGTTTTCTGTTTCTTTAAATATAAAGTACTTACTATTCAATCCTGGGAAGAAAACTTAGAAAATTTCTGCTGAATCCTAATTTTACCCTAATGGCCTATAAAAGTAAATTGGCCTCTCATATAATTCTGTAAGAATTGTGTAAAATCACACAGTGAGATAATTTGGCTTGATGTCTCTAGCTTCTTAGCATTAATTTGACCAAACAGGGGAAAAAACTCTTCATCTACTCTGACTTCATAGCTGATTCAAAAATCTCAGGGCTTTAAAAAAGATATTTATCTTAGAATGATTCAATATATGCCTTAAGTAAGTAATTACACCAGTATACATAACACAATATGACAAGTATAGTCTGAAAATCATTTGTAAAATATCACAGTTATATTATCATGAGGTTAATGAAAATCAATGTTTTTGAGAGTCTATATGATCTCAGAGGGTACAAAAGTAAAGGTAGTGAAATTTATACTGTTCTCAACTGATCAAGTAGCTGGGAGAGTCCTTGGTCCTTGGTGATTATTTCCTAACTGACCTCTCCATCCTTCCCATCCGTGATAAGAACTTGAGCCCACCCCATCTGAAAAATGAGTGTGAGTAGGAGAAAGAAGCGAATCAGTCAATCAGTGGTGATAGGTCCAAATTCACCTATTTTGGGGCTTTACTGCACTACTTAGAGTCCCTAAGGCACAATGAGATTGTCCTAGAATTCTTCCCATTTCCTATTTGCAATAAGACAGTTTCATGTATTCTTATTCCTAGATTCTCTTTTGAAGGATAAAAAAAAAAAAGATGGCAAAACTTGGAAAGTGCAGACTCAGAATACCTGTAACGCAGACATCTTCTACCTGCTCCTTTCTCTGTCTCCGGTTTTCTTTATGAACACAAAAGTCCTCTTGCATTTGTCTTACACTTGAGAGAAAACTGTGCTATCATCAGTAAGATGAGCATTCCCACAAAACCATGCCTTGGTGAAGTCGCAGACCCGACTCTTCTTCCTTTCTTGGCTGTATGTCTTCAAAGAGTTCGCCATCTTTATCTGCCTTTCACTTTGTGGCTCTGACTTCCACTTCCTCCTGTCACTCTAGGAGCAGTCACAGGGCTCCCTGCATTGCCAAGTCCAAAAGATGTTTCCCAAGTTTTATCCTCTTTAACCTCTCTATGTCCTTTGGCACCTTCCATGAGTCTCTTCCTACAAGAGAGAGCTATCCTCCCTAGACTTCTAGATAGGTCTTTTCCCTGGTCTTCTCCTGCCTTGCTGGCCTTTCTGTCATAACTAGTTACCATGTCTAACTAGTCACCATGTCCTGGAGAATTTTAAGATCCTAACATTCTTAAGATCACCTGAATTTGACTCTCTGCCTACCTACCCACTTCCCTAAACACCCTTTAGTTCTTCCCATCCCTTAAAGGGCAGCTATGTCCCAGGACTCTGCTGTCAAACCCTGTCCTACTAAGTCTATTATCTTTTATAAACAGGAATCCTTTGCAAACAGAAGTTGTAACATGTCAGTCTCTGCTCCAAACACTGCACTTTTCCCTACAACCTGTGCCTTTTCTGTTATGTCTCTGAGTTCATGTTCCCCTCCTACTCCTCCCCCTTTACTCACTCTGTTTCAGTCACACTGTTCTTTTCTTTGTTCAAATGCACAGCTATGCTCCTGCCTCAGGGCCTTTGCATTGACTGTTCCTACTGCCTGGAACACTCTTTCTTCAGATATCTCTCAGGACTTACTTCTCATCTGCATTCAAGACTTTGCCCAACGTCACCTTCGCAATGCATGAAAATTGTAACCTTCCCTTGCCATCTAATAAGGTGATCCCAACCCTTCTCCCCCAAGCACCACAAGAGCAAGAATCTTGTTTGCTTTGTTCCCTGATATATTCTCAAGGTCTGGAACAGTGCCTCTCACATGGTAGGTGCTCAACGAATATCTATTCAATGAGTGATGACTGAATAACCTCTCCCTGTATCACCTCATATACTTCTGTAGATTCAACTACCCATTTTGTTATGATCCCAAATCCAGGGATTCAGGACTCACACCGAACCTCAGACCTATACAAATCTGTCCGACCACTGAGAGTCATTCCTTGAACAGCTCCCAGGCATTTGAATCACAAAATATTGAAAATAGAATTATTTTCTTCTGCATTTCTTTTTAAAGCTCCTCCTCCTTCTATATTCACTATCTCTATAAATGATGTTGCCCACATGTAGTTGTGAGCCAGAAGCCTTAGAGTTATCCTAGACTCCTCTCTTTCATTCACATCCAATCCAGTTCCTGCCTCTTCCTACTTCTCTGACCTCATTTCATACCACGCGCCTCCAGTGCCCTGCGCTCTGGCCACCACTGACTTCCGTACTTTCAGATATGTTTCTCCTTCTCTTATTATGCCTCACCCCCTCCCAACCTTCCTCACTCAACTTTAGACCCAATGTTTATCCCAAGCATCATCTTCTTTTCAGGGTTCCTCGCATGGTCACCAGTGCATACAGACCTTCATTACATTAATAATTAGCTTACTTATCCATCTCCAACACTAGGCTCTGAGGGCATAAGGGCAGAGACAATGGCTGAATGCATCCTCGTGTCTAACGCAGTACTTACCATATAGTAGGTTGTTGAGAAATGTTAAGTTTATGAATATTGAGAAATGCTGAGTGTATGATAAAATATATTGTTTGCTAGGAAGAATGATGGCAATGAAAACCCAGCTGCCCCGCCCCAAGTAGAAAGCTATTTGGGGCATTCCAAAGTGGCAGGACAATGTATAAATATCATACACAGGTTAAAACAATTCTTTAAGATGTCTGACCCTACCCCCCTGGCTCCCCCATGGAGAATACTTTTTAGTTTGTCTGTGATTAGTGGTAAGTGGGCACCAGCTGCCTACTTGGCATATTTTGTGTTATGAGAAAATACCAACTGTTTGTTAATAATAATCACCTGTTCAGAGAGAATAAATGCGTGGGTCAGAATCTGCTCGAGGCCTTCAGCCTGGAATGCTGTCAGCCCCTTAAGGCTCTCAGTTCGGAAGGCAGCTGGCCCCTCGGATAGCCCCACTTTGTTGTTCTGAGTGTCTGCCTCTCAGTTCCTTCAGTGCCACCTGGGTGGGGTCTCTGTGGCCAAGCTGGCTCTCCGTAGTAGGTGTTTAATACATGTTTGATGAACACAGTGATTTTAATAACTAAATTTGTCAAGTCTTAAGTATATTATTTTAATTTATTATGAAGAAAATACAGATTATTATTATAAAATAAAGAGGTTCACAGTGGCTGGCCTATCATAAGTAATCAATATATGAGGAGTTTTCAAAAATATGGAAAATATGTCATAAAAAATTCATGAATTTCTGAATTTTGGAGCATTAAAATAAAACTGCACTAACTTGTTAGAATATATCTGGACAATATCTAGTTTGAGGCACTAAAAAGGATAAGACATCAGTTTAGAAAGAAGCCCTGCGGAGTAACACAACTTCTGCTGAAACTGAAGCAAAAGCAAACATCAAATTTATGGTGGAGCTTCAGTGGAAGAATGGCGGCATCGCTGATGCTTTACAGAAAGTTTATGGGGACAATGCCCTAAAGAAATCAGCAGTTTACAAATGGATGACTCATTTTAAGAAAGGACGAGATTATGTTGACAATGAAGTTCACAGCAGCAACCATCCACATCAATTTGTGAGGAAAAATTTCATCTCTGTTTTGCCCTAATTGAAGAGGACCACTGATGAATGGACCCAAACAATGGCTAACCACAGACGTCTTAATCGGTTCAGCTTATACCATTCTGTCTGAAAAATTAAAGTTGAGTAAACGTTCCTCTCAATGGGTGCCAAAACCATCGTGCCCAGATCAGCTGCAAACAAGGCAAAGCTTTCAATAGAAATTTTAAACAAGTGGGATCAAGATCCTGAAGGATTTCTTCAAAGAATTGTAATGAGAGATGAAATGTGGCGTTACAAACACGATCCTGAAGACAAAACACAATCAAGACAATGGCTCTTGAGAGGTGTAAGTGGTCCAGTCGAAGCAAAAGCAGACCGGTCAAGAGGAAAGGTCAGGGAAACAGTTATCTGTAATGCTCAAGGCATTTTACTTGTTGATTTCTGGAGGGCCAAAGCATGATAACATCTGCTTATTATGAGAGTGTTTGAGAAAGTTGGCCAAGGCTGTAGCAGAAAAGTGCTGAGAAAGCTTCACCAGAAAGCACTGCTCTGCAGCAATGTCCCTGCTCATTCCTCTCAGCAAACGGGGCAATTTTTATGAGTTTTGATGGAAAATCACTAGGCACCCAACTTACAGTTCTGATTTGGCTCCTTCTGACTTTTTTGTGTTTCCTAATCTTAAAAAGACTTTGAAAAGCACCAACTTTTCTTCAGTTAATAATGTAAAAAAGACTGCATTGACATGGTTGAATTTCCAGGACCCTCAGTTCTTTAGGGGATGAACTAAATGGCTGGTATCATCACAGTGTCTTAAATGTGTTGGAGCTTATGTTAAAAAGTAGAGTTGGTATTTTTATTTGTATCTTTGAGTTCCATTTTTCCATGCACCTTTTGGAAATCCTCTCGTATATGGTTTGCTGAATGAATAAGTAAATAAATGGTGAGGAAACAACCTTAACAATAGTAAGGATATATTAAAGCTGCGTGAAATCAAGCAACGTGGGTCATTATGAAGGCACCGGAACTCACAGTTCGTGGTGGGAGTGTGGCAGGATGGCAGGAAATGAGGCAAAAAGGAATAATGAGGAGAGAGAGAAGGGGTCTTGAGTGAAGGCTCTGCCCTCCAGGTAGTGGGTACCTCAATATAGCATGAAGTCAGCAGGGTGATTAATCAGATTTGTGGTTTAGATGGATCCCTCTGTCGGAAGAATGAAGAATGAATTGGCAGGAGTTGGCATGGGTTGAGATGAATGAAGAAGAATGGACTTTGGAATACCAAATAAAAGGCAACTTTAGTAGCCTGAGGGTCTAAAGTATGAAGATCTAGCTGGTTTAAAATTGGAGACATTTCATAAGTCAACATGAATCTTCCCTGGCTAATGGTAGCTGACTTCTCCCAAAGCCTTGAACTATAAATAGACAAGGCTCCCAGAGAACCAACACTGTCATTGTAGACACTGTATGGCTTAGCTTAAGGGTTGCCCTTATCTTCTAACATAATTAATGGCCAGTTTTTCAGGTTTCATGGGCTTCAAAAACCCATTCAAACACATATGGCACCATACTTTTTCTTAAGTTACAGATGTTCCTGAAAAAGCTCCAGAAACACAGCAAAGAGCACTGGCTACTTGCCCATTATTTCTCTGGCCCAGATCAGGGGTTGCACAATGAGAAAAACCGGGGTCACTTTAGGCAACCACCTGCATTTATAAAACCCAAGGATCCCTCTTCTTTCTCTGTCTTTTTGCTTTAGGCTGGGTAAAAGGAAGCCTAATTCTTTAGGTGCTTATCCAAGTATGATCCAGTTGTGAAAACTGGTTTGGACCTCAGAAGGTCCAGGGCATCAGATAGAGTGTCTTTAGATGTCTCAGAACAATATGTCAAAGGGATTCAGCTTGTTGTCAAGGCAGTGCTGCCAAACCTTCCCATTGGACTGACATGATTATTTGTCCTGGCTGGGCCATGGGTAACAAGCTCATGACTTCCAGAAGCCTTTCTCTCAGACTAGATCTCCTATGGGGCTATCAAAGAATAAGCCTTGTTTGCATGTATGGTACACTTAAAATGTTTTTATTTGCTAGATAATATTTGTATATATTTATGGGGCACTTGTGATATTTTAATGCATGCACAGAATGTATAATGATGAAGACAGGGTATTTACAATAACTATCACCTCAAGCGTTTGTCATTTCTTTGTTAGGGACTTTCAAATCTTCTCTTCTGGCTATTTTAAAATATACATTTTCAAAAATTGTTTTGGGTGGGGGGCTAGCAAAGCGCTAGGAACTCTGCCACCCAGAATTCATCACATCTGCCTCTTCAATAGTGATCCTGGAATCAGAAAGGATACTTGCATTATGTGCATTTTTAAAAAGAATGTGAAAATTTGAATTACTTAATTTTAATAGTTTTAGATCAAAGCAATAATAATTTGAGACGTTCTAATGTTCACTCTTTTGCTGTTTTTGCTCCAGTGTTCGCCCAGCTTTCCTTGCACAAAGCCAAGGAGACCACGGAGGAATCACTGTATTGAAGACACCTGTCCTGGTGCTGCTCCAGCAGGTCTCTGAACCAGAACATGAAGGCTCATGATCCAGGACACTCAGTGAGGGACATTGGAAAGCATCTTTACTATTTACGCTCCACTGACAAACTGTGGTTAAGGACCTGGCCAAAGGTGCAACTAATGAGTGGTCCAGCTGAGACTTGAGGTCATGCCCCAGACTCCAGTGCAGTCCCCACTCCTTGGTGAATAATCTGTTTTTTAAAACTTGCCATTTGCCGAGAGACACATCATGCTATATGCGGAACATCTGGTAAATGCACACTCCGTGGTTAGTCTACTTGCATTCAGACCCTAGTTCTACCACTTGCAAGTTTACCTCGCTTTAAAATTTTCTCACCTTAGGATGACAACAAATATCAAATGTTTAAAATCACACAAACTTGGCTACTCTGGAGAAGGCAGCGCTCTGTCTTCCCTGCTGCTCTTCCATTTGCCTGAGACCCTCTTTTCCATACTTTTCTGTCTAGCTCCATTTTTGGATTTCAGTTTGGACTTAATTACCTCAGAGAAGCTTCTTTGCCCTTCCAAGGTTGAGTTGGGATCCCCTCTTCTGTGTTCCAGTGGCATCATTTCTCCATTCAGCAATTGCCACACTGCTTTTTGTTTCTGTGTCTGTCTCCCCACCAAACTGTGACCGACTTAGCTGGGTTTTTTTTTTTTTTTTTTTTTTGAGATGGGGTCTTGCTCTGTTGCCCAGGCTAGAGTGCAATGGCATGATCTCGGCTCACTGCAACCTCCGCCTCCCGGATTCAAGCAATTCTCCTACCTCAGCCTCCCGAGTAGCTGGGATTACAGGCACCCGCCAATCTGCCCGGCTAATTTTTGCATTTTTAGTAGAGACGGGGTTTCACCATCTTGGCCAGGCTGGTCTCGAACTCGTGATCCACAGGCCTCAGCCTCCCAAAGTGCTGGGATTACAGGCGTGAGCCACTGTGCCCGGCAGACTTAGCTGTTTTTTGTTTTTTGTTTTTACCCCAGGCATCTGATAGTGCATTAGTGGGTGCTCAAATATTTGTGGAACGAACAACAACAAAAAATGGATAGATGAATGAATGGACAGATAGCGAGAAGAGAAATAGGTCAGTGGATAAAGAGTCAAGGATATTCTCCTTAGGACTCCTGAATTCAAACCAGGGAGTAGGAAACTGGAGAGGCAGGGGGTGTGAAGGGTGGGGATGAGGTGGTGGCTTGGGACCTGAATCTCACGATCTCCGTTCCCAGGGAAAGGGGAGGAGTTCCCACCAGGCAAAGACTCTCTCGGGCTCCCTTGCTGGGGCCTGCCTTCTGCCAGAAGCCCCAGAATACAAGCAAAGCCGCCAAAGAAAACAGTTCCAACAGTACGAGCATAGCTACCACCTTCCCTGCGCCTCGGATCTGCACGCCCTGCCTATCTTCGGGGTGCAGAGAAGGCGCGTACCATGAACGCCCCCAGTTTCCTCTCTCTTTTTCTCCGACGGTCGGGAGATAAGGGTAGGATTTTCAAGAGGGGGAGAAGCTACAGCCCTCGTAATCTCTCCAATCCCCCTTCCGCCACCTCCCTAAGGCTGCGCCCCCCCTCCCGGGGGATGTGCGCTGGACCCGGGGCCGCCGGGGCGGGGAAGGGTCGGGCACGGGGCGGGGAGAAGCGTTTATATATCGGCGAGGGGCGTGGGAGCTGCCACCGTTCGCCTGCGGGACACCGGAGTCAAGAGGCTGCCCACGCCGCCGCCAGTCTCCACGGTGCCGAGGTCTCCACGGTCTCCCCGGGCGCGGCAGGCGGCACCAAACGCAGCGCTCCTGGCGGTGCGCTCTGCCCTGGCAGTGCGCGCCCAGAGGAAATCCGCCCAGGGCTTGGGAAGTGCAGGCCTGGGGGCTGCATGCAAGTTTCCCCAAGGTAAGTCCAGGATCCGACGCTGGGACGGCAAGAGCCAGAACTAGGTATACAAGTGATCAGTAGTTGGATGGGAGGGACCAGGCCAGAATAGAGGAGGCTGCATGAGAAAGACTGCAGTGGAAGGAAGTAAGTGAATTTCAGAAGCTCAAAATCTCCTTTGGCTTTTCTCCTCCTCCAGACAAGGGTAGCAGCCCTCACTTCGTCTTCTTTCAGTTTTTCGCATCGACTGTTGAAGAACCTACAGCACACTCTTGTCATTCTCCGCTCAGATCTCGCGTCTCCCATCGCACACCAGGGCGCCTCCAAGGCTGAGAGGTGCCTCACCCGACACGGTGTCCTCTACAGCGCAGGGCCTGGCGAGTGGCACGCTCGGAAGACCACTCGGGGGAAACAAATGAATGAAGTTAACCAGAGTGAGTCAGGAAAAGTCACTCCCAAGCCTGTACATTCCCAGTCTGTACTTTTGTTCTTGCACTTCAGACACACTTATTAAAGAAGGTTGGGTTTTTATTGCTGTCTCAGGGGAGGAAGGAAAGCAGAGAAAATGCACCCTTTTATCAATTCCCAGAAACATTCTGCTGTGAGTGGGACCCCAACTACCTGGCTCAGTAGCAACCGAGCAAATAATTTTGATGAGGAGAGGAGGCAGGCTGGAAGAGGAAAAATAAAATGTTGAAACTAGGAAGTGATTTTCTTTTCCTTTGTGACCTTTTGTGACAAGGATTTCTCATTCCTCTTGTTAAAAGTCTTCTCTATGGATATATTTAAAGAGGACCTTTGCCAGTGGATGGGTGTGGAGTGATAGGAGAGGGGGTGATGGTGGTGATTAGGAACATTGGAGACAGTACAAATCATAACATTTATAACAGGAAGGATATCAGAAGTCTTCTGTTAAGAATTCTATAGCTATAGAATTCAGCAGTCATGTTACTTTTTCTAATCTGTTTAATGAGTAGTATTTTAATATAAAATGTTCAAGTATGCCATACAGTGTTAAATTTATTGCTCAGTGTCTTCGTAGATGAAGTCACTTCCATAAAAATCCTGAAACTTCTAAAGTTCTTTAAAATACACAGCCTTAATAGTTGTTATCTTTAAGAAAGAAGTTGTCAATTTCCCCTCATTTCATTCCAAAATATTAGCAGTGTGGAGGAGAAAAAAAAAGGAGGGAGAGAGAGAGAGAAAAAAAACAAACCCATGCCTCAAAAGGTGTATTTTGGATGTTGTGCCATGTGATATCAAATTTTATAATGTTCATTAAAGATGTTAGTTTAAGCACTCATTGGAGAATCAGCTTTTATATTTTAGTAATTTTAAAAATTTAATTTTGCTAAATTTTTTGTGAACCAATTCTCCAGAAATACTATTGTTAAATATAAAATACTTGCAATTTTAAGTTTTTCCATTCCTTTCAGATAGTCTGAATTTCAGAAAGTTTCCATATTTTGAATATTTTGCAGAAAATATTTATTTATTTGTATAGATAGTACCAATAGCATCTAATTAGGTCATCAAATGAAGTCAGGTTATAAAAATTGTGACTAAAAATTGGTACATTACTTATTAATCTCTATACTTAGTACACTATAAATTCCCACTAATATATGTTCTTAAAAATGACTAAACAGAGGCTGGGCATAGTGGCTCACACCTGTAATCCCAGCACTTTGGGAGGCCAAGGTGGGTGGATCACTTGAGGTCAGGAGATTGAGACCATCCTGGCTAACACGGTGAAACTCCGTCTCTCCTTAAAAAAACAAAAAATTAGCCTGGATGGTGGCACATGCCTGTGGTCCCAGCTACTTGGGAGGCTGAGGCAGAAGAATCCTTTGAACTCGGGAGGTGGAGGTTGCAGTGAGCAGAGATTGCACTATTGCATTCCAACCTGGGTGACAGAGCGAGACTCTCTCAAAAAAAAAAAAAGACTGAAAAGAACTTCTCTGTCAGTAAATATCTCCTAACCCTGGAATTTCTCAAAAATATAAGTTTGTGAGCTAGACCCCCTGCAAATAAATAAAAGTGATCCAGACTAATGATTATGTGTTTTAATCTAAGAATGCTCATTCCTACAGTCCTAAGAAATTAGTAGTGTAAGGGTTATTGCCAAGTTTAAAATGAAGAAACTGAGACCAGCCTAGGAAAATTAAATGCCAATTTATTAAGCTCCCGGGGGAGGTTCTGTGGTCCGAGAAAGGGGGGCCAAAGAAGTCGCGCTTAACTTCCCAGGGCAAGAAGTTTTATAGGGGTTAGAGGCAATTGATTGGATATTGGGGAAACAAAGCATAAGGCAATTGATTGGACATTGGGAAACAGGGCTTGGATGGGGCAAGCTGCTACTGGTAGGTAGGCGGGGATTTTCTGTGCGCGGGCATTAGAGGCAATTGATTGGATATTGGGGAAACAAAGCATGAGGCAATTGATTGGATATTGGGAAACAGGGTTTTTCAAATTTCGGCGGGGTTTTTCAACGGAGGGCTAGGTGCGGAGTGCAGAGCTTGGTGTTGAGTGCGGACTTGGGTGCGGAGTGCAGAAGTGGGCGTTGGGGAAGCTGTGTGGCGGAGCTAGATGAGCGGAATGGTGACGTAGTTTCCAGGCTCCGAGAGGGATGGGTGTGTCCGAGCTCCAGGCAAGGCAGCGGGCCTTACAAGTAGGAAGGTTAGATTTTCTATGCTTCTTCAAGAATCATGAATATGACTTTTTCAGGGTGATTGTTAGCCAAATTGGTTTTTTCTTTTCCTGACTTTATTGCTGTTATTTAAAATAGGAAGTGGATTTGCTTTGCTCTCCAACAGATCTAGATTCAAGATTGAACGCAAACAATGCAGTTACCTCTCTGAGTCTTATTGTTGTCACCTGTCACATGGGCCAGTGATGTCTACCTACATCACAGGGGTGTATGGGAAAAGACAGGATCTTTGTAAAATGCCAAGCACAAGTGCTCAATAAATGAGGATGATGGCGATGATGATCAATCAGGCAAATAGAATTGTTTCCAATAATTTAGTTAATATTGAGCCCAATTTTATCCAGCGTTCTGATCTCACTCAAATACTTTGTTTCCATGGAGTGTAATACATGATTAACAAAAAATGAATGATACGCCAAACATTGTAATCTCCCTGGAAGTGTTCCAGTTTGTACAGATCATGAAGATCATTTAGTGCCTGTCACTTAGGCATGCTGCCATCCTGGAAGAGATGTTTGGGGATTGGGGCTCTTCTGCCTTTACTACAAATTTCTTCATATCTTAGGCTTTAGAGTTTGAGGAGACCTTTCCCTGGAAGTCAAATTATGCCTGCGGGTAGGAGGCTTTTAAAAGTGCTATCAATGTTTTAGTTTCTTTAGATATGCTTTTGTGATTGTCTTTGTACTTTTAGCAGAAGAGTATTATATTTACATTTTCTGAATTTTAAAGCAGAGTTAGGGAAAGCAATGCTAAGTTTTTCAAAGGGATTTAAAAGGAATAAAGGATCTTTTACAAAACAGTGACTAAAGGCCAAATTTTCTAAATGAAAAAATAATTGAGTCTTAGTCTCACTTCCTCTTCTGTTTCCTTGCCCTCCTTCCAAAACTGGTCTTTTCTTGAGGTGACCCCCAAAGCCTTGGCGTGGAAATTTGGAAGAGATTACCACGAATAAAAACAGATACCATTAGCTAACATAAGTCATGTGCAGAAGAAAAGGTCTTTTGTGTCTCGTATTCCTAGTGCTTCCCACAATTCCTGGCACTTAGTAGGTATTCAGTAAATATTTCGTAAGAGAAGCACTTAAAATTTCAAAATTCTGGCTAAATTATGCTTCTCATATAAAACTGGAGCAGCTGCACTTAGAAAATCCAATAACATGCAAAATCTCGGGGGAAAATCCATAACATGCAAAATCTCAGGGCAAGATAAAGGAGGCAGTATCATCTTTGTGTCTCTGCTTCTGAAGTTCAGTCTTACTAAAACAAAAAACACCTGCTCTCATTACTGACTCTAAATCTTATCTTTATGAGCTATTTTGATTGACTGACATAACCCTAAAAACTAATACATTTAACAGTCTCAAATAACAAGTTTAAGAAAACTTACTCATTTAATTTTGGCGTGATGAAAAAATGTTTCCCCAAATGCTCAGCTGGTGGAGGAGAGGGAAGAAGAATAGAACGTACAAACCAACTTAGTCTTGCAAATGTAAACCTCAGTATTCTCCTTAAGTCACAAAGGCACAGATAAATATACATGTAAGCATTTTAAAACCATCTTCAGTTAAGGATGTGAACACTGATTTGACTCTAAAATATTTTTGTATTGCTCTAAGTACCGTATCCTACACTTTAGAGGGCAAAGATTTTGCCAGAGTTAGTTGGCAAAGGCATTTGTGTTGGCTTGAAAAACCGTAAGCTAATCACTTGTTTAGTCCATTAAAAACAACTTGATTAATGTTTGGTAAGAAATTCTGACTGAAATTCTCCATTATATGCGTCCAAATACAATAGAACTTTGAAGATCATAAGCGAGTCATGGTCATATTTGGCTATTACTGTTTGTTAGGAAAAAAGTCCCACAGTATGTCAAATGGTCCATGTTCCATATTTTGGTACCCCTACCTCATCCTAAGCCAGCATGTGTGGTTAACTTTTTTCTTTTTTTTTGAGACGGGGTCTTGCTCTGTCACCAGGCTGGAGTGCAGTGGTGCAATCTCGGCAAACTGCAACCTCCACCTCCTGGGTTCAAGCAATTCTTCTGCCTCAGCCTCCTGAGTAGCTGGGACCACAGATGCGTGCCACCACACCCAGCTAATTTTTTTGTATTTTTAGTAGAGACGGGGTTTCACTGTGTTGGCCAGGATGGTCTCGATCTTTTGACCTTGTGATCCGCCCGCCTCGGTCTCCCAAAGTGCTAGGATTGTGGTTAACTTTATAATCTCATTTACTTCCACATTTTCTCTGGGACAGCTACAAACTTTAATGCGAAGAAGATGCCATTATACACTGAAGCAGATTCCCTCAATTCTAGGCTTTTCTCTTCTCTGTTGGCTACAGATGATGTGAGGGCCCTGCCCATATTTTCCCGCTGCACGCATTCTTTCAGTGCCTGCTGGAGGCTTCTTCCTTCAAGCACTGTCACTCTGAAGGCTTTATCGAGCCTTGGGAGCCTGCCTGGCCCATGTGGCGGAGGCCACAAGGGCCTGGGAGCTAACACCCCTGGAACAATGCCTTACCCAATAACATACGAAAGTTGGTGAGTAAATACCTCACTTTCTCACGTCTTAGGTGAGGCAACTTTTGAGGTATGATCCATACATTCTTCCAGAGCTGTCCGCCCAATGGAACCGAGCTCCAACTTCCCATAGTAGTAACCTACCTGCTCATTACTACTGACTTTTTCCCTTCTCTGTGACACTTCTCCGCTCCTTTACCAGGAGTCACCCCCAAATAAACTAACTGTATGAATTTTTGTTCAGGGTCTGCTTTTGGAACCCAGTCTACCATAAACTTTTTAGCTATTTCAATAAATGCAGTATAGGTTATGCTGTAGCAAACTAAGTGTAGCTTACACTTAGCCAAGTAGACTATGAATGTCATTTTAGCCAAAAAGTAAATCGAGAATGGAATTCTTGCTTTCCACAGTGGAGAACAGAATTTTGTCTGTAGCTAAACTGTTTCATTGGTGTCTGGTGTCTTGTTTCACTTGTGTCTTATTGGTCATAACTGGATCCTAAATTATCATCACTTTTTGGAAACTGTCATGGGACATGGAGGGAGATATCAGTGAGGATTTGGTGTGACTCCAGAACAATGAGGGCTTGGTGCAATCCCATAATTAGATAAATAGCACAAAGAACACATTCTGCTCATGTTACAGAAAGTGGTTCTGGAAACGGGTTCAAACACATGCTTGGTAAAATAAGTCTGCACCCTTTATTTTCCTGCTGGGTGTTCCTATCCCCTCCACAGGTTGGGTCACTGTTTATTTATTAATGGTTTTCTAACCCATACCCCCAGGCCAGACCTCTCCTGAGAACTCCAACCCCAGATATCTAACTGCCCACAGGGACTTGAAGATTTGTTTGCACCACAAATCCAACAAGTCCCAAATGGTCCGCATTATCTCCCCCGAGACTGTCCCCTCTTCTTGTGAATGGCACAACCCAGTGGCCCCGTCAGAAAACTTCAAGTAGCCTTGAGGATTTGTCTTCTCTTCATCAGCAATCCCATCTCATTAGTCTCCAAGTCCTACAAATTTAATTTCCTAACAATCTCTACAAACTTCTCTCCATTCTCCTTGTCATCACTGTATTTCCAAAACATCATCATCTATTTCACTCAACACCTGCCTCCTAGTCCCCCTCCCTGCCTCTAGTTATGCTCCCCTTCTAGCATTCTCCACACTTCAGCTCACTGAGTGAGCGTCCTAAAAACATCTGCTCACACTATTCTCTGGTTAAAATGCTCCAGTGGCTTTAGATAAAACCCAAAATCCTTATACCGGTTGAAAATCCTCCCATTATTCCACCTTAACTACTTCTCCTGCATCACGTCTTCTTATTTTGTTGCCACTACACCCAGTCCTCTAGTTATTTAAGGAGAATTTGCTCTCTCCCACCTCCTGCCACTTGCATTTTGGAGTTTTTTCTACCTAGAACTATTCTATCCAGACTCTAAACACGGCTAACTGCTTCTCTCCCTTTAAAACTTAGCTACTATGTTCATTCCTTCAGAAAAAGCATTACTGGACCCCTTTACTAGGAAAGGTGCCCTTGCCTGGATCCCCACTACAGCCTGGGCTTCCTTAGCCATGTTGCTCTCCCACTAAGAGCTGTATTTCTTAGGCTTCCACGTTCACCAGGCTGTCTTCAGTGCCAGCTACTGAAGTATCTGTTGTATGAATAATGAGCTGAAATCAGGTTCCTTACTAGCTGATGATCATGGGCAGGTCACCTAACTTATCTGAACCTCAGTTTTCTCATCAAAGTGGAAATAATATTCAAGCACAGGGTGATTGAGAGGAGTTGGTGAAATTACAGATCTGGGGTTCTTGACACACATTGGTGCTCAATAAATAGTAGTTATTTTAGATTCAGCAAGGTAGGACTAGGCTTGCCTTGCCTCATGTTGCTTTGAGGCAGGAAAGGCTACATCCTAGAAGGTGTAAGTTAGGGAGCACTTTGATGTAGCAGCTCTGGGAGGAACCCAGAGGGAGGAAAGTATCATTTAGCTAAAAGCTAAAAGGTCCGTTTAAACCTTTCAAGAGGTGTGTTGTTGGAAATGCAAGCGATATAACAACATACAGGGGCATCTAATTCCCTCACACAGTTTCTTCCAGTCCCTCTGCTTGAGTTTCAATATCTGCATACCCTGGATTAATGCCATGAAGCCAGTTTCTAAACTGACTTTTTCCAAGAGTTTTGCCTTAAGTTATTCCTCACTCTTCCTTGTTTTTTTTCCCCTTCACCATGATTACTGTCATCAACCTGAAACAGCACCATTAAGCACCTAATCGTTGAGCCTCCAGGGAACTGTCATCCAAATGCTCGGGAACCGGGATGCACATTTATAGGCAATGGAACTGGGTGAAGGCAGGCACTAAGCAAGTTCCTGGGCTTGCACTGCTGAATGATTCAGGCAAAGAATTTCTTAGATTTTAGCAGTACATAATTGGGGTGGAATTGGGATAATAGCACCTCAGGGAGCTGTCTGCATATTTTAAGGGCTTTTAGGTATTATTTGGTAAGTTACTGCCTTGGCGCACTTAACTAATAGTCCATAGCAAACAGTTTTCAAGCTCACTGGTCCAGAGGTGCCCTGACCCACCCTAAACATACACAGTGTGTAAATTGCTTTTGTTTCTATATATCCTAACAATTTGGGAATACATAGTCACTTGTAATTAACAGTCAGTGTAACTCAGAAAAATAGGCAAAATGATGGTTAATGGTGTTGTCTATGTTGGAGCCCCACCTCATTTTCTTGGATAGGCTTGAATAGATAAATACATAAATATGTATTCTTAGCTGCAAAATTCTTTAAGTAGATGCCTTTTTACTTCCAAAAACCTGAGGGTGTTCATTTATCTGTTTATTTTCTCTCTCAGTGCTCTATCAGGTCTTTAAATTTCTTCATGGAGAAAGTGGCAATTAGGCAATGCATGTTCCTGTGTCATCTCAATCAGCGGCATGAAAGTTATTAAGTAGGGCAGTGTGCTGGGCACCGATTGCATGATTCCATGCTTTCCAGCCCTGCTAAACTCCACCTTGGGAAAAGAGAGATATGCTGTGGATGCAGAGCTGAAGCCATGCCACTAGCTGCAGTCACTAAGCAATTTTGGGCTGGGATAGAACCACCCTAGGGAAAAGAGATGAATGACTTCAGCTCTTCACAAGGTGGGTCTTCGAATACTCCAATCCAGAGTTTTCTAGATCAATGAACTCAGCATTTATAACATATTATATACATTGTCACATTTAATCCTTACAACCCATTATCCTGCTTCCACAAATGAGAGTCCAAGATGTCAAGGTTCATCAATTGCTCAAGATCACAGCTCGCCAACGAAAGAGATTTGAATTCTGGATGTGGTTAAAACTCAGGCCTTGACACAGCTACCTGTATATTCTGCTGGGTAATCTGGAAAATGTGTGCTTCAAAAGCCTAGAAACTTCTAATATGGATACACTTTAGATCCCTGGAGGCTCAGAATCATAGTTCAGAAGTCATATTTTTCATGGTAAGAGGAAATTTTGACTCAGTATTTTTTAGAAGAGGGGAAGAAAGAGAGACTGCTAACATCATGAACATGAAGTCCCAAAGTGGTCATATTTGAGAAGTCGCTCAGTGGCTTGGATCTCTGTCATTGAAATTGACTTTGGTAAATATTTTCAAAAGTCCATTCTCATTTGTTTGCTGTTTGACTTTTTATAGAATCCTAGAATTTCAGAGCAGAAATGAATCCTACCAATTGTTTCAAGTATTTTTTTAAGCAAAAGTGATTGGTTCTTCCTCTACCCTTTCCTACAATTAAAATCTTTTCATGAATTCTTGTTGATCTTGGGAAAAATACAGAAATCATGAGTAGGTCCTGCAAAGCCATGAATGGCCTGAACACTTCCTCTCTTCCAGTCTCATTCAGTGCCATGCTCCCTTCTCTCCCTGTGTTCTGTTTATACTAGACTTCCTTTGCTTCCTTGACCACACCATTCTCCTTCTTGCCACAAGAACTTTGCATGCGCTATCTCCCTTCCTGGAACATCACATTCCTGTTGGGCTAGTTAACTCTCACCATTCCTTCCTCATTAGCTCAAACAGCATTCCCTCAAAGAAGCCTTCCCTGGACTTTCCAAGTTAATCAGTTCTCCTCATTATGTAGTGACATATGTCATGACGGTGTATAATTCAACAAATAGTTATTAAGCATTTTTTTTATGTACAAACCCTATTCTAAGTGCTGGAGAACAAGGCAAAAGCACTGCTCCAAGGAGGATATAAACAATAGAGAAGTCAATAAATGACTTATAGGTAGTATTACATGCTACATTAATTAGAAAGTTAATTATGGAGCTAATGACTGGCTATAATGAAGGTGGAAGGTTATTTTGGATGGAGTGGTCAGGGAGGCTTCTCTGGGGAGGTGACATTTCAGCAGAGATCTGAGTAAATGTGGAAGCAAAATGAGTCCCTCTTTGTGAAGTCGGAGAGGGGGACACTTCCAGGTGGGGAACAACTTTGGCTTGTTCATGGAATAGCAAGGAGGCCATAGTGGCTGGAGTGGAGAGAATGAGAGGGAGAGTGAAGATGAGATCAAAGATCACATGGGCATGGCTCACATCATTACGAGCCTCATGCACCAGGTGTAAGGAATTGGAATTTAGCATAAGTGTGATGAAAAGTCACTAGAAACTTTGAACATAGGGGCACCAATCTAGTTCATGGTCTTCAGAGATCCCTCTGATTGCTGTGTGAAAGATCTATGAAGAAGGACAAGGGTCAGGTACTGTCTGTTAGTGCAGTAGTTCAGCCAAGAACTGATGGTGGCAAGGATGTGGTTTGCAGCTGGTGCGAAGTGGTTAGATCTGAAACACGTTTTGAAGTACTGTTGACAAAACTTGCTGATGGATTGGCTCTGGGGTTTCAGAGAAACCTCTTCTTTGCATGTACCACAGTTGTAACTTTCCTCTTATTGATGTAATTCTTTAATCAATACCTTATAGTTTCAAAGGACTATAAGCTTCATGAGATAAAAAACCGTCTGTTTTTAGTTTTCATTGCATACCCACTGCCTAACAGTGCCTGCTGGGTGATGGATGCTTAATAAATATTCCCTGAATGAAGTCATGAATAAGCGAATTGATAAATACATAAATGAAAACTATCTTATTCTGTAGATAAGGAAAATGAATCTCTGAGAGTTTAAATTAAGGAAATGGCCTCACGCCTCTAAGTTCAGATTAGAACCACGTCTCCACATTCCTCTTTTAGGCTACTTTTCCTCTTGCAATAGGGCCACTATGACCCTCATACTCTTTTATTGGGAGGAGGAGAGGGTTGCCAAAATGTGTTTTAAAAACTCCTAATGGATAACTAGTCTGTTTAGCCTGGCACTCACCAATGGCAGTCAAGAGTTATTCTAATCACCTTTGAGGCTCTGTTGAGGTACCTCGAGTTTATGACATTTTTTCTCTTCTTTGACCTTGTTTTCTTCTCCAGTAAAGATAACTAATCTTAATTCACTATTGGTGAGTATTATGCCTAAGACCCAAAGAGGTCAGCCTAAGCCATCTGATTTATGTCCTGTTTTGAAAGACACTAAGGTCTTTAGGTAAGAGCAGCTGGTGTAACCTTTATATAAGAAGGTAGCCATTCAAAAATGTTCAGGCCTCCCCCACCACCAAGGACATTTTGAAGAAAATCCATGGAGGCAAGCTGTGATTAAGAGGGAAAGGAGAACAGAATGCAATTAAGAGTCTCCTCTGTTCTCTTGGAAGACAAAAGCTGCCTAAAATGTAACTTTCCCAAGCAATGATCACATCCTTGGCACTCTGCCTTTCTAATTAAATTGCTGATACATATATATGGATATTTCATTTAATAAGCAGCTGGTAAAATTGGATCCCCTGCTCTGCAGAGGTTTACCAAAGAACTTCATAGTTTCGGTGTGATTGAATACTAATAATTTACCCCAGAATACAAAAAGAGGAAATTAAACCTAACCTAGCTGCTCGTCATCTGGGACCTTCCAGGCTGCATCCTCCATGGTCAGCATAGTAATTTTATCTGTTGTTTCCCATCAACTACTTCTAATGTCACTTTTCTTTTCTTTTTTGTTGCCCTCCTCTTGGAAGCAACACTTGGTGTGCTTTTACATTTTTCAGAGCTGTTTCTGATGCGCTGAGACCCAAACCCCTATGAGGTTCCCAGGAGACAGATAGACGAAGAGATAAACACTCAAATGAAAGTTTAATCATAGATTTGAGATGTGCTTTGAAAACTAATAGATGCTATGCGAGAAAATCACAGAGGAAACCTAACTTAATGAGGACAGAAGGAAAGGACCTCCTCGAGGCAGCAGCATTGCAGTGAAGACTTGGAGATGAGGACTAAGGATAGATGAACAAAAACGCTGCTGGAAAGGGTGGCAGTGGCCAGATGGGCACAGGGCAGGGATTTTCAAACTTTGACGGCATACAAATCACCTGGAGATCTTGTTAAATTGTTATTCTAATTCAGTAGGACTGGTGATCCTGCATTTCTGGCTCCCAGTGATGCTGACGTGGTGATCTGAGGACCACTCTTTGAGTAGCAATGGAATAGGGCAGGGTTGCACAGTTGTTCTATAAACAGTGAGATAACAAACATTTTAGACCTTGCAGGTCATACTGTCTCTGTTGCAACTACTCAGCTGTGTCACTGTAGTGTAAAAGCTGTCATAGATAGTGCGTAAGTGAATGGGTGTGGCTAGGTGGTTTTCAATAAAACTTTACCGAAACAGAGCATCAGATTTGGCTTGTAGACCATAGTTTTCTGATTCCTGGGGCAGGATCAGTTGGTACTGCTTCTTAGGTTCAGATGCACATTAAAATCACCTGAGTTTGAAAAATTACCCACCAGGTCCTACTTCAGATCAATAAAATCAGGGTCACTGGGGATGAGACTGAGGCATTCGAGACTTAAAAATCTCCCCAGGTGATGCCAAGGTATAGCCTAGGCTGAGAGCCACTGTGTGCCTCAATATTATTTGATAGCCCTTTATTCTCTTAGCCCTAGGAGATAGGTAAGGCAAAAATGACTCCATCTTTTCTTAATTCTGAGAAATCATCAGTTGACCAATTGCTTTCAATAAAGGGAGGAAAAAACACAGCAGGAAATGTACAAATCTCTGGCAACATCCCTCCTGATTTCATGAATGTTCAAATTGGGGTGGAGTGGAAATGTTCAAGAAATATGGTCTTTGCATCCCTAACAAGCAGATGAGGAAAACGGAGCATAGAAAACGTACTGTGCAGATCGTATGGTGATATGTGGGAGACACAGACAACCTGTTGCAGCTTGGCTTGCTGAACTGCTTAAGCTCTTCTGTCCCGTCTGGGTCTCTCCAGGTACATGCTGATCTTCCTGCCTTGGACATGCTTCCCCACTTCACTGCAATCACCTCTTTAATTTCTGCTGCTTCTTCAGGTCTCAGTTTAGTCACCTGCTTTTTCTGAGGCATCTTTCCTGGCCCCACACCCAAGGAAGGGGCCCCTGCTGGGAGCACCTGTGTAGCCCTTAGTGAGGTTCTCTATCAAAGCCAGCTCTCTTTCTGTTGACATAAATTGAACCTCTGGGCCCTGGAAAAGTTCATGAGGGACAGGACCATGACTGACTTGTCATTTTATCTCCAACACCTGGTACATAGCAGGGGCTCAGTGAATTTTTGAGGATTGCATGAACTTTAGCTCAGTCCCCCTGCTCAGCAGAGGGCAGCACAGTGGTTTAGAGGGGTGGGCCTCAAAGTGTGGGCCTCAGCTGTGCCTTGTTAGCGTCACCTGAGACATTGTTTGATATGCAAATCCTTAGGCCCACCACGACCCACTGATTTAGAGTCTCTGGGGCTGTGGCCCAGCCCTCTGTGTTTCAGCTAGCCCTCCTGGTGATTCTGAAGCTTGTTCCAGTGTGAGGACCACGGGCTAGGGTATGGACTCTGAAGCCAGACGGCCTGGCCTCAAATCCTGGCTCTGTAGCTTAAAAACTGTTTGGCTCTGGAAAATTTACATCACCTTTCTGTACCTCAGCATTCTCATCTATAAAATGGAGCTGATGAGATACCATCTGAAGCTTGTTCTAGTGTGAGGACCACGGGCTAGGGTGTGGACTCTGAAGCCAGACGGCCTGGCCTCAAATCCTGGCTCTGTAGCTTAAAAACTGGCTCTGGAAAATTTATATCGCCTTTCTGTACCTCAACATTCTCATCTATAAAATGGAGCTGTTGAAATACCATCTGAAGCTCGTTCCAGTGTGAGGACCAGGGACTCGGTATGGACTCTGAAGCCAGGACTGCCTGGTCTCGAAACTCTGGCTCTGTTGCTTAAAAAATGTTTGGCTCTGGAAAATTTACATCGCCTTTCTGTACCTCAGCATTCTTATCTATAAAATGGAGTTGATAAAAATACTAGTAGCTACCTCAGTTGGATTAAATGAGATAAAGAACCTGGAGCTGTTAACACAGCACTGCTCAAAGTAAGTGGTGAAAATATGTTCACTTGGTATTATCAGCTGTGCAGCTATGGGAACATTTATTACTTCTCTGAGTTTTCTTTGTCTTTCAAACAAGGATTAAATTTGCTTCACAGGGTTTTGAAAGTTAAATGCCTGTAGTATGTTAGGGTGCTTAACTTTTTGGCTAGGCTGTGGGGCCAGTTATTTAGTCAAATACCAGTCTAGATGTTGCTGTGAAGGTGTTTTTTAGATGTGATCAACATTTAAATCACTATATTTCAAGTAAAGTAGATTACCCTCTGCTCTGTAATGTACGTGGGCCTCAATCAGTCAGTTGAATTCCTGGAAATGATGCTGCTTATCCATATTTCTCCCTACCCCTATTTGTCTGTTGTCTATTCAGTCAGGGAGCACCTGTGGTCGACACTGAATATTCTTCCTTCAGAACTTTATTAAAGCAGCCACTTTCCAGAAGAAAAATTTCTGTACTCTCCCACACCACCCTGCCAGGCATTGACGTGTCTCTTTTCTGATCGTCTACATTCCTACCTTGGGCTTGCCCACCCATGTGAACACAGGTCTGCCCCTCGCCTTCCCAATCAGACTGTAATTTCATGATGTCCAGGGCTGTGTTTGCTGAATTTTGTGTTTCCAGGGGCTGGTACACTGACCAAAGCAGATGACTGTAGTCATGAATGTGACAATGAAATGACTCACTAAGGTTCCAACAGTACATGTTTATCTGCCTGGGGGATGTCTCCACTCCTATGATTTTGGAGACCTCAACTTCTGTGTTCCAAGGAACTAAAACTGGATCTTACTTTACCTACCAGTTATCTAAGTTTGCAAAGTAAATTATTCCAAGAAGTAGTGGTCTAAAAACAATTTAATATCTCTCATGGTTCTGTGGGTTGACTGGGTTTCTGGGTAATTCTTGCTTGGGGGGTCTCAGTGAGATGACAGCTGCGGCTGGAGTCATCAATAATGTTTTCAGTCACATATCTGGCACCTGGGCTGAGATGGCCAGATCATTTGGGAGCTGGTGAGGCATCTCTCCTGACCTCTCCACAAAGCCTCTCCATGGAGCTTAGGTTTCTTCACAATATGGATTCAGAATAGCAGAACTCCTTATTGGTGGCTGACTTGTCCCAGAGCAAGCTCCTCGGGAGGCTATGTGCCAGCTGCAAGGCTTCTTATGACCTAGCATTGAAAGTCTGAGTACATCACTTCTGCCACGTTCTCCTGATCAAGTAAGTCATTAAAACTAACCGAGATTCAGGAAAAAGGAAATTAGACTTTTTCTCCCAGTGGGAGCAGTGGCAAAGAAATAGCAGCCATATTTAATTTATCATTTTCTAACAAGTGCAGTTTGTTGCCTCTCTCTGAAATTCCTTCATAGCCCTACATCCCAGGAATTTTTTTTAAAAAGTGTTAAGCACAGGTGCCCCACTTAATTTAATGATGATGGATTTCATCACTTCATCACCTGCTTCCCATTTATCCTCCAACCCTCCACCAGACTGGTTTTTGTAAGATAGGAACACTCCTTTTATCAAAGACCTTTGTTGGTTCTTTCTTGTATTACATTATTTAGCATTTCTTTTTTTATGATTTTTTTTTCAAGTATACAGAAAAGCGTAGTGAATAATGTAATAGCTATTTCTTACCCAGAATTAACGATAACTTAATCTTTCAATGTTTGTTCAGACTTAAAAATTACAGACAAGTTAGAAATCCTCTTGGTCCCCTTTTCTGCTCCCATTTTCCACTGTTCTGAAGTTGATTTGTATTGCTCCAAGTTTTGCTTTAATGAACCTCTGCTTAAACACCTGGTATTTTGGTGTGTTTTAATAATTTTACATAGATGGTATCATAATTCTGAGACTTCTTCCCTGAGCCTCTCATCCAAGGATGGGAGCCCTGTTGTGGGTAGGTCACATCAACCTACAACTTGTTTTCTCACTATGTTTTGAGATGTATTCCTCTTGAAGATCTAAATTATTCATTTAATGTTTCAGCAATATTCCCACGTATGAGTGTGTGCATGCCAGTTTACTCTTTTGTAACCTCTGCATGAACATTTATTAATAGTTGGTCTGCAATTTTTACAAACATATGTCTTGTACACATGTATCAGTTTCTCTAGGGTATCTGCTTTAAATGAAATTGCTAGGTTATCTTTAATTTTACTAGAAATTGACAAATTGCTCTCCAAAGTGAGTGTATCAAATTATATTCCCACCAACCATGTGTATGAGTTCTAATTTCCCTACGGCCTTGTCAACTTTTGGTATTGTCAAACTCATTTTGGCCAGTCTAATAGGAGGGATGGACTCTCACTGTTTTAATATGCATTTCCCTGTTTCTGATAAGGCTAAGGATCTTTTCATGTAGTTATTCATCTTTCAGATTACCTCTGCTGTGAATTTCATGTTCATTGTCTATCTTACTGCTGGGGTCAGTGATTTCTTATTAATTTGTAGATTAAATATATTGCTCCATTGGTAGCTTGTTTGTTATTTATGATGTCTATTGTCAGCACTAACATTTTAATGTATTTCTGTTCGCCAATCCTCTCCTTTATGGTTTGTACTTACTGTATTTTCCTTAATTTCTTCCAAAGTCATAATGGTTTGGGTTTGCATTTTGTCATATTGCCTTTGGAATCTTGTGTGTGATTTATCACAGTTTAATCTTAGTAAATATCTATACTTTCCTTGAATAACATTAAGAACTCAGGAATATGTTTTCCTTGAGGATCTCCCTCTGATCTTTCACATGTTTATTGCTGTATATTTTAACTACACTTTATTTTGAAACACTGTGGGTTATTTTTTTTCCATAGTCAGTACTTACTTAGAACTACCTACATTCAAATTACTATCATTGCTTCCTTCATTTGCTTTTCTGGGTTTAATTGTAGGGTTTCAGGTGAAAATCTAGAAGTAGAATTTTTCCTATTAATGTTTTCATTTCACCCTCATTTTTTAATTATACTGAGTAGTGGGTTTTTACTACTGTATTATAGCAGCATTTATTAGTCTCTGGCAACTATTGATATGAATGAGAAGCTGGTTCATCAAATCGCATTCACTTCTTGATTTATTTTATCTCCTCAAGTCAAGTCTTAGTTTGCTCCACCAAAGAGAACTCACAATATTTTCCTTCAGTTCTGGACAATTCTCACCCATGACATCTTCAGACATTGCCTCTCATTCTCTTTTTCCCCCTCAGAATTCCTATTTAGACCCACGCCAGTTGTTCTCACTCTGTGCTCTTAACTTCCCTGTTATATTTTCTCTATCTTTACTTTTCTTTACTCTGGGTACCTAATTCTCATTTTAAATTTTCTGTATAAAACACAATGTTTAATGAATCCATTCTGGTTCCAATGAACACATTTTCTATGGACAGATATTTTTATGGTTGTTTTTCAAATCCATACTTTGTCTTACACTTTTTGTGCTCCAGCTATTTTATGCCCTTCCTTTATTTCACTATGGCTTTCTATCATCTCTTTAAGCACTTTTCACGTATTTGTTTTGCCATGTCTTTTGAATTATTTGCTAATGGTCTTGGATGCCACATCTCCTCTTTGTGAAACTTTCTGCCTCCCTTTGAGTGATTGATTTTTCTTTCATAGTTGTCTTTTTTTCTGCCCTCATCTTCAGCAGAGGCTATTTTTCTGTGTGTGAGAGGTTTCTATGTACCTAAAGCGGTGAAAATGCCTCTGAAGAGTTTTGCCTTTGCCTCTGCAGCTGTGGAGGGGTTTGATGGTTGAAACCAGTTTTTGCATTAGTTCCTCAGTTTGGGGCTCCTGTACCATGTGGATTTTGTAGGGTGAATCCCTGTATCTACTTTTCACCAGACTTAAGTTTATTTTCTTATCTCTGACCCTTTTTTAATACAAGTTTCCAGCAAAACATTTTGATTCCTCTTGTGACTGAAACTGCTTAGGTTCAAATCCCATTTGTATTACTTTCTCACTATAGGACCTTAGAAAAGTTACCTAGCTTCTGAGCCTCAACTCCTCATCTGTAAAATGGAGAAAATAATAGAACTTCACAGAATTGCTATGAATACTGAATGGTAGCTGACACATAAACAGAGTTTGATATCCTTATTCTAGCCATTTGTCCAGGCCAGTGAGCCAAATTTTCTATTTTTGATTTTATAGAAGGGCATGCTCTTGTAAACTCTGCTATGCAGAGAACTTCTCCGCTAGTGAGTCTGACATGGTGATTTATGCTCATGCATCTTCATGAAACAAATTCTTCTTCACTTTCTTCTACACATAACCAAATTCTGTTTATCCTTTAAAGTCAAACCCAAGTCTCACTTTCTCCATGAGTTCTTCTGTCCCTACACCACCATTAGCTCCTGTCTCTTTTTATTCATTCATCTCTATCCATCCATGCATTTACTTGGTCATTCAAGTACTACAGTGAGTCAGGCACTGTTCCAGACGCCAGGGTGCAGCCTGCAAAAACACAAGTACCTGCCCTCATGGTACTTACATTTTTATGAGGAAAGACCATAAACAAGGAAACAAATAATACCACACTAGATTCTCTGATGAAAACAAGTTCTCTGAAGAGAAATAAGAGTGATTGGGGGTAGACAGGTAGAGAAGGGGAAATTATTTTCAACAGGGTGCTAACCAAATGTCCCTTTAAGAAGGATATGATATTTAAACACACATCTAAGGAAAGCAAGGAAGCAGAAAATGCAAAGGGCTTGACGTAGAACAAGCATGTCCTGTTCAAGGAAAAGTAAACTCAGTGAAGCTAGAGCGGTGGGAGAGAGATAGGAAGGAGATGAAGTCAGAGGATTAATAGGGCCCAGACCGTGGAGGGCCCTGATGAATATGGTAAGGGGTTTTGAGTAGATCTGATACTATCTCGTTTTTCAGTTTAAAATAAAACACACTGGAATAATATGTAATTGGCAAGAGTGGAAGCAAGGAGTCCAATTAGAAAGCTTTTCCTAGAATTCAGGTGAGATGACAGTGTCTTAGATTAAGGTGGAAGTAAAAAAGGGATTGACAAATGGCTGGATCTGAGATCTAATTTTTTTTAAGCAAAACTAACAGTGTCTGCTCAGGGATGTGAACAGAGATGAGTCAATTATTCCTGTGTTTCTAGCTGAAGAAACTTGGTGAGTAGTGGTGCCACTTACTGAGATGGCCTGATTCAACTGTGCACGATGTAACAGTTAATTCTTTAGTATATTTGTTAAAGCTCAGCAATTAGATTGTCTATTTCCCTTAACACACTTGGGGACACTACACTCACATTTGATTGATTAGTTTGTTCTATCTCTATCAATTAATAGCTGTGTGACTTTGAGTGAGCTACTTAACCATCTAACTCAATCTCATCTGTAAGGTGGGTCTGGTACTCATCAGGTTGTTGAGACAATTAAGTGTGACTCTTACAATAATGCCTGGCTTTTAGTAGTGCTCAGTATTAGCTGTTATTCATTCCAGGAACACCCCCACACCCCACTCATGATAGCCCAGGGATCTTGTGAGTTTATCTCGACTTAGTTTGCTCAATGTAAGGTCAGAATGTTTTTCAAAGGTACCTAATACTTGAGCTAATAGAGAAAATCTATGCTAGCTTTCAAATGCTGCTCTATGTGTGACTCTCTTTAGTTGCATTTTTCTTTTCCAAGCCTAAAACTTAGGTGGTGAACAATGATCAGATATTTGTTAAATGTCTACTTTGAGCTTAGCTGCTGGGGAATTGAAGAGTACCAGTTAGACCTAATTTTTCCTGCCATGCATACTTTTGATTTAGCTGTAATAAATATTTTTTCAGTGACCAAATATTTTATTACCTCTCTAGTCCTCCTGGGTATTGCTGGACATATTTCAGACTAGCCGATGTCATTATTGGCCATTGTAAATTGGGTCAGTATGGCTGCCCTTTTGTATCTTGGCCAAATACAGAAAAACAGCAACTTGGAGATAGAGCTTCTATTCACACTTAATGGGTTTAGCTATCAATGGCAGAAATTCACAGCAGTTGGTACCCATTCATTGAGAAAGAAGACAACTTGAAGGAATTTTAGAAATTTTTAGTGAAAGATAATTACAAACAGATTATCTGGTACATTCTAACACAATAGATAAAATTCCTTCAGCTGCAGAGAACTGGATGTCATGCAAAGCTTTTCCTCAAGGAAAGCAATTTGATATAGTGGAAAAAGCACTGGACTCAGATCAGCAGAACTGGCTGAGACCTGAGGAAAGGCTCAACTTTGCCAAGCCTTAGATGTTTCCTTTGTTAAATAAATAAAAAATAAAAAAATGTATAATTACAGGGGTACTCTCAGGGTTCAGGGAGATAATGGCCATAAAAAGACTTGGAAATTTGCAAAATATTACACCTACGTAAATGTTACACAAGTCTGTAGACATGTTAAGGTTTGAAAACGTGGTAAGAAAAGACTTTTAGGAGAGGGAATAAATAAAGTTCCTTGCCAGGGCATTCTTTCGCCTTTTCCAGGTTATTCACAGGCTGTCCTATTGTTAAAATGGCAACAAAAATTAAAATAAGGACAACAGCTGACATGTACTTAGTGTCTACTGCAAAGAAGGTACTGTACCCACTCATTTATACACATCAGTTCATTTAAGCCCCGCAACAATTCCTTGAAGTGGGTGTGGTTACTACCACCATTTTATAGATGAGAAGTGGGTTCAAAGTCATTAAATTACTTGCCTAGTCAAGCAGCTTGTGGGCTATAGAATTAGGATTTTAATTAGGCAGTTTGAGGCCAGAATCCATGAGTTTACTAGCCTACACAGCCTTACAGGTGGATCCTAGTGTAATTGGAGTGTGACTTCAGTATTGCTGAGTCATTTCCAGTGATTCCGCCTATGCCTCAGGAATTTGTCTCACACCTCCTATGCCCTGCTCAGAATTTCTCTCCCATCCCTACTTGCTTCATGCTATCCTACAATCATATGGCTGGAGGTTACATTGGTTTGAGTAACGCTTGCTGCTGTAGCTAATAAACCTAAAAATGTATACTGATCCACACACAATAGTAAGTTAAATTATTACTGATTTAACAGAAGTAGGTCTGTAAACATTCATGGGATAGCCCCTGTCCACACAGCCAGTCAGGTCCCCATGCTGAGAGTACCATTGCCGCCCTTAACATTCGATGCTTGAGGTTGTCTCCATTCCAGCCAGTCGGAAGGGGAAGAGAGATTGAGGTGCCGCCGTGGGAGTTTCCGCTGAGGTTCTACTGGCTGGCATTGTTTTAGCCACTGCAAGTGGAGCTAGAAAATATAGCCCCTGCTGGTCGCCATGGCTCAGTGACATCTCAATATGCAACGGGCAGCACTAATTTTCGGTGAACAGCTAGAAGTGTCTGCCATAGAGATTATGGTTATTGCTACGTGGTTTTCACTGATGAAATTTTATTTCTTTACGTTCCTTTAATTGGGTCCTGCAGGACACCATGAAGAATTACGGGCTCAGGGAAGGTATTTTTTGATCAAAATATGCTCCTTACTTCCTTGTTTCCTGCCACGCTAGTACAAAACTTATTACAGATGACTGTCTCCGTGGGACAAATTCTCCCTGCAACTGTTCCATACCTGCTCTCAGCATTCAAGTGGACTGGAGGCTTAATTGTGTGATCTCTCTCTTTCCTTCAGCAGTATTTAATTCCAAAGATTTTGGGTGTTTTTAATACACGTTTATGGGATCTCAGGTACATAGAATTGGGTTAATCCTAACCCACAGGTCATTACATACTCATTTATGGGTCCTTGCAAAAAGTTTTATTTATTTGCTTATTGGTTAATAACCATAAACCTCTACCATATGAAAACTGGAATGTTGATAAGATATCTACAATGAGTTTATTTTCAGTCCTTTCCCTCTGCTTTCCACATCCTATGTAACTACTATCCTGGCTCTTACGTTTATTATTATTTCCTTTTTTTAAAAAAAGACCATTTTTAAGGAGCAGTTTAAGTATCACAGCACAATTGAGCTGAAGGACAGATTTCCCATAAAACCTCTATCACACATAGCCTCCCTGATTATCAATATCCTCTATCAGCGTGGGATATTTGTTACAATTGATGAATCTTCCTATGCTGCCACATCATCATCACCCAAAGTCCATAATTTACATTAGAGTTTTCTCTTCGTCTTGTCCATTCTATGGGTTTAGACAATTTATAATGACATGCGTCCACCATCACAGGGTCAGAGTGATTTTCCCGACCTAAAGATCCTTTGTGCTGTGCCCTTTTTTTCTTTTTTAAAAAATTTAAATTCCAGGATACATGGCAGAATGTGCAGGTTCGTTACATAGGTAAACGTGTGCCATGGTGGTTTGCTGCACCTATCAACCCATCTCCTAGGTATTAAGCCCAGCATGAATTATCTGTTTTCCCTAATGTTCTCCTCCCCAACTCCACCCCTCCCTCAACAGGCCCCAGTGTGTGCTGTTTCCCTCCTTGTGTCCATGTGTTCTTATTTTTCAGCTTCTACCTATAAGTAAGAACATGAGGTGTTTGGTTACCTGTTCCTACATTAGTATGTTGAGGATAATGATTTCCAGCTTCATCCACTTCCCTGCAAAGGACATAATCTCATTTCATTTTTTATGGCTGCATAGTATTCCATGGTGTATATATGTACACATTCTCTTTATCCAGTGTATCATTGATGGGCATTTGGGTTGGTTCCATGTCTTTGCTATTGTGAAAAGTGCTGCAGCGAGTATATATGTGCATATATCTTTATAATAGAATTTTTTATATTCCTTCGGGTATGTGCCCAGTAATAAAGTTGTTGGGTCAAATGGTATTTCTGGTTGTAGGTCTTTGAGGAATCCAATATCCAGAACCTGCAGATAACTTAAACAAATTTACAAGGAAAAAAACCTTAAAAAGTGAGCAAAGGATATAAACAGACACTTCTCTAAAGAAGATATTTATGCAGCCAACAAACATTAAAAGCTCAACATCATTGATCATTAGAGAAATGAACATCAGAACCACAATGAGATACCATCTCGCACCAGTCAGAGTGGAGATTATTAAAAAGAAACAACAGATGATGAGACTGTGGAGAAATAGGGAGGCTTTTACAATGTTGGTGGGAATGCAAATTAATTCAACGATTGTGGAAGACAGCGTGGCAATTCTTCAAATGCCTTTTCTGTCTCCCTTTCTCTAACCCCTAAAAACCACTGATCTTTTCACCGTTTCCATACTTTTGTCTTCTCCAGAATGTCATATGGTGGGAATCATATAGTGTGTAACCTTTTCAGATTGGCTTTTTTAACTTAGCAATAAACACTTTCGTTTCCTCCGTGTCTTTTCACAGCTTGATAGTTCATTTTTTAGTGCTGAATACTATTCAAATGTCTGGATGGACCAGTGCTTCTTTATCCACTTACCTGCTGGGCATCTTCGTTGCCTCCAAGTTTTGGCAATTATTGATAAAGCTGTTAGAAACGTCCATGTGCAGGTTTTTGTGTGGACATAAGTTTTCAACTCATTTGGATCTTATGGTTTAGTTTTGCAAGAAACTGCCAATGTGTTTTTCGTAGTGGCTGTGTCATTTTGCATTCCCGTGAGCAATGAATCAGAGTTCATGTTGTCCAACCTTCTTGCCAGCGTTAGATGTTGTCAGTGTTGTGGGCCTTGGCCACTCTAAGAGGTGTGTAGTGGTACCTTGTTTTAATTTGAATTTTCCTGATGACATATGGTATATTCTCTGTGTTTCTATCTTGTGAAAGACATTGTATAAAATTGGTGTAATTTCTTAATGTCTAGTAAAACCCACCAGTGAACATACCTGGGTTGGATATTTTCTGTTTTGGAAGATTATTATATATTTATTTAATAGAGATAAACCTGTTCAGGTTGTATATTCTTGTGTGAGTGTTTGCAGCTTTTGTAGCTTTTAAGGAGTTGGTCCATTTCATCTGAATTATCAAATCTGTGGGCATAGAGTTTTTCATAATATTCCTTGATTAGCCTTTTAATGTCCATAGGATCTGCAGTGATGTCCTGTCTTTTTTTCCTGACATTAGTAATTTGTGTCCTCTTTTTTCTTAGTTTGCCTGGCAAAAGGCTTGTCTATTTTATTGTGTGTATGTGTGTTATTTTTTGTTTTGTTTTGTTTTGTTTTTTTCAGAGAACGATCTTTTGGTTTTGTTGATTTTTTTTCTATTTCTTTTTAAAATTTTTATTTTTTTTCTTTGCTTTGGATTTAATTCACTGCATCATGCAAATTTCAATAAGCTGCATTTCTGTTTTCATTTTGTTCATCTTTTAATTTCTCTTGTTTTTTTTTTTTCTTTGGTTATTTGGAAGTTTGTTGTTTGATTGCCATGTATTTTGGTATTTTTCCAGTTATCTTTTTGTTATTTCTGGTTTAATTCCCGTTGTCATCTGAGAGCCGACATTGTATGATTTCTGTTTTTTAAAATGTGTTAATGTATTTTATGGCTCAGAATGTGGTCTATCTTGGTGAATGTTCCATATGAGCTTGAGAAGAATGTATATTCTGCTGTTGTTGGATGAAGTAGTCTGTAGGTATCCATTATATACAGTTGATGGATGGCACTGTTGAGTTCAGCTGTGTCCTTACTGATTTTCTGCCTGCTGGATCTGTTCATTTCTGATAGAGGGGTATTGAAGTCTTCAACTGTAAAAGTGGATTCATCTATTTCTCTTGCCTTACACATTTTGCCACTCTGATTTTAGGCACGTACCTGTTAAGAATTACTATGTCTTCTTGGAGAATTGACTCCTTTGTCATTATGTAATGCTATTCCTTATCCCTGATAACTTTTCTTGCTCTGAAGTTTGATCTGTCTGAAATTAATATAGCCACTCCAGCTTTATTTTGCTTAGTGTTAACATAGTACATGTTTCTCCATCCGTTCACTCTTAATATATATCTAGTGTCTTATTTTTAGTGGGCTTTTGTACAGAACATATAGTGAGATCTTGTTTTTTGATCCGCTCTGACAATATGTCTTTTAATTGGGGCATTTAGGCCATTGACAGTCAAATGAGTATTGATATAGTTGCATCAATAGCTACCGTATTTATTGTTTCTATTCGATGCCCTTGTTCTTTGTTCCTGTTTTTATCTTCCACTCTTGGTCTGTCTTTTGTGGTTTTTACTGAGCATTTTATGATTACATTTTCCCTCTCTTCTTAGCATAACAGTTACACTTTGTTTTTTTTTTTTTACACTGTTTTTATTTAGTGGTTGCCTAGAGTACACAATATACATTTGCAACTAATCCAAGTCTACTTTCAAATAACACTATACTGCTTCATGAGTACTGCAAGTAAGATGTAATAATTTTAATTTCTCCCTTCCATGTGTTGTAACATTGCTGTCATTAATTTCACATATACATACACACACACATACATATATAATCAAATACATTGTTGCTATTATTTTTATCTGTTATCTGTTAGATGAATTAAGAGTAAGAAAAGTAAAAGGTTGTATTTTACTTTGTTTTCTGATAGTTTTTATTTATATTTGAGTTTCTGACATAATTTTCCTTCTAAGAAGTTTCTTTTAATATTTCTTGCAAAGCAGGTCTACTACAAGTTCTCTCTATTTTTTTTTTTTCAAGAAAGTATTTCTTCACGTTTTTGTATATTTTTAGGTATGCAGCATGATATTTTGATATATATAGTAAAAATGACATATATAGTAAAATGATCAGTCAAATAAATTATATTTCCTTCATCTAACAGTGGCAGGAGTGCCTAAAATCTTAGTAAAACTTGTGACTACAGTAGTATATTATTAACTGTAATTCTAATGAACATTAAATCTCCAGACTTATCCTATGTATCTGCAACTTTATATCTTTTCACCTACATCTCCTTAATCCTCGATCCTTCCCCCTCGTAATCACCATCTCTATTTCTATGTATTCAGCTTTTAAAAAAATAGATTCTACATATAAGTAAGATCATAAGATCATGCAGTTTTTTTCTTTGTTTCTGGCTTGCTTTGTTTAACATAATGTCCTCCAGGCTCATCCATGTTGTGGCAAATGGGAGGATATCCTTTTTTAAGGCTGAATAACAATTCCTCTCTTTCTCTTTCTCCCTTCCTGTGTGTGTGTGTGTCAATTTCTTTACCCAGTCATCCATGACGAACACTTCAGTCATTTTTGTATGTTTGCTGTTGTGAACAGTGTTGCAGTGAACTAGGGACTGCAGATATCTTCACAAGGTGGTCATTTCATTTCCTTTGGGTATATACCCAGAAGAGGGATGCAGGAATTGCAGAGTCATATGTAGTTCTATTTCTAACTTCTTTAGACACGTCCATGCTGTTTTCCACAGTGGCTGCACCAATCTTCATTCCCACCAACAGTGTACAAGTGTTCCCTTTTCTCCACACCTTCAACATTGAGGTGATACCTTATTGTGGTTTTGATTTGCATTTCCCTGATTAGTGATGTTGAGCACGTTTTAATATATCTGTTGGCCATTTATATGTCTTCTTTGGAAAAATTTCTCTTCAAGTCTTTTACTCATTTTTAAATCAGGTTTCTTTTTTTCTGCTATTGAGTCGTATGAGTATTTTTTTATATTAACTCCTTATTAGATGTATGGTTTTCAAATGGTTGCAACCAGTCTGTAAGCTGCCTTTTCATTTTGTTGATTATTTTCTTTGCTGTGCTGAAGCATTTCAGTTTGATGTATGCCCATCAGTTTTTTATTTCTTTATTTCTGCCTTTGCAGCCTGAACTTTTGGTGTGATAACCAAAATCATTAAGGCCAATGTCAAGGGACTTTTCTCCTATATGTTAGTCTAGAAGTTTTATCGTATCAGGTCTTATATTTAGGTCTTTTGCACATTTTGATTTGATTTTTGTGTATGATGTAAGATACGTGTCCAGTTTCATGCTTTTGCATGTGGATGTCCCATTTCAATAGCACTATTTATTGAAGAGACTCTCCTTTCCATTTGTGTCGTGGTTCTGTCTCTTTAACTTTTGAAGGGTAATTTCCCAGAATTATCTCAAAACCTTAAATATTTCACTCCAACTTTCATGATTTCTGAGGAGAAGTTGGACCTAATTCTCATCATTGTTCCAAGTGAGGGTTTTCTACCTCCTGGCTTCTTTCAGGCTTTTTTCTTTATCTTTGATTTTCTATGGTTTGAAATCGTTATGCATAGATGTACTTTTTTGGCATTTATCCAGCTTGGTGCTGTCTAAGCTTCCAGTATCTGTGATTTGGTGTCTGATGTTAATTTGGGGAAATTCTCTGTCATTTTTTCAAATATTCTGTTTCTTTTTATCTCTTTCCCTAGTATTCTCATTATGTACATATTATACCTTTTGATAGTTGCCCCACAATTCTTGGATATTCTGGGGGCTTTTGGTCATTTTTCTGGTTTTTTTTTTTTTTTTTTTTTTTCAGTTTTGGAGATTTCTGCCGAGATACTCTCAAGCTCAGACATTCATTCCTCAGTCATGTGTCTGGCCTGCCCATAAGCTCATTAAAGACATTCATTATCTGTTCTACTGTTTTGATGTTTAGATTTCTTTTGGGGTCTTTCTTAGAATTTCCATTTATTTACTTACATTGCCCATCTATTATTGTATGCTGTCTACTCTATCCATAAGAGCGTCTCCCTCTGTCACCCAGGCTGAAGTGCAGTGGCACGATCTTGGCTCAATGCAATCTCCGCCTCCCCAGTTCAAGTGATTCTCCCACCTCAGCCTTCCAAGTAGCTGGGATTACAGGCAACTGCCATCATGCCCAGCTAATTTTTGTATTCTGAAATGGGGTTTCACCACGTTGACCAGGCTGGTCTTGATCTCCTGACCTCATGATCCGCCCACCTCAGCCTCCCAAAGTGCTGGGATTACAGGTGTGAGTCACTGTGCCCAGCCAATCCTAGTTGTTTTAAATCCTGGAATGATAATTCCAGCATCCCTCCTATATCTGAGTCTGGTTCTGATGTTTGCTATGTCTCCTCAAACTTTTTTTTTTTCCAATTTAGAAAGTCTTGTAATTTTTTCCTGGTAGCTAGATACAATGTGCTGGGTAAAAGGAATTGCAGTAAATAGGCCTTTGGTAATATGGTGGTAAGGAGCTGGAGGAGAGGAAGTGTTGTATAGTTCGATGAATAGGATAGGTTTCAGTCTTGTAGTTAGGCTGTGTTCTCAGTCCCCTGTCCTGCCTTGGTGAGACAGAATGGCTAGAGGGGGCTGGAGATGGGTGTTTTCTTTCTCTCACATGGAAATCTAAAGGGGGTTGGAGTTGGATATTTCTTCCCCAGGTCAGTTAAGCTCTGATAAAACCCCAGCTGGTTAGGATGTCCTTACCTAACTTCCCCTGAGGTCAGTACTTGTTAAGAAGGGCAGAGTGCTCTGGCATATTTCAAAGTGTCTCCTATTTCTCTCCTCCTGCCAGAAGCATGAGGGTATTTCTCTCCAGTACTCACTGAATTCCCAGTAGAGTGCCAGGAGGTAAACTCACAAAAGTGGTTTCTCTATGTCTGGTGTTTTTATTTCTCAGACTTGTATACTTTAAGCCTCCAGCAATTTGTCAATTACAGTTCAGGTTCTTCTACCTCAGCATGGGTTCACATAGATGGTTTAGTTCATGGATTTCTTTTCTGTTAAGTTGTGATTCTTTGTATTTGTCTGTTAGTCTCTCTAATTTGGGGGCAGTGGTTTGTCCTGTGACCTTACTTCTATTACAGATCTAAGAAGAGTAGTTGATTTTTCAGTTTGTTCAGCTTTTTACTTGTTAGGATGGCATGATGACTTCCAAGGTTCTTATATGCTAGACTGGAAATCATCCCTTTGATTTTTAAAAAATAGTTTTATTGGATTTATACTGCTTTAAAACTATTTTTAGTTGTTTCTAACATTATAAAGAGTATATTAAGCTCTATGTAGTCTTCTGAGATTGGTGTTTTCACTCATTTTGCTAAGATTCATTCATATTTTAATTTTTTGGTTTTTGAAACAAGGTCTCACTCTGTCATCCAGACTAGAGTACTGTGGCATCATCACGGTTCACTGTAGCCTTGACCGCCTGGACACAAGTACTTCTCCCACTTCAGCCTTTCAAGAATCTTTTGCTACTCTGTCTGGCCAATTTTTAAAATTTCTTACAGAGACAGAGTCTCACTATGTTGGTCAGGCTGGTCTTGAACTCCTGGGCTCAAGTGATCCTCCTGCCTTGGCCTGTGAAAGTGCTGGTGTAAGTCACTGCACCTGGTCCATTCACGTTTTTGCACCTAGCTGTAGTTAGATACAAAATAGATTGATGTACTCTGTCACCGAGGCTGGAGTATAGTGGCACAGTCTGAGCTCACTGCAACCTCTGCCTCCTGGGTTCAAACTAAATTATCATGCCTCAGCCTCCCAAGTAGCTGGGACTACAGGTGTGTGCCACTATGCCCAGCTAATTTTTGTACTTTTAGTAGAGACGGGGTTTTGCCATGTTGGTCAGGCTAGTCTCAAATTCCTGACCTCAGGTGATCCACCCACCTCGGCCTCCCAAAGTGTTGGGTTTATAGACATGAGCCACCATGCCCGGCTTGTCATTGACTTTTGTGTACAGAAATTGTAGTGATCTAATTTCACCTGTTTCCATGTGAATAACCGTTTCCTCCCACTCATCTGTCGTGACACTTATGTTTGCGTGCCTCTGTCTTCTCTGTTCCTACTCCTTGGGTCACATATTTTCCCTTGGTAAAGTTTTATCATTTTCACTATCCATTTTTTTTTTGCATATTTTAATGTTTATTTCTTGATATTTGATATGTTGACACTATTCAACTTGACTCTTCCAAAAAGACTGTTAAAATTTCTAGTTGTAGATCATGGATATATGGAAATGCAATCGATTCATGTCTTAATGATATATGAGGATACCTTGAATATTCTCTATTATGTTCAATGATTTGTCTATAGATGTAAACAATCATGTCACTTACAAACAATGACAGTTTTATTTTTTAACTTTTAGGTTCAGGAGTACATATGCAGGTTTGTTTTATAGGTAAATTGCGTGTCATAGGGGTTTGATAAACACATTATTTCGTCACCCAGGTGATCAACTTGGTTCCTGCTAGGTAGTTTGTTGATCCTCAGCCTCTTCCTCCCTCTACCCTCAGATGGGCCTCAATTGTTCTTTTCTTTGTGTCCATATGTACTCAACGTTTTGCTCCTGTTTATAAGTGAGAACATACAGTATTTGCTTTTCCGTTCCTGTGTTAGTTCACTTGGGATAATGGCCTCCAGCTCCATCCAAGCTGCTGCAAAAGACATGATCTTGTTCTTTTTCATGGCTGCGTAGTAGTAGATCATATATATCACATTTTCTTTATCCAGTCTACTGTTGATGGACATTAGGTTGATTCCATGTCTCTACTATTGTGAATAGTTCTACAGTGAATATACACATGCGTGTGTCTTTATTGTAGAACATTTGGATATATACCCAATAATGAGATGGCTAGGTCAAATGGTAATTCTGCTTTGAGTTCTTTAAGAAATTACCAACCGGCTTTCCACAATGGCTGAACTAATTTACAGTCCCACCAGCAGTGGATAAGTGTTCCTTTGTCTCTGCAACCTCACCAGCATTATTTTTTTATCTTTTAATAATAGCCATTCTGACTGATATAACATGATGTATTGTGGTTTTGATTTGCATTTTTCTAATGAATAGTAGTGTTAAGCATTTTTTTTCACATGCTTCTTGGCTACATGTATGTCTTCTTCTGAAAAGTGTTCATGTCCTTTGTCCGCATTTTAATGGGTTTTTCTTTTTTTTCTTTTGTCTTTTGTTTTTGTTTTTGGCTTGTTGATTTAAGTTCTTTATAGATTCTGGATATTACACCTTTATCAGATGCATAGTTTGAAAATACTTTCTCCCATTCTATATGTTGTCTGTTGACTCTGGTGATAGTTTTTTGTTTTTGTTTTTTGTTGAGCGGAAGCTCTTTAGTTTAATTGGGTCTCATTTGTCAATTCTTGGTTTTGTTGCAGTTGCTTTTCATGTCTTTGTCATGAAATCTTTGCCAGGTCTTATGTCCAGAATAGTAATTCCTAGGTTGTCTTCCAGGGTTTTTATACTTTTAAGTTTTCAAAATCCATCTTCAGTTGATTTTTGTATATTGTGTAAGGAAGTGGCCAAGTTTTAACTCTGCATATGGCTAACCAAGGTATTCCAGTACCATTTATTTAATAGAGAGTCTTTCCCCATTGCTTGTTTTTGTCAGCTCTGTCAAAGATCAGATGGTTGCAGGTGTGTGGCCTTATTTCTGGGCTCTACTCTTTTCCATTGGTCTGTGTGTCTGCTGTTTTGGTTACTGTGGCTTTGCAGTATAGTTTGAGGTCAGGTAATGTGATGCTTCCAGCTTTGTTTAGGATTGCCCTGGCTATTTGGGCTTTTTTTTTTTTTTTTTTGGTTCCATGTAAATTTTAAAATGGTTTCTTTTTCTCATTCTCTGAAGAATATCATTGATAGTTTGATAGCAATACCATTGAATGTATTTCCATTTGTTTGTATCATCTCTGATTTCTTTGAGCAGTGTTTCATAATTCTCATTGGGGAGATCTTTCACCTCCCTGATTTGATGGTATTTTATTCTTTTTGTGGCTGATGTGAATGGAATCATTTTCTTGATTTGGCTCTCAGCTTGGATGCTGTTGGTATATAGGAATGCTACTGATTCTTGCACATTGATTTTGTATACTAAAACTTTGCTGAAGCTGTTTATCAGATCAGGAAGCTTTGGGCAGACACTATGGAATTTTCTAGGTATAGAATCATATCATCTGCAAATAGGGATAATTTGACTGCCTCTTATTTGAATGTTTTTTATTTCTTTCTCTTGTCTGGTTGCTCTGGCCTGGACTTCCAGTATATGTTGAATTGAAGTTGTGAGTGTGAGTGTGTCTCTTTCAGGTTTTGGTATCAGGGTGATGCTGGCCTCAGAGAATGAGTTAGGGAGGAGTCCCTCCACCTCAGTTTTTAGAAATAGTTTCAGTAGAAATAGTATCAGCTCTTCTTTATACATCTGGTAGAATTTGGTCCTGTGCATTTTTTGATTGTTAGGCTTTTTATTATTCAATTTCAGAACTTGTTATTAATCTGTTCAGGGATTCAACTTCCTCCTAGTTCACTCTTGGGAAGATTGTATGTGTCCGGGACTTACCTATTTCTTCTAGATTTTCTAGTTTGTCTGTGTAGAGGTGTTCATAGTAATCTGAGTTTTTTGTATTTCTTTGGGGTTAGTGGCATTGCCGCCTTTGTCATTTCTAGCTGTGTTTATTTGGATCTTCTCTTTTTTTCTGTGTTAGTCTAGCTAACAACTTTTATTAATTTTTTTCAAAGAACCCAACCTTGGATTTGTTGATCTTTTGGGTTTTGTTTTGTTGTTCATCTCCATTTCCTTCAGTTCAGCTCTGATTTTGGCTATTTCTTCTGCTAGCTTTGAGTTCAGTTTGCTCTTGGTTTTCTAGTTCATCTAGTTGTGATAATAGGTTGTTAATTTGAGATTTTTGTAAGTTTTTGATGTGGGTGCTTGGTGCTATAAATTTTCCTCTTAACACTGCTTTAGCTGTATCCCAGAGATTCTGGTATGTGGTATTTTTGTTCTCATTAGTTTCAAAGATATTCTTAATTTCTGTCTTAATTTCATTATTTACCCAAAAGTCATTCAGGAGCAGGTTAATTTCCATGTAATTGTTTTAGTTTTGGTTTTGAGTGCAGTATTGATTTCTATTTTTATTGCACTATGGTATGAGAGTGTGGTTGTTGTAATTTCAGTTTTTTAAAGTTTTCTGAGGATTATTTTCTGTCTGATTGGTCGATTTTAGAGTATATGCCATGTGGCAATGAAAAGAATGTATATTCTATTGCTTTTGAGTGGAGAGTTCAATATATGTCTATCAGGTCCATTTGGTCAAGTGTCTAGTTCAAGTCCTGAATATCTCTGTTTTCAGCCTCAATGATCTGTCTAATACTGGCACTGGGGTATTGAGTCTCTTACTATTATTGTGTGTTTATCTAAGTCTCTTCATAGGTCTCTGGGAACTTGCTTTGTGAATCTGGGTGCTCTTGTGTTGGGTGCATACATATTTAGGATAGTTAGATGTTCTTGTTGATTTGAGCCCATTACTATTGGGTAATGTCTTTTTTTGTCTTTTTTATCTTTGTTGGTTTAAAGTGTGTTTTGTCTAAAATTAGAATAGCAAGACTTGCTTTTTTCTCATTTCTGTTTTCTTGCCAGATTTTTCTCCATGCCTTTGCTTTGAGCCTATGGCTGTCATTGCATGTGAGCTAGGTCTCTTGAAGACAGCATGCTGTTGGGTCTTCCTTCTTAATCCAACCTGCTACTCTGTGCCTTTTAATTGGGGGCATTTAACCTGTTTACATTCAAGATTGGTATTCATGTATACGAATTTCATCCTGTCATCATATTGTTAACCTAACCCTGATTATTATGCAGATTTGTTTGCGTGGTTGCTGATGTCACTGGCTTATGTACTTCAGTGTGTTTTTGTGGTAGCCTGTAATGGTCTTTCCTTTCTCTATTTAGCACTCCTTTAAGGACCTCTCATAAGGCAGGTCTGGTAATAATGAATTCCCTTAGCACTTGCTTGTCTGAAAACGTTCTTATTTCTCCTTTATGAAGATTAATTTAGCTGAATATGAAATTCTTGTTTGGAAACTCTTTAAGAATGCTGAATAATACAGGCCCACAATCTCTTCTGGTTTGTAGGGTTTCTGCTGAAAAGTTTGCTGTTAGCCTGATGGGGTTCCCTTTGTACACAACCTGCCCCTTTTTACTAGCTGCCTTTAACATTTTTTTCTTTAATTTTGACCTTGAAGGATCTGATGACTTATGTGTCTTGGGGATGGCCATTTTGTGTAGTATTTCACAGGGGTTCTCTACATTTTCAGAATTTGAACGTTGGCCTCTCTAGCCAGGTTGGGGGAAACTTTCATGGATAATATCCTGAAAAATACTTTCCAAGTTGTTTGCTTTCTCTCTTTCTTTCAGGAATGCCAATGAGTCCAAATACAAGTACAGAGTACAGGTATAAAGTACAGGTACAAAGACCAAATAGATTTGGTCTCTGTACATAATTCCATATTTCTCTAGGGTTTTGTTCATTCTTCTTTGTTTTTTCTTTATTTTTGTCTGACTGGGTTATTTTGGAGAAGTGGTCTTTGAGCTCTGAGATTCTTTCTTCAGCATGGTTGATTCTGCTGTTAATAATTGGAATTGTATTCTGAAATTCCTAAAGTGAGTTTTTCAGCTCTATCAGATCAGTCTGGTTCTTTTTTAAAAAGACTATTTTATCTTTCATCTCCTGTATCATTTTATTTTATTACTTAGGATCCTTGGATTGGATTTTGACTCTCTCCTGAATCTTAATGATCTTCATTCGTATTCATATTCTGGATTTTGTTTCCTGCTGTTTCATCCATTTCAGTCTGGATAAGAACCGTTTCTGAGGAACTGGTGTGGTCATTTGGAGGTAAGAAGACACTCTGGCTTTTTGAGTTGCCAGAGTTCTTGCACTGGTTCTTTCTCATCTTTATCGGCTGATGTACTTCGAGTCTTTGAAGTTGCTGTCTTTGAATGGGTGTTGCAGTAGGTTTTTTGTTTGTTTGCTTGCTTCATCTTCTTTGATATCCTTGGGAATTTGATTGTGGTACAAAAATGGTTCTGTTGACTGGCTTCATTTCTGGAAGATTCTAGAGGGCCAAGCCTAAGCTTAGCACTCCTGGACTGTGTGCACTAACTCTGTGGATCTGTTATCATGCCCCTGGCATTGTTCTCTGGCCCCTCAAGGTTAGGAACCTCCCGTGCTGAAGGGGCCAAAGTGTCTCTTTCCTGCTGGCCACAACACTGATGGGTGGTGCCAGCCAAAGTGCTTTGTTGGATGGTGGCAGCAAGATCGGTGCTCTTTCGCACGTGACAGCAGCAATAGTGCATTGGAGTGCACGTTTCTTGACTGATATGGGGGTGCCAGCTCCTGTGCAGGTATTCATGATAGTGGTAACATAAGATGGAGCAGGGCTGCTGGCATTCACGTGTGCTTTCACAGTGACAGTGGTGTCAGCGTGGGGGTAGGATGCTGAGTGGTGCGGACATGCTAGCCTCTATGCAGGCATTCATGACAGTGGTCGTGCTGGGAGGTGGAGGTACTAGCATTTTTGTGCATGTTCACACTGGCAGTGGTGTCAGCCTGGGACTGGGGGTGCTGGTGGCCTCTGTGTGCATATTCACATTGGGTGGCAGTGCAGGGCCAGTGATCTCTCTGTGTGTATTCATGCAGGTAGCAATGGCAACAGGAGGTGGAGCCACTGGTCTCCATGCACTCATTCATGCTGGCAGGGGAGGTGAGGTGGAGGGATCACAGGGTACACTCACACTGGCAGCAGTGACAGCATAAGGTGCACACGTGCACCTGTGGAAAGGGGAGGTGAGGTCTGTTCATGTGCATGCATGTTGGCAAAATGGCGCAAGGTGTGGCCATGGGTGAGTGTTTGCTGGCAAAGCAGTGTGGGGAAGCTGCAGTGGGAGAAGGGAGCATGTCATTGGGCTAGTGTGTATTGGCAGGGACTGCTCTGCTGGAGCTCTCCAAGGGTCAGGCACAGTCAGCCAGCATAGGAGCTATGATGTCAGCCCCTGAGAGGTACCCCAGGTGAGGTATTCCAGTAAGGCAGCCAGGCTGAGGCCCCAGAAGAGACCAGCAGACAGGGCAGCACTCAGGTCGGACTGGCCCCATCTCATGGACGATGTTGCCCTGCTCTGTTTAGGTCCAACAGTTCCCCTAAGGCAGGGTGAGCCTTTGGGGGGTGGGCATCCTTGGTCACCCTCCACTGCAGACATTCCCACACCAAAGTCTTTGGGCTCTGCATAGGTTGCAGTCCTGCCCCTACCACCTTTCTAATCACCTTTCTCTGTCATTTCTAGTGTCCATGGGGGTTTTGGGTCTCATGTTTCCAGGATTCCAGAAGTCTGTGGTGAGAGCAAGTTGCTCCTCACCTGTTGAACTCACCACTTCCCCAGGAGTCACTGGGTGCCAGGAACAAGTCCTGGTCCATGGTAGCCCCATGCAGGGCTCCCAACTTATTCCCTCTTAAGCCCCATATCTGTGTCCTCCCTCTGTTCATTCTCAGTGCCTTTGCTCTGAAGATCTGCTGAGAGCGTGTCAGTTTCCCCAATGTCTCAGTCCCTTGCTAGCAGAATGATCCTCCTGGCTGTGGCTAGTCTGCCATCTTGCCCCCTGATCTTGTTCTTTTTTTCAATCCTTGTGGCTTTAAATTCATTAGTACCTAGGAATGAGAGAGGGTCACCTTTTCTTTTCCTAATTTTGAAGATAATACTTTTAATATTTTCCCGTTAGGCTATGTATTCCAGATTTGTAAAATAACTCTTCTGTTAGGTTAAGTAAGCTTCTAACTTGCTAAGTTTTTTAAAATCATGAACATCCTTATATTTCCGAGAAACTCAACTTGATAGTAATATATTCACTGTTTTTGTTAAAGTTTAAGGGATACAAATGCATCTTTTTTCTTAAATGGATATACTGTGTAGTCGTAAAATCTGGCTTTTAGTGTGACCGTCACCTGAGTAGTGTGCATTGTACACATTAAGCAATTTCTCATCCCTCACTCCCCTGCAACCCTCCCACCCTTCTCAATCTTCAGGAACTATTATTCCACACTCTATGTCGGGTGTACACTCTATTTAGCTCCTACTTACAAGTGAGAACATATGGTGGCTAGTTTTCTGATTCTGAGTTGTTTCACTTAAGATAATGGCCTACAGTTCCAACCATGTTGCTGCAAAAGCCATGATTTTTATATACTGTGGGAGTTAATTTGTTACTGCTTTGTTTAGGATTTTTAAATATTTATCTTCATGAGTTAAATGGGCCTTTAATTTTCCTTTCTCATATGGTCCTTGCTTGATTTGTGTATCAGGATTATACTGGCCCCATACAAATAAGATGGCTAATAATCTTTTCTTTCTACTGTTTGAAATACTTTATAAAAGCTTCGGATCATCTGTTTCTTGAAAGTTGGGTAGGACTTGTCAATAAAACTGTCTAGGCCTGGTGTTTACTTTCTGTGAATATTTTTAACTACAATTTCTTTAAAATACTTATCTTTAGTTATATTTCCTTTTTCATTTATCCAATTATCTATTTGCATTTTCTCTTTTTATTATTGATAAGTCTATTCTGAGATTTGTCTTTTCAAATATTTTCTTTCGGAGTTCTTGATTTCTGTTTTAATTTTTAGTATTATCTATTTCTCTTAGATTTATTCTTTTTTTTTCCCCCTAATTTCTGTGTTGGACACATAATTTCTAGTGGGTTATTTGCACCATTAAAATGTTAGTCCCCTGAAGTTCATGTAGTTGGGTGAGTCCTGAAGGAGTCCAACAAGTTTTGACCCAGAAAGGATCCGTGCTGAAGACATGATCCCTCCCTTGCTGCTGCCAGCCCCTTCACCAGAGGACCTGCCATGGGTGGTCATCTGAGGGGCAAGTTTTCTCTGGGGGATAGTTTCAAAACAGGTGCTCAGTGTTCAAACGTGCTCTTGGCTTAATTATTCATATTTTTCTTTCTTTTGCTAGTATTTGCTAGATCAGAAACTGTTAAGGTGTGGAACTGCTTGGACTGAGAGAGACTGTAGCCCCTTATGCTTCAGGTTAGGAACCTAGGTGGTAATGTCCAAGATCACACAACAGTTGAGGAATGGAGTGGATCCAGGCCCTGATACTTTATAGCCTGTATGCTTTTCGCACAGCCAAAGACTGCCTCTACACAGAAGAGTATTCATTTAATAAAGTGGCAAGTTCACCTGCATGCCCTGTTCTAATGTGATTAACATACAAAGCTCCTTTTTGTAATTCTAGAAAATGCAGTTGGGGAAAGTAAAAACTGTGCAACTGGCTTTTGTTCTGTTTTTCTTACCAGCATTGATTCAATATTTGTCTGTGCCTACTGGGGGCCAAGGATGTATCCTGTAGCGTTTTAACACGAACTTAAGACTCACTCTGAATATTTTTCTTTCTACTTTTTGACTTCTGAGTAGAATGGCTTGCAGAAAGGAAATAATGAAGACATCAGGGGTTAAATAAGCGAACAACCATTTATCTTTAACACGGTGGGGAAAGACCCAATGTTATTTCTTGCAGTAAAACCATGATAATCTTGTTTTTGAAGTAAAATAAAATCAGTACTTACCAATGATGTATCCTACACACCTTATTTTAAAGAAAGAAATGTTAATCTTAATTTTGCTGAAGTCTCTTTTGTTTCCCTTGGGGGCTCTTAATATTTTTTTACAGGGATATGACTTGGATTACAAATTGGTTTGTATGGAGCAGAAGTCTCTCTGAGACTCCTGGTGCTTAATAGCCCCGGGAGGTGTTGTACAAGTTCTAAACATTCTGGGTTTGAAGCCAAGTCTTGGGTGGCTGTATTGCTTTTGCAGCTGTAGTTTAAATTAAAAACATTCTAGTTACAGAGGTCTAGAATTTTTAAAAGATCTTTATAGCATATAAAGAGAAGGTGTTAGCCTCAGCTTACTTGATTCAGAATGAATTGAATGCAAAAAAAATCCAGATTAAAGAGACCTTTGAGAGTGTTTATAATGAGAGGCAATTAATCTCACTGTTATATTAAGATAGAGCTTATTACGAATTTAAATTTTATGTTGATTACTTTAAATAAACATCTCCTTCATTCTCCCCTCGTATGTCTTTGGGTGATCAGTTATTTTTATAATTTAAGTATGAAAATCCTGGCCATAACCGGTGGTAGAATAACATAGATTGCAGGCACTTCATCTGTGTTTTGATGCAGTATAAATGAGCCCATTCTCCTTGCCTCCCAAGCATGACCTTGGAGGTTTGGTCCTACCACTTGACTTATCATACACCACCCAGCCTGTACACACACAAAGTCAGACACACGGTACCTCAAGAACATTTCACTGGGCTTCAATATTGTATAGCCTTATAGCACACTAGACTCCGGATTCCACTGAAAGAATGCAAGAAAATTGTTGCACAAGATGCTAATCCAGAGAAGTTAACTTTTGAGTAAATACTAGGGGTGTTGATTGACATCTGCATATGGAAATTTCCAGATGCTGCATACTGCTTTGGGACTATTGCAGCCTTCCCTGATCCTCGCTTCTCCGTCCAGATGTTCATCCTTCACTCAATACCGTTTTCTTCCCATTGTGACTGCTTGCAAAATTTTGACATTGGTCCTATGGACTCTTCCCAAAGCATTTCTCTCTCATAACTCCAAAAGACTACAATAATTTATAAAGGTCAAAATATAAACAGAAAAGAAGAAAATAGTTTAAAACCCTGGGTTTGAAAAGCAAAAATAAAAAGGTATGAAAACAAGTACCAAAATCTCTTAGTACTTAGAAAAAAGATACAGAATGAAGAAACTAGAAGACGCCTTGTGTTCATAACATTGAGTTTATTTTACAGGGTAACTGAGTTTTAAAGGTTTTGGAGTCGGACAGATGTGGGCTCTAGTGTAACTTGTGTCTCACTTTACCAGTATGTCCTTGCATCAGTTACTTCCCCTTAAAAATCTGTTTCCTTATCTGCAAAATAAGAACAATAGTGGTAATAATACCTGTGTTAGAGGTGTTACCAATATCAAACAGGAGAATAAATGTACAGCTGTTAGCACAGGGCAGGGCTCACAGTAAAACTTCAACAAATGGTAGAATTTATTATTTGTTGTTACATTAATAAAAATGGTACACATTGTGTGACTTGGTTTTCACTTTGGGCAATCCACTTTGAGACTTAGTTTCTCTAAAATGAAAAGGTTTGCACTAAACATTACCTCCTAACAACTTTTTCTAACTCACTGATTACAACTTGAATAGAATTGATAAATTTTATGTACAGCCTGAACACTTTACATTATCTAGACTTGTGAAGGACTGGAAGAGAGTCTCACATTGCAGAATGTCGGAAGGACAATGGCGTAGGTGAGGAAACGGGGATGGAATGTCTCATGACAAATGTCCCTCTTCTGAAGAGTTTCAATATTAGCAACTCGGAGCCTTCCTGGCATAGGGTGAGATAAACATACATAGTGTTGCAAGTACATTTTTGGGTAGCAATTAAGCAGGACATGGAGGTACTAGTTTATTAATGGATCGATTCATTTTTTGTTCAGTGAATAAAAGAGTGAATAAATGAGCCCAACCTGCTTCATTATTTTATATATATATATATATATATATTTTTTTTTAATTGCGTTTTAGGTTTTAGGGTACATGTGAAGAACATGCAGGATTGTTGCATAGGTATATACATGGCAATGTGGTTTGCTGCCTTCCCCCCATCACCTACATCTGGCATTTCTCCCCATGTTATCCCCTCCCCAACTCCCCCACTCCCCGCTGTCCCTCCCCTAGTTTCCTCCCACAGACCCCAGTGTGTGATGCTCCCCCTCCCTGTGTCCATGTGTTCTCATTGTTCAACACCCACCTGTGAGTGAGAACATGCAGTGTTTGATTTTCTGTTCTTGTGTCAGTTTGCTGAGAATGATGGTTTCCAGGTTCATCTATGTCCCTACAAAGGACACGAACTCCTCGTTTTTATGGCTGCATAGTATCCCATGGTATATATGTGCCACATTTTCCCTGTCTAGTCTATCATCGATGGGCATTTGGGTTAGTTCCAAGTCTTTGCTATTGTAAACAGTGCTGCAATGAACATTGGTGTGCATGTATACTTATAATAGAATGATTTATAATCATTGGGACATTATTTATTTTTAATACATTTAATATCCTGTTTCATTCCATAAAATGAACATTTCAAGGTGACTGAAAATGCTTTAGGCCAAAATGAAATAGGAAAATCCTTGCCTCATGCAGTTCTAGGAAGTTGGACATAAAATGGTGTAAGCTGAGCTCATTCTGAGGAGCAAGATATTATATGGAAGATGGAAAATCACTGCTTGTTCTGTTATGTCTTCTCTTGAATGAAGGATAAAGGAAAACAGCTAGCTTTTCAATTAGGGAGGAAAAGGAAAAACCATGGAATTTTGATCACATCTAAAATTAATTAGTCTTCAAAGATAAAGCACCCCTACATGTTCATGATGGTAAGTTACGAAATAGGTCTCAGGGTGTATCCCAGCGGTGAACCCTGAATTGTCTTAGCAATGAGTAGATAGAGAATGACACTAGGGTACAGGAAAATAAGTACTAGGAACAGGTAATATTGGTAGCACTAAATACATCTGGCTCCCTCTACCAACTGTTCAAAATTTCATGTTTCTACTAGGTCTGGGGACCAAGAAAAATGCTTAAGACTTTGTAAATGTCGATGGATTGTTTTCTCTAAGGCACTTCACAGACTAGAAGGTCAGTGAACCTCAGAAATTCCTCATCCCCCTCTTGCACCCAATTTATTATATAATTTTGTATGCTCTTGTATGTGAGTCTTAATTCCCAAATACTCACGGTTTTATGTTTATATTTTTGCCTTTTCAGATTTCAAGTTGAAGATTTTTTTTTGTCATAATATGAAAATGCTGCTAATTTTATTCTTCATGATAATTTGTTTCCATGTTTCTGTGAACCAAGATTCTGGTAAGGAAAGACTGAAAAGAATTCTTAATTTTGATTACGGAAAACAGATAATACATGAGTTTGACCTATTTAAAAGTTAGGAGTTTTGTATCACTCTGTTTTGATTTTGATGGTACTAAGAGTAAGGGTGGTAGGTCAAATTCTTTGTGAGGTCACTCTGTGTTTCTTTGAAGATCGTTTGCTTCTGGATCTTACTCCTTGTTAATAATAGAAAGATACGAGAGCCGTCATCTTGTCCTGCTTCAACCCCTTTTAAGTCTTCTGGGAGGTCGCATGAAAATTCTGTTAATATTAGGCTCACGCCTGGAAAACTTGGAATGTCTCATCCGAATTCATTTGTGTCAAAAGGTTGTCTTGATTAAGTGTCCAGATTTGCTCCGAATAAAAGTATTTCAGCTGCTTATTATGAAGAAAGTGCTTTTTCCCTGGAGAGAAAGCTTCATAATACTGTCTTTTGTCTGTTGGGAATCTCTGTTCTGTGGACTTAAGATACCGGCCCACCCTTAACCACCTTATCACTTCATAAATAACTGGTTCTCGTACCAGTCAGTTCATGTTCAGAGCAACTTACATTGGCTTTTACAGCTTCCTCGAGGACACTGACCTTGGAAGCAAGTTTTGTGAAGACATAAACTTGACTTTGCCCTGCAAATATCTTCCTTTGATGTCTCACTAGGCCTTGAGCTTCTTAAGGAGAAGCCATGTTTTTTCCTCCATTGTTTCATGGTTCAGACGTAGTGATGGACCTTATCAGAACCTGAGTCCACCTTATGTGCCAGTCTTCTACATTTCCTTTCTCCACAAAAGATGTAGGACTTCATTCATGAATAGAAAGTCACTGGTGGTCACAAATCAAGCCACCCACAGCAGGGCTCCCCTGGCAGTCTTCACAGGGTTTCAGGCTTCTTTTGGAGGAAGGTGTTGGTATAGCCTCACTTACTTCTTCCCCTGAGATGCTGCTGGCTGTATAATCATGAAAAGAATCTCGGAGTGGTTAGATTTGGGTTATTTAAAAGACAAGAAATTATTTTATCGACCATGCCTCGATCCAGATGGCTGTAAAGAGAATGAAATAACACACACGGATGCCAAAGCTGGTTTCCCAGCCACTAGAGAAAGGAAAAGATTGAAGTTATTCAAATATGATTAGAACTTATCTAGTAACCATTTTAGAAAATTGGAATCTCAGAGTGAGGAGGTACCTTGGATATTTTCTAGTTGAATCTATTTATTTTAAAGAATAAGAAACTAAGGCCTAAGTATATTGAATGTCTTGACAAAGCTCACAGAGTTAGCTGAAGACAAAGTCAGGGCGTCCATTATTTGTTCAATTGCACTGTATTTTCTTAAACATACACGACATATCTACTTCCCTCCCTGCCCCAGACAAGAAATGGATCTTATGCTAAGATAGATAGAGCTCCGGGTTCAAACCAGCAGACCACTAGTAAACAACAGTTAGTGTTTGAATCCAATGATTCTCTATCATGTAAAAATACAGTACCAGATAACTAGTGTTGAATCTAATATTGAATGAAGTTTAAAAGTTAAGCAAAGTATTACATTCCTGTATAAAACTTACATTTTTAATGACAACCAAAACTAGAATCCCTTTTCTAGCCCAAGATACATTGGTACCATCACGTTTTGTACGTGCAAGGCTAAAATTTACCAATTATAATACAATGCTCATTCATGATATTCATCAGAACTACTGACATATTTAACCTTGAAATAGATTGACAATTCCATATTTTTATGATTTATAGATTTTTAAAAACTTAATTTGATTGTTTGGAATATAAAACTTAAATGTTTTTAAGTTAATCAGATCAGTTGTTGTGTTGCTTAAATGAGAAAGGCCATCTTTGAGATTTTACCGTTGAAGTGGATTTGATACAGTTTGAGTTTCAATTAACCTTTTTATCCTGTTGATATAAGTTGAAGTCAAATTCCAAAAGCCAAAAGAAGTACAAGAGGAAATTATCCACAAAGGTATAAAACCCATGATTTTTTTTTCCAGTCACTTGTTAATCACTACCTATTTCTAATTAACCAATTCCTTACAAAAGTTATGCTTAATTTTGTGATCAGTTCAAATGAGAGGTTGCATAAAAGAATCAGCCTAAGATGCAACTATTTCCTTTCCTTGAGAGAATTTGCATTTGCAAGCTATTTTCAGTTTACTGGGAAGGCATTTTAAAAATAAATTTAAAAAAGAAAGTACTTTTCCCTCATAGAGTTGGCATTAAATATGGCAGTAAATTTTTACAGTTTTTGGTTTGTTCATATGTTTGTGGTTTTGCAGGACCCAAGTATGCAGATGTTGTGTTTCTGTTGGACAGCTCTGATCACCTGGGATCTAAGTCCTTCCCGTTTGTGAAAATGTTCATCACCAAAATGATCAGCAGTCTCCCCATAGAGGCTGACAAATACCGTGTGGCCCTGGCCCAGTACAGCGACAAGCTTCACAGTGAATTCCACCTGAGTACCTTCAAAGGCAGAAACCCCATGCTGAACCACCTCAAGAAGAACTTTCAGTTCATTGGCGGGTCCCTGCAGATAGGAAAAGCTCTTCAGGAGGCTCACAGGACCTATTTCTCTGCACCCACAAATGAGAGAGACAGGAAAGAGTTTCCCCCAATTTTGGTGGTCCTGGCTTCAGCTGAGTCTGAGGATGATGTGGAAGAGGCTTCAAAGGCCCTGCTGAAAGACGGGGGTGAAAATCATCTCCGTGGGGGGTGCAGGAAGCTTCTGAGGAAAACCTAAAGGCCATGGCCACGTCTCAGTTTCATTTCAACCTTCGGACAGTCAGAGACCTCAGCATGTTTTCCCAAAACATGACACAGATCATCAAGGACGTAACAAAGTACAAGGAGGGGGCAGTTGATGACATCCTTGTAGAAGGTAGGCTGAGGATGCATGTATAGGAATGATGATAAAACACTTTTGAAACACTAAAGTGTGGAGAGGTTTGAAATTCTGTGAACGTTCCTATCCCCAAAATGGGCGCATTTTCAGATGTTATGTATCCATACGTTTAAGAGAATCCAGTGATTATGACTATTTTCATTTCAGCGAACCCCACAAGTCTTGGTTTCTCACATTTCACTTATCCATGTTGTATGACATTCACAGACTTCTTAAAATTTAGGGGTGCTTTCTCCCTGCCACCCGGCTGATCTCTGAGCTATCTCCCTGGGCTTTAGTTGCTATGTAGTTTTAGTATTGATTCATTTAAAAGGTAAATTTGCTTCTAAAGAAATTCTTGACTCTAGAAACCATATAATATAATCCTAGAATGTTAGACCTAGAAGCAACTTCCCGAATACAAGTCCCCCTTTTTTTTGCAAATAGGAACTTGTATTTATCCTTAGAAGTGATGAACCTCGGCTGTCCGCAGTGGCTCACACCTGTAATCCCAACACTTTGGGAGGCTGAGGCGGGCAGACTATGAGGTCAGGAGTTCAAGACCAGCCTGGCCAACCTAGCGAATCCCTTCTCTACTAAAAATACAAAAATAAGCTAGGCATGGTGGTAGGTGCCTGTAGTCTCAGGTGCTTGGAAGGCTGAGGCAGGAGAATCGCTTGAACCAGGGAGTCGGAGGTTGTAGTGAGCCAAGATTGCACCACTGTACACCAGTCTGGGTGGCACAGTGAGACTCTGTCTCAGGAAAAAAAGAAAAAAAAAAAAGTGATATGTCTTGGGCCAGGTTGCAATTTAAAGTCGAAGCTAGTAGGCCAGGTCTCCCAATTCCCAGCCATGCAGTTTCAGCTCCAGACTGCCTCACTCCCTGCTGCCCTGTTCTGAATTAGTTTTCTCTGTGTTCTGCTCTGTGGCCAAACTGTCCTCTTGTACTACTCTAGGAACAAGAATGGCCAGGAGTTTGCGATCATCATTCAAGAGAGGGGGGAGGGGATAGCCAGTGAAAAACTGTGTGTTCAACATGAACGTGTCCAAATATGTAATATAGGAAACTCACACTATTCCTGGTTAAATCAGTTTGAAGGAACTGATATATATAATTACCTATGGGTAATAGAGAATGCTTTTCTTGGAGTCATCTATGAAACTCTAGGTCCTTATTACTAGCATCTTTCCCAAATAAAAGAACTGAAAGTGCAGTTGCTGTTTCATTCGTATCCCTTAGGAATATTTGGACTGTAACTGATGACTATAGTGTTGATGATACTTAAATGATTTTAATATGACAGCAATGACTATGGTTCACTGAGTGAACTTTATATACCAGGCCCATGCTAAGAATGTGATCTCATTAAATCCCCGTAACAGCTCTATGAGATTAATATTATCTTCCCTTTACAGATGAGAAAATTGAAGCCGGGAGTTTAGCTAAGATATAGTATTTGAACCCAGGTCTCTCTAATCTCAACTTCATAATTATTTGTCTACCTCCTTCTCTAAGTGCATAGCTGAGCTCTGCTATATGTTCTTGGTGCCTTCTAATGCTGAGCAAATGCTGAACCACCAGCTAAAATTGTGCTCGTTTATTTCTTGCCCACAGTTTGCCAAGGCCCTTCTGTGGCTGATGTTGTGTTCCTGTTGGATGTGTCAGTCAATGGAAGTGAGGAGAACTTTGACTTTCTTAAAGAATTCTTGGAAGAAAGTGTATCTGCTCTTGACATAAAGGAAAATTGCATGAGGGTTGGCCTTGTGGCCTATAGCAATGAGACAAAAGTGATAAATTCACTGAGCACGGGCATAAATAAGTCAGAGATTCTCCAGAATATACAGAACCTCTCTCCCCAAACTGGGAATGCCTACACTGGAGCTGCCATCAAAAAGCTCAGGAAGGAAGTCTTTAGTGCACGGAATGGCAGTCGGAAGAATCAGGGGGTGCCCCAGATTGCCGTGCTGGTGACCCACCGAGCTTCGGAAGACAATGTGACGAAAGCAGCTGTTAACCTCCGACGGGAGGGTGTGGCCATCTTTACCCTGGGCATAGAGGGGGCCAGCGACACCCAGTTGGAAAAGATAGCATCCCATCCTGCTGAGCAGTATGTCTCCAAACTGAAGACCTTCGCCGACCTGGCTGCTCACAACCAGACATTTCTGAAGAAGTTGCGGAACCAAATAACGCATACAGTCTCTGTCTTTTCAGAGCGGACCGAAACGCTCAAATCTGGTAAGGTCTTCTGCTGAAAGAAGGGTTGCTCGAATTCTTGTTTTTCTTGTCTTTCAAATATTGTGTATACAAAGGGGATTGGTCAGGTAAGATATGGGTGGGAAGGATAAGTTCTAATTTTTTTTACTCAAGCTTGATAATATGAAGCCTAATTTGGGGACAGTAAAAGTCATTGAGGTATTAGCATGGGGAGAAGCGATTTCCCCCCTTTAGGTCCTCTTCTGTGTGGCTTTAATTAGATTTGTTACTCATCCACGCCCCAGAGTAACTTCCTTTTGCTATTTTCCTATATTCTTTTGTCCCTCATATTCCCCTGCTCTTCCCTTTATTTCTTTATTCTTTTTTGTAGTTTTCGTACCCAAATCTTCTTCCCTCATTTCCAAATTCCAATTTAGAGAATAAACAAGAGTATGACTTGAATGGAGAACAACGTAATTATGTAATTTGTTGTGGGGTACCATTCTAGCATCCACCAGTGTAGGGACAGAGATAGAGGGTGATGTGTCTTGCGTTTCATATATACACTTATACTATGTAAATATTTTTATGTAAAGGTATACATATACATGTATATATTCTTCCATAAATATTTATAGCTTTTTTTTTTTACTACAAGTGTCATTGTCTCACTCATGAATGGTATCCATAGTTAATTCACTAGGAGTGGATAAAGAGTAAATAATTTGCTCAAGAGAGAGTTTCTGTGCCCATAATGTCCAGTTAAATACCTTCTCCATTTCCCAGAACACTACTTGACATTTTGCCAAACAGAAATTTACTAATGGAAGAAGTGTCTTGTAAAAGGCAGCTGCAAATATTTTAAATCTCCTGCTATATTCAGATTTATTCTGATTCATGGCAGAGAATTAGGGTAATAAGTGTCAGAAGCAGTTCATTTGGGTTAAGGGATGCTAAGATTCCCTCCATCTTAAGCTATCAAACCGTATATTTTTAAGCCTAGAAGCTGTTTACTTAAGAGGTTCATATTTGTTCTTCTCTCCATCTGCTCTCATTTCTTCTTCATGTTTGCCTCAAATGCCGCATGCAACTTATTGATTCCATTTTAGGTTGTGTGGACACTGAAGAAGCAGACATCTATCTGCTCATCGATGGCTCAGGGAGCACTCAGGCCACAGATTTCCATGAAATGAAGTCCTTCCTGTCAGAGGTGGTAGGGATGTTCAACATTGCTCCCCATAAGGTGCGGGTTGGGGCCGTTCAGTATGCTGACAGCTGGGACTTGGAATTTGAGATCAATAAATATTCCAACAAGCAGGATTTGGGAAAGGCCATTGAGAATATCAGGCAGATGGGTGGGAATACAAACACAGGCGCAGCACTGAATTTCACACTGAGTCTGTTGCAAAAAGCAAAGAAGCAGCGGGGAAACAAAGTGCCGTGTCACCTTGTTGTCCTGACAAATGGCATGTCCAAGGATAGCATCTTGGAGCCTGCAAACAGACTGAGAGAAGAGCACATTCGAGTCTATGCTATCGGGGTCAAGGAGGCCAACCAAACACAGCTGCGAGAAATTGCAGGAGAGGAAAAGAGAGCGTATTATGTGCATGACTTTGACGCACTGAAAGACATAAGAAACCAAGTTGTTCAAGAAATCTGTGCTGAAGAAGGTAAGAGAAATCATGGCTTGACCTATTGACTTTCACTCACAAATTGCTCTCCTGGTAATAATTGACATTACTGGTTTAGAAAAACAACAGAAATGACTAAGTTGACATTTGTTGACCTGTGTAACCATGTTTGTTCTCTAAAACAAAGCTAAGAGCCCATTATAGTGTTATTCTAAATAGTATCTGAAGCATAAGAAAAATATTTGAAGGAATTTCCCTGGTAAGTATTAATTAGCTTCCTCTCACAATTCTTCATGGATAGAGTTGAGTACACACCACACGTGTAACATGATAAAATAATTTCAGATTATAAGGAGTACTTCAGGTTTATTTGAATGTCTTTTTATAAAGCTTTTATGAAATCTTTTAGCGGTGTATCAATAGTTTTCAACCAGGAGTGATTTTTGTGCCCTCAGGGGATATTTGTCAATGCCTAGAGACATTTCTGATGGTCATAACTGGGGGGGGGGTGCTCCTGGCATCTAAGAGGTAGAGGTCAGGGATACTGCAAAGCATTCTACAGTATCCTACAATGCAGACTTCCCACCTCAGTAAAAATGATGCCTGATATGTCAGTGATGCTAAGGTTGAGTAACTCTGCGTTATGTATTTAAGCAAATTACTAAATAACAAATAGAATATTCTCATTTTCATTGTCTTCTGTGCTTTTTTTTTTAACTAATGATTCTTACCAAGTACACACTTCAATATAAAATTATTTGTGTTTTAGATTTTCCTGTTTACTCTGAACTTTTTACATGTAGCTGACTTGAATAAACATCCCAGTTTTTCCTGTGCAGCTTGCAAAGAGATGAAAGCTGACATCATGTTTCTGGTGGACAGTTCTGGAAGTATAGGACCTGAAAACTTCAGCAAAATGAAAACCTTTATGAAAAACTTGGTGAGCAAATCTCAGATTGGAGCAGATCGGGTGCAAATTGGTGTAGTCCAGTTCAGTGGCACCAATAAGGAGGAGTTTCAGCTCAACAGATTCATGTCCCAAAGCGACATTTCAAATGCAATAGACCAAATGGTTCACATTGGAGAAACCACCTTGACTGGTAGCGCCCTGAGCTTTGTGTCTCAGTACTTCAGCCCCACCAAGGGCGCCCGGCTCAACGTCAGAAAGTTTCTCATCCTCATCACGGATGGTGAAGCTCAGGACATAGTAAAGGAACCAGCGGTAGCGCTTCGACAAGAAGGCATAATCATCTACTCTGTGGGAGTGTTTGGCTCCAATGTCACCCAGCTCGAAGAGATCAGCGGAAGGCCCGAGATGGTTTTTTACGTTGAGAATTTTGACATTCTGCAGCACATTGAAGATGATCTTGTTTTTGGAATATGTAGCCCCCGTGAAGGTAGGCATGGGCATACTCACTAGCAGGACTATCCAAACAACAGATGTCTTTTTAGGCCCTATTTCTTGAGTTAAGTATAGTTGTGTTTGCATACGGTAAACTTCTGGTTTAATTGAAATGTTTCTCCTAGTGGCTTTGACCTGTTGAATTAAACAGACAGGAAGAATTTTGGTTTACCTAGACCCATTCCCACTTGCAGGCAAATAGCACTAGAGTGATGAATCTCCATTTAAGAAAAATGGTATCAGACCAGGTCTTAGATCAGGTTCCCTAGAAGCAGAAGTTATGTCAGGGCTCTTTGGAAGTGATTTATTAAGGAATTTTCAGAAAGGGTGTAGGAACAGGACCGGGCCTGGGTAGGCACTGAACAAGGAAATCACCTTAGCTGGAGTCTAGTTCGGCCTGATCCCATGGGGAGCTCTAGAGCATGAATTACAGAGGTGGTCTTACCTTGAGGTGAGGGGCTCAGCCTTGTTGTGTGCCCTGTGTCACTGGGCTACGTGTGGGTTGCTGAGGCAGGCCTGGCATTTATCCTCCCGGGCAAGGTGGCTCCCCTTTGACCTATACATCTACTGTACATAGAGTTTATTTTTGCAGTTTCTAAAGACCAATACTTGTATCAAATGGTGATAATGTTTGGGAAAACACTTTGATAGTCATCAAATTTTATAAAGGAGGAAAAGTTTTGTAAAAGAGGACTTTAGCAATGGTTGCTTCAAAGGAAGTAAGGAGCATATAGTCCCCACCATCTTTCTGTGAAACCAGAGTAATGGAAATGATCAAAAGTCATGGAAATGTTGGGTAATGGAAATGATCAAATTAAAAACTCAGCAAATATAAGGGGCTGATTTATACTGGGACCCATAGGGCTTGATGAAACAGGCATTCTGAAAATGAAGGAGATGGATCTTCATGGAGTTTAAAGGGCAGAGAGGAACATTGTTTTCTTATTCAAATAACAGTTCTGTTCAACTCCCACTGGAAGATTTGGTGCTCGTGATTTGTATTTTGTAGGAAAAGGAGTACACCTGGTTTTTATTTCTTGGTAATTTTACCCAGAACAAATAAGAATTTTCTGAAGTGTTCTGACACTGAGTAATCTACCCCCAGTCTCCTGGGTAATCCAAGCAGGCTTCGCAGACAGGCCAAGACTAAGGGGACATAGTTCTTCTACATAAATTCCCAAGTAGAGCCAGCCTTTCTTGGGAATTTGGTTGATGGCTCTGTACACATGGCCTGCAATTCGTGGGGGATAAGCCCATTGGCTCTAAGGTTTTCAACAGCCCTTACATAGCCAGCAAGTGGATGGCAAAAGAAGAAAATGGGGCACCTCTGGGACTGTTGGTTGGCAGGGCTGGGGGGCAGCTTCTTCTCACTATTCCATTTCTCAAGAATGGCTGAGTTAATGTTTGGATCATGCCTTTCTATGGCCTGTAGAGAGAATGTGCTACATAAGGACTAAATAACAAACCGTCTTACAGTTCCCCTTCTCCAGAATGGATGAGTTAGATTTGGAACACTGCGCCTTTGGAGGGAATGTGCTACACATGGATTAAGAGTTAATTGTGTCTTTCCTGCTTTTCTTTTCCATGGTGCTGACCTCAGATGTAAAAAGTTAATAGCAGCATCATGCTAGAACAGCTTAGTTGGACCAAGGGCGAAGTGAGCTTATTTCTATGATGAGACCCCAAAATGAAAATAGATGTTTCAAAAAAGTCAAAAAGTGAGGAAAAAGTAATTTTGAAAAGTCAGCCATCAGAGAATCATGAAAAATACGGTGTTGCCAAATTCATTTTCATTTGGTCATTTCCCCAGAGTTTATATTAAGTACACAAATCTTAAGATCCCTGTGGCCAAAAAAAAAAGACAAATTTGTATAAATGAAAGCACATGTTGGAGAAACCACTTATACAGAAAAATTTACACAGAATTGATTTCTTTAGTCCAAAGGTTTTAAAATGTTTTATTCCTAACAATCCTGTGATGGTCACTTCACCCCATCTCACTCCCTGCAGTGGGCCCTCAGTTCACTCCTGCCTTACCTTACAAGCTTGCCTACGTGAGTATTACCTATGTACTACCAGCAGAAATGTAGGTGTATTGTCTCTCTCACCCAGGGAGTTGACATTCTAATGCACAGCATGATCCCCCATGGAGAGAAAACACTAGCAATTTAAAAAAAGGTTGGGGCATCTCCCATGCTGTCCAAAGCTAATCTCATATGGTTTACCTTTCTCTTCCTCTTCCAGAATGCAAGCGGATTGAAGTTTTAGATGTAGTGTTTGTCATCGATAGCTCTGGCAGTATTGACCATGATGAGTATAATATCATGAAGGATTTTATGATTGGCTTAGTGAAAAAAGCTGATGTGGGCAAGAATCGGGTCCGGTTTGGGGCTCTCAAGTACGCTGATGACCCAGAGGTACTGTTTTATCTGGGTGACTTTGGCACAAAACTGGAGGTAATGTCAGTGCTCCAGAATGACCAGCCCATGGGTGGCAATACTTACACTGCTGAGGCACTGGGCTTCTCAGACCACATGTTCACAGAAGCCCAGGGCAGCCGCCTGAACAAGGGGGTCCCCCAAGTCCTCATTGTGATCACCGATGGGGAATCCCATGATGCTGATAAACTAAATGCCACAGCAAAGGCCTTGCGGGACAAAGGCATTCTTGTCCTGGCTGTGGGGATTGCTGGTGCCAATCCCGTGGAGCTGTTAGCCATGGCAGGATCAAGTGACAAGTACTTCTTTGTGGAGACTTTCGGAGGTCTGAAGGGAATATTTTCAGATGTGACAGCCAGTGTCTGCAACTCTTCAAAAGTAGGTAAGGTTTGTCAACTACATTTTTCCTAATTATTAACAGAGGGACAAATGAGAGAAAAAACAAAGCAATAGCTGTCAGGAACAAGTTTTCCAGAGAGGAGAGGAGGAGCTCGAATTGTTTCGTAGGACTTTATTATAAAATCTCAGAGTTGAAAAGACCTCAGGGATATTTCATTCAGGCTCCTCCCCCAAAGAGAGATACTTTCTGCAGCATTCCTAATCACTTTGTCCTAAACTCTTCTAATGATGGGGAATTCACCAGTTTTGTTTTGTGTTTGGCTTTTTTTTTAGACAGGGTCTTACTCTGTTGCCCAGGCTGGAGTGCAGTATCACAATCACAGCTGACTGCAGCCTCAATGTCCAGGAGTCAGGTCATCCTCCTGCCTCTGCCTCCCCCTTGGAGCTGGGACTACAGATGTGTGTCATGAGGCCTGGCTAATATATGTGTGTGTGTGTGTGTGTGTGTGTGTGTGTGTGTGTGTGTATATATATATTTTTTTTTTTTTTATTTTTTTTTTTTTTTGTAGAGACAGGGTTTCACTATTTTGCCCAGGCTGGTCTCAAACTCCTGGATTCAAGCAATCTGCTCCTCTTGGCCTCCCAAAGTGTTGGGATGACAAGTGTGGGCCACCACACCTAGCTGAATTCACCAATTGTGAACAGGCTGCGTCAGAACACAAATTTGCTTCCACATTTTTCCACCCACGAGTTCTTTTCCCTGCTCTTTATCCAGGAAATCAAATTCTCCTCCTAAGAACCAGCTATAATTGCCTGAAGTCTTCTTTCCTTCGGGCTAGAAGTCCCCAGTTTCTTTGCTTATTTCAGTTACGGCACAGGGTCATTTAAAATGTGGAGCCCAGGATTAAAAACTCTGGTCCAGCCTCAGAGGTCTTCGGGACAGAGCATAGTGGGGCTTCCTGCACTGGACGCTGGGCTTCTACTGTGGCAGCTGGAGATTGCTTTGCTGCATGAGTGTATGTCTTCCCCTCCTTCATCATTTTGCTGTCATTTTATACTTTTGGTTCAGAGAAAGATTGTTTTCTACTTAGTTTCCTGTTTTTCCCAAGATGTGTTTTACTAAAGATACTAAATGTTTTTACTAGATGAATTTCTATTAATTCATGATTCCAACATCTAGATATAGTAGTTCTTTTTAAAACTCATCTAACTTCTCTGGTTTTCCTAAGCCTTGGCTTCTTAGAATGCAGGTACAATCTTTTTCTTTCACAGAACTAACCAAATATTTCTGGGTCTTACTGAAAACTGGTATAAATCTCTTCTTGGTAGCCATTGCCCAAAATTTGATCTATCCTTCTCAAGTGCCTTATAGGAGCTGACATTGCATTTTCATGTTGAAAGTTCTCCTTTGGACAGAAAAACAGTACTAACTTTCCTTTATTGAAATCTGAAACAAAGTAATTTAATGAGTTAACCAAATTCTAAAGGATCGATTTACCATATTTCTTATCACTTCCTTATTTATCTGGACTTGAGGAATCTCAGATACCTTTAATATTTCCGAGGCTATGATGAGAACTAAGGACAGTGGTGAATCACTGGAAACGATCATGCTTACCAGAAAGCTAAGGAACACACATGTGCCAAGCATAACTCATTCTTTGGCAATGGTCTCCCATGTTCTTCTTGTTTTATATTTGCTGTGTTAATATGGGGGAAGTATCTCTGTATTGCATTGCTTGTTCACAAATAATTTTCTCAAGTAGATATTTTTGCCTACATATAGCAGAAGGGGGCTGATGAAAAGGAAAACTGACTAGATACAGACCAAAAGGCATTTCTTTAAAACCTCTTCTCAATATGCACTAATGAACTAGAAAAATGTTTATTGGCTCAAAGGACCAGGGAGGCTAAGTCAATAATCTGAACCATCTGCGTGTTTGTTCGAATCCCTACATGTATGTGTGCTTTGTTTTCTCCTGATGTACTATTACTGTCACCAGGCTTTCTGGAAGAGCTGAGGCTAGACTGTAGAGGACAACAAGTTTTCCTTAGCACTGGCCCTAGTTCTCTGGCATCTCAGAAAATAAAATGGCATAAGGCCAAACAAACAAGCCGAGAGAAGCATAAAAAGATGTGTGAGTGATTCATGCCTTGCACTGACTTTATGAACTGATCATTTGCTTTTATTTCCTCTCCAGTTAATTCAATTAATTGTGACCACAGGCTAGCATAAGATAAGAAACCCCTTTCAGAAATAACATTTCTATATAGCTGCGAACATTTAATTTACTCTCAGTGGATTAAAGAAAGAATAACAATCTGGGTTTGCTGTTGTTGTTCCTTCTCTTTGTAGATTGTGAAATTGACAAAGTAGATCTCGTTTTCCTTATGGATGGTTCAAACAGCATTCGCTCAGGTGACTTCACGAAGATGAAGGAATTTCTGGTATCCATCGTTCAAGACTTTGATGTCAGCCTCAACAGAGTGCGTATAGGAGCCGCACAGTTTAGCCATAACTATCGCCAGGAGTTTCCACTGGGAAGTTTCATAGGTGAAAAGGAGATATCATCTCAGATTGAAAACATCCAGCAGCTCGGCGGAAACACACACATCGGTGACGCACTCAGGCAGGTGGGACATTACTTCCGGCCAGACATGGGCAGCAGGATAAATACTGGTACCCCACAGGTGCTGCTGGTCCTTACAGATGGCCAGTCCCAAGACGAGGTGGCCCAGGCTGCGGAAGCCCTGAGACACAGAGGCATCAACATCTACTCCGTGGGCATCGGGGATGTAGATGACCAGCAGCTCATTCAGATCACTGGGGCCGCAGAGAAAAAACTGACAGTGCACAACTTCGACGAACTGAAGAAGGTCAAAAAAAGGATCGTTCGCAACATCTGTACCACAGGGGGCGAGAGCAGTAAGTATTTGGCGAGTTCTCCATGTCAATTCCCCACACTGTCTTCTCTGGCATTTTCCTCAAGCTCCATTTTCATCCCCTGGGGCTGCTGGGAGAATGTAGATGTGTGCCTCTGGGTTTCAAATCGAGCTTTTCACAGTTATATAATTTTTGTGACCTGTGGATTGAGAAACAGGGTACTTGAAATCGGGTGCCCTTTTTTCTCCGTGTCTCCTGGGGGAGCAGGGCTCCTTTGTGAGTGGGAATGCCTGCCGTCAGGTGTGAGGAAAAGGCTGTTGTTTGCAATCTGGCTGATTTCAGAGGTTGAAGAGCATGCCTGAAAGAAAGGAAATAATGGACTGATTTTGGTTGCTTGGCAATAGGGCCTATAGGGCTGCCAAGAGCTGTGCTACAGGTAGGTAGGAAACCTCCCTAGAGGATTATATCTTTATTATGAAAGTTTGTCGCAGAAGTTAGTAAATATCTTCTTTACATTGAGTGTGTTTTGACACTTTTTTCAACAGATGAAATCAAATGTCTTAAAGGAGAAGTAACTTTTACTGTTATAAAGACACCTTATGGGTTGGCTATGATTCTGTGTAACTCCCCAGGGTAAACATTAACCCCAGATTTCCACCCAAACAAGAAAAAAAAAAAAAAAAAAGCTGCAAGGTCATTAAGAGGCAGCTCTAAAGACAGACAGCCTGGCGGTAGATCCCTGCTCTTTGGCCATTTTTGTCTGGGACAAGTTGCCTAACTTCTCTAAGTTTTATTTTCTCACCTCCTAAATGTGAACGATAGCAGCACCTAGTCCAAAAGAACATTGTGAGGATTAAATGAGAAAATGCGTACTTTTTAAATTGTACTTTAAGTTCTGGGGTACATGTGCAGATCTTGCAGAATTGTTGCATAGGTACACACGTGCTATGGTGGTTCGCTGTCTCCATCCCCCCTGTCACCTACATGCGGCATTTCTCCCAATGTTATCCCTCCCCAACCTCCCCACCCCCTGCTGTCCCTTCCCTAGCCCCTCAACAGACCCTAATGTGTGACGTTCCCCTCCCTGTGCCCATGTGTTCTCATTGTTCAACATCCGCCTATGAATGAGAAAATGTGGTGTTTGGTTTTCTGTTCTAGTGTCAGTTTGCTGAGAATGATGGTTTCCAGATTCATCCATGTCCTTACAAAGGACATGAACTCATCCTTTTTTATGGCTGCATAGTATTCCATGGTTTATATGTGCCACAGAGAAAATGCATATTTAAAGCGTAGTAAGCATAACACCCAGGATATAATTATAAAATCCCTTGATTTTTGTCTGCCAGTGACCATTAGATTGATACTAATGGAGGCTAGTCTTCCCTTGTCCCTCATCACTTTCAGGAAATAAAAGAATCTCCTTTTGGTGATAAATATGTCCATCCCAGTGTAATATTAAAACTTTACATTTTATTCAAGGTTACCCCACATTTCCAGCTTGCTACAGGCTGCCTTGCTGTCCACAGCCTTTCACTGCACTCCCCATCTTCCGGGTGCTGCGCCATCTTACTAACCAGAGTTTCTGGCCTCTCCAGAAGGAGAAGGTACTAGGAAAGGGGGAACAACTAAAGGAATACAGGAAAGTTTCTAATCTGATGGCCCTTGTCAGGAATTGGTTTTCTCTGACAATAGCCCATGTCTAAAGCTGGATCCATTCATAGGTCCTTCAAAGATTCCACTTCCTGCCCCCACGTCATCACCTCCCCCACCAAGCCACCTTTGTCTAAAGATCTCTCCATCACAGTCTTTTTTAGGAGGGTAAGTATGTCTCTATTCCAGAGTGTCCCTTATGCCTTTCTCAGCCTCTGGGCATCTGGGGATGCCTCTAGCTTTGTTCAGCTGAGGTTTCTCTGCCCCTTCCAGGGGCTTCTTAGGCGATTAGAGGAGGCCACAACAGCTTGCTGTTCACTCAGCCATATCAGCTCCATGGTCACCAATAACATATCAATTGCGGGCCAGGCACAGTGGCTCACCCCTGTAATCCTAGCACTTTGGGAGGCTGGGGTGGGAGGATCACAAGGTCAGGAGTTCACGACCAGCCTTGCCAATATGGTGAAACCCTGACTCTACTAAAATATAAAAGAAAAATTAGCTGGGAGCGGTGGAACTTGCCTGTTGTCCCAGTTACTCAGGAGGCTGAGGCAGGAGAATCGCTTGAACCTGGGAGGCGGAGGTTATAGTGAGCTGAGATTGCGCCACTGCACTCCAGCCTGGGAGAGCGACACTTCATCTAAAAAAAAAATTAGCTGGGTGTGGTGGCATGCACTTGTAGTCCCAGCTACTTGGGAGGCTGAGGCAGGAGGATTGTTTGAACTTGGGTGGCGGAGGTTGCAGTGAGCCAAGATCGCACCACTGCACTCCAGCCTGGCGGCAGGGTGAGGCTCCATCTCAAAAACAATGAAACAAAACAAAAAAAACAAATAACATGCCAATTGCCCTAATAAAAACTGGGAATCGCAGCCCTCGAACGTGACTGCCTCTTCTTTGTAGGGAGGGCAATATGCCATCCTGTGCCTCATGCTTTAGAATTTCCAGGATTAGGTTATCTCCAGGTTATCTCTGAAAGACTCTATCTCAGCTTGAAAAGGAAATCAGCTGCTCTCCTTGCATGTGTGTCTGTGCCTAATGGGAGACCCCACAGCACATCAACAGCTCTCTCCAAACACACTTTTCCAAACCACAGTCTCAAACCTTTAATAAGACCTGATGTGCTGGTTAAAGATGAAGAGTTCCATAGTTGATTTGGGACTACTAGCTTTCTAAATCCTGCTTCGCATACTTTGGAATGTATCTGATAACCTCAGCCAACCTTCAACATTAATTTCTTACTTCATGTGAAATGCTCAAGCCCAATTATTAGGCAGAAAATGATCTCTGAACCATCTAGTTTCGATCTGAGTGCCATGAAAGAAAACCATGTGGAAAGTAAGAAACAAGGGTATGAACTCCAAGTAGTTAATGAGTTATTTTTTAAGGAAATGGTCATGAATCCAAAAAATAAGAAAAATACTCTGTATTAAGATAAACTTGAGGTTATTACTCCAGCAGGGAAGAATGTGAGGCAGGCTGTGAGCTGAAGACTGATGAGGCTGGAATGAACACTGATAAAGCTTCAAAGGCATGTACAGATATATTAGGGATGCCAGTTGTTTTTAAACTATAAATCCCAAAATAAGGAAATCGGACAGTAGCTGGGCACAGCTCAAAGCAAACTGGGCTTAAGGCCTGAACATTTGCTCTGCTTCTTACTAAAATATGCATAACTTGGGAGATATCACTACTCTTTCTGAGTCTTAGTGTTCTGGTTTGTAAAGCTAAATCATCTCTAAAAGTTCCTCTGGTTGTATACTGTGATTCAACATATGTGAAAGGGAGGTCAGCCGCCATGGAGGTATGAGGGAGGTGACTAAGAATCAGTATTTTTTGAGCATCTGCGAAGAGTTAAGCCTGGTACTCTACGCGCTTTGAATGTACTGTCTCACTTAATTTTCCGAACATCTTATGTGGTTTGTATTTATGTTTTCATTTATAAATGTGGAAACTGGGGGTTCAAGGGAATGTTGGTAGCCTTATCTAGATCATACAGGAAGTAAGACTAAGCACATTTTGAAACCTCGGCTTGTCTGACCACCACCCCCACCCCTGAGTGTTTTGTTAAATTTAAGCTGTTTTTCTTGATACAGTTGTGGTCTAGGTTATCTGATGTTGACATTATAAAGAACTAGTTTCTAAGTGTTGTGCTTCACCAATTAATAACTGGAGCTTATTAAGACATCATAGGTTTGTATCTTTGAAATTGTTTCCACAAGCTGATATTCCCTAAGGAAACCACTTCCTGCTAAGCTGTCACTTCCAATAGCATAGTCCAGTAGCAGAAGTAGCAACCTGCATGACCTGTCATCACTGGCTAACCAGGAAGTAGTAGAATAAGTAGTTCAGCATGTGGACCCCAGAGAAGCCTGGATCTGAATCCTGTGAGTGAGACCCACAGTATTAACAGTGAGACCTTGGGCAAGCTTCTGTGTCACAGCTTCCTCATCTGCAAAATGAAAAAGAGCTTCTACTTATTCTGTGGCTTACGAGGACAAGTGAGATCATGAATTGGAAGTGCATGGTAAGTGTTGATGGAGAGTTAGCTAACATCATAGCATGTTGCTGAGAGTACCATCAAGTGATCTCTTGAATGAAAATTCATGAAGTAATGGGGTTAGTTCATAGAAAGACAATTTACCAAGACTTCCTTAGTTTAGGGACTTAAATATTTTAGCCACATTTCAGAGCTATATTCAAATTTAATCAATATACATGGTATTTTCTTAAGCAACTGAACTCCAAAGTCTGTTTTCTCACCTTTATCCATGCTTATTTTCTCAATTTTTCTTTGAGACTGGCTATTCTGTTCACTAGGGGAGACTTTGAGCTATTTTCAGGATGTGGAGGTTCTGCCTTTTTTTTGGTATGGAGCCATGATTAGGTAGCAAAAGAATCGGAAGCATCTCTCGTCTTCTGTATCTATCATTATGGATGGATGAATCAAAAGGGAGACTGAGCAAAAGACCAGTCTGATTAGGGTAAAAGACAACCTCAGGATTTGATTCAAGAGATGTAGAAAATATAAGGGAAAAAATAGACATTCATTTCCAACTTTTCTTAATAAGGAGCTCTTTTTATGTTCTTGCTTTAACTGGGTCTGGGTTCTCCAAAAAACAGAGCTTGAAGCAAAGTTTACATGCCAATACTTTACTGGGAGTGCAGTCCCGGGGAAGTCCCTGAGTGAATGCGAGGGAAGTGATGCAGGAAAGGAGGGGAAAGTAAATACAAGATAGTATGTTGTGTTAACAAGTTAGCCACAGCTTAAGGAAGTGTAACTGGAATATTGGTCATGCAGAAAATCACTAGAGAAGCCCTATAGAACCACCACGTAGACCAGGCCAGCACGAGGAATAAAGGAGAGGATTTACCTGCCAATTCCTTCCCATCTACTGCCTCTCATAAGTCAGAGCTAACTTCCCTACACTGCTGTGTTACCTTACCCAGCCCCTTTGGGAAACTGCTGGGGAAACCAGAACCAGGTCCCACAGTGCACTACATCTAGGGCTGGAAATGGTGAAAGGGCCAGGGCCTCCCTGAGTTCACGTGGGTTGCACATGGGCACCAGAACCACTGAGGTCCTTCTGCAGTGAGCACGGTGGAGGCCATGTCAAAGCCAAGCTGTCACCTCTGTGGTTAGCAGACTAACGATGGTGGTAGCTGGGCTGGCTCTTCAGTGGACAATTGTCTATGCCTTGGGGAAGGGAAGAAGCAAATCTGGGAGGTATACAAACTGAGTCTATAACACTCCCTAGCTGTACTTGATAGATCATTCTTTTTTTAATTGAAAATACCCCGTCTTTCAAAGTCCCAAACAGATTTATCTCCTATCCCAGCTAATAACTACCACCTTCTCCTTTAAAGTATTTTCTCAAGAATCTGTCTTCTAATCTTACAAATCTACCCTAGCCTCTTGTCAGTATTTCTTAATACCAAGAATCTGCCTTCATCAGCTCCAATTAAGAACTGTCCTTATAAATGAATAATTAGAATCAGCTTTTGTGCTTGGCAGGAAACAATGAAACTCTACTGTCTGGTCCAGTTCACTCTTTTCTGTGCTTTTGTATTTTTATTTTGAAATATATATCCCATTGTTTTTTTAGACAAGAAAATTAATGCCCAGAGAAGATAAGAGCTTCCAAAAGTAGTTTAACAGTAACAGAAGTAGCAGAGTGGTGACCAGCATATGACTGAAACTGAACTTCCGTCTTCCCGCTCAGAGACCTGTCCCCCAGGATTCCACATTGCAATTTGGAGGACTAGTCAAGGGCTCAGCCTGCTACTCTTACTTCTTTTATCACCCTCTGTAGCCAGTCCTGCTAATTACCTTCTTAAATATTTTGCTTTTATTGCCCCTTTCTTATTCCTGCTTCTGTTATCCTAGTTTAATTCTTTATTATTTCTTTGGAAATCCAATTTTAGCCTCCTCCCTAGCTCACTTCCAAAACTATCCCTGCTTCTAGTCAATCTCCATACCAATAGCAGATTCTCTATAAAGCACAACGTGTGTCGTGGAAGACTTCAAGACAGGGCTCCTGATTGAAGGGCAGATGTCTCAATGAAGTTTTTAGGCAGTTGCATGAAAGCCGCTTGCTCAGTATGGTTTGGTCTCTCTCACTGTACTTAGACACGTGGTTACTAATTCTGGGCTTGTCTATCAAATTCCATTCCTTCTATCACATGATTATGGAATTATTTGTCAATTAATTAAACACAAGAAACTTGTTTGCCTAAATAAGTTTGTACTTTCAGCAATCTAGACAAAAATTTAAAACAGACAGTGTTTATAGGCGACAGTTTCCAAGGTCACTTGATGTCATTTTGGCATTTCTGCTGGTTGGTTTTTTTCACACGAGTCTATTTTCCTTAAAGACGTTATCATATCTTGGTTACTACCTGGTTTTCTGCTCAGGTTAAAACAGTCATCAAAAATGAAACTTTCAAGCTCAAGACAGGTATTAGAAGATATAGATGCAAGAGGAATTTTGGAAAGGATATATTCTGATGCTTTTTTCTAACTAGTTTATCTTATTTTCTGATTAGAAGAGATTTCCAATAAAGTAAAATATAGTAAAATAAGATGTCCAATCTTTCAGATTTTTTTTATAACGCTTTGATTTACCTTGAGTCTCATGATGAAAATTGATTATCAAAGATTTCTGTTTTCCCTCAGTCAACTCATCTCTCATTAAAAATTAAGTTGCCAGCACTTGTTTTAAAAGTTGCAATTGACACTTTTGGTTTTAAACACTTGCAAATGTCCAGCTGACCAGTGTGTCTGGAAGTAGTTAGGCATTTGTCTTTACAAGGAATATCTTTAAAATTGCTGATCTAAGCAAAGCAAATTAAAAACAACCACTCATTTTATCAAGCAAGCTGTATGTGTTTAATTTGCTGAAAAATTAGAGTTGTTAGGCAAGTTAAAAATTCTTAAAGAAAGACTGCATCACATGACTTTATTGTTCTCTAAGTAACTGCCTTTAGGGCACTCAGCTTAAAATATCAAGCCCTTTTCTTGTTTCTCCAACACTTAAGTTTCCCTAGAACTAATAAAAATAAGAGCAAAGCACTTTAATGCTACACCCCTCTAAGTATTTCTTAACTCCAAAATGGCAGTGTCCGTGGCTTCCGGAATGGCTGAGCTCCTAAAGCAGCACCATTTTTTGACATGGTCGAATGTGAATAACTTGGGTACCAGTTTCTTCACTTGTCAAACAAGCTCTCAAAGGATCTCCTGAATTTTTTGGTTTTGTTTTTTTCTTTTCTGAGTGGATGTTAGACAACGAGAGGAATCAAAGGCCCATTTTAGAAAGATAAATCATCAAAACCATTCCTTAGATGAGTCCTTTGTGATTTACTTTTTTCTAAGTGAATTTATTCAAATCTTCTTAAATTTCCCTTATTATAATTCAATATTTGTTAAATGACTTGAATTGATAAGTAGCATTCTATGAATGTCTTATTTTAGACTCTTAACTTTCCCACAGTGTACTTTAGACATATTTAAATGATTCTGCATGGCTTTTTCAATAGCTAAAATAAAATATTTCAGAACTTCATTATAGAATCATCAGATTTGATATGAACTGAAAAAAAATTATGTACCCTTACACTTTTACAGATTAAAGGAGTTGATTCTTAGCCTTTTCCTTTAATTATTTATGCCCCTCTTTGTGTTCCAACTTTATAACTGAAAAAGAATTTCAAGTTCCTTGATTCAGACATGGTGTCTGAGTTAAATAAAGGTGTTTATTTATTAAGGCATGCTTTTCCTTTGAATCCTAGACTGTTTCGTGGATGTCGTGGTGGGATTTGATGTCTCAACTCAGGAGAAAGGACAGACTTTGCTCGAAGGTCAGCCTTGGATGGAAACCTACCTTCAAGACATCTTACGCGCCATCAGCTCCCTCAATGGAGTAAGCTGCGAGGTGGGCACAGAGACTCAGGTCAGTGTGGCTTTTCAAGTGACAAATGCCATAGAAAAATATTCTCCCAAGTTTGAGATCTACAGTGAAAACATACTGAACAGCTTGAAGGATATAACAGTTAAAGGACCATCTCTTCTCAATGCAAACTTCTTGAATTCTCTATGGGATACATTTCAGAATAAATCAGCTGCTCGAGGAAAGGTAACATGGCTTTATCTTATTTGTTGGTCTGTGATTGCAGTGAACTGCTTTTAACTCACTTTTCTTTTTTGAATACTTTCTTAGGTGGTCCTTTTATTTTCAGATGGATTGGATGATGATGTTGAGAAACTTGAACAAAAATCTGATGAACTTAGAAAAGAAGGTACTGAGTGTGGAGGAAGAGTGTGAAGGGAGTGCTTGTTAACTTTATAATCTCAGAACTAAATTTCCAGGCTCTTAAATTTTGAATAACTCTGATTTTGGCAATCTCTGTATTCCGTATGTACTAGGCAGAACAAATAAGCTCTCAGAATATTTTGACATCTACTGTTTTCTTCATGCCTTATGTCTATGAAACAGCATTGAATACAAAGTCCTATCTTTTGTCTCATATTACTGTATTTCTTCTTCCTGACCTTTCCTGGAGAATGTTTCTTTCTCTCTCACCCCACATTGTCTAATATTGCTCTAGTGTCAGCAAAAGTGAACAGTATGTTTTTTCCTTGACCAAGGAATAAGAGTCAGTTTCTTCCAACACTCTTAAAGTTTCCAGAGTTGCAAGCATTGTTGGATAAGTTTACTCATGTTTTGGGGCTTTCTAATCAGTTCCTTCCTTCAGACCACAGATGGACCAGCCATGGTGTGTGAGATTTGTAAGCTCTGGCACCAGGCTTTTGGCTTTTGAAATCAAAGACCAGTCTGACTTATTGTCAGTTTTTATGAAACCATGGATCAGGGGAAGTGAAATACATCCACATATTCTTGTTTGGCTAAGAATAGAAGTCCTCTTCTGTAAGTGGGTGCTATTTCTGCCGCACCTACATCTCCTTTACTGGCAGATTTACCCATTCTCTAGCTGTTAACAACTCACAGCTTACTCCTTCTCAAGAACTGCCTTTGACCAGTACAGCTGCCTCACCTGGAAGGTTACTCTCCACCCCATCCTTGGGCAGCAGGATTAGATTACAGAGTTGGACCTTTGCCTCTAAACGATACCAGTGGTGTGGTGCAATTGATGCTCCAGAGCTTCCTGGGATCAGGCTAAATAAAGCTAGACTCCAGCCACAACACTGTCTTGCTCAGCTTCTTCACCTGCCCTATCCTGTTTTCCTCACTCCCTTTCTTCTGAAAGTGCTTCCTCAACAATTTGTGTGCCTCCACATCCTCATCTCAGACTCTGTTTCTAGGGAACCTGACCTAAGATACTACTACTCAGGTTAGCTAACAGAGGTTGACAGGACTTTGTCTTTTCTGTTTGGTTCTCTCTCTTTGATCTTAAACAAATTGCAAAATTCTCTGAGTTTACCACTAGGGAGTAAGGGTTTTTTATTTATCCCTTATTTACTAAATCTGCCTTGTTTCTATTCTCTCTGGTCTTGGCCTTTGTTCATGAGCTGTAATGAAGATTTTAATTAAGACTGAAAAAAGATCCTAGGGTGCTTAGTTGGGATGGGTAGGGTTTTGTGTTTTGTTGTTGTTGTTTTTGGTGGTTGCTGTTGTTTTATTTCGTTTCAGCTTTTCCTTTTTGGGGAAAGATGTTTCCCTTGCAATCGACAGTAGAGTTTCTTCTAGGGAGTGCTTTGGAATACCCAGAATTCTAAGACCAAACACTTTTCTTCGATGCCCACTGAAAAACTAGTAAGTGGGTATCAACCTCAGAAGCTATATTTTGAATAATATCCTCAGAAATTTAGATTCTTCAAATGGAAGAGAGAAAGAAATCATGGCAATAACGTTCTTTGAAGTGTCCAATTCTTTGAAAAGTGACCATCTTTGACATGGTCAAATGTAGATAATTTGGTTTCCACTTTCTTCACTTGTCAGATTTACACCAAACAAGATCTCAAAGAATCTCCTGAATGTTTTAGTTCTGTTTTTTTTCTTTAATAAAGAAAAGAAAGTGGCTTTCAGTATGGACAAGAAGTACCTCTCTCACTGGCTTCCCATCCTTTCACACAGGACTTCACTGGGTGCTGGGCCCTATGATCTATTGACCTAGGAAAGCTTCCTTACTTTCAGGCCAGGCATCAATATATGTAAACTGTGCAATCACCACTAAGCAAGAAGAGACAAGGGAAAAATCCTTAATGGTGGACGTGGCTTTAAAACTAATGCACGTGGATTGGGGCTTGAATTAATTTATTAATTTATTAGAATTTAGTACCCTAGAATCTACTCAATGATTCTTTACTCTCACAATTTTGAAAATCTTTTATTTCTTAATTTGTTGTTGGCAATTGAAAACATTGTATTTAGGATCATATGACTCATTTATTGGATGAGTCTGAAAGGAGAAGATTGGAGTCCCCTGATCCTAAGAAAAGCAGTTATAAATAATAGTTACATGCATATTTCCTGCAAGTCATCAATCCCATGGTTCTCACCACTCTTAAAATTTTACATTTTCTGGATAAGAAAAATCAGATGAGAGAAGGCTTTTTTTCTCTTATAAGTAGATCCATTAGCATGCCTTCTCTTGATCGCTAAACACCAATTGATGTACAAGCATTGCATATCCCAGCCCCCTCCACAACCTTTTTTCTCCCCCCTCCTCATTCTCATTCCAGAAGAATGATCGACTGTCCTGGTCTGTTTCAGACAAGATGGGAACTTTCAGCCTTAGAACCAGGAAAGTCCCAGGAAATGAGAACAAATTGGTCACCTTATTCTTAGGTGGTTCGTTCTTTTTTTTTTTTTTTTTTTTGAGATAGAGTCTCACTCTGTCGCCCAGGCTGTAGTGCAGTGATGCGATCTCGTCTCACTGCAACCTCTGCCTCCCGGGTTCAAGCGATTCTTGTGCTTCAGCCTCTCCAGTAGCTGGGACTACAGATGCATGCCACCATGCTGGCTATTTTTTTCTATGTTTTAGTAGAGACAGAGTTTCACCGTGTTGGCCAGGTTGATCTCGATCTCCTGACCTCATGATCTGCCCACCTCAGCCTCCCAAAGTGCTGTGATTGCAGGCGTGAGCCACTGCCCCTGGCTTTTTTCTTCCACTGCAGCTAAGCATTCTGTTTTGCTTGAACCTCCCCATTATGTCCCTGAAATGTTACTCTATTTCTCTCTTCATCTACTCATTTTATGTAAAATCATATCATACAAACTTGTTTAAGAAGGTGTTCTTGACTCTCAGCCAAGGCCTTGGATATTTATCTATTCTGTTTCATTGGTACCCAATTCTCATCAAAGAGTTCTTTACCCATCTGTAATAAAATGAGAAAAATGTTCCCGATGGAGTCAGGTTTACAGGAAGCTAAATGTGTTTGATTTTAAGAATGGCCTTTATTCCAAGATTATATCTTTAGCACATTTTTATTGTCAAAATATCCTTTGAATGTAGGCTATGGAATTAGGCTATTGGGGTGAAAAATCTAAAACTACCACTTATAGGCCATCATTTAACCTCTCCAACTCTGTTTACTTGTCTGTAAAATAGGACTGTAATTAGATATACCAATAGAGTTATATTTGTACCTTACAAATAAGATAATGCATGTAAAGCACTTACCCATTTTCCAGGCACACAGTTTCTATCAACAAATGATAGCACTGTTGTTGAATTACTTCTTCCACCATGATGATGGTCACATTTATTACCATCATTATTTAATGTTCTTACCTAGCGAAATTAGTCATTGGCAACCCTGTGTTGGTCCTAAGCAGTTTTATTTGCTATAATCGTATTCATAAAACCCCAAAGCCTCCCAGCCACAGCTCTGGATGATGGTATGTCATCTGTGTCTAATTGCCTGACAATAGGCCTGTTACTCTTTTACTACTTACAGTTCCAACTGGGTCATCAATGTCTTCTCACATCATGTAGAGCTGTGCTTTTCAAACTTTAATGTACATACAAATCACCTGGGGGATTTTGTTAAAATGCATATTCTGATTCAGTAAGTGTGGGCTGGGCCCTGAGATTCTGTATTTCTGATAAGCCCCCAGCTTATGCCAGGGCTGCTGCTTCAAGGATCCCCCACTGAGTGGCAAAAATGTAGAACATGTATTTTCTGTTTTTAATACAGGTTTTTGCTGTTGCCCAGGCTGGAGTGCAGTGGGACAATCACAGCTCATTGCAGGCTCAACAGCCCAGTGTTAAGCGATCCTCCCACCTTAGCCTCCCATGTAGCTGGGAACACAGGCATGTGCCACCATGCCTGGCTAATTTTTTAAAAATTTTCTGTAGAGATGGGGTCTCGCCATGCTGCCCAGGCTGGACTTCCTTGACAGGTGAATTTCTCTGTACTTGAGTATGCTCTGTAGACTTCTTAGAACTGTCTCCTTCAAATCAGGGAACTGGAAGGTCTGTTAAAATTTTCCCTGTCTCCAATTTAATTAGTTCTGAAAAATGTAATTCCTTTTGTGCTCTTATTATAGTCTTGTCACTTGTAAGGTTTAAATCATGTGGTTGGGGGAAGTGGACAGTAAAATGACTGTTCTCTTGCAACTCTTCCCTGAGAATAACAATTTAAATATGCTTGCAAAAAAATAATAACCAAATCCACCTCACCTGGAACCCTATAAACTCTGTTGGATAGGCCTGAATGCCCTCATAACTGTTGCTGTGGATGGACCTGCTGATTCAAGTGACTTGGCTGATCTTCCCTATATTGAATTTGGGAAAGGCTTTGAGTACAGGACACAGCTCTCTATTGGCATGAGAGATCTTGGGAGCCGGCTGTCAAAGCAGCTGGTAAGTTACTCCAAAAAGATTGGTGAGCTTAAATTTTCAATTATTTTGTATATAGGTTTAATATTTATGCTTTAGAATTTGAACGTACTCTGTTTATTTGGGAATGAAGAAAGGTGTTTATGGATTAGTGAACAGCCTAAAAAGAGGGTTTGTTTGGAAGAAACGTAGTATAGTCAAGAGACGTCAAAGCATGTTTAATTTATATGCTTGGCCAAAAAGGAGGGAGGAGGAAAGAGGGAAAAGAAGAAAATTTAAACGGCACCCACAATCACGTCCAAATTACAGCCAAAGAACATAAGTAACAGAAAGAATCTGAGATGCAAGTGAGAATCGGCCATTACCTCCACCTGCCAGTTTTCACACCCCTTGCATATCCTAGGCATAACAGCTTTCTGCACTGAGCGTAATTCTAGTGTTGAGGATGTGTATTTTTCCTGGGACAAGGCCTGTAAATGAAAGCAGATTACATGTGGAGTTAAACTAGAGAAAGAGCAATCTGCTCTAAAGCTGGAGGAAAAGCCCAGTGACAGTAAACCTAACATGTTGTGCTTTATGAGCAATTGAAAGATTTTTAGGGTTGTGACTCCTTGAGATTTCATGTGTGTGTGTGTGTGTGTGTGTGTGTGTGTGTGTGTGTGTGTGTGTGTGTGTTTGAGACAGTCTTGCTCTATCACCTAGGCTAAAGTGCAGTGGCATGATCTCGGCTCACTGCAACCTCTGCCTCCCAGGTTCAAGCAATTCTCACTGCCTCAGCCTCCTGAGTAGCTGGGATTCCAGGTGCCCACCACCCTTCCCAGCTAATTTTTATATATTTAGTAGAGATGAGGTTTCACCATGTTGACCAGGCTGGTCTGAAACTCCTGACCTCACCTTATGTTCTATTTTTAAACCTAATGCCAATGTAAGATGCATCTCAATCATATTTGTTTCAAAAACATACAAGAATTCAAACGAGTGGTAAAGCATCAGCAGACTCTGTGTGACTCTACTTTTACTTTAATGAATGGCTAGTAATTCTGTAATTTGCTTATAACTTATAAAATCTTTAATTGGTAAATGAGAACACTTTCCAAGGAAGTGCTGGCTTCTGCTATTTCCACCTACAAAATTTATATATATATATATATATATATATATATATATATATATGTATTTAAGCAGCTTGTTAAGTGTTGTAATTATGTAAAAATAATTACATAAAGAATATGAAAGTTTTGTTGGAATTCCTTTCTGCATGGGAAGACAGTGTTTGTTTTTACAAAATGTATTTTTTCCTGTCAATCACTCTTTGAAGTCTGTTTGGTAATTCATAGAGGAAGGAAATTGTTCTTCAAACCTGTCAGTTTTTGTGTATCATATAAATGGAATACTCTACAAGGAAAAACTTAATCATAGGTCAGTTTTAGTGTTAACAGTAATAGATTTGATGCTGTAGAATTTGGGTGATCCAAAGAAAATTGGTGTTATCTAATATGAAATCATAGTATCCATTTTGTTATTGTTTGCTTTCACACATTTCCAGTTTTATTGCTTTTTCTGAAATTGTCAGGAAAAAGAATTTCATAGTGTCAGAAAAGGAACATTATATAGTAGGAAACAATCAAATGGAGAAAATTGCTAAATGGCTATAACAAGATTTTCATTTTTTATTGCACTAGAGATTTATTGAAAAACTTCGCAATACAAAGATTGATTCTACCCTACTGAAATGAAGTATAACATTTATTGAAAATAGACTTTTTCTAAAAGTAAATCTGATGAGTTAATTGTAAAAATGTAAAGCAATATATCATCTATTCAGGGGATGACTAGGTATGTCCAGGATGAAATTTATTCACATTGTAAAATATATGGATTTTTTGACCAGAGTATAAAGAGAAATATTCTCCCATGCTCCCATCCCTTAGAGCAAGTGCTTCCAAAATGTTGCACATGTAATTTGTGTTTTTGAAATCCTGTCAGAATTGTTCTGGAAGAGTTAACCATTGGACTTAGTTCCAAGAAATGTTACATTGGGCACTGTCTAAATTCTCTAGCATACCAAGGTTTCACAAAATGAGGAAAATAGTATGCATTCATTTTATTGAACAAAATACTGGAGGAAGAATTACATAGGGAAATCGACAATATCATGGTCAATGCTAGGATGAGGTGAGGCAGGGACAGACAACCACACTAATCAGTTGGCTTGCAGTCAGTTTGCCACAGCTAAACTGATACCAATTTGAAAACATAGAAACAGTTTTGAGTTGATTTGGAATAACTCAAATGGTGGAGAGTGCAGATCATGTAAAGCATTTGCCCATTTTCCAGGCACACGGTTTCTATCAAAAAATGACAGCACTGTTGTTGCTGAATTACCTCCTCCACCGTGAGGATGGTCAGATTTGTTACCATCATTATTTAATGTTCTCACCTAGCAAAGTAAGTCATTGGCAACCCTATGTTGGTTTTCTTTGCAATAATCGTATTCATGAAACCCCAAAGCCTCTGAGCCACAGCTCTGGATGATGGCGGTCATCTGTTCCTAATTGCCTAACAATAGGCCTGTTACTCTTTTACTACTTATAGTTCCAACCGGGTTATCAATGTCTTATCAGATCATGTAGAAATGTGTTTTTCAAACTTTAATGTGTGTACAAATCACCTGGGGATTTTGTTAAAATACAAATTCTGATTCAGTAAGTGTGTGATGGGCCCTGAGATTCTGAATTTCTGGAAAGAAACGATTTCTAGAAGGAAAGATGGAAGAAAAAAAAATGTTTCATGCCTTCTTTCTACAGCACAGTCATTTTTATGGTGACCAGGCTTCTGAAACTGTGGTGGAAGTCTGGATCGCGTGGTTGAACTTGTATTCATGATTTGAGAAGCAATACCACCAAATGTAATGTATTCCTTACCCTCTCCCAAGGTCAATGTTGCAGAAAGGACATGCTGCTGTTTGTTTTGCAAGTGCATTGGAGAAGATGGCACAATGGGAGATTCTGGACCACTGGGAAAAAAGGTGATTTTAGTTCAGATTTATGGGTTACTTTGAGTTGTAGTATGTCCTTCAGACATGGGTTTAAGTAGAAATAAGGAGTGATTTTTAACTTCTAAACAGAGCCTCTTAGGTAACAGTTTATTATACTCCTCTTTTTATATGTTAAATTAGATAGTCATGGATTTTCCTTGGCATTCTAAATTGGATTCTTTTTAAAAAGTTTTTGTAAAAATGTCAGGAGCAATTGTTAAGATCCTTGATTATCCAGTATTCTAGTACTGATGACAAAGATGCAGAAAACTGAAAATGAGTTCCTCGTGTTGAACAATGAAAGCCTCCTCCACGTGAATAACCCATTTCGGCATTCATTTTATTTAATGATGGCAGAATTACCAAAATCAAGCAGAAGCTATTTTGTGTGGTCTGCTGAAAATGGGGCTAGATCAGATCACTCTCCTATAGCAAAAGATGTTAAGATGTCTCATTCAGCTTTAGCCAGGTCAAAATATTATCACAGATATATAAACAGACGCAGACTCATTGTTTTAAAACAGAAACCAACAACATTGATTCATATATTTCCTAACCAGAAAAAGTGTTTGTACCCTTATGTAAAAATATTATTTTGAACTTTAAGAAATGTTTAAATACCTATAAACACTGTGAATATGTTAATGATTTCAATACAGTTTGTTTCCATGTGTGTTTGATTCTTGAATAATTTATAGATAGCACTATAACTCCCAAATCACCAGGGCTGTGTCTCTGAATAAAGTTTTTGGACTAATTATTTTCTGAATGTTCCGGCTTTATGTAAAGAGAGTGGTAGATTTTTTTTTTTAACAGGACTCAGAAAGAATGGAAAGAGAGGTGTGTGGTCTATTTTTCTATGTGTAGTATAAATCCTAAAAGATTTTTAATAAAGGGAGAATAATTTATTACTGGCAGATACAGCTGTGTTGACTTGAATGTTTTGAAAGAAGCTCGGCAACTATTCTTAAACCCAGAGTTACAGTATTACGATTGTCATACACACACACAACCCCTTGAGTTATCTGGATACTCGTCTCAAAATTCCATTTTTTTTAAATATATGTAAATGCAACCTACATTATGAAGGAGGGACTATTTTTTAAGGTATTCATTATACTTTAAGTTCTGGGGTACATGTACAGATCGTGCAGGTTTGTTACACAGGTACACATGTGCCACGGTGGTGGTTTGCTGCATCCATCGCCCGTCATCTACATTAGGTATTTCTCCTAATGTTATCCCTCCCCAATCCCCCATCCCCTGCTATTCCTCCCCTAGCCCCCCACCCACCAGGCCCTGGTGTGTGATGTTCCCCCTCTCTGTGTCCGTGTGTTCTCATTGTTCACCACCCACTTATGAGTGAGAACATGCAGTGTTTGATTTTCTGTTCCTGTGTCAGTTTGCTGAGAATGATGGTTTCCAGTTTCATCCATGTTGGAAGGACTATTTTTTTCAGACCCTTGCTATTCCACTTGAGGTAAAATTGTAAAGTTGAATTTGGTTTGGTCACCTCTGATTTTTGGTCCATGGATGCAAATGTTTTCTTCCTTTCTTATTTCCAGGGACCTCCAGGTTTTAAAGGCAGTGAAGGCTACCTGGGAGAAGAGGGAATTGCTGTAAGTCAAGGCTCTTTTTACCTCCATTTATCCCTAAAAGCATATCTACAATATTAACTTCCTTGAGTCAATTCATAGGGAAGCAAGAAAAGTGAGATTCTAAGGATTCATGTACAGAATCTCAGATCTTCTTTTATCCTCATTGAGCTTGGCTTCTGGTGGTCATTAGTGATTTATTGACCTGTCTCCTCTTTGACTACCCACCAACATTGCACAATGATTCAATGCAGAAGTTACCTTCTTCACTAGGGAAGTTGAATCACTGCTATTTCCCCCCATTCTGGAACATTCTGCAAAGGTAAACCAGCTCACCACATTGTTTATCAAGGACCCCACTCTTTCTTGTATTTGCTTATTCTTCCATCCTCCCATCGGTCCATCCATGCAAACATTCATTTACCAATTATATACTAAACATCTTACCATTCACTACATTATTTATCAGAGACCTCACACATTAACATATTCATTCATTTGTTCTTTCAACAAATGTATGTTAAATATCTGATCATGTGCCAGGCACAGTGGTAGACTTCAGCAATAAGAAAAATAAAAGGAAAAATATGGCTTCTGCCTCCAGGGCAACTTTGAGACTAGTAGAAAGGCAAATGAGACAACAGTGATTCTTGTTGTTATACACAAGGGCTAGACTAGAAGCATAGAGACATGCAAAGGAGTGTGGCAGAACAACTCACAGTTACCTAACAGCCTTGGCTGAAGTTGGGGCTTGAGAGAGGAAGGCTGCAAGCAAGGAGTAGTGCTTGGGCAGACATTTGGAGGATGAGTAGGAATTTCTGCATGCAAAGTTTGGGGGAACAGTGTGTTCAAGGACATGTACCTGAGTCAGAGAGGATCATGTTCATAAGATGGTATGTGGTCAACATGGCTGGAAGCCAGGCCACTGCAGGAGGAAGGTATATGTGGCAAGCAAGATTAAGGAGTCTTGAATACCCTGCTGAAGATTTGGATTGTGTCTTCTAGTTGATGGGCAGTCACTGAATGGTGGTAAACACAGGGGTCAAAATTACGGGAGTGTTTAGAAAGCCTGCTCAAGCAACATTACAGATGATGATAAGGTGAAGGTTGCAGGTAAGTCTTGCAGTCATAGGTGCAGGACAGGTCCTCATTTGGGCTTGGGACAGTATGACTAGATACCTTAAGAAGGTTGGAAGGACATAACTTGGTTACCACTTGGTGAGAGAGAAGCCTCACACAGGCAATATGCAAGTGAGATCCAAAGCAAAGGGCTATCTGTTATCAGGGTATCTCTGATTTATTTCCACTCTTAATTTTTATAAGCAAGAATTCTGGATTTTGAACCATGAGCAATCACACATTTTTTTGGTAATAAAACGTTTGTCAAAAAGTTTCAAGACAGATCCCAGATTACAATAGAAAAAGCTCATTTGGATTGTGCCCTTTCTCAGGGAGACAGAGGAGGCCCTGGACCAGTGGGAGAGCAGGGTACTAAGGGATGCCATGGCACCAAAGGTCCTAAGGTAAGGATTGCATGAGAGTGTGGAGTTTTCTCAGCATGAATTCCATTTTCCTACACTAACTGTTGCTGTCCTTTTATTTTCAGGGAAGCAGGGGACTAAATGGACAGGAGGTATGGTACCAGGCACATCCAGTTATCTACCCATGTGTTACCGAGAAAGATTTTTATTTTTGAGATTATCAATCAGTAAATTATACAACTGAAGGTGTTGTTGACTTTCCTTTTCATTGCCAGCCATTTCATTTTGTTTCTTCCTCTCTTCATTACAGGTAGTATATATCATTTTTTGATAGTTTCTATTACTGAGTAACCTTTAATATTACGTAGGCCCACCCTAACAAAGAGGCTGTATGTGAAACACAAAAGTAGAGTTTTTGTTTGGTGTCTGACTTCTTTGCACATGCATGGGATGTACTCCGTCCTAATCCTATCTGTCTTTTCAGGGAGAAGTTGGGGAAAGTGGAATTGATGGATTAAATGGAGAACAGGTAGAGCCTTCTTGTACCATAGAGACCCTTCTGAGCTATTTACCATTATGAAAAGGAGAATTCTGTTAATAGCTTTTCCTTCTTATTTTTTAGGGTGATGATGGTCTTCCTGGAAGAAAAGGAGAAAAAGGGTGATGAGGGATCCCAGGTAGGGATTTAAAAAGGAAGAACATAAAAATTGTACTAGGGATTAAGGGTGTGATTAACAGAGTAGAAGAACTACCCTGGGTATATCAGTCAGCTATGCCACAAAACTGTTTATGACAAACAGTCATAAAACCTCAATCACATACAACAATGAACATTTATTTCTTATGTTTCTGAGGGGTTCAGCTGATCGAGGCTGAACATGGCTCATGTCTGTAAGGTGGCCGGGGACTTCCTTCCATATGTCACTTACCCTCCTGGGACCAGGAGCTAGCCTAACCATGCTACCCGTGACCTTTTTATGCCCATGGCAGAAGCACAGGAAAGCAAGTGGAAACATAGTAGAACCCTCAGGCCTGCTTCGGACCTAGGCTCAGAACTCTCTCAACACTTCCATCTCTCTCTGTTGGCCAAATCAAGGCATATTGCCAAACTCAGAGGAAGGGGAATCTTGTCCACCACTGTTGGAAGTCATTGCAGTTACATGACAAAGGATACAGACATAGGGAGTGGTGAAGAATTTGGGCCATCAATGACAAGCAGCTACCACAGTAAGAACAGAAGTAGGATGTTGACCAGGGGCAGTGGTGCCGGGCAGCACACTGAAGAGTGTGTATCACTCATTCCCACCTAGAATGAATACCAACAGCAGCCGTATTTTCATCCTCTACTTTGTCTTTAGAGGGTGAAGAATTGAGTCAGAAACAACCATCTTGGGCAAAGTGCATATTCTTTCTGAATTCCAGTTGTGTTATAAAAGAAAGATAATAAGGAATACCTGGTTCATAGAATATTTGTAAAAAACAACAAGATGACAAGTGTGTCTGGAACACAAAGTTCACCACTGTGGCAAATAATTGAGTTCACTATTACATTATTTATATGTTGCTTGAAACTAACTTTTTTGATTGTTCATCTTTCCAACTTAAAAAGAGCCTTGGTAGAAAAATACTTGATTATTCACACCAGGGAGAAGAAAAGCTCTTTGTTTGTATCAATTTTATTAAAACTTCTTGTCTGGTTCTTCTTCTGATTTGTGTGAACTTTAGGGAAGCCCAGGGAAGAGAGGGAGTCCTGGTGACCGTGGCGCAAAGGGCCTGCGAGGGGATCCCGTAAGTGCTTGGGCTGCATGGGCTGTGAGCTGGAGTTAGGGCTCAATTCCTGTCAGTACTTCTGATAGGGAGTCTTGATTTCAAGGTACTACATTAGCAACCCTGAGTTTAAAACATCACAGGCATAATTGTAAAGTTTTAAATTCAGGTACCTGTGCTTGATCTTGTTCATATACTGAAGGAGTATGAGGTGTGAAAAGCCCTTGGATGTCTTTTGCAAATGCAGTTTTGTAAATACATACTCAGAATTGTTCTTTTGCTTCAAAACGTTGAAGAAATTCCACTCCATTATCTCCCAAGCACCTCAAAATATGGACAGAATGAGAGCAAGCCATCTCTTTTTTTTTCCTGTTCTTGTGTTAGTCTGTTCTCACGTTGCTAATAAAGACATACCTGAGTCTGGGTAATTTAAAAAGGAAAGAGGTTTAACTGACTCATAGTTCCACATGGCTGGGGTGCTCTCACAATCACAAAGAGCAAAGGGACGCCTTATATGGCGGCAGGCAAGAGAGCTTGTGCAGGGGAACTTCCATTTATAAAACCATCAGATTTCATGAGACTTCCTCACTACCACGAGAATAGTATGGGGGAAACCACCTCCATGATTCAATTACTCCACCTAGTCCCACCCTTGACATGTGGGATTATTACAGTTCACCATGAGATTTGGAAGGAGACACAGCCAAACCACTATCAGTTATCCAAGAGTTTTTCTCAATTAAGAATATCAGCTTCATTTCCTGTAACCCAAGCCGAGTAGAATTGTATCAGTCAAAACTTACAACATAAAGGCACTGCTCTTGCAGGGACACAACCCAGTTGAGTAGGCATGACCCATGTTAAAGAAAAAGACACACACCAATATACAGGAAATATGCCAAGTCCAACGGAACCTCAGTACTATAGGATTTTCATCACCATACGCACTTAAGTCTCCAAAACCTTAATGAATTAGGACTTAGCTTTGTTTTTAAATGTTTATTGAACTGTAACATACATCAGAAAATTCCTGAATTATAAATACACAGCTTAATGAATGCAAATACACCTGTGTAGTCACCACCAGGTAAAGAAATAGAACACTACCAGCATCCCAGAAGCCCCCTCATGCCCATGGCAGGCACTACTCACCCTCCCCAAGGTAATCACTATCCTATCACTATAAATCAGTTTTACTTGTTCTAGAACTTTATATAAATGGAATTATAAAAGTGTCTGCTCTTCTTTTCTTCTTTTGTTTTATGCTTATAAGATTAATCTATGTTGTATATAACAATAGTTCATTCAGTCTCATGGCTGCATTGCATAGTATTTCATTGTGTGCCTATACCATGATTTATTGATTATACTAATGCTATGTGAGTTGTTCCCAGTTTTTGCTTTTGTAAATAGTGCTGTTATGAATATTCTTATATGTCTTTTGATGTACTTTTGTACATATTTATAAATATGGGATCTCTATTTTAAGAGTAGAATTTCTGGATTATAACATGTATGGCCATACTCAGATTGTCTTTATAGCTGAATGGTTTTCAAAAGTTTGTACTCATTTATACTCTTACTAGCAATGTATTGGAAGAGTGTACTATACACTCAGCAGAATGGTTACAATTTATAAAAAAATAATACCAGGTACTGATAAGGATGTGAGACAACAGGGAGTCTCATGAGGATTTTCTTTTTTTCTTTAATGTATCCTCTTACATACAATGGGTTGGTCACACAAGGAATTCGATGCAATATATATGAATATGTAAATGCTAGGCAACTGTATTTAAAAAGCAGAGGAATTGGTGCATGAAGAAAACATTGTTGACTAAGTGACATCTGATAATAGTGGCATCCTAGAATTTTCAGATTTCAAAGAATCTAATTTAGAACCAAAGAACTATCCACAAGCATAATTTAGAAATATTAGTTCAAATACAAAGACATTTCAGTCAGCCACATATGATGACCAAAAATTCATTTGGGATATTGCTGTACAACTTCCATTGACTTCAATCAGAATTTCTCCTAAACTGTCTGCTAAAGATCATGTAATTATGTAACATATTTAAAAGAGTCTGAATAACGTAAAGAGCTGTCTATTTTAAAAGAAATATTTTATGAATTCCAACGGTAAAACAACTCTGCTTTTTTTACATATGGCTTCAGTGGATTACTATTTCAGGAAAAATTTGGGATAAATAGAACACACACATGATCCATTTATTCTTAGGAAAGCATGCAAATGGCACAAATTTTTGAAAATCCAAGTTCATTCAGGTAGGATTTATGATCACATGGAAGCTCATTTGGCTGTTTGGAATTTCCCACTTGACTGGAAGTATTTTTTTAATCCTAAGAAATGTTGGGGGAAAGAGTGAAATCATTTGTCTCATCTATAGAGGCTAGTAAGATTCATTCTGACAACATATTATTATAAGCCCATGTTTAACTGTAAATTTGTGGTAGGTAATGCTTTTTTGTCCAGTTGTATACATATAGAAAGACCAAATCGGTTCATATTCACATTGACCAGCTGGTCTCTATGCAATCTGGGTTGTTATTTTTGGTAAAATGTGCTAGTATATGATTCTTTTTATGTTATCTCTTCAGGTAGTTTAGAATTGAACCACAATAAGGGGCTTTTATGTCCAGTGGAATAAAATTCTGGACTTTACATTACCTCCCTTTAACTTACTTGCTTTTCCCACCAAAATACAATTTTCTGATACTGTAATTTAGGTATACCCTGCTTGGAGAATTTAAGAGACAAATATTTAAACTTAAGGGAGAAAAAGAAGATGCAGAAAATGATATTTGGCTTTGGTAGGTGGAGGAAAGAAGCAATCTTTCACCTACATTTTAGTAATATTATTGTTATAAAGTAAATTCCAAACCCATCTTTTTCACCCCATTAACTTATAAGCTCTGTAAGTACAAAACCATTTTGTTTAAAAAGCTTACTAAGTATCTGAAACAATGATATGTCCCTGCTGGTGACCGCAAATTACTTATTGATTGATGAAGGTAATCTGAGCTGCTGTCAGCCCAGCAGCCCCATAGCTGGCACTCAGTGGGACTGGATAATTGTCGTCCTTTCTCAATTTATTGGCGCACTGACTGAATTGACTGGCTCAGTTGATTGTCTCAGCATCACGGAGACACAGTTCTGTTTGTTTTTCGTATTACTCAAGCAAGAATTCGTTTTGGCCTGCTAAAGATAATGGCCCACAATGTGTACTTATTTTCAGTCAGTTCCTGGGAATTACTTGCATGAATATTGGGAAAAATGGAATATTTCAGGAGTTTTTGAAAACCAGAAAAGTAGGGGTGAACATACGGGGGTAGCATATGGGAGTACCCAGGTGTCCAGGAAGAGAAAGAGGGAGGCTTTCTCTTTTTCAGGTAGCGTCCTCAGCATCACTCAGTGTCACTCAGTGTGCTTATGTTCTCAGGATGGAACCCATTACAAATGTTTGTCTTTTCCCAAGGGTATGGGAAAACAAAATCTACCTGCTATCAAGTATAATTTTGCCTAGTCTCCAGGAAAAAGAGGAAAAGTTAAGAGAAGGGGTGGCAGTAACAAGAGGGAGTAGGGTTAAGAGTTACCATGCACAAAAGTCACATCACCCTTGCTTGCCTTGGCTGTGCCTTCTATGGAGAGCTCTTTCTCCCCACACACTCACCTTAGGTCTCTATTCTGTCTCTAATCATGTCAAACATGGGAGGAAAAGAAAATACTTGAAAGCCATCTGTAATTTTAACCTATTTCTGCTTTCAAATGGGTTGGACTTGTCAACTTCTTGAGAAATGGCTAAATGTTATACATAAATAATATTTTTAAGGAGAAATGTTCAAACATACTAATTTTTCTCTTTATTTTCTATTTTTTAGGGAGCTCCTGGAGTTGATAATAGCATAAGAAGGACCCACAGGCTTGAAAGGAGAACGTGGAAGACAAGTAATTATGTGGGCTTGTAAAATGTCGATGCAACAGCTGTGAGGCTCAGGTTCTTAGTGGTAGAATATGAAATGCTTAACAAAAAAATTGGAATCGAAGTGGATATACTTGGTACAGAAAACTACTGTTAGGAGCAAAATGATCTTTTCTCCTGCCTGTATACTCCTCTGGGATTTGAGAACATTCTTGCCTTCCTCCTCTAAATTTGGGTTGACTTGATTCACCAAGACACATCCTGGAGGTCTTCGTTCATGAATGTCAACATTGTAACTCTAACTTAAAATGCAGGGCTAGCTGATAGAACTGTGCTAGCAAAAGAGTTGTTGGCCTTTCCAGTATCTGGAGGTAACATATCCTAAAAAGACATATTAGTACATGATAAAAAGAACAAGATCAGGTAGATAGATGTGGTCCACACAATCAAGAAAAGTTTCTTGGGATTAATCTCTTAAGTCACAATGTGGTCATCCAAACCTGTTTTCAGTATTTAAAGATGGTTATCTAAAAAATGTATGTCACTGGGTTTTTTAAAATAACGTTCCCTCGGTGACTGTACATAGGGAAGAAGTATGATGTAGTGGAAAGAACTTTGTTTGGAGACAGGCCTAGGTCCTGTCTCATGCTCTGCTACTTACCAACTCTGGGCCTTGGGCTACTTGCTGTAAACCCCAATTTTCTCATCTGCAAAATAGGGTGAATAGCCTACTTTAGAAAGCAATGATGGGGACTTAATGACATTTAATTTAATGACATAACCTTCAGTAAGTATTATCTGCCATTATTAGTAAGTGGTAAATGTAAGTCTCATAGGAGACTCATAAATTATTCCATGCTTTCGTATCTAGTGATCATCTCAAGTGATCATCTAGTGATCATACAAGCCTCTGTAGTGTGAGACTTTATTTACAGTAAGGTAATAATCTGATTAGCCAAACAGATCAAGCAATTTAAAGGTAGAAATCCAAACCAGTAGTAGCCATATCTGACACATAGTATGCTTTATCCACACTGTGGCAACAGAGCAGGGATAGTTTGAACACTCTGAGACATGTACCCCAAACACAACTTGGACAGTAGTGATGAATAATAAACAGATGAAACCACGTCATTGGCATTTTTCCCTGCAATTCCTCATGACTCACATGGAAATGTGACTTAGGACCATGGAGTTCATGCCATTTTCCAAAGGAAAGGTAACTCTCTGGTGTGTGAACTCATCTGTCCTCCCTGGAGTACAAGTTGATGTTAAAGAGAAATTCTTGTCAGTGCTGCGTAATTGCCAACACACATCTGTCTATTCCTCTGACAGGGAAGAAGAGGCTGGCCAGGCCCCCCGGGGACACCAGGCTCCAGAAGAAAGACAGTAAGAGCCCTTCTAGACAAGGAGACCCACTGCTCTAGTGGCTTATATTGAAAATGGCTGACTGTGGGAGTGGGTGGGATGGTTCTGCTGGAGCTCACTACCTTGGGGAAACTAACTTAGGGCATCTCGCAGACTAGGTCTGGCAAAGAACTCGGGAAAGCCCCAGAAGCTGAGGTAGGAAAATGCTGACGGCAGAGGAGATCACCAGTCAGGAGAAAGAGCTGGGCAAAGAGAACCAAAACAGCAGATAACTAGGGGAAAAGTGGTCAAAGTGTGGCCTACTAGCTAGGTTGAAATTACCTGTGATAGTGTTTTAAATCCAAATTCTATTCTTTTTCTGCCAAATTTTACAACTGTTGAGAAAAGTAAGAATGGTGATTATTAAAAAGTCAAACAGCAGATGCTGGCGAGGCTGTGGAGAAATAGAAACACTTTTACACTGTTGGAGGGAGTGTGAATTAGTTCAACCATTGTGGAAGACAGTATGATGATTCCTCAAGGACCTAGAACCAGAAATACTATTTGACCCAGCAATCCCGTTACTGGGTATATATCTAAAGGAATACAAATCATCATTCTACTATAAAGACATATACACACATATGTTTATTGCAGCACTATTTACAATAGCAAAGACCTGGAACCAACCTAAATGCCCATGAGTGATAGACTGGATAAGAAAATATGACACATACACACTGTGGAATACTATGCAGCCATAAAAAAAAATGAAGCTGGAAGCCATCATCCTCAACAAACTAACACAGGAACAGAAAACCAAACACTGCATGTTCTCACTCATAAGTGGGATTTGACCAATGAGAACACATGGACACAGGGAGGGGAACAACACACACCAGGGCCAGTTAGGGGGTGGAGGGATAGGAGAGGGAGAGCATTAGGACAAATAGCTAATGCATGCGGGGCATAAAACCTAGATGATGGGTTGATAGGTGCAGCACACATGGCACACATGCACTTAGGTAACCTACACGTTCCACACTTGCATCCAGGAGCTTAAAGTAAAATATAAATAAATAAATAATTAGTGTTTTTTTTTTTTAAAGGGGAAAGAAAAGAAGTCAGTCCTGATATAGGCGTATCTGAGTGAAATTGGGTCACTTATGGAACCCATTGTTGGGGGCGTGGTTTTGGTTTGTTTTTTATTTATTGTGTTATTTTTTCATTAAGTACTTAAAAAAATTTCTCTGTGCAGAAAAGCATAGCGATGATAAAAATATTCAATAAGAAGAATTAACTTTAATAAAATACACTTAGATGCCTGCATCAGGGTCTAAATTAGGCCTTCTCATCTCATTTTGCAAGGTTTTCTTTCCTATCTTTACGTAGTTATCCAGACTTTCAATTTCCTCCACCCGCTCCCGAATAGAAAATGTTTTAAAATTAAGCACAAGTAGAAGCTAGTTTAGTATATCGCATTTATTACACATTGTCATTTCTGAGCAGAAGTTTATAGAACCAGCTATTATACTCCATCAAAAAAAAATTATCTTGGAGCATACCAGTGTTCTTTGCAAGGCAGAGAAAATGAAGAGATTACATTTAAAATATGCAGAATTTGATTGCTAGAAAAGTGCTTTACTAATGCAGTTTTCATGCATATAAAGAAACGCATTTGCTATTCATTTCACTTTCTAAAAGGGTGTAGTCAGCTTACATACCCCTGGAAAATATTTTCAACTTAAAGACTATCATCCGGGAAATCCTGGCATGTAAGGATGAACTTTTACTGTTTCATAGCCTCCAGAGGCTAATGCAATATTGCTATGCATTATTTAAACCACACCACTCCCATGAAATATGACCCTCATCTTGGGTTATAGATTCAGCCACGTTATTCAGGAGTAAAAGTGGGACTTCCAGTTAAAATGGCAGAGTAAATGTGTTTTCACACTATTCCTCTTATGTGCACCTCACCAAAAACAACAAAAGAAATTAAAAATTGCGAAACAAAGAATGACCACAGCTTCAAGCTGCAAATAATAACAAACACCATCCAACTGTTTTTAAATCTCAGCCTTAATGAATAAGGATTTAGAAAGCTGATACATCAAGTGAGACCTCATGCAGAGACTGGTTTTCTTTAAAACTAAGTTTTCTTAAAACTAACAAAATCCAGGGACATAGTAGATTTTGAGAGAAACAGGAAATATACACATAGGGACACAGTTTAACAGAGGAGGCAAAATGAATGAGAAACTGGAAAACATTCCGCTTTTATTATGTAGAACTAGCAACCAAGGCCGTGGAGGCTGCAATGAGAGAGGCAACAGTGTCTATCACAACACAGAGAAACTATGACCTAAGGGGCTTCATGTGAGTTCCATGAATCTCTTAAACATCAGTAGTAGAAGGAAGATGTAGCTCACAGGTAAAAGAAATCATTCATTTGATGAGAAAGTGTTTGAGGCAACACATCTACGTCAAAGCTCCCAGCCCCGTTCCAGCTATACTTCCCCATAATTTCTTCAGTAAACAAGTGATCCTATTCAAAGTTGGTGAATGGTCAGGAACATTCACAATCTCTATTAGATGATTAATCAGGACCTATGCATAAAGCTGCAAGAGAGAAAGAAAAACATGGGCAAAGGACAGATACAGCCTCATTAGAAGAGGAATCACTCAAGGAAAAATTTGAATTCTGGCAAATCGTTCTTCAGAGTCTCAAAGAAGTGAAGATAATGTTGCTCTTAAAGTTTGAAGCGCTGACAGGACAACAGAAAGTGAAGAAAGGAAGCCGGCAGGCTTGAGGAGCAATGGAAATAGGAAGAAAGTAGAGATGTAAGATATGTTAACACCTGACATTTCTATTTTTTGTTTTTCTTCAAGTAAAATTAGATGTAATTTAATTTTACAGTAGTTTAGTATGATCTCTTTTTAATAAAAAATAGCACTATTTAGAATTTTATCTGAGAATGAGGAGGATGTCAGGAGTCATGATTAACAAATGTTAATGATACTCATTTCTAAATGGAGGAGTTGGGGTGATTTTAAAAAATTTTCTATGTTCTCTGCATTTAAATATTTTTAAATCGGCGCGTATCTTATAACAGTAAAGTCATTCTTTGAGAAAGTAGAAAAATCTAGTGTTCACTGCAAAACTTCAAAATGAATATTACAGTGAGCACGGAGGACTCCTCAGTGCACAAAGGATCTGCTAAGCTGGTAAGTGATTGGAGGATGGCCAGTGGTAGAAGTGGCCTGTGGGGGAAATAAGCAGCAAATCTGACCTTTACTTATTTGAACACCTACAGTCCACCCACAACACTACTAAATACTAGAAATAAACTCAGCTACAAACTTAGACAGTCTTTCCTGTCAAGGAACTTAGAACCATGTTGTAGAGTGTGGTTTCTCAGCCTCGGCGCTATTGGCATTTGGGTTAAACAACTCTCCGCTGTAGGAGCTGTCTTGTGCATTGTAGAAGATGCATACTATGCATCATCATGTTATGATGATGTTAACATCGTCCCTGGCCTCTGCCCACTAGCTGCCAGTAACACCCCCAACCTGTGACAATGAAAAATGTCTCCAGATACTGCTAAATGTTTTCTGGGGAAAGGGAGGGTGATAAATGCTCCTCTTCCGGTTGAGAATCACTTTGTAGAGGGGGATGGACCTGTAAAATTAATAAGCCGTTACCAGTGCTATGCTAGCAGACTCTAATGAATTGGGGGGAAAGGCAGGGACATAGAAGGGGAGGGACAAGGAGGAAGGATCTGGGTTAGAACGCAGTAGCTCTGGGGAAGATGAGGAAGTAGGAGGATTGGCTCTTTCTGAGCCAAACCTGAGAATTGGAAGAGATTCTTGTGCCAAGGATAATGAGAAGCAACTGTAACCTTAAATTAATGCATAGCTTTCATTCCTAGTTAGTCCAGAGGGCTGTTAGTTATGATTGGCCCTTTTCATGCCTCTTGGCCCTAGTTTAGAGGCATCCTGAAGTGGTGTCGGACAATTGTTCATCATTGTGAATGCTTGCCATTCAGTCTCAGTATTAATTTGAAAATCAGGATGTCCTGCTTTTGTCCTGATAATTCTTCTTCCCAAATTAGCCTTGATGGTTTTATATCCAGGAAGTTGGGCCCTGTAAACAACCAGAAAGTCAGGCTGGTAGGGGAACGAAGGACTGAGTACTCTCTTCTGGGCCATCTTTTCTCAGGTCCCTTTGGGGAGATTTTCTTACCTGATGTGCCCATTCACAGTCTATTTAAAGATAAGCCAGGTTGTCTAGATGTGTTATCAGACATCTGCAGTCCTTGGGTAAATCATTAAGATATTTTGGAATTTCATCTTTCTCGTATAAACACTTGAAAATTTCAGGAAAAATTGCAAAATCATCTTCCATATTTCCTTGTTTTCTCTTTCTCACAACAACCCAATGTATCTCTCCCATGACTTTCATTTGGAGCTTAAATCCCAAGTAACCATTTAACAAAGGTGCAGTGTGATTACTTCTGGAGACGTTTTCATTATTCGTGTGAATGGTGGATTAAAGTCTTTCTCATCCATTAGGCTTAAGAACTCCTAACTAGGGTCAGGTGTCAGGTTTTGTTCACCACTGCCCAGCCTAGCTCCTGGAAGGGAACAGGAACTGAAGAAACATGTGTTACAATAATTCTTTTTCAGCCCGCCCTTTCAAAATCAAACCTTAAAGACACAAGGGAAATAATGTTTATTGATGATGATTGAAACATTGTGACAGCAAGCCAGAGACAGATTTTTGAACATGGAGATCTGTTCCATTTCCCTTACACATACTGGAAGCTCTTTATTTTGCCTAAATACAAAGTTCCATTCAGTTCCTCTTACCAAAACCAGATGTATCCGCCTAAAGCTGGGGTTTGACCATGTACTTTGCCAGCTCCGAAAACCCAGTGGCTTCTGCTAAATACTATAGAAACCCTTCAGCCTAGTAACCCTGCTACTTCCCTTTCTTCTCACATTTTTGACACAGATGATCTTGTTGCTACTACCAAATATGCTTCCTATTTTTCTGTCCCTACTTCATTGCTTAGGCTGTACCTCTGCTGGAAAGACTTGATGCATCCTCTGTCTGTAGGACTCCTACCCATCCTCTGAAACATTCTTCACAAAAATCTCTTCTTCCAGGAAGATTTTCCTGATTTGACCAACTGGATATGATTGCTTTCTTTAAAACTTATATTTCTCTCTTTCCTGTTTCTTATGGCGTTTGCCATACTCTGCCTTGTAAATGTTTGTAATATTTATCTCCTCCTCCCAAACCCAAAGAGTGAGGGTTCCTTGAGGTCAGTATTGTGTGTGTGTGATTTGTGTGATTTTTATGATCCCATGTTTCCCATCTAGTATGCTCTGTGGGTAGTAGATATTTTTCTGAATAAAAGAAAAGTGAATTGAATCAGAACAGACAAACTCATGTGCTAAAGGAACGGAAACAGCTTATTTTCCTCCCTCTGATAGAGGATTTAGGGTTTCCTCTCAAGATGACTCATCAGTTTGGTGTAAAAAAAAATTAAACAAAACAAAAAACTAATAATTTTCCCAAAATATAGTCTGTTTCTTATATAACAGTGCATTTGTCCATTTTCACGCTGCTAAGAAAGACACACCTGAGACTGGGTAATTTATAAAGAAAAAGATTTAATGTACTCACAGTTCCATGTGGCTGGGGAGGCCCCACAATCACGGTAAAAGGTGAAAGGCATGTCTTAGATGGTGGCAGGCAAGAGAGAATGAGAGCCAAGTGAAAGGAGAAACCGCTTATAAAATTGTCAGATCTCATGAGACTTATTCACTACCATGAGAACAGTATGAGGGAGACCACCCCCATGATCCAGTTATCTCTCACTGGGTCCCTCCCAAAACTTGGGAATTATGGGAGCTACAATTCAAGATGACGTTTGTGTGGGGACATAGCCAAACCATATCAAATAGATTTGACTGAAATATGATTAGCAGAATTTAAAGCTTGAAATACTGGCCTCTCAGAGAACATTTCAAATTTCAATCAAGACAATGTTATCTGATTTTATTGAATTTTGCAAATCTTGGGTTTTACTTTTACTGTAACATTACTGAATGATCCTAAGTTAGACAACAAAATGTCATTGTCTCTTGATTTCCAGGTCTATGAAATGAAATGCTGATCTAGAATATCTCTAGACCCTACACTTTCATATGACAGTGGTAGGAAAACCCACTTGATTATGTAACATCATTTTGATTGGATATTTTATTAATATACTGGATTGAGTAACTTTTGAATGCTTGGGATAATTTTATTTTTCTCAGGTAGGCATATTATTTGGCTTTTTAAAAATAAAATTAGTTTGGCCATCTTTATGTCTGAACTTAATCTATTATAAAGTACATGGAGTCAGTTATCCCAGTTTTTCCTCTGGCCTCCTGCATTTTGGCTAGTTTACCCCTGATTTCTGGCTTCCATGGTAGTGCTTAAGGAAAAATAAAAGAAAGAAAATTCAAGTAAGTGAATTTGCAGCTTGTGAACAGCTCTAGTAAAAGTTTAGTAGAGAAAAAATTATTGACCACAGTCTGTTCTCGTAAGTATCTGTAGATTTCAATTGTCTATTATTTCCATTGTCAGTTATTTCAAGGAGATAAATATTCAATTGCCCTAGAATAGAAATTTAGATTTAGCAATATTATGCTTTCATGGTACAGTGGAAAATTGAATGTTGTATGCACTATGTGGGAATTGTTATGTATGTTGGTGCCTTAAGGTGTCCATTATGAATTTAAATCAAATATAAAAAAGCATTTTTTTCTGAATTAATGATATCCACCTTTTTCTATTTTAGGTAGCTAATGGCAGAAGGGGAACTACAGGCCCACAGGTACAATGATTTTTCCCCTTAACTCCAAATGGCAAATATTGCATCCAAATAAGGAGCTGGAATAAAGTCCCTGTACAGTCTCTAAACTTCCCTTTTTGATGATATTGGTTATGAAATAGAAAGTTGGAAAAATCATAGGTTAGGATTTTAAGAGTTCATATTTTACAGTGATGTGGGCACTTTAGTCAAAAAAAACACAAAAAACTAATGGCCAGAGATGTACTTAGCACAATTATTGTTAAATTTAACTTTGCTTGAATTTTAAGTACAAACTTGAATAACTTAGTAGATCATTATTTTACATTTTCATTTAACTTTGGGATCTTACTTACAATTACTTAAAACTCCATATAAACCAAAAGAATACAATAAAACTTTTATACAAATTGGATATTCTAAGTATTTTGTTCAAAAAGTTGGTTAAATCAAAAACCATATTCCATTCTCATTGCACATGTTAGTGATACATTATATGTGTTTCATGAACCTACAATATTTATGAAAGAGTGGTTATGACTTAAAATTTTATAAAACATATATCCTCAGATTAAAAACACAATGAGGATAAATAATCAACTCTCAGTGGCAACATAGTGAGACTCCAGAATGTTAAAAAGCATCTTAAAAATTACCAGAGAGAAAGAATAGCTTTACTCTTGAAAAGAATGACATATTAGATTGCAGCAACTTCTGTTCAGAAATAATACATGCCAGAAAATAACAGAGTAATATCCTGAAGGTACTGTTGAAAAATAATTAGCTTAGAATTTTATACCTAGCCAAACTATGAGTAATGTAAAATAGACACTTTTAGACAAAGAGAGCTTACCATCCAGACATTATCCCTCCCTCCCACATACTTTTTCTTCGTCTGTTTCTGCTTCTGTAACAAAATACCTTAAAGTGGTAATTTATAAACAACAGAATTTCATTTCTTATAGTTCTAGAGGCTGGGAAGTCCAACATCAAGACATGAGCAGATTCACTATCTAGTGAGGGCTTGCTGTTCACTCCAGAAATGGTGCCTTCTTGCTGCGTCAACACTTGGCAGAAGGGGCTGACAGCTACCTTGAGCCTCTTTATAAAGGCAAAAATCTCATTCAAGAGGATGGAGCCCTCATGACCTAATCACCTCCTAAAGGCCCCACCTCTTAATACTATTGCATAGAGGATTAAGTTTCAACATATGAATTTTGAAGGAATGCATGCATTCAGACTACAGCACATTTCAAGGTTAAACTTCAGCAAAAAAGAGAACCTACCCAGAAAAATGTTGTGATGTAAATGAAATGAAATTGGAGACAGAAGATGTTAAAAATTTTTTTTCTGATTTCTAGGAAAAGGTATCCATAAGTGACATTTAATCACATCCAACTATATAACAACTGAAATATAAACTTAGGGTATCCTGATAGCTGCCTAAATTATACACTTTTTGAATTTTTTACTCTTTTTGTAACTCTCATCTGTGACAGAATTCAAGAACAATATGAAGAGAATACCCAACTTTTATTCCCTAGTTATGTAATTGATTTGAATATAAATATTAATATGATGGTGTAAGATGTCTGATGATGTTTGAAGAAAATATGGACTAAATTTTGAGTGTTTTTAAGGCCATATAGCTAAGTTAGATATAATAAAAATTTTATAGAAAAGGGGTGGGGGGTGCATGTGTGCATGCATGCATATATATAAAGATGGAAAGGAAATATACCAGCATACTAGCCGTGGTTATCTCTGCTTGATGAGATTATAGTTATTTGTTTCCTTTGTATTTGCATTTATTTTTCACTTTTTTTTTTTTTTTGCAAAGATCCTGCACTGACATTGTGACTGAAAAAATATTTTTAAGCTTGCGGGTAAAGTAGACAAAAGTCTCAGGAAACAGTGTTAACAGATTGATACTTTCTCACCACAGGGAAGAACAGGGATTCCAGGACCAGATGGACTTGAAGGCTCCCTGGGACTCAAGGGCCCTCAGGTATATATCAAGACCAATCAGGGTGTAAGAACATAAAGAAGAATCTGGGAATAGAAAAATCTGAGAACCTGATAGAAACTCCCCTTGCAGAATTACAGATGTTTAAAGTTTTCATGGTAAAAAAGTAAACAAGCAACACAGTTTGGACTCATGCAGCACTTGGTCTGCTTTAAGTTTCATCCCAGTCAAGAAGTGAAAAGTGAATGAGCAGGCTAGGCAGTGGTCATTATATATTGGGATCAGAGTAAGTAGAATATTCCAGAGAGAACTTGAGCCAAGGAAAATGTTGAGCCACAAATCTGGGATTTGTGGTTAGTTTAGCACAGTAATAGTGCAGTGTTACATATCTGGGTGCTCATGATGTAGAAAAATTGGCTTTACTCTTAGGAAAGAATTGCTCGAAAGACAGCTGGAGACATCAGCGGGGTGATCTGCAGTGCAGCACTCAGCCTGCCTTTGCCAGCTCACTTCTCCAGGGAGCTACCTCCCACAGTTTTTCCTTTGCAAGGAACAAGCCATACTTGGCTCCTTGACTGATCACATGAGGGGTCGCATGAGGGGTCACATGAGGGGCCAGAGAGGGCAAAATTTAGTTAAAATATTATGATAAGGGAAAGGAGGTCCTAGCAAATACTGAGATGAAAGAAAGGTCAGACCACAAAAAAAGTTAGAATTTTTTTTTCACCCTCCAAACTTAGTTTTGAAAGCTTGAGGAATAAGTTTACTCTTTGGCACAGGCAGGACAATCAACGGCTCTGCTGTTTTTCAAAGTTTTAATCCACATAGTTAAAGTAACTATTATATGTTGGCAGCTTGTTGCATGGAAGTTGGGCGTAATATCCTTAAACATCGGAAGGGAAAGTTTGTTCACATTTTGCCATGATTCAGAGCAGTGAACAGTCTTCCCCTTGGACCTTTATCTCTTCCTCGCTTGATTACTTTTCTTTGTTGTTGCTTTCCAGCTGAGGAAATCTCACTTTCTTTTTACCTTCAAGTGAGAAATAGTTGCCCCTGGGGTTGTGGGGGAAGCATTTGAGTAGATTGACTAGCTTTATTTCATGCTAAGCAAGTAATACTACAGCATCCCTTCTTCCATTTTATAGAAACTTACATTTTTTTATGACGTAATTTAAAAGGAGAAGCAAAAACCAAACACAGCAGGAAGGTTTCTCTGCATAATATATGGAAACCACAGCTTATCGGCAGTATAATATTCCGAAAGCAGAAATAGTCAGATTTCATCTTCCCACATGCCGTATCTTGTATATGACCAGTCTTCACTGTGGTTATTGAATAGAAAACTTACTTAAATGTTCTCGTTTCAGATTTGTATTTTTAAAGAATATTTTTCTTTTTAACAGAAGAAATGTAGGAAAATGTAGAAAGCAATATGGAAAAGCTCAATCATTCAGTATTTTATCCAAGCCCCAGTCAGTTTGACTGCAAATCCTCAACTCCCTCAATTTCAGATTGGACATTCATACTCCTGCACAAATGAGAATGAGCTCCACAGGCCAGGATGGAAGCAAAGGCATGACTGGAGCTCTTTTTCCAATTTCTGTCCATGTTACTGACTTAGTATTTCTACTTTTGATATTCACTTGAATATAATGCTAATTTTATGTACTCAGGGCTCAAGAGGAGAGGCTGGTGTGAAAGGAGAAAAAGGAGGTGTGGGAAGTAAAGGTCCCCAGGTATGTAATGAGAACAACGATTGCATCTGACTTCGATCTTGGCTTGATATGGATGTCTTTGTGGTTTCCTCCCTTCAGATGGAGTTATTTACCACCTGTGAACCAGGAATGTGAATTAGGTTTGACTTCAGCTCAATGTGGTGGCCATATCTCATCACGGTCCCCGTCTTGCAGACCAGGCTGTCACTGTCAGACACAGAGGCATAAAATCTAGCCCTCTTTGCCTCAGCTGCTCAGCTTTGTAAATCAGGTCACGTCACTCCCCCTGATCCTCAGTCATCTTGGAGTTTCTCATCTCTACCCCTCACCCCCAGAATACAGCCTACTTTAATTAAGTCCTCAAACTGACTACATATGATAATCTCCTGGGGGGAATTATAAAACATCGCACCACGTAGACCCTCCCCAGGACACCTAAATCAGAATTCCTGGCAATGAGGCCAGGGTGGTGGTAATTTTAACTTCTCCCTAGGAGATCCTGATACAGACCTAGGGTTGGGAATGACTGCTCCGCATTAGCACTGCTCCAACTTCACACTGCAGAAGAATCCCCTGGAGGGGATTGTTAACTAGAAACCTTGTTAAAATGTGCATTCTAAGTCAGCAGGTCCAGGGCAGGGCCTGAGATTCTGTACTTCTAAGGAGCTCGCAGATGATGCTGATGCTGCTGGTCCAAACCACATTTTTAATAGAAAGGCGCTACATGACCTGGCCCTCACCTACCTGCTGTCATAGTATATATTATTTGTTTAGCTGTTTGCCTGTCCCTCCTCCTAGATTGCAAGCTCCATAAAGGACAGGACTTTGTCTTATTTACACTCTATCCCTAGAGTTCAGACGTCAGTACCTGGTACACAGTAGAGCTCAATACTTATCTGAATAATGAATCAAATAGTAAATGAATGAATGAGACACAGCTGGGAATTGTTCTCCACTAACCCTAGGGAGAAGGAGTCCTTTACTTGTGTACATTAGTTGAAGCAGGCAGTAGTCCAATATGTAAGTGATTGTGTTTATCACCAGAAAGTTTAAGAAAATTTAAGAGGTTATTTGCATAAGCTTGTATCTTATTACACTATTTTTTAATTAAAACTTTTGTTTTAGGTCCAGGGGTACACGTGCATGTTTGTTATGTAGGTAAACTGCATGTCACAGGGGTTTGGGGTGTATATTATTTTGCCACCAGATAATAAGCATAGTATCAAATAGGTATTTTTTTTCTGATCCTTTTCTTCCTCCCATCCTTTACTTTCAAGTAGGCCCCAGTGCCTGTTTTCCCTTCGTTGTGTCCATGTGTTCTTGTTGTTTAGCTCCCACTTACAAGTGAAAACATGTATTTGTTTTTCTATTCCTGTGTTAGTTTGCTTAGGATAATGGCCTCCAGCTTCATCTATGTTGCTGCAAAGGACATGATCTCGTTCTTTTTTATGGCTATGTGTTATTCCATGGTGTATATTTGCCACATTTGCTTTATCCATTCTGTTGTTGGGCATTTGTCTTTGCGATTGTGAACAGTGCTGCAATGAACATACACATGCATATGTCTTTATGGTAGAATGATTTATATTCTTTTGGGTATATACCCATAATGGGGTTGCTGGGTCGAATGGTGTTTCTGTTGCAACTTCTTTGAGGTATCACCACACTGCTTTCCATAATGGCTGAACGTACAGTCCCACTAGGAGTGTATAAGTGTTCTCTTTTCTCTACAACCTCACTAGCATATGTTATTTTTTTTTGACTTTTTAATAATAGCCATTCTGACTGGATGTCACTGTGGTTTGGATTTGCATTTCTTTAATGATTGCAGATACTGAGCATTTTTAAATACAAGACTGTTTAATACTACAAAAAACAAGTGTTTGTTGTGCTTCTCTCCCTGGGTTTCATGGGAGGACTGCAGGGCTCCTCTGACCTGTAGTCCAACACAAGAAAGGGTTGACAGCCTGGGGGAGGGGATGCTGCTGGATTAAAAAAGGAGAATGAGGCCCCTCTGGTGAGGTAGACATCCATGACGATGAGAGGTTTGTTAAAGGCATGGGGGGCATCAGAGAGGGGAGGGTTGTATGGAGTGGGATTGAGCATTTTTTCATATGCCTGCTGGCCGTGTCTATGTCTTCTTTTGAAAATGGCTCATATCCTTTGCACACTTTTTAATGTGATTTGTTATTTTTGGCTTATAAACTAGACTAAGTTCCTTAAGATTCTAGATATTAGACGTTTATTGGATATATAGTTTGCAAATGTTTTCTCCCATTCTATACGTTATCTGTTTACTCTTTCGATAATTTCTTTTGCCTTGCAGAAGCCCTTTAGCTTACTTGGATCTCATCTGTCAATTTTTGTTTGTGTTGCAATCGGTTTTGTCATCTTTGTCATGAAATCTTTGCCAGGTCCTATGTCCAGAATGGTATTTCCTAGGTTACCATCCAGGGTTTTTATACTTCTAGATTTTACATTTAAGTCTTTAATCCATCTTGAGTTGATTTTTGTACATGGTGTAAGGAAGGGGTCCAGTTTCAGTCTTCCCCATATGGCTAGACAGTTCTTCCAGTACCATTTATTGAATAGGAAGTCTATTCCTCATTGCTTGTTTTTGTTGGCTGTGTCAAAGATCAGATGGTTGTAGGTGTGTGGCTCCATTTCTGGGCTCTCTATTCTGTTCCATTGGTCTAGAGTTTGCTTTTATGCCAGTACCATGCTGTTTCGGTTAGTGTAGCCTTGTAATATAGTTTGAAGTTACATAAGGTGTTGCCTCCAGCTTTGTTCTTTTTGCTTAGGATTGTCTTGGCTATTCACACTCTTTTTTGGATCTCTGTGAATTTTAAAATAGTTTCTATTTCTGTGAAGAATGTCACTGGTAGTTTGAGAATAGCATTCAATCTGTAAACTGCTTTGGGCATTTTAACAGCATTGATTCTTCCTGTCCATGAGCATGGAATGTTTTCCCATTTGTGTCATCTCTGCTTTCTTTGAGCAGTGTTTTGTAATTCTCATTTTAGAGATCCTTCACCGTTTTGGTTAGCTGTATTCCTTGGTATTTTTTATTTTTACTTTTTTGTGGCAATTGTGAATGGGATTGCATTCCTGATTTGGCTCTCGTCTTGTATGTTATTGGTGTATAGGAATGCTACTGATTTTTCTATATCAATTTTGTATCCTGCAACTTTGCTAAAGTTGTTTATCAGATCAAGGAGCTTTTGGGCAGAGACTATTGGTTTTTTTGGATATAAAATCTTGTCATCTGAAAACAGGGATAGTTTGACTTCCTCTCTTCATATTTGGATGCCTTATGTTTCTTTCTCTTGTCTGGTTGCTCTGGCCAGGACTTACAGTACTATGTTGAATGGGAATGCTGATTGAGGGCATCCCTATATTGTTCTGGTTTTCAAGGAGAACACTTCCAGCTTTTGACTATTCAGTATGATGTTAGCTGTGAGTTATAGATAGCCCTTATTATTTCGAAGTACATTCCCTCAATCCCTAGTTTGTTGAGGGTTTTTTAACATGAAGCGATATTGAATTGTATCAAAGTCTTTTCTCCATTTATTCAGATAATCATGTAGTTTTTGTTTTTAGTTCTGTTTACATGATGAGTCACATTTATTGATTTGTATATGTTGAACCAACCTTGCATCCCACAGATAAGGCCTACTTGATTGTGGTGAATTAGCTTTTGGATATGCTACTGGATTTGTTTTGCTAGCATTTTGTTGATGATTTTTACATTTATGTTCAACAAGAATATCAGCCTGAAGTTTTCTTTTTCCGTTGTGTCTGTGCCAGGTTTTGGTATCAGGATGATGCTGGCTTCGTAGAATGAATTAGGGAGAAGTCCCTCCACCTCAATTTTTAGGAATGTTTCAGTAGGAATGGCATCAGCTTTTCTTTATACACCTGATAGAATTTGGCTTTGAATCTATCTGGTCCTGGCTGTTTTTTAGTTGGTAGGCTTTTTATTATTGAGTCAATGTTGGAGTTTGTTACTGGTCTGTTCAGGAATTCAGTTTCTTTGTGGTTCATTCTTGGGAGGTTGTTTGTGTCCAGGAATTTATCTCTTTCTTCTAGATACTCTAGTTTGTGTGCATAGAGATATTCTTAGTAATCTGTGAGGGCTTTTTTTTTTCTGTATTTCTGTGGGGTCAGTGGTAATGCTCCCTTTTCATTTCTCATTGTGTTTATTTGGATCTTCTCTCACTTTTTGTATTAGTCTAGCTAACTAGTCTATCTTATTTTGGAAAAGAACAAATTCCTTGATTTGTTGATCTTCTGTATGGTTTTCTGTATCTCAGTTTCAGTTCAGCTCTGATTTTGGTTATTGTTTTGGGGTTGGTTTGCTCTTGGTTCTCTAGTTCCTCTAGTTGTGATGATAGGTTGTTAATTTGAGATCTTTCTAACTTTTTGATGTGGGCATTTATTGCTATAAACTTCCATCTTAACACTGCCTTATCTGTGTCCCAGACATTCTGTTATGTTGTATCTTTGTTCTTATTAGTTTCAGAGAATTTCTTGATGCCTGCCTTAATTTCATTATTTACCCAAAAGTCATTCAGGAGCAGGTTGTTTAATTTCCATGTAATTGTATGGTTTTGGGTGATTTTCTTAGCATTGATTTTTATTTTTTATTTTTATTATACTTTAAGTTCTGGGGCACATGTATAGAACATGTAGGTTTGTTACATAGGTGCACATGTGCCATATTGGTTTGCTGCATCCATCACCCTATCATCTACGTTAGGTATTTCTCTTAATGCTATCCCTCCCCAATCCCTCCAGCCCTTGCTATTCCTCCACTAGCCCCCCTCCCCCGCCCCCTGACGGGCCTCGGTATGTGTTGTTCCCCTCCCCTGTGTCCATGTGTTCTCATTGTTCAACACTCACTTATGAGTGAGAACATGTGGTGTCTGGTTTTCTGTTCTTGTGTCGGTTTGCTGAGAATGATGATTTCCAGCTTCATCCATGTCCCTGATTTTTATTTTTATTTCAGTGTGGTCCAAGAGTGTGGTTGGTATGATTTTGGTTTTTTGAGTTTGCTGAGGACTGTTTTATATCTGATTGTGTGGTCAACTTTGTGGTATATGCCATGCGGTGATGAGCAGAATGAATATTCTGTTGTTTTGTGGTGAAGAGTTCTGTATATGTCTGTTAAGTCAAGTGTTGAGTTCAGGTTCTGAATATCTTAATTTTCTGGCTAGATGATCTAATACTGTCATGACACTGTTTTAAAGCATGTTAATTGTTGCTTGTGAAGACACTTGTTTTCAATTTTGATGAAGGTGCTTCTTCAAAAAACATTAAAATTTTAAAATGTCATGGTAGAAAGAACTTGATGAAAATAACTATTTTGCATTCATATCCTTGAATCAATAAAAGCTTGCTGGTAACACAAATTGAAATTTGTTGAAAAAGGAAATGCCCAGAAAAACATATATCATGTGATTATCTCATCTGTTTATATAAAATATGGAGATGTGAGTGAGTGGAAATCCAAAAGTCTTGGTATTTCTCTTGTTCTAGAATCCAAAGTTGCATCCACATGGCTGTGCAGAGCACATCTGTGAATGAGTACCCTTTAATCTTGCTTTGGCAAGATTGATCATGGCCATAAATCATTCAGCCTCTTGGCATTGTGAGAGTGAGTCAAAAGGTACCACTTCTCACTAGTCTACGTCTTCCATTTTTCTGGCTGGAAAACATGGTTTTTCTTTTTTTGCTTACTTTTCTTGAAATCCCTTTGTCAATACAGTGAAAATGCTGTTTCAAAGATGTGTACAATTTTTTATGTTCAGGACATGGATGAATGGGGTCTCAAAGTTGTTGTGTCCAAAAGAAAGTCACAGAGACAAACACAATCAGATATACAAGAGAGCGTTATTCTTGACTGGTTCTATAAATCCCCTGCCATAAGTTTCATATCGTTTTACAGCCACTGGAGTGGAATAACACGAGTGTTTTTTAATTGCAGGATTTGACATTTTTCTTAGGATATACATTTAGAAAAAGATGTGATTTCTGTTGACAGTGTTCTGAAGGCTTATTCACTGGCATTCTGTATAAATCAAATGTGTGCTAATCCAGCCAAGTATAGACTGTGATACAAAAGAATACAGACCATGCACAATGAAAAGGAAGAAAGAGCTTTGAAAGGAATGGCATATTCTTCTGTACCTTCCTTCATTCCCTCTTTGGTTTACATTAAGGTCCTATTCTAATTTAATCAATACCTGAAAAAAAATGGAAAATCAGACACTAGAATACAAATTTCAACTGAAGACATAATTATTTTTTAAATACTTATGCCTTCTTACTGAATGAATCACTAGTGGCTTGTACAATATCAAGAAAGATTGGAGTTGTTAATGCAATTTGGAGTCCAGAGTAGAATTTCTGTCTGTCTTTACAAAGCATAGCACAGCAGTAAATGACATACAGTCTGGAGCCAGACTGCCTAGGATCGATTCCTAACTTTGTACCTTACTAGCTCTGTGACCTTGGGGAATTTATGTAACTACTTTGTTCTTCAGTTTTTTATATATAATAGTAGTAATAGTAGCTACTTCATTGGATTGTTGTGAAAATCAACAGATTTAATATATGTAGTTGCTTAGAATATTGCCTGCAGTTATAAGCTCTATGTGTTTATTATGACTACTATATTGTATCACCATTACCTAATTTAATGGGGGTATTTTATGTTCAAAGAATGCAGGTCACCATTCCAAGAAAGGCCATGATAGTAATATAACAATATGTAATGTATAGCAATCAACAAGTTTCATTATTCTTAAGAGGCTAAGTTTGGTGGTCCATTAACCATTCCTTTTACTCATTTGACAAACATTTACTAAGTGCTGCTTGTGTGTCGGGCCCTATTCTAGGATACAAGGATGAATCAGGTATAGACTCTAGCCTCACGTATACCCAGTCTCACAAAGGAGAATAATACAACAAATAATTAACATGTGATTTGCTGAATGTTAAAAGAGAATTACACTCAAGGTAGGTGATGGGGTAAAGGATGGAGTTAAATGAGATGAGTGTATTAAGTTTTGCTAAATGAGCAGGTGTTTTCCGGGTAACCAAGGAAAAGGCAGGCATCCAGAAAGAGGACAGAACCAAGCTTCACAGAGCTATGAAGGTGAGTTTTAGAAACCACAAATGGTTCAATAGGGTTGGAGTATAGAATGCATGGGGAAGTATTAGAAGCTAAGGTTAAGAACTAGTATTGCCAAGCTTGACATCTCCAATGTTTTGGGGTTGTTTTTGCATTAGCCCACTGCTGTATGGTCTCTTGATTTTTGTTTTCTCAGACTTAGCTGATATCTAACTTTCAGAGAAGCTGAGCATTTGATCTCCTTGTTTTTTTTCCCACCTTGATATTTGTTCCTTGTGAGTTTTGTACAGTATTACCCTCATGCAAATAAAAAGAAGTGACAAGGATTCCTTTTAAGTGTGAGAAGACCCTTTACCTCTTCTACCTGCCCTGCCTTATCTAATCCAAAGTCAAGGTGTCCTTGGCAATGCCCCAGCCATTAATCCCCCCACTCCTAAGTGTAATCTCTTCTGATAAAGTGCTAAGCACAATTTTCAAAAAACATCAACCTCTAAGTACTTCTTTCCTATCCTTGCTTAACACTGAAGCAGTTGTGGTTGCCAAGGGCTCTGTAACTGTCAACATGAGAAAAAGACCCTCAACCAAATCCCACTTTTGGAGGTTTGATGTGGCCCCAGCCTTGTGCATCAACTTTAGAGAGCCACATTTTTAGAACTCCATGCTGGGCTAATTCAGAGCAGCAGGCATAGTGGCTGGGACTTTAGCCTTTAGCGTCAGATACAATTAGGTTCGATTCCTATCTCATCCTTTTATTAACTGAATAGTTCGGGTGTAAATGCCTTGAGAAACTGTTTTTGATCAGTGAATGGGGTTAATAACAGGCATCTCACTGTGTTGTTGTGAGAATTGAAGACTCTATTTACCACTCAGCACAGTGCCTTGCACAAAATATGAGTGCTCAATAAAAGGCAGCCATTACAACAAGCCAATGAAGATTCGATCTCTAGCTAATGCCCTTCCCCTTTAAATGCCCTAAGCGTCTCTTGACATTCCTTAGCTATTCTTGATCTCAAATCAAGTAAACTCTTTCACTCTTTGATATATTTCTTGGGATGATAAATTTTTTGTCTTTCCTTTAGGAACTACCAATGTGGTTCCTTATCTAACCTGCAGTAGTTGAGTAGGTGATTTATCTGGGTAACCATTTACTGAAGCTTGAGCCCCATTCACTCAGGTCATAAACCTCACTTTGGTGCTTTGCAAGATCCTGCAGAGAAAACAAAATCAGGTTTTCTGATTCTCTAATGGCAAGGTCCTGTATGTATCCAACCATCTACTCATCCAAGATATTTTTTATTTTGAAAGTTCTTAAAACAGGATAACCTCTCATTGTGCTTGTGTGTGCTGGAGGTAACTACACATGAAATAATCTCCCCCAAAACCTCCTCTGTCTCAGAATTTATGTCCGAATGAAGAATGGAGAGTAGGCTTCTAGGCAGAACTTCCAATTTATACATTGTTTTCCAGGAAAATTAGAATCTCTCTGCTTCTCTGTGAAGTGCATGAAAATTTTATATGTGAAATCAAAAAATTAAACACATTAGTTCATCCCTCTTGAGAATCATTCCTGGGTAGACAAATGAATGGATTGATGGGTTCTAGTTACTCTGTGATGCTCCAGAGATATGAATTAATAGGATGTGCCCATTCAAGAAGTATACAGCCTAGTCTCTAAGGAATGAGAGAGAGAGAAATACACCAACAATTACATACAGAGTAGAGGAATCTGGAGGACAAGCATGAGACCCAACACAGCCAGGAAGTTCAGATATTCTTCCTGAAACAGTGATGCTAAAGGTAGGATTTTTCAGAGGAGGGAGAATTTACCTCTCCCTAGAGGGAAATAATGGACCAGCTAAGGGAACAATTTGCGTGAGTGTGGAGACAGAAGACAAACCTTAGATGAATCACTTGCTTTGATGTGCCTGAACATAAAGCAATGGAAGCAGTCGCAGAAAGGAGGCTCCAGAGGCATGCAATACCAACATTTTGAGGGATTTTCCATATTAAACAGACCTTAAACTTTATTCTGAAAGATACTCAGAATTTCAGACAAAGCGGTAACATCAGCCTGACATTCTAAATCTCTCTCTAAAAAGGGTGGAGAATGGATTAGAGAAAGACCTGGCTACAATTAGGAGAGCCAGAAATTTAGCCAGAATGTAAGATGGGCCTGAAGGCAAGTAATGGGAATGGAAGAGGGAGGGGTACAGAAAGTAGACAGACTCTGTGGGCCTTGTAGCTGAGGGGTTTTGAGAAGTGACGTAGTGGGACGGTCCAGGATAATTCGCAGGTTTCTGGCATGAGTCTCAGTGGTAGTAAAGGGTAATACCATTCCTTGATGAAAAGAATATGAGACTGGAAGCATGATTTAGGGTAAAGATGATTATTTTGAGAACCCATTTCTATGGGATGTCCCATGGGCATTTTATTTTATTATTTATTTATTTAGAGAGACAGAGTCTCACTCTTTCACCAGGCTGGAGTGCAGTGACACAATTATACTCACTGTAGCCTTGAACTTCTGGACTCAAGTGATCCTCTGCCTCAGCCTCCCAAGTAGTTGGCACTCTAGGTGTGTGCTGCCATGCCTGGCGAGTTCGTTGTGTGTGTGTGTGTGTGTGTGTGTGTGTGTGTGTGTGTGGTTTTTTTTTGTGGTTGTTTCGTGGCATAGAGTCTTGCTATGTTACCCAGCCTTTTAATATATGACTCTGGTGTTCAGCTGAGTGGTTGGGACTGGAGAGCATGTATTTAGGAGTCATTGTGTAGAAGTGATATGCAAATTCATAGGGGTGCCACTCAGGAAGAGGAGGTAAAGTGAGAAAAATGAGGTCAGAAGATGGAGCCTGGGGGCACACAGAATTTAAGAGGGAAATAGAATAAGGGGAATCTTGAAAGGTTAATGAGAGGAGGCTGGAGAGGGACCAGGAGGACCATGGTAACTTGGTGTGACAGAAGTTGCAGGAAAAGCTTCAAAGAATGCATGATCAAACTCAAAAAAGGTCAGGGGCGGAAAAATGTCAACTGCACTGAACACGAAGTTCAGAGGAGTTAGCTCTCTGTAGTGCTGGAAGTGAAAGAAGGGAATGGGTTGAGAGCTATCTAGGGAGGGTGGCAGTATTGAGAATTCTCTTTAAAGATAAAGGAAGGGGGAGAGGTAGGGTATTACGGAAAGATTGTTCTCTTCGCTAGTAACCAATTTATTGTTCAACAATCCTTCCTATTAGAAAATTTTTATATCCTATGTATTGCTTTATAAAATTTTTAAAAGATGAAAATGCTAATGTCACAATATTTTTGTTCTGAATGAAATAAATTTGCAAGGATCATGCTCATTACCCAGAGGTTGGTTTATTTACATTTACATTACAACAACCAGGGTCAAAAAACTGTGAAAATAATTTCAGTTCACTGGGATTGGGATTATTTACAAATGCCAGTAAACAGTTTTACCAAAAGACGTTTCTCTTACCATGTTGGGATATCCCAAAGGCGAAATCTGATTCCAAATGTTAATCCCAGAGAAAGGCAGTTGTGTCATCTCTGAACTGGTATTTCGGAATGTTCACTCTAAAGCTGTTCCAATGAAATACGCTTTCTAGAACATTGGAAGGACTTCCATGATGTCTAATAGCTTTTCCATATAGGTATGTGTTACCTTTATCTGTTTAAGTTTTGCTATGTTCTTCAATAAGATCTTAGGCTTTTTAAATTTAGGTTTTGCATCTTTCTTGTTAAATTTATTCTAAGCGTTTTACAGTTTTTTCTTCTTTTGGTAAGTGGGAATTTATTTACATTTGCCTCTCTAACTTATCACTAGGAAAGAGAAAATTATTTCAGAATATTTATCTTATACTACCTGAAGATATCTTATGAACACTGTTTTTAGTAAAGTTTCTTGGACTTTCTAATATACATATCACATTCTTTTCCAATAAAGCTCATTTTGTCTTCCAAAGAATGTATTCTACCAAAGGACCAGTAGGATTATAGTTCAAGGCAAATGTCATTTGGAATGGCTTCTTTAAGTGTTAGGCATTTTAGCAACATCTGTTCTTAGAGAAAAACAGACCCGAAATCACTTTGGAAGAGAAAACTCACAAGGGAGCACAATCCTTTAGACAATATCTGGCATGAATCACTTTCTTAATTTTCTTGTATTTACTAGTCTTTATTTGATAGTGGCAATACTTTTTTCCAGAACAAGAATTGATACAGCCACAACTCTTCTCCCTTCTGTGGTTCATTTTCCTCTTAAAAGAGACACAAAGGGTTTGAGGGAAAGTTGCTTTATGTTTGGCTACATTTGCAATCCCTCTTTTTTTTTTGTTTGTTTCAGGGGCCTCCAGGACGCGGAGGAGAAGCAGGGAATCAAGGCCGTTTGGGAAGCCAAGGAAATAAAGTAGGTCACATTCTTTATACTCACCAAAGTTGAGGTTTTCTGCTCAAGAGACCTGTGTCTGGTTGTATTAGCCAGAGCCCTTTCAACACAAACGACAACACATCTCCTTGCCCCTAAATGCTGGCTTGATTCTTAGAGAGCCAGCAACCTCTAAGGACATGGGTGGGGACCTGGATGAGATCAGGGATTCCAGTTCAGCATAATTTCAGAGGGGGAGGGATACACCCAGTTGGAGCTGAGGGATCTTGGGGACCAAGGGATATTCTGGGGCAGGCTTTCCTTTCTCTTTTACAACCTCTCTTAATTTGCTCCCTCCTTCTTTGTTTTTCTACCTTTCTTTCTTTCCTCCATTCGTACAAACCTTTGGTAAGCACCTTTTAAGACCAAGACCCTGTACTGAGCATTCAGTTGGGCTGAAGAATCAGCTCCAGGAATGAGATCTTCATTTTTCCCATTGATGCACCCTCTGTGCTTAGAACAGTGCCTGGCATGTAATATGTGCTTAGTAAATATTGAATAAATGAATTTGTGAGTGGCGTGATATATATGACATGAAACCAACCCCAAAGAATCTAGAATATTTTCATAACAATAATCTGTGACATAAAATAGAGATAAGGGGCTAAAATGGAGGTTTAAATAGCATTATTAGAAGTATTTCTGGGATGGGAAAAGAGGCATCATAAAAAATACAAACTTTGAGTAGGGCTTAGAAGATAAAAATTTTGGCAAGCAGAGAAGGGGGCACGGGGGACTGTAATGAGAAGAAACCTTGTGAAGGGAGGCACAAGGTTGGAAAATCCTGAGAGAGAGGAGGTATCTAGGCATGAAAAATGGTCATGTCATGACGCAAGTCTGTGGTGACTTTATTCAGTAGCCAGTACAGTGTTATCTAAAAGTTTTGAATGGGGTGGATGAACACAGCCAGACTTCTGGAAGATTTTAAATAGTCAACTCAGTGTAGAAATATTATGAAGCCTAGGCTGGGTGTGGTGGCTTATGCTTGTAATCCCAGCACTTTGGGAGGCTGAACTCCTGACCTCCTCACTTGAGGTCAGGAGTTCCAGACCAGCCTGGCCAACATGGTGAAACTGCGTCTCTACTAAAAATATAAAAATTAGCCGGGTGTGGTGGCATATGCCTGTAATTCCAACTACTCAGTTGGCTAAGGCAGGGAGAATTGCTTGAACTGAGGAGGTAGAGGTTGCAGTGAGCCGAAATCGTGCCATTGCACTCCAGCCTGGGTGACAGGCAAGACTCTGTCTCCAAAAAATAAATATTATGAAGCCTGAGAGATTGAAAGCTAGGAGAACAGTTGGTACACTCTTAAAGTCTCCAAGGCAAATAGTGATTAGGTGACTTAACAGGGTGAGACTTAACTGGTGATGATTCCACAGAACTCTTCCAATAGGGGACTGAGACAGAGAGGAGTATGCTAGATGACTCGAGGGCTTTGTGCATGAGTGGTAACCCCAACACAGGCATAGGAAACTCATTAGAAGGAATGGGTTTAAGAGTAAAGAAAATCACTTGGGGGGATAGAGGAAAGGGTTTAGGTCTGGTTGGAGATGTAAATTTCAGTCATTTGGATTAAAAATAACTTTTAACAATACCACTTAGTAAGAAGTACAAGAAAAAATAAGAAAATGAATTATTAGGAAGGAAGGAAAATCAACAGAAAAGCACACTGGATTCTGAGAAGAGATCAAGAAGGGGAGGTGAAGAGTAGCAACTTGTACAGAAAAGTAGGAGGGTAGGAGTGGAGAAGCCATTGTATCTGGTGTCTAAGACATTCTAAAGAAGTTTCATAATGCAGCAGTTAAGAAGAGAGAAAGGGAGACATTGCAGAGGACCTAGAAATGTGTGCAGAGAAAATGGATAAAGGGCTGTAAACTACTCTTTGGAAAAACTAGGCCTTTAAGGGGAAGAGGAAGACATTAACTCCTCATACGGGCAAGGTCTAGGAAAGGTCGATGTGGGATGTTGGTTTGCTTTTAATGACAGAAGAGACTGGCATGTTTATTATCAGAGGAGAAAGCCAGGGAGAAAAGAGGGGATTGAAAATGTAAGAAACAGTAGACAGAGTAGATGATTAATGGAGAAATTTGACAAAGAGGATGAGCTTGAGGGCATAAGAAGAGGGGTTAACTTTGTACTGAAGAATTGCTCAAGGCTGATATAATAGAGTCCAGCAGTTGACTGTTGCAAAGACGGTTAATTGGAGGACCTAACACGATACACATATGACAAGAACAATCAACTGCGAAAGGAAGGGACTGCTGTGGCATGTAGTATAGCGATATATGGCATGTAATCAGGAAATCAAAGTTTGGAACAAAGACAGTGCTACCTTCTTGCTCCCAAAGAAAGCTGTGGGGAAAGTGGTATCACTGGTAAAAATCAAGTTTCTCTTACCAGGGGTAAACATAGATAAAGGGACCCTAGAGCTGGTGAGAGGTGACCATGGGGAAGTGGATAAACAGAAGGAGGGCAGTTGTGCCTTAGAAGATCCTTATTAATAATAGAGACTTGGTAAGAATAGTGGGGTTCAGGAATTCAGAAGGCAAGTGCCCCAAAGAAAACCCAAACCCTCTGAACTGCCCCAGGATGGACTCGGCACTCTAGACTCATGATTCACTGAGATAAACCTCAAACACTTACCCCTTCCTTACTCCAGTAAGTTCACATTTCCAGGAGGCAAGCAACCTGGCCGTCAATCCTGGGCTGGACACCTGACTCTACCAATAACCAAGCACGTGGCCCTAGACAAGCCATATGACTTTCCTTGTTTCCTTACTGTGAGGCAGATGTTGTGGAATTTTAGTGTGCCTATGAGTCAGCTGAGAAGCTTATGTAAAAGCACATGTTGTTGGGCTCCACTTACCAGAGTCTAATCCGGTGGGATCCAAAAATCTTCTTGACACATGAACCCTGGATGCAGCAGGTGGTCCCCCACGGCATACTTTGAGAACCACTGTCCTAAAAGGCACTAAGGCAGATGATCCTTTCATAGAATCCTATTCTTTATCACCCCCAGAGTTCAGTGCTGGTGGTCACTTGTCCATTTGCCCTTCTTATGTTGCTTTTCTGTCCTTAAAAATGATTTAATGATTCTTCACCTCTTAAGTGTAGGTTGCACACACTTTCACGGTCTTTCTTCCAAAGAGTACAGCATAGAGGGGGAGGGAGATGGAGAGTAACTTGGCATTAGCGAAACTTGACTGCTACTATCTCAACCAGAAGATAAAGGTTAACGTCAACAGTGATGTCATCTTGATTGTATATACCCTTAATATGATGTGATGAGAATGGCCTTTTACCTGTGTGATCTTCCTTCCCCAAACCCATAAGCCCAGTCTAATCAGAAAAACACTAGAAAAACAGCAAAGAGAGACATTCTACAGAATGCCTGGCCAATACTTCTCAAAACAGTCAAGGTTATCAAAAAATAAAAAAAGTCTGAGAAACTGTCAGGTCTAAAGGAGCCTAAGGAGACATAACATGTGGATCCTGGATGGGATCCTGGAACAGGAAAAGACTATCAGGTAAAAGAAAAGAAAAAGAAAACCTGAATAGAGTATGGGCTTTAATTAATCTGTATTGATTCAGTTGTGACAAACGTACCCTACAAATGCAACTAGTGTAATATAATGTTACAAATAGGGGCAAATTGATGTGGGTATGTAGGAACCTTCTGTACTATGTTCACAACATTTCTGTACATTTAAAACGATTTCAAAATTAAAATTATCTTTTTATAAAAGGCGTTAACTCCCTCTGTAAACCCATGTTGATTTCCCATGTAGGCGAACTTCCCTCAACATAACCCTGAGATTGATGAATAAACCACAGTAGGTGTTCTACTAGTCAGAAGTTAGCCACTGTCGCCGGCTTGTCATGCTGCTCTGTTTCTTCATTCTCACTCAAGATCCTAAAACTAGATTTATCAATCCGCCATCTTTGCAGGGACCAGATGATTTGCGTGAATCATCCTGGAAACAATGTTGTTAATTTTTTAAAAACATTACAGAGCTTTTCTCTTGACTCATTTTCATGGCATTGAGCTGCTGAGATGGCAGCTTGCGCTAAACAATAAATCATGCTTGCTGAGGCTTCAGTGATCAACTGAGGATACCTCCCTGGCCAACAACAGCAGTTCCTCTTGTATCACTTGCACAACGCACAGTTCTGGGCACAAACCCATTGCTGTGTGTGATCCACACAGATGAGCTGAATTAGTGCAATCATTTCTCATTTCCAAACTAAAAACAACCTCTCCGTTTAACAGGGAGAACCTGGAGATCTGGGAGAAAAAGGAGCGGTTGGTTTTCCTGGTCCTCGTGGCTTACAGGTTTGTATTTTGTCACTGGTTTTTATCTGGTTCTTGGAATCTTTTAGTTCCGTGGTTCTCCAAAGAGTGTTTTAAGGATACCATCTTGATGCAGTTTTATAGTTTTCTGGAAATTGAGAGATGTATTGTCCTCCTCTTAGTTCCTTGGCCAGCCTTCCAAAGGTGGCAGTTCCCCAGGTGCCATACATCGTGGCCAGAATGCTCTTGAAGCCAAGTAGTGAAACTTGTCTTCAGCAATCCCATGACCCCTTTTCCAGCCTTTCCTTTCATCAGAGCCCCTTCATCAGAAACCCATTCCATCCTTCCCCCATTGCTCAGGGTTTCTATAAGGGTCAGACAGTAGCCAATGCTGGGGCATTTATTTCTTGTTTTTGTCTAGCAAATCAAAAATGGTATTAAAATACAAGTGTTATCTGGGAAAGGTAATTATACTATCTCTTCTTAAAAATTATTATATGCCTGATGTTTTGTTCATTTAATCTTCATAGCAACACATGAGTAGGTATAATTATTATTCTCAGCTTACAGACGAGAATACCAAGGGACAGTGCACTGTCTGTATCTGTTACTAACAATTAGTACGACTATCATAAAATGTCAGTGGCCTGCCCCAGAAGGAGGATCCTGTGTCCTGCTTTTTCTTTATCAAACCAAAAAGCTGGCAGTCTTGTCCTCTTGAGGAATAAGCCTGCCTCTGTCTGTAGTCTGGGATGTTGGTAATCAATTGCTCTGTTTACAGGGCGATGATGGCAGTCCAGGTTATGGTAGTGTTGGACGTAAGGGAGCAAAGGTAAGTGATGTCTGCTGGAAGCTGGACATTTTCCATTTATTTTTTGTTGCTTATTTTGTTTGCCACATTTAGGAGAAAAAGGGAAGCAGGGAATAAGGCAGTCTTGGACAGTTAGAAATACATTTTGATAATTTATTTGCTGATATCCCATGAGGAATGTGGTAGGAGAGAAAAGAATGTGATGGTTGAAGGTGCAGGCAACAAGTGAAACTTGAAAATAAATTTTCTGTTCTTTGCAGTGATGTGTGGCCCAAGTCTGACTTGTTCCAGCCTGAACAGAGCATGTAATCTTAGCAGCTCTACACTTAAGTTTACTCAGGGAAGCGCTCCAATATTAGGCTGCCTTTTACTATGTTTGCTTTAGCCATTAGTGAGAAGTTGTGCAGGAGTTTTCTAAATGTACTGGGCCAAGCAATAACTTAAAAATAAAACTGTACGTTAGAATAGTATTGTCATATTGTCACTGAATATTTAGGAGGCCGGAACTTGAGAGATAAGTTGACAAAGACTAGTGATTTCTATATACTAACAATTACCACTAAGAAGTCAGAATGAAAAAGATCCCATCATAATTACAAAATACAAAAAAACATAACATAGTTAAGGATATCATTTCTGCAAAATGTTTGAGAACTTTGAGAATAAATTGCTGAGATAGAAAAGAGAATTTCAATAAATGGCGAGGCATTGCAAGATCTTGTTGGAAAGTCTAAAATAGTATAAAGGATCAGCATAATTCCAAGTGAAATTCCAATGAGAATAATGCGAGAGGCTGTTTGGAAGAATAAAGAACCAAACACTAGAACTTTCTAAGAAATAAAACAAGTGAATGAGGGATTTCCAGTGTAATGTTCATTAGAACAGAGAACAGTTAATATTCCATGATATAATCCCTTAGTATCCCACAAGAAGGGAAATATTAAGTAGCCTATGGCATTGGAATTTAGCCACCCTATAAAATGAATGTATAGTGAAGTTTATAATTATGTAAAGAAATTATGTAAAGAAATTAATTTTTACTAATTTTCAAGTAAAAATTTAGAATATACTCAGAAAAACCTTTATCTCAATTGCATTATGTTGCATTTTAAAAAGCTAAAAGGAAATATGACAAAATACGTATAATCATTCTGAGCAGTAAGATTTTGGTGATTTTTTTCTTTCTATTCTTTTGATTTTATACATGTTTGAGGATTTATTATCAGAAATGGACTTTATTTTAAATTAATCATGTAGTTTTTTATTTAATAGGGATTATTATATCTCTTCAATTATATTCTTTGAACAAAGTGAACAGAGGACCCTAAAATGAATGATCAGGTTTAGACTCCCCCGTAGGCTTTCTAGATTTCTCCATTGAAATCCATTTTAAGATCATCTCAGAGACACATGGCCAAATGAACATCTATGCTTTTTATACGCATACAAAAGAAGGAAAGCCGATTTGCAACTCTTCAGAGGTGTACTTTTAACCACCTAGGTAGTTATAATATATTGAAGAAACCCTTAAGTACTTTAACTTATAAATTAAAGTTTGTTTCTCAGATACTACTATTTAGCTTCCAGATTTCAATTGTTTTGGCTCTTTCTTAATTCAGAGGTACAGGTAAAATGAAAGTCAATGTAAACCTCACTGGGTGATATGTGCCTGAATTAATCTTCCCTCCTCTCCATTACAGGGACAAGAAGGATTTCCTGGAGAAAGTGGACCTAAGGTACCGTGCGCTTCCTAATAACTAGAGATGGGGGTTATGAAATGTATCCTGGGCCAATAGAAGAACAGTTGATGATAAATCAGTGTCCTACCTTTGTTGGGAGAAGGAGGGAAGAAGGAAACAGACCAATTTTTTTTTTTTTTGAAGATTATACATTTGTTTAGGAGTGTAAGACTTAAAAACTATTTCTAGTTTGTAAATTAATATGAGAAGATAGAAAAATTAGTCTTTCAAAATTTTTTTCTCAAATTTACACCTTCCCTCTATCATATATATTTTCTCATTTACTCAAAGAAAAATTATTAGGCTGGGTGCGGTGTCTCACGCCTGTCATTCCAGCACTTTGGGAGGCTGAGGCAGGTGGATCACTTGAGGTCAGGAGTTCGAGACCAGCCTGGCCAACATGGCAAAACCCCATCTCTACTAAAAATACAAAAATTAGCTGGGCGTGGTAGTACACTCCTGTAGTCCCAGCTACTCAGGAGCCTGAGGCGGGAGGATCACTTGAATGTGGGAGCATCATTTGAACCCAGGAGACGGAGGTTGTAGTAAGCTGAGATTGCTCCATTGTACTCCAGCGTGGGTGACAGAGTGAGACTCTGTCTCAAAAAAAAAAAAAAAAAAAAAAAAGTATAATGTAAAAAACTAAAATTGTATGATTTCACCTGGCTCAATTTTCCCAATATGTTTATAAACCATCTTCATATAACTAGTTAGCAATGACATCTTCTACCTTGGGAGATACCACTTTTTTTTAGAAACCCTTACTGAGCTCATTAAATGCCAGGTTCTATGATGGAGTCAGAGGATAAAATAAAGAACAAAGTACACTTCTCCAAAGAGGCGGTGACTAGTGTTATTACTGGAGAGACAACAAAGTGAAACGACGCTGATGCAGTGTGCTATGTACAGTTACATCAGTGGAAACACACATACCCTCACACTCTTCAAAGAAGACTGTTAAAAATGCGCATGAAAAATGTCTTCGTGGAATCAGTTTAAAGATGCAAATATGTTAAATATATATGTTTGATTTTAATAACTGTTTTACTTTAATGAATGTATTTAGGGTGAGACTGGGGACGCTGGTGGCCCAGGAGAGACGGGGCTGAAGGGAGCTAGAGGCACAACGGTAAGCTTCTTGAATTCCAATTGCTGACAACCTCACTACATTAGGAAGTCCTCCTTCATACATTGACAATTTGAGTTGCCTTTTGTTACCAGTGACTTGCAAAATGCATGTCTTTTCTGTTAAGGCAAACCTGGGGAAGGGGAACAGATATATTATTCATCTCTCAATGCCAGTGCAGAAACAATGAACTGTTTGCTTTTAGTGAGCAAGTTCACGTGTTCTGGCTGCCGGATACCATACTTAACACTGGTAATAAGATTTTGTAAAAGAAATCTCTGTGATTAAAAACAGTTTTTACACTGCCAAAGTGCAGTTAGTTTGATCCTGTCTCCCTGGCAGGTTTAGTGCAGCCTAATGCCCACTGGCATCTTGTGTTCACTTTTCAGGTTTTGTTAATCTACTTTTAATGAGATATATGCAGAAAGGTCCTCTTCTCATTTAGCTCTGGGATGTTATCTCTTGAGCTTTGTGAGAAAGTTTGTTTACTCTGTAACGGAGTATGTCTTTATTCTGTGGAGGGGCTTAGATATCACCTAGTGGTTTGAATCACTTGGAATAAACATAGGTCTTCAGTACAATTCATCTCCTAGGCTTGCCTTGGGTTCCCGTGGGTTAAGAATGGATTTCTTGCATTTGTTGACTCTCTGTGTATCTTAGACTATGTATAAGTGAGAATGCTGTTTTAGTTTTCTAAAAGACAGTCTTAAGATAATTGTCTCTTGATACAGACATCATCTTTTTTTCTTCAGAACAGCACTGATCAGGCAAACTGGTCTTAATTTATCATGTCAATTAGCAAGAATTTTAAAAGCCTGATAAAAATGTATACTTGAAGTGGTTTTCCAGTTTTGTCTTCATAGCTAATTTTGCTCTGATCTAATTTTGTTTCTGCAAACTGTAAGATCTTTATGTATTGACATTGCTTACGTAGGTTTTAGGGGTACAAAATAAGAAAACTCCTCTTTTTTCCCTCCTCCCCCCTCCTCCTTTCTCCTCTTCCTCCCATGAGGACTGCTTCTCAGCTATAATTCTTATACGTGTTTTTGGATGGCTATCCATTAACCTGATGTTCTAAAAAAAAAAAAAAGAAAAAATGAAGACTGATATAATTAGAAAAATAATTGGAAAAGACTTTCAAATTAATCCAGATGTCATCTGCATTGAAGTGTCTCTGGCTCATTTCTTTCCCTTGGCTTATTAATGAAGTTTAACCTTGATCATCGGAAGCACGCTAACAAGTTCATGGTTGGGTCTTCCCCACAAAGGCACATTAATCATTTTAAAAGACAATACACTAATGGGAAACATACAAACATTTTCTGTTGGCCTTTGAAAATACTTGATTTTTTTGTTGTTCTCCATTTTGGACAATGTATCACTTTTTATAACTTCCTCTTTTCACCTATCGAGCTACTTTTTCCACCTTTAGTGGATTTGAAGCTGGGTCATTGAAAAATCCAGATTTTCCCTCTGAAAAAGCTAAAGTTTCTATTGGAAGATTTTGGTAAAACTTCAACTTAAATTCTGAATGCCTCTTCAGTTCTCTTTGAATGACTGTACTCCTCGTTTAAATTCTCTAAATCTTCACCTTGATTTTTCTTTCCTCAGAAAAACATTTTTTAAAATTTTGTCATGATTTTTAATCTGTTTTGTGTACACATGTATGTTTGTATGCATTTTTTTTTTTACCACCTATACAAACATGCACATAGTTTAAAGCACGGTTCCTCCATCTCAGCACTATTGACATTCTGGGCTGGTTGAGGCTTTGTTGAGGGGGTGCTATGCATTGGCACCTACCCACTGCTCTCTGCCCTCCTCCCCCCACCCCCAGTTATGACAATCAAAAATGTCTTCAGACATTGCCATATGTCCCAGGGGAAAAAGGGAGGCAAAATTTTCTCTTGCTAAGAACCACTGTTTTAAAGAGTCAAATAACAAAGTTTTTTATATTAAAAAAAAAAATCGTTCACCCCCTCACTCACACCCATTTCCTTCTCCTCACAAACAACAACTTTCACTTCTGAATTTACTTGTCTCAGAATTGACAGTATGCCTCTAAATATGATATTTAAGTTCTATTTTTGATTCATAAATGTTAAGCATTATGAACTGATTTCTTCCTGCTGTAAAAGTTGTTGATGTACCTTTCTTTTTTTTTAAATAATTTATTCATTTTACTTTAGGTGCATACTATATCTGGCATTTCTCCCCCATGTTCTCCCTCCCCCACCTTCCCCTCCCTCCCCCACCCCCCATTGTCTCTCCCCTACCCCTCCCAACTGTCCCCTGTGTGTGATGCTCCTCTTCGAGTCCACGTGTTCTCGTTGTTCAGCACCCACCTATGAGTGAGAACATGCAGTTATTGGCTTTCTGTTCTTGGGTCAGTTTGCTGAGAATGATGGTTTCCAGATTCATCCAAGTCCCTACAAAGGACACAAACTCATCGTTTTTTATGGCTGCGTAGTATTCCATGGTATATATATACTACATTTTCTTTGTCCAGTCTGTCATTGATGGGCATTTGGGTTGGTTCCAGGTCTTTGCTGTTGTGCACAGGGCTGCAGTGAACATACGTGTGCATGTGTCTTTATAGGAGAACGATTTATAGTTCTTTGGGTATATACCCAATAGTGGGATTGCTGGGTCAAATGGAATTTCTATTTCTAGATCCTTGAGAAATCGCCACACTATCTTCCACAATGTTTAACTAATTTACACTCCCACCAACTGTGTAAGAGTGTTCTTATTTCTCCACATCCTCTCCAGCATCTGTTGTCTCCCGATTTTTTAATGATCACCATTCTAACTGGCGTGAGATGATACTCAGTGTGGTTTTGATTTGCATTTCTCTAATGACCAGTGATGATGAGCATTTTTTCATATGTTTGTTGGCCTCATATATGTCCTCTTTTGAAAAGTGTCTGTTCATATCCTTCACCCACTTTTGAATGGGGTTGTTTGTTTTTTTCTTGTATATCTGTTTTAGTTCTTTGTAGATTCATGGATATTAGCCCTTTGTCAGATGGGTAGATTGCAAAAATTTTTTCCCATTCTGTTGGTTGCCGATTCACTCTAATGATGGTTTCTTTTGCTGTACAGACGCTCTGGAGTTTAATTAGATCCCATTTGTCTATCTTCGCTTTTATTGCCATTGCTTTTGGTGTTTCAGTCATGAAGTTCTTGTCTATGCCTATGTCCTGGATGGTTTTGCCTACATTTTCTTCTAGTGTTTTTATGGTGTTAGGTTTTATGTTTAAATCTTTGATCCATCTGGAGTTAATTTTAGTGTAAGGTGACAGGTAGGGTCCAGTTTGTGCTTTCTGCACATTGCTATCCAGTTTTCCCAACACCATTTATTAAACATGGAGTCCTTTCCCAATTGCTTGTTTTTGCCGAGTTTGTCAAAGATCAGATGGTTGTAGATGTGTGGTGTTTCTTCTGGGCTCTCTGTTCTGTTCCATTGGTCTATGTCTCTGTTTTGGTACCAGTACCATGCTGTTTTGATTACTGTAGCCTTGTAGTATAGTTTGAAGTCTGGCAGTGTGATGCCTCCAGCTTTGTTCTTTTTGCTTAGGATTGTCTTGGCTATGCAGGGTCTCTTGTGATTCCATATGAAGTTTAAAGTGGGTTTTTCCAGTTCTGTGAAGAAGGTCATTGGTAGCTTGATGGGGATAGCATTGAATCTATAAATTACTTTGGGCAGTATGGCCATTTTCATGATATTGATTCTTCTAACCATGAGCATGGAATGTTTCTCTATCTGTTTGTGTCCTCTCCTATTTCATTGAGCAGTGGTTTGTAGTTCTCCTTGAAGAGGTCCTTTACATCCTTTATTAGTTGTATTCCTAGGTATTTTATTCTCTTTGTAGCAATTGTGAATGGGTGTTCACTCTTGATTTGGCTCTCTGTTTGTCTGTTATTGGTATATAGGAATGCTTGTGATTTTTGCACATTGATTTTGTATCCTGAGACTTTGCTGAAGTTGCTTATCAGTTTGAGAAGATTTTGGGCTGAGACGATGGAGTCTTCTAGATATACAATCATGTCATCTGCAAATAGAGACAGTTTCACTTTTTCCTTTCCTAATTGAATACCCTTTATTTCTTTTTCTTGCCTGATTATTCTGGCTAGAACTTTTAATACTATGTTGAATAGGAGTGGTGAGAGAGGGCATCCTTGTCTAGTGCCTGATTTCAAAGGGAATTCTTACAGCTTTTGCCCGTTCAGTATGATATTGGCTGTAGGTTTGTCATATATAGCTTTTATCATTTTAAATAAATGATAAAAGATGATACATTCCATCAATACCTAGTTTATTGAGAGTTTTTAGCATGAAGGGCTGTTGAATTTTATCGAAGGCCTTCTCTGCATCTATTGAGATAATCATGTGGTTTTTGTCTTTGGTTCAGTTTATGTGATGGATTACATTTATAGGTTTGTGTATGTTGAACCAGCCTTGCATCCCCGGGATGAAGCCTACTTGGTCGTGATGGATAAGCTTCTTGGTGTGCTGTTGCAATCTGTTTGCCAGTATTTTATTGAAGATTTTTGCATCGATGTTCATCATGGATATTGGCCTGAATTTTTCTTTTTTAGTTGAGTCTCTGCCTGGTTTTGGTATCAGGATGATGTTGGTCTCATAAAATGAGTTAGGGAGGATTCCCTCCTTTTGTATTGTTTGATACAGTTTCAGAAGGAAGGGAACCAGCTCCTCTTTGTACGTCTGGTAGAATTCGGCTGTGAACCCGTCCGGACCTGGACTTTTTTTGGTGGGTAGGCTATAGATTGCTGCCTCTACTTCAGCCCTTGTTATTGGTCTGTTCAGGATTTCAGCTTCCTCCTGGTTTAGTTTTGGTAGAGTACAAGTGTCTCTGCATTTCTTCCTGGTTTACTGGTTTACGTGAGTAGAGCTGTTTGTAGTAATCTCTGATGGTAGTTTGTATTTCTGTGGGATCAGTGGTGATATCCCCTTTATCATTTTTTATTGCATCTATTTGATTCTTCTCCCTTTTCTTTTTTATTAATCTGTCTAGCGGTCTGTCTATTTTGTTGATCTTTTCAAAAACCCAGCTCCTGGATTTACTGATTTTTTGAAGGGTTTTTTGTGTCTCTGTCTCCTTCAGTTCTACTCTGATCTTAGTTATCTCTTGTCTTCTGCTAGCTTTTGAGTTTTTTTGATCTTGCTCCTCTAGTTCTTTCAATTTTGATGATAGGGTGTTGATTTTAGATCTTTCCTCTCTTCTCTGATGGGCATTTATTGCTATAAATTTCCCTCTCAATACTGCTTTAAAGGTGTCCCAGAGATTCTGGTAAGTTGTGTCTTCATTCTGGTTGGTTTCAAAGAACATCTTTATTTCTGCCTTCATTTCCTTGTTTATCCAGTCAACATTCAGAAGCAAGTTGTTCAGTTTCCAAGTGGTTGTGCGGGTTTGAGTGTGTTTCTTAATCCTGAGTTCTAGTCTGATTGCACTGTGGTCTGATAGACTGTTTGTTATGATTTCTGTTCTTTTGCATTTGCTGAGGAGTGATTTGTTTCCAATGATATGGTCAGTTTTAGAGTAAGTGCAATGTGGTGCTGAGAAAAATGTATATTCTGTGGATCTGGGATGGAGCGGTCTGTATATGTCTATTAGATCCGCTTGGTCCAGCTCTGCATTCAAGTCCTGGATATGCTTGTTAATATTCTGTCTCATTGATCTGTCTAATATTGACGGTGGAGTATTGAAGTCTCCCACTATTATTGTGTGGGAGAATAAATCTCGTTTTAGGTCATTAAGAATTTGCTTTATGTATCTGGGTGCTCCTGTGTTGGGGGCGTAGATATTTAGGATAGTTAGCTCTTCCTGTTGGATTGATCCTTTTACCATTATGTAATGTCCTTCTTTGTCTCTTTTGATCTTTGTTGGTTTGAAGTCCATTTTATTAGAGACTAGGATTGCAACCCCTGCTTTTTTTTGGTCTCCATTTGCTTGGTAAATCTTCTTCATCCCTTTATTTTGAGTCTATATGTGTCTTTGTATGTGAGGTGGGTTTCTAGAATACAGCGCACCGATGGGTTCTGACTTTCTATCCAGTTTGCCAGTCTGTTTCTTTTGATTGGGGCGTTTAGGCCATTTACATTCAATGTTAATATTCTTATGTGTGAATTTGATCCTGCTATTTTGTTACTGGCTGGTTTTTTCTTCATTGCATTTTTGGTCTTTGCCAACTGGTTTGCTTTTGCAGTGACTGGTACTTGTTCCTTTCCATGCATAGTGTTTCTTTCAGGAGCTCTTGTAGGGCAGGTCTGGTGGTGACAAAATCTCTCAATAATTGCTTGTCCGTAAAGGATTTTATTTCTCCTTCACTTATGAAGCTTAGTTTGGCTGGATATGAGATTCTGGGTTGAAAGTTCTTTTCTTTAAGGATGTTGAATATTGGCCCCCACTCTCTTCTGGCTTGCAGAGTGTCTGCCGAGAGATCTGCTGTGAGTCTGATTGGCTTCCCTCTGTGGGTGACCTGACCTTTCTCTCTGGCTACCCTTAGCATTTTTTCCTTCATTTCGACCCTGATGAATCTGACGATTATATGCCTTGGGGTTGCTCTTCCTGAGGAATGTCTCGGTGAAGTTCTCTGTATTTCTTGAATTTGAAATTTGGACTGCCTTGCTAGGCTTGGGAAGTTCTCCTGGATAATATCCTGGAATGTGTTTTCTAGCTTGGATTCATTCTCCCCGTCATATTCAGGTACACCGATCAAGCGTAGATTAGGTTTTTTTCACATAATCCCATATTTCTTGGAGGCTTTGTTTGTTTCTTTTCACTCTTTTTTCTCTTGTATTGCCTTCTCTTTTTATTTCCTTGAGTTGATCTTCAATCTCTGATATCCTTTCTTCTGCTTGATTGATTCGGCTATTAAAACTTGTGTTTGCTTCACGTAGTTCTCGTGCTGTGTTCTTCAACTCCATCGAGTCTTTTATGTTCTTCTCTAAGCTGGTTATTCTAGTTAGCATTTCGTCTAACCTTTTCTCAAGGTTTTTGGTTTCTTTGCATTGAGTTAGAACGTGTTCCTTTATCTCTGAAAAGTTTGTTATTATCCACCTTCTGAATCCTGTTTCCATCAATTCCCTACACTCCTCGGTCAAGTTTTGATCCTGTGTTGCTGAGGAGTTGTGGTCCCTTGAAGGAGAAGAGGTGTTCTGGTCTTTGATGGTTTCACCTTTTTTACGCTGTTTTTTCCCCATCTTTGTGGATTTACCTGGCTGTGGTGTCAGAGAGCTGCTTGATGAGGTCGCTTGTCTGCCTGTGGGGGGCGCTACTGGGTTTCTAGGGACTCCTTCAGGTTACTAGGGAAGTTTCCTGTGTCTTTTTTGTTTATGCTGGGAGATTAGGCCCGCCTCTTCCGCTGACCTGTAGGCGCTGCTGGGTTGTCAAGAACACCGTCCCGTTGCTATGTAGGCTTCCTGTGTTTTTTGTTAAAACATGTAGCCCAGTCCCACCCCTCTAGTGGTGGGTTGTGCCCTTCCTCCACGGGGCTGGATCATTCAGGGTTCATCTCAGACTGTGGCACTGGCTATGCAACCGGCTAGAGTCAGAGCTTCAGCCCTCTGGAGTTTGTGGGGGAGGGCAGTCTCCCCCTTTCAGCTTTCTCTCTCTCCAGTCATGGAGTAGGGGCCACCCAGCTGCTCCCGCTTAAAGCTCCCTCTCTCTCCGGGCGTGGGGGAGGGGGTGATAGCTCAGTCTGCAGACTCTTATTCAACTCCACGCTTGTAATTCCCTGCGCTTGACTGGCAAACATCCCCTGTTCTGTGTATTGCTGAGGCTTTGGGGGAAGCGCTGTATGGAGCGCCAGAGGTGGAACCTCAGACTCGCCAGTCAGACGTGCTTTCTGGGTGAAGCAGCACTGCTCGCTGCCTAGGTCTACCCTGAGTGGGCTTTGCTCACCCTCGGACCAGACCCATTGAAATGCACCTGGTACCTCAGTTGGAGCTAGGAGATCTCTGGGTTTCTGTGTCTCTTCGCTGGGTGTTGTGCGCTGGAGTTGTGTCTAATCTGCCATCTTGGATCCTCCCCCCCGATATACCTTTCTTAATTTTCCCTTTATCTAAATCCTATCTGAAAACATTCCGATGAGGCAAGTATTCTCTCCACCTTAATCCCGACCCAGAGCCTTCCAACCTGACCAATCTGGTTGGGGTTCCTCTGTGCCTGGTGCCCAGCTGCCATACTGCAGTCATCCTTCACCTTCACCTTTCCCTTTGCCTCTCTCCCGCATCGGATCTCTGCTTCTCATTCTTATTCTCAGGCTCCTCCTGTGGGAATTCTCCCTTGTTTCATGAAAAATTCATCCAGTAGCCTGCTAAGAAGGGGTGAATTAAAGGTATATTTTTTGATACAGTCAACATTTGAGAGGGCTTTGTACTACTTTCAGATGTGATTGCATATTTTGCTAGTATAGTTCTGGGTTGGAATTTCTCAGAATTTTGAAGGCAGTCATTCCTCCGTTATTTCTAGCTGCTTTTGTTGCTTGGGAGAGTCCAAAGCCATTCTGATTCCTGATGTGCCCAGTGTTCTGTCTCTGGCACCTTATTGCATAATTTCTCTGTCTGCAGTGTTTTGATATTTCCTGGGTTTTAGGAGTTGATGTCCATTTGTATCCATTTTCCTGAGCGTTAGGTAGGTTCTTCATAGGCGTTAGGTGCCTGAAATATGTGTTCTTCAAAGAAGTGTTGGTCAATTATTTCGATGATTTCTTGCCCTCTATATTTTCTAATCCCTGTTTTTTAAATACCTACTATTTGGTGTATTAGTATAGTAGTATAGTTATTAGTATAGTCCTTTAATTTTCTTATTTTTCCTGTTCTGTCCTCCAGCTTTTTGTCTTTTTGCTCTACTTTCTGGGAGAGTTCCTTGAGTTTATCTTACAATGTTTCTCTCATACTTGAGTTTTCAAGAGCTTGTTTTTGTTCTCTGAATGTTCCTTTTTTATAGCATACTGTTTTTGTTTCATGATTAAAATACCTTCTTTTACCTTTCTGAGAATATAAATATTTTTCTTTTTGACCAACATAGTCTGTTTTCTACATTTTATTTTCCTTTCTGTTTTGATATCTATTACTCAGATGTTTCAGGAATTAGGTATTCATATTTAAGAATTGAAGACAAAAAGATTGATTGGGGTCAGGCATGGTGGCTCATGCCTGACATCCCAGCACTCTGGGAGCCTTAACAGGCAGACTGCTTCAGCCCAGCAGTTTGAGACCAGCCTGGGCAACGTGGTGAAACCCAGTCTCTACAAAAAATACAAAAATTAACCAGGCATGGTGGCATGTGCTACCTGGGAGGCTAAGGTGGGAGGATCACCTGAGCCCAGGAAGTCTTGGCTGCATTGAGCTGAGATTGCACCACTGCATTCGAGGCTGGGCGAGCCTGAGACCCAGTCTCAAAAAAAAAAAAAAAAAAAAGAGAGACTGATTGGAAGCTCTGAGATCATGAATGGTGCTTGTCAACTACCAGTTTCTCTGAGTGAGTGATCTAGCTACTTTCTTTATTTGGCAAACCTCTGAAATCAGTATCTTTCAGTCTTTCTTCTTTGTCTAATGAAGTTCTCCTGAAAAAATTTCTTAAAATCTCCTACCTGGAGAGTAAAGGTCTGGCTGCCAGCTTTCTAGGAGCCATACAGAAAAAGAGAGCTGGAGACTCTCACATTTACTGTACATGCTTTGATTTACTCTCCCTGTTTCAGGTACTGTAGTTTTTCAGCTCCGTCTGGAGTTTCATCTCGGTTTTACCTCTGTTTGTTGCTAGGGTGGGAAAAGGGACATTCAGCTGTTGAGAATAGAGAGGCAATTTGGGGATTCGTAAAATGATTGTCAGCTAAACATCTTTACTTCACCTCTTTTCCTCACCTCTTTCCCTCACCTCCACTTCTGGAGGTTCCCAGTGCTGCCAAATCCTGAGCCTTCTGGGACATATGATATAAAACACAATTGGTTCTTAGCTTTATCTTCTGCTGGCTTAGGATTCAACTTTCTCAGGTCTGTTAAGTCATTTAACACTTAACATTTGCTTTCCAGACTCAAATTTTATGACTGTCATCTCCTTTCTTATTCTCCCAACACTGTTGCTTTTTGCCTTTAAAAGAATCTACTTACTGTCATCTTAGTAAGATACTGAAATGGAACAAAGGTAAAAGCATGTATTCAATCTGCTCTTTTCTCCTGGAGGTTAAACTTTATCTTCTAAATAAAATTATTTTTCACTCAACCCAGCACATTGTCAATATCATTGGAATGCCCAAAGGATATCAATCATTATTTACTGTTTTATAGGTATGCTTTTACTAATTAAGCTGATTTTAAACTTCATTTTTTATTCCTGTAAAAGTTGTAAATTCTCTGGTATTTTGAATGAAGAAAAAGAAATATTATTCCAATTTTTAAACTAAATCCTAGCTTTATGATAAACTTATTGTTGAATGTACATGAAAATGTTTCTGACATCTAGTAAGCAGATAACAACTGTTTTATTGCTATTATTCCCCATTTCATTACAATATTTCTAATGATTGTGTTTCTGTTGTTTTAAAAGTTTTATATTTCAGTTTTGTTTTGCTAGATTTTTTGCTTTTTGTTTGTTTTTTTCAGTTACCTACCACTTCATTTAGATAAAAAGTTTTCCTTTGACCAACAATTCTAGCCTTAGTAATCTTCCCTAAGGAAATAATCAGTATTATGCATATAACTTTACAATGGCATTCCCTATTACAACAACAGACGGTAAGGAACTGACTAAGTCATGGTACCACCATGTGATGGGATACGATGCAACTGTGAAAAATGATTTTGCAAAATAATATTTAGTAAGCGAAAATGTCCAGAGATATATTTAGTTTAAAAGGTAACAGAGAAAAGTATGATTCAAATGAGTTTTTAAAAGGAATATATGTCTTAATACCAAAAGAGTAAGACAAGACATGAAAATGTTAATGAGGATTATTTGGGGAAGAAGGGACTGCTGGGAATATTTTTTCCTTCTTTGTGTTTTTTGGAAAACTCTCAATTTTCTAAAGTAAAAGTGAAATTTTCACTTTTGAATTTTCATCTTTGAATTTTAATTTTTAAATATGAATTTACATACACAAATACACCCATGTAGAAATATAATTTTAAAATAAATGAATTCTGCTTTGAGATATCTGCTGGACTTCCAGGAGAGATGGGATCCCCCTGGGGAACCAGGACCCCCTGGACGTAAGGTAAGTAGAAAAGCTGTAAGCCACACCAGGTCCTTTTCTACTCAAAAAAGTCAGTGCATGAAATCTTCATTGTACAAATGTGCATGTCTTCTGTCTCTGCTGCTTGACCACTATTCTCCCACCTTTTGGGGAAGAAAGTAGTGATTAAGTATTTAGAGGAGAAAAAATAGTGATTAAATACATCTCTTGAGAGAGAGGGGAAATTGAAGGAGGAAATCAAAAGTAACTAGACTAAAATGGTATTTCTCAATTATCATATTCTGTATCTGTCCAATCTTTCTACATGTAATAAGTGATCACTGAATGAATGGAAGTGAAAGGAAATTAATAGTGACTGTGATAAACGTTGCATTCACACGGAACGTATTTGCTTCAGGAGTTGGGATGGGGCTCTGTTGCATTGTTTTCTTGGGTGTCTGTCTTTGAGAGGAGCCAGACTCTTCCTCTTCTGAAGACGGGATTGAACAGACGAAATTAAAACCAGTTTCATTTGTTCTTCTATCCCAAACTCTGACAGATTTATAGCTGTGTGTGTGTGCGCGCGTATTGTTTTGAGAAGGTAGTTGAGATCACCTTTCCAGATGGTCAGTTTGAGTCTGATCCTTTTGTCAGCTAAACAATGATGGAAACAGGTTAAGGTTCAGCTCTGACTGCTGTTCAGTGGCTCAGGCAAAGAATGGGGGTCGAAGACCTTCAAACCCCTGCTGTGAAAGAGGGCAGCTGCACACGTATGGCCCAGCTTTAGCTAGTCCTGAGGCGTAGGCCTGCTCCAGTGCTCTGCGGCAAGTGTCAGGCTGTCAGCTCCATCCTTGTAGCTGGACAACGCTTGCCATCCAGAGACGGACCCAGAGGAAGGTGGCCTGTCCAGGCTTGTGTGCACCAAGCGTGCTGCTTATCATTTGTTTTTCCACGATGTTACCGTTAATTAGATAATGAGCATCTGCCTGCATTCTTTTTTCCCCCTCTTACAATTTAATGAGAATAAAACTTTTAAAAGTTATCACTTTCTGAGGGTGATGCTGGTGCACACAGGCTACTGATGTGTATGTCTAGAGCCATTAATACAACGTTTTGTTTGTTTTCCTAGGGTGTGAAAGGACCCAAAGGCTTGGCTTCATTTTCTGTACGTATCTCCCGATTACAACAGAGTGCTCTGAGTGCTCCATTAAATTTACTTATTTTTAAACTTCAGGGCCTAGCAGTTTGGTTAATTCTCTCTGTTTTATTTTTGAACTGCAGACATGTGAGCTCATTCAGTATGTGCGAGACCGCAGTCGTAAGTACCCTGCCTAAAATGATCTCTCGAGTTGTCGGCATTCATAGACGGAAAGCAGAGAACTCTACACTCAGAATTGAGACAGTTCACCAGCCAATTTCTTAAAATTAGAGATGTCGCTGCATGTATTTTTGAGTCAGCATAGACTGGTGACTTTTAAGTCCCTCTCTTGTGGCTAGTGTGTCGATTGAAACCCATGTCAAGCAGTAAGAAATAATCTATTGAGTGCTTTTAATCTAAAGAAAAATGAGATTTGATGTCTGAATTCACCTAATGGTAAAATCAATCACTTGAGAATCACTTGGAACTTTTTAAAAGATGATTATTAATGCCTGACAGTAACTGATTTCACCTGGTATGAAAGAAGCAGCGGTGATAATAGGGTGTCCTGGTGAGTGGGAGTCCTGATTTTGGTTTATTGTTTGTTATTCCTTTCCTGGAAATATATGTTTGATTATTTTTAGTTAGACTGATTGATTGGCTTTAAAAATTCATAGTAATACCGGCCAGGTGTGATGGCTCCCGCCTGTAACCCCAGCACTTTGGGAGGCCGAGGCAGGCAGATCACAAGGTCAAGAGATTGAGACCATCCTGGCCAAATGGTGAAACCCTGTCTCTACTAAAAATACAAAAATTAGCTGGGCATGGTGTCTTGTACCTGTAGTCCCAGGTACTTGGGAGGCTGAGGCAGGAGAATCACTTGAACCTGGCAGGCGAAGGTTGCAGTGAGCCAAGATCGCGCCATTGCACTCCAGCCTGGTGACAGAGTAGACTCTGTCTCAAAAAACAAAAAAGCAAACAAATTCGTAGTAATACTCTGCCAAAATTTTTTTCTCTTCTCAAAATTTTAAAATCAAAAAGACATTTTGATTTGGCAAATGCTCATTTCAATTTGTTTTAAACCCTTATAACAGCCTCTTCTATCAAAATATGTTGATACCATCCAAAAAATTTCATGTGCAAGATTAGGAGAGAGTTGATGCTTTAATGTTGATCTACAGATGCATAATGACTTTCCAAAGAGCAATACGACAGAAAGGAGGAGCCAAAAGTTCCCTCCAGACGTTTTGGGGGAAGAAAAATAAATTGGAGCCTTTTTCTATAGAGAACATTGGTTTCAAAAACAGACATTTAAAAGCTTTGAATGCAATACCTATTGAAACTCCGTCTTCTTGTAGCAGAATGGAACCATGATGGGAATCAAAACACATATGTACATTGAGTCATGAAGATGGGTTATTTTGGGGCTCAATTAGCATGGTAGGTTTTATGACATAGAAACCATGTGAATTGTAATCTCAAGGGCAGATCCAAGTATGTTGTTGAGACCTGATCTTCTAAAATCTAAAGGACTCAATACAAAATCACAAATCTAAAAGTGGGTACAAAGGTATTTCAAAAGTAAGAGTTATTTAGAACAAAAAAATAAATCACAACCATTAACTTTTGCATATTTTATAAGAGTATGTGATTGTGTAAACGTCATGGCTAGGGTTCCTCCCAGGAGAGGCCTTGCAAGGCGCCCCTGCAAGAGAGAAGTCTAAAGCAGCGTTGTCCAGTAGAAGTTTCTGCAGTGATGCAAGGGTGCCCCTGTGATGTCCAATACAGTAGCCACAAGACACGTGTGGCTTTGAGCATTTCAAATGTGGCTAGTGTGACTGAGAAGCTGAATTTTTATTTATTTCTGATTAGTTTTAATAGCTGCATGTACCTTGTGGCTGCCATATTGAACAGTATAGTTCTAAAGCAAGTGTTCATTTAATTCAGAGTAAATCCACCTCTGATACTTACATAACACATAAATATGCATATAATATACATATTGTATATACATATATATTATACGTAGATACAGACACATTTATGTATGTGTGTATATATATAAATGATAGCTATAGATATCTACATGGGGAAAATGTAAAGAGATGGTGGAGCTTTGAACTTTCCAAATTCAGCACACCTCCCTGTAACATCATGTTCCCTCCCAGGCAAAGATTCTATGTCTTTGACAGCCGGCTGCAAGCGGCTGATTTATGGCTGTATGTTGTCTCATTTCCCACATCCTCTTCCCTTTGGAAGGAATAGTGCTTTACCGAGATGTTAGACTCTGTCTGCATTTTCTCCAAACTCTTATCTGTTGCCTTGATTTTTGAGTCATCTACAAAAAGCAGACAGGATAGAACCTTTCTTTTCTGCACGATACAGGACTCTGTTCTCCTACCAAATAATAATCCAATCTCCTTTGTTCTTCTTTTCCAGCTGGCGGACATGGTGAGTAATCTTTATTTACAATATGCTTTAATCAAGCTCTAAAATGTTATACATCTGGAAAAATGAGCTAAAGCAGTATATTGGCTTCCAACTGATAGAAATTTTATCTGGGCTTTCTTTGCTGCTGACTCATACTGGTAGCAGAGTCTTACCGCCAATAAATCACACAGTTTTAGCTGAGCTTCACAGCTATTTCTCAACCAAGCGATTTGCTTTTTTATTAATATTAATAAAAACTGTTAAGATATTTTTAATAGTGTAGTGACTAATATCACCATTTATTTTGCTTTTAGGTTTTAAAAATATGTTGGGTTTTTTTTTAAGACAGGGTCTTGCTCTGTCTCACAGGCTGATCACTGTTCATTGCAGCATTGACCTTCTAGGCTCAAGAGATCTTTCAACTTCCAGAGTAGCTGGGACTACAGGCACATGCAATCATGCTTGACTAGTTTATTTTTTGTAGAGCCTGGCTGGTCTTGAACTCCTGGGCTCAAGTGATTCACCTGCTTCAGCCTCTCCAAATGCTGGGATTACAGGTGTGAGCGGCTATACCTGGCCAAAAATAGTATTTTACTTACTCCCTTTATTCTCTCACTCTGTCATATCATCTCTGTCATCCAGTGGTTAGGGATTAAGATGCAGAAGTCCGAATAAAGTAGGGGTGATCAGATAGCAAGTAAGTGGAATGTGCAACTCAGATAACGCTAAAATCCATGGAGCTCGCGTGTGATGTTAATTATCAAGTGAGCTTCATATTTTCAGTGCTAATTGAAAGGTATTTTACAAATGCTTCTTACATGATGTTTTTGTGTAAACTTATCATCACCCTCTTATACATTTATATACTTTTACTTTTTGTATAAGACCACCAGTTCATGTCCTCTGATTGCTTATCCATGCATTTAAGAATATTTGTTGGAAACCTACTAAGTGCCAGTATCTGTAGAAGGCATTAGGGATACAGAGTTGAATAACGAATGTGGTCCCTGTCCTCAGAAACTTCCATTCTTACGGAGGATTCAGATCACAAATAAACAAATGGAAGCACAGCCCGTTAGGTGCTGTTTGAAAGAGATAAAGCATAGGATGCTGTGTTCTGTGATAATGTAAGGGGGAGATGTTTTTGGACAGAGGGCTCTTTTTGGGGGCAGTGAAATTAAAGTTTAGACTGAAGAATACAAAGGAGCCATCTTCTGGCAGGGCACAGAGGCTCACGCCTGTAATCCCAGCACTTTGGGAGGCTGAAGCTGGCAAATTATGAGGTCAGGAGATCGAGGCCATCCTGGCCAATGTAGTGAAACCCCGTCTCTACTAAAAATACAAAAAGTTAGCTGGGTATGGTGGTGTGGGCGCCTGTAATCCCAGCGACTTGGGAGGCTGAGGCAGGAGAATCACCTGAACCTGGGAGGCAGAGGTTGCAGTGAGCCCAGATGCCATTGCACTCCAGCCCAGGCAACAGTGTGAGACTCCATCTCAAACAAAAACAAAAACAAACAAACAAAAGCCATCTTTCAAGAGCTGGACGTAGGGGAACTTTAAGTGCAAAGGCCATGAAACAGAACAGACCTAGGCATTTCCTAGGAACTGATGGAGCCCAACAAAATTGAGACATAGGGACGGGCAGAGTAGCACATAAAAAAATAGGGAATAGGCAGAGGCCAGAGCAAGCTGAGCTTTGCACATTATAAGGGGGCTGGATTTTATTTGAATTGTGATGGGGAGGGCATTAAAGAGTTTGTTGAAAGTACGTAGGGGAGGAGCATGATCTGATTTTTAAATATTACTTGGGCTGCTATGGGGAGAGTGGATTGTGGCAAGGGTGGAGGGTGGTAAATATAAAAGCCAAAGGCCTTGTTTAGAGAGGGTGATAGTATTCCAGGCAAATATGATGGTGACCTGGACAAGGACCGTCAGTGTTGTGTTTAGGTCACATGGCGGTGGTTTAGGCTGATCCTTGCCTCCCTGTCCTTTCTCTCACGTGTTCTGTGGCAAGTAGCAGTCCTCAGTACATAGTGTGTGGTCACAGAGCCATGTTAGTTGGGGGATCCACACGTGGCAATCCCTCCCTTCTTGAGGAGGCCCTCTTAGGTACCACTGCAATCCAACCTGGGCTTCTTCAGAATCTTTGGGATTCCTGGCAGCTTGCTGGGTTTTACGACTTGTGTTTTGTAAGATGAATTAGTCCTTAGGTTTTTTTTTTTCCTAAAAACTTGAATTTTTTTCCTAAAAACTTGAATAGTTTAGCACTAAGATGGGCGAGGCCCAGTTGGCCCAGGGCAGAGGGATGTCTCCTTGACAGCCTACATGAGCCCCAGCAAGTCTGAGTTCCTGAGTTTGTTGTAAAGCAACATGGTCTTTGCTGTGTTTATTATCTCTGAATCCAGCTTGCTGGCATCTGAACGAGAGGAGGCATCTCTCCAAGAGAAATACATCACTGGGGTGTCCTTTTACCAACCAAATTCCAGCACTAGGCATCTCAGACATTAAACTTTGATTATTTCTATACCTGTTGCAAAGAACTGCTCTTTGTTGAGCTCTTTTTCATTCATTCAACATTTGTTAGATATCTGATATATGGCAGGGACTAATAACTTAGAAGATCAGCAGATACTGTTCGTATCTCCATACATCACAAACTAGGAGAAATGAACCTTAATCAGACAATCAGATATGAGTTGCCAGCTACAACAAGTGCAAGATACTGAGATGAGAATGAATTGGAACCAATGAGTACAGATGCATAAATATGCAATTAACACTTAACAGTAGAGCTTACCAACCGTAATCAGTTTCTCTCAGTAATAAGGCATATTTATTCAGTAAACTTGCATTTGTAACTGTTGAACAAAAATGTATCTATTAAAGCTTTCCTCATTCTTTTAGTGATGTAGTGCTCACAATGAGAAAGTCTGGAATGATAATTCTAACAGTAGTGGTTGACGTTTATTGAGCACCTACTATGTGCCAGGTTCTGTTGTTCTAAGTACTTTTCCTGAGCTGATTCCATTTAATGCTCACCCCAGGCCTATGTTGCAGGTGATGTTATGACTCACATTTTGCAGATGAGGAAACTTAGACACAGACTGGATAAGTAATTTGGACAGGGTCCCATGAATGGTTAGTGATTGGGCCAGGGGTCCAGACTCTACCCTGTATTGCCTACTCTCTTTGTGTCTCCTGCTTTGCTCTGTAAACTGTCAGTTTTCGTCCTATTTTTCTGAAATTATCAGTGGAGTTTTCACAGCCATTACTTTTTAACTCTTACTACATTTCCTTATTAAGTAAAAAAAGAAATGTGTTTTAGTTTAACTGAGTAAAGTTCCAGCAACAAAACTTGATACCTTTGATCCAGTGTCTGTAGGTGAAGGCTATTTCCAGGAGCTCTCTATTGTTTAGAAGGAGTTCGATAGTCAACTTTAACATTTTATATAAAATAAAACTGAAATTCCACTTGGCTGTGAACTGAATAAAAAGAAAAGAAAGACTAAAAAAATAAAAAACAAAACAGAAAACCTGAATTCCAGATGTTTTTTGTGTTTGATTCAAAAAAGCAAACTCAGCTTTTGGCATGATATCTATAATTATTCAAGATTTAAATATATAATATTTTACATGTTTGTTTTAGGACTTACATTATTTGCTCTCTTTGAGTATTAAATAGTTAACATTTAAATTTACTTTGCTTTCTGTGTATCTTTAAAAAAAATAATAAGGATGCTCTGTGATGAGGGATATGGTCTTTTAGGAAAACCCGAATGCCCAGTGCACCCAACCGAGTTGGTATTTGCCTTGGACCAGTCCCGGGATGTCACTGAACAGGAATTTGAGCGAATGAAGGAGATGATGGCTTTCCTGGTGAGAGACATTAAAGTCCGGGAGAACAGCTGCCCCGTGGGAGCGCGCATTGCCATCCTCTCCTATAACTCCCATGCCAGGCACCTCGTGCGCTTCTCAGACGCCTACAAGAAGAGTCGACTTCTCAGGGAAATTGAAGCTATTCCTTATGAGAGATCCTTTGCCAGCCGGGAGATCGGCAGAGCAATGAGGTTTATTTCCAGGAATGTCTTCAAGCGGACACTTCCGGGGGCGCACACTAGAAGAATCGCCACATTATTCAGCAGTGGTCAGTCCGCGGATGCCCAGTCCATCACCACGGCCACCATGGAGTTCAGCGCGCTTGACGTCATTCCCGTCGTGATCACTTTCAGCAACGTGCCCTCCGTCAGGCGTTCATTTGCGGTAAGAGGGTGAAACCTTCCACGTGACCATTCTTACTTATCTTGCCTGTGTTCAAAAGCCTCTATTAGAAAGCATAGAACTACCTTGCAATCAAAATCAGGGCCATTTGTTAGGAAGTTTAAAAAATTCTGGATTGGCACGGTAGAACAAGTATTTCTTACTGTGTACCAGAAACATGTTAAGCTCTTTCTGTTAAACTGGATAAGGTCTATGCATTAACCTGTTTCATTTTCACAAGCAGTATTATGAAGCAGATGATGAGAGGACTGAGCGTGGAGAAGTTAAGCTACTTTTCCTGGTTCTGACAGCTGAGCAATGGCCATGTCAGAACTTGACTCCAAGCTTGCTGCTCTCGTGTTCCCGCAAGCTGCTCTTTGAGTTGCCTCTTAATCTAAAGACGCTGAATCAGGAGGCTGGTAAACATACATGTCACTTAGATAGCCAGGGTAGTAATCGTTGCTGTGTGAGCAAAGCCAATTGGCTCATTTTATAACTTTGCTAATTATGTAATGACCCAAAATTTATAAAGGAAAAGCTATTCCAGTTATAGCTTTTTAGATTGGGGATTAAAATCTCAATGTGTTCCATTCCTAAAGGAATCACCTGGGTTTAAGACAACTGAGGATAACTTTAAAGCATCCTGTCAGTAGTAGCTTAGTGGCAGGGCTTCATCCCTGGGGACCTGCTGGGCCCAGCAAAGGGTACTTCCAGCGGCCTGTTGGCCCCAAATGGTGTTCTGTTCTCCATGTGGAAACCATGAAGAGGGGCCCAGGGAGCAAGCAGCAAAGAGGCACTGGAAATTTTAACTTAAATAAAAAGTCCAGCCATTTAAGAATTACTTTATTTAAAAGAAACAACTGAATCATTGCCTTCAAGCATATGAAAAAGTATTACTGGAGGAAATAGGGTTGAACTCCAACTTTGCAAAATCTGTTATTGGAGAAACTAGGGGTGACAGCAGTAGGAAACTTTAGGGTTTTAAAAAAGAACTTTTGAAAGGCAATGTCGGTTTACTGGGAATGGATTAAATGGCCTAATGCAGGTAGTCAAGACGTTACCTTTTTCTGCAGGTCTTTTATAGGGGCGGTCACTCACCTGGAGGGTGACTTCTATTTTTCCTATACTACAGGCTAAAAGTGGCCTTTTGAGGCCATTTCCACTGCTCTGTAATTTTCTGTGAAAGTGTTGAAATAAGCATAACAGAGTTGAAATATATTTCTCATCTGTGAAATATGGAAAGCAGTAAGTATCCAGTTCCTAGAGTTGGTGTGAAGACTAACTGATGCAACACTGTGCATTAGTGCCTAGTACATAGTAAGCACTCAAGAATGACAGCTTTTGCTTTAATTATTAGCGTTCAATTGCTTGATCTTGAACTAAAATTTGTTTAATAATAAAATTTAGGTTGTAAAGGAGCTGAAACTGCTATTATTAATAGCATCGTTGAACTAACTCTCAGAATTATACCAATGAAAGTCTGCTGGGTCAGGTTCAGATACAGAAATGCACATAAAGTAGAAAAGAGTGGGGCCAGGCTATGCAAATGTAGCTGCTCTGAGAAGTAGCAGAACCTAAAAAAATTCTGTAAGTGATTTTGGTTACACAGAGTCCTTGTAATTCCCTCATCCCTTGGGTTTGATTTAGTCATGAAAGGAGATGACTTTCTCTCCTGATGCAAACTGTGATAGAAACTTAAACTGACACGGTTCCACTCAAATGTGTGCACAACATATAACTTGTGAAAATGTACTTGGTGTTTTAAACTTGAATGTTCACAGTCTCACCTAGAAATTGATGAATCTGGTTTCTTGATTCTGCCCAAATCATCTAGAAACTCTACTCCTTTTCATCCCAAAAGAGCACCAATGAAGGTTTAAAGTTCTTGATAATGACCCCCATAAATGTAAGCAGCATTGGTCCCCAGCACTCCAACTTACATGTGATTATCTGATTAATGTTAATTTCTCCTCATTTCTGATGTGTAGAGATAGGAACAGTATCTGCTGTTCTTCTTGGTTATTGGTCCCTGCCATATATCAGATATTAAACTAATGTTGAATGAAGAAGAACTCAACAAAGAGTAGTTTTTTGCAACAGGTATAGAAAGAAAAGGTTTAATAATGTGTGAGATGCCTAATGCTGGGATAAAGGTTGATGAAAGGAAACCCCAGTGATACGTTTTTCCTGGAGAGGTGCCTCTTCTCATTCAGATGCCAGCAAGTCAGATTCAGAGATAATAAACACAGCAAGGACCACATGGCTTTATAACAAGCTCAGGAACTCAGACTTGCTAGGGAGTTAGAGATGAAGTCAGAATTGCTCCCAAGTTTCGTTCAACAGATGTTTAGTAAGCACCTCATTTTATGTACTTGGTACTGTCCTAGGCTCTGAGGATACAGGAGCAAACTGGAAAACCAATAGGCCCACCCTGACATTGGAAGATGAAACCAAGCAGTGTTGTCTGGAAGGGCAAAACAGAGGCATAAGTGAAAATTAGTTAGAACCCCACGTCTGACATTACAGAAGAGTAATTACATTACTAGCTCTGTTTGCCACTTTTTTCTTTCTTATATCCATTCTCTTCCATTGTGCTTTACCTGCATTTAAACTGTTGTCCATTATTTTTTAAGAACGGAACTTGAAACTGTCATGACACAATGCATTTTCACTGTGGGCCCACATTTAAAAACTCTAGTTGGTTTCTTACCTACCATGGCTTTTCTAAATCTTGATCCATCTGGGAGTTTAGTCCAGCGTGAAACGCAGTGCCTGTGCAGCCATGTCTTGTTTGGGGGAAAGCAAAACTTAAACTGGCGCCTTCCATAATCCACCCCTTCCGGGGCTCGCTTGACTAATCCGTAAAACGGTGGGGTTAGATGACATGATTCCTAAGATTTCTTCTAGATCAAACGTTCTGTCATTTTTTTTTCCTGGATCCTGATAGTTGGCGATAAGAAAGCTCTTGGCCCCTCCCAGCTTGTCTGAGCTGTGCTGTCTGAACTGACATTGGGTTTGGTGTCCGGTCATTTACCACAATCCAGATGGAGTGAAGGCATGATTCACTTAAAACATTGCACGGAGACCCCTCTTAATACCTATTAATAATGCAGACTAACTATTCCTCCTGGTATATAGTTAAGACTACTTTTACAGATCACAAAAACCAATTTTAGCTAGCTTAGGTATACCCATATACATAAACTAAGTAGAGTTCATTATAAGTATCTGGAGCCCAGGTGTCCTCTGGTCCTGAGTTCAGATAAGCAGCCTCTGCTTTTACCCTGCGCTCATGTAACCTCCCAGTAGGTTCCTTTTGCCTACTGCCTACATAGAACTGATTTAGCAAGATGGGGAGTTGCAATAGAGAAAGAGCTTAATTAATGCAGAGCCAGCTGAACAGGAGACCGGGGTTTTATTATTACTTAGATCAGTCTCCCTGAAAATTTGGAGGCTAAGGTTTTTCAAGGATAGTTTGGGGGAAGAAGGGTGTGGTTAGGCAATGGTGCTTGCTGCTGATGGATTGGAGGTGTAGGGGTGTAGAAAATCGTCCTGATACGCTCTGAGTCACTCCTGGGTGGGGCCAGAGGAGTGGTTGGTGGGTTCAGGTGGAGCCATTAGTTATCAGAAATGCAAAACAACCTGAAAAACGTCTCAAAGGCCAATATTAGATTCTACAGTAGTGATGTTATCTGTAGGAGTCATTTGGGAAGTCGTGTATCTTGTGACCCCCAGAATAATGGCTACTAATGGGTAATATAGCCCATTGTTCCTGAGGTATTCAGGATCCCCTTTTACCCTCCAAAGTGCCCCATAGATAAGAAGTTCTGTTTGGGTTAAATCTTTCGCACTGTGTCCACTCTAACTCTTATTTTTGGTAAGGTTCATCCATTTCTCTACAAGAGACTAGGTTCTCAGAGGGGAGACTCCTTGAGTCCAGATGAACCCACTCTTCTCTGTCTTCTTTAACCTTACCAGCCTACTGGACCCAGTCCAGCTTCTGCCTGACCCAGTCAGACATCTGAGGTCTCTAACTGGATGCAATCCTATTAATTATAGAATCCAATCTGGTCTTGGACCCAGCCCAATATAAAACTTACTCAAACTTGAAGAGCTCAGAACACAAGTTTGTGGAGCTTGAATCAAAGAGAACCCACCCGTGATCCCAGCCAGTTGCTGTGAGAGATCAATGGGCAAATGAACGAGGGCAGGTATTTTTACCTGGTCACTTGGTGCTCCTGGGAGTCACTGGAAGTCTACTTTGGATCCCATTTGTGATATCAAAGTGTTAAAAACTTTAGGCAAGTTAAATATTGCAGAGTTTATTTGCACTAAGAGCAATTCATAAATGTGTCATGGGAGCCCTGGGGTGTTGCTTTGCCAGCTGGAAACCTCTGTGGCCAGTGGTGCCTTTGCCTAAGATTTTACTCAGTCCTGCTAAAGCTTGTTCCACCCATTCAGCCTGGCAGGTTGTGCTTGGCTCATGCTACCAGCCTGAATCTCACGCCTGCCAAGGACAAGCCAGACATGGAGCAGCGAGGTGTGTGAACAAGCGAGTGTGGGGTGGCTGGGGTGGCAGGGTGGGCTGCTCCCTCTGAGGCTGTGGCTGGACCAGATGTACCCCAAGCAGCTTCCACAGCTGGCACTGGGGAACACGGTGGCACTTGGAAGCTTGGAGATGCCAGGAACTGCAGAGCCCCAGAGAGGGTGTCACAGCCCTGGCTCAGGGAGCTCCTAGGTCTGGGCTCCCCAAAGGGCCACAGCTCTTCTCTCCTCTCTTCTCACCTTGTTGTCACCCACAACGTGGGGGAGCAAGGGGCATGTTTCAGCCCTGTTTGTGTTACAACTCTTTTAGCCCCACCATTTGGTGGGTCCTGAGTTCTTGTCCTGCATCTTGGAAGAATGAGGTACACAGACAGGTGGAAGGTGAACAAGGTGAAGAGCAGCTTTGTTGAGTGACAGAATGGCTCAGAGGAGACCTGCAGTGGGTAGGTCCTCTCTGTAGGTAGGGTGTCCTGATGAGCGTTCAGCTCTCAGCAGAGAGGAGCCCCTGCGGTGAGTAGCTCCTCTCTGCAGCTGGTCATCTGGTGGCCTCCTTGAGTATCCTTGAGTCCAGGGTTTTTATGGGTTTTCAGAGGGGAGGAAGTGCTGATTGGCTCATGGGAGGCCATGGGCAGGCAGGAAAAAGCACTATAAGTTCACATTTTGGTCTGTCAGCCCAGCCCCCAGGCTCCACCCTCCCTGGCTTGAAGGTGGGGTTTCACCAAGGACCTGCCCCTTTCCATGCAGGAGACTGCCTGCCTCCTTCTGTCATCCACTGGAGCCCAGGCTGTTGGCACTGAGGGGCGCCTGCAGGCCAGCACCAAGCTGCCCTCAGCACTCCCCCTCAGCCTCATTCCCATGCTTGTTAGCACCCAAAGTCGGGAGGGGGCTGAGGCAGCGAGGCTGGCATGTCAGCACTGCCCCAAGCATGTGCACGCCTGGCTGGGTTGCAACAGTGCCCAGGCTCAGCCTCAGCTTTTCTCCAAGATCAGAGCAGGTGCTGGAGCAAGGAGAAGCTAGGTAGTGGGAGCAAGCACTTCTGAGTAGTGGGGGCAGGGGGTTTCCTGGACCCTCAAGAGCGCAGAAACGCCTGGACCCACAGCCGTGACCAGGGCCCAAGGGCCCAGGAATGCCTGGGTCTGGAGCCACAGCTGGGTGGCTTCAGCTGCGCCCAAGGAGCAGAAGGCTCTTTTCCTGCCAACTCAGAAGGATGTGGGGCTTCCACCTGTTCCCAGCTCCCGGGGCTCCATGGAGTGCACAGCCCCGGTTGCACATCCTCGACTGCAGCCAGCATCATGGCAGTGGCCATTCCAGATGGGCTGCCGCTATCATCAAATCGAGCAGCCCTCAAAACCAGGAGAGGTTCAGAGAGCTGCATTTCACAAAGTGGCACGCAGTGTTTATGAACGAAAATGGAAGTGAGGTACAGAAACAGCTTGATTGATGACAGCTTGGCCTTTGGCTCATTGGAGCATGGTCTAATCAGTTGGACACTTGTGACTAACTGAAGCGCAGCTGCTATGATTGGCAAGACTTGGCTATTTGTAAAAAAAAAAGAAAAAAGATATAATATATATATATATATATATATATATATATATGTGTGTGTGTGTGTATATATATATGCTCCTAAGATAGGTTTTCAGTTAGTATCTACTAAGTTAGGTTGCAGTTGATTACAAGTGGACTGAAAGTACAGAGATGCCCTCAGGCCAAATTTAACACCATATCTAGTCCAGTCAGCTCTGGTTGGAGACAGAGTTATTCCATATAAACAACTGCTGATGTTCTGTCTCTGTGGATTAATTATGGTGGCAGGGGGATCTTCCCAAAGAAAAAGGGAAGTTGGCGTACAATCACAGGGGAAAGCTAAAATATCATCTGACTCATCTCTTAGGCATTAGATAGTATCGTGCCTACAGTTTTTCCTTAAGTATCAATGATCTCTGGGTCAATTAGCCAAGCTCGTAATTCTTGCCTGGAGCCTCCCTATCTTCCCCCTGTTCTCAACTTTCAAACTCCCCAAGTGGGTTACTAACAACAGGGCCAAGTTGGGAAAGGGTTGGGAGTTGTTTAGAGGGCTGCGAGGACGTAGATCTGAGTGTGTTTCAAACAGAGCTGCAATGCCTAGTTTATAGTAGAAATCTGAAGATAGTTTGTAAAGGGCATCCTGTGATTTTACATGGGTCTCTGAGACTTAGGGGGAGAGGAGGTCTCTGATATGCTTCCTTAAATGGCTTCAGTGTCTTTTGTTCAGTCCTTTTAACCTTGCATTGAGCTTCAGTTTCCCCATCTGTAAAATGGGGGATGATGAGCATGAGAGCTCACTGTATTGCTACAGTAATGGATATGAAAAGGTTCTGTGGTCATTAACCACCCATATTGTATCCACTCTGTGCCAGTAAGTACTTTACAAATATGAACTCGTTTAATGCTCACAGTAGTCCTGTTAGGAGGTAGTAGTACTTTCATTTTACAGATGAAAAAACATGCAAAATAACATGTTATATAGCTAAATTGAGAGTCGGGGTTTAAACCCAGGCAGAGCTCTTAGCCACGCTTACATGCTGTGCCTCCTCAGTACCTTCTTAGAAGGAGCAGTGTTTCTCTCTCCAGATGTCAGTTCTCTGTAGTTGTAAGAGGTTCTTGCAGCCCTACCCACTAAGCTGTTCTTTCTGTTGCTTCTGCTTGTAGATTGACGACACTGGCACATTTCAAGTAATAGTGGTTCCCTCAGGGACTGACTACATACCAGCATTAGAGAGACTCCAGCGGTGCACTTTCTGCTATGGTAAGACCCACAGAGAGAAAATAATTTGGTCAGGCCTATTAAGCATGTTGAGTCACCATTGGCAGGGGCAACTGGAATTTGTCAGCGGGGGATGCTTACGGCCTTGGGAGGACCTCTCTGGGGCTCTGGGCGTACCCTGTCACACTTCTTCTTCCACAGATGAATCCTCTCAGCTCAGCAAGCATCATCTCCTCCTATATAACCCAGCAAAAGAGTTGCATTCCAGGCCTTTCTACATAGTGCAGCTTACAGGAAACAGTAATGATTCTTAGAAAAACTTAGCCTATTTCATTGCCAAGTTTTATGCTATAAAGTGTATTTATGTGTTTTCTAAATCTCAAAATGTTCACAGCCCCAAAGAAATGCTTGAAAGCAATTCAGCACCCTCCTACCTGCTTGGGGATATTTTATAGTACAATCAAAGTGGAAAATAGCAGAAATGCATGCATTTCTCATTGAAAAGAGGCTTCATAGACTCCCAAATATTAAGCATCAGAAAGATTTACAGTGTTGATTTATTTGTAATGTTTTATTCATAATGTATGGGTCTAACTAGAAAACTGGACTCTTCCCTTCCATTTGAGTGTTCTAATAATTATGAAGACAGTGGAAGCCCCTGGGATCGTTGGTGGCTGTAATCACTAAGCGATACAAAGCATTCTATAGGCCATGCACTCTTCTAATTCATGTAATATCAGTGATGATGATAAGGACAGTTCATACTTGAACTATTGTGCTTATGTTCCAAGCACTGTTTTAATCACTTTAAAGCAATTATGTCATTCAGTCTTTATAATCACCCTAAAACATTTGAACTACTATTACTTCCATTTTGCAGATGAGGAAAATAAAGCTTAGAGAGAACAGTTTGCTGAGGGCTCCATACCACATGAAACCCAAAAAGGCTGACTCTAAACCATCTGCAGTTTGTGAAAAACAGATGTGTCATTCTTCCGCTCCCTGGACCTCTCCATTTGAGCCTGTAGAAAATGCTTGATTTTTCTCTTCCTTCACATGTATCAGCGAGATGCAAATGCCTGCCATTTAAATGACCTAAATGAGGAAAGTAGTAATCCTGAGGGAGAAGCAGGGCTTCCGATCTTCTAACAACCCCTCTGCTTTCTGTCTTCCCCTCTGCTCTCCTCTAATAAAATTTCCCCTTTCCCTCTCTTTCTCTTGACTGCGCAGAATTGATTCAGGCACTGGCAATCTCACTCAAAGCAATTAAAGTGCTTTACATATTGCGGGAGATACATTCCACCTTGTGTATTCTCAGTTGCCTTTCAAACATGTCGGTTACAACAGTGTGCCGGTATGTTGCATGGTCAGAAGTTGCACATGTGTGACTGGGGATAGATTTTGGCTTCATTTCTTGGCTTAAACCCTTGTTTTGCCTCTTAGGCATATAATAAAATATATTTTGGCTGTTGTTTCCTGCAATTAAAAATCCTACAAAACTGAGCAAATGGGCAGCCTGCTGTCCCTGATTTTAGAAACTGTTTTGCACACAGGTGACTATTCTATCATTTGACCATTTTACAGGGCCATAAAATTTTAGTAAATTTCAGTAAAGATAATTTATCCAAAGTCACATCTTTATTGAGTCCATGAACAAGACTGAAGTGAGAATTTTGTTACATTATCCCCTAGGATCAGCACTCTGGTTATTAATCTTTCATCTAATAGATTTTATTCATGGCCCATTCCTGTATCTCTAGTACCAGCTGTCCATACTCATGTTACTCCATTTCTCTTTCTTATCTTTGGTTTTTAAAGAGGCTGTTTTTATACTCAACCATCAACTATTACCAGGATTACAAAATGTCAGTCCTAAAAAAGGTCTCTAGGTGAGTCTGGTCCTACCACCTAATTTTGCAGAAATAATGCTGAATTGAGGCCCAGTGGTGACTTGGCTAGGGGCACACAGCTTGTTACTGAAACAAGACCAAAACCCAAGCATCCCAGCTCTCGGGCTCTCGGGCCAATGGGCCTCCCCACTACTATACCACGTGGCCTCATCTCTAACAATAAAACACTGACTTCATATATAGAAACTTATAGAAATACTGGTGTGTCCTTTGCCAGAATTATTTTACTCTCCTGACCACAGTTTCTTCTGTAAAATTACAAGATTAAATGACCTCTAAGATCCTTCCATTTCCATTTTTTTATTCCTCTGAATATTCATTGTGGTCATATTCAATAAAATCCCCCTCTGTTTTTATTACTATGCATTCTTTTGTTAAATGAGATATGCACATTTATAAAATGATCTCCTTTAGGAAAGGCCTTGAATATCCAATATTCATTTAACAAACATGTATTAAGTTTTCCACTAATGAGCACTATGGAGATGCAAAGATGAGCTTTGTCATTAAGGATCACTCATAGACGCTGAGTTATAAACTTAGTTAAATTGAAAGAAAAGATTGCTTTTTTCACTTTTACTTCTTAAGCACTTCTTCATAGTAGAACAATCTGAGCATAGCGATAAGGCCATTGGTCTAACCTGTATATCTGCAATCTAGAGCGATGAGTCACTGTTATGTTGTGATACAGTATACCCTTGCATGCATTTGTCCACTTCAAATGATACAAACTTGAGACACAGCCAAGATTAAACTTCTCTTGAAAACAGCCCAATCTTTAAAAGTCTGATAGCGTTAGCAGACGGAGTCCAAGACACAGGCTGGGTATAAAAGCTGTACTTTTGGGAGATAGATGCAAACCGTGTACTAAGAAATCTTCCTGTTACTGATACTATTTAGTCACTATTTTAACATCAAAGACTGTCCAGTTTCCAAATGTCAAAATATTTGAGATGCTATCATCCCTTTTCTGTCTGTTTCTACTTAGTAACCCAAAGTGACTTTCGGTTCTCAGATGTATGCAAGCCAGATGCTTCTTGTGACCAAGCCAGACCACCCCCTGTGCAGTCTTACATAGATGCTGCTTTCCTTCTGGATGGCTCCCGGAACATGGGAAGCGCCGAATTTGAAGACATCAGAGCCTTTCTGGGAACACTGTTAGATCACTTTGAAATCACCCCAGAGCCAGAGACTTCTATCACTGGAGACCGGGGTGGCCCTATTGAGCCATGCTCCCCGTGACTTTCTACCCAACACTAAGAAGAGTCCAGTTAGAGCTGAGTTCAATCTTACCACCTACAGCAGTAAGCGCCTCATGAAGAGGCACGTGAATGAGTCAGTTAAACAACTAAATGGAGATGCTTTTATTGGTCATGCCTTACAGTGGACTCTGGACAATGTCTTTCTAAGTACACCCAATCTGAGAAAAAACAAAGTCATATTTGTGATATCTGCTGGGGAAACCAGCCACTTAGACGGGGAAATCTTAAAGAAGGAATCCTTGCGAGCCAAATGTCAGGGGTATGCCCTATTTGTGTTTTCCCTTGGCCCTACTTGGGATGATAAGGAACTGGAGGATCTCGCCAGTCACCCTTTGGATCACCACCTGGTTCAGCTTGGTCGAGTTCATAAACCTGACCACAGTTATGGTGTGAAGTTTGTGAAGTCCTTTATAAACTCAATCAGGCGTAAGTCATAAAATCTGTTCTTCTCTGCACATTAAGAATATACTTGGTATTCCTTAAAAAAAAAAAAAAAAGGTTGATGAGCTAACATGGATTCTTGGAAAGCTCTTGTCTGTCTTCAAGGGCACTTCAGGTCAGAAAGGAAAATATATAATGACAGATGGTAAAAGGGAAGAAATCTCTGATTCCTATGCATTTAGTTTTCTGGCTCATTTTTTTTTTTTTTTTTTTTATGCCTCTGGTTCCTATGGAGAAGCAATCATAACAAGCAGCTGTCTTCTGAAGCAGTGCAGTCCGAGGGTATGAAGTCCCAGCCCGGACTTTAGCTACAAAGTAGAAATCCTTGCCATGTAACCTTAGCACACTCCGCTTTGATGGAAAGTTTCATCTGTAAAGTCACCACAAAAGAGAGCCAGAGAAAACTTAAACAGTTCTTGGCTTTGCTTTCACAAGTTCCTGAGGCAGAGTTTCAAGTGTTAGGAGATTTTACCTGTCAGAATAAAAAATACAGCCTTGCAAAACTTTCTTAGCCTTGTTAATGGCTCTTTTTATGATGTCAGTAATTAGTGTAACTGGTGCCCAATAAAAAATAAACACAGGCTGCATTTCTTAGAATAACCCATTTTGGAATGAAATACAGATGTAATCCATTTTGAATGCAACAGGATGGATAAAAAGCTGTATTGTAATATGATTCTGAAGGGAGAAAAGCACTTGGTAGGATTTGCAAATGTTTTCTTGGTAAATGATCCCTTGGAGTCCAGATAGAGAAAAATGAATACACAGGTAAAAGAGTACCCAGCGTAGCTCGAGTGAGGTCTTCATTGTGTCTCAAATGTGCCTCTGATATTACGTAGCAAGCCCAGTTAAAGCTTGTAGAGACACCGACTTATCAGTGTAGGGTGAGGTCTAAGGAGCATTGGAGATTATTGTTGGGGGTGATAGTATATCCTCTACTATTCAAACTGACTCTAGGACCAGTAATACCAGTGTCACTTGGGAGCTTGTTAGAATGTAGAATCTTGGGACCCAACCCAATCATTCTGAACCAGAATCTTCATTTTATAAAGATCCCCCAGGTGACTCATATGTATATTATGGCTTGAGAAACACTTGGATGGGAACAGTAAGCTCCCAGAATGAAATTTACATGGATGTATTCTGGAATAGAAACCAGAAAGGAGAGCTGAGGGGAAAAACGGGGAAAAAACTGGGGGATGGGGTCATTCTGAATGAAGAAAGATATAAGGCATTTGTAGGGGTAAAATAAAAGTAAACCTCAAAAGACTGATAAACTTGTAAAGAAGCTCTCATCAGGCAGGAAGTTGGAAGAAGTCTTACAATGGAATTTCCTTCCCTATTCCCCCAAAATTTGTGGTAGTGTTCCATGAGTAATTAGTCAAATTATGTTATTAGATAAATGGCACCACCTACCCCCCCCCAACTGAGGAAAGGTAAAAAGATGTTTTAAGAAAAAAGTACTTAGGGGACATGGGAGGTACATAAAGTGCTTTGGGAAAACTATAACCTTGATGAAATTATACACCGTTCTTCTAGAACTTAGATATCTGTAAATCTTCAATCTTTAAAATGTAACTATAAAAGTACAAGTCAAGAAAAACTTGGCATAATCATGTTCAAGTCTACACGCTTACTTCCATAGCAGGCCCACAGACTTGCAGTAATGCATTCAACATTAACATATATTTACTAGGGAACTGCTCGGAGCCGCTCACTGTTCTGATGCTGGGTATCAAGGAGTGACTGAAACAGTCTTGGTTACTGACTGCCCTTCTGGGTCTTCTGGTCTAGCTCCCTCGCTTTGTGGCTCTTATTTAAATATACTGCTATAATAGAGTTGGCTATCAAGCACAGTCCACATCAAAATCAACACATTTTCTAAGAGAAAACTGCTGACAAACCATCTGATACTTAACACAGATTTAAAAAATTCAAAAATCAGGTGAACAATAAGGGTAGCATCACAGTCTTCATTCAGTCTAGCGCGCACAGTCCTACCTGCAACAGCAGCTCTGGAGACAGTGTTGGATCGCAGTCCAGGACAAATTTGCTACTTAGGATGACCCTGGGTTACCAGGAAAAGATCTAGTTGTGTTTAGCAAATCTATTTGATTTAATACTTCAGAGAAATATGTAATACATTTTTAAGAATTCCCATCAAAAATGGCTTTTGAATCTTTACATGATATAAAAAGGCATGGTTTATTGTTATGAAAAATTAATTCGCCTCCAAATGAAATGAGCCACTAATGAACTGAACCCAAGATGTTAGTGCTGATGTTACTGTTGGTAGTGATTCAAAGACCACAAAGAAAGTGTGCTTTTTCCTTTAATTTTTGATATTTCGAAGGAGCAAATAAATAACTACTCTTGTTCATATCAATTAAAAGCCAGACCATTAGAACCGGCTCATGATACCTCTTCTAATGGTTTACCCAGTTTAGCAGCTAAGAGGATGTTACTGAAAAGTTAGTTGAATTCACCTATAAATTCAGAAGGGATGTGTTTTCTAAAGTGAGTTTTAAAGATTCCCCTGAGAAATCTGCTTTCATTTCATGTGACTACCTTAGTTGGTATTTTTCTTGATGACTACTTAAAACAGTAAAATGGCACTTTGTATACAGAGCAGATTGCAGTAATGTTAACAGTCATGAATACAAGACTCATCACAGATTTTTCTCTTCTAGGTGCAATCAACAAATATCCACCAATAAACTTCAAAATAAAGTGCAATAGACTTAGCTCTACAGATCCAAAGCAACCCCCACGACAGTTCCGAAGGTATTGTCTGCTTGGTGTTACTTGATAAATGAAAATGCCGCCCACCTTTCTTATCTCTATTTTCCTCCTCTTCCTTTTCTTGCTTTTCTTCTTCTTCATGTTCAGACAAAAATCTATTGCTACATGATATTAAAATATAATCTGAAGGAACAAGAGATAACTTTTTTAAATTAAATTTATTTTATTATTTTAAATTTATTTATTTGACTTTAGTGCATACTACATCTGGCATTTCTCCCTATGTTATCCCTCCCCCCCCTCCCTCCCCACCCCCCGCTGTCTCTCCCCCTACCCCCACCAACTGTCCCCAGTGTATGATGCTCCTCTCCCTGAGTCCACGTGTTCTTGTTGTTCAACACCCACCTATGAATGAGAACATACGGTGCTTGGCTTTCTGTTCTTGTGTCAGTTTGCTGAGAATGATGGTTTCCAGACTTATCCAACTCCCTACAAAGGACATGAACTCGCTTTTTATGACTGCGTAGTATTCCATGGTGTATATGTACCACATTTTCTTTGTCCAGTCTATCATTGATGGGCATTTGGGTTGGTTCCAGGTCTTTGCTATTGTACAAGAGCTGCAATGAACATACACGTGCATGCGTCTTTATAGTAGAACGTTTTATAGTTCTTTGGGTATATACCCAATAGTGGGATTGCTGGGTCAAATGGAATTTCTATTTCTAGATCCCTGAGAAATCACCACACTGTCTTCCACAATGGTTGAACTAATTTACACTCCCACCAACTGTGTAAGACTGTTCCTATTTCTCTAAATCCTCTCCCGCATCTGTTGTCTCCAGATTTTTTAATGATCGCCATTTTAACTGGTGTGAGATGATATCTCAGTGTGGTTTTGATTTGCATTTCTCTAATGACCAGTGATGATGAGCATTTTTTCATGTGTTTCTTGGCCTCATATATGTCCTCTTTTGAAAAGTATCTGTTCATATCCTCCACCCACTTTTGAATGGGGTTGTTTTTTTCTAGTATATCTGTTTTAGTTCTTTGTAGATTCTGGAGATTAGCCCTTTGTCAGATGGGTAGATTGCACAAATTTTTTCCCATTCTGTTGGTTGCTAATTCACTCTAATGATGGTTTCTTTTGCTGTACAGAAGCTCTGGAGTTTAATTAGATCCCGTTTGTCTATCCTGGCTTTTATTGCCGTTGCTTTTGGTGTTTTAGTCATGAAGTCCTTGCCTATGCCTATGTCCTGGATGGTTTTGCCTACATTTTCTTCTAGTGTTTTTATGGTGTTAGGTTTTATGTTTAAATCTTTGATCCATCTGGAGTTAATTTTAGTGTAAGGTGACAGGTAGGGGACCAGTTTGTGCTTTCTGCACATTGCTATCCAGTTTTCCCAGTACCATTTATTAAACATGGAGTCCTTTCCCAATTGCTTGTTTTTGCCGAGTTTGTCAAAGATCAGATGGTTGTAGATGTGTGGTATTTCTTCTGGGCTCTCTGTCTGTTCCATTGGTCTATGTCTCTGTTTTGGTACCAATACCATGCTGTTTTGATTACTGTAGCCTTGTAGTATAGTTTGAAGTCTGGCAGTGTGATGCCTCCAGCTTTGTTCTTTTTGCTTAGGATTGTCTTGGCTATGCGGGGTCTTTTGTGATTCCATATGAAGTTTAAAGTGTTTTTTTCCAGTTCTGTGAAGAAGGTCATTGGTAGCTTGATGGGGATAGCATTGAATCTATAAATTACTTTGGGCAGTATGGCCATTTTCATGATACTGATTCTTCCTCACCATGAACATGGAATGTTTCTCCATCTGTTTGTGTCCTCTCTTATTTCATTGAGTTGTTTTTTAGTTCTCCATGAAGAGGTACTTTACATCCTTTCTTAGTTGTATTCCTAGGTATTTTATTCTCTTTATAGCAATTGTGAATGAGAGTTCGCTCTTGATTTGGCTCTCTGTTTGTCTGTTATTGGTATATAGGAATGCTTGTGATTTTTGCACATTGATTTTGTATCCTGAGACTTTGCTGAAGTTGCTTTAAATGACATTGATCTGACAAACAAATTGCTTTTTAAAATGGAAAATCTAAGTGTTGAAATAAAACACCCAAATGGAACACCCCAATGACAATGAGCATGCCTGATGACCACATTGTGGTTTCTAACTACCTTTAAAAGGAACCAGAGTTTCTTAGAGAAAGTCCTAATTTTAGACTGCAGCTGGAGAAACTTGCTATGCCAGAAAGCAAGAAAATCATTAAAAACCAACAATGTCTTTTCAAAAGAACAAAAGAATTGTCTTGATGGGATTCCCCACTGGCCTACTTTTGAGTAAGCTGAACATTAGAAAGTATAAATATAATGAATTATAACACTTTGAATTTTTAAAATCCACAAGTCTATGTAGACACCCCCCAAAAATAAAGGAAGAGAGAAAAGGTGGTTCTTTATACAACAATGCTAGCTAATAAACGTAGAAGGAATGGTAGAATTAGAAATCACCAGTTTGTGGTTCACAATGTAATAACAATGTTAATAACAAATGTAATAACTGATCATTACAGGGTGCCAAAACAATGTGTTATTGAGGAACATGAGGTTGTTGAGGAACAGGCTGTTTAAACAGTCTCACAGAACTACTTGCATGCTAGTTACTAATTACAAACAGGAAAATGTGCGTTTACATGGGGAGATCTGGTGTTAACGTGCCTCCCAAGGGGATGCAGTGGGAAGTATGCAACATTACCTACATGTGCATCTTGCTGGACCTCAGGTAGGATGTTTGATCCAAGTCTAATAATGTGTAAACCACTGGATGATTCCAGAATCTAGAATGTTTTTCAGAACACCTTGCCTACACTGTTTATAGGTTTCATATCATGAAGAAGAGAGGGACATGGGGTACTGTTCTAGAATGGGAGACACTAATGAGACAGAATGGTCAAATGTAATTGTGTGAACCTTAATTCGATGTAAGATTGGAAAAAAGCTAATAGAAAAGACATTTGGGGAATAATCGGGAAAATTTGAGTATGAACAATGTTGGATGATATTATGTGAATATCCTTGTATGTGATAATTTTTTATAGGAGAAATTTATAAAAAATTTTTTGTAATTTTTTAAATATAATTTTTCTTATCCATGTTTTTATAGGAGAATGTCTTTGTTCTTGAGAGGTATGCTGACGTACTTAAGAGTAACATATATGATGTGGGCTGCAGCCTGCCTTCTGATGGTTTTCCTAAAGGGAAGTAGGATAGGGTATATGTGTGCAAATATACGTGTACATTATTTACACATACACATAGAGTAGCAAGATAGTAACAGCTGGAGAATATAGGTGAAAGATACACAGGTATTTATGGTTCTGCTCATTCTAATTTTCTTCGAATTTCACAATTTAAAACAAAACTTGTAAAACCTAGTGAAAGAGTAAACAGAGTACTAAATGTGTCTGAAGAGAAGGATAATGAACTATAAAAAATGCTGAAATAGAACACAGAGATGATCAAGAGTTTTAGAGACAAAATGAAATGGAAAGATCTAACCTGTATCTAATTGGAATTCTGGAAAGATAAGACAGAAATAATGAGAGTCAATATTCAAAGACATAAAGAGATGATAATTTTCTAGAACTTATGAATGACATGAATTCACAGATGAAGAAAAAAGATATAACAGGCAAGATAAATAGAAAGCAGCAGTTGGACATAGTATGGGTAAATACAGAACACCAAGAGAAAACTTAAAAGCAGCCAAAAAGACCAGATCATCTACAAATAAATTATAGTTAGGCCAGTAGGTGATTTATCATTTATAACAGTGAAAATACAAAAGTATTGAATAAACTAGTGGAAGAAAATTTTGTCAACTTAGAAATACTATCTTATGAGAATTTAGATTTTACAAAACAATAGTTTGCTACAAAAAAAGTCTTTACTGAAGAAACTTCAAAAGTATGTCTTCAAGAAAAATAAAAAATGACCACAGAAGGAGGGAATGAGATGCAAGAGGCCATAGTAAATAATATAATTTGTATTTACTTAAATCAAAACAAATTTTTTGTTTTCTTTTTTGTGAAACAGACTCTCACTCTGTCACCCAGGCAGGTATACAAAGGCATGATCTTGGCTCACTGCAACCTCCACCTCCCAGATTCAAGCAATTTTCCTGCCTCAGCCTCCCATATCTGCTGGGATTACAGGCGTGCACCACCATGCCTGGTTAATTTTTTGTATTTTTTTAGGAGAGATGGAGTTTTGCCATTTTGGCCAGACTGGTCTTGAACTCCTGGCCTCGGGTATTCATCTGCCTTACCTCCCAAAGTGCTGGGATTACAGGCATGAGCCACCGCATCTGGCCTAAACAAATGTATTTTTAAGTAATATATCTAACTTGGGGGATTAAAAAAAGCTATACTTGTTAACAAAGCTATGAAAATAAAACATTTCACCTGGTGGTTTTAACAGAAGAAGACAGTTATAAGACTATAAATATTAATACATATTTTTGATTTAAATATGAGAAAAGATATCAAACCAAAATAATCCTGTATTATTAAAAAATGAAGCCTTAAACTTTAAGGAAAGAAAGGTAATACTGAAAAAAAAAAAAAAAGGAAGGCAGGAGGATCCAAGAAGGCGGATTAGACACGACTCCAGCGCACAACACCCAGCGAAGAGACGCAGAAACCCAGAGATCTCCTATCTCCAACCGAGGTACGAGGTGAATCTCAATGGGTCTGGACCGAGGGTGAACAAAGCCCACTCAGGGCAGACTGAGGCTGGGAGGGGTGCTGCTTCACCCAGAAAGTGCATCTGACCGGCGAGTCGGAGGCTCCACCTCTGGCACTCTGGTCCAGATACAGCGCTTCCCCCAAAGCCTCAGCAATACACAGAACAGGGGATCTTTGCCAGTCAAGCGCCGGGAATTACAAGTGCGGAGTTGAGTAAGAGTCTGCAGACTGAGCTATCGCTCCCTCCCCCCGCCTGGAGAAGAGGAACATGTAAGCGGGAGCAGCTGGGCGGCCCCTACTCCATGACGAGAGAGAGGGAAAGCTGAAAGGGGGAGACTGCCAGGTGCGGCTGGGCGGGTCCCTAACCTCCCCGACAAACCCCAGAGGGCTGAAGCTCTGACTCTAGTGGGTTGCGCAGCCAGTGCCACAGTGTGAGAGGAACCCTGAATGATCCAGCCCCGTGGAGGAAGGGCACAACCCACCACTAGAGGGGTGGGACTGGGCTATATGTTTTAACAAAAAACACAGGAAGCCTACATAGCAACAGGACGGCTTTCTCGACAACCCAGCAGCGCCTACAGGTCAGCAGAAAGAGGCGGCCCTAATCTCCCAGCATAAACAAAAAAGACACAGGAAACTTCCCTAGTAACCTGAAGTAGTCCCTAGAAACCCAGTAGCGCCCCCCACAGGCAGACAAGCGACCTCATCAAGCAGCTCTCTGATACCACAGCCAGGTAAATCCGCAAAGATGGGAAAAAAAACAGTGCAAAAAAGGTGAAACCATCAAAGACTAGAACACCTCTTCTCCTTCAAGGGACCACAACTCCTCAACAACACTGGATCACAACTTGACCAAGGAGTGTAGGGAATTGATGGAAACAGGATTCAGAAGGTGGATAATAACAAACTTTTCAGAGATAAAGGAACACGTTCTAACTCAATGCAAAGAAACCAAAAACCTTGAAAAAGGTTAGACGAAATGCTAACTAGAATAACCAGCTTAGAGAAGAACATAAAAGACTTGATGGAGTTGAAGAACACAGCACGAGAACTACGTGAAGCAAACACAAGTTTTAATAGCCGAATCAATCAAGCAGAAGAAAGGATATCAGAGATTGAAGATCAACTCAAGGAAATAAAAAAGAGAAGGCAATACAAGAGAAAAAAGAGTGAAAGAAACGAACAAAGCCTCCAAGAAATATGGGATTATGTGAAAAAAACCGAATCTATGCTTGATCGGTGTACCTGAATATGACGGGGAGAATGAACCCAAGCTGGAAAACACACTCCAGGATATTATCCAGGAGAACTTCCCAAGCCTAGCAAGGCAGTCCAAATTTCAAATTCAAGAAATACAGAGAACTCCACAAAGGTATTCCTCAAGAAGAGCAACCCCAAGGCATATAATCGTCAGATTCATCAGGGTCGAAATGAAGGAAAAAATGCTAAGGGCAGCCAGAGAGAAAGGTCAGGTCACCCACAGAGGGAAGCCAATCAGACTCACAGCAGATCTCTCGGCAGACACTCTGCAAGCCAGAAGAGAGTGGGGGCCAATATTCAACATCCTTAAAGAAAAGAACTTTCAACCCAGAATCTCATATCCAGCCAAACTAAGCTTCATAAGTGAAGGAGAAATAAAATCCTTTACGGACAAGCAATTATTGAGAGATTTTGTCACCACCAGACCTGCCCTACAAGAGCTCCTGAAAGAAACACTATGCATGGAAAGGAACAAGTACCAGTCACTGCAAAAGCAAACCAGTTGGCAAGGACCAAAAATGCAATGAAGAAAATGAGTCAACTAATGAGAAAGAAAACCAGCCAGTAACAAAATGGCAGGATCAAATTCACACGTAACAATATTAACATTGAATGTAAATGGCCTAAACAACCCGATCAAAAGACACAGACTGGCAAAAAAAGTTTTGCAATCTACTCATCTGACAAAGGGCTAATCTCCAGAATCTACAAAGAACTAAAACAGATATACAAGAAAAAACAACCCCATTCAAAAGTGGGTAAAGGATATGAACAGACACTTTTCAAAAGAGGACATATATGAGGCCAACAAACATATGAAAAAATGCTCATCATCACTGGTCATTAGAGAAATGCAAATCAAAACCACACTGAGATATCATCTCATGCCAGTTAGAATGGCGATCATTAAAAAATCGGGAGACAACGGATGCTGGAGAGGATGTGGAGAAATAGGAACACTCTTACCTAGTTGGTGGGAGTGTAAATTAGTTCAGCCATTGTGGAAAACAGTGTCCTCATTTCCCAAGGATCTAGAAATAGAAATTCCATTTGACCCAGCAATCCCACTATTGGGTATATACCCAAAGAACCATAAATTGTTCTACTATAAAGACACATGCACCCGTATGTCCATTGCAGCCCTGTGTACAATAGCAAAGACCTGGAACCAACCCAAATGCCCATCAATGAAAGACTGAACAAAGAAAATGTGGTATATATACACCATGGAATACTACATAGCCATAAAAAATGATGAGTTCGTGTCCTTTGTAGGGACTTGGATGAATCTGGAAACCATCATTCTCAGCAAACTGACACAAGAACAGAAAGCCAAGCACCGTATGTTCTCACTCATAGGTGGGTGTTGAACAATGAGAACACGTGGACTCAGGGAGAGGAGCATCACACACAGGGGACAGTTGAGGGGGGTAGGGGAGAGACAATGGTGGGTGGGGGAGGTAGGGAAGGGTGGGGGAGGGATAACATGGGGGAGAAATGCCACATATAGTATGCACCTAAAGTAAAATAAATAAATTATTTTTTTAAAAAAGGGCAATAAAAATTTAAGTCACAGGGAGATAATGGAGTTAAAAGATTCTAGGAGCTTGTATCATTTGGGCTGCAGGTTAGGCTATTGAAAAACTTGAGACACTTAAAAAATGCATTACAAATTTTAAGGACACAAATGAAAAAGAAAAATAGAAAGTAACTACCAAAAATCTAGTGAGGGAAAACAGGATAAAAAACAACAATGTAATAAATATTGTTAAAAAATAAAAAGCCAAGAAAGAAAAAGTTTCCTTAAAAAGGCCAAAAAAAAAAAAAGAAAAAGACAAGTAGAAGGCATAAGTAAGACAGCAGAATCAAGTCCATTTAAATATATGAATAATCACCAAAATACATAGATTAAACCTGCCAGTTACAATCAGAGACTGATGGATTTGATTTAGAAACAAAATAAAATCCAACTTCAACTGCTTTCAAGAGACACATCTGCAATATAAGGAAATGGAGCAGCAGAAAGTAAAATGATGGAAAAAACATACTGGGCAAACGTCTTAAAGGTAGAATAGCTATATTTATATCAGATGATATATACTTTTAAATAAAACCATTTCGTTAGGGATAAAGAGGATGACTACATGATGAAAAAGTGTTCAATTTATGCGGAAGATAAAACAATTTTAAATTGATAAGAGGGTCATAAAATTTTAAAATATACAAAGGAGAAACTGGAAAACCACAAGGAAAAATTGTCATTGAAACATCACCAAAATTTGAGATTTCAGTACACGAGTTTGAATAATAGGTAAAGCAGACAAAAATTAGTAATGGTATAAAAGATTTAAATGTAAGTAACCACTGATTGAACAGACACGTGCAAGCCCTTAGCAGAAAAAGTGGACATTCTTCTGGAGAACATATGGACTATTAACAACTGTTAAATCAAGGTGTGGAGTGTTTACAGGTGTTCCTTGTGCACCTTCTGACTTACAAAGCAAGTATCCACAAATCTCTGAGAACTGGAATCCCCTGCAATCCCCATTGCCTGAACACAGTGCAATTAAACTAGAAATTAATTACAATATTTTTAAAACTTATACATTTTAAAGTCACTTTTCTAAATGACCGGACAAAAAATTGTAGTGAAAACTCAAAAATACTTAGAATTGTATGACAATCAAAATGCTCTATGTCAAAACTTGTAGGATGCACCAAAAGTCATGATTTAGGAAATTTTATCATCATAATTCTCATGTGAGGAAAGTTTTTTTTAATTCAAAAAGCTCATGAGCTGAGCATTGACCTGAAGGTGTTCTATATTTGAAAAAAACAGACTATGTCCAAAGAAAAGAATGTAAAGAGTAGAACTTAATTTTTTAAAAAATTAAGCTATAAAAGAGAATATCAACAAAGGCAAAAGTCAGTTCTTTCAAAACTTAAGAATGTGCATGTATATTGTATCTTTAGCACATATGAATATTACTTTTTAAAAATTAGAAATAAGTGAAATCAAATAGGAGTGTCTTTATTTCTGTGGCAAATTATTCTGTAGAAACACACATATGCATTACCCAGCCACCAGCCACAATCAAATGTGCATTACCACACCTGGGACCCACACTTAAGCAGTTAACTTTAGCAGTGTGCCTACTTTTATTGTGTGGTGGGTGCATTTCTGTGTGGTGATCAAGGCCAAGGAGGCACTGCTAATGCAGAAGCCCCAGCTCTGTCACCTCTGAGAAGCCTCCACCTGGAATCTCTTACTTACCTTGTCCAGGGGAACTGTCCAGCAGCAAATAACTCCTGAAGTCAAGCCTAAAACAAGCCCGTGAAGTTAAGTACAAGAAGAGCAGGGCTCCCCCCTGCTGCAGGTATCTGGCAGCTTGGAAAACGGACTTAGATGGGATGCCGAGGTGGACTCTTGCCGAGTGTGTGACTCTTGCCTAGGGCAGCATCTTTGGCGTGGAGGGTTCATTAAAGCTGGTGTTGAAGTGGTGTTTTCACCAAGTCAGGCTAAGTGCTACAAGCTGGTTAGCTTGCACAGGGCCTGGGTGCTCAGTAGTGCACAGTACTTGGGGTTTAGTGTTCTGCAGTCACTATTAATGTTATTTTTGAATTTGAGTTTTATAGTGAAGTCCAATGGGATAATAAAGTGTTTGGGAGTTGGTGTTGGGGAGTCAGGGCCTAGAGCCTTGTTCACTTGCCAATCCACCTCCCTCCACTTCCCCAGGACTGGTTCTCACAGACCACTGTGTACCTTCCAGCTCCCTGGGGTTAGCCCACCACACCCTCCCCTAGACTGGGAGGCTTAGGGTCAGTTACACTCCCACAGTCTTGGCACAGGGAAGGTAGCGGCCATCGACCCCAGGATGGCAGTGCCACACTGCATTTGCCTTTTGCCCACCTACATCTAGGCACCCAGCACGTCCCAGCCAAGAGGCTGCAACGCTGTAGAGCAAGCTTGTCCAATCTGTGAACCGCAGGCTGCATGAGGCTCAGGACAGTTTTGAATGTAGTCTAATACAAATTTGTAAATTTTCTTAGAACATGAGATTTATTTTTGATTTTTTTTTTTTTAGCTCATCAGCTATTGTTAGTGTTTGCGTATTTTATGTATGGCCCAAGGCAATTCTCTTCCAGTCACCCAGGGAATCCAAAAGACTGGACATCCCTACTCCAGAGGATCACCCCTCTGCTGTAGGTTGGGATGACCAGCCAAGGGAAGGGGGAGATGCCTGGCTCAACTTCTGGCTGTTGGGAGGAGAAACTCAACAGCTGGCCACACACCAAGTAAAGGGGATGGGGGAAGCATATTGAATGGCAAATAGAAACCTTCATGGTAGATGGAGAGACTGCATAAGGAAGAAAGCTGTGTTCCCTGCTTTTATTGCATTTTGCCTTTGACTCCACATATGTAGCCAGCCATCACTGCTACAAGGACACATGTGGGAGCCAACCTATGCAATTAAAAGGCATTTTTGATAGCTTTCTGTTTGCAGAGAAATATAAGTGGGAGGAGGGGCTCTACAGTGCTTTTGGACAGGAAGTTTCTTCCTCTTCGCCACACTGCCCCAGGTAAACCGAGTGCTCAGCTTCTCCTATGTATGTGAAATGGTGAAATGTCAGCAAATGGCTGGGGCATCAAGGAATTGAGATAGGAAATCCATACCACTGTCTGTGAATTCCCCAGGCCACCTCTAAGTGACCAAAGACTCTAATCAAAAGTTATGAGCCACACAGCTGCTTCTGAAACTCCCTGCCTGAGCCATTCAAGAGAAGTGAGGCAGAATTGAACACACAGGATTGAGGGAGATGAGAATACCTGCTAGGCAAGAGATCTGGGCATAAAGATTACTACCAATTCCTCAGAATGATTTGCATAGGAATTAGGCCATTCTGCTGTGAGATTATGAGAAATACATACATCCATCTTTCCACAGGCTTTACTGCAGTTGAGCACAAGTTGCAAAATAGACGATTTCATTCTTCTTTGTCTTAATAACCTACTGTTGGAGTTACATATCAGCAAAGAATTATTTGAACAATATAGAGTAGGATAAAGAGAAACAAAGTCTTATAATTCCCAAACTGAGTAATCAAATGATTCTTATTAAATGATTATTGCTGGGCATGGTTGCTCACACCTGTAATCCTCACACTTTGGGAGGCTGAGGCAGGCAGATCACTTGAGGTCAGGAGTTCGAGACCAGCTTAGCCAACATGGTGAAACCTCGTCTCTACTAAAAATACAAAAAATTAGGTGTGGTGGTGGGCACTTGTAATCCCAGCTACTTGGGAGGCTGAGGCAGGAGAATCGCTTGAACCCGGGAGGTGGAGGTTGCAGTGAGCTGAGATAACGCCACTACATTCCAGCCTGGGCAACAGAACAAGATCCTGTCTCAAAAAAAGGATTTCAAGTACAAACTCCTACATATAACACAGTGAAAAATGGAAATTCAAAGATATGGTATTAATGTTCACCTTTTTGAGAATAAAAATATTTGAGAAGGGAAAAAAGATAGCAATATCATGCTATACAAGCACTTACTAATTTAACAATTTTTTTCTTAACAAAGATGGGAGGAAGATAACAGTAAGTAAACCTTCCGTAAGGGAAAACAAAGGACCCAGTGGAAAAGAGGGGAGGTGTGAAGGGCATGGGGAAGAGACCAGTAAAGATAGGACCATGAAAACAGCGTGCTTCAGACTCAAAAGAATGCCCTTCCCATGATCAGTGGAGCCATGTTCTATGCATACAATTATCACTTTGGGGAATTTGAGTTTATAATGCTCAGTCTGGAAGGTAATAAGGAAATGCTATGAAGGGGGTTAGGTGGCTCACTCCTGTAATCCCAGTACTTTGGGAGGCCAAGGCAAGAAGACTGCTTGAGCCCAGGAATTCAAGACCAGCCTGGGCAACATAGTGAGACCCTAGCTCTCCAAAAATAAAACAATTAGGTGTGGAGGAACACACCTGTAGTCCCAGCTATTCGGGAGGCTGAGGCAGGAAGATCACTTGAGCCCAGGAGATCAGGGCTGCACTCCACTCCAGCCTGGGTGACAGTGAAGCCCTGTCTCAAAAATGTGTGTGTGTGTGTGTGTGTATGTGTATATATGTACGTGTACATAGGTATATGTATTTATACGTATGTATACATACATAGGCACACATACATATATACACATACATACATACTGGGAAGAGCAAAAATGAAGGGATGTGTGAGAAAATTCTATTTGCAGTGAAATTTAGCCATGGCTGCTGTTCTTAGTAGATGTGTTTGTTGATCAACTTATTACGTCTCTGATAGCACTGATGGAAGTGAACTGAGCTATATGTTGGAATTTGAATTTTGGAAACCCAGACATACGGTATATAATGCGTGGAGGCTTTAGAGTCTATGTAACATGAATGGCATGGTTTTCTTTGTTGTTTTAATGTTTCTTTCCACTTACCTCTCTTTACAGGTGAAAGAAAAAGACTATGTTTTTATATGTGTGTGTGAGAGAGGTGAAATAACTTTAATTTTAGATTTGTTCTATCTCTTTCACTATACTTATTTTCTAAATACTGATTTTTTTTTTTTTTTGAGAGGTCAGATTTTACAGCTGGTGAAAACAGAAAAATAAGAAATGGACACCAATGTATATTGCCACTGTTTTGATTTCAGTATTTTGAAGTTCTCTTCAATTCTCCTATATTAGTCTACAATGCATTGCTATAAAGGAATAGCTGAGACTGGGTAATTTATAAAGAAAATATGTTTATTTGGCTCACAGTTCTGCCAACTGTACAAACATGGCAGCAGCATCTAGTGAGGCCTCAGGAAGCTTTTACTTATGGTGGAAGATGAAGGGAGAGCAGGCACATCACATGGCAAGAGAAGGGAGCAAGAGAGAGGAAGTTCCAGGCTCTTTTAAACAACCAGCTCTCACATGAACTAAGAGCGAGAACTCACTCATAACCACAAGGACAGCACCAAGCTATTCATGAGGGATCCACCCCCATGACTCAAACACCTCTCACTAGGCCCCCCTCCAACACTGGAAGTTACATTTCAAACTGTGATTCCAAATCATATCACTTCCCTTGACTGTAATTCAGCTAATTGCTCAAGTTTATCAGCATTGAGAAGCCTCTTTTCATACCACCAGCTTTCACACAAATTCATTCTACAAATATTTATGAAGAGCCTGCTGTGTGCCAGGCTCTCATACATTAGCTGTCCTGCCTGCTCCAAGCCATCCGCGTTCCTGTAGTTCTATATCTATTTCCAGGTGCTTCTGATAGTATGACATTTATTATCTCACTTTCTTACTCCAAATATATTGATAGTTCTCCACAGTGTCCTGAATAAAAATCTAGTTCAATGGCAGTAACATTGAACTCGGGTCTCGGAACAGCTGGGTTATAGTTCCAGCTCTGCCATTGACCTTCACCTCTATGCACGTCAATTTCCTCATCTGTATCCAACAGAGCACCATGGTAACTAGCGGACTTCAGCTGTTGCTCACAACAGGAGATGTTTTTCATTCCCACTTTACACCTGAAGAAACAAGGGTCACTCTACTTAAGTGATTTGCCCAAAGCTACTCAGCTAGCAAGTAAGTTGCTCGGTGATTTGCTCAAAGCTGCTCAGCTAGGGGCTAGAATATAAGAATGTTTTTGGACCCAAAGTTTTTTCCACAACATCCCTGTAAAATAAGATTGTCTGAAACAGCCCCCCTTTGTGTACTGGCCAATACAGTAGCCACCCACTATGTGTGGTTATCTAATTAAAATTAAATTTCAGTTCCTCAGTCGCACTACATTTCAAGTGCTCAAAAGCCACATGTGGCTCATGACTGTGATATAGGCAGTACAGATTCTAGGACACTCTGTCAGCATAGGTTTTTCAGACAGGCTCTAAGTTCTAGTTAGCACTTGGCTTCTATGATTCCCTGATTTCTCAACCCGTCCTGAAAGCCCTTCCAGAGTCTGACTCCAGCTCCTTTACTGTTGGGTTACTCATGACTCTGAGTCAGGCTCTTTACGTGCCTGCCAGACTGGGCTCTATTTCTATGTCTCCCGTTGTAACTAACACACTGCCTTCTATTAAGCGGGTAGTAAACATATGCATGGATAGATGGACCTGTGGAAGAAAGGAAGAAAGGGAGTCGCATACGTTCATGCTTTCATCAGACATATTTATTGAGTGACTACTATCTGTTAAGCACTTTTAGGTTCCTGGGATTACTATAGTGAACAAACAAGGTCTCATGAACCTTCTCTCTGGTTGGGTGGAAAAGTGGGGAACAGATCATAAAGAGGTTTACAGGCAAATAAAGGTTCAGCTAGTGGACCAACCATAGGTAGATCTGAGTGGTACATATTCCATGAAGAAACTTGGCTGCTGATATAATACTTTCGCATACTTTGATGAGATTTCTCATTTGTCAGCTTCTGATTTATGAGCCAGTATAAGTACCCAGTTTAATAATTTTAAAATTACCCTGGAGGAAGGCTGTAACAAGGAAATGGGTGAAACAATTTAGTAAGACAGATTAATATGTAGTCTATTAAAGCTGAAATGGCATTTATCTTCCGTGATGTTCTCTTTTGTTGTATAGCTTTGTTCCTGGACCACAAAAAGCTACCCTCAAAGAAGCTGTATTACAGAAGGCAAAATTCTTTCAAGATAAAAAATATCTTTCAAGAGTAGCAAGAAGTGGCCGAGATGATGCTATTCAAAATTTTATCAGAAACACCTCCTATATTTTTGAGAATGGAAAAAGGGTGACAAAAACTGCTCTAAAACAACACGGTAAAAGAAATGCTTGAACAACGTAGCCTTAGGAAGCACGGTAAGACTCTGGACTTAAATAGTAACTAAGTCTGCTGCCAGAACTCCAGCAACAGTTTGTAGGTGTCAGGTGACTTGACCTCCTGTATTCATTGGTATTAAGACGTATCTTGTTCATTTATTTGAGCACTCCTGACAATTCTAGCACTCTAAGACTGATATATCCAAGAACTGTTTCATTAGAAGACAGAAGAATGAAAGAAGTGTTTTGAAAAGTCTAATGGAGACATAATTTTAAGGTAAAATTTTTATGATGTATGCGTATGTTTACATGGGTCAGTTTAATTCGTTGTCCAGTTCATTTTCTGCACACCCATCCTCCTTTCCTAGTTTAGTAATGTCTAATGCTCATCTATTTAACCAAAGGTATTTTTAAATGTTTTAAGCCAGTCCAAAATTTACCGTAGAAATGGCTGCTGTTTATATGTCATCTTTTTAAAAATTTGACCTTCCATGACTGTTCTATTTAAACACAACACTGTGGGAGTTTGCTTGGACTGATGAGAAGAGGGTAATCTTCTCCAGCTCTGAATCCTCCTAAACTCACTGAAAAACTTATTAATTCCCACAGAGCATAAACTGCTTTTGAGCTGGAAATTTTCTCTTCATTATGAAGCTTACTGCCATTTTGATGGAGCTTGAAGCCATTTTGATGGACTTCTAGTCTGTCTTTCCTCTTATGGTCATTTATTTTCAGTAATCCGTATATTCTTTAGACAAGGAGAGTCAAGACACAACTTGTCATAGATGAAGCTCTGAGTTACTTTTACCCATCAGGTAGCTGTTTAGTCAGTAATAAACAGCACCAAAACATGACTGGCAGAGCTCTTAAAAACACCCTTAAATACGCACAGAGTGTGGAAAAACATAAGAAAATTGTTGTTTTAATCTACAAATTCATATGCAGTTGTAGAGATGCTACAAGTTAAAGTAGGAAAGGTTTTAGAAGTACCTGGTCTCTAGCAGCATGCTCTGATGGCTGTGTCCTCATCTGCATTTAATTTTTATTCTTATGATAGGGCTATTTTCAACAACACCCAATAACTATAACATTATTTAATTCAAACACAATGTTCAGACCTTACTTCAGTCTAAGAGCTGGCTCCACTGTTGGTAGCAATGGCCCTGTTAGGCAGAATATCCCTCTGTTTGGGAATGGAAAGAAGCCCTGCTTGGATGCATGGAGCAGATGGATACTGACACCAAGGACATTCAGATTTTCTTTCCTATACCTGTTTTCATAAAACTTGGAAAGAAAAAATATCTGCAGTATTTTTTTTTAAACCATTTCTGCCATTCTTACTCAGGCAAATCCAAAGACAGTACCTAATGTCTTCAGAGGAGCAAGAAATTCAAGGAGTTAAATGTCACATTCACACTCAGGTAATAGAGAAGAATAAAACACATCAGGTTTGTTTCATCTATCCTAAGTGGTGCTTAGGGGTTCAGGAAAAATGTTTCCAGTACAGGAAATTAATGAGCAGTATTTACGACGTATTTCAATGAAAGGGATTTTTCTGGTTAACTGTGAGTTAAGCACAAACTCCTTTTGTTAATTGTTAGAAATACTATTACAATGTATTTGTCTGTTTTTCTGCGCTGGCAAGTAAAGAACACCAAATATTCCCTTGGCAACAGATTATTTTTAGCATTTCAGGCCATCTTTTGAATTACTAATAGGTGAGAGCTCTAAGGCATACTGCAAATAGAAGTTCTTTTCTAAAAATCCCTAATATTAGTATTTTCCCTGATTTACCTCTTTCTCTTAAAAGCGGAAACAGCAAAAATTAAGTTGAATATCAATTTAATAAAGCTATATTTAAACCAGGAATCACACAAGCAGGATGCTTCTTTAACTGACTGTAAAGGAACTGCCTCCCATTATCTCTGCACTGAGCTATGAGTCAAACTTTTTTTTAAGTAGAGGTTAAAAGGAGATGCAACTTAACATGGCATCAAATTGTAATACTTAGAATTCAACCAAATAACATTTTTTTCTTCAAAACTGGGGCTCTTTTGTGGGGCAAGGGGACAGAGAAGAATGGGTGGTAAGGGGAGAAAAGGATACCTCTGTCAGCCCACTCCATTTTTTTCCTCAGTGTTTCCCACATTTATCAGTCTTACAGCTTATCTAATGGCTCCAGGCTGAAGTCCAATCTCAGCATTACAGTTTATATATCAAAAAAAGTTCTCCCAACCCCCTGCAGACTCTAAATCTGACTTAGTAGCTAGAAATCCTGTAAATGTGGTCTTAGCAAACTTTAAGGGAAACAAAGGCAAGGCAACATGACAATGCCAAATTTGCAATTTCTACTAATCCACTAAGCTATCAAGCCTAGTTAGACCATCACTCTTAACTTTGAGGTTTCTGAATGGGCATTTTTTGTCAGTAAACAAATACCTGTGTAGTTTTGTTGTTTACCTGTCTAAAAACTACAGTTGGCTCTCTGTAGCTGTGGGTTCCACATCCATAAATTCAACCATGGATAAAAATATTCAGAAAAAAAAGGATGGTTGTGTCTGTACTGAACATGTACAGACGTTCTTCTTTCCATTCTATAAACAATACAGTGTAACAACTATTTATATAGCATTTACATTGTATTAGGTATCACAAGTGACCTAGAAATAATTTAAAGTATATGAGAAGATGTGTGTAGACTATATGCAAATACAGCATCATTTTATATAAGAGACTAAAGCATCTGTGGCTTTTGGTATCCTTGGGAGGTCCTAGCACCAATACCCCAGAGATACCAAGGGATGATTGTATTGAATCATGAAACTAGATGTATACTTTGTAAACCATATGTACTGTAACTTTATTATATAATTATAAAACTATAGAAAATTCTTACAGTATTTCTAAGCAAGTAGGCTTTTCCTTTGGCTGAGATCATCCAACCTTTTGGTTTTATAGACTCATGTAACTAATTTTAAACTAAAATATTTTGAATATAATAAACCCTTCGACAAGTGGATGAGAATTAAATATGCAGAGAGTCTGTATGCAAATAGTAATCCATAACCTTGAAGGAGTTTATCTTAGTGGAAAAGACCAATTTTGGCCTTTTAAAAATGTAAAATTCCGGTGTATTTTCAACAACTTTAGTTTTCTTTTTCATGCATTCAACAGTCTATACTGGATAAAAGGAAGTTGTTGAGCCCAGTGTCAGAATTTATGGTACAGCCCATAAAACAGAATAATGGCCAAGAGGAGGCACACTTGTATAACTAATATGTTGGAAATCAATTCTACAGCGTGAAATAACTAACTATTAAGGCAAACGATAAAACACACAAGACAGATAGATATAAGAGCAGAAAGAGCACAATATTTACAGCCCAGAGATTTGGATCTAACAAACACCTAGTTTTGTCGTTGATTCCTTGTTACACAGAGTCCATTTCTTCACCTTAGAACAAATGCTGCTAAAATTTACCATTTAAAAACCACCACCGAAAGCACAAACTCTTAGGATGCATGAATACTGACTGCTTTGAATAGCACTTTTAATAGCAAAAATGTGTTTATAGTATAATAGCTTACAACCATCTTTTCAACCATCTTTTTCAATACAAAATAAACATTTTCATCTTTGACATTTCTCATCTCGGTAACACAGACAATAAAAATCCCAGACATTATTCACTGGCTGATTCTTGCAGAGAGATGCGTAAGTAAACTAGTCAAGTACATCTTAACCATTTTGGGTACGATTTAGTCATAAAACAGTAATATAGAGACATAATTTTGAAAATTAAGCAAATGAATCTGTTCTCTAGAAATGCCTTTTCTCTTGAGTTACAGTAGTATATTTATAACTTTATTACAATTAATACAAATCAGTAGGTTTTTATTTCCACACCTTTACAATCCCATCTCTAGAAGCAGTTACGATGAAGCCCTGTGTTGTCTGGAATGTGGCAACATCAGTGATGATGTCGTGATGTCCCACGGGCAGGGACTCTGGGCCCCTTCGAGGGGTGTCATCACTTGGTCCTACTTTCTGCTTATTCTGAATTTCCTGTTTGGTGATTAAAAGTCAGGGAGAAAGCCAGAAGTTAAAGTCCGTACCATATTCTTCCTCTCGTCAGTAGTCGTGCTTATGAGATGCTGGTGTTGTATTTACGTTAACGCCTTTTGTAAAGTAGTCATGCTTTCACAAATACACTGAGCAAAACAAGGAGCCAAAATGACATTCTAGGGTCCTAGTCGTTGTATTTCATGAGTGGCCCCTTATAAATACGAAAAAGTTATTTCAGGCCAATATTGTGTGCATATTAACTTTTGCCAACATCAAAAGAAAAAAGGGATAGAATAATAGCAGATGTTGCAGTACTTCTAAAGCTTATTAATATCTGTCATAAAGGAAGCACACTTTCATTTATGGAGCATCTACTCTGGCCCAGGCACCAAAGGTATGTTTTCTTACTTGAAGTTTTTGCCTGAGTCAAGAATACAAATGTTACAGCCCCAACAGCCAGGTTTGAATCCCAGCTTTCTGTTTCCTAGCTGTGTGATCTTAAACAAGTTACTTAACTTCACTGTGCCTTTTTCATTTGTAAGAGGATAATAAAAGTGCTTCTTTACGATGTTATAAAGTACCTACTGGTCATCTGAGCTATTACTTATATGTACTTATTTTACCTTAATAAAAGTGAATTTTTTTAAATACAGAAAATTCAAGAAAAAATAAATTCAAAGTACTCCTCTCTTGGATCAAGCCATTTATCTTAATTCTGTTTACGAAAGCCATGTTTATGCTTACAAACGTTGAAAGAAATGAGAAGACTACCGTACCTGGACAACTTCAGTGCCTTCAATTATTTTCCTGTAGTAGGACACAGACGGGGAACTAGTACTTCCTGCAACAACATAGGACCTTTCTGGGTAAGCCAAGTCCCAAAACCTAGGGAAGAGGAAATAAATGATGGCAATTTCTATAGGACGATGGGAGGAACTAATAATCATTGGCTTATCTTCATCAATGCATTGTAGAGGTTTTTGTAGAATAGCATACTATTGGTTACAAAGAAAGGATTAACAGCTGTCCTTATAAGATGATTTTAAACATTACAGTGCCATCAATATCTATAATAACACCTTGTAAAAGTATCCATCTACATTTTATTCAAGTATTCGTTGAGACATTGTACCTTATTTTCATATCTGAGCCAGCTGTTAGCAGGATAGGATTTCCATCTGCAGGACTACAGTAGATACCATGAACACTATGAGGAGAAGGCTTAAAAGAAATAAATACGGAGTCAAATAAAAGACATCAGTGTATGCCATAAATGATGGTGCTATTTCTACAGGCAAGTTAACTGTCAGAAGCTTTACAAGCACCTGGTTACCTGAAGAAGTGAGAGACCAGTTATGTATGCCCTATCTACTTCAATCTGGGCTTTTCCTAAACATCACAAGCTTTATGGGGCTAGCAACTTATTTACCCAGTGATACAGACCACTAGCAAGAAAACACTCATGTAGCAATGGCCGCATGAAACTTGATGTTACTGAATACCCAAATTTAAATATAACCCAAAAGCCCAACAGATAATAGGTTTGATTAAACACTTGAAAGTGCTTAGGATATGGGGAATAATATCATCCTTTACAGTAAAAACTGAAGTCAAACCTGTAATTCAGAAAGTGGTGGTGCACTGCTGGCCCAGAGAGTAAATCTTCTGTCACCAGTCTCCATGTCCCACATGGACACTTCATTGTTGCCCTGAACAGCTAAGGGAGACAAAGGCCAGAACCATGACTCAGATAAAAAGAAGAGCTGGGGAAGATTGCAGTCCTAAGAGAAAGATAAACCTCTTTCTCTCAAGGGGAGAGACAATATAACAAGCTTTATTCACTTATTGTTATTTACTGAGTCAGTAAATGTTTTTACTTTGGGCTAGTCACTGTACTAGGCACTGAAGAAAAGATGATGGCAAACAAAGCAGAAAAATTCCGTTTCATGGAAATTCCATTCTAGTGAAGACAGCTGACAAAAATGCAAAGCAGGAGTGTGCTTAGTTCAAAGAACAAGTCAGTGTGGTGGAGCAGACTGAGAATGGGAGCTAAGTAGGAGAAAGGGCAGTAGTGCTGGTCACTTTCCATTTGCTGCTCTAAATCTGACCTGAATGAAGCACATCAACAAGCTCCTGTACTCGCTCTGGGTGAATTCGCCAGCCTGTGGTAAGCTAAATAATGGTCCCAAGATAGATACCCAAGTCCTATCCCCTGGAACCTGTGAAAGGTACCTTATATAGCTAAGTGACTTTACCAATGTGATGAAGTTAAGGACCTTGAGACAGATTATTCTGGATTACTCAGGGGGAGCCCCCCACATGCAATCACAAATCTTCTTAGACAAGGGAGGCAGATTTGGCAGCAAGAACAGAAAGCAATGTAACAATGAAACAAGATGCTGTGTTGCTGGCTCTGAAGATGAAAAAGAGGAGCCATTAGCCAAGGAATTTAGTTCTAGAAGCAGGAAAAGGCAAGGAAATAGATGATCCCCTAGTACTTCCAGAGTGAATACAGTTCTGTTGCTACCTTGATTTTGGTCCACAAACCCCATTTCAGACTTCTGGCCTCTAGAATTATTAAATAAGTTGTGGTGTAATGGGGAACTAATACATGCCTATGGGAAACTCTAGCGGGAGATCAAAGGGAGGGGAAGGAAGAAAGTCAGGTTGTTCCCATCAGGCTGGTTTTATCACTCACCTCAAAGTCACTGCTCCTTTCACAAGGTGGCCTTCTGTACTCAACTTCTTTCCAAATTCAGTAACCATACCCTCCTCCCCTCATGCCTTCTCCTGCTACTCTGCTGTTACCGACCCATATTACTATGCTATCTTTTGTGATACCCCTATACCCAAACCTTTGTAAACAATTTTCTTTGAAAATAAATTCTCCTTAAATTACCCTACTTGAGTGTGGTACTGTTTCCTGTTAGAATGCTGAGTGATAAAGAAGGTCAGAGAGGTGGCAAGAAGGCAGGTTCCATAAAGTCTTTTGGACTGAGAAGCCAACAGAAGGTACTAAGCAGAAGAAAAAAAATGGTCTTAAGAGGTACAGACAGAAGCAGGCTGTGAAGAGGATACTGCATTAATAGGGGAAAGAGACTACAGTGGTTTGGACTAGGGAGATAGTGATGGAGGTAGTAAACAGTGATCAAAATTCTGGATATACTTTAAAATAGAACTTACAGGACTGGCTAATGGACTGGAAGTGGGATGAGAAAAAGAACAGTCAAGGACAATTCCAGGCTTCTGAGCACCTAGTTGCCATTTACTGAGAGAATACCATAGGAAGAGTGGTAGGAGGCAGTGGTACAGAGACTCAGTAGAGAGGAAATCAAGCATCAGTTTAGTTAGACGTTGAGTTTTCAATGGCTATTAGACATCTTAAAGGAGATTTTAAATAGATATATAAGGGTGAATAAAGGTAGCAGTTAAAGCATGAGATTGCATGAGATCACACACACAGCCAGTGTAGAAGTCTCTGAGACCAAAGACTGGGTCCTGAGGCAGGCCACAATTTAAAAGCCAGGAAGATGAGAAGGAACCAGCAGATCAAGAAGTAGGAGAAACGAGAGAAATGTCCTTGAACCCAGGTAAGGGAAGTATTTGAAAACAATGAAAATCAACTGATCAAATGGTAAGTAAGCAAAGGGCTCACAATAATGGCCACAGAACTTGGCAACATGGTGACTTTTATAGCAGCAGTGTATGAGATGGACTGTGTGTATAAGAAGGAATCACAAAGAGCCTAGAGGAAAGAGGGCTGAGTGGAAAACATAATAATAATAAGAGTTGGCCGGGCGTGGTGGCTCACGCCTATAATCCCAGCACTTTGGGAGGCCGAGGCGGGTGGATCACGAGGTCAAAGATCGAGACCATCCTGGTCAACATGGTGAAACCCCGTCTCTACTAAAAATACAAAAATTAGCTGGGCATGGTGGCGCGCGCCTGTAGTCCCAGCTACTCGGGAGGCTGAGGCAGGAGAATTGCTTGAACCCAGGAGGCGGAGGTTGCGGTGAACCGAGATTATGCCATTGCACTCCAGCCCGGGTAACAAGAGCGAAACTCTGTCTCAAAAAATAATAGTAAGGGTTATTATTTATAAAGCATTAATTGTGTGCTACAGTGTATACTTTGCATGTTTTATCTCAATTCCTTGTAACTCTACAAGGTAAGTATATTTTTAACTACATATTAAAGATGAGGAAAATCAGTTTCAAGACTTGTCCAAGTGTCTTACCCAGGAGCCATACAAGAAAATTTGAGTCCCCAATGAGGGAAGGGAAACTTTGAAGCAACACAAAGGAAACAGAGCAACAAGAAAGAAATTGCAACGGAAATGGATGAATCAAGGTTTCTAACTTAGCTCTCTAGGAAGTTGGTGGCAGCTTTAACAAAATAGGGGACAAAGGAGAAAAAAAGAATAGGAGATGGTAGTGGACAGTTAAGAATGGAGAGTAATCATGGTGACCAATGAGATCATTTCTGAACCTAATAAATATTAGATGCCAGTGAGGTATCAGTAGTGGGGAACCTCCACAATCAGAAGAGAAGCATTCAGTTCATATATAAAAACTAAAAACATGAGTTTTGGCAGAAGGTTGTTATGTACTTTCCAAGAAAATCTCCCAACACATAAAAGCCAGTCCTGCATCTTACCTGCAATCACCCAGGACTGATAGAGAGGGTGCATTGAGAGGCGCCTGATTCGAGCCCTGGAAGGATGACAGTGACTTGAAATTGGCAACTGGAACCTCATGTCCCAACAAGCCATCGTACCACTGCTTGTACCTTAAAGACAAAAGCACAAAAAAATTACCATCTAATGATGAAAGCACATCAAGCTCCATTTATACAAATGGTTGTTAAATAACAGAGATAATAAAGTGCTTATCAAAATGCTGCTACAGTATTAATGAATGTAAATTGAAAATGAGTAAGTCATTAGTTACTGATATTGTTATTAATTGCCAAAGGTACCCACACAAACAGAAGCTATTATTGAGAAGATATAAAATGAATTTGTTAAGTCAAAATGTTCAGATTGCCTTAAATACCCGAAGATGCTTGACTAGCATTCAATGATCACTTTAGCAGCAGCTTTGTAGCTACTATCAGATTTCAATTGTTTCCATTTACCCTTCTCTCTTAAACCTTCTCTGGACAGGTATGTACATCTTCCTGTACCTGTGCAGTTTATTCACACAAAAGGCAAAAAAAAAAATGCATTCCATATAAACTGTATAAAAAGTAATAAAGCAAAGGGCGCACACTTAACAGTGTAACAAATCTAAGTTAGGGAAATCTAGAAAACCTAAATTCAAGCACAGAAGATAATTCCTCTGAATAAGCATGCCAACTAGAATAAGATGTGGTAGCTTCTCAAGGGGCAGGTTCAAAGCACCGTGGAGGAAAAATGCGAAACGTGAAGAAAGGGACAGATGGGAAAGGCGGAGATGTTGATCAAACAGTACAAAGTTTCAGTTAGGAGGAATAAGCTTTAGTGATCTGCACAGAATGGTGACTATAATACAGTATATTTCAAAGTTGCCAAAAGAATAAATTTTAATGTTTTCACAGCAAGTATGTAAGGTGACAGGTTTGTTAGTTTGATTTAATCATCCCACAATTAATACATATATCAAAACATCACACTGTACCCCACAAATATATGATTGTCAATTAAAAAACACATTTTACAAAAGCAGCAATCCCATTCTTGCATATAAATATGCCTGAAATGGAAATACATGTCCTTACAAAGACTTATTTGGAAATATTTACAGCAGGTTGACTCCGAAAAGCCAAACACTAGAAACAACTCAGCTATCCATCAACTGAGGGATAGAGGGATACACAAACTGTTACCTATAAAATGGAATATCATGCAACAATACATTTTTAAAAATCCTGTTTAAACAAGCTAGATCACTTGGTTCATCTTTAGCCTTTGGACACAAGGCAAATAATAAAGTAAGAAACCACTGCTTAGCTCTTCTCCCAGCACCAGGCACTGTGAGAGATCCTTTTACCTCATTCAGTCCTCAACACTACCCTTGAAAGGATTATCCCCATTTGAAGATGAAGATAGCTGAATTCAGAGGAGTTAAATAACTTGCCTAAAGCTACTGGAATCTAAACCATGTCTGCCCAATCTCAGATGCTATTTGCCTTAAATCAACTCTGCTGTTTCACTGGCAGAGTAAGAGAATGCCAGCAAATCTGATCACTTAATGATTATAAAGTAAGGAGACTCATTTAAGAACAAGGATAAGGTGGAAACTTTTATGCCTTAGGATACTACTTTCATCCTTTCAAACCTATTTTTTAATGAATAAAAATTAAATTGCAAGTTACTTTAACATGATTATGGGAAAAAAAGGGAGATGGGAAAAATTACCAATAAACGAAAAGGAAAAAAACTGCTTTTACAAGACAGCAATTACAGGCATAAGTGGTATTCAAAGCCCATTCAATGACTTCAAAGTTAGCTTACCAATGCAGAGCCAGCATTGGTGAATGTCCACAGCAAAGGAAGTGATGAGGCCTGACTTTAAATCATGCTTTAAAGTCCACGCATTGCTTGAAGACCTAAGGTCCCAGCCAACCAGAGAGCCATTCACAGTGGCATAGGCAAGAACAGACTGTGCCCCAGAGTTGAAGTGATGCATATCCACAACACAACCGTCCTCCTTCTGATCTAGAATTCTAGAGAAATACACAAAGCACAGACGTTTCCAGTCACTGAAAACACAGCACTAGTTTCCATTTAAAATGAATTTATATCCTGCCCATAGTCAAAAAACAAAAACAATGTGACTCCATCAAGAAAATAAAAGCTGATACATTAAAAAAATTCCAGACTTAAAGAATTCCAAAAATAGTAGAGTTCCTATATATCCTTCACTCAAGCTTCCCCTTAAGTACAACTTATATAACCATAGAACATTTATCAAAACTAAGAAATTAACCTTGATATAATACTAGCAATTAGAGTACAGAATGTATTCTGATTTTATTAGTTTTCCCACTAGTGTCCTTTTACTATTCCAGGATCCGATCCAAGAAAATACATGGCAATATTAAGTTTCTTCCAATCTGTGACAGTTCCTCAATCTTTCATGACGTTGATATTTTCGAAAACTACTATTTTAGAGAATGTTCCTCGATTTGGGTTTGTCTGATGTTTTCTCATTATTATCCTGAAATTGTTTTATTGGGAAAGATACCACAGAAGTGATGTGCCCTTCTCAGTGCATCATTTGAGGGAGGACCTGATGTTAGCACGTACAGGTTAATTATCACGTATCCAAAATGCTTACAACCACAACTGTTTCAGATTTTGGATTTTTTTTTTAGTATGAATTATTTGCATATACATAAGGAGGTATCTTAGGAATGGGACTCAAGTCTAAACATGAAATTCATTTGTTTCATATACACCTTATACACATGGCCTGATGGTAATTTTGTTGGAAATGCTTTTGTTCATGAAACAAAGTTTTGACTGCAACCTGTCACATAAAGTCAGGTGTGGAATTTTTCACTTGTGATATCTTATTAGCATTCAAAACCTTTCAGATTTTGGAAGATTTTGGAGATTGGACTTTCAGATTAGAAATGCTTAAACCTGAATCATTTATGATGTTAACCTGAATCATTTGAATTAAGGTGGTGTCTGCTAGATTCTCCACTGTAAGCATTTTTTTCCCTTTATAATTACTCGCTATTCGGTGAAAATACTTTGAGACAATGCAAAAATTCTGTTTCTGCTTTAACTTGGGCCCACTAATTTTAGCATCCATTTGAGGGAACATGCCTACAGTGAGCTAATGGTGACTTTTAGTTTCCCTCAGTCCTTCTGTATTAATTGATTGGGATTCTTCTGTAAGTTGTCACTTCTTCCCCCATAAACTTATGTATTCACTTATTTAAATCAGTATGGATCCATAGATATTTATTTTATTCTTTGAGTTACAATCCAATACTACAATTATTTATTTTGTATTTTCCAACTTTGCCCACTGGAAGCTCTTGTACCCTTTCAATGTATTTTTTTGAATACTTCCTAATTTTTTTTGCACTACAAGATGTTCTGGGCTTATGTTTTATTCTCCCTACCGCACACTTGGAATCAACCAGTTGTAGAAGTACTGGTTCCTTTTACTGAAGAATGGTATTTAGAAACAAAAGTCTAGGCCCTATGTGCTTATTGCTATGGCATTGTGTCTGCTTCTAGTTTTTCTCAATGATCAGAGCTAAAAGATATATTATGTATACTACTTCATGCATGTGGCCACATCTATATTTATCTGTTCATGTGTATGTATACATGTACATATTTATGACTATGCATATACAAATATCATGAGTCCACAATGATAATCTTCAACTCCTATCCGGCCCCAGAGTCCATTCATCTTTTGCTCCTTTCACTATTTGTAATGTCTTTCTCCAACAGTGAGAAACCTGGCTCTCATAACTACAATATATTTACTTATTTGTTCAACCTGAGTATACAAATAAAGGGTAAAGTTTCAGAATTGTTAAACTTGAAATTGTTAAAATGAAATTGTTAACCCTGTGAAAAACAACTAGAATACAATGTTTGAGTTCAGTTCCTTTGGTCATTAGCCTCCCAGTATCAAATTAAAAAACTGTTCTCCAAAGTTACCCCTTTATTCACCATGCCCTTCAATGTGATTATGTGATTCACTTGTAAAATAATGTGTCACAGACTGCATTCCATCTTTTCTCTTATATCCTGGGTTAATTTTTTAAATTTACATATACTAAAATTCACTTTTTGTGGTATACAGTTAAGTGGGTTAATTAGCAAAATGCATTTAAGACTCATCAATGTTGCATGAGTCAATCATTCATTCCTTTATAATGCAGAGTACTATTCCACTATATAAGTGTACTAGATTTTTCAAGCTGAGGCATTTTTAAAACTAAAAAGACCATCACAAAACATATTGGCCAGCCTCTCTGATTCATACATAGCATGAATTCACATAGGCAGTTTTAGTTTTATCTTTTAGATCAGAGATCAGCAAATATCATCTATATGGGGTCAGATTGTAAATATTTTAGGCTTTGTGAATCACATGCATTCCTGTTGGATATTATTTTTATTTTTGTAACCCTTTAAAGATGCAAACATCATTCTTATTTTATGGACCATATTGCAAGCTGTAGTCTGCTGACCCTTAAACAACTGTACTTACAAATATTCTAATTTTGACCATATTTTCCCATTGAGGAGTGATGAAAAATCCAACTGCTAAGTAAAATGTGAAATGGTTCCTTCCACAAATTTTAATTGGTAAGAGCTATCTATGACAACAATTGATATAACCAAAACAATCAAAGACTTATGGCAAGGTTTCTTTGAAGCGCACACTGTGAGAAAGAATAAAAGCTAAACATCCTGCCAGTCACCTTACCCAGGTAGTTAATGTTTGCTTTAAGACAATAACGTTTACAGTGAAAAGTGCTGTTGGTTAACAGACAACCGTGCACTGAATGTGCACGTCTGTCTGCATGTGTGGCCTGTGGGCTCAGTCATCACACAATGCACTATGTCAAGTTTTTAATTTACATGAAACTCAATAGATACGCTACTATACAGTCATCCTCTGCTGAAACAGATTTTCTTCAGAATGGGCATGTTAAAGGCCATTCAGAATATGTCCTGGACAAAAGCTGCTTAAGTCTGTTTAATGAATGTGTGAAAAATAACATCTTTTTAAACTCAAAAGTAAAACAAAACAACAAAAACAAAATCCCAGGTGACCCAACAAATAACCCTTTCTGCCTTAAGCTACCTAATAGCCATGACTTATCCATTAAACTACACAACTCCCCATTTTGTGTTCTTCTGTGGGGCCCACCACCTCCGCCTGGCCCTTCTCAACCACCCTGCTTCACCTGGCTAACTCACACCTGGTCTTACCTGCTGTCTTCCCTATCCCTTTCAAGCTGGCTGCTGTTATCCATGTAAAAATTACCACACTGAACAGAAATTGTCTGTTAATTTGTCCGTTTCTCCCACTAGACTGCATATTCTTACAGCATAATGTATCTTGTCTTTGAAATCTTCAGGGTGTAACAAATATTGGTCAAAAGTTGTTCTGCTTTGTCTTTAAATATCTTACCTTGTACGTATTTAATCTGCAAGCAACCACAATTTATAAAGAATGAAAAAAATTCTTAAATAAAACCACCGCTATTTTGTTTTAAAATAAGCAAATCATCTGTAAATGCTCTTCTCCATGTCCCCATCAACTTCAGAGATTTTAATAACAAGCAACAGAATGCTGACATTTGAGTTTTCTTTAATGAAGAACACTCACATTCTCAAAATCAGCCAGAGTCGTGCTTTTAGTAGCTCAGACAGAAGATATAACTGGTAATTAGGTTACTCAGACAAACTCTACACTGGGATGACCTGCAAGTTCAAAGCTGCCCTTTTGACCTCTTGACAAGTTTGTGGAAGATATATAGACATCATCTTCTGAGACTAACCACATGTGACAGTTTTGAGCTGGAAGCATTTGTTTGTTTGTTTATTGATTTGTTTTATGGGCTTAAAAAAAGCAGTGTAATGTAAGAGGCCGTCAGCTGATCCCAACTACACTGCAGGGTAGGAAGGAGAGTTAAGGTACTGTAGTGCACTAAATACAATGTTTAAAAAAGACAAAAGATAAGATACCTGCTTTGTAGAGGATGGATTTTAGGAGACTTGGGCAGCTTAGAAGCCTCAATTCCAAGAAGCTGGACAGCACCATTATCAGATGCTATGGCTAAATAGTGGGAGCCTTGGCAGAATGTAAGTGTCTTGACTCGCCCCCAATTCGGCTATATGTAAGAATAGATCTGAATGAAAGAAAAATAAAATTTTATTTATGGAACAATGTCACTGCTTATGTTAACTATCCACATGACTATTAGCAAGCAAAATTATTACTTTGAGGTTCATTTAATCCCCCGATCTCATGACAAAAACAATTTCCTCACAAAAAAAGTGGTACAAAAATCACCTTTTCTTCTGATATTTTAAATGGCCATCTGCACACACTTCTCTCTCTTATCACAGACTATCCCTCCTTTTTTTTTTCTTTTTTTTTTTTTGAGACAGGGTCTCACTTTGTTACCCAGGCCATAGTGGCCAGTGGAGCGATCACAGCTTACTGCAGCCTTGACCTCCTGGGCTCAAGTGATTCTCCCAACTCAGCTACCCTGGCAGCTGGGACTACAGGCATGCACCACCACGCCTGGCTAATTTTTTTGTAGAGATGAGGGTCTCACCATGTTGCCCAGGCTGGTCTTGAACTCTTTTCTAATGAGAACTCCCATACTTGTGGTCCTGATCCAACTCCCCTTTAACTCTTGGAATACCTTAAACCCTCACTCTTATACCCTTCAGTTATTCTGTCACACAGCTTGGCACAGAAGGAAAAGCACTGGCTTTGGAATCAAGGACTTCCACTACCAACTACTTATATGATGTTGGTCAAGCTACTTAATCAGTTGTATGCCTCAGTTTACACATCTACAAAACAAGGGCCGCCCTACTTCCCTAACTGGACTATGGAGAAAAATCACATATGTAAACCATAAAACATTCATAAATACAAAATTATAATATTCAGTCTCTCTCACACAAATGCTGACTTCTTAAGCTGTGTTTTCTACCCTCTTTCTTTAAATTCACTGCCAGACTTCTTGAATATACGATCTACACAGAGGAACTCAATCATCGCCAACTCCCTCCTCCATTACCCTCCATACAGACTACACCTTTACGCTTCTAAAGGGCCATACCGCTAAAAGTTCAAAAGTCTCTAATCACCAAACACATTCATCTGTCTTGTGTAATTTATTTCACATTATAAAAGTTAATGCATACTAAATGTACTAAAATATAGAAAATACAAAAATATAAAAACATTTGTAATAATACCACCCAGAGAGAAACACTATTAACATTTTGTTACATATCCTTCAAAAGGTTTTCCATACATATTATATTCACATTTGTTTTTTTAAAAAAAACTGTAATATTTCATGTATTTTATCCATCATCTCTCTCTAGTTGTTTTTCTTAATAACTTTACTAAAATACCATAAAATATATTTTAAAGTGCAAAATTCAATGATTTTTAGTATATTAACAGAATTCTGCACAAATCACCACTAAATGCAGACCATTTCCATTAATTAAAAGAAATCAAAAAATAAATTGTCCTCATACCCATTAGCGTTCATTCCCCATTACCCCCTGTCCCTAGCCTCTGGCAATAATGAATCAACTTTATTTTCTATGAATCTCCCTATTCTGGACATTTCATATAAATGCAGTCATACATTGTGTGGTTTTTTGTATCAGACTTCTTTCACATAACATAATGTGAAAGTTTATGCTGTGGTATGTAATATTTCATTCCTTTTTAAGCTGAAAATTATTCCATTGTACGGATACATCACATTTTGCTTATCTATTCATCTGCTGATAAACATATGGGTTATTTCCACTTTTTGACTATTATGAATAACGCTGCTATAAACATTTGTGTATAAGTCTTTATGTGGACAAATGTCTCAAAAACAATGCCCACAGGGGCCCCTCAGGGGCCCAATCAGTACTGTAGATGAGTAAAGACAGCCAGAGACAAGAAATGGCAGAGATGGGAGTGCCAGTATGCTTGGTCTCTCACAAATACTTAGGCTTTCTCTCCCCATCTCTTTTAATATTGACATATAATTCACGTATCACCAAATTTACCCTTTTAAAGGGGTTTATAAATAAAGTCACCACATTTTACAACTATCACCATTATCTAATTCCAGAACATTTTCAGCATACCCAAAAGAAACCCTGTACCCATTAGGTGTCTCTTCCCAATGCTCCCTTCCCCCAGCACCTGGCAATTACTAATCTATTTTCTGTCTCCATGGATATACCTAACTGAATATTTAATATAAATGAAATCATACAATATGTGGCCTTTGGATCTGGCTACTTTCACTTAACATACTGTTTTCAAGGTTTACTCACATTATAGCATGCAACAGTACATCATTCCTTTTTATGTGTAGTTTTCAATTGTATAGATATGCCACATTTTATTTATCTACTGAACACATGATAGAACTCGGTTTCTATTTTATGGCTATTATGAATAATTCTGCTATGAACATTTGTGTACAAATTTTTGTGTGAACATATGTTTTCAACTGTCTTAGGTATATACTTGGAATGAAATCATGGGGTCATATGGTAACTCTATGTCTACCTAATTTTTAAAGGCTACCAAAGTGTTTTCCAAAGTTACTGCACTATTTTTACATTCTCACCAGCAATGTATAACGCTTTCAACTTCTCCACATCCTAACACTTCTTACTGCCTTTTTTACTATAGCCATTGTAATGGTGTGAAGTAGTATCTCACTGTGATTTTGATTTACATTTCTCTAGTGAGTTAAGGAGCATCTTTTCACGTGCTTATTGGTCCTATTTGGAGAAACATCTATATTTACATCCTTTGTTTTTAAATTGGGTCATTTGTCTTTTTTATTGTTGAGTTGTAAGTGTTCTTTATACATTCTGAGTAATAGATCCTTCTCAAACATATGACTTCTCAGTTATTTCTCCCATTCTGTGGGTTGTCTTTTCAGTTTCTTGATAAGAGTCCTTGCACAAAGGTTTTTTAACACTGATGAAGCCCCCTTTGTCTATTTTTACCTTTGTCACTTGTGCCTTTAATTTCTCAGAAATCCTTACCTAAACCATGGTCATGAAGATTTACATGCCTATGTTTTCTTCCAAAAGTTTTATGGTTTTAGTTCTTACATTTAGTGTATGATCCATTTTGAGTAAGTCTATTGACATTCATCTTTTTCCATGTGGAAATCCTATATTCCCAGCACTATTTGTCCAAAAGGTCATTCTTTCCCCCCCCACTGAACTATCCTGATTCCTCTGCCAAAAAACAATGACCATAAATGTATTTCTACATATCAGTTCTATTCCACTGATCTGTATATCTACCGTTAGGCCAGTACTACAGTCTTGATTTACTATAGCTTTGTAGCAAGTTTTGAAATACAGAAGTGTGGGTCCTTCAATTTGGTTCTTTTCTTTCAAGATTGTTTTGGCTATTCTTGTATTTCTTTATGGATTTAGGATCAGGTAATCAATTTCAGCAAAAAAAAAAAAAAAAAAGAAAGAAAGAAAAAAAGGGCAGCTAGAAATTCCATAGAGATGGCACTGAATCTGTACATCAATTGAAAGGACTGCCATCTTAATGATATTAAGTATTCCATTCCATGAACATGGGGTTTCTTTCCATTCGAGTCTTCTTTAATTTCTTTCAATGATCTTTTATATTTTTCAGTATACAAATTTTATATTTTCTTGTGTAAAATTTATTCCCAAGTACTTTGTTCATTTTGATGCTGTGGTAAATGGATGGTTTCTTAAATTCATTGCTGGCATTTAGAAACGCAAGTGATTTTTATATAATTGTCTTGAATTCTGCAACTCTGTTGAACGTATTAGATCTAGTAAGTTTTAAAAATAATTATTAATTATTGCTAATTCTCTGTATATATGATCATGCTGGCTAACAGTAGTTTTACTTTTTCCTTTCCAATGTATATGCCTTTAATTTCTTTTTCTTACCCAAATGTCCTGGATAGAACCTCCAGTACAGTACTCAACTGGAAGTGGCAAAAGTGGACAATTCTTGTCCAACTCTTCATCTTAGGGGGAAAGTTTTCAATCTTTTACCATTAAGTACAATGTTAGTTGTAGGGTTTTTCGTCATAGATGGCCTTTATTCATTCTTTTCTATTACTAACTGGTTTGTTGAGTTGGTTTTAATCATAAAATGATACTGGACTTTGTCAAATATTTTCTGAGTTTGTCGAGATGATCATTTGGTCTTTACCCTTTATTCTATTAATATGGAACATTCATTAATTCATTTTCATATGTTGAACCAACATTATATTCCTAAGATAAATTGTACTTGGTCATATTATTTTTTACATGTTGGATTCAGTTTACTATTATTTGTTGCAGATGTTTATACCTATATTAATTACGGATATTGGTCGATAGCTTTCTTGTGAACTGTTTATCTGGCTGTGGTATCAGGTTGACATCTGCCTCAAAGAATGAGTTAAGAAAGTGTTCCCTCATTTATTTTTTGGAAGACTTTTTGAAGGATCGGTGTTATATTAGTCCCCTCTTATCTACAGTTTCGCTTTCCCTGGTTTCAGTTACCTGTGGTCAACTGTACTCAGAAAAGATTAGATGGAAATTCCAGAATAAACAATTCATAAGTTTTGAATTGTACACTATTCTAAGTAGTGTGATAAAATCTCACACTGTCCTCCTCCCTCCTGCCCAGGACTTGAATCATTCCTTTACCCTGCTGAATACATTACCTGCCCATTGGTCAGTTAGTCACTTAGTAGCTGTCCCAGTTATTAGACTGATAATCACAAGGAGGGTGAGTACAGAACAGTAAGACATTTTGAGAAACACGAGACTCTATTCACTTAAGTTTTATTAAAATATATTGTATTAACTGTTCTATTAGTGTTGTTGATCTTTTACTGTGCCTAATTTAAAAATTAAACTTTATCACAGATATATACATACAGCAAAAACCACAGTATACATAAAGTTTAGTACTATCCAAGGTTTGGGGCATCCACTAGGGATCTTGGACCATATCTTCCACACACAAGGGAGAACTACTATAATTCTTTAAACCTTTAGTAGAATTCACCATGACACTATCTCAGCCTGGGCTTTGTGGGAGGTTTTTTGATTACTAATTTCTTTAATGTTATAGGTCTATTCAGATTTTATATTTCTTCTTAAGTCATTTTCAGCAGTTTGTGTCTTTCTAGGAATTCATCCATTACATCTAGGTTATCTAATTTGTTGGCATACAATTGTTCATGGTATTCCCTTCACAGTATTCTTTTTTTATTTCCGTTAAGTCAATAGCAATGTCCCCTCTTCAATTCCTGTTTTTAGTAATTTGAGTCCTCTCTTTTTCTTGATCACTATAGTAAAGATATGCCAATTTTGTTGATCTTTACAAACAACCAATTTCTACTTTTGCTGATTTTTTTTTTCTGTTCTCTATTTCATTTATGTCCTCTTTAGTCTTAATCACTCCTTTCTATGTGCTTTAAGTTTGTTATTTTTCTAGTTTCTTAAGGTTAAATTACTAATTTGGGATCTTTCCTCTTTTTTAATATAAATGTTTACAGTAATAAATTTCCCTTTTAGTACTCCTCTAGATCCATTACCCAAGTTTTAGTATGCTGTTCCCATTTTCATTCATCTCAAAGTATTTTCTAATTTCCCTTTGAAACACTGGGTATTTAGCCATATGTTGTTTAATCTTCATGTATTTGAGAATTTCCCAACTTCCTTTCTGTTACTGATGTCTAGTTTCATTCCACTTTGGTTAGCAAACATACTTCATATGCTTCCAATCTTTTAAAATTTATTGAGGTTTGTGATCTAATATATGGTTAAATATAGAAAAGATTCCATGTACACTTAAGGAAAATTCAAATTCTGCTGTTCCTGAGTGGAGTATTCTACTGATATCAGTTCAATCTGGTTGCTTTGTAGTGTTGCTCACATTTTCTACTTCTTTGCTGATATTATGCTTAGTTTTTCTATCCATCTTGAAAATAAGCTATTAAAGGCTCCCACTATTATAACTGAATTATCTATTTTTTCCCTTTAATTCTGTCGGTTTTTGCTTAGTATGTTTTTGGGGCTCTGTTAAGTATGTTTGTAATTGTTATGTCTTCCTGAACTGATCCTTTTATCATTACCAAATGTCCTTGGTTGTCTCTAGGAGTAATTTTTGTCTTAAAGTTTTTTTTATCTGACATTAGCCATTCCATCTCTTTTTTGTTTGTTTTTTTGAATCAGAGTCTTGCTCTGTAACCCAGGCTGGAGTGCAATGGCGCAATCTCGGCTCACTGCAACCTCCACCTCCCGGGTTTCAAGTGATTCTCCTGCCTCAGTCTCCCAAGTAGCTGGGACTACAGGCTCATGCCATAATATGCCTGGCTAAATTTTTTTGTATTTTTAGTAGAGACAGGGTTTCACCATGCTGGCCAGGCTGGTCTCGAACTCTTGACCTCAGGTGATCCACCCGCCTTGGCCTCCCAAAGTGCTGGGATTACAGGTGTGAGCCACCACGCCCGGCCTAGCTTTCTTAAATACTATTTGCATGGTTTATCTTTTCATTTCTTTTACTTTCAGCCTATTTATGTCTTTAAATCTAAAGTGTGTCTCTCACACTCACACATAATAGCACATAGTTGTACTGTGTTTTTTTTTACCCTTTCTACCAACTCTGCCATTTATAAGTTGTAGTTGCTCTGAGAATACAATTAACATCTTAAAATAATCAAATCAATACCAACTTAACTTCAATACACAAAAACTTTGCTCTAATATCTCTGTTCCCTCCTCCCTCCTCTGTGTAACTATTGTCATATAAATTACATGTCTACATGTTATAAGCCCATTGACACAGTCCTACAATTTTCTCTCTATGTAGTCATCTTTCAAAATCAGATAGCAGGTAACAGGAGTTACAAACAAAAATAATTTGTACTTTTATACTTATCTTTACTAGTGCTCTTAATTTCTTTTTATGGATTAAAGTTACTGTATCATATTCTTTCATTTCTGCATAAAGGACTCCCTTTAGTACTTCTTTTAGGGCAAATCTGTTGGCAGTAAATTCCCTATTTTTATTTATCTTCAAATGACTTAATTTTTCCTTTGTTTCTGAAGGACAATTTTACTGCCACAGAATTATTGGTTGACAGTCTTTTCCTTTCAACACACTGACTTCTGGCCTCTATCATTTCCGACTTAAAATCAACTGTTAATTTTATGGAAGATCCCTTGTATGTGATGAGCTACTTTTCTCTCTTTGCTTTCAATATTCTGTGTTTATCTTCCAACAGTTCGTTTATTATGTGTCCAAGTATGGCTCTCTTAATTTTATCCTATTTAGAGTTCACTGAATTCTTGGGTCTGCAGATTAATGTTTTCCAACAAACATGAAAAGTTCTCAGCCGTTATTTCTTCAAATATTCTTTCTGTCCCCTTTTCTCTCTCCTCTCCTTCTGGAACTTTTATTATGCATGTGTGAGAATATTTCATAGTACACCACAGAGGTCTCTGAGGCTCTGTTCATTTTTCTTTATTCTTTTCTCTTTGTGCCTCTGACTGGAAAATATCAACTATCTTCAAATTCTCTAATTTTTTGCTCTTATCAGCGGAAATCTGCTACCGAGGCTCTCCAATAATTTTTTCAGTTATTGTATTTTTCAGTTCCAGAATTTCTATTTTATGATTTCTACCTCTTTATTGATATTGTCTATTTGGTTAGACACTGTTCTCATACTTTCTTTTAGTTATTTAGACATGGTTTCTTTTAGTTCTTTGCACATACTTCTAATAGCTGATTTAAAGTCTATGTCTAGTAAGTTTTTTTCCTGTGTAGAAGCCATCCTTATCTGTTTCTTTGCCTAACTTTTAATCTTTTGTTTAAAACTGTCCATTCAAAATTAATATAATGTGTCAATTTTGGAAATAGGATTCCAAAGCTATTGCTATTTGTTTGTTTAATGACTTTCCTAGACTAATTCTATAGAGTCTGTATTCTTTGTCATATGTGGCCAATGAAGTCTCTGTTGAGTTAGGTAACTGGTCACCTAATAACTTGGCACGTATTTCCTTCAATGCCTTGACAATGAAGTGTTCCAGCCTTTTACTGAGGGTTTTGATTATGTTGTGGCATACCTTCAACACTCCATCAAGCATTTTACAACTCTGCTTTTCTTCAGTTCTTGCTTGTACAGAGTCTCAAAGCCAGCCAGACATGAGAATTTGTTCCTTCCTGGGTATGTGCACAACTCTACACATACATGTGGTCTTATAAGAACCCATAAATAAATCAAAACTTTTCAAAGGCCCATATGGACATCTCATTAGCCAGTTCTTCCTTTTAAGCTTTGTCTGCCTCTTGATGCCACCTCAAGATAACTGCTAGGTTAAATAAATGGTGCTATTTTCAACAAGTGCCCTGTGAGTAAGAGTTTTCTCAAAGAACAAGGTATGAGCCAAGTCAAATAAAGATGGGCCCTGAAAATCTGGAACTTCTCAGTCATCTGGCACAGAGGTCAAATAGTGACAATTCTCTGGAGATGGGGCTTTTGGGGAGTTCCAATGCCATTATGACCTACCTCTCCACTGACTACTAAGGAGCTAGTTTTCATGGCTATCATAGTTGTGAGGCTGTTTTCCAGACTACCATAGAGCTGGTAAAGGGGGGATGAGATTATGGAAAGTTAAAGACCACATGGCTCACTGTTCTTATTGAGAGTCAGGTGATTTTCTTGAATCCACTTTGGACTGTTGCAAGGCTTCAGAAGATTTCCAAAGTTCTCAGAAAATTAACTTCGACAGTCTTTGCCACTATTCTCCTTGCTTTAGGGAGGAACAGATTTTTGGAGGCCCTTACTCTGCCATTCCAAAATAGAAACCCCATACTCTTCTGAAACCTAATTTTCAAACACACAATTATCAGTATCTTTCACTGATAACTGCTGCTGAACTTTTAGTTTGCTCCTAGTTTTTTATTATAAGGAAGGCAATCTGAACAGTCTTTAAATCTCTGAGTTTATTCTTAGTTACTTCCTTAGGATATGTACATCATAAAGGCTTGTGATACATATATTGCCAAAAAAAAACCTCCAGGGAAGAGGTTATCAATTGCATTCCACCAGAGGGCATTGTATGAAAGTGCACCAGTGGCATTACGAGGTTTTCATGCTAGTAGGGTTTTTGTCTCATTTGAGAGAGGCCTAGATATTGCTTTCTAAGTTTTCTCTTTCATTGTAGTTTGTAATACTAACTTCAATGGTTTCTTCTTTCCCTTTCTTGTCCCTCTCTTCCTGTTCCAAAACTTCAATTTCTTAAGATTCAGACATCAGGCCTTTGTTGCTCTTCATATTCTCTTTACTTCATAGTCACTCAAAAACTTTGACTTTCTTTTTTTTAAATGTTAATTTTCTGAGACAGAGTTTCGCTCTGTTGCCAGGTTGGAGAGCAGTGCCGTGATCTTGGCTCACTGCGACTTCCGCCTCCAGGGTGCCAGCAATTATCCTGCCTTAGACTCCCAAGCAGCTGGGACTACAGGCATGTGCTACCATGCCCAGCTAATTTTTTTTTATTTTCTGTATTTTTAGCAGAGACAGGGTTTCAAAATGTTGGCAAGGATGGTCTTGATATCTTGACCTCGTGATCCGCCCGCCTCAGCCTCCCAAAGTGCTGGGATTACAGGCATGAGCCACCGTGCCCGGCCCCAAAACTCTTACTTTCAATACTACCAGGGACTCTAAAATGTGTAACCCTAACACTGACAGTTTTCTTTTGTACCGTTCATATTTTCACTGTGACAGAACTCCACTTATTTTACTATCACCCCAATTTCAACAAATAACCAAATGCATCCATCTCCCCTAAAATTGAGAAGCTGAATAAGCCAGAAATAAGGTGGCATAAGAAGAAAAGACAGAAAATATAATTTAGAATACTATAAAGGAAGATGTTGAAAAATGTGTGCAACAGTTTAGAAAAACAGCAATTTTTCAAGAACTAGTCCCAAAAGGACAAACTGAAAATTTAACTCAAATAAGGAAAAAGAAAATGGCAGAGACAAGATCTAGGTAGTGTAAATTACCAATCATAATTCAGTAAGAAAATCAGGACTGGGAACTGAATGGTCGACCAACATCATGCATGGGGGAAACTCCTCTTAGAATGTACTAGTAACATTTCCTAAGAAAACACATTTATTTTGCTCTTCTTTCCCTGCCACCGGCTGTTCCCACTTGGCTCTAGCAGTAAGAATTGCTTCCTTTTCCACTCAGTAGTCAATAAAGGCATGTGATAAGGGCAACACATTGCATTCTCTTACCTGCTTTCCCAAGCCAAGGCCCACGTCAGCCCACAAACAAGAGAGCAGGTGTTAAAGCAAAAGAGTAGCTGGGTTCAGAGATCGATCCAATCTCCTAATCATACAGACTTCCCAAATTCTATAAAGTCAGCTAAATTACCAAAATTTGGGGGATATTATTATCTGAAATGTGATACCGAAATACCACTGTCTGAAGCATGACACTGGGATGCAGAAGGTTTGACCTTAATAAAAATCACTTGAGAACTAACAAGCAGGGTTTTTGCAATTTATCATCCTAATAAAGGGGACAGTGAATCCAACTGATAATGGTAACAAAGAACTATCTGGAAAACAATTATCAGGAAGAGGTACTTAAAATGCTAAGAATGGGCCCCATTTGGTGGCTCACGCCCATAATCCCAGCACTTTGGAAGGCTGAGGTGGGCGGATCACTTGAGGTCAGGAGTTCAAGACCAACCTGGCCAAGAATGACCACTCTCTGCTAAAAATACAAAAATTAGCCAGGAGTGGTGGCATGTGCCTATAGTCCCAGCTACTCCAGAGGCTGAGACAGGAGAATCATTTGAACCCAGGAGGCGGAGGTTGCAGTGAGTCAGGATTGCACCACTGTACTCCAGTCTAGGTGACAGAGAGAGACTGTTTCTAAAACAAAAAGAGGAAAAAGCTAAGAATGATCAGGAAAAAAATCAACAGAATGGTAGTAGCAGGGAAGAAGGGAGCAGAGATTTAAAAGAAAGGGATAGAAGGGAACATCCTGGTATGATGGTCAAATTCCGTATCTTGGGAGGGATTCAGGATGCAGAGGTATTTTTTGTCAGAACTCATGGAAGAGTTCACTTAAGATCTGTGTACTTCATAGCATTCAAATTTTATATCAAGAAGAAAAAGAGCTATAAATATTACAATCCTGTGAATGATGTGCACACTGAAGTTTTTAGAGGGCACACACTAACATCTGCATCTTATTATGAAATCATTAAAAAAAAAATGGGGCCAGGCAGTAGCTCAAACTTGCATCCCAACACTTTGGGAGACTTGAGAGGGGAGGATCTCTTTAAGTCAGGAGTTCAAGATCAGCCTGGACAATGTGGTGAGAACCCATTTCTCAAATAAAAACAATTTTTTGAAATTAGCTGGGTGTGGTGGCATGCACCTGTAGTCCTAGTTACCTGGGAGGATGAGGCGAGAGGATGGCTTGAAGCCCAGGAGTTCAAGGTTACAGTGAGCTATGATCAGGCCACTGCATTCTAGCCTGGGCAACAGAGTGAGACCCTGTCTCTAAAAAATAAAATAAAAATAAAAATTTTAAAGACGAGATTAATGGGAGGTGGATAAATAGTTGTAAAACATAGCAAATATAGCAAAATCATTAAGTATAGAATCTAGGTGGGAAGTACATGGATGTTCACTGTGAAACACTTTCAACTTTGCTCATAGATTTGAAAACTTTACAGTAAAATGTTGACCAAAAAAACTGCTACATGGACCTAGGATTCTTTTACTTCTTTTAAAATTATGTTCTGACCAAATACAACACCATGAGAGAATGAGGAAAAACACAATAATTAAGCATAGTGTAAAAATACAGAGCCAATCAGCGCAAAATCTTATCAGGCTGGTAAGTAAAAAGTAAACTTTTAAATTATTTTAGTTATCAAAGATACTTTGCTATTTGATGATTTTGTGGTCAATGAACTTATAACAAGAAAAGAACCAGTGATTCCCCACATCTTTTTACATAGATGAGATTCAATTCTGATTTCTAGCAGCTTTCTTTTCAGACCAAACTAGGCAAAGAACAAGAATATGGTAGAACCAACAGAAAGAGAAAGAGAGAAATAGTAAGGAGGACAAACTGCAAATCAGATAGGGACATACTTAAAAAGTTGTACAAGTCTAAAATACTTCTCATAATCACACTTATCAAAATCACATCATGCATAAAGTCTTAGGGATTTGAAATCATAAATTATCTCCTTGTCCACAGCAGTGGGGCAATGGGACACTATTTGTTTTCCTTATACAGTTAGCCATTCCATCATTTTTTTTACTTTTCTCATGAGAAAAGTACGTTTTTCCCACTACCAAGCCACCACCTCTTGCCTGATTATGTAACAGTGTCTAACTGCGTCTGTCCTGCTCCTCTTCAGTCTATTCGCAACATAACAGCCAGAGTAATTCTGTGACAACTAACTCAGATCATCTCTCTCCTCTACTAAGAACTCTTCAAAGCCTCCCCCACCTCACTCGGAGTCAAAGTGAAAGTATCTAATCGGCCCCTCTTACTCCATCTTGCTCACTCCGCTCCAGTCACAAAGGCCTCTCTACTGTTCCTCAACCTTGCCAAACACATTTCTTCCTCAGGGCCTTTGAAATGCCTGTTTCCTCTGCCTGGAATGTTCTTCCACAAGATATCCACAAGGCTTTCGCTCACTTTTTTTCAAGTCCTTCCTCAAATGTCATTTTCTCTATGAAGCATTCTCTGGTTAATTTATTTAAAATTCTACGCTACCCCACCTGTACTGAATTTCCTCTCTTTCCTGCTATATGTTTTACCACTATTTTTTTTAACCATCTAACACAATAGATGTTTTACTTATACTTTCATTGTTTTTCACTTTCCACTAGAAGGTAAGCTCCACAGAAAAGAGATTTTTGTCTATTTATCATTGCTGTATGCCTGGTACCCAAAACAGTGGTTTTTATAGAGTAAGCACTCAATAAACATTTGTTGACTTGAATTAATGAACTGATCCATTCCTGAGCATATGGTACCTGGTAGTGGTGGTCTTCCCCCTCCATCTTTTGACTGTTCCAGATTTTCACTGTGCCATCATTTGAACATGTTGCAAAAAGTGAGTGTTCATCAGAGACTCTAATTCGATTCACAGCAGATTTATGCTCATGAAGATGGGCAACTAATAGCCCTTTAGGACGCCATCCTAAGGAAAAGCAAAGGAGGTATCATTTTTTATTTTTTTATTTTTTATTTTTTCTTTTCTTTTTTTCTTTCACATGCATGTTTATAGCAGCAAAGGAGGTATCATAAACTATAGTTTACAAATACAATCTCCCCCATCACCCCCCAGTTACAATAACCAACAACCAGCTTGAAAACAATCATAAGAACTAAAATATTTAAAAGTTCCAATAGTTAGCCAATGAAGAGTGGTCTACTGGACCATGACAGATATTAATTGAGACATCAATTTAGCAATTAAGTGTTACTTTAATAACTTCAGAAAGGCAGCACCTGGGGCCCTTCTCCAATATCTGAGAAGACAAAGCAGTTACCTGAAAATGAAGGCACAGGGGTACCTGCTACCTCTGAAATCTCTGACTACTGACTCAGCAGCATGGGGTAATGATTACCCTAGTCTACAGAAACTGGGCACTAGAAGGCCCCGTTCCACCATACATAAAAGTGAGACCTTGAGCTACTTATTTAAACTCTCTGAGCTTTAATTTCCTAAACGTAAAATGAGGGGCATATTACTTAACCCAAAGGACACTATCTGGACAAATGAGTTATATACAAGAGTCTAACACTATCCCTAGCTTACAGCAAATACCTAAATTTTGGCTGATTCTCTTTTTACCTGAAATTATTTATTCTATGGTATAAACACATTAGTATAAATGGTATTATAAATTACGGCCTCAGAACATTCATGGACTTTCCAGTATTTTGACATTTGTAACCTATGTTTTCTTATGTATATTCTTTTTGAGTATAATTTCCTCTATAATGAATTATACATTTCCTGGGGTCACAGAAACTATGTCTTATCCATTCATGATTCATTCACAGCACCTAACACAGGTATTGTCTTCAATGTTCGATAGCTTCTTCTGTATAACAGTTCATTATATTTAATACCAGATGATTTTAAAATAAAACAGAAAGCTATGCTAAACAGCATACTGTACTGGGAATCAGCACTGTGCCAACTGGAGTAGTGACAGTGTCATTTTAGAAACGATTTCTTTTCAAGAAACAAAAATGAAACTAAAACCACTGCCAAACTGAGTTTACTCTAAGAAAAAAAAAAAAAATGTTTCCCCTTAGATCTCTGGCTCATATGTGTGATAACAGGAGCTAAATGTGATTTTTAAGAATATGCTGTATTTGAAAGTGATCAAAAACACTTTGTCATGAAGTCTAATAATCTACCAGGCTAGGCTGAACATTTCCATCTAGAGAAATCAATTTCACACAACTATTGAACTGTAGAAAGAAAAAAATCAAGAGTCCAACAGTCACTGCACATTTCTTGAACTACAAAATTTGACATCTTTTCTGTGATTTCCTAAATAAAATGCGTTACTCTACTAAGTATAATATGCCACTTATAACGACAGATTCTATCATAAAATACAGTAGACAGTTTATGGTCAATTTTTTACTTTTTTTTTTTTTTTTTTTTTTTTTTTGAGATGGAGTCTCGCTCTGTGGCCAGGCTGGAGTGCAATGGCACGATCTCAGCTCACTGCAACCTCTGACTCCAGGGTTCAAGCAATTCTCCTGCCTTGGACTCCCAAGTAACTAGGACTAAAGGCACTGCACCACCATACCCTGCTAATTTTTGTATTTTTAGTAGAGACAGGGTTTCACCATGCGGGCCAGGATGGTCTCAATCTCTTGACCTCATGATCTGCCTGCCTCAGCCTCCCAAAATGCTGGGATTACAAGAATGAGCCACCGTGCCCAGCTTACTTTGTGCTGTTTTTAAAGTAGGGCTGGTATATAATATTGATTCATATCACAAAAACAGTTTAAACATTTAAAAAATTCCAAAATATTTATTTTCAAAAGAAAATTTATGCTACTTACAATGCTACTTGCCGCTTAACAGTACCTTCCAAATCTTTAAATCACTGACCTTTAGCAGCATTTTCCCAAGTCCATATCAGTAGCCCATGGGAATTCACATGATTTGTAAATATCTATATATAAGCACACTATGCATCTTCCCAATTCCAACTTTTATCATTAAAATGTAGAGATAGAAACTCAAAAATATTTTTACATCCACAAATCTGCTATCAAAGTCTAGCTCTGCTATATTACACTAGGCAAGTCTGTTGAGATAGCTGAGTCAAATTTTCATTTGAAGTATCTCTAAATTGCTTTTAAGCCTTAACAGAATATAGGAGTGTTTCCTCAAATTTGTAATGTTGATCATCGTTAAGGGGTAGGGCTAGAAGTGATGTTGTTTTCTTTTTATTTATTTAATTGTTGTTGTTGTTACTGTTATTATTATTAAAACGGAGTCTTGCTCTGTCACTCCGGCTGGAATGTAGTGGCGTGATCTTGAGTCACTGCAACCTCCACCTCCCGGGTTCAAGCAATTCTCCTGCATCAGCCTCCCAAATAGCTGGCATCAAAGACATATGTCACCACACCTGGCTAATTTTTGTATTTTTAGTAAAGACGGGGTTTCACCATGTTAGCCAGGCTGGTCTCAAACTCCTGACCTCAGGTGATCCACCCACCTCAGCCTTCCAAAGAGCTGGGATTACAGGGGTGAGCCACCACCCCTGGCCTGTTTTCTTTTTAAAAATACTCATGATTTTCTAAATTTTCTAACTTTTTCTTAAATAATATTAATGAAAGTATATTAAACCCTCCAGAAATTAAAAGCAGAAATTTGGTGTCAAGCCAGACATTCAAATGAGAAAGCAGCAAGACATTAAGCAGGTAAAACCTCATACTATAAATAGGAAAAATGAAGCACAGATGGCTACATTATTAAGTGATTGGCCTAAATACGACTTTGCAAGTTGCCCCCACAACTAAAAAGATCCAAACTCCACAAATAATAACAAGATTTCTTACTCACTGCTTTTTCCTCTGGGTTTCTCAAATAACATTTTTTGTTCTTACGTCTTTTGTCTGGCAGTTAAGTATTCATTTCCTCCATTAGATTCTAGCCTTAAGCACCTAGCCTAGACTACAACTACCTTGATCAATGGAACTTTTACCTGGTGGTGGTGGTTTACTCTCCCATTCAGCATTTTCCATCATTTGCTTAGCTATTCTCAGCATTGCACTGCTCCCGCTTCTGTTGAATGAGTTGCTGAAGTTCAGTTTTACAAGTTGTGATCCGAATTTGATAGGTGGATGGTAAGATTGTACTACTTAAAACTGGTATTACTGGTTTTTTATTTTGGACAGTTGTTACTTCTGGAACCTACAAAACAAATAGAATTCTAAGTATTTATGTCATAAGAAAAGTATATTTGAAGATAAAAAACATACGTTTTTATCTATGCATTATAACAGCTTTTTGTCCTCATCAATGTACCAATTTTAAAATCCATTTAAATACAATTAAATTTTATCAATAAAAAACCTAGTTAACATGAAGTTTAATGACAAATGCTACATTTCCAAACCTCTACATCTATCTATCTATCTATCTATCTATCTATAAACTGACTGCACAAAAATAACATTAAACAAAAATTCTCATTAATTTAAGTGAAAAGAAGAAATGAAATTTCAATTGAATTAATCTGGTTCAATTAATACTTTTTATTTAAGGTATGGCTGGCTAGGAAAGAGCTGCCTTAAATTACAAACTTATTTCAAATATAGATGCTCCTTGATTTACAATGACATTACATCCCAATAAGTCCATCATAAGTTGAAAATATCATTAAGTCGAAAATACATTTAATACACCCAACTACTAAACATCACACCTTAGCCTTGCCTAGCTGAAACATGCTCAGAACCCTTACATTAGCCAACAGTTGGGCAAATTATCTAACACAAGGCCTATTTTATAATAAAGTGTGAATATCTCATATAACTTACTGAAATTTGTACTGAATACAAAGAATGGGATGGCTATATGGGTACCAGAAGTACAGTTTCTACTGAATGCATATCACTATTACACCATATAAAGTCAAAAAATCCTATATATATAAAGTCTAACCATCATTAAGTCAGGAATGGTCTGTACATGAAAAGCATCATGACATTTATCACACGTAGGAAACTTGGGACTTCTTCCCAGAAGTATTTTTGCTACTTTACAAATATGGCTATGTTATATTAGAGGAGGAATAAAAAAGATCTGAAATGTTCACTGCAGCCTAATTATAATCACAGTTCATAATAATGTCTTCAACCCACAATTTCAGATCACTTTATTGGCAAGTACTCTAAAATGAGACCTCTTTAGTACTTTCAATAACTAGATTTCCTTCTCACTATAAAATTAAAGATAAACCTGTCTTAGAAAGAAATACGTCCTCCCTAAAAGACAAGTCACCATACTGATTTTTCCACTATAGTACACAGTCTTTAAACATCCAAATTAGCAAAACGGAGTTCAAAGACATTAGGAAGACTATTGATGGGTGACAGTACCTGTGGAGAAGTTGACAAAGGGACACAAATGCCAGCAGAGGACTCAGAACGAGGAGGCTTCCCAGTCTGAATCGCCTCCTGGTCACTCCCTTTAGGTAGGGCCTGTGGCATGTTTGGTGGTTCCAGTGACCCAAACATGCTTTTCCATTCTTCATTTACATTTGAGTCTTGTTTTACATGTTTTCTAGCTATGAAAATATTCAGAATAGTTAGTCTCAAGGTAGCCTTTCAAACATTATGTGCTTTTATTGCCTTTGGAGGGGAACAGGAGAGGGGGTGGGAACAGTAATACATTTCATATTCTATCTGTTCCTTAAGATTTCTAATTTATTCATATTCATGTATCAACTCACTAACTCTCACTTCATCTCTAGGGCAGATGGAACAGATGTGCTTCCAATGGTGTTAATAATAAGACCTAATTACTTCCTAGTTTCCCAAGGCCAGCTCAATTTCAAGTAACCACTACATCTAAAGTAGCGAATAGTAAGAAAATGGCATGTTTTAATTTGCATTTATAAAATTATTTACCTTTCATATATGTGCATTCCATTCTATCAGTTACCTGTTCCTATACTTCATTTTTCCTTCTGGCTTGCTTTCTCTTATTAATTTGTATACTTTATGTATTATGGATATAAACCATTAAAACTTAAGTTACAAATACTTTTTCTCAAATTTGGCAATTAGAAGTTTATTTCAAACATAATTCATTAGCTGCCTTCAAAATCTAATGCTAGAAGAGGAAATTTTAAAGGCATTTAATTGGCAGTGTATAAATATGCAAAAAGGGTACGTACAAGATCTTAAAAAAAACTTCATACAATCAATGTCAATGTCACAAGAGCTCACAGTTTCAAACCTGATGACTGCAAATGATTAAGTCTTGTCTGGTCTCTACTCTTGTATTTCATTGTTAACAGCAAAACCATTTTTTTTTTAAATTCATTGGGCATTACCTACTAATAACAAACTAGAAAGCTTGATACCATTTTACATAGACTATTGTTCTTGGGTTGCTGGTTAAAGGATTAAAAAATAGAATTTCGGCCTTGCACAGTGGCTCACGCCTGTAATCCCAGCACTTTGGGAGGCCGAAGCGGGCAGATCACCTGAGGTCAGGAGTTCAAGACCAGCCTGACCAACATGAAGAAATCCCATCTCTACTAAAAAATACACAATCAGCCAGGCATGGTGACACATGCCTGTAATCCTAGCTACTCGGGAGGCTGAGGCAGGAGAACTACTTGAAGTCAGGAGGCAGAGGTTGTGGTGAGCAGAGATCGCGCCACTGCACTCCAGCCTGGGCAACAAGAGCGAAACTCCATCTCAAAAAAAAAAAAATAGAATTTCATCTTCAATCATACACCTCATGGTGGCAACGTGATTTTACTTAAAAACAGAGCTTTAGAATCAGACCTTGGTTTGTCACATAGAGGTGTGATTCTGCAAGTTACTTAATCTCATAACTGTTAGTTCACTTCCCCACTTTTCCTCCCCAAAATCTGCCTGCTAAGTAATGAAGTCACTGTATTTGAAAGTGCTTTATCTGTGAAGTGGGGCTTCTTTTACGTTATTAATTAGCTAAAAATCAGTTTTATGAAATAACAAGTAACAACAAGCTACACACACACAAACAAGCATACTAACCCCGTTTGTCATCTGGTTCTTGTTTGGTTTTAACGAGATCAACTTGTCTCCCAGTTATGCCTAAAGCTGCCAAGTCAATTACACCTTTCTGACTACTATCATGAAGATGGCTCTGATCCACTATATTGGCCTTTGCTTTATTAGATTTCATCATGAAGTCTTTCAGTGCCAGAAGCTTGTCTTCCTCTTCCTCTGTCATTCCCTAAAACCAAATAAAACCGTATGTTTTAGTGTATTCTCACAAGTAATAAAAACAGACTGCAGAATGACTAGTGGGACAAATCACCCATTTTAAAACTGAAAGAGTCAGAAGGGTGAAACAACCAAGTGCAAGTGAAAATAAAGTAACAATACAGAATGACCTGTCACTACTAAGATCGCCCAGAACACTCCATTAGGGCACTTTGTAATTTGTACCATGATTTATATCTTAACTTTCTTCCTAAAGGAAAGTATTCAAATATACCTCATCTTTGGAATTTCCAAAGAACTTAAAACAATGTGTCATACCTAATAATCTTTAAAACACAACTGTGGAATAAATATTATCTAAACAAAAACTCTGAATGTACAATATTAAGCAAAAGAAAGTGTACCTCCTTCAACCTTGCCCCTAGTTGTGTTGAGAAATTTATACTGAATGAGTATGTGAAGGCATTCTATGATATATAAAATATACTATTCAACTCAGGAACTGATTGGAATGCTGCCTGAACTGCAAATCTAAGCAACAAACCCAGTAGCATTGTAGGATAATGGCTGGAGTCAGACTGCCTAGTTCAAATTCCAGTCCTAATTACTAATTACTATATCTGTGTATCTCTATTTATCTATAAAGATAATTACTACCATGCATCTTATCAGATTATAGTGAAATTTAAATGTTAATCCACCTAAAATACTTATCGCACTTGAAACTGACAATAAGTAATCAATCTAAATAATTCATTGGCAACTTAAATATTCTGATAAATGTGCCAGTTCTACATGTCTTTCTTTCCAATCATCCACAGAATCCTCTGGTACATTCTTATCATGCCAAAAGAATAAAAAACATTCATTTAATAAAATGTCAGTCCCCCTGAGGCCTCAATCTAGAATCCCACTAGAGTTGAGAGTCATATTCACAATTCTCAGGCAGACTATGATAAAACCAAACCTAGGAGGGCACAAAGCTAAAAAACATGAAATAAAATTGCATTAAAGTACAATAATAATAGACATACTCTTGACTAAATCCCAGTGTTCACTTGCAATACTTGTTTATTTTCACGTCTGCTCCTGTAATTCGCGTTAAATAGAAAATAGCTACTTTACAGCTGAAGTAAGGGCTCTCTTTTTGTTAGTCTACATTTTAGTCCACAAAAGAGAGGGCCACAATGAGGGCCATAAATAGGAATGAAGTACAATATATGCTACATTAGAGGGACCTTAAAAACATTAAGATCAGTGAAAGAAGCCAGACACAGAAGGCCACATACTGCATAATTCCATTAACATGAAATGTCCAGATTAAGCAAATCCAGAGAAACAGAAACTAGACTAGTGATTGCCAGGGGCTAAGGGAAAGAGAATGACTACTAATGGATACAGGGTTTCTTTTGAGGGTGATAAAAATGTTGTGGAATTTAACACTGGTGACAGTTGCATAACTTTGTGAATGTACTGAAAACCAGTGAGTTGTACACTTTACGAGTGAATTTTATAGTAGTGAATTGTATCTCAATAAAAAAAATGTTAGCACTGCACCATCAAAAAAACCAAACAAATTGACAAGGACATTACAAGAAAGGAAAACTACAGGACAAGCTTGTTCATAAACTCAAATGTAAAAATTCCACTAAAGTAGTAACAAACCAAACCCAGTATATATAAAAACATTTTTATCTATTTATATTTTATGTATTTTTTAAAACTACATTTATATACAGATACAATATGACGAACTTGTGTTTATTTCAAATATCCAGGGAATAAAGTAAGTTTAAAAAAAAAATCAACATATTTCAACACATAACAGAATAGAAAAACCATATAATACTCTCAATAGATAAAAAAACATGATAAAATTTAACATTCTACCAATAATAATCTTAGCAAGCCAGAAAGTGAAGAGGATTTCCTTATTCTGTTCAAAAGATTGTACAAAAAAACTAATAGCAAAAATCAAATTGAATGGTATAATGTTCAGCGTTTTCCCTGATATGAGAAACAAGGATGCCCACTCACATTAAATCTCTTTAATACTATATACATATCCTATCATTTAAATAAGGCAAGGAAAATAAAGGTATTCAGATTGGAAAAAAATAAATAAATTGGTCACTTCAAGCATCATACAATTGTGAATGTACAAATTCAAATGAAAATGTACAAGCAAATTATTATAAGTTTTATGAGGTTGCTGGATACAAGGAAATATAAAAATTTTTCCATATACCAACTACAAACAAAATAATGTTTTAATATGTCAATTGTAATAGCATTTAAAAGAATCAAAAGTGACAAGCTGACTTCTATAGGTTCAATGTAATCTCAATCAATATATCAACAAATTTTTATTATATAGTGGCAAGCTGACTTGAAAAAAATCACATGGAAAATGTATAAGAAAATGTTAAGAACTAAGGATAACCAAGAAAATCTTGGGGGAAAAAAGAAAAAAAAAAACAAGCTGGGAGATGTTTTCTTCGTATCATAAATCAAGCCTAAGTTATGGTAACCAAGAAAGTGCAGTGCTAGCCTAAGTCCATAAACATACCCACAAACTTCAGCTTCTGACCATGATGAAATAACAGGGACCAAACTACACACACACACACACACACACACTCACACTCACACTCTCTCTCTCTCTCTCTCTCTCTCTCTCTCTCTCACTTTTCAGGCATGAGAAAACAGGCAGACAGGGCTACAATGCCTAAAATGTTTAAAAATGAGTCCTGTGATTCTCCCAGCAATACTGTCTAGAGAGAGTTGCCAGGCCATGGCAGAAGGAACACAGAGTAATACAGAGCTGAGTTCAAGAACATCAGAGTTCAAGCAAGCTAGAAAGGGTAACTCTGTGGGCAGAGCAATGAAGAAGAGGGATCTGCACAGAATGAGAGCTTCAGAGGGCTACGGAAGGGTCTCCTGAAGTCTTTGGCTAAATATTAAACTATCTATGCATAAGGAAACTACCTGAGGCCACAGAAAGAACACAAGCCTGGGAACAATGAAAGGTCTCTTAACATATACAAATCATCATGTTCTGAGAAGTCCTTAGTAGGGGAGCTAAATTGGCCAACTAAGGATTGCTCTGGACCTATCCTAAGCCTATCCTAACAAAGCTTAAAAGCAAACCTTAAAAGGATGAAACTGATCCCAAGAAACTGTACAGCAGAACAAGTTCAACACTGCAAAGCAATTCAACACCCAACATAAAATTCACAATCAACAGAGAAAGAAACTGCATGCCTGGAGGTCAGGGATTAGATAAAAACTTACAGTGCATTATATATCTTCTTATAGCTTTTCAGTTTTAAACTGGTATTTATACTACTGTCAAAAAACACAAAAATAAAAATCACTAAAAATGTATCTCATGTTTTAAAGGAGTGAAATCATTGTGTATTATTTATTAGCACTGGATTAAATGGATACAAATAAAACAGGGAGACCTTGTAGATGGGATCTAATGAAAATAGCCCTTCTATGAGTCATCTCCTGATGTTAAGTTCTATTGAATCTGGAGTACAGATTCCAACTTCCATATGGGTAATGTTGTAGACTTAACATACACTTTTGGAACATTATCAAATGTTTTGGAACATTACCAAATATATATTTACCCACAGAAACAATGCTAGGTGGTCTAGAAAGGCCTATTACCCATGATGTGTCTCTGTCCTGGACAGAAGAGCACTGAAGAACTTTAAGCCAAAAATAATTCAGTAGAGTTTTCATATTGCCTGCTTGCAGAAGCTAAAAATATGCCTCTTCACTCAGTAACCCTGACATTAGAAACAAGGACTCAATTCCTATCTCCAAAGCCTCCCCTGGATCCACGTCTCTGCTAGTAATCCTAAGAAACTCAGGTAGCACAGGGACAAAAAAGAAGTGAAGATAGAGAAAAGGCTTTTAAGGAGGCTGGAGGAGATAAACTGCACATGGGCTTCTTCCTAAGTCTATATAAAACCCAAGCAAGCTTCTGAGTCTTAGATCTCTGTGCTTTTTTTTTTTCTTTTTTGAGACAGCGTCTCACTCTGCCACCCAGGCTGGAGTGCGATAGTGTGATCTCGGCTCACTGTAACCTCCACCTCCCAGCTTCAAGCAATTCTCCTGCCTCAGTCTCCTGAGTAGCTGGGATTACAGGCACATGCCACCACACCACGCTAATTTTTGTATTTTTAGTATAGACGAGGTTTCACCATGTTGGTCAGGCTGCTCTTGAACCCCTGACCTTGTGATCCACCTGCCCAGCCTCCGTCGTTTGTTTATTTTACTTTAGAGGCAACACAGCATAGTCTAAGAGTGTAGGCTTTGGAATCAGACAGGTTTAGATTCAAATGCCAACTATAAAACTTACTGCACTATGTGAACACGAGCAAGTTAACTACCTTCCTTGTGTCTCCATTTCCTTATCTATAAAATAGAAATAACATCTGTTGTTCAAACTTGTTTTAAGGATAGTCAAAAATATGGAAATATGGTGACAACTACAGTGGTAAAGTCATTGTTGGCTTTCAAAAACCGGAGGTTGGTGGTGTCCTGCTGCTATTTCTTGTAAGAACCCCAGAGATTCTGACCTGCTCTCCCCTTCTACAAGCTGTGCTTACCCCTTGAACAGAGGATCATACCCTAACCTTCAGGAGTCTCCTAAAGCCATTATCACCAGAAATAACATAAAATGGGGGATTATTTGTTCCTCTTTTCCACTCAGACAAATGAGGGGATCACCAGCAGACCAACGAATATACCAAGCACTGACAGTTCAGAGGAATACAGGTCAGTGAGTTTCAGTGATTTTTATCATGGCACCCAGTAATGGGGGCTGGCATTGAGGGAGCAGCAGTAGTAGAAAGGGTTAGAACAGTAGGAAGCAGGAAGCAGAAAAGCTATGGAAATAGTTCCCTCCCCACTCCCTCCTTTACCCATGGCAGTGTCAAAACCTACACCCTAGCAAGGTAAAAAGAAGAGATGAGGAGCTACGGTGGCTCCATGTAGTAACTAATGACTTAAAAGGAAGAGAAAGTTTCAGGATGAAGGTTTTTTAATTAATATACAGGATAGGTAGAGGAGAGAGAAATACTGAGTCACAATGGCCAAGCTTGAAGAAATATTTAGATTGGAATGGTTTTTATTTCACATTGAAATCTCTTTGATAAGGATTACTTACTCAGGAGAAACAACAGAAAAATGGGATTCAGAATCCAATTTTCCACGATTGCTTTCTAAAATATAAAACATATCTAATGTACAAGCCAAGGTTAAAAGAAAACCCAAAGAAAAAGCTCTTCAGAAATTCAAGTCACATCAAATTAAGTCTTTAAAATGTAGGAAATAGAACCACCGTCCTAGAAGAGACATTCAGAGACATCCCCCAGACTCCAGTCAAATCTAGATCTAAAAGAACCAAAATGGTTATTGATCAGCCTCTCACAGGAACCTATTGCATTTTCAATCACCCAAACCAACGTTTGGGCATCAAAAAGCACTAGACATTCAGTGACAAGTACAATACATGAAAGGTTTTACATTGCAAAACCAATAAAATTCTCTCTCTGCAACTGAATGTATTTTCTAGTCTTCTTGTTAAACAAGAGATGACTGACAAGCATTCTCTTTACAAAAATATTCTATGGAATTAAAAAGGCATTATGGTTGCCCTTTAGTATTTGCATTATGGCTCATGAAGCATATATTCAGCAACTGTATTCTCTATTTTTAACCATTTTTGTTCCTATTTTGACTTCCCTAATTTCCACATATCCCTCATAAAACAAGATGTAAATTTAGTTTTAATATTTCTTTTTTTCTCAGCTTCCCAAAATGGTGGGATTACAGGCAGGAGCCAACATGTCTGGCCTAGACTTCTTTTTTTAATTTGTTTTTTCTTTAAAGAACAAAACGGGATACACGTACAGAACGTGCAGGTTTGTAACATAGGCATATGTGTGCCATGGTGGTTTGCTGCACATACTGACCCCTCCTCTAAGTTCTCTCTCCCTCAACCCCCACCCCCAACAGGCCCCAGTGTTGTTCCCCCTCTGTGTCCATGTGCTTTCAATGTTTAACTCCCACTTATGAGTGACAACATGCAGTGTTTGGTTTTCTGTTCCTGTGTTATTTTGCTGAGGATGATGGCTTCCAGTTTCATCCATGTCCCAGCAAAGGACATGATCTCAATCCTCTTTATGACTGCATAGTATTCCATGGTGTATATACCACATTTTCTTTATCCAGTCTATCACTGATGGGCATTTGGTTTGGTTCCATGTTTTGCTTTATGTTTGCTACAATAAATATATGTGTGCATGTGTCTTTATAGTAGAATGATTTATATCCCTTTGGGTATACACCCAGTAATGGGAATACTGGGTCAAATGCTATTTCTGGTTTTAGATCCTTGAGGAATCACCATACTCTCTTCTACAATAGTTGAACTAATTTACATTCCCACCAACAGTGTAAAAGTGTTCCTATTTCTCCACAGCCTACCCAGCATCTACTGTTTCCTTACTTTTTTTTTTGGCAGGGCCGGGGGAGAGAGTCTCCCAGGCTGGAGTATAGTGGTGCAATCTCAGCTCACTGCAACTCTCCACCTCCCGGGTTCAAGCCATTCTCCTGCCTCGGCCTCCCAAGTAGCTGGGATTACAGGTGCACACCATCACATGTGGCTAATTTTTACTTGTAGTAGAGGCAGGGTTTCACCATGTTGGCCAGTTTGGTCTCGAACTCCTGACTTCTGGTGATCTACCCACCTCGGCCTCCCAAAGCACTAGGATTATAGGCCTGAGCCAGCGCGCCTGGCCCATTCCCTGTCTTTTCAGCGTTTGCCATTCTGACTGGTGTATCACACAGTGAGATGGTATCTCACTGTGGTTTTGATTTGCATTTCTCTGGTCATCAGTGATGTTGGGCTTTTTTTCATATTGATAGGGTTTTTTTTTTCTTGTAAATATATTTAAGTTCCTCAAAAATTCTAGATATTAAATCTTTGTCAGAGGGGGTAGACTGCAAAAATTTTCTCCCACACCATAGGTTGCCTCTGGTGATGGTTTCTTTTCCTGTGCAGAAGCTCTTTAGTTTAATTAGATCTCATTTGTCAATTCTGGCTTTTGGTACAATTGCTTTTGGCCTTTTTGTCATGAACACAGTTCATATTTCTACAGAGGCCTTACCAATGCCAAGTGTAATAAGATTACTTCCTAGTTCTAATAAGATTTTGTTAATTGATTCAAATTCATAGGCTTTTAAGATATACCAGTAAACTGCTGGCCTATTAAACCTAAGATGTATTATAAATACAAGTTATTTCAGTTGTTTACAAGTATTAATTACAAATTTGAATTGAAATGAACCACGATTTTTCTATATTGCATCTGTGTTTTGCAATGTTTCTTCCAGCTAAATTTCATTACATTTTTGGCAAAACAGAACTGAATCAAGAATACTAATTAAATCTAAGCTTATTTCTACTCTCTTTCCCTCATTTATTTAGCCAGTAATCACAAAAGAAACTTAACAGGTCTCCCATGATTCCTTATTTAGCTCAACCTTACCATCATCTTAGTATTATCTTTGTTTAGGAATCAAAGCAAATGCATAAAATGTTGCCCAGATTTACACACTCATTTTTTATAATATAATCTAATCAATCAAAAACATTTTTAAAAGCTAAATGGACGCTTCAATATTTTCATGAAATTTGCATTGCAATGTAAGACTTCAGAAGGGTGATACAACCTGCGAGAGCAGTTTCTTCAGAAGCTGTGCTATGGCAGGATCCTCTGGTGGAGGGCAGTCAGGAAGAGACCCATTTCGTTTCTTCTGACGCATGTGAAGATGTCTGAACAAGCTAGTAATATCTTTAGACCTCAAAGCATAATCAAATATAGAACGGCTTACTGGTTCCTTTAAAACACTGAGAAGAACAAGTTTTCTTTCAATCTATATTAGAAAAATAAAAAGGATCAGCCAAAAATGTAACATGTACAGTTATTTTCAAATTCAGAAAACTCGTGAAAAGTTAACATAGATATTTACTTTCTAAGAAAATAAGAGATATCAACATCTATAATTGTGTAGAAGAAAAAAGAATACTAGTAAACTTTAATCAGCTAAGGTATCTCTTACTCTTTGTTAGCACTAGACCACACATTTGTGTTTATTATATTGGAAGACTAATCATCCAAGCCAGGAAATTTTGGAAAACAAAAGACAGCCTTTTCTAGATCCCAATGTCAGACAACGTCCTAGATCCAAAAAGCATGTGCAGTTTACAGGTCTGACAACCAGTAGATACTGATCCAGAAAAGATGCTCAATAACCACAGGTCTTCCTTCAGTCATCACATATTCCTGGTAGATTCAACCACTTCTGAAAACCACTGCTAACTCCAGAGTTTATAAAATCCTTCCTTTATCCAAAATACATTCCTTGTCAATGCAAATGTAACAAAATGGATGAGCACTACTAACAGGTAACAGTAACCAGTAAGATTATCTTTTTCTGTGACTCTAGCTAAAGAACCAAGAGGACTGCCTTTAGATATATTTAACTCCTTGGTGAAGTCAGCCAGTGGAAACCAGCATAAAAAGATATTTTTTGTCTAATCCAAACTGTAGAAAAATAAGATTCATGAAGCAAATAAATAGCCTCTCAGCTTCTGATCCTAGCCTTTCAAAATATAAAACAATGCCATAAGCAAAAGTTCAATGAACAAACTTTTAAATAAAGTAACCACTCAAAAGGAGTAGGTATCTCTAGAATTAATTTCCAAGGAAGCATAACTTTTCTAAAAGGGCATTTTTTTCTGATGGCGTTACCCATCTTTTATGTATGTATAAGCTGCTCTTGGGTAAAAGTTAAAAACATCCTACAAACTCTACGAAATAAAGAATAACCTCCAGAAACAAATGAATCTATGAAGAAAATAAGGACTGAAGGTATAACCAAAGTTTCTTAGTTTTCAGAGTTTATCCAAGGCCATTTTCTCCAAACAAAAGGAACGTACAGTGAGATACAAAAGTGGCACAAAGCCAGAGAGGTGTGTGAATTCCAAATGGGAAATGGAGTTTTGGTAAAGATAGGAGATTTCAGGATGTTTTAACAGCTAGAATCATCCTTCACCATTTCATTCCATTTTACCTTGATAGTTGGCTATCTAGCAAGATGAAGCGTATAAACACTGAAAAGCTAGATAAATAGTATTTGCCCTGTGCAAACCAAAGACCCAAAATTTATCACCAAGTACTGCTAGAGGTGGGGCAGAGGTTGTACGGTTGTTAAAATAAAAAAAGAAACAACATCGAAACAATCAGTTAGTAGTCAAAAACTTAAAAATTTGAAAAAGACTTTTTCTAATTTATTATAACTGAATGAAATCAGTTATACTTTTTAAAATAAAAAGCAGCGATCCATCAATATATATTTTTGCTTCACTATACTTCACTTTTAATAGCAGATGTTTTATAACATTACACAAAATAAAGTATGAACTACTGTGTGCTACATTAGGTATAACATGATGTAAAACATAATATTCTCTTGAACTTTTCTTACCTTCAAAGGCGCTTAGCCCATTAAATTAATTAGCTTGAAAGGAATATGAAAACGCTATAGCTCAATTTAAATATTTTTAAATGTTAAGAAAAATAGGACTCTCTACACATTTTTTAAAGAGGCACAGTTTGGAGGGAAGACTGACTCCAAGTTGGAACATGTGTACCTGTATTATTGGTTGGGTAATGTATGGGTCAAGATAAGGCATCAGTTTACAGTAGACATCAGCTGTATTTATTCGACGAGCTACCACTGTGATAAATCCCACAGCACCGTAGCGTATCCATAAATTGGGATGACACAGGAAGGGGGCTAAAGAGGAAAAGAAAAGGTATGGATCAAATAAGTTATTTCATATTATCAGGATAAACAAATTTTCACTTTATAACATAACTGACAAAAGAATTTTGCCACAATGTTACTATCAGGAGCCTTCACATACTCAATTACCCTGAGACATAAACTCAACCAAGTGGATACACTGTTATTATAATATTCTCTTAAAATACATATCACAGCAGTACCACAAAAGAATGAAAACAATTACCTCATAGCTGAGGACTTTAAAATTTATATTTTTTTAGTCAGAACTAAAATTGTGTAGGCACCTACTCATTTATAACACTGCATTAAAAACTGCTGGAGACATAAAAAGTCCCAACAACATATAGTTAACTATTTATTATTCCACAACTTGTTACCCCCAAGAAGCTCAAAGACATATCACCTCTACCACCCAAGGAGGAGAGAAACTGGGGAGAAGTTACTTCTCTAAGATACAGCATAAAGATTAAGGGAACAATCTGGGCTATCTGATATTCTTTTTAATACGAGGGTTTGATCAAATCTAATACGTAACTCACAATTATTTTCATAAGACATTAATGAATGGAAACCCAAAAGGCAGAAAACATGATACCAATTCTTAAAAGGTTTAAAATATAAGATTAAACCAGAAAATTAAATGGCTTTTCATACCTTTTAACAATTTTATGTATTAAACATAAAATCAATGATTTCAACTAATCGACATCAGACTAACCTGATTTAGAAAAAAATCCAAACTTTTAAAGGCAAGAAAAATTATGTTAGCTCTGAGAATGCAAACACATCAGCATTCAAAGGATATTTATTTTATAAGAAATACACATTAACAGAGAAATAGGAATATCATCATAGGCTAACACTTATATTAAAAGGGGAAGGAGAAAAGATACATTCAAACATCTCTCTCCCACGGTCTCGCATTTCTAATTCTTCTAATTATAAATGAAGAAGATTTTGTTTATTTCATAAATATCCTGCAGTCTCTGATCCATCCAACAAGGGACACTGGGTATTTTCCCTGTGGTAAGAGGGAAAAAGAGGATTGGAAAAATGCTGGTAAACCTCCAGAAAGTAGCTAAACCCATAATGGTTTGACAGGAGTTGAGAAATGTATTATACTGAATTATTTATCCCAATTCTTAACTTCCCTGTATTATACAACCGTACTCATACACTTTGTATACACTTGTGGTATACAAAGGATACTTCTCTGTCCCCTTGCTTTTGGTTTTTATCACTTGCTTTGGCCAATTAATATTAGGCAAGGTAACACAAACAGGAATTTGAAGGATTTGCCTTCTCATGCTTCTGCCAACACCATGAGAACATGATGTGGGTAACCACTACCCCTACAGCGAGGGCCCCAGAATGAGACAGATGAATCAGAGTCACCAGAGACAACCTGGAGATGCAGAGCCTGAAGCAGGGCCACCCACACAACCCACAGGTGTATGATGAGAAACTTACTAAAGAATTTACTGAGATTTTGTGGTTGACTGTTCTATAGCATTATTATATCAGTAAGTACCTGACTGATGCAAAGCACCTCAAATACTCAAAACAACAATAAGTCTGAATCGAAAGAACTGCCTATGAAATAGCATACTCATTCTTTTCTTTATCCAACACATTCAACTTATCAGAAGACAAGTGTGGGGGAAAATATTCATAATAGCTAAGTGGGAAGAGCACAGTTTTTAAAAGGACTACCAAAGAAATCATAATCACCATCAAAACCACCACCACCATTCTCTTTAGGAGTCACTACACTAGAAGGTGAAAACAATATGGTAGAATAGGACATTTTAGTGTTCATCCTCTTGTGGAAAAAATCTGTTTTAACAACTATCAATGCATGAAAACACCATTACAAAGGCGTCCAAGTGAGAGATTACAGCACCTGGGGATAGCACAAAAAGGAGGCCCCAGTGAAGACGGCAGGAAGGGCAGTTTCACATCACCTATGTCAACATTCCCCAAAGCCCAGGCAGCCAATACAAAGCAATACCTTCCAAGTTGGGGAAGGGGAAAAATGAGCACCCAGCTTTGCTGTGGACTATAACACCTGGCCCAAACCAATGAAACCTAGTGAAAACCCAAACCACGCCCTCCCCTGCAGTCCCCAGGTTCCAGGCCAACCAACATGGACCCAAGATCCAAGGCCATCCCCCACAGGGGATGGGCTCCTCCAGCCCAGCCCTAGTGCCTAGATGACCCCAGAGGACCCAGGCTTCAGGGGATCTGGGGTCCAGACCCACCCTAGTAGACCTTGGCACCTAGCTGGTCACTGTAGGCCCAGTCTCCAGGATTGTCCCTGCTGACTCAGGCTCCAGGCCAAGCCTCTACGGAAAAAGGGCCCAGAACCATGCTGATGGACTCAGGCTCTAGGCCTGCCCTGATAAATCCCGGCACCAAGCCAGCACCCACAGACTTAGGACCTGGCCCATCCCCAGAGACCATAATCCTAAGCCCAACCCAGCACCAAGCAGGCTCCCACAGATTCAGGTTCAAGGTTGCCCCAGGTCAGCCACCATGTACCCAAGATTCATGCCAGCACCCAGACACAGGCTCCAGGTCTACGTGATAGACCTAGGTTCTAATCTCAACTCCATGGACAACTCAACAGGCCCACACCAGAGAACCCAGAACCAAGATAGCTGCAGTGGACCCATGATCAAGGCCTACCACAATGGACCAAGCTCCAGGCCTAACTCTGTGGATCCAAACATCAGACCAGCCCCTGTAGAAGCAGGTGCCAGGCCCATCAACCCACTGACCCCAAAACCAGGCCAGCCTGCCCAAGGACTCCAGCAGCAATGTCACCAACAGACACTTACCCAGAATCTCTGGACAGACTGGTAAAGACTGGAAGAGGTGCTTACTTCTTAAACACATGGATACCAATGTAAGGTCACAAGATCATGAATAATCAGGGAAACATAAGCCCACCAAAAAAAACATAATAAAGAACCAGTATCAGACCCTAATGAAATGGAGAGCTACAAACTGCCTAGCAAAGAATTTGAAATAATTATCTCAAGGACGGACACAGTCAATGGCTCATGCCTGTAATCCCAGCACTTTGGGAGTCGGAGAAGGGAGGATTACTTGAAGCCAGTTTGAGACCAGTATGGTAACAAAGCAAGACCCCATCTCTACCAAAAAAAAAAAAAAAAAAAAAAAATTAGCCAGGTATGGTAATAAATGTCTGCAGTCCCAGCTACCTGGGAGGCTAAGATGAGAGGACTGCTTGAGCTCAGAAAGTTTGAGGCTGCAGTGAACAATGATCACACCACTGCATTCCAGCCTGGGTGAGAGTGAGACCCTGTCTGTAAGAAAAAAAATTTCATCTTAAACAAGTTCAGTGATGTACAACAGGACAGACAACTAAGCAAAATTAGAAAAACAATACACAAAGAAAATTAAAAGTTCACAATGACAAAGAAACCATAAAAAGGAACCAAACAGAAATTCTGGATCAGAAGAACACAAATGCACTGAAAAATTCCATCGAGAGCTTCCACAGCAAACTTTATTGGGCAAAGAAAGAATAAGTGAGCTCAAAAACAGGTCATTTGAAATTACCCAATCAGTGGAATTAAAGTTTATTTAAAGAAACGATAACAGAAAACTTCCCAAATCTGGAGAGGGAAATGAACACTCAGATCCATGAAGCCCAAGGAATTCCAAACATACTAAATATAAACATATCTTCACCAAAAAACATTATAATAAACTTCTCAAAGACAGAGAGAATTCTGAAGACAGCAAGACAAAAGCAACTCAATAAACAAGGGAACCCTCATATGATTATCAGTGGTTTTCTCAGCAGAAATGTTATTAAAACATGTTGCTAAATACTAACATGTTAAAATGCTACTAAAATAAAAAAACTTCAACAAAGAATACCATACCAAGTTAAGCAGTCCTTGCAAAATGAAGAAGAGATCAAGACTTTCCCAAACAAAAGCTGTAGGAGGTCATCACCCTGGACCTGCCTTATACAAAAAGCTCAAGGGAGTTCTTCAAGTTGAAATGATAGAACATCAAATAACACCATAAAAATGTATGAAAGTATACAGCTCAATGTAAAGGTGAGAAAATAGTTCTTTTCAGAATACTCTGAAACTGTAATAATGGCGCATAAATAACTTTTTAACTTCAGAATAAAGTTAAAAGACAGAAGTATTTTAAATAACTATAGCTACAATAATTTGTTAATGGATACACGATATGTAACAAAGGTAAACTGTGACATCAATAACAGAAAATACAAGAGGAAGAGAAGTTAAAATGTAGAGTTTTTGTATAAGGTCAAAGTTGTTATCAACTTAAAATACACTGTTATGACTGTTGAGATACCTTAGTAAGCCTCATGGTAATCACACACAAAAAAAGTACAAAACACACATAAAAGATAAAGGAATCAAAGCAAAGCACTACAAAAATCAAATCACAAAGGGAAACACCAAGAGGGGAAGAAAGTGATAAAAGAATTACAAAACAATAAAAAAAAAAACCTGACAAAATGACAGTTTTAAATCCTTAACAATCAAAAATTACTTTAAATATAAACTGATAATATTATCCAACCAAAGACTGAATATATTTAAAAAACAAGAGCCCACTATATGCTATCTACAAGAGACTCACTTTAGCTTTTAGGACAGACGTAAGCTGAAGTGAAAGAATGGAAAAAGATATTCCATGAAAATAGTAACCAAAAGAGAGCAGGGGTGGCTATATTGTATCAGATAAATAGAATTTAAGTCAAAACTGCCACAAGAGACAAAGAGGGTCCCTACATTATAATAAAGGGGTCAATTCATCAAGAGGATGTATCAATAAAAATACTCATGCACCCAACATTGGAGGATCAAAATATATAAAGAGTATTAGAGCTGGGTGCAGTGGCTCGTGCCTGTAATCCCAACACTTTGGGAGGCCAAGGCAGGAGGATCACTAGGTCAGGAGTTTGAGACCAGCCTGGCCAACACGTGAAACCCCATCTCTACTAAAAATACAAAAATTAGCCAGGCATGGTGGTTGGCACCTGTAATCCCAACTACTTGGGAGGCTGAGGCAGGAGAATTACTTGAACCTGGGATGCAGACGTTGCAGTGAGCGGAGATTGCACCATTGCATGCCAGCCTGGGCGACAGAGCGAGACTCCGTCTCAAAAAAAAAAAAAAAAAAAAAAAGACTATTATAAGGGCCATATGTAACAAGCCCACAGTTAACACATACTCAAAGACAAGGATGCCCATTCTTGCCACTTCTGTCTAACACAGTACTGGATGTCCTCGGTAGAGCAAGGCAATTAGGCAAGAAAAAGAAAGAAAAGGTATCCAAATTGGAAAGGAATAAGTTAAACTGTCTCTATTTGCAGACAACACGATCTTGTATGTAGAAAACCCTTATGATGCCACCAAAATTTCATTAGAACTAACGAACAAATTCAGTGTAGGGGTGTTGGGCCCCACAGGGTCATGGGGTGTCCCATATGCTATGCTGAGCTGCAGGATCCAAGAAGTAAAGAGACAGGACACTGAAGAACTGGTGAAGAGCAGCTGGACTTGGGGGGCCATGCCACCTGTGAGTGGAGATCGGCAAGAGCCCCAGATGCCCAGAAGCATCTCTATTTATTAGGTACAAGCCGGGGGGCAGGGTCGTGAGGTCATCATCTATAGGCTTAGTAACAGGGCATACATAATCACGTGAGTCACAAGCAAGGGAGCCACCACATTATGTCACCTGGGCAGAGAGGTGGGCCATGCACAGTAGGGAGGCGTGCCATGCACAGTAGTAGAGGGTCATGTACAGAAAAGGGGTCCCCACCCCCCATTAGGTCACCGAGGTAAGGAGGTGGGCTGTGTGCAACAGGTGTCGTATGCAACACTCCTTATCTTGGGGCTAGAGACTTCAAAGGATTTCTAATAGAAGGATACTGTAAGCCAATGCAGTGGGAGCTGACAACTTGTGCTCTTCTCTTAAGATATTTATGGCAGGATGATTTGAGCTAGCACAGAAGCGAAAAAAGACTGACAGGGTGTACAGCTGCCGTGACTGGTCACACCAGAGGGGTTATTCTCCCTCGATTATTTCCAGGATCTCAGGCTTAAGGCCTGCTTTCCATAGGAACTGGATGCAAGGTACTACAACTCCTTTATCAGGAGGAGAGGCTCTTGCTCCAGGCCTGCCATACAGCATATGCCCTTTCAGGCAGGGACACCACCACCCGGGTCTTTGGTTCTTGTCCTGGTCTGGCTGTTTTCCCATGTACTGCTGCTGTTCTGTGACTGCTCTAGGCATTCCTCCTACTACAAACTACTGTATGGTTATATAGAAGGATATATAAATCAGCACTAACTGTGTCAGTACAGCTCCGACTACAATACCTATATGATTATATAGAAAGATTATATAGAACTAAGTACATTAGATATAAGTATTAAGTATGATTATATAAGCTAGATATATGTAAGCAGTAAGTTATACTTTAGGCACTAATTCTACAAACTAATATATGATCATATATAAAGGATTATATAAAGGAAATAGCTGAGTAATATCACTATAAACTAAGATATTCTTCAGGCACTAATTGTTCCTGGGGTCTGGACAGTTCTCCTTCCTCGGTGTCCATGGAGGGTGTTACCCACAATTCAGGAAAGTTGCAAGATACAAAATCAACATACAAAAGTCAGTAGTTTCTATATACTAGGAATGAAATATCAAAATTTTTTTAAAAATAAGAAAATGATTCCATTTACAATAGCACCTAAAAGAATAAAATGTTTAGGAATAAATTTAACCAAGAGGGTGAAAGATTTAGATATTAAAAACTATAAATATTGATTAAAGAAATTAAAGACACAAATAAATGAAAAAAATCCAATGTTCATAGATTGAGAGAACTGATACTCTCAAAACAGCTGTACTTCCCAAAGCAATCTACAGTCAATGCAATCCCCTATTAAAAATCCAATGACATTTTTCAAAGAAAAAAATCCTAAAATTTTTATGGAACCACAAAGACTCAAAAAAAACCAAAGCAATCCTGAGCAAAAAGAACAAAGCTAGAGGCATCACACTTCATAGTTTCAAACTTTACTACAAATCTATAGTGATTAAAATACTATGGTATTGACACAAAAACAGGCATAGACCAACAGAACAGGGAGCCCAGAAATAAATTCATGACTTTACAGGCAATTGATCTTGAACAAAGATGCCAAAAACACTGGGAAAAGTCTCTTCAATAATGGTGGTAGGAAGACTGGATATCTACATGCAGAAGAATGACACTGCACCCTACCTAACCCAATATGCAAAAATGAATTCAAAATGCATTGAACATTTAAGAACTGAAACTATAAACTTATGAGAAGGTGGCACAGGGGAAAAGCCTCTTGGCATTGGTCTGAACAATGGTGTTTTGGATATGACCTCAAAAGCACGGAAACAAAAGCAAAAATAGACAAATGGGACCAAATCAAACTAAAAAGCTTCTGTACAGTAAATAAAACAATCAGCAGAGTGAAGGTACAAGCTATAGAAAGGAAGAAAATATCTACAAACCATATATCTGGTAAGGGAATAACAACAATAATGTGTAAGGAATTCAAACAACTCATTACCAAGAAAACAACCCAACTAAAAAATGGGCAAAGGCCTTAATAAACATTTTTTAGAAGAAGACAAATAGCCAACAGGTATATTTAAAAATGCTCAATGTCACTAATCATGAGGAAAATGCATATCAAACCCACAGTAAGATATCACTATACACCTGCCAGGATGGGTATTATCAAAAAAACCAAAAGGAAACAAGTGTTGGCAAGAATGTGGAGAAAAAAAATAGAGAGAAAAAAAATAGAAAGAAAAAAAATGACCTCGGCTGAACAAGAGGTTAAAAAAAAAGAGAGAGAGAGAAAATTTTTAAAAAAAGAATAGAATGTGGAGAAAAGGGAACTGTGTGGTACATCACTCGTGGTAATGTAAATTTGTACAACCACTATGAAAAACAGTATGGCAATTCCTCAAAATGTTAAAAATAAGACCAGGTGTGGTGGCTCATGCCTGTAACCCTAGCACTTAGGGAGGTCAAGGGAAAAGAATCACTTGAGCCCAGAGTTTGAGATCATCCTGGGTGACACAGGAAGACCCATGTTCTACAAGAGAATTTAAGAACTAGCCAGAGCCAGGTGTGGTGGCTCACGCCTGTAATCCTAGCACTTTAGGAGGCCAAGGCAGTTGGATCCTGAGGTCAAGAGTTCAAGACCAGCCTGGCCAACATGGTGAAACCCCATCTCCACTAAAAATACAAAAAAAAAAAAAAAAAAAAGAAAAAAAATTAGCAGGCATGGTGGCGGATGCCTGTAACTGCAGCTACTCAGGAGGCTGAGGCAGGAGAATGGCTTGAACCTAGGAGGCAGAAGTTGCAGTGAGCCAAGATCGCACCACTGTACTCCAGCCTGGGTGACAAGAGTGAGACTGTGTCTCAAAAACAAACAGCAACAACAACAACAAAAACCCAAAGTCTTGCTTCTTTTTAAAGGTAACACAGACTTAACAGATGAAAACAAAACTTCCCAACTGGGGCTGGAGGAGCCAATGAGTCAGCCTGTCTGTCTCTCACATTCATATAAGCATGCACACATGCACATACATACATGCACACATACACAATCAAGAGTAGGAACCCCAATCAATCAACAGTAGGAACAATGAAGTTGCAATTCTCACTCTACATTACCTAGAAATTTTTTTAAAGTTCTTCACACATCCTAATTTTCTCATTCCAACTATGAGAAACAGAAACTTACCAATATCACTGGCAAATTCATAAACATGGGGTTTTTGCAGCAATCCTAACTGGCACATACAAGTAAGGGCATAAAGAGCTTTCACAATAACAAATTCCTCAGCATCACTAAGGCCTTGTTGCAGCAGGGGCTTAAGAATTGAGGAGCTTTGCCAGCCAACATAGGCAGCAACACCTGGAAACGAAAAGCAACATTATATGATTATTCAATACCTTAAAGTATGTATATTATTAAGTAAAGCAATAAAATTAAGCAAAAGCCAAACATATTGATCAATTACCTAAGAAAGAACATTGGACTTCCTACCCAGCATGATAAAGTTAAAAAGACCCACAGCAAAGCAAACCATGAAGAAATTCTCGGACACCACAGAGAAGCTAAGATTTTAAAAACTTACAAAAATGAAAACACAGGTCTCCTAAAAACGAAGAATCAGCCTGGAATTCCATAAACTTCAGCAACAATGGAGGTTAGAAGACAAGGCATAGGCAAGCAAGGCATTCAAAGTTAAGAAAAGAATTCTATATTCAGTCAAACTATCAATTAAATAAAAAAATAAATAAGTCATTTCAAGATATGTAAGGACTATTAAAGGTTTGCTTCCCATGCAACCCTATCTAGGAAAGTTTCAACCTAAGAATTCAAGGGCAAAAAAGCTGGCAAAGACCTAAAAATAAGTCAGCCCAGATTAGAATTAAAAACTAATAAATTTCAAGAAATGTCATCAAGAAGAAAATGGAATAGATTCCAAGCAACAAATAAAATTAATAAGAAACAAGCTAACTATTATAAATATGGTGACAATATATTACTTTTCTAAAAGGAAAACAAAGAAATCTAAAATTCCAGAGCAAAAATTGTTCAAGAAAATCATAGTCCAAATATAAAATTTAAATAATGTATTTAGTAACTAAAAGAGGAAGTGAAGTAGAATCTACTAACCTTGCTATAAACATACTCAACTGGTGAGGGGGGCAATCACTGAACTGAGATTGTGATGAAGCAAATATAATTACAGAATACCATTTGGCTCCACAGTCAATAAAATTTACACATTCATAATCATGTAAATTTTGTTTTGAGGCTTCATAAGCATTCTATACATAAAATACTTTATTATGATTATAGAACAGAATGTATTATTACTTATAACAATAAAATTGTTGAGAGTTCTCAATTCTCAACTAAACAAACAGTAAGAAGAGAAACAGAGGTAAAGAGAAACAAAAGGGGCACTAATCTTGTAGTGCAAATCAGAGGTCAAGCAATACAAAACAGACTTAATTATTTAAAGTTATTAAAACAACAAGCTAAAAACTAAAGCACAGAAAATAGTAGTCAACATCTCAAAAGCTAGAAGAGAAGAAAGATCAAGGCATGTTATGAGTAAGTTAAATCTTCACCTGGCATAGAAAAAAATTCAGGAGATAAAGTCCAAAGTTGGTTATTCTGAATATAATAACGTGAAAATATTATTTACTTAAAAAAATATATTATTTACTGATATGGTAATAATCACCATAAAACACTAAAAAAAAAAGCACAAAGCTGAGTAGTTGCCTCTGGAAATTTCAACTACTGTTTTTCAAACATTTTAAATTTTTATTAAATTTTATATGATTTCTAAAAGCCTATTTCCTTTATGATTAAAAAAAGTCATAATTGTTTGATAAAAGGAAAAATACTATCTAAAATTCCACTGGATTATATTTAGAAACTTTACAAACTGAAATGTACAATGAGCTAAAATAGCTACAGATATTTTGAAAATAAAGAATGACATCTGGAAACTTACACTATCAGATAAAGCTGATTAAAAATATATAATATTGTAAACTGAATATGGCTATCAATATGAGTACAAGAATAGGAAAATCAATGGAATAGACTAGATACCCATAAAACTGACCTTAACAGATAGAGGCATGCAACAGATGATAAAACAGTTTCAGCTGGGCATGGTGGCTTACACCTGTAATCCCAACACTCTGGGAGGCTGAGGCAGGCAGATCATGAGGTCACGAGTTCAAGACCAGCCTGGCCAATATGGTGAAACCCTATCTCTACTAAAAATACAAAAATTAGCTGGTCATGGTGGTGTGCACCTATAATCCCAGCTACTCAGGAGGCTAAGCCAGAAAAATGGATTGAACCCAGGAGGCGGAGGTTGCAGCAAGCCAAGATGGTGCCACTGCACTCCAGCCTGGGGGACAGAGCAAGACTCCGTCTCAGAAAAAAAAAAAAAAAAACAGTTTCACAAACCAGTAAGAAAAAAACAAAAAATGCTTAATAAATTATGTTGAGAAAATCGGTTACATATCTGAAAAGAAAAAGAAACTTTAGATTTCACCTCACATCACAGACCATAAATAAAGATCCATTAAACAGTTAAGTGTGAAAAATAAAGCATGAAAAAGAAGGCAAGCACACAACAGATTATAAATCTAATTCTGAAATGGAAAAGATTTTATATACAAAAGTTAAAAAAAAAATCACAAAGCAAAAAGATCAAATAAACTGACTTAAGAAAGATGGTCTACAAAAAAGATTAAAAAATCAAGTTAAAGAACTGAGAAATGTGCACTTAAAAAGGATTTAGAAAGTTAATGTTCTTAATGTGTATATAAAGGCTCGAAAAGAACAAGAAAAGAGTAACAGGATAAAATAAGCCAAAATTATGAATTTAAAAATTCACAGTATTAGAAATATGAATAATCAACATGAGAAAGTTTTTCAACTTGATAGTTAAACCAAGAAATACATATCAAAACAAGTTATCATTTTACCCTACCAATAGGCAAAGATTAAGTAAAGCCTATTTCACACTGAATGGGTATGCAGCATTAATGGAGATGGGAATGCAAAATGATATAATCTTTTTGAGTAGCTTATAAATGTGTCATGAGTTTTAAAAATAAATTCACATTCTTTAACAGAGTAATTAAAATTGTTTAGGAAAATAATCAGAAACAACTACTTACATACATACTTCACACCAAATATATAAATTATCTACATATGACAGAAAAAAATGAAAATATCCAAAAGAAGGGTTAAATAAATTCTGGCAAAACTATACAATGGAATAATTTAGATCTATTAAATTATGGTTTCAAGTAAAATTTTAATGACATGAGAAAATGCTTAAAGTATATTATTAGAAAAAAGTTTAAAGAAATAATAAAATAAAATCAGGAAGTAATATATGTATAGTACTTATGCCAGGCACTATTACATATATTAATTCATTCTATCCCCCAACAACCAGTAAGACAGGCACTATTATTATCTCCATTTTACAGAGAGGTAAACTAAAGCATAAAAAAATTGATTTTCCAAGAACCACAACTAGTGACAAAGCAAACACTTGAGCCCAACAGTTTAGCTCCACGATGCCTGCTTTTAACCATCAGCATATGACAAAAAGGGATAAATGGGATGGAAAAGAAGAGGAAGAGCTATGGGAAAAAACATCAAAGCTTTAATAGAGATTGTACATGGGTTGTAGGATTAAAGGTCATTTATTTTCTTCTTGGTTTCTGTATTTTCCCAATTTTTCAATTTAATTTCCAAAAGTAAGCACGTACTGCTTTTATTAATAAAAAAATTGTTTTTAAATTAAAAAAGAACTAATATATGTTTCAAGAACACATGAATTGACCAATAGATAGGGGAAGTTTTAGAACCAACTTTTCCCAAGAAAAGAAATAAAAACGTTACTTGAAAGAAGATGAGAACAAGGAAGACAAAAAGACGTAAGAATCAAAGAATACTGTATTCAGGAACAGAGTTAGATAAAGTCCCAGATGGAAGACTAAAATGCAGCTATAAACTAATGCAAAAATAAAAAACAAAAGATGTCTGGAAAAACAGGTAATTTCCAATAATAACAAAGCAAGAAAAACGGGGAATTTGAAAGTTTTTCAAAGTAGAAAGTACTGTTTCCTGCAAAACATATGATAGCATTTGCAGAAATATCAATCCTGTTGCCACGTAAGTTTCTTGCATTTTATTTTTTTAGAAAAAAAAAAAAAATCAAACAGCAAACCTTTTAACAGTTACTTTCCTATATTATTGAGAACCAAAACTTAAAGTCTTACAGCTTCCTGCTGCCTCACCGAGAAAGTTTGGATACCAGCCAAACTTTCCAATGTGCAGAATAGTCTTTAAACCTTTTGGGTTAACAGATAAACTGTTACAACCAGGTGGGAAATTATATAATAAAGGATAGTGGATAATCATAATATGAATTTAGCATATAATATTTCATAATTGGTTAAATCTTAAACTGAAAAGGGAAAAGGGGGTGAGTTATTATTCAAAAGAGAAAAATACTAAATCCAGTATCAAACATGACTTAACTCATGCAAAATATTGTCCACTTCATTTACGTCTAATTCTGAATCCAAATGTAACAGAAGTCATGCATGTAAAAGACAAGATGTCTGACTTTAGATAAATCTAAAAATCAAGAATTGCAAAATCAAAGAACAGCAAAAAAAATGCTGCTTAAATTTTCACAAATTTGAAGTTTACACAAAGCCTTTAACTTAATTCTTTCCAACTAGATTGATTTTCAACTATAATTATATTTTAACTGTTATTTTCTGATTCTAAAAGAGATGCATGTTCACTTTTATTAACATGTTTATAAACATATATGATTTCTATTATTGTTACCTTTACACAAAAGCAATCATACTTTAAGAGGATTTACAACCTACTTAGGTCACTTTAACATATTTCATGGTACTTTCCCAGGTCATTATTCTGTTAAAATATAATTTTTAATGACCACATGGTATTCTTTCATATGGATGTACCACAGGTTGATTTACCAACTCTTTATTTTACCAAGCTAAAACACTTACATCATCCAAGAGCAGCATGAAGACAGAAATACTACGAATTCATTTCATTATTAATGAAATTTGGTAGTATCATCTATCTTTCAGATTGCACGGAAGTATTTGAAAGGATAATTAAAAATCTTAAATGATGAATTTAAAAGCAAAAAACATACCAACTATACTATCAAAGAATGCTCCACGTAGATGCCAATCGTTCTTGTCATTTAGGAAAGTAATCATGTGGGACAACAAAACATCATTGGCTTTCTGACGTCCAAAGAATACACATAGCCGTGTTATTCCATTTTCCATTAAGGTTTGTTTTACAATATTTTCAGGGTCACTTAGCAAAGTAACAACTTTCTGCTGGACCATTTCATGTAAGGCTTGAAGCTCTAAAAAAAAAAAAAAAAAAAAGAAAGAAAGAAAGAAAGAAAAAGAAAAGAAAAAAGAATTAGTTAAGATCAATTTTTCCCCCGAACAGACAGTCCCAGTCTTTCTTACTCATCAGAGAGATTGATCACAGAAGCCACCAAAGTCTTTAATCACCAATTTTTTTCCATTATTCAAAGCTCTGAAGGATGTGAAAGTGAAATATAAAGTGAAGTATATCGAATATCGTAACAAGCAGATGCCACAAGCATCTATCTCACTAATTAAATAGCTTCATTTATGAGCTCAGGGAGAAAATTATACAGAAGCACCAGAAAGGAAATCACGCTGCCCCAGTAAGGTCCAAGTTAATCAAGGACTTGAAAATACTAGATAGGATTAGGATATAACGTGATGGTACTGAACAATCCTTGCAGAAAGTGTTTTTAAAGGTCAGTTTATTTTAGCACGCCAGGAAATACACTGCAAGTTCTGTGAAGGCTTTACTTGATCTGCACACTGTCTTCTTCTCTGGCCTAATCTCTTCCTCACCCTCACTTTTTCTTACTTATTTACTTAGTTGCCTGTCTTCTCTTTACTAAAAGGTAAGTTCAAGAGCAGGGATCATTTCTATCTTATTCACCACCATGCTCTACTGCTTAGGGCAGGCTCCTAATCTGCCTGATGCAGAGCTAATCTTTAACAATTATCTGTGAATACACAGAAGATAGGGGCCACTCTTGGTCCAACTATTGTTAAGGAAAAAGGTCTGACATGCAAGACTAGATGCTCACATTAAGAAAAACTTTACATTACCTCCCAAAAATTTTTAACATTTAACTTTATTATCTAAACAGGTTCAATTACATGGTTATAGTACAGCATTATTTTCCAAGTCCACATAAAAAGGCTGGATGTCCTGATACATCCTCCTATAACTTCAAAATTATTCCACTGTAATTCAACTTTAGATAATACATGTTGTCTAAAAATGGTGCCTTTCTAACAAGTAACAGCCATTGTAGTTGTTTACAGCACAACATTCTAAAAACTAGATTTCTCTCGTTTTTCACAACTAGAATCATCCTGGAGAAATTTACATCTATTACTTTACTTCTAAATCTTTTACTCAACAAACATTAACTAAAAACCTGTAAAGAGTTGTATAATGCAAAGAAACCTAAGACAGGGACTTTGAGTTCAGGTAAGTTTACCTTCATCACATTTGTTCCTTTATGGTTTTGAAATGTAAATCACAAATAGTATGAAATAAAAACAATTTGTGACTGAGGATATTCAGAATATACTCACATAAAAAGAAAAAGTTTAGTTTCTTTAGCTATGATGTTTCTAATCTTTTCTTCTTTTTGAGGATTATATAATTCAGCTGGCTTTACTGTTCACACAAATCAATTCTGGCTAACAAACAATTGGGTTTAGTATCCAGGGTGACAAGCTGATTGTTTTCCAGCAAGGTAACAGTATATGAGGATAGAGAGAATAATTAGACACCAGTGACTTTTCCTATGTAATATATACATGAAAACTACAAATGATAGTTTTACAAGCTAGCATCACCAATTCATTCTAAATAATAGGAAATCTGGAAGAGAAAATTATACAACCTGTGTCATAATTTCCATTTGGATGTGTAACTTCATCTATTTCTTCATTATTGGGGTCATTTTCCATATTAAGATTTTTTAACTGTACTAATTCCAGAAATCTCAGAGCTGTTTCTGCCAGCAGAGCTATATTTTCTATAAAATAAAAAGAAAATTTATAATTACAATCTAAACTCTCTGTAAAACTTAGAACTTTTCCTCCGTCTTTATACATATAAATAATAATCATAAGCCTATGGGAAAACCAGAACTTATCAATTTAGCATTTAACCTAATCAGATTTTAGTAACCCAGCTCATAATCTACAACTATCTCCAAACTGCCAGTTTTATTAACGAAACACAGCTTAAAAAATGATCATAATAATACAAAAATAACCTAACACCCAAATCTACTGAGGCCTAATTCGGTGCAGAGACTTACCATTTAAACAATATCTTGACAAGTGAGAGATATTTATCAGACTAACAAAGAAACACCCACATTAAAATAACAGATCAAGCTAAGCTTTGGGATCAGACAGATCTGGGTTCAAACCTCAATCTTCCACTTATTAACTTGGCTATTTAAGCAATCTGAGACAGTTTCTTCACACATAAATGAAGAGTCACAACTGCCTCAGAGAAACCACTGTTAGACTGCTTTACAAGTGATACTCAAGTTCCTAGTGAACCAAACTGGCAGACTGCCACATTTCTATGTTGTCTATATCTTCTCCCTTCTCTTTCTGATGACCTACAAAGACTGATCCTCCTCACCACTACTCATTGCAAAGTAACTTTTAATTTCTGCTGTCACATTTACTATCAATTGTATCTGCTCTTAACTTATACTTTCTTCTTCCTTCCATTTTTACTTATTCTTGTGTCTATGTCCTACCTTGCCTCCCACTTTACACATGTTTCTTAATATATGACCATAACCAGCCAAAGACTGTATTCTTTTCCTTCTTAGTAGTGAATAGCACTGAACATAAAGCTTAACTAACTTAAACTTAAAATAACCTTATTTTTTCCTTGCTTTCCAACATCTCTGAAATCTAAATGTACCTTCTGGCAGTTGAAATCTTTGAGTCTGTCAAATACAATTATTCCCTTCATTCTGGGGTCCCACTCTCCACCCCTGCCAGGTTCAGCAATGCTCTGAATAGAATAAAAATTAACTTCTAAGTAAGCAAGATGTTAATACCCTGTAATGCCTGCTCACCCTAAAGACGGAAAAATTCTGGGCCATATCTGGATAATATGCCAAAATTCTAGATGAATATTCCCACTTTAATGAGCAAATCTTTATTAGGAAAAGTCTCTTACTTTCCTGGGCACCTCTAAAGTCTGAGTACATCTATACTTATTTCCCCATTTAAGTCCATAAGCACACTTGGAAGTTCACTTTACACAAATCTATACCAGCATCTATGATATTTAAAAAATACTCTAAAGAAAAACATGTTTAAACTTTAAAAATTACTGACACATGTATTCTAGCTATATTTAACCATACATGGTCAAATAAACTGGCTCTATTTAAACAGACTGCAAATTAGCCAGGCGTGGTGGTACACATCTATAGTCCCAGCTGTTTGCCGGTTGTGTTGGGAGGATGGTTTGAGCCTAGAAAGCCAAGGCTGCACTGAGCTATGATCTCCCCACTGCATTCCAGCCTGGGCGATCACATACTGGGCCATGAATAAATGACAATGCAAGGTGCTGGCACTGACCCTGGGTTATCATGGACTCTCACCACAAAGACCCAGAAGAGCAAAGAAAAGTAGGAATGCTTCAAAACCAATCTAGAGCAGGAGCTCTGAGAAATAAGAATTAGACCACATACATTTGGGTCATGTTATTTAGTCTATCCTAACTCCAATTTCCTCACCTGTAAAAGGAAGGTAATAAAACATCTAACGCTCGAGGTTGTTTCAGCTAACCTTTGCAACAACCTAGAGCAGAGTTTTCAATAAACAGTAGCTATTTTCATTTGCTACCTATTAGTAATTGAGTGTCAATAGGCTAATATGGCACCTCATCAGAACATGACCTGTTTAGCACAATTGAGAACAGATTAAGATACACTGCGCCAAAAAGGAGGACGGTAAAATTCTGGTAAGAAGATAGAGCTTGTTTTTAAAACTGATAAACTTTTATTTTACTTGTGATTTTATCTGGTTCAATTATTTATATTTGCCAAATGAATCACAACTATGCTTTGTTATAAATGATAAACTCTGATGTGTCTTAGAGAAATTCTGGATTTCTAGGCCTGAAGTTCATACCTATATAGTTATAAAAACCATAAATAATAGGCAGAGGTAAACATAAATAAAAATTTATGTATCAGGAAAAAAAAAACCACCTAACTATCACCACTTTGTGGATGTGCCTAGAGATAAGCCCAGAGTCCAAAGACCATTTCTCACACGTTTCATTAAAATAACAATAAGCAAATTGTAAAATCAATGAACTAAGCAAGTTTCTTTAAAAAAAAAATGACAATATCATCACCACACACGTACTATTTACAAAGACTTCAAAACAGAATCCCTGATTTCTATCAGATATTACAGAAACATTTTATATAAATGTTTCAGTGGTATTTCTCATGCAGAAATAAGCTTTCATAATTAATTTGGGGAGCTAGAAACATGAATCTGTATCACCTGATTTTGAGTGAGAATTACAAGCAAAACAGATGTGTATGGTGCACCCACCTCATCACAAAGAAGACATAAATCCTAAACAGTACAGTAACTGGAAAACCGTAAACATCAGTAAGTTAGTATGCTAGGTTCTTTCAACATCAAATCATCCAGCAAAACTAATCTTTTTCAACAGCAATAGATTGTCATATCCCAAAACTGACAGTCAAATAACCATATTGTCAGAGAAACTTCATAAAGGCCTAAAGACACTACGTCAGAAACACGTACTTGTAAACATTAGTCTTATTCCAAGTTGAACATAATATTCCTAGGAAAACCACAAAATTCCATCACTTGATAATTCTGATCATTTCAAAAGTGAGAGAGCACACTAACGTTGATTCCCAGGAAGACAGTAACTAGAAATATTATCAAAATGTACACAAATAGTTTCAAGAGCAAAGTTCATACTTGGAACTCTCAACGAATCAGAAAAACAAGCAGTATTATAGTCATTAACTTAAAAAATATCTAAGTGGTTAATATTTGGACAATAAACTCTTACCAGCATAGGCTAGTCTAACGATAGTAGCATCATCTTGGGCTAAGTGAGCTATGCCTGGCAGAATATATTCCGGATAAATATTGATATCATTGCGAGGAACCTCTTTGACGAGAGCAAGAACTTTGGTCAACGTCCTCAAGGCTTCAGCTCTCACTCGAGGAACAGTGTCATTGCTGAAATGCAAAAGATATGGAGTAATACGATCCAAAAGGATTTCAACACTTAATCGTGGAGCCAAATGAAGAATAAGTTCCAAAGCAGCTAGTTTGGAATCACAGTATTTAAGGGTCTGTAAGCAGGATGTTATAACAGATACCAAGATAACCAGCCCATTTTCCTTAGGCTCTCCTTCAGCTTTTTCTGGCAGATCATGTCCACAGAGATTGTGAATAATGTTGCCCAAATCCTTCCGTATAACCAGAATACGCTCATCTGCAGAAGAAACGTTTCCTTGGCAAACTGGGCCATGTAGGGCTGAAGGAAAGTGTAAAATATTTCAGGAAAAGCATTGCCACGCTGCTGCTTTAAGTAATCTTCTGCCTCTAAACGTTTATCTGGCTCACGGTGAATCATCTGAGTTACCTATACCAAAAGAAGAAAAGGAATTAAAATAGATCTGAGAACAGAAAAGTAAACCAGATGAAAGCTATAAGGGCAATTTACATATGATTTAAAGGATCTTTCGGAACCTGACTACTAAGTGATTTGTGACTCTATCATCCTAGAAAGCAAGAAATTATACACAAATATACTACAGATGGCCCTGACACATAAAGAGGAGGTTATACCCTGGCTCAGTATTCCCCATTTATTAAAATAGGGACTAATACATTGCTGTCCACAACTCAAAGGTTCTTGTAATTTTTTCTGAGTAGGAAACACCACTAAGAATCTGAGAAATGCAATGGATCTCTTCCAGAGAAAAATGTATACACATAATTTTTGCAAACAAAAATCCATACAATTCTGGAAGGAACCACAGAACCCCTAAAATCCATTTACATATCCCAGGTTATGGTTCAGAACCTTATTGCCACAAGTCCAAAAAAATATGTGGTTTAAGTACAGCTCTAGGATCTAATCAATAAGGGAATCAGTGGTTTAAAGTTTTCAAATAGTGTCAAAGAGATGTTAAATTCTGCAAACATTAGAAATGATATACCTAATTTGAATGTATCCTGTGTTTTCTAGTATCATAGGAAATAAATTTTTTTCAATGTACAGAACATACTTTTATCTCTCCTAGACACCCATAGGGTATCAGTCATTATGCAAATAAATATCACAAAATGTATTGAGTTATTTGAACCTTCTGTTTATATTTTAAATAAAAGCCTAGTAGTGAACATGGGGGAATCAAATGTACTAAAAGAAAATGTTAACTAGAATTGTTTTCAGTTTGGACTAGGCCCTAAAGATTAAACAAATTCATTTCTTTCACAGTTAAGAAAATGTATGCCCAAAGACATGAAGTTACATAGCCAAAGCAACATAAAAAGTATGTCCCATACCCAAAGTTAGAACACTACACCAACTCCTAATCCAGTGCACTGTTCAATAAATACGGCCTAAACTGGCTTCCGCTGAAGCATCTTATTTTTTAATATTTGCCATATTTAAGGGAAATTAAAATTTATTATATATTTCCCTAATTAAATAATATTCTAAATACACCAATCTTTTCCAGGACTCAGAGTCATCACCACAAGCATCAGTTATCCTATAACTGACTTAGAAAAGATACCCTCAAACAGTAATGTAGATATGCGGCTTAGGTGATCCCCCCATAGGATTCCTCACACAGAAGCACAAATTAGTATAGCAGAATGAGTGTATATTAATACAAAGCTATTTGCTTCTATATGCAATGGCCCTGTACTGCTGTATTATTCAAGTTGACATTTCCTGTCCCCTTCATTTTAAATGTCTGTCTTCTTCATTTCTTACTAGCAAGCTCTATCCAGGAAGACCTCTCCAACCCCTGGAAACCACCTTACCTCCTTCCAAATCTGTAAAATGGGAGAGCTGAAGATTATAGTGGGAAGAGAGATAATAAATTTTTTTTTAGTCAAACGAGCTTTGTGCCTGAAGGGGCAAAAAACAGTATATTCTTCCCTAACAAAGTAACAACAACAAGCTGTTTATATTAGTCTACAGTGTTTTACTGTTTTATTCCAAATTTACAACATTCCAGAAAACTGATTAAAGCACCAGTGGGAACAAAATCCTATTAAAAACTTTATGGCAAATATTTGTAGCATAGTTACCAATTCTCTGATGCTGCGATCTTCAATTTTATTTAGCACTTGTTCAGGGAAAAAATGTCCATTTCTATAAGCCAAAAGTTGAGAGAGATCAAATAATGGTACACCTTCTGTAAAAAGTTCAGCTATCACACAACCTGAAAAATAACAGGTATAATTCTGTTAGAAAAGAGATGCAAAATATCATGCAATATAGATTGAGAACTCAGAGAGTTCATAAAACCCAAAATACAAAACCCCAAAGTAAATGAAATTAAAATTTTTAATGCAGCATACAAGTACAACCAAGCTGATAGGGAAAACGTCTACTGCCTGAACACTGGTTTCTAAAGTATAAAGTAAAAAAAAAAGCCACACAATTTTCCTCCCTCTTAAAAAAATTAAATAATTTTTCAGTTCTATAATTTAAAATGAATGTATAGACCAGATGCAGTGGCTCACACCTATAATCCCAGCACTTTGGGAGGCCAAGGCCAGCAGATCATCTAAGGTCAAGAGTTCAAGACCAGCCTGGTCACCATGATGAAACCCCCGTCTCTACCAAAAATACAAAAATTAGCAGGGCATAATGGCATACACCTGTGGTCCCAGCTACTTGGGAGGCTGAGGCACAAGAATCACTTAAACCCAGGAGGTAGAGGTAGGTAGAGGTAGAGGCTGCAGTGAGCTGAGATCATGCCCTTGCACTCCAGCTTGGGTGATAAGAGTAAGAATCTGTCTCAAAAAAATAAAAAAATAAAAATAAAATGAATGTATATATATATAATATATACATTTACATACAGAGTGATAAAACAAGAAACTTTTACATATGGACTTACATTAAATTCATAAGGAACTACTACAAAGTCGTATCTGACAAATTTATTCATAATTAAACAAAAAGTTATTAAGTGACAACTGTGCCCTAGGCATTAGTAAGTAGTACATAAAGCAGATAAAATCCTTGCCCTCATGAAGCTTTCATTCTAGGAGACAGAAAATAAAGCAGTGAACAAATATAATATATGAAATGCTAAAAAGTGTAGCTGTAAGATTAGGAAGAGGAAAAAGAGAGATAACTCTCACTTTGCACTTATATAATCTTCAAACCAGAAATTTTTTAAATATCCACATTTCCAAAAGGACAACAGTTTCACTGAATCATTACATGACATGCATTTAACAAGTCTTAAAGAGATCCTCAAATAACCTCACTTCACAGCCTTTGCATTTGCTAGTCCCTCTACCTAGAATGCTATTCCCCCAAGTATCCATGTGGCTTATACCTCCACCTCCTTCAGATCATCAGGTGTTCAAATGTCACTCAGCAGTAAGGCCTTTCTTGATTGCCTGTTTAAAACTGCAGGCCCACCACGACTACCCCCATAGCCCTCACCGGACACAATTTCTTCTCCCTTTCCTTACTGTTTTTTCCCCCAATAGCACCAACTTCCTGGTTATATTTGATGTACAGATGCTGCTGAATTTACAATGGGGTTACATCCCAGTAAATCCATGGAAAGTTAAAAATACCACACAGTAGCTCATGCCTGTAATCCCACCACTTTGGGAGGCTGAGGCAGGCAGGTAACTTGAGGTCAGGAGTTCAAGACCAGCCTGGCCAACACAGTAAAACCCTATCTCTACTAAAAATACAAAAATTAACCAGGTATGATGGTGCACATCTGTAATCCCAGCTACTTGGGAGGCTGAGACAGGAGAATCACTTGAACCTGGGAGGCGGAGTTTGCAGTAAGCAGAGATTGGGCCACTGCACACCAGCCTGGGCAACAAAGCAAGACTCTCTCAAAAAAAAAAAAAAAAAAAAGATATGAAAATGAATTTAATACATTTAACCTATTGAATTTTCCAGTTTAGCCTACCTTAAACATGCTAAGAACATTTACATTAGCCTACGTTTGGGCAAACACATCTAACTCAAAGCCTATTTCATAATAAAGTGTTGAATATCTCATGTAATTTATTGACTACTGAACTGAAAGTGAACAACAGATTGGATCAGTACTCCAAATACATTTCAACTGAATGTGTATCACTTTTGCACCATGGTAAAATCAAAAAATCGTAAGTTAAACCATTGCAAAGCGGGGGAAAGTCTGTACGTTTTTTTTTGTCTGCATGCCCATTAGAATGCAGTTTACATGAGGAAGGGATTTTTCGATTTTTTTCTATTCATTGAAAAATCTCCAGCAACTAAGTTCCTAACACATAATCCTCAATAAATTTGTTAATTTCTGTCTATATAGTGTCAAATTTTAGAATAAAGGACTTCAAAAAACAGCTACTAAAAACACCATTAAGCAACAAGGAAACAGAGTACTGAAAAATACAATTAAAATTAACCAACTAATGTAAGTACGTTTCTGAGCACGTTTAAGGTAGGGTAAGCTATGAAGTTCAATAGGTTAGGTGTATTAAATACATTTTCTACTTATAATATTTTCATCCTCTAATCGGTTTATTGGGATGTAACTCCATTTTAAGTTGAGGAACATATGCACATAAAATATAATCTAGAAGTTGGTGCTGTGGGGGAAAAAACAGTAAGGAAAAACACCAACTGGATCTAACAGACATCAACAGAACACTCCACCCAACAAAAGCAGAGTACAACACACACACACATACACATTATATATATCGCCTAGCTTTGTCAGCTGTAAAAGCCAAGTGACAAAGACAATCTAACAGCAATAAGCACTAGGATAGAGGCTTTTAATATCACTCACTACACACTAAAAGAATTAGGATTCCTTAATGGTTGGTTTGAGCAGTAGACAGGGTAGGTACAATATCTTATACCACATTGTAATCCCAATACTTAGGGAGGCCAAGAGGAGTGAATCAGTTGAGGCCAAGAGTTTAAGACCAGCCTGGTCAACATGGCAAAACCCTATCTCTACTAAAAATACAAAAAAATTAGCCTGGCATGGTGGCACATGCCTGCAATCCCAGTTACTCGGGAGACGACAACATGATACCCAGGAGATGGAGGTTACAGTGAGCCAAGATCATGCCACTGCACTCCAGGCTGGGTGACAGAACAAGCCTGACTCAAAAAAAAAAAAAAAAAAAAAAAAAAAAATCAAAAGATTAAAAAATACACATTGAAATGTTTCAGGGTAAAGGGCCAAAATATATGTAACTTACTTCATAAGACTAGGGAAAAAATGGGGCATGAGGGAGAAGAAATGACATCAATGATAGAGCAACTGGGGCAAAAATACTAACAATAAATGAATCTCGGTAAAGTGTATAGGATGTTCCTTTGTTCTATTTTTATTTTTTCAAGTTTAAAAGTCTATACGTTAAGGTTTTCAAGTTTGAAATTACAGTATTTCCAAATAAAGTCGGAAAAAAACACAGTGACATATGACTATTTATAACTAAATGGAGGTTTTTGTGGACTGAATTGTGTGTCAAGTACCCGCTACCTCTCTCCTGCAGGTTCATATATTTTATCTCCATAACTTAGAATGTTAAATGTATTTGTAGGCAGAGCCTTTAAAGAGGTAATTAAGGTTAAATGAGGTCATAAGGGTGTGGCCTTAATCCAAAAAGACTGGTATCCTCATAAAAAAGGACACCATGTATGCTCATTCACAGAGAAAAACCCATGAGGGGGCCGGACATGGTGGCTCACGCCTGTAATCCCAGCACTTTGGGAGGCTGAGACAGGCAATGGCCTAAGGTCAGATCAAGACCAACAAGGTGAAACCCCATCTCTACTACACAAAAATTAGCCAGGCATGGTGGCAGGCGCCTGTAATCCCAGCTACTCGGGAGGCTTAGGCAGGAGAATCGCTTAAACCTGGGAGGCAAAGGTTGCAGAGAGCCAAGACCACACCACTGCCCTCCAGTCTGGGCAAAAGAGTGAGACTCCATCTCAAGAAACAACAACAACAACAACAACAACAACAACAACAAAACCCATGAGGACACAGCCAGAAGGCGGCTATCTGCAAGCCAAGGAGAGAGGTCTCAGAAGAAACCAACCCTGTTAGCTTGATCTTAGACTTCTAGCCCCCAGAACTGTGAGAAAATAAATCTTGTTTCAGCCACCATCTCTGTGGTATTTTGTTATGGCAGCCCTAACAAACTAATGGAGAAGTGTATTCATATTTATTTTCTCAAAACTTTTACAATTTTATTCTGGAAGATGTTATTGGGGGTATTCCTCTGTGGAACAACTGTCATCTCTGTCATCACTGAGTCTGTATCATTCAAATCTCAGCTCAAATGTTACCTTCATCAGAGAGGCCTCCCCTGACCATTTTATCTTAAAGTAGTACCCTACCAGCCTTTTCAATATCACTCTGCTTGGTTATAACACATCACTAACCAAAATTAACTTTCTTATTTACTTGTTTATTCTCTCTCTCCACTAGAATGAAAGCTCCATAACAGCAGAAGATAGTCAACTGTATTCCTGGCACCTACATAACAATAGCTTACACATAATACACTCAAATATATGTCAAATGAATGAAAGATCTCCAGCACACAAAGTTATGCCCATGTATGGGACCAGAGGCAGAATATATATGTATGGTAAGTCCTCAATGTTATCAACGGGTTCTTGGAAACTGCAACTTTAAGTAAAACATATAAACAAAACCATTTATTTTCTCATCATTTCATTATAATGAAAACAATGACATTACTTGATGAACCTGCTCTACACTGTTTTGCTTGAAGTAGCAGTTTCTAAGAGACTATCAAGGACTTCAGCACTCACTGCATACTTCTCCCAAACCAGCAGCCTGGAACCATGCATACCCATCAAGAGAGCAAAATAACACTGAAAACCCAAAGAGTCAAATCTTTTTTTTTTTTGAGACAGAGTCTCGCTCCGTTGCACAGGCAGGCTGGAGTGCAGTGATGTGATCTCGGCTCACCACAACCTCCGCCTCCTGGGTTCAAGCGATTCTCCTGCCTCTGTCTCCTGAGTAGCTGGGACTACAGGCATGTGCCACCATGCCCAGCTAATTTTTGCATTGTAGTAGAGATAGGGTTATGCCATATTGGCCAAACTGGTCTTGATCTTGAACTCCTGACCTCGTGATCCACCTGCGTCGTCCTCCCAAAGTGCTGGGATCACGGGTGTGAGCCACCATGCCCAGCCAAGGTTCAAGATAGAGCACTGGAAGGTGGACAGATGCTACCCACCTCTTTTTCAAAAGAATGGAAAAGCCTACCTTCAGCCGAAACAATTTAAGGCTCTTGATGGTCTGGAAAAATAAATGCTGAGTGAGAATTTTGTTGAAGTTTACAAAACTATAATGTACTCACAAAAAAAGGATAAACATAAGGTTGTCAACCACTGAAATTTTAAACCTAGGAATGATCCCCTAAAGCTTGAAAGTGATGAAATTCCTAAAGGATTACTTAACAATTAGTGAGTTCAAAATGTAAAAATGGGCTGGAGTGGTGGCTCACGCCTGTAATCCCAACACTTTGGGAGGCTGAGGTGGATGGATCAAGAGCTCAGGAGTTCAAGACAAGGCTGGCCAAAATGGTGAGAATACAAAAAATTACCTGGGCGTGGTGGCAGGCACCTGGAATCCCAGCTACTCAGGAGGCTGAGGCAAAGAACTGCTTGAACCCAGGAGGTGGAGACTGCAGTGAGCCAAGATCATGCCACTCACTGCACTCCAGCCTGCACAACAGGGCGAGACTCGGAAAAAAAGGTTCAAGAAACTTTAATACACTGATCAACAAAACTGGAACTTTGATGGATTACATTTCTAACCTTGTTATACTGTATTTACAACCTTGAGGGTAACCCTATCTTATCAAAACATCTCTCAGTATTATCTTGGGACAAATATTAGTGAGCTGAATAGACCAACATAGGTGCAATCCTGAATAACATTATTCGTTCCCCTAGATGAAATAGATTTATTCATCAATTATGTTACTTTTCCTAAGTAATCTAAAATTTGGCTCAATTTGTGTGTGTGGGTTTTTCTATGTAGTAAACCTATAAGGGAGAAAAAAATTAAGCCAAACCATGACAAAATTTGCCAAAATGGCACTGATGCCAGAGTTCTTTCGAAGTCCCTCAGAGTACCACCCTTAACACACTTCCCCTTCCTCTCTATCCCGTAAGTTCTTAAATGATTTGAAATCCATAGCTCAGACTCATGTGGTCTGTATATGTGAAATAATGTATATGCATGAATGCATGGCACATTTTTACCAGGAAGGAGTCCATTGATTTCATTAAATTCTTTAAGGGGATCCAAAAAAGCTTAAGAATCACTTCTGTACAAACTTCCTTGGCTACAATTACTACCTATTTCCTGATAACTCCCAAATCTCCATCTCTATCCCAGATTTCTATGCCCAAACCTTTATAACCAACTGCTGGGCTAGGTGTGGTAGTTCATGCCTGTAATCCCAACACCTTGGAAGGTTGAGGTGGGATGACAGCTTGAGCTCCGGCATTCAGGAACATTCTGGGCAACACAGTAAAATACAGCCTCTACCAAAAATGTTAAAAAAAAAAAATCAACTGGGAGTGGTGGTACGTCCTGTACTTTCAACTACACACAAAGCTGAGGCAAGAGGATCACTGGAGTTGGACACTGAAATGAGCACCACTGCACTCCACTCTCGGCTACAGTGTGAGATCCTATCTCTAAAAAATAAGTAGATTAAAAATAAATAAGAATATAGCCAAATATGTGTTGTACATCTTCTCCTGAATACTTGGCAGAAATCTCAAACTTAACATATCTAAAACAGACCTCATCATCTTCCCAACCTGTTTTTCCTCCCGTGCCTCCTTGTCTCAGGGACCAGCATCACCATCCACTCAATGTGGGGGGTCAGGGAGAAGTTCCTGTGATTAATCGTCCAATGACAGAATCCTAACAATTCTACTAATTATCTCTTAAGCATTACCACTTCTCTCCATCCTTCCAACTGTGCCACCTTAGGCCAGTCACATTCATCTCACTTGGATTATGGCAGTTTTCTCCTAACTTGTTTTCCTGTCTTCTGTGTAGCTCCCCTGCAATTTACCCTCCATGCTACAGTCAGGCCAGACCCTTTCTGATATGATCCGAATTTGGGCCTTGCTTACTTCATTCTGTGTACCAGATAACACATCAGTGCATGATGTTTTGGTCTTAAAGCCTCTGCATAGGCAACATCCTCTGCCTGAAACTAACTACTCTACCAAAGTTAACTCCCAATCAACTTTCAGGTTTCAATGTAAATATCACCCTTCTATAATTAAAGAGGCCTTTCTTGATCCCACCTCTTGACTCATCACCACCATGAGGACTAACTTAAGTATCTATGTATTCCTATAGCAGCACCCTATGCTTATCACCACCACAGCAAACAATACTGTATTGAAATGTCCTTTTCCAATATCCACGGTCACTTTAAAATGGAAGTATTATAAAAATAGGGATATATATTATCCATCAATGTCCCTAGCACTTAGGACAGTGCCGGACATATAAAGAAAAGTAGGCATGCAAATATGTTAAAATGTTTGAGTAAATAAACTGCTCTTTGCATTTCCTAGGCACTTAAACATATCCAATGCAGGAATGCTGCCTCTAACTGAAATAGTGTCTGAGGACAAACGAAGATGTTAATTTTTCAGTATCGAGTGACTAAAACAAGCTACATTTCTGTTTAACAGTTAAAAGATAAGCACATGCTCCCTTAGCAAATGTGACCCACTCAAATACCTGCTGAAAAGATGTCCATTGCTCTCTTCAACTCGCCCCTGGTTCTCTGATTGCTACTTAAGTCTACAAGTGGAGTTGAAGGGTCTCTCATATACTCTAACTCAGTGGCAAACATCCCACCATCAACAAACCGTTAGGAGCAATATAGCAAGTTCTCCTCCTTGATGTGTCAAAGAAATAATTGAAATCTGCTGGGTTGTCTTCTGGAAGGTAAGTGGGTTTAAAACTGGCAAAATCTGTTAGAAGAACCCAGTTCCAACTGGTGACCATCACATTCTCAGTCTTGATGTCCCCATGACGAACTCCAGACTTGTGTGCTTGGTCCACAGCTGTCAGGATCTGGAAAGCGACCCAGCGCTTCTCAGTGTTATTCAAGAACGGACGGGTACTGATGCGATCATAGAGGTTGTCTCGCACGTACTGCCTAAAGAGCATAGCTGCTTTCTCAGATGCTTTTTCTGATGCTTTCTGGAAAGGCAGACAATTCTGTGCAGAATTAAGCCTGATTTTCAGTTCCTCCAGCTCTTGTTTATAGCTAGTTAAAGGCAATGTGGGATCCTGAATTGCAAAAACCTTCACAACGACCAGGCCTTCTCGATGCTTGGCTCGAGCGACTTTAAAAACCGAGTACTCCCCAGGCTTTTATCATACTCAAAGTCATGAATATCTGAAAAATAACTCTCCACAGAAAGGATCTGGGAGGGAGCAATGCCAGCAAGCTGATTTCCCATAATAGCAAGCACCTCTGGGTCAGGAAGGTTAGGATACAATACCTATTTAAAAGAAAAAGAAATGAAAAAAAAAGACAAGAAACAAAGAAGCAGTGAAACACCATTATTCCATTATTTGGTCTCTTCCGAAAAGACAGATGCAGCCTATTTCTCTTCTAGTAAGAGCATTGTACCTAGCTTTCTGGGAAGCCTGTAAATTTCATACAGATTTATCTAAAAAGACTTTGTTATTTTCTCTAAGACGACCTAGTTATTTTACCTAAAAAGATCCTGCTATTGTGTATCACCCTTTGCAGGAGCTGAACTATACTTAAATAGGCCCCTGTAACATTAAGCCAAAAATGTCAGAATTAGTACGTTCTGATATTTAAATTAAAAATATTAGTGAGTCTTTACTATACGTCCTGTGCTGTGCTTGGAGCTATGAGAATCACAAAAGTACTGTATCACATAGCTGTTATCCAAGAACCTGTAGTTTCTTGGAGATAAGAAACAGACACATTGGCTCACGCCTGCAATTCCAGCATTGTGGGAGGCCGTGGCGGGCAGATTACCTGTGCTCACGAGTTCGAGACCAGCCTGGCCAACATTGTTAAACCCCCATCTCTACTAAAAATACAAAAATTAGCCGGGCGTGGTGGCGCATGTCTGTAATCCCAGCTACTCGGGAGGCTGAGGCAGAAGAATTGCTTGAACCCAGGAGGCAGAGGTTGCAGTGAGTGGAGATCCCGACACTGCACTCCAGCCTCGGTAACAGAGCGAGACTCCGTCAAAAAGAACAACAAAAAACCCTTCAAATTGACTAGGAATCATCTAATACAAATAGTTCACTGAATTCCTGAAAAGGTCAAACTAAGATCTAAAAAAAACAGTTAACTTCTGGACACTTCTGCCTAATTCCAGTGTGCCCTCTCACCCACCTAAAAGAAGGTGCAAACTTCCCTGGTCTGCCACAAGAAGAAATCTTGCCACAGATGTTAAAGTAGACCAAAATACACACTTGCTAAACGTAGCCCAGGATTCTGCTAACTCAGGTTTTGCAGCAAATAAATGCCACACATAAACACACACGACCTTGAGTACATATATACATTTACCCCAGGCCTCGGGAAAGTGTCAAAAATCGATGAGAGGCTCACAACGAGGTCACAGTAGACTACTTCGGGGACCGGACGGGAAAACGCCTCAACAGCGGGTAAGTTGTCTCTACGAAGGGTCTTTCTTCATAGGCAGGAGATGGGCTGTTGGGGGAGGGGCACAGAAAAGTCCCAATCTTCAGGAACCCAGGTGGTCCTGGGAGGAGAACGGGGAAAGCTCTTGGGGCCTCAGCTGAGCGAAGAAGCCACACAAGAGTTTTCACAGATACTCCGTGATTTGCCCTCTCCAGCCCCCTAACCTGCCCTGGGGGCCATGGGTTCCCTGGCCTCGTCTTCCTCTAGCGCGGATTGCTAGACCCTTCCGTGCCCTCCTCGAGGGGCGCGCCACCAGACGGAAGGAGATGGAACGCAGGAGAGAGACAGAGACCGCCAGTCCCAGAAAAACACTGTACTTCAGCTGCTACAGCCGCCGCAAACGCCGAACTCGCGGGAAAGCAGCCGGTCTTACCTCACTTCCTGTCGCCGAACGGAAGTGACGAAAGAGTGAGCCTTGAGGTAGTGCCAGGGTAGGAAGCTGGTTGCTAGGAAACGAGGGAAGGCGTGGTCTCGCTTTGAGAGACTGCAAGGAGAAAATGATTCTCTGACAACCATCTGTTATTCCCCGTCCTGCTCTTCTACTGTTCATTCTCGAACTCTGAGATTTCTGACATCCCCTAGAATCTTCTCAGACACCCCTTCACTCCTAGGACAGCAGAACACTGTTAAGAGAACTCAAGCATATTTAGGAAAACGAATATATCCCAAGCTGGATTTTTAGAGTTCTATTGAGATATATAACTTACGTATCATAAAGTTCACCTGCTTAAAATGTACAAAGCAGTAGTTTTTAATACAGCTATCGAGTTGTGCAGTCATCCCTATAATCTGATTTTAAACTTTTTTTTCTTTTTCTTTGTGACAGTCTCGCTTCGTCACCCAGGCTGGAATGCAGTGGTGCGATCTCGGCTCACTGCAAACTCCGCCTCCCGGGTTCAAGCGATTCTAGTGCCTCTGCCTCAAGAGTAGCTGGGACCACAGGCACGTGCCACCATGCCCAGATAATTTTTGTATTTTTAGTAGAGATGGGTTTCACCATATTGGACGGGATGATCTCGAACTCCTGACCTCAAGTAATCTGCCCTCCTTTGCCCCCTAAAGTGCTAGAATTACAGGTGTGAGCCACCGCGCCCAGCCTGCCAGATTTTTTTTTTTTTTTTTTTTTTTTTTTTTTTTTTGACAAAGTCTGGCTCCGTCATACAGGCTGGAATGCTGTGGTGTGATCCCGGCTCACTGCAACCTCTGCCTCCCGGGTTCAAGCTATTCTCCTGCCTCAGGCTCCCGAGTAGATGGGACTACAGGCGCGTGCCACCACGCCCGGCTAATTTTTTGTATTTTTAGTAGGAATGGGGTTTCACCGTATTAGCTAGGATGGCCTCGATCTCCTGCCCTCGTGATCCGCCGGCTTCGGCCTCCCAAAGTGCTAGGATTACAGGCGTGGCGTGAGCCACCGCGCCCAGCCCAGACTGCCTGATTTTAAACATTTTCATTATCCCAAAAGGAAACCCTGAAACCATTCCACAGTCACTCCCTGTTCTCTCCCATTTCTCCTCCCACTTCCAGCCCTAGGCAATCACTAATCTACTTTCTGTTTCTATACACGTGCCTCTTCTGGACACTTTACATATGATATGTGGTCTTTGGGACTGCCTTCTTTCACTTTGCATAATGTTTTGAGGATTATCCCTGTTGTAGCTTGTATCAGTACTGCATTTATTTGTTGTTGCAAATAGTTTGTCTGGATATATCACATTTTGTTTATTCTTTTGTCAATTGATAGACACTTGAGTCGTTTTCACTTTTAGGTTATTATGAATAATGCTGCTATGTTCATAGCATTAGTGTATAAGTCTTTGTGTAGCCATATGTTTTCATTTCTCTTGGATACTGAGGAATGAAATTGTGGGTTCATATGGTAGCTCTATATTTAACATTTTAAGAAACTGCCAAACTGTTTCCCAGAGTGCAGGCACCATTTTACATTCCCACTAGCAATGTATGAGGGCTCCAATTTCTTCACGTTCTTGCTGACACTGTCATTATCTCCTTTTATTATTATCCTGGTGGCTGTTAGGTGGTATCTCATTGTTGTTTTGATTTGCATTTCCCTAATAACCAGTTCTGTTAAGCATCTTTCTTATTGTGCTTATTTTCTATTCATATATCTTCTTTGAAGAAACATCTATTCAAATCATTTGTCTATTTTTAACTGGTTTGTCTTTTTATTACTGAGTTGTAAGCATTCTTTATAAATTCTAGATATGAATCCCTTATCAAAGATATTATTTGCAAATATTTTCTGTTGTCTTTTCACTTTTTAAAAGTATTCTTTTTTAATCCAAAGCTGAAATTGTTATTATCCCTACAACATTCCCTTCTCCCTTCTTCTCCATCTCAATATGCAGCACTACTACCCACTGAATTCCTCAAGACTAAAAATTTGGAAGTCATTAAGTCATCCTTAATATATTCCTACTCTCCCCCATCCTTCCCCACCACACTCATTCCTCCCATTCAGTGATCACCTACTCTTGCTGATTCCATCCCCAAAATATTTCTTGAACCCATTCACTGCCACCTCCTCAGGGCCTAGGCCAAGCAGCCATCATTGTCATGATGTCTAGATTTTAAAACCTACATAGAAAAGGCTCTCCTCACTCCTGATATTATTTTGTATGCTTCTCCCAAGATTTTTTCTTGATCTTTTATGGTTTCATTTTGTGCTCTTAAATTACTGAAGTATAGATGCAACTTAATTTTTTTCTAGAGAGTTACTCAGTTATCTAAAAATGTTGAAAAATACATTTCCCCCCACTTATTTGAAATGTCATATTTACCATATAACAGATTTCCTATATATATCTGGGTCTTCTGCTGGACTTTTTCTGTCCATTGAGGTACTATTTAATTCATCTACCAGTACTTTTAAAATAATCGTATAATGTTTTAATGTCTGACATGACTAGTCCTAGACTAGTCTTTTTTAAATGAAATTACAATCATAAGACATCTATGCTTACATCCTTCTAGAAGCTCCTCCTCATTTTTAGGTTAACATTAAAAACCTGTAGCTTGGCGTACAAAACCTTGCATGATCTGACCCCTGCCCACCTGCTCCTCTGCAATTGGCATCACTCACTGTCCCTCTCAATCTCCCACACTGGCTTTCTCTTTGTTCCTATCCTGTTCTAACTTGTCAAATCTTTCCCTATTGCTAGTCCTTCACATTTACTCTTTCCTCTGCTTAGAACACTCTTTCCCCTATTCTTTAGCCAAAATCTTTTCATTCTTCAAGTCCAGATTAGGTGTCATCACCTCATGCAATTCTTCGCTGACTGCCCCCCCATTATGTACTTTCATGGACCTTCTACTTTTCCTTCACAGTGCTTATTATTACTGAAATCTTTTGAGTTTGAGGAATACTTATTTGTTTATTGTCTGTTCTACCACTAGACTTTAAACTCCAGATTTAAGAAGAGCAGTGACTTTGTGATTCTTATTCACCAGGATATCTTCGACCCCTAGAACCATACCTAACAGATGACAGACATTCAGTTGGTATTTTTGAATCAATAAACATGGGCTTTTTCAGGTTTGTGATCATTAGGGCCAGAAACCGTAGTTCCAGGACTGGGAACATCTAAAATATATACATAAAATTAGTGAAAGCACTCAGATAATTACCAGATAATATTTTTTAAAGAGTAAGCTTATATTTTAGACTCTGAATATCACGTATGTAAATGCTTTAGATACCTCTCCTATAGAAAAATAATGGTATGGTAATGTGATAAATATGTCTCAATTTAGATGATTTTTGCTTTTCCCCCACCTGTATTTTTTCACCAACATTACACTTTGTGAAAAAACTTGGGGATTTTTTTCAATGCCTTCTATACTTACTGCTATGGTTTTCTTTTCTTTTTGTTTCCAATTCATCCTTTTCTTCTTTCTTTCTTTCCTTCTCTCTTCCTTCCTTCTTTCCTTCCTTTTTTCTATTGTTAAATAGCAATCGTGACTGTCCATAAAGAATTTTTTAAAGGAATCTCACCTAGTTCTTTTCAGAGCAAATAAAAGATAAAATTTGCTTGCTACTGTTGAAGTAAAACTAAGAAAGAGCCAGCAAACACTGGTCCATCCTCTAGCCAGTGTCTTTGCAGCTGCATTTGGCAGTGATGGTTAACTGTCCCCTTCCACAGAAAATAGATGTTTCTGGGAAGTGCCTGAACTACAGGAACCATATTTTTCACCACCACGCCATCTAAGTGGAGTCATTTTACTAGCATCCACTATGAAGTTCAGGTGGAAATTATGTGTTTCATTTGTAGTACACGGTAGTTAAGAGGTAAATGATTTCCACGTTCTTTCCTCTTTAGCCTGGTTGCAAAAGACTTAAATGCACTAGTTAATGCCAGAGCCACAAGATGGGACCAGTGTCCCCGAATGACAACCTGGAGAGACCACCTGCTTAGCAGGCATACCCACATAGAACTTTTATGTACGCAAAAGTAAACCCCATTATGATAAGTCAGAAAAATCTCAGTTTATTAATTACAGCTGTTAGCCTTACATTTACAAATACGTTCATCTGCCTGATCTCTATTCATTCCCTACCTCTCCTGGGCTGCTTACTCCAGCAGTGCACTTGCAGTCCTGTGAGATGTCCATGTGGGCTCTGCTATCCTTGCATTCTAAGAAAAAAAAGCTGGGGGGAAGGATCCCTAATGTAAACAACTCCTTCCAGTTAATAGTAAATATTTTCTCTTCTTATACAAGAATGCCAGCTAATACATGTAAAATAAATTATAGGAAATTACCATTTTGTTACCTGCAGTGCAACAATTGATTTCCACATGGATTGTCAATGGTTTCTAAAATCACTGGGTAAAAAGTTGTGGAACAACCATGTAGCCTCATGGCACCCAATAAATACCTACCAACTATTTTCTATGTTTAAAAGAAACAAAAATGAACCTTTTATAGTGGAAAACCTTTTCATAACCCCTTTATTCAAGTGATCAAAGTTAGTATCATTAATAGTAGGACACAGATATTATAAGGCTCCTGATATAATGCAATGGGAAATATATACTGTCACCCATGTAGCATTCTTGCCAAGAATGCTTTTCTTTTTCTCTTTTACTTTTTTTTTTTTTTTTTTTGCTCTGTTGCCGAGGCTCGAATGCAGTGACGTGATCTCAGCTCACTGCAAACCTCCAGGGTTCAAGCAATTCTTGTGCCTCAGTCTCCCAAGTAGCTGGGATTACAGGTGCATACCACCATGCCCGGCTAATTTTTGTATTTTTAGTAGAGATGGGGTCTCACCATGTTGGCCAGGTAGTCTTGAACTCCTGGCCTCAAGTGATCCACCCATGTCAGCTTCCCAAAGTGGTGGAATTACAGGCGTGAGCCACCTCACCCTGCTGCCAAAAATGTTTAACCTGAATTCAATCAAGCCCCTAAACCTCACTCTCAATATGATAGGAACTAGTTACATTTGACTATTGAGTACTTGAAATATGGCTACTACAAACTGAGATGTGCTGTAAGTATAAAAACATACAGACTTTAGAGAACTTAGTACAGAAAAAGAGTGAAAACACTCATTAATATATTTTTAATTATTATTATATTTAGAATCATATTTTAGATATTTTGGGTTAAGAAAATATTTAATTAAAATGAATCCTTTTACTTTTTAAAGTGTGATTACTAATTTAAAATTACATATGTGGCTTATGCTATGTTTTTGTTAGACAGCCCCACTCTAGACCCAATTTCCAGCTTATAAAAAATAAAAGGAATAGAAAAATTAATTAAGCAATACCACTAGGAAATAATCACATAGATCCAGAAAATAGAATATTAGCCTGGATTCTTCAAAAAGTTAATACTATGAAAAACATGAACGGACTTTTCTAAATTAAAAGATTCCAAAGAGACATGAAATTTAAATGCAATGTATGAGCTTCAACTGGATCCAGGATTAGAAACAGCTATAAAAACATTTCATGCATAATTAAGGAAATGTGAATATAGATTGAATATTTCAGAGAGAAACAAAGTGGCAGAAATGTTTTTAAAAATTGCTAATTATTTCATTGCTATCACGTCTCTGCATCTTATTTAAAAACACCTAAGCTGCCTGACAAAGGCTCTTTCACCATTATACACTAAAAGATTGGGAGACAAAAGATAGGGAGAGGGAGAGCTAAATGCCAATTTTCTTGCAATGTATAATCTTGGGTAAAACTGTTCTTGAATAAATGGAAATGCAAGGGCTAAAGTTTTTTAAAGAAGATGATTTGTCAAAAAAAAAATCAAATAATTTCATTGATAATAAGTGTTATGGAGAAAAAGTACAGAGTCCACAAGAATATATAAGGGGCACTCAGGAAAGACATGCCCATGGTATGAGCATTTAATCTGGGATGTAAGAGATGAACAGGTTTTGGCTAAATAAACAATAGTGGGAACGGTGTTGTAAGCGAAAGGAAGAGTGAAGGTAAAAGACTAGCAGTGGGGAGAAGTTTGACAAGTTAGGAATAAAGAGAAGGCCACTGTGGGGGATTGAAGGGAGCAGCGAGTGAGACGCTGGCTGCAGAGGAGGAGGTGGGCACACAGAATACATATATCCAAGCCATTCCTCTATCTTCCACTATTATCCTCCGCTACTCCTCCACCAGTTCTCTTCCACAAAAGATTTGAAATTACTTTATAAAATTAACTCAAATAGAATGACGAAAAAATAAGTAATAAATATTCATTCAAAAGGAGCAGAGAAATAGTACTTGGAATTGATAAATTAAACTTCAGTAAAATGTGACTGGGCGTGGTGACTGACTCATGCCTGTAATCCCAGCACTTTGGGAGGCCAAGGCAGGCAGATCACCTGAGGTCAGGAGTTCGAGACCAGCCTGGCCAACATAGTGAAACCCCGTCTCTACCAAAAATACAAAAATTAGTCAGGCATGGTGGGGACGCACCTGTAATCTCAGGTACTCAGGAGGCAGAGACAGGAGAATCACTTGAACCCAGGGGGGTGAAGATTGCCAGTTAGCCAAGATCGCACTACTGCATTCCAGCCTGGGTGACAGAGTGAGACTCCGTCTCCAAAAAGAAAAAACAGTTAAATTATTAATTTAGCTTTGAAATTGTGGCAGCTAATCCCAAAAGGTAAATTTGTGGCTTATATAGTTTTTGTTGTTCTGTAAAGGGAAATAAATTAGTTAATGTGAAATGAAAAGTTTTTCTTTAGACCAAATTCCAGATGGGATTTCTTTTTCTTTGAGTCTTTAGAGTGAAGACATTTGTTAACATGTTAAACGTCATGGTTAACGTTTTTCTTTTTCTTTTTTTTTTAAGACGGGGTCTCACTCTGTCACCCAGGCTGAAATGCAGTGGCATGATCTTGGCTCACCGCAACCTCTACCTCCTGGAATCAAGCAGTCCTCCTTCCTCAGCCTCCTGAGTAGCTGGGACCACAGGCATGAGCCATCATGCCTAGCTAATTTATTTATTTATTTATTTATTTATTTGTAGAAATGGGTTTTCACCACGTTACCCAGACTGGTCTTAAACTGCTGAACTCAAGCAATCTGCTCACCTTGGCCTCCCAAAATGCTGGGATTACAGGCATGAGCCACTGCACCCAGCCTGGGCAAAGTTTTTCTACTGAGTTAGGTAAGTGGTTTGGCAAATATGGCGCTCACTACTTGAGATCAATTCAATAATATGTTTATAGCATCTTCTGTTTTTCTAGGTACTTTGTCTCTATTAAAAATTCCTCCTTAAGTGACTTTTTCCAGTTATGTGGATTTAAATATCATCAGTATGCTGATAATGTTACTTTTTCCCTCTCAAACCTTTACCTGGTTGCTGAACGCATGTATCCATTATCTATCTGATCTTTATATTTGAACGTGTAATATTACTTTTTTTTTTTGAGACAGAGTCTCACTCTGTCACCCAGGCTGGAGTGTAGTAGCACAGTCTCAATTCACTGCAGCCTCTGCCTCCCAGGTTCAAGCGATTCTCATGCGTCTTACTCTCGAGTAGCTGGGATTACAGGCATCCACCACCATGCTTGGCTAATTTTTGTATTTTTAGTAGAGATGGGGTTTTGTCATCTTGGCCAGGATGGTCTCAAACTCCTGACCTCGAGTTCTCCGCCTGCCTCAGCCTTCCAAAGTGCTGGAATTATAGCTGTGAGCCATTGCACCCAGCCAGAACATGTAATATTACCTTGAAAAGTTAACCCTGGAATAGGGCATAAAATGTGCCAGATATTAATTCATTTCAACTGCCCATCAATTCTATTAGGTAGATATCTTTACTATTCCCATTTTTCAGATAGTAAAATAAAGATACAGAGAAGTAAATGACTTTCCTAAGATCAAAAGCAGTAACTGAGAAACACAAAAAGGCTGCTTTACAGTTAACTTATTTTTTCATAAATAGGAGTACACTCTAATAATATAAAGTATAATATACTAAAAACAGCAGTAACATAGTCATTTATTATTAGCAAGTAGTATGTACTGTACGTAGTTGCATGTGCTAGACTCTTATATGACTGGTAATGCAGGTTTTTCTGCACCAGCATCACCACGAACAGGTGAGTAATAGAAATTTTTAGCTCCATTATAATCTTATGGGACGTAGTATATGTGGCCCATCATTGAACAGATTTTTATGAGGCCATTGGTGGTACTTGTTTTTCCAGTCTTCCTTACACTGAGGCACAGCCATGCCTTACGTTTTGCTCAATGAGATATAAGGAGAAATCCGAGGCACCACGCATTTCCCCCGCTGACTTTCTTCCAGACTTTAATACAGATGTGTTGCTCAGAGCTCAGTAGCTATAATGTGACCACGATTCAAGAAGCATGAGGAAAAAATAAGGAGAGTAACAGCAATGCTGGCCCTGATAATAGTCAAGCTAACCAGCCCTGATCTCCAAATGTCTTATTATACGGGAAAAAGAAACACTTGTTTAAGTCACTGTTGGTTAGATTTTCTGTATTTGTAACCAAAGATCTTCCTTAACCGATAAAGCAGTGTAAAAAGTTGACTAATTTATCGTGTTCTAGAACTTTAAAGTCACTTAATTCCAGGGAATGTCACTGTGCAGAGTTTGCAATTATACTGGAGATGGCTTTTTTATTATAGTCTGACCTTTACAGGTCTCTTGTTTGTAGCAGGTGGGTATGCCCATGTGGCTTGAAAAATCAAACCAAATCCATGCCCTTTAGTTCATGTGTTTTTAGCAGCTGAATGTGGTTTGCCTGTAGGAATGAAATGGCCCCAAAATGTTAATTGATTCAGTTTGACAGTGCTTGCCATATCATAAATCGATATGATGTTTTGTGTACTAGTGATAAAGTAGTGGTATGGGGAACGGATCTGGTAGTTACGGGATGAGTATGGTTGTTTTCAGTCATTTAGTTTTGTTTTTAATGAAACTCGGGAAGACTGAGATTCTCTCTCCTATTGGAATGTTTGTACATTGTGGAGAAGGATGGGGTAACATCAGTATTACAGACTAACCTTAATCCTAATATTAGACTCTCCTCATTTAAAACATTACATGTATATTATGCACGTAAATACATATTATATATATATATACACACACACACATACATATATTTGATATCTGATTCAAACTGTATATTTTAGCTATATATTACTGTATAAGAAATTACCCCAAAACTTAGTAGTTGAAAGTAATTTAAAAAATTTATTGTCCGTCTATTTCTGTGGATCTGGAATTAGACAGAGATAGCTTGCCTCTGCTCCATGATTTCTGGGTCTTCAGGTGAAGACTTGAAGACTAGAGGTTGAAATTATCTGGAAGCCGTTTTATTCATACGTCTAGAGGTAAGTGCTGCCTGTGGTGGAGGCCTAGCTAGGATTATTGGCCAGAATGTTCACACATAACTTCTCCCTATGACCTGGGCTTCCTCGTGACATTCTGGGCGGGTTCCTAGGCAAGCACCCAGAGAGAGACATCCAGGTAGAAGCAGTTTTGCCTTTTATAATCTAGCTTCAGAGATAGACCTTATATTGGGTGAGACTGTTACAAAGTTACACCCTGGTTCAAGGTAAAGGAGCATAGATCCCCTCTCCCCAACACACACACACACCTTTCAGCTGATGCATGTCAGGGTCACATTATAAGAGAGCAAGCGAGAGGCAGTCATCTTTGAAAAATACAATCTGTAATACTATACCATTATCTTTCCCTGTAATGAACAGCCATGCCATATATATAAGTGTTTTCGTTTTATTAGCAATGTCTAGAGACATTTTTGATTGTCATATGGGGGGATGGGTAGTGTTTGCTACTGGCATCTAATAGAGGCCAGGGATGATGCTAAACATTCTACAATTTATAGAAAAGCAACACACACACACACACACACACACACACACGCACATACACACACACAGAATTATCCGTAACATAATAGAGGATGAGAAATCCTGCCTTATAATATTAACACTCTACAAGTGTTTAGAATAATTAAACTGTAGAGAGTGTAACCTACAGAAAACATCAACATCCTACAAGTCTTCTAACTATAAGATTTTATTTGCAATTTGGTATTTATATATGGCATGGTCTACAAATAGCAAAGATCATTGCCGAGGCAAATTTTTATTCCATATATAATATGCTGAACGTCAACTCTCAGTGAACAAAAAGTTTACCAAATATACATAATCCATGATTTTTACCTATCCTACATGTCTACACTTAGAAGGCATTTTGCCATCGTCTCTTTTTACCCTTTGTGTGGGCAACTTATTTGTGTACTACTTGGAAGAGTATTTGTCTTAAAAATTGCTTTATGTTAGTTTTGACCATCCTCTTACCTGTCCTGAAATCTAAGATCAAAGAAAATTAACAATTTTAATGCAGAGCACAAAGAGATATTAATATAATTTTGTTAGAAGCTTTGTACATTTCCATCTTTTATTAAATGTTATACATGCCACACAATCCTGTCTTTGCTGCTTCTCCTTTTTCATATTGGTCATTCACTAAGCACAAGAAGACATCTAATTTTGAAGAGCTGGCTTTCTAGTAAAGACAAAGCTGAAGGGTTTTCCCCTCCCCTCCACAGCATGTTCCACTGGCTGCACACAAAGCAATTACAACTCATGTCAGCCCTTTTCCATGTGACAGCGTCAGCAATTTTGCCCAGGGCTTCTTTTTTGATGAACAGTAGCAGAAATAATGGCCTAATTCACTAAAAACAAAATAAAACAAAAAACATTATGCCTGTTACTTTCTCTAAAACAATGTGATGTTAATGAAAGTCCTTCCTAATTAAAACAAAGCTATCCAATTATGCATTTTAACACTATGATGATTTTCAACAATATCAAAGTGAAAAAGATTCATTAAAAACATATTAAAAACTAGGCTGGGTGTCGGTGGCTCATGCCTGTAATTCCAGCACTTTGGGAGGCTGAGATGGGTGGATCACTTGAGACCAGGAGTTTGAGACCAGCCAGAGCAACATGGTGAAACCCCATTTCTCCTACAAAGAAAAAATACAAAAAATTAGCCAGGCGTGGTGGCCCCCACCTGTAGTCCCAACTACTTGGGAGGCTGAGGCAGGAGAATCCTTTGAACCCGGGAGGCAGAAGTTGCAGTGAGCCAAGATCACACCATGGTACTCCAGCCTGGGCAACAGAGTAAGACTCTGTCTAAAAAAAGAAAAAAAGGAAAAAGGAAAAGAAACAAACAAACATACTAAAAACTGAGGAATTAATGTGCTCAGAGCTCAGAGAAAAACAAATTCTTATCTATTTGAATTTCTTGTGTTTCAAATATATTTCCAAGTTATTTATGGATCCCGGGAGAGTCTACTTTGTCTTTCAGTGCTGGTCCTAACACAATTTGACATATCCTCAAGCCCTTAAACGTAATTTTAGAAGAGACGCTTTAAGTATCCTGTTAACTTCAGGAAATAGTGCCGCCATGTTGATTTCAATGCCAAGAACAATGAATTCTTTCTCTAAGTACATTTCTGAACTTCTCTGAGGTTCAGTTTATTTTCCACATAACCCCCAAAATAGGTATAATCATATCTCTCTACATTAAAGGATATAGAAAAAAAGACTTTTTAACATTTTATCATATTTAAAATAAAACAGTATCAATAAATAGTTACGCAATAAGAAAACAGCTTTTTATCCTGGGGGCAGAAAGACGGCAAAAAGTTTCTTAAGAATAGAATTCCACTAGAGGGCAGTGCACCCCAGGGGAGGTTCAGAGCGACTGTGCACAGGACGTCTGATTAAGAAGATTGTGTAACAACCACGGAAAATGTTTGTGATATAATATTATTACAAATAAAACAGCTATGGAAATTTTTTAAATGACTTCAGATACTCTGTAAAAATTATATATGTTTGTGGGCAAATATTGTGCAGAATTTGAGAACGTGATCTTAGACTTGGGGTCATTCCAGTCTGCACCACTGTGCTTGGATGAGTTGTTTAAAATCTCGAGTCTCAGTTTCTCTGTCTGTAAAGCAGAGGCAATTACAAATACCCTGTAGGGCTGTTGTGAGCGTTAAAAGGAGTCATATATATAAAAGTCCAGCATGGAACCAGGCATATAATATTGCTCAGCAAAAAAAATAGCAGGATAATGACAAAAAATACTAAAAAGGAAAATAAAATAATATTAATTATTGGAGTGGGTTGTTTAGAGATTTATTGACTAGTATATCTTATTTACATTGGAGAGCTTGTGATGGAATATATATTTTTATTGATTTTAAATAAAATTTTTCTCATTAATAAGAGAATAATTGTGTTATTCTCTTCAGCATTTTAAACTCCAAAGAGAAAAATTTTCATGTAGCTACAAAATGTTATTTTTCTCATTTTAATGTCTAGAATATCATTATCACACTTTTGCTATTTATTTTCATTTTCTAAATGAATAAACTATCAATACCCAAAGGAAAAAAAAATGGAATATACAAATAAGTAATCTCTTAATCCTTTAAAATTTTATTCCTCATAAGTTTTGTAGCCCTGGGATGGTATAGTATATTTCTCTTAGAACTCTCAGTGTAATAAAATTCCATCTGATGAAAAATAGAAATGTATCAAATATGACAATTACTCTTTACAAAATGATTGTTTAAATATGAGTTCCAGTAATCACTTAGGAATTTCTTTACAAAATAACTATATGTTACAGAGGCAAAAGGGCATTGTAACTTTAAGGCTAAAGTACTCCATCACTGACAACGAAAGGTCATTCAGAAATAAAGATTGAATGTCTCTGAAATTACAGTATGAATCAAAATGGAAATATTTAATTTATAAAATTTTGATTTATACATGTCCACTCTGTTCTTAGCCTTTTAAAAGTAGCTGACTCACCCACCTATCATGTGAAAAAGATCAACTAAAAGCCAGCCCCAGGCAATAACTGTCATCACAGGCATTTGTCGAGATTACACCTAGTATTCCTACATCATAGCTGCATCAGTGTTACCCAGGTGACCAGTATCACCATTATCACCAACATCTCCACCATAACTTCTACTTCCTCTGACTATATAAACTTATTGTTCACTTTTTTTCATCTCCCTATTTATTTGACCCCATCTGGTCAGTTAAGAGAGGAAATTGGTTAGGGATTTCCTGTACCTTGCTGAATTCTAACCTCAGAGAAGACATTTCTAGGAAACTAAGGATGGTAGTTACCCACCTCCATGTCTAAACCAGGATAGATTCATGGAATATCAGGCTTTTGATAATCACAGGAAATATCATCGGACCAGGAAGTTGAGGAGCTGTTCCCTTAACCCACCTGTCCATCATAAATGAGCTTCAATGGAAGATGGCTGAATAGAAGGCTCCACACTGATCATCCCCCACAACAGGAACAGCAAATTTAACAACTATCTACACCCAAAAAGCACCTTCCTAAGAACCAAAAATCAGGTGAGCATTCATAGTACCAGGTTTGAACCTCGTATCACTGAAAGAGGCATTGAAGAGGGTAGGAAAGACAGTCTTGAATTGCTGACACCACTCCTTCTCAATCCCCTGGGCAGTGACTGCATGATACAGAGAAAGAACCTGTGCATTTGCAAGAGAGAAAGAGCAAAGGCTGAGACTTTGCACTGAACTCAATGCTGTCCTATCACAGCAGAAAGCAAAACCCAGCTGAAGTCAGCCAGTGTGTGCTAAAGGAGGGAGCATTTTGATGAGCCTTAGGCAGAGGGAAATTACCCATCCCAGTGGTCAGAACTTGAGTTTCAGCAAGCCTCACCACCACGAGCTAACATGCTCTGGGGACCTAATAAACTTGAAAGACAGTCTAGATCACAAGGACTGCAACCCCTAGGAGAGTAATAGTGCTGAGCTGGTTTCGTAACCAGTGGACTTGAGTGGTACATCACCTACTAAGAAACCAGCCAAAGTGGCTAAGAGAATGCTTGTGCTACTCTTCCCACAAACTCAGGCAGCACAGCTCATGTTTGAAAAGAGACTCCTTCCTTCTGATTGAGGAAAAAAGAGGAGAGAGTAGAGAGGACTTTGTCTTTCATATGGGGGCAGCTCAGCCACAGTAGGATAGGGCACTGGTCAGAGTTGTAAGGCCCCCATTCCAGGCCCTAGCTCCCAGACAACATGTCAAGACACACCTTGGGCAAGAAAGGAACCCACTGCCTCGAAGGCAAGGACACAGGCCTGGCAGGATCCACATCACCTTCTAACTAAACAGCCCTTCAGCCCCGAATAACCAACAGTGACACCCAGGTAGTATGCCAGGAGCCTTGAGTAAGACTCTGAGATGTGCTGGATTCAGATGAGACCCAGCACATTCCCAACTGTAGTGTCTATGGTAAGACACTCCTTCTACTCAAGAGAAGCAGAAGGAAAACTAAAGGGGACTTCGTTTTACACATTAGGTACCAGCTCGGCCACAGACGAGTAGAATCCCAAGCAGGCTCTCAGGGTTCCCAATGATAGGCCTTGGCTCTTGGATGGCATTTCTGGACTCACCCTGGATCACAGGAGACCACAATTCCCTTGAGGGTGAATCTTAGGGCTGGCAGCATTTACCACAAACTGACTGAATAGAGCTTGGGCCATAAGTGAACATCAGCAGTAGCCTGTTAGTACTCCTCGTGGGCCTGTGGTGGTGGCGGCTACAGGGTGAGGCTCCTGTGCTCATGGAAAGGGAAGGGAAGAGTAGGAAGGACTGTGTCTCATGGTTTGAGTTTCAGCTCAGCTGCAATATAATAGAACACCAGGTACATTTCTAAGTTTTTGACTGTAGTCCCTAGCTTCTGTATGGAATCTCTGTGTGCACCCTAAGCCTGTGGGAACTTGATGTCATGAACAGAAGGATGCAAGCCTGGCTGACTTTGCTACCTGCTAATGGTAGAGCCCTAGGGCTGTGAGCAAACATAGGTGGTAGCTAAGTAGTAGTTACAGTGGGCCTTGGCAAGACACAGTGCTGTGCTGGCTTCAGATATGATCCATTGCAGTCCTAATGGTGAAGGCCACAGCGTGCCTGTGTCACTCCACTGGCAGTTACAGGTGGCTTAGCACAGAGAGGGAGACTCTGTTGGGGAAAAAGTAAGGGAAGAGAACAAGAGTCTCTGCCTGGTAATCGTGAGAATTCTTCTGGACTTTACTCAATACCACCAAGACAATACCTCTACAATCCATACTAACCACAGTATTACAGAACTTGGGTTGACCCTTAATGCAGATACCACTTAGATAGCAATACCGTCCTTTCAAATATCTGGAAAGCCTTCCAAAGGAGGATGGATACAAACATTCCCAGACTGTGAAGGCTACAATATATACCACACTCTTCAATGCCCAGACACTAATGAACATCTATAAGCATCAAGACCATGCAGAAAAACATGACCTCACCAAATGAACTAAATAAGGCACCAGGAGAAACAGAGATATGTGACCTTTCAGACAGAGAAGTCAAAGAAATTCAAGATAACACAGAGAAGGAATTCAGAGTTCTATCAGCTAAATTTAGCAAACATTGAATTAGAAAGAATCAAGAATCAAGAAGAAATTCTGGAGTTGAAATATACAATTGACACGCTGAAAAATAAATCAGTCTTTTAACAGCAGTATTGTTCAAGTAGGATTAGTGAGCTTGAAGACAGGCTACTTGAAAATATAGTCAGTTCTTGCTAAGAGTGTCTCTTTGAGGATGAAGAAAAAAAGGGAAAAAAAACAAAAAAGAAAAAAACATATGCAGTCAGAGGAGACAAAAGAAAAAAGAGTAAAAAAAGAATGAAGGACACCTATAAAATCTAGAAAATAGCCTCAAAGGGGCAACTCTAAAAGTTATTGGCCTTAAAGAGTAGATAGAGAAATAGACAGGGGGTAGAAAGTTTATTCAAAGGGATAATATCATGGAACTTCTCAAGTCTAGAGAAAGATATCGACATTCAATACAAAAAGGTTAGGGAACACCAAGCATATCTAACTCAAAGAAGACTACCTCGAGGAATTTAATAATCAAACTCCCAAAGGTCAAGAATAAAGGAAAGATCCTAAAAGCAGCAAGAGGAAATAAATAAATAACATACAGTGGAGCTCCAGTACATCTGGCAGTAGACTTTTACAGGGCAGAAGAGTGGCATGACATATTTAAAGTGCTGAAAGAAAAAAACTTTTATCCTAGGATAGTATATCCAGCAAAAAATATCCTTCAAGCACAAAGGAGAAATAAAGGCTTTCCCAGACAAACAAAAGCTGAGGGGGATTTTTCATCAACACCAGACCTGTCCTACAAGAAATGCTAAAGGGAGTACAGAAAGTAAAGGATACTAATGAACAATAAGAAATCACCTGTAGCACAAAACTCAGTGGTAATAGTAAGTATACAGAAAAATACAGACTGTTATAACACTGTAATTGTGGTGTGTAAACTACTCTTATCTTAAATAGAAAGACTAAAAGATTAATCAATCAAAAATAACTACAACTATGCAAGACATAGATAGTACAATCTAATGTAAACAGAAACAACAAAAAGTTAAAAAGTGTGGATGAAGCTAAGATCTAGACTTTTCGTTTGTTTTCCTTTTCCTTGTTTGTTTATTTGTTCAGTGTTAACTTGTTATCAGCTTAAAATAATGGGTTATGTTAGTATTTTCAAGCCTCATGGTCACAACAAATTTAAAAAAATACAATAAAAACACACACGCACGCAAAAGCAATAAACTAAACCATACCACTAACAAAATCACCTTCACTAAACATAAGACAGGAAGAAAGGAAAGAAGGAAGAGAAGACCACAAAACAAGCAGAAAACAACAAAATGGCAGGAGTAAGTCTCTGTTTATCAATAATAACATTGAATGTAAACTCTCCAATCAAAGGAAATAGTGGCTGAATGGATGAAAAAAATAAGACTCAATGATCTCTTGCCTATAAGAAATACACTTCACCTGAAAAGATACAGATAGACTGAAAATAAAGGGATGGAAAACAATATTCCCTGCCAATGGAAAGCAAATAAAGAGCAGGAGTAGCTATACTTATATCAGACAAAATAGATTTCAAGACAAAAACTCTAAGAGACAAAGAAAGTTATTATATAGTGATAAAAGGATCAATTCAGCAAGAAGATATAACAATTATAAATATATATGCACCCAACACTGGGGCACCCAGATACATAAACCAACTATTATTAGAGCTAAAGAGAGAGATGGACTCCAATGCAATAATAGTAGGAGAGTGTAGCACCTCCATTTTTAGCATTTGGACAGATTATTCAGACAGAAAATCAACAAAGAAACGTCAGATTTAATCTGCACTATATACCAAATTGACCTAATAGATATTTACCGACATTTAACCAACAGCTCCATAACACATGTTCTTTTTTCAGCACATGAATCATTCTCAAGCGTAGACCATATGTTAGTTCACAAAACAAGCCTCAAAACATTTTTAAAAAATGAAATAGAATCAAGAATCTTCTCTGACCACAAACTAGAAAACAATGACAAGAGGAATTTTGGAAACTATACAAGCACATGGAAATTAAATAATATGCTCCTGAATGACCAGTAGGTCAATGAAGAAAGTAAGAAGGAAATTGGAAAATTTCATGAAACGAATGATAATGAAAACACAACATACCAAAACCTATGCGATATAATCAAAGCAGTACTAAGAAGGGAGTTTATAGCTATCAGTGTCTATGTTGAAAAGAAGAAAAACTTCAAATAACCCAATGATGCATCTTAAAGAACTAGGAAAGCAAGAGCAAACGAAGGCCAAAATTAGTAGAGAAAAGAAATAATAAAGATCAGAGCAGAAATAAAAAGAAATTGAAACAAAATAAATAATATAAAAGATCAATGAAACAAAAAGTTGGATTTTTGAAAAGATAAGCAAAATTGACAAACTCTTAGCCAGATACCAAAAAAAAAAAAAAAAAAAAGAAGAGAGAGAGAAGACACAAATAAATAAATTCGGAGATGAAAAAGGAGACATTACAACTGATACCACAGAAATTCAAAGGATCATTAGTGGCTACTATGAGCACCTATATGCCAATACTGAAAAATATAGAAGAAGTGGATAAATTCCTAGACACATACAATCTACCAAGATTGAACCATAAAGAAATCCAAAACCTGAACAGATCAATAGCAAATAATGAGATTAAAGCCATAATAAAAAGTCTCCCAGCAAAGAAAAACCCAAGGCCCAATGACTTCACTGCTTAACTCTACCAGACACTTAAACTAATACCAATCCTACCCAAACTATTCCAGAAAAATAGAAGCAGAGGGAATACTTCCAAACTCATTCTACAAGGCCAATATTACACTGTAACCAAAACTAGACAAAGGCACGTCAAAAAAGAAGGTTACAAGCCAATATCCCTGATGAATATTGATGTAAAAATTCTCTACAAAATACTAGCAAACTGAATTCAACAACATATTGAAAAGATCATTCAACATAACAAAGTGGGATTTATCCCAGGGATGTTAGGATGTTTACCATATGCAAATCAATCAACATCATATGTTATATCAACAGAATGAAGGACAGAAACCGTATGATCATTTCTATTGACGCTAACAAACAGATGATATTCAACATCTGTTCATGATAAAAACCCTAAAAAACTGGGTATGGAAGAATAAGAAAACATCATAAAAAGCCATATATGACAAACTTATAGCTGGTATCACACTGAATGGGGAAAAACTGAAAGCCTTTCCTCTAAGATCAAGAACATGACAAGAATCCCCCACTTTCACCACTGTTATTTAGTATAGTACTAGAAGTCCTAGATAGAGCAATTAAACAAGTGAAAGAAACACAGGGCGTCCAAAAATGGAAAGAAAAAAGTCAAATTATTCTTGTTTGCAGATGACATAGTGTTATATTTGGAAAAACCTAAAGACTCTATAAAAAATATTAGAACTGATAAACAAATTCATAAAGTTATAGGGTACAAAATCAACATACAAAAATCAGTAGCATTTCTATATGCCAACAGTGAGCAACCTGAAAAAGAAATTTGAAAAGTAATCCCATTTATAATAGACAATTTTATAATATTTAATGAAAGTAAAAGCCTAGGAATTAACCAAAGAATTGAAACATCTCTATAATATAAACTGTAAATCACTGATGAAAGAAATCTAAGAGGACATCAAAAAATGGAAAGATATCCCATGTTCATAGAATAGAAGAATCAATATTGTTAAAATATCCATACTACTCAAAGGAGTCTACAGATTGAATGCAATCCCTATCAAAATACCAATGACATTTTCACTGAGATAGACAAAAACAACTCTAAAATTTATATAGAACCACTAAAGACCCAGAAGAGCCAAAGCTATCCTAAGCAAAAAGAACAAAACTGGAGAAATTATGTAATAACAAAAACAGCACAGTACTGGCATAAAAAACAGACACATAGACTAATGGAACAGAATAGAGAACCCACAAATACATCCACACACATATGGTGAAATCATTTTTCACAAAAATGCCAAGAATGTACACTGGGGAAGGCACACTCTCTTCAATAAATGGTGCTGGGAAGACTGGATATCCATATGCAGAAGAATGAAACTAGACCTCCATCTCTCACCACATACAAAAATCAAATCAAAATGGACTAGTGACTTAAATCTAGGACCTCAAACTATGAAACTAATATAAGAAAACATTGGGGAGCTCTCTAATGCAATGGTTTGGGAAAAAATTTCTTGAGTAATACTCCACAAGCATAGCCCACCAAAGCAAAAATCAACAAATGGGATCACATCAAGTTAAAAAGCTTCTGCATAGCAAAGGAAACAATCAATACAGTGAAGAGACAACCCACAGAATGAGAAAAAATATGTGCAAACTATTCATCTGACAAGGGATTAATAACCAGAATATATAAGAAACTTGAACAACTCTATAGGAAAAAATCTAATAATCTGATTATAAAATGGCTGAAAGATGTAAATATATTTCTGAAAAGAAGACAAACAAATGGAAGACAGGTATATGAAAATGTGCTCAAAATCACTGATCATCAGAGAAATGTAAATTTAAACTACAATAAGATATCATCTCACCCTAGTCAAAATGGTTTATGTCCAAAAGACATGCAATAACAAATGCTGGCAAGGATGTGGATAAAGGGAAGCCTGGTACGCTGTGGATGGGAGTATAAATTAGTACAACCACGATGGAACACAGTTTCAAGGTTCTTCAAAAAACTAAAAATAGAAGTACCATATGATCCATACCAATCCCACTGCTAGGTGTATACCCCAAAGAATCAGTATATCAAGAGATATTTGCACTCCTGTGTTTATTGCAGCACCATTCCCAACAGCCGTAATTTGGAATCAAAGTAAATGTCCATCAACAGATTAATGGATTAAAAAAGTGGTACATACATACAATGCAGCACTATTTAGCTATAAACAGAATAAGATCCTGTCATTTGCAACAATATGCAATACCCAGAGGTCATTATGTAAAGTGAAATAAACCAGCCATAGAAGGACAAAGTTCACATGTTCTCACTTATTTGTGGGAGCTAAAAACTGAAAACATTGACCTTACAGAGATAGAGTAGAAGGATGGTTCCCAAAGGCTGGGAAGGATAGTAGAGGAAGTGGGTGCACAGGAAGTAGGTGCCCAGGAAGTAGAATGGTTAATGGATACAAAAAGTAGAAAGAATGAATAAGACCTAGTATTTGCCAGCACAACAGGGTGACTATAGTAAAAAATAATTTAATTATAAATTTAAAAATATGTAAAAGAATATAATTGAATTGTTTCTAACACAACGGATAAATGCTTGAGGTGATGAATAACCCCTATACCCTGATGTGATTATTATGCATTACATGCCTATATCAAAATATCTCATGTAACTCATAAATATACACACTTACCATGTACCTACAAAAATTGAAAAATAAGGAAAATGTGAGCTCTGATGGATCCCAAGGCAAGTTCTCATCCCTAGGGTGTATTCCAAAAAACAAGAAACAAGGGCTCCATAAATATCTAGAAGAATGTGAAACTCGATGTGTGTAAAATATGTCAGCAGCCTCAACTGAATAACCTCTAATCCTTGCCTTCCTGGTGGCTGTGACCCACATAAACCTGGACCTCCAGGGCCCCTACAGTTTAGCAAGTGAATAGCTGACTGAATTACAGAATTCTACTCAACATCCTGAATCCAAAAGTTGTTACATATGAATATTTCCTAAGCCTAGCTGATAATCAGAATCATTGGAGAAAGGGTAATCTTTTGTTTTTATAATTCAAGTTCCGGAGGTTTTGAATTCTATAATTTAAGAAAACTCTCCAGGCCGGTTGTGGTGGCTCATGCCTGTAATCCTAGCACTTTGGGAGGCTGACGCAGGTGGATCACTTGAGGTCAGGAGTTCGAGACCATCCTGGCCAACATGCTGAAACCCTGTCTCTACTAAAAATGCAAAAATTAGTGGAGTGTGGTGGTAGGCACCTGTAGTCCCAGCTACTCTGGAGGCTGAAGCAACAGAATTGCTTGAACCAAGGAGGCAGAGGTTGCAGTGGGCCAAGATCATGCCACTGTACTCTAGCCTGGGTGACAGAGTGAGACTCTGCCAAAAAACAAAAACAAACACAAAACTTCCCCAGATGATTTAATGATTCTCCATGCTTGAGAACCACAGGGCATACACAATCATCTCATCTCTTCACCAATCCTGGCGTCACAAAATTCTCTGATGTGAATGTTCTTTAATTGATGGCAATAGAACTGCTGTGGTGCAGACTAGGAAATATGTCCTTGAGAACCTAAGGTAGAACCCCTGACTCCTCCCTGCCTAGCTCTGGCCCCACCAGGTAGAAAACTTAACCTAAAATAGACGGTAAAATGAGGGCACCAGGTCCTAGGACACTTTGGCACAAGAACTCTGCCCATCCCGCCCCAGTTTCAGGTGAGAAAGATGATGCAATAGCTCCTGCTAGAGCTCGGAGCTACGCAGACGAGGCCCAGGGGTCAAGGCCTGCAAAGGCCACTAATCTAGTAGAATGACCTGCTTTGTTTTGCAATCTGAAATACTGTCATCCTAGAACTACCCTGGATAACTGATTTAACATAGTCATCGTAGACTTTGAAGAGAAATAAGCCAAGACGGTGTAAGAGTCTGATATAGCTGTTCCCAACTCTAAATCTAAATGAAACGTTATGGCAATGGACTTCATGTCAGACTGTCCCCCTCCCTATACAAGGACACTATCCTACTTGTGAATATTCTCAAGAAAATGTATATGTCCCCTTTCTACCACTGTCCTCCTCTCAAGGAACTTACCCCCTCTTCATGGAAGAGCCAACCATGCAATCTTTGATTTTGACAACTTATTTCTATTTTATAGGGCTCTAGTGAAAAAAATCTCGAAAAATTTTATTTGCCTTCCCACTTCCTACCGCCTATAGACCGTTTATCAGACAGAGCACAAAATCTAGGTTCAAAGTTCGTCCATGTCTGTAGCTGCTGAGACAACACTCCTATATTCAAAGGCTGATCTAGTTATCATGACATTTGGATATGATTTACAGTAGCCCCCCCCATCTAGAATCTTATCTCTTACAATAATTAGGATCCATTCTGTACTAAGATGAGGTACCTATAGTTCAAGAAGAGCTACATGCCAGAAGCATCGAAAAATTCAAAGTGCTATCCTCCCTCTGATTCCCTCCCATTGTTAACATTTCACTCTTACCAAGGACCAGATGACCTCTACTGGGACCACTTCTAGATGACAGAGATCATCTGCCCCATCACCTCTACTCTAACACCCACCTTCCCTTCCATGTGCATCCACAAAATTTTTACTATTCTCTGCTGGCCACAAAGATCCTATCCTCAGTCCCATATGTCAGTGCCTAGCACCTGTGAACCCAGATTGAGAAGATGCAGTGGGTTCCTAGGCACATCAAATCTCACTTCAGTGTTTGGTTCACTAAGAAAGGAGTGGCTGAAAGAACAGTCCTGGAATGCTGCCTTACACCTTGGAAGCAGGATCTACCAGAACACGTAAAGCGAATTGAACAAAGAGTCAAAACGCATCCCATATTTGTCCCTTTAAATGGGTCTGACTCTCCTATGCGTTGCCCCACACAGGGCAAAGGAAGGCAGATGACTGGCCACAGCATATCTCAAGATTTGCCCATAATGTCCTCTCACACACCTGCTCATGACATTAACATAGATGCTCCTCTTTGTACTGGATTCTCATTCAACCCTATTGAATACCAGACCATGCCCCTCCATTGCCCCCCTGGCACCGACCCACACACAACTTGCCTTCATCTGTCAGGTCACAGGACTTATATAGATTAGGCTGGCTTCACTAGTCCCTCCTAAGCTTCCCCACCAAGAGTGAATATTTGAGACAGGCTTTAAGACTATCCTTAGTGTGTGAGAAAGGTTCTTCCTTCACAATTTAGTGTCGTAGATTCAGGGAACCTCTGTCTTATGCCTGGCTATGAATTCCAGAAAATAACCCGCAAAGAAACTAATTTCCCCATATTCAGAAAGGCTAAGCTTTCTCATGATAGCAATTAATATCCATCTGTGTTCATCTCTTAATGTAGATCCAGTGTGTATGTAGGTAAGAACTTGGCAGAGTGACAGAAGATATCTTTGTCTACAGGCAAAAGTAATTTACTAAGGGAATATGCAGAGACACAAATAGGTGGTCCTTGAATTAATGATAAGAAAGCTCTCTGGAGATTTTATTAGCAGTATTATCTTAAATGTGGCCAGTGTGGATGGTTTCTGACTTTTCAGAGTATGACCTTTGAATTCAGCCTCAAATCCTAAAGCAGAAGGTAACCTTATGGGAAGCTTTAAAAGATGTCTGAGCTTCATGCTTTGGTTTAATTATCTCTTCCCAGCTGTGAACTTTGGCAAAGTTACAGAAGAGCTGCTGTCCTGCCAGCAAGCTGGCCATTTCTGTAGATACTGATAAATCATTCTTGATCTGTCCAGGATTCTCATCACACTTTGTAGTCATTGATCCATGGAAAGCAAATTAATAGCACAAGTATAAAGGCAAGGCATAGGATGTAGGTTATTTGCCAAGTAGGCCACTGTTCAGCAATGCATTTGGTGACAGATGTCAGCACTGGACATGTTTTCAGCATTTAAATCTGGGCCATTAATCCAGTAGCTGGGACGATGAGCAACTTTGTCTTTGGGCCACCCTCAACATTGAATCATCACAGTTTGGTCACCTTCTCCTGGAATCCCTCATGAAGCCCTTAGGCAGGATGATGTAATTTTACATCTACCCTAGTTAACACAATTTCCATAGGATACATTTCACACAATACAGACAAGTTATGTATTTTACTGCCTGAATGTGACTCAATGGAAACAGATCTCTTTTAAGGAGGATTTTAAAACTTTAGGACATAGGAAAACTGTGCTAAAGATAAGAGTACTCACATGAACTAGAATAAAGAGGAAAAATAACCAGAAAACCAGACTCATGAGCTGGCAAATTAGGCAGCATCTGTTCAGCTTGACAGAGTTCCTTGAAATAACTTCACACTACCCTACAACTGACAATAAGCATAGCCAAAGAGGCTCATTGACTGAATGAGTCTAAATCTCCAACTAGATCTGAACAACAAACTTCCTTTTGTTTCTCTGGGCTGAACTTCCAACTCCACTGATTATTTTCCAGATGGGCCTTGGCCCTGCCTTGAACTTGATCATGCTTCATATTCCTGGTCATGACTTTGGATCCTTCCAATGACCACCTTGCCTTTCCTTTCCTCGCAATGAACCCACAGAATACCTGGTTTAAACACTCTCTTGGCTTGATAATATTTCCAGATCTCTCCTCTCCAATACCACCTATAACCATGAAGCACCTCCTTGGCTTAGTCCAATAGCAACTACCTGGTGGAATTTAAAGGGCAGGAAGGTCTCCTTTCCTCATAACTTGTTGTAGAATTGGCAACTCCCTTCTCTATGCTCTCACTGTTTTAAAATTTGTTAAATTAATAAATTTACTCATGTGGCTATTTCTCCTACTTACCTCCTTAATAATAGTATCATTTAACTTTCTATTTTCTCCATTTTTTTGCATAGGGCATTCATGGCATATAGCAGGTCTCTAATAAATGTTTGATAAATGGATGGATGAATGAATAGATGAATGCTTTCATAACAGTCATCTTTTCCCCAACACCAGGATGAAATCATTTCTACATCAACTACCTTAAAGTGACTGGTGTTCCTATCAACCAAGAAAAAAAAGCATATATCTACTTCTAGGAATGTCATATGAACTTTCAGAGTTCTCCATTCAAGAATCTGCATTCATATAGTATATTTTTGTTTATGTGTTATTTTTCAAGATGATAATAGTAACTGATATTGAGTAGTTACTGTACTCTAGGCATTGTTCTTAGAACTTACACATATTACTCCATTAATCATTACTTCAACCCTACAAAGTAGGTACTATTTGTTATCTTGAGGAAATGAAATCTGGAATGGTTACAAAAATTTTCAAGTTGTCAAAGCTAGTGAGTGACAGAACCAGCAATTACACCTAGGACATATTTCCAGATCGCCTTTCTTAACCATATACAATCCCACCCCAGACAATAATCTGTTCATCTTCCTCCAACAACAAAGACATACCTTCAGAGGCCATGAAAGAGGTGGAAACTCTGAAAAGCAAAGTTACAAAATATAAGGGCAAAGCCTAAAATCTAAATTCTATGATTCCGTTTCTAGTTCCTCAGTAAAATATTAAACTAGAGGTCTTCACAATCCAATGAACGAAATAGGGATTTTATAACACTAAAGCCCAATAGATTGCAGTCTCTATTTCTTTTTATTCTTAATTTTGAGATAATTTCCTTATTATTTTTCCTCCTTGTTCTAGATCATCCACGCTATATTATTCTCTCAGATATCTAACACAATAAATGCATATGAGGAAGGGGAAAGAGACACACAGATTTAAGATAAAGATGTAAGCTGGGGGAGGAGACTAGTGAGGACTACTGGAAATCTGTGCCAGTGTATAAGTGACCTTCCATTTCCAACTTGGTAATCCTTCAGCAATTTGAAGAACACTGCCCAACAACTCACAGAAGAAAAAAAAGACTGACCAACAAGTACATAAAAAGGTATTCAACTTCATTAGTAATCAGGCAAATAAAAATTAAAACATCAATGAGGTACCATTTCATATCTATCAGATTGGCAAAAATTAGAAGGTATGATACACAGATATGGGGAAAAAGGAATTTGGAACCTCTTCTGATGGACATGTAAATTAATATAATCACGTCAATACAGCCATTATGGAAAACATTTTGGAGCTTCTTAAAGAAATTAAAAATAGAACTATTGGCTGGGTACCGTGGCTCACGCCTATAATCCTTGCACTTTGGGAGGCCAAGGCAGGTGGATCGCTTAAGGCCAAGAGTTCAAGGCCTGGCCAACACAGTGAAACCCCATCTCTACCAAAAAATACAAAACTTTGCTGGGATGGTGGCATGCGCCTGTAATCCCAGCTACTCAGGAGGCTGAGGCAGGAGAATCGCTTGAACTTGGGAGGCGGAGGTTACAGTGACCTGAGATCCATGGCACTGCACTCCAGCCTGGGCAACAGAGCAAGACTCTGTCTCAAAAAAAAAAAAAAAAAAAAAAAAGCTACTATTTGAACCAATAATCCTTCTTCTGTGTATATACATAAAGGAAATGAAATCATCATCTCATAAAAATATCAGCACATCCATGTTCATTGCAGCATTGTTCACAATAGCCAAGATATAGAAATAACTTAATGACCATATTACCCAAAGCAGTCTACAGATTCAATACAATCCCTACCAAAACACCAAAGACATTCTTCACAGAAACAGAAAAAGCAATCCTAAAATTCATATGGAACCACAAAAGACCCCAAAGAGCCAAAGCAATACTGAGTGAAAAGAGTAAAGCTGGAGGCTCTGCACTACCTGACCTCAAAATATATTATAAAACTGTAGTAACCAAAACGGCACAGTCTGGCTATAAAAACAGACACATAGACCAATCCAACAAACTTTTGAACCAAGAAATAAATCCACATACATACAGTCAATTGATTTTTTATAAAGGCACCAAGAACATGCACTGGGGGAAAAACAACCTCTTTAACAAATGGTGCTGGAGAAACCATATATCCATACGCTAAAGAATGAAACTAGACCCCTATTTCTCACCATCTGCAAAAATTAACTAAAAAATAATTAAATAATTAAATATAAGACCCAAAACCATAAGAAGAAAAACATAGGGGAAATGCTTCATAGCATTGGTTTGCATAAGGATTTTACAGCTAAGATTTCAAAAGCATAGACAAGAAAAGCAAAAATAGACAAATAGGATTATATAAAACTAAAAAGTCTCTGCAGAGCAAAGGAAACAATCAGTAGAGTGAAAATACAACCTGCAGAAGGGAATAAAACACTGGCAAACTATTCACCAGACAAGAGGATTAATATCCAGAATATACAAGGAACTTAGAAAACTCAACATTAAAAATAATAATAATCTGATTTTTAAAGTGGGCAAATGATCAATAGACATTTTTCAGAAGAAGAAATACAATTGGCCAACCCATATATGAAAAAATGCTTCAACATCACTGTTCATCAGGGAAATGTAAATGAAAATCACAACGAGATATCATCCCACCCCAGTTAGAATGGCTATTGCCAAAAAAACAGCAATAACAAATGCCAGCAAGGACGCAGATGAAGGAAACCCTTGTACACTATTGGTGGGAATATAACTTAGTACAGCCATTATGAAAAGCAGTATTCCACAAAAATCTAAAAATAGAATTACCACATGATCTCACAATCTAATTACTCAGTATATATCCAAAGAAAAGGAAATCAGTATATTGAAGTGATATCTGCCCCCCCTGTGTTTACTGCATACTATCCACAATAGCCAAGATATAGAATCAACCTAAACGTCCATCAACAGATGAACAGATCAAGAAAATGTGGTGTATATACATAATAGGATACTATTCAGTCATTAAAAAGAATGCAATCCTGTCACTCACAGCAACATGGATAATCCCGGAGGACACTATGTTAAGTTCAATAAGTTAAGCACACTAAGATAAACACCACATGTTGGCACTCATATGTGGAAGCTAAAAAGTGAAACTCATAAAAGTAAAAAGTAGAAAAGTGGTTACTAGAAGCTGGGAAGGAATTGGAAGGGGGGAATAGGAAGACGTTAGTTAACAGATACAAAATTACAGCTAGATAGGAAGAGTAGATTCTAGTGTTCTATAGCACTGTAGGGTGACTAAAGTTAATAATAATTTATTTTACATTTTCAAGTAGATAGAAGAAAGCATTTTGAATGTTCCCATGACAAAGAAATGATAAATTTTTGTGGTGATGGATATGCTAAGTACTGTAATTTGACACATGATATGCAATGTTCAAATTAATTTGAAAATAAAAATCTTCAAAATTTAATGTAATAGGTTCAAATTAAAAAACAAACTGTTACATATATAACATTATATATAAACAATCATATATATATAATAAAATATTATTTAGCCTTTCAAAAGAAGGAGATCCTGCCATTTGCAATATCATGGATGAACCTGGAGGACATGATGCTAAGCAAAATAGCATATATGTGGAATCTTTTTTTCAAAAGTTAAATACACAGAGGTGGAGAACAAAACCATGGTTTACCAAAGATGAGAGGCTCAGGGGAGAAAGGAAATGGGGAGATGTAAATTAAAGTATATAAAGTTGTAGATATATAGGGTGCCCAAGTCAAGAAATCTAATGTACAACATGAGGACTATAATTAATAATATTGTATTATATTTAAGATTTTTGCTAAATTAGTACATTTTAGTTGCTCTTGCCATAGACAGAAAAAATATGTAACTATGTGAGATGATGGATATGTTAACTCGTTTCATTACAGTAACCATTTTATTATCTGTATGTACCTCATACAACATGCGGTATACCTTAAATACACACAACAAAATGTATAAAAATATATAACCACATTGGAGGTAATTTGGTAGTATCTGGTATAGTTGAAGATATTTGAGACTCTATATCCCAGAAATTCTGCTTCTACATCTATTCCTAGAGAAACTCTCCCACATATATATTTAAGGATATTATTTGAAGCACTGTCACAATAGGGGAAAAATAGAAACATAAATGTCCATTAACAAAAGAATAGATGCAAGAATGAAAATAAATAAACTTGATATATTAACATAGATAGATTCCAGGCCAGGCCTGGTGGCTCAGACCTGTAATCCCAACACTTTGGGAGGCCAAGGCAGGACAATCTCTAGAGCCCAGGAGTTCAAGACCAGTCTGGGCAATGAGAGCCCCTCTCTACAAAAAATTTAAAAATTAGCTGGGCATGATGGCATGGCCAGTAGTCCCAGTTACTCAAGGGGCTAAGGTGGGAGGATTGCTTGAGCCCCTGAAGTCAAGGCAGCAATAAGCCATGACTGTACCACTGCAATCCAGCCTGGGTGGCAGAGCAAGACCATGTCTCAAAACAACAACAAAAATAGATAGATTCTCAAAATGAAACATCCAGGGAGAAAAGCAAGTTAGTGGATGAGATGCCATATAGTATAATAACATTTATAAAACTTTGAAAAGACACAATTCTAAATCTTTTTCATAGATATAGACATGGAACATAACCACTAAAATATGCATAGAACAAATCAACATTCATTCAATCATTGGAATCAACATTAAAATTATGGTTGCCTATGCAAAGAGGGAGGTAAATAGAACTAGTATAGAGAATTAAGGGGACTCTGTATTTATTATATTTTTTCTTTTTGAAAACGGTCTGAAGTAAATATTACAAAATAATAAAGTTTTGGAATTCTAGATAGTCATTCTACAGATGTTTATAATAATTCTCTTTTTTATTTATGTTTAAAATACTTTAGTAAAAAAACAAACACGATAGTTTCAAAGGGGTTAAAAATAGAGCCTAGTAAGTTAATTTGTTTGACCATAGTAATTTTACTATTCAGATGTATATAAGAATATGTTAGACACCTTAAATATATGCAATAAAAATGAATAGATTATTTTTATCTTTTTTTAATTTCGTAATTTTTTATTTTTTGAGACAGAGTCTCACTCTGTTGCCCAGGCTGGAGTGTAACGGCGCCATCTTCGCTCACTGCAACCTCCGCCTCCCAGGTTCAAGCGATTCTCCTGCCTCAGCCTCCAGAGCAGCTGGGACTACAGGTGCCTGCCACCACACCTGGCTAATTTTTGTATTTTTAGTAGAGACGGGGTTTCACCATGTTGGCCAGGATGGTCTCGATCCCTTGATCTTGTGATCTGCCCGCCTCAGCCTCCCAAAGTGCTGGAATTACAGGCGTGAGCCACCGCACCTGGCCGAATCGATTATTTTTTTAAAAGAAAATATATGCCCACACAAAGATTGTACAAAAATGTTCATATTAGCTTTAGTTATAATAGCAAAACATGGGAACAGCTTAAGTCTCCAACAGTAGGTGAATGGATCAAGTAATTGAGATATATTTGTACAACAGAATACAACTCAGCAAGCAAAGGGGATCAAATACAGATACAATAGCATAGATAAATTGTAAGAACATTATGCTGAGCCAAGTAAATTGGACACCAAACAGTACATATCATATGAAACTCTAGAACAGGTAAAACTAATCAACAGTGACAGAAAACAGATCAGGAGTTGCCTGGGGGCAGAAGTGGTGAGATAACGGAATTACCTACAAGGGCATGAGAAAATTTTGGAAGGAATAGAAATATTCTGTATCTGATTATGGTGATGAGTATAAGGGAGTAAACATTTGTCAAGACTCATCAAAGTTACATTTACTATGGGTGCATCATATGTGAGCTATAGTTAAAGTCTCTCTGTCTGTCTCTCTCTCTCTCTCTCTCTCTCTATATATATATATATATATATTTTTTTTTTTTTTTTTTTTTTTTTTTTTTTTTTTGAGGAGTCTCGCTTTGTTGCCAGCCTGGAGTGCAGTGGCACGATCTCGGCTCACTGCAACCTCCACCTCTCCCAGTTCAAGCGATTCTCCTGCTTTAGCCTTAGCCTTCCAAGTAGCTGGGACTACAGGCGCGCCACTATGCCCAGCTAATTTTTATATTTTCAGTAGAGACGAGATTTCACCATGTTGACCAGGATGGTTTCGATCTCTTGACCTCATGATCCACATGTCTTGGCCTCCCAAAGTGCTGGAATTATAGTCATGAGCCACTGCACCTGGCTATGTCGATATTTTTTTAAGTGCTAGAAGAAACTATGCATTACAGGTGCCAAAAGTGGGCCTGGTGGGGCACACCTGTAGCTCCAGCTACTTGGGGGGCTGAAGCAGGAGGATCATTTGTGTCCAGGAGTTCAAGGATGTCGTGTGCCATAATTATGCCTCAAAATAGCCATGGCACTTCAGCCTGGGCAACATAGCAAGACTCCATCTCTAAAAAATAAAATAAAAAGTACTAAAAAGATTCAGAGTGGGGGAAAAATTTAGCATGCTGTGATCCCCAGAGAGGGCTTCCTAGAAAAGAATCTTAAAGAGATGTTTTAAAGAGATGAGAAGCTAGCCCAAGAAGAGGAAACAGCAGAAGTAAAGCACAAAAGTGGGGAATTTACACATCGGTTTTTTTTTTTTACAGATAATTATTAGTATGTTTTGAAGTTGATTTTTTGATGAAATAATATTGTTGAGAATTTGGGCTTTTATTATTTTCTCAGTATTGTTTAGCAGCAATAAAGCAACTTTTAAAATGCACCAATAATTAAATATCGCAGCTTTTAAATAATGTTCTTTATGTTTTTGTTTAATGGATTTTCTGGAGGTTGAATGGTTGTGTTTCGTCCTTGACCTACACAGTTTAATTATCCTTATCGACTGACTCATGAAATTCTATCATGCACAGTGGTGTGCTATAAATGAAGCTTTGTTCCTTTTGTGAAATTGAGAGTTCTCTGCCTTTCCTCCTGGCTCATGATCAAGAATTAGGCTGTATCTTTTCCCACTGCCGGAAACAGAAACATGGCAAGTTAGATTACAGTGAAAAAGACATCCTGATATTTTATCAGAAGTCCAGACAATGACCTATATTATGAGATTCTTCTATATTATACAATGAGACCTTATTTCAGAATCAGGGTTAGGCATACTAGCAAAAAGAGGGGTGGATGAGTTGAGGTGGTTTCTGAACGTTTTAAAGACCAGGCTGTCTCTTAAAATGTATCTCTCTTGCTGACTGGTGGCCAAGAATCTATAAGAAAATGCCATTCCTGTAGTTTGAAGCCTTTTAAAAATAGATGACCTCTGAGGCTCTTTTGCACTCTCACCTTTTAACATTCCAAACCAGTGCTTGAAATTTTGAGGTTCCTGGGCTAAAATAGGCCTGTGTCTATGTTTGTTCTCAGACTGCTGAGTTTTAAATTTGTGTGTGTGCGTGTATTCAGAAAAAGAATGATAAGCACACTCTGAATGGTGTGTTTTCACTCTAGCTCACTCATCCAGGTTATCACTTCTTTTCACTGCTCTGAGCTGTTTTTAAAAATAATTCTGCTAGTTGTAGAAAACAAATAATATAAGTGATTCTTGTCCAGAGACATACATATTTATTTTGTCTAGTGAAATGTAATTGATTATTACATATAGAAGACTGGGTAGATGAGAGAGAGAGAGAGAGAGAGAAAATAAATCTGTTTAAATCTTTTTTGGACCTGTTTAGAAATTCCTTTTAGAATTTTGTATTCCTTTGTGTCTCTAACTGTCTTTTGAACTGGTCGTGGCATCTGACTGGTTCTTTCTGTAGCATCCTAACTGGTTCATACTGATTAATGAGTAATCAAAATATCTGACACATGTACATTTTATAGTTGGTTTTACCTTTTAAAAAATCTTTTAAATATACATTATTTTACATCTCAAAAGGAGAGAGGTGAATGAATCATTAACTATTTGTAATTTAGGATGCATTGCCACCTTTGATTCTGGCAAAGCCCCTTTCTTATATGTTTGCTTTCATAATGTTTTTATTCCCATACCTCACTTCTATTTTCTTTTCACCCCCACCATGGACAACTGTTTTAATGAGTATAATGCATATCTTGTTATGTGAATATGTTCCTGCAGAATGGTGGTATTTTGTGTATACACATGTTTTTAATTGAGGTAAGACATATGTTAAAGTGCAGAAAGTATATTAATCTTAGGTTTAGGGCTTAATGATTTCTCAGTCACCATATGTATATCGATGTAATTACTACTCAGTTATAGAATATTTTCAACACTGTAAAGTTCCCTTGTGTCCCTTCCCAAGTAATACCACACCTACTCCCTGCCCTACCTCCTCAGGCGTAACTACTATTGTGACTTCTATCTCTATAGATTCGTTTTGCCTATTCTGGAAACTTTACATATGTTGTTGAACATAGCACACTATTTTCTCTTCTGCATCTGGCTTCTTTCACTCATCATCATGCCTGTAAGAATCATCCATGTTACTGTGTATAGGCATAGTTTGTTAATATTTTGTTGTTGAGTAGTATGTAGTATTTGATTTTATAACTATGCCACAGTGTATTCATTCTCTTATTGAAGATGAGAACTCAAACCATCTACATTTATGCAGTTGACTCCCTACATTAGCATGACTCTACTATTCCACTGGCAATAATGTTACTATTTTAAGAAACTCTTGTCTAGGAAGATAAAAGTCAGAAACCACTTTATTATTAATTCCAGGAAATTCTTGAAACTCTTCAATAGAAACCTCAAACAATAATTTACACACCTTTAGTCACTTTAAACATTTTGCCTTGCCTTGCTGTGTCCATTAATCCTAAACTATCATATGCTTGTCTACTCCTAACCAAGACTACTCTCTTACACTGAAAGACTCACCTTAAAGCACTTCAAGCTGTCAATAAATATCCTGACTTGGCCCTTCCCACTCTGAGACAGTACAGAGACTCTGTCAGGATAGGTCTTGATTCAGCTTTGTCTTTATCAACAGGTAGTTTTGGTGATAATTTAGAGAGCCAACATTAAAAAAAGAGACAGTTAGCTTGTTTCTCATTTTTTAGCTTTTATGAGTAAAGCTGCTATGAGCATGCTTATACATGTTTTTATGGACATATCCCCTTCTCTTGGGTAGATAGCTAGAAGTGGGATTGCTTACTTGTATTCTAATTTATCTATATAGCTCACTGGAAAATTGGAAGATTTCCCCTAAAATCAAGCTTTCCAGCTTTTTTGAAAACCTGGAAAATACTTGGCAATACTGGGCCAGCATTCCTCATTGTCACAGTCAGCTAGAGCTCAGTAGCAGCTCATCACTAGACAATGATAAGCTCTCCACTCTGGCTCGTCCACCCACTTTCCCCATGTAAGTTATCTGTCTGTATGATTCAGTAGAAATTTTATTAATAGCTGGTAATCTCTGTTCTAACCATAGGCTTGGAAAGGGTTGCTCTTTACGCTTTTATTAATTCTGCTTTAGTACAGATAAGCAAGAGTGGTTTTTATTGGAAAGGAATAGGACCATCAGGGGTCTGAGCAATGAGGGCCCTCTGCCACTGATGGGGGAAGACAGCAAGAACAGAGAGCAAAGATGACTTTGGAAATCTTGATCTAGTTTGCAATTTAATCCAGAGCCAATACTCTCCAGAAAGAGACTGGCTGTGGAGAAATGAGAGGAATGAAAACCAACGAATACCTAAATCAGTCTCCCTTACTTATTATCATCGTAAGCAATGTTCATGAAACATTTTTCCACTTAGGGTATTGCAGATGTAAAGAAAAGCTAAAATAGCTCCCCACTGTTGGTTGAACTGAAAGAATTTAATCTATTCCAAAGTCCTTCATGCTATAAAAAAAGAAATAGGTCATTAAAGACTAGTACAGCTTCTTTTTGTTTTAGGAGGTACGGGCAGAGAGCAGAACAGAAATCAAATGTACTTCCACACAATCGATGGGGGTTCATCAACTCCAAGGGCCTAGGATAAGATTCTTTGCTAATCGAATAAATTTTTTCTTCCTCAGAATGTGTTCCCCCAATCCCACCCAGCCTGTTAAGAGAATGCTTGGGAGGCATGTCTGTGCTTGGTATAACAGGCCTATTAAAAGGAAGTGGTCTGTCTACACCTGATACAGAGAGTTGCAAAAAAGATGCCATTGCTTCCCACCACCCTGCAACCAGGGGAAGGAGAAATCAACTCTTGGCTTTCCTTATAAACTTATGCTAAAATTGCTTAACCCTTCCATAAGTAAAATCTGTGTCTACTTGCTTGGCCTGGTATGATGGTCTTATGGCAATTGAGTGGTCAGTGGGGCAACAAAAGTGAGGCTTGAACCACCCCATTCTCATACTGGCTCAGCCTATTCTGTATACCAAACCACAGAAACACCAGCAGGAGAAGGTGGGTGGCTAGTGGAGAGCTGGAAAAGTAAAGACCCAGGATGCTGGGGCACAGCTCTGGTAGTATAGAATCTTCTGTTTGTCCTAGTAGCTAAGAAGATACTGTCTTCTGAAAGGTGAAGGGAGGGAGACCATATATCTGGATTGCACTTACACTGTTTAAGAGCCAAATAAATCATATCTACCATCATTTGTCAAAGGGTTTGATGTGAACTGAATGACTCCATCAGATGTCAACCATGAAGATAGATAAATGAAAGAGCTTTTCACACCAGGCGAATTGCTAGCTGCCCAGAACAGCTTTGGGGTTTGCAGGCAGTACTTGACCTCCAGGCTTTCAAAGTTCATGATCCTCAATCATTCAGGCCACAGCCTGCTTCTGTTAATCATCTTCAGGCAAGGCCAGGTACATCATGCTATGAAACATCTGAGTCTCTATCTCCAATTTATATTCTACCTCTCTTTCTCTGATCCTTTGCAATGTATTTCCAGGTTCTCTCTGCTCCTACCCAGTGTCGAGCTTCTACCTGTCGTCAACCTGATCCTCATATTTCAACCCACAAATTTGTCCTTGAGTTCATCACAGTCTCCTTTGTTCCGGTTCTAACAATGCCCACCAGTCAGCCTGACCTCCCTCGGGTCTCCTCTCAAGAATTGTTTCAACAAGCAGCCAGGCCAAGTTTCTTGCTTCCCATGTAGATGTTTGAAAATATTACAGTAAAAGCATCTCAAGATATTCCTCCAACCCAAGTCAGAAGCCCTTAGCCGTTTTTATAATTTTTGTTGTTTAAAAACTTTATCAACTGTTTTCTTTATGCCAAGTGTATTATTAGTCTGTTCTCACATTACCGTGAAGAACTACCTGAGACAGGGTAATTTATAAAGAAAAGGGGTTTAACTGGCTCATGGCTCTGCAGGCTGTACAGGAAGCATGGCTAGGGAGGCCTCAGGAAACTTACCGGTCATGGCAGAGGCAAAGGGAAAGGAGGCACATCTTATACGGCCAGAGCAGGAGGAAATGGGGGAGAAGGTGCCACACACTTTTAAACAATCAGATCTCGTGAGAACTCACTAGCACAAAAACAACAAGGGAGAAATCTGTTCCCCTGATCCAGTCACCTCTCACCAGGCCCCTCCTCCAACACTGGGGATTACAGTTTGACATGAGATTTGGATGGGGTCACAAATCCAAACCATATCACCAAGCATGATACTAAATGTTAGCTTGGGCATTAACTCATTTCACTGACATTTCCGTTTCTAAAGAGATGTATCCTCAGCAAACTGATGCCTGGGACAGTTCCAAAGGTTACTGTATGGAAACACTTTTGTTTTTAAAGTGTGAAGTATAAGCCAGTTTCCTTAGCTACCTCAGTCATCAGCTCCAACGAACTCAAATCAAATGAGGCTTTCACCAATGAGTTTGTGGGAAACGTTAAGGATATAAAACACATTTAGGAGATATTAGAAAGGCATCATACAGAGAATTAAGTTTAATGCCCTCCATTTTCTGTGTAATAACCTGTAGCTGCTGCCCCCTCAAAGCTCATCAGTTTCAGTAGGACAAGATATTTCTTTTGAGGTCATAACCACACTTAATCATTTCTATTGGGCTCTACAATTTAATAAATTTATCTAACCCAGTTTTTCTGTGGAGTCAGCCTAGTTACAACCCATGTGTAGAAGTACTGAATGAAGCTGAGCCCTAGACTAAGCAACCCCGTGGGAATCAGGAGACACAGGTGCTACACAGTCTCTCCCACCACTAGCTCTGTGACCTTATGAGAGTCATAACATCTTGGAGCCTCCTTGCCTACTCTGTAAAGTTAAGGGAGAGGTTCAAATAATCGAAGTCTCTTCAGTGTAACATTCTATCATCCTGTTAATCTCCTATCACAAGAGTTACGACATCACCGTATGAAAATGCATACAGAAGCCAGGCCAGATAATGAAACGGCTAAATGTTGGGGGTGAAAACAAGGCTGGTCTTGGGGGAGGGTAGGATTTAACACCAATTCCCCTAATCCCTATTATATTCTTCAGTCGTAGGTATGGATAATTGATGTTTTCTCATCTTGTATAGAGTGCTAAGTAAGCATAGCCTCAAGATAGCACTCGACTTCCAACCACAGTGCCATGCCCAAGTCCCTCCATTATAGAAACCCTGGAGCTGCAGCTGGCCAGGAGTGAGAACTGGAAGTGGTGGGACTGTGACGCACTAGAGAGCATGTCCCCCATTTGTAGTGGATCTTATTGGTGCCCCAACTGGAACCTCCAGATCCCTTCCACCAGCTGTGTGCCCATCCCGACTTCTTACATGCTTTGCTACTAATACTTCACCCCTGTGGCCTTCAGAGGCTTGCTCTTGGGCCCTAAAGTTAATCATTGATAAGGACGAGGGGAAGAACTTGGCGATTATGCTGTCTCCTCTTCCTGTGGGGGAAGAGGTATATAAAAGCGCACCTCCTTTAACACTATAAATGATAAACTGAGGTATCATTTGTTTTAGTGCTCCTTGCAGGATCAGGCCAAGTCTGTAACTTCACCTGGAATCACACCCTTACTGGGCTTCTCCCCTTCCTTATCCTGTTTCCCAACTCCCTTATCAGTTTCTCTTGAGAGCACTTTATTTATCTATGTATTCTTGTTTTTAAGGCAGGGTCTTGCTCTAGAGTGAGTGGTGTGAGTGCAGTGGCGTGATCACAGCTTGCTGGAGCTGAAGTGTAGACTGGAGTGCAGTGGCGTGATCACAGCTCACTGCAGCCTCAACCTGCCAGCTCAAGTGATCCTCCCACCTTGGCCTTCCACAGTGCTGGGATTACAGGCATGAGCCACCATGCCCAGCTGGGAGCATTTTTTAAATAACTCACTTACACCCAAATTCTTGGCTTACGGCCTGCTTCTGGGGGAACCTGATCCACAATTCTACCTAAATGCATTCACGATTATCTTTTAAAAAAGATGACTATTCTGTCACATGAGGTGTATCAGAGTCAAATTTAGCCAGTAAAACGCCAGATTACAATGTCTGATTTAATATAAAAAAATCTTTTATTCCCAGTCCAGTAAAGAAAGCAAGGAACTTGACAAGGGTACTGAAAAATTTGACAAAGATGTTGAGAGTCTCCAGAGGCCTGTATATCTAACGCCTATGGCTATTACAAGCTCTTAAGTTTCCTAATGCATTTGGTTCTTTCTGCTCTGTATATCAACATCTGCTAAAAGATTGAAGAACAGAAAGAGAGTGCTGTAATTCCTGGGCTGGTTTATGATGCAGAGTAGAAATCACTTATTCTTCTGTATTTTAAAGGCTCTGAGTATTCTTTGTATTAACAATGCCTAACATTTGTTTAATGTAATACAGTATTCAAGCACTTTCTAATACACGATGGCTGTGCAATTCTACAATGTTTCTGTGAAATAATGTTATTATCCTTATTTCACAGATGAAGAAACCAAGGCTGTCAAAGTTGCAAATCAGAAAACATGATTTTAAAGCGTGGATGTTTTTCCAGCATATAGAGTAGCTGAAAGACCTACTCTTTCAAGATCAGAAAACTGCTGATTCCAAACCAGACAGTTTGTAGAAGGGGAACAGTATGTGAGAATTGAGATAGAAATAATTAATAGGGAATGTGAAAAAGGGAAAATAAGATGTGTGAAGGAGAAACCAAAGAAGGTGATACTATGAAGAGTTGACAAAATAAGCAAAATAGAGAGAAGGCAGAAAATGATGTGGTCCGATACGAAAGGTGGAAAGGTAAAGAGGGGAAAGTTTGGTGGAGTCAGATGAAGAGCCCCTAAGAAAATAAGTGGGAAATGACAAAAAAACAAAAACAAAAAAAACCCAGAAGGGTCAGAACTGAGGCTGGTTGGGTTAGTTTTGAGGGTAAAAAAAAAAACCATAAACAATACACACTCATTAGGCAAGCCAGATGTCAGGGCAGTCCTGATACAGACACGAAGGAAGTCCAGAGAGCTGTCTGACAGCCTTAAGAGAGGCGGACAGCTGACAACTGGCCAAAGCCTGGGCCAAGTCAGGCATGGAGAGCTCTGGTGATAGGCAACAGGCTATAGCAAGCCGCAGAGTCTGCAAGCTGGTAAGGAGGCAAAGAGTGCTTAGCAAGCTAGGATCAGGAGCCACAACTTCGCGTTGTGGGAATTCTGTCCCAGACATAAATTTAAAAAAAGAATAGCTATCTTGTGCAGGAGCTATGGCTTGAGAGAGCAAGAGGTGATGTTGAAACACAGACCCAATCATGAAAACGGAGGTCCAAGGCAAAGCAGATCAGGTCTGAGCTGTAGGCCAAGAGGAAGCTAATCTGACCTTAGATTTTTCTTATTTGCTGGTCAGTTTGATCTTAGAACCTGAAGTCAGCTGAGAGACTGTGGAGCACCGTGGTTAAGAGTATACACTCCTAGAGTTCATCTGCCTGGATTCAAATCCTGGTCTCTACCACTTGCTAGCTGTATGACGTTGCACAAATTACTTAACTTTTCTGTGCATCAATTTCCCCATCTCTAAATTCGGGATAAGAATAGTATCTTCTTCTTAGGATTGTTAGAAAAATGAAGTTAATGCATGTAGTAACTAGGAAGGAGCTTCATATGGTATACATGAAACACGTGTCACCTGCTATTTAGAGCGGAGCCTGCAATTGGTATTGGGGGAAGGGACTATATAGGTAGGAAAACATGCAGGCTATTACAAATGGGGAGAAAGGAAAAAATACTTAATAATCAATATAGTATCTTACTGAAGACTGTCAGCTAGCTTTGGAAAGGGATTGCAGACACTGTGAGGAAAAATCACTGTCAGAATTTTACAGTTTTGTTTTTCTCAGTGGCCTTGAACCTTCACTATGCTGAGAACATATCTCAATCTTTACAAGTCTCTAAAAGAACAGGAACTTGGCAATAGGCTGCACTTTGTCAGCCCTTGTTCTTTATTTGTTTTGTGCAAACATAAAGCACTTCGATTCTATTAATACCATGAGTCATGCAAACCAGGACATTTTTTGTAACCTGTCCTGAGTTCCATAACCTTTCACCTGAAATTAGATCTATACCTCTGAATTGGGCCAAGATGGATGGAATTGTGATTTAAAATGTGTGTCTTTTTTTTTAAGATGGAGTCTCGCTCTCTTGCCCAGGGTGGAGCGCAATGGTGCAATCTCAGTTCACCGCAACCTCCATCTCCCGGGTTCAAGCGATTCTCCTGCCTCAGCCTCCCAAGTAGCTGGGATTACAGGCATGAGCCACCACACTCAGCATGTGTGTCTTTTAAAAGGGAAATTATGGAGATAGCTTTTGTAATGCCAAAGTAGATTCAGAAAGGCGAAGAGTTTGCTAAATTATTATTACGTATATGCATAAATTAATTACAAAAGCTTTTGGTCAAAAGCTTTTATCTGGGAAAAGAAAAAGGCAGCCATGGCTTTAGCTTCATAAGAAGACAGGGTAAAAGAACTATACCAATGAGAGTGATGTTCACGTATCTGGGAGTAGCAGGATATTGTAGGATCACACGCAGTAGGATTTGACACTCGCCTGACACTGACTTTAGAAGTCCATGGGATGTGATAAACTATGCTAATCACATTTACATCATATACAATTTTCCCTACTCTAAATGTAGTTTAAATGCTAACGTCATGAGCTACTTGAAGATTAATTAATGGTTCAGTTTTTCCATTTTATGTAATATTGCACTAGCAAGCCATGCATAAAGTTGAATTAAAATATTAATTTTCTAAGAGTTCTGGGAGTTGCAAGTTTTATTTCCATAGAGATATTTAGCACCTCCTAAAAATGAGCTATGACTGCTGTGATGGTTTTAGTAGAGTTCCCCTAAAACCTCTTATTTTCTTCCAGACAGTCTAGGTTCTGGCTAATGCAGGAGCGGCACAGAGTTAAATGAAAGGTAGCAAACTCATTTACTGAAACCATTTTCCCAGTCTGAAAGATAATGACAGTGCTGAACCCAGCATGGGAAAAGGATTTGAAGATAACCTAAAAACCAATCTGTGCACCTGCTGAGAATCACAGATACAATATGATCTGACAATGGGCCAGCTAGCCGTGCATCCTCAGTAAACAAACATTTCTAGAGGGTTTTCTGCACAAAGGGCATGCCATAGGTGTGGTAGGAGATCTAAAATAAACAGAACTCATAACCACTTCCCCTAGAATATTTGTAGCCCATCTTGTGGGAGCACAAACATACTTGAAAATGTGGCAAAACTTCTAGAATGGAGGACCTCCATATGTCCATTAGGACTCCCTCTTGCAAGAAGAGAAAATAAACGTGAACATTAGAAGAAACTTAGGCTTATGTCTCAGAAAATGCAAAGATCAAGTGGGCTGCAGTTGGTTTGCCTGGTTAGTTCTGCAATGTCGTCAAGGTCCTAATTCCTTCTGGTTTCTCTACTCTTCCTCCTTTAGGCTAACTTCCCCCATTCTCCTGAAATGATTGCCACAGTTCAAGGCTTCACCTCTGAATGTTACACCAAACATTCTGAAGAAAGAGAATGTATTTCCCAGCAATTTAAGTAAGAGTCTTGAAATTTAGTTTGATTGGGCATCTTAAATCCTATGACCACCTGTGTGGTGAATATGTTCATTAATCTAAAGAAATTGGGATCCACCCCTGGAATGAGGAAAAGAGTGAGATTCTCTCCCAAACACTTTTGGGCTATGTGACAAGGGATAGATAAGTATATAAGATTCTGGGTGCTATTAAGAAGGGGAGGCTGAGCGCAGTAGCTCACGCATGCAATCGTTTGAGCTCAGCAGGAGACCAGCCTGGGTGACATGATGAAAGTTGGTCTCTACCAAAAAAAAATACAGAAAAGGAGCTAGGCATGGTGGCACGCGCCTGTAGTCTCAGCTACGTGGGGGCTTAGGTGGCAGGATCTCTTGAGCCCAGGAGGTTGAGGCCGCAGTGAGCCGAGATCCTTCCACTGCATTCCAGCCTGAGTGACAACGTGAGACGCTGTCTCAAAAAAAAAAAAAAAAAAGAGGCGGGGGAGGGAAAGGAAATGAACATTGTACAGACAACTACCCATGTCCATCCAGGAAATTCTGCAAATCGATTAATTCTAAGGTTTTACGGTTAAAACAGTGACCATTTTGTTGAGCATAAATCCCTCATTGAGATTTAAGTTAATTTATTTTTTCTTTATCCAGAATACAACTGAAAAGGCATGAAAACTCCTTTTTGTCTTCATAACACCTGCTCATGTATTTGAAGAGGGCTATTAGATAATACCCTCAATTGCCATACATCCATTTCAAATAATTTGAATTCCTTCTATTTCTTAAAACTTTCTTGAGAATGATCTATTTTTCTACTTCAGGATACTCATTTATCTTCCCCGGGTGCTCTTCAGTGTCTCAATGGGTTGTTAAAGCAGAGTAACAATCTCAGTGGAGTCCTATACTTGCTATAGCTACCATTAACTGAGAACTCTGTGTTGACAGAGTCTTTGTGGTTTTCATACTTTAGCTAATTTAATGTTCCTCACAATGTAATGAGATATGTGATAGTACTTTCATTTTTAAGATGAGAAAACAAGATCAAAGAGGTTAAGTAACTTGCCCTAAAGCATTCCACAGCAGAGACTGGATTAGAACCCAGTATTTTCTGATTCCAAAACTTACTCTCTTTACATTAAGCCAAATTGCCTCTAAAACACTAATCTTCTAGCTTGAGCAATGCTAAGTGTAACTGGTGAAGAAAAAAATATTCCTGCACATTATGTAAATATAAGGAAAGAGTAAGTGCCAGCACCTGCAAGCCTATCACTTAAAAATTATTCCAAGGTTAAAATATTAAAACAATCTATCCTTCAGTATTCAAATTATGTCCCCTAAATCACTTAATTCTCCTCTAAAGTCAGGTTTATGAAGTGGTGTGGATTGAATCCATTATAATATAGAAATGATTAATGATTTGCATATGCTAATAACATTTTTATAATCCTACTTCAAGTCTTGCTGATTAATTTTAGACAAGGTTACTTAGCTTTCAAATTATAGGAAAATAAATATCTTTTGCTTTAAAGGCAGCAGAAATTTACCAACAAAAGCAGTTATTGGAAGGGGTTAAAAAGGAAAAATGCAAACAATTATGTAATGTTGAGTTTACCTGAGGAATAGGGGATAAAGGGCCTCAATTAAAGCCATGCCAAAAAAAGTAATTAGGCTGCACATAATTGTCAGAATGAACTGGAACAAGAAAAATGAAAAATCTGGTCAGGAAAAGAGAGAGACACGTCATAGCACTGTCACCTACATTAGCACAAAATTATCTTCTTGGTGACATCCCTACATCCGTTTTCCCCTCTCTTTGTGAGGAATGCAGCTCTTCACACATTTGCAAATGCTTCTGACAGTCTTAACTTGGTCTTACTCCTACCAATCAAAGCATTTCATTTCCAAATGCTTTTTAGATGTATTTTTCTCTAAAACCACCAACAGAATATATACTAAGTAAGATTCTGTCTGTGTTATGTGTCTCTGAGAAGAACATTTGGCCTTGGTACACTTTCAGAAGGAAAAGAATCTTCATCCTATATTACATACATGGGGAGACTCTTAATTCAATCCAGATATTTTTATTTCCTGGAAATATTTTTAGTTGTTAAAAAAAAAGTGGATTTTTTTTTTTAGCTCACTGTAACCTATTTTTCTGATCCATGATATATTTACTTATATAAATATCATAATAAATTATAATGTTTATTATATAATAATTATATGAAACAATGCCCCCCTTTTTATAAAAAAACATACACACATTTCCATTAGCCTAACGACTCAACTGTTCTTTTCTCAAGTCCCTTTCCAGTTTGTGTCTTTATGTATATATAACTTAAAATTTGTGGAAATGTTAACACAAATAAAATTTTGTATTCTGCATTTTTATTTAGCATTGGGTGATAAACATTTTACATATTGCTATGTGAACATCATCAATATTTTTAACAATTTCATAATTCAACTAAAATAATGTTCTATAATTTACCCAACCATTTCTCTATTGTATGCACAAGTTATTTTCAAATTTTCTTTATTACAAATGAAGCTGCCATCAGTTTTATCCTGCATAAAACTTTCTCTGTATTCTGATATTTTCTTAGGACAAATTCCCAGATATTTTGCTATAGTTTTTTAAATGTGCCTAAGTCCATTTGGTCTATACTGTTGCTCAAGTCTAATGCTTCTTTTTAGTTTTCTGTGTGCGTGCTCTATCTATATTGAAGTCTCCTTCTGTTATTACATTGCTGTCAATTTTTCCTTTCAATCTGTCAATATTTGCTATATATGCTTATGTGCCCTGATGTTGGGTACATAAATATTTACAGTTATTATATCTTCCTGTTGAATTGACCCTTTATCGTTATGTAATGACCTTCTTTGTCTCTAGAGACAGTTTTTGACTTAAAGTCTACTTTGTTTGACATAAGAATAGCCATTTCTGCTTTCTCTTGGTTAGTATTTGCATAGAATAACTTCTTCTACCCTTTCATTTTCAGTTGGTTTGCCCATGAATTGAAAGAGTCTTTTGTAGGTAGCATATAGTTGGATGCAGCTTTTTGTTAATCTGTTTGGCCATTCTGTGTCTCTTTTTTGGGTCTAGTCCATTTATATTTAAAGTAATTACTGATAAGAAAATATTACTATTGTCATATTGATAACTGTTTTCTGTTTGTCTTGTGGTTTGTTGTTTTGGGTTTCTTTTGTTTGTTTTTTGAGAGAGTCTTGCTCTGTTGCCCAAGTGGAGTGCAAAAGCAGGATCTTGATTCACTGCAACCTCTGCCTCCTGGGTTCAAGCGATTCTCCCACCTGAGTCTCCTGAGTAGCTGGGATTACAGGCATCCGGCATCATGCCTGGCTAATTTTTGTCTATTTTTGTAGCGACGGGGTTTCACCATGTTGGCTAGGCTGGTCTTGAACTCATGACCTCAGGTTATCAGCCCACATTTGCCTGCCAAAGTGCTGGGATTACAGGCATGAGCCACTGCGCCTGGCTTGTGAGTTTTTTGTTCCTCTTTCTCTTACTGTTTTTTTATATTGCTATGTTTGAGTTCCTTTCTCTTTTTTTTTTTTTTTTAGTGAACTTCTATAAGTATTTTCTTTGTGGTCACCAAGGGGCTTACATAAAATATCTTATAGTTTGATAGTTTGATTGTTTTTAGCTAATAACAATTAACTTCCCTTGCATGCAAGAACACTCTGCTTTTACTTTTCCTCCCCCCTGTGTTATATGCTATTGGAGTCATAATTTGCAAATTCTTATAGTATATATCCATTAACATTTTTTAGTTATAGTTGTTTTTAATATTTTTGTCTTTAATTTCTATAGTAGGATTATAATACATTTACCCACCACTGTTATAGTAATAAAGTATTCTCTTTTTTGTCTTGTTTGCCAATAAGTTTTATACTTTTTAATGCTTTCACACTGCTATTTAGCATTGTTTCATTTCAACATGAATAACTCCCTCCAAAAGATTCCTAGATTTGATTAATAAATTCAGTAAAGTCTTAGGTTAAAAAATCAGTGCGTACAAATCAGTAGCCCTGTTACATACCATGAACAACCAAGCTGACAAGAACTCAATACCTACAACCAACTGATCTTGGACAAAGCAAAAATCAAACAAACAAATAACATTAAAAAAGTGATAAATTGGGGAAAGAAAACCATATTTAATAAATGGTGCTGGCTAGCCACATGTAGAAGAATGAAACTGGATCTCTATCTGTCTACCTTATACAAAAATCAACTCAAGATGGCTCAGAGATTTAAATCTAAGAACTGAAACCATAAAAATTCTAGAAGACAAGCTTGGGAAAACTTTTCTGGACATTGGCCTAGGCAAAAAAAAATCATGCCTAAGACCCTGAAAGCAAATGCAATGAAAATAAAAATAAATAAATGGGACCAAGTTAAAGTAAAAAGCTTCTGTGCTGCAAAAGAAATCATCATCAGAGTAAACAAATAATCCACAGAATGGAAGAAAGTATTTGCAAACTACACAACTGACAAAGGACTAATATCCAAAATCTATAAGGAACTCAAACAAATCAGCAAGAAAAAAAAATAATTCCATCAAAAAATGGGCAAATTACATGATTATTTTTGTATATCTTCTCAAAACAAGATATACAAATGACCAACAAGCACGTGAAAAAAGGCTCAACATTATGAAGTATCAGGGGAAATGCAAATTAGAACCACAATGAGATACCACCTTACCCCTGCAAGAATGGCCATTATTAAAAACTCAAAAAACAATAGATCTTAGTGTGGATGTGGTAAAAGTGGAATGCTCATACACTGCCGGTGGGAATATAAATCAGTACAATGTCTATGAAAAACAATATGAAGATTTTCTTTAAGAACTAAAAGTAGATCTACCATTCAATCCAGCAATCGCACTACTGGGTATCTACCCAAAGGACACAAACTCATTATATCAAAAAGACACCTGAACATGTATGTTTATTGCAGCACAGTTCACAATTGCAAAGATACGAAATCAACATAAGTGCCCACTGACCAATGAATGGTTAAAGAAAATGTGCTATATATACACAATGGAATACTGCTCACCCATAAACAAAGAATAAAGTAATGTATTTTGCAGCAACTTGGATGGAACCGGAGGCCACTATTCCAAGTGAAGTAACCCAGGAATGGAAAACTAAATCCTGTATGTTCTCACTTAGAACTGGGAGCTAAGCTATGGGTACACAAAGGCATACAGAGTAGTGTAATGGACTTTAGAGGCTCAGAAGGAGGATGATGGGAGGTGAGGTGAGGGATTAAAAATTTCACATTGGGTGCAATGTATATTACTTGGATGATGGGTGCACTAAAATCTCAGTCTTCACCACTACACAGTTCATCCATGTAACCAAAAATCACTTGTACCTCAAAAACTATTAATATAAAAATATTTTTTAAAAAGAAAAAGAAAATAAAAGATAGGCAAAATAGTAGAAATAATCCCTGCCTTATGGCTAGAAACTGTAGAGAAGCCATTAAAAGGAATATGTCTACAGTTTGTTTAAAAAAAGAAAAGAAAAGATAGTTATTAAATACACTTTCTGTGATAGGAACTGGGTCAGGCAATTTTGCATGCAATATTCACTGTATTATCACAATAAACTGTAAGCACTATTATTCATATTTTCATGTAAAGAGACAGACTAAGTGAAGTTAGGAAATTTAAAGTCATTTGATGAGAGAATGTTAAGACTTTTACCTTTGTAGTTCTGAAAATTATCAGTTATAATTTCTAGACTTCTTCTGCTTTGCCCTTATTTTTATTGTAGGGCTACTCAACTATTTGAACACATTATGACTCCCATATTATGCATACTGTATTCACCCAACAGTTGCGATATTCATAATTATTAAGAGACTTGAAAATGAAACCAAGACAAAAATAAACCTATTATTTTCGTATCTTTTAAAGTTTTACTCTCACCTTACAAATGTCATTCTTTTATGAAAAATATATCAGATATAGTCTCTTAAGAAAATAAATTACCATTGAAATCAATGTTACAAGATTAGTTCAAACATTAACAAAGAAACGTATAATGGTCCTTGATGTATTTAATACTCAAATATTAATTAAATATTTACTGAGAGAGAATAGATAAATGAATGAAAACAAAGCAAAAGGTTCATGTGATTGTCAATTCTGTTTCTTAGTAAACTATGAGTATCCCATGAACTAATTTTAAGTCACCTTCAGTCAGTCATGCAGTAGTGAAGTTGACCACGTGGTTGCTTTTACTTTAATTTTCTAAGACAAAGAACAAAATCCAAGTGAGTCACCTGGTAATATTAAATCTCCAAAAGCAAATAAAAAGAATAGGAGGCAAATATGTAAAGAATGTAAATTGGCCAGGTGCGGTGGCTCATGCATGTAATCCCAGCACTTTGGGAGGCCAAGGCGGGCAGATCACTTGAGGTCAGGAGTTAGAGAACAACCTGGCCAATATGGTGAAAGCCGCATATCTACTAAAAATACAAAAATTAACCGGGCATGGTGGCGAGAGCCTGTAGTCCCAGCTACTCAGGATGCCGAAGCAGGAGAATTGCTTGAACCTGGGAAATGGAGGTTGCAGTGAGCCAAGATCGTGCCATTGCACTCCAACCTGGGTGTCGCAGTGAGACTCTATTGCAAAAAAAATAAATGTAAATCATATAAAAAATGGATATTATTTTTTAAATGTCCAGCAATATTAAGTTAAAATGACAGCCATTTAGTTAATTGTATTAACTATATGTGTAGTTGAGAATAATTCTACCCTTATAGTGGCTCAGATTTCATGTCATACTCACTAAATTATAATTTTAAATGTATGCTACATAAATGAAATATGCTTTGACTTATTAATTTTAAATATTGTTATTTTAAGCATTTTTGCTAAAAAACTATAAAGTTAGACTAATAAGCAAAACAAATTGTGGCATTTATACAAAATGAAATATTATTAACCTTTACTAGTGAAGGAGAGCCTGTTGTGTGTAACAATATGGATGAGCCTGGAAGATACTATGTTAAGTAAAATAAGCCAGACACAGAAAGAAATATACTGCATAATCTCACTTATATGTGAAATCTTTAAAAAGTCAAATACATAGAAACAGAGAGCAGAATGGTGTTTACCAAGGGTGGAGATGGGGAGAAAATGGGCAGATGTAGGTTAAGGGGTACAAACTTGTAGTTACATAGGATAAGTAAGTCTAGAGATTGGGTGCCATAGTTAATAATATCGTATAGTACACTGAAAATGTACTATGAGAATAGATTCTAGTAAATTTGAAAGATAATTATCTGAAGTGATGGATAATTTGTTTGACTATAGTAGTTATTTCACTGTGTATATGTGTATCAAAAGATCACTTTGTATACTAAATATATACAATTTTGAATAAATAAATGCCTGCTAGGACAAAAAAGAAAGGAAAAGTAGATTCACGTGCCCAAGTTGTTCAAAACTTACTTAAATTTTTCAAATAACTCAATCAAGTATAAATTTTTAATTTAAGTGAATGAAAATCAAATAAAATTTTACATGTAGTTTCTCAGCTCCACTAACCATAGTTCAGGTGCCTGATACCCATATGTGGCTATTGTGTTGGACATCGCAAATGTAAACAGAGGTTTTAGAACTGACCTTTCTTCTGAGTAAAGACTAGAGTTCACAGAACCATTAATTGCTTTAACATTTATGTCCTTTTTGAAAAAAAATTTGTATTGACTTTCTTAAAAGCATTTGCCTCCCTTCCAACAAGAAAAATCATTCGATAATCATTGGGATTCATTCTGGTCAAAATGGCCCATGGAGATCCAATAGATGGCGTACCAAATTTTGCTTAAAGTCTTGAATAGATGGATACTAAAAGAAGATTTTTGTGAATAAAATGTTCCCATATAAAAAGAGAATAATTTCTTTTAGAAGCTTTTTCTGAGGGAAGTGGAAAAATCCAATTAACTGTTTTTATATCACCAGCTGGTTCCTTGGAGCCAAAAGAAATAACACCTCCCAGGAGCGAACATTTATTTCACTTCTAGTTAGAAATGCAGTCGTCCTGCTTCCCTAAGAGATCAGGCTACCTGTTAAACGATATTCATGGTAATTAGGATGACAAATAACAACAAGTAATAAGGACACAAATTCTTACCCTTGCAGCTCTTCTCTAATATTTATTTAATTTATCTACGTGTTTTTGGTACTAATGAGATTTTAAAAATCTATCTCAAGTTTGGGTTCACTTTCCTGTCTTTTGAGAGTATGGTGCTTCATGATAGTTCCATGATGCTAAAAACAATGATGATAGCTTCTATTTTATTTTAAGAATTTCCATTTTTGAGTGCTTAGTATGCACCAGACACTATTATAAGTATTTCATAATATATTAAAATATTTAATGCTCACAGTTTCTAAATAAAGCAGAGGTTAGGTAACTTGCCTCAAAACCATACAGCTATGATCTTCATAGACATTATTTTAGATGGGGAATTTGTTATTGAATACTATGTGCTGCTTTCTAAATGAAAACTTTCCACACACAGCCTATTCATTTGCCTTCATTCCTTTCTTCCTCCCTTCCTTCCTTTTTTCCCTCCCTCCTCCTTACCTCTCTCTCTTTCTTCCTCATTCTATATCTTTTCTCTCTACTTTCACTATTCAATCTAACTTCACTACCCAAAACTGCTCTTGTTGAGGTCACAAGTGACCTTCTATATGGTAATCTCAAGGGGCCAGCTTTCAGTTACCTTGAAAATATCTACAGCAAGTGGTCTCTTAAACATTCTCATCTCTGGATTTCTAGGGCACATTCTCCCACCTGATTGTGTATCCATTTTCTGCACACTCCTCGTCAGTCACCCTTGCTATACTCTTCCTGTTTCATCTTTCTCTTAAAGGTAGGTGTTTCACAGAGTTTCTTTTATTCGTATATTTTTATTAATTTATATATAACTGTGTGTATGTAACTATATGACTGATCAAACAATCCTCCCTTCTCTACCAACATTCATATCCTAAGTGAGCTCATCTAGTCTCATGCCTTTAAATAACATGCACAAACTGCCAACTCAATCTCCATTTTGGACTGAATTAAAAACTTATATACTCAACTGTCTTCCTGACATCTCCGCTCGGATGTCTATTAGGGATCTTCAACTTAGCATGTCTAAACCTAAAACCAAACAGCACTCCCACCATTAGCACACACTTAAAACCAAACCTGCCTCTTCTTTTCCCACATCTAAGTTACCAAACTGGATTAACTTGATCTTATGGATTTCCATGAATTTGTTCCCCTGTTATCACTGCCCTAGTTCAAGCCATTGTTGTCTCTTACTGGGATCAGAATAACAACCTCCTGGTTGGTACCTGAGATGCAGTCACATGACCTCATCCTTCTAGTTCCATCTTAACTCTTCAGCCTCATCGCTGGTCTTTTTCTCACTCACACTGTATGCTGCTATAATCATTTTTTCAGTGTTAAAAATATTCCAAGAGTGCTCTTGCCTCTGAACCTTCAAATATGCCATTTCATTTACCTGGGAGACTCTTTCTTACTCTTTTCTCTACTCATCTTTACCTGGGCACAACAAGAGCACCTACACATGAAGATACTTGAACAGTGCTTGGTACGAAGTAAGCACTATTTACTTAGTATCTTTTACCATAAGTACTATTTTCAGAGATCTTTTCATGTCAGTCCATAATTCTCTTTACAGGCCACATAGTCTATCTAACCTGTCTGCTTCTGTGGTCATTTATGTTGTTTCCAGTCCTCGGCTATTATAAACTAACCTTGTGCATGTGTAATTTCAAATATATCTTCAATTTGTTCTCTGGAAACAGGCTCTGAAATAGAGAGTTGTGGGCAAATTATTTATTGGAAGTGCTCTTAAGAGATACGTGGGGAAGGTAGTGAGAAAGCCAGAATCGGGAAGAGAGAGAAGCTGGCCTGCAATGTGGTCATAACTGAGGCCTCAGCTGACCTATGTATGGAGAGCTCTCAAGAGGTCTGAGGGTACCTGTAACTTCTATTTCTCTCCTGAAACTCTGTGATTGCCATGTCACTGCCATGTAAAAACACCTGACCTAGCCTCCTTAATGATGACAGACCACATGGAGAGAGATGCCTGGTTGATAGCCAGCAAGTAAGTAGGCCATTTACACCATCCAGCCCCAGTCAAGCCACCAGATAAGTCCAGCTGCATGAGTGATCCCAGATGAGACCAGTAGAAGAGACTATATAGCTGACCCCAGACTAAATAGCTGATCCTAAAAACCACCAGGGGAAAAAAAATTTTAAGTCATGAAGTTTTGGGGTAGTTTGTTATGCATCAATACCTAAGTGATACAGAGGCAATACTCTCGGAGATTGAGAAACAACAAGACGGAAGAAACATGATGCCTGGGCCACCTCACAGAACAGAGAGGCCTGAATGTGCTAGCTTATTATATGAGACAGAAACTTCTATCTAGTTTGAATTACACATCACATACATTTTTCATTTCACTTTCATGCCATCTATGAAGTAAATAGGGAGATTATGTTATTTCATTCTTCTTCTTCTTTTTTTTTTTGGAGACGGGGATCTGGCTATGTTGCCCAGGCTGGTCTTCAACTTGTGGGCTCAAGTGATCCACCTGCCTCAGCCTACCAAAGTGCTAGGATTACAGGCATGAACCACTGTACCTGGCCTTCTTTATTTTATGAATAATGAAACCAAAGCTCCCAATGGTAACAGAAATGGCTTGTACCTAATGGTGTATGAAAAAAGCATTCAGGAAGCTTAAAATCATGTTTGGCAAGGATCTATGGATCTGGATAATAAGAAGATTTTAGCACTATGTTTGAATTGCTTTCTCACTGCAGGAAAAAAGAATTATATAGCAGTTACTACTCGAGAGCTTGGTTAGAGATTCTAGCAGGGGTGTGCAGCTCCTCATATTCCCCTGACCAAATAATGGTCCTCCGCTATCAGGAAAGGTAATCTTCTTCTTCTAAGTATACAGCTTCAGGAGGGATGCACATGGAATAGGGAGGGAAGAAGAAGACACCCACCTAGCCAGCCAGATCAACCAGATCAACCCTGGTGATCAATGGAGTGACAGAGGTTACAGCCAGATCACCCTCACAGCCACAGTTACCATATGAAAAATGCTGTTCTAAGCATTTTCTATTAATACATTTACTCAACAAACATTTACTGAACTCCTGCTATGTGCATCACTCAAGACATTTGGGATACATCAGTTAAAACAAACAAAACCAGAAAATGATACCTGGCTTTGCAGACCATATATTTTAGCAAAAGGACACAGTAAAAAATAAATAAATAAGTACAACTGTTGGTATATTAGAAGATAATTACAGCTGTGATGAAAAAAAACAAAGTAGAGTAAGGTGACGGGTATGGGTAGGTGGGAAGCAGATTGTACTTGAAATAGAGAGGCCAAAGTGGACCTTTCTGAGAATGCAGCATTTCAGCTAAGACAAGAAGAGAGTGAGGCAACATTCATTTGTGATAAAAATACTCAAGCAACTAGGATTATAAAAGAACTTCCGCAACCTGATAAAGGGCATCTACTAAAAACCCACAGCTAGTATCAAACTTGATAAAAGAATATGCCAGGCGCAGTGGCTCACGCCTGTAATCCCAACACTTTGGGAGGCCAAGGTGGGTGGATCACAAGGTCAGGAGTTCAAAACCAGCCTGGCCAACATAGTGAAACCCCATGTCTACTAAAAATACAAAAATTAACTGGATATGGTGGTGCATGCCTGTAGGCCCAGCTACTTGGGAAGCTGAGGCAGGAGAATTGCTTGAACCTGGGAGATGGAGGTTGCAGTGAGCTGAGATCGCACTCCAGCTTGGCAACAGAGTGAGACTTTGTCTTAGAAAAAAAAAAAAAGATGAAAGATGTCCATTCTCACCACTTCCATTCAACTTGGTACTGGGGGTTCTAACCAGGACAATTAAGCCAGAAAAAGAAGTAAAAGAAATCCGTATTGGAAAAAAAAAAGAAGAAAACATTTTTTATTTGTAAGTGGCATAATCTTGTATACAGAAAAATTCTAAGAAATCCACTTAAAAAAACTACTAGAACTAATAAGTGAGTGCAACAAAGTTTAAGGCTATATTAATATACAAAAGTAAATTGTATTTCTATATGCTAGCAATAAACAGTCCACAGATGAAATTAAGAAACCATATCCATTGGCAATAGGACCAAAAAGAATAAAATACAATATTTATTAATAAGTTTAGCAGTAGAAAACTTGAACACCGAGCGCTACAAAAATGTTGAAAGTAATTAGAGGTGACCTAAATAAATAGAAAGACATTTCCACGTTCATAGATTGGAAAACTTAATGTTGTTAAGATGGCGATTCTTCCAAAATCAGTCTATAGATTTAGTACAATTCCTATAAAAATCACAGCTTTCTTTTTACAAAAATTGATAAATTGATGCTAAAATTTATACGGCAATGCAAAGGAGCCAGAATAGCAAAAATAATCTTAGAAAATAACAGACTTAGAGAATTCATAATTACTATAAAGCTACAGTAATCAAGACAGTGTGGCGTAAGGATAGATAAATAAATAAATGAAATAGAACTGAGCCCAGAAATAAATTCTTACACTTACAGTTAGCTGATTTTTGACAAAGGTGCCAAAATAATTTAATGTGGGTAAAAGAGCCTTTTCAACAAATGGTGCTGGGACGACTGAATATTCACATGCAAAAATATAAATTTGGACCTCTATCTCACATCATACACAGAAGATTAACTCAAAATTAACCATAAATTTAAATAAAAGAAACAAAATTATAAAATCCTTAGAAGAAAATGTAGGTGTAAATCTTCACAAACCTGGATTGGGTAATGATTTCTTAGATATAACACCAAAAGCTCATGCAATAAAACATTATAACCTGGACTTGATCAAAATTTAAAACTTTTGTATTTTAAAGGACACCATCAAGAAAGTGAAAGGATGCATAGATTGGAAGAAAATACCTCCAAATCAAATATATAAGGGTCTTGTTTCCAGAACATATAAAGAACTCTTACAACTCAATAACAAATCACAGAGTTTAAAATGGGCAAAGAATTTGAATAGACATTTCTCCAAAGGAGGCATATAAATGGCCAATAAGCAGATAAAAAGATGCTCAACATCATTAATTATTAGAGAAATGCAAATCAAAACCTACTGTACATTCACCAGAGTGGCTAGAATTAAATAAGTATGACAGAGGATGTGGAGAAATTGGAACCCTCTTATATTGCTGGTAGAGATGTAAAATAGTACAACCACTCTGTAAAACAATTTGGCAGTTTCTCAAAAGATTAAAGATAGATTGGCTGGGCACGGTGGCTCATGCCTGTAATCCCAGCCCTTTGGGAGGCCGAGGCAGGTGGATCATGAGGTTAGGAGATCAAGACCATCCTGGTCAATATGGTGAAACCCCATCTCTACTAAAATACAAAAAAATTAGCCTAGCATGGTGGTACACACCTGTAGTCCCAGCTACTTGGGAGGCTGAGGCAGGAGAATCACTTGAACCCAGGAGGCGGAGATTGCAGTGAGCTGAGATCACTCCACTGAACTCCAGCCTGGAGACAGAACGAGACTTCGTCCCTCCAAAAATGATTAATGATAGATTACCATATGACCCTGCAATTCCACTATTAGGTCTATACCTAAGACTACTGAAAATATGTTAACACAAAAACCTATACATAAATGTTCATAGCAGCATTATTTATAATAGCCAAAAAGTGGCAACTCCAACGTCCATCAAGGAATCAATGGATAAACAAAATGTGGTAGAGATGCATACAAGGAATATTATCAAATCAAAAAAGAAATGAAGTACTGATACATGCTAAACATGAATGAACCTTGAAAACATGCTAAATGCTAGGAGGGAGAGGAGAAGTGAAGAATGCTAGCTAAAGTGTACAAGGATTCTTTTTGAGGTGATGAAAATCTTCTAAAATTGTTTGTGGTGATAATTGCACAACTGTAAATACGCTACAAACCACTGAAGTGTGTATTTATTTTTAATTTTTTTTTTTTTTTGAGACACAGTGTCACTCTGTCACCCAGGCTGGAAGCAGTGATGTGATCTCCACTCACTGCAACCTCTGCCTCCTGGGTTCAAGCAATCCTCCTGCCTCAGCCTCCCAAGTAACTGGGATTACAGGTGCGTGCCACCACGCCTGGCTAATTTTTGTATTTTTAGTAGAGATGGGGTTTCACCATGTTGGCCAGGCTGGTCTTGAGTTCCTGGCCTCAAGTTATCCATACGTCTTGACCTCCCAGAGTGCTGGGATTACAGGTGTGAGTCACTGCACCAGGCCTGAAGTGTATAGGTGAATTTAAAACAGGTGAATTTTATGACATGTAAATTCTGTCTCAATAAAGCTGTCCAAAAGGGGAGGGAGGGGAAAATGGAGCGAATCATGTAGGTATCTGAAGAAATAACATTTCTTTTTTTTTTTTTTATAAAGACGAGGTTTCACCATGTTGGTCAGGCTGGTCTTGAACTCCCGACCTCAGGTGATCCGCCCGCCTTGGCCTCCAAAGTGCTTGGATTACAGGCGTGAGCCACCACGCCTGGCCGAGAAATAACATTCTAAGCAGAAAAAACAACCAGAGCAAATACCCTAAGGCAGAGGAACAGCTGGTGTGTTTGTAGATAGCAAGGAGGCCACTGTGACTGGAATAGGTGAGGGAAGGGAAAGCCCACAGGAGATAAGGTCAGAGAGATCATGAAAGGCCTGGTCATGTAGGGTCTATAAGACCCCTATAAGGCCATTGTGAAGACTTTGTCTTTCTGGTAAATGAGATGGAGAGCTTTTGCAGGGTGGTGAGCAGAAAGATGACATCTGATGTACATTACAAAAGAATACATCCGGGCCAGGTGTGGTGGCTCATGCCTGTAATCCCATCACTTTGGGAGGCCAAGGTGGGCAGATCACAAGGTCAGGAGTTCGAGACCAACCTGGCCAATATGGTGAAACCCCATCTCTACTAAAAATACAAAAATTCGCCAGGCATGATGGCAGGTGCCTGTAATCTCAGCTACTTGGGAGGCTGAGGCAGAGAATTGCTTGAACCCAGGAGGTAGAGGTTGCAGTGAGCCTAGATCACACCACTACACTCCAGCCTTGGAGACAAAGGTAGAGACAAAGAGACTAGTGAGGAGATTGTGACCCACAAACAGATGATGATGGCTTAGACACCATTGATAGGTATTAATGGAGATGATAAGTAGTTGGGATTTGGTGATATTTACCTTTAATCCTCACAACAACTTTATGAGGTAGCTAAGAACATCATCCACATTTTACAGACAATAAAATGAGTACATATAATTTCAGAGCTTTCAACATCCCACACAGAATAGGTCACAATTTTATCAAATGTTAAATCCATGCAGTCTGGGTCCAGAGTCTGCATCGCACTTATCATCCTATACTGCCTTTCTGGAAGCTCGTTTGTGTCAGAAATCTCACCTGTATCTGTTAGTTCTGCCATGTAAACATACAAGGATGTTTATGTTTTCAAGCCACAGCTGTATGCTGGAATTCTCTTCCTGATAACAAGCAGAATTCCTGGGGTCTTGGTCTAGCAAGTTCATACTTATATTGAAATAATTTGTTTCCCTGAAAAGTGAGCCAGTATAAATGTTGAGCTAGACAGAAAAAAAGTTGAGGCCTAAAATGAGAAGAAAAAAAGCAAGGCTGAAAAGAATAGCATTGCTCTAACAAGAAAGAAGAAAATAAATATCATGAGAAGAGAGACTCTGACAAATACCACAGAGGGGGGATTATCCTATGAGCCTTTGTGAATTGAAATTTTGGGTAATGCTAACATTATATAATGGGATCAGAATTCTTTTTACTTTTTAAATGTTTGAATTGAGCCATTGTGTAGCTTTTACTCATAGCTCTGATGACAGCCTTAACTACAATCCTGAAAGCTTATTCTGGCCCTAGGCTGGCCCATATCCAAGTTTTCTATAAATCCAATTTTTTGAATTGGAAGGAAATTGCATGTGATTGGTTTTTCTTTTGCTTCCTCCAAATAATGGCATCTATCAAGGGTAGATTAGAGCACTTTTCGAGAATTCATGTTTGCCTCCCCCACTTCTCTCCTCCCTTCCTCTCATCGTCTTTGAATCCAACCCATACTCCTTCCATTTATAAAAGTACATTTTATTTTGTAAACACATAATAAAATTCAAAGATCCTCCAACTATCTGAATGGACCCCTCTCAGCTAAGGGCATTCCAAAGTTAACCCAAAAAACTAGTTCAGGCCATGACAGAATGAGGGAGTCATTCATGCGTTATTATGTCCTCCTGCCTTTTGGAATTCAGGCACAGCTGACCAGCATCAACATCAACACAGACCTTAAGACTGCTAGAACAGCCTCTTTCAATCTGATAAGAAACATTTGCAATCTATTCTCTCTGAAACCTGCTACCTGGACGCTTCATCTGTAGGATAAAAACTTGGCCTCCACCACCCCTTATTGTAACCCAGACATTCCTTTCTATTGATTCCAGGTCTTTGGATAATAACTCGTTCAACCAATTGCCAATCAGAAAATCTTTGAATCTTCCTACGACCTGGAAGCTTCCTGCTCTGGCTTCCAGTTGTTCAGCCTTTCCAGATCAAACCAATGTAATACATCTTACATGTATTGATTGACATCTTATGTCTCCCTAAAATGTATAAAGCCAAGTTGTAAGTTGTAGCCTGACCACCTCAGGGATATGTTCTCAGGCTCTCCTGAGGGCTGTATCACAGGCCATTGGTCACTCATATTTGGCTAGGAATAAATCCCTTCAAATATTTAAGAGTTTGACAATCTTTTCATTGACAATTTCCAGTTCTGCTCTGTGTTTCAGCTTCTTGTGATCATGTGAGACTCCTCTCTTTTACTGTTTCTGTGCATCCCTTCCCCCAGCCCCAACCCTGCATCCTGTAAAGATAAGATGCTTGGAGCAGTAGCTACCATCTTGCAGCTGGCTGGAGGAGAATGCCAGGAGAATTTTACAGTGCCACCTCATGTTGAGATCCTCCTTCCTTGAACTTCTTATAAGAGATATTTCAATGATTTTGTTGCTTCCATTTAGTTTTCTATTATAGCAGAGGTATCCTAAGCCATCAAGTAATGACCAGTCTCACCTTTTCTTTTTTCTTCCCCAATTCTTCTCTAATATTGGATCAGGGGTAGGGGAGTGGAGTAGAGGGAGATAATTGCCTTCACCTGTCCCTCAGCCAGTGCCCAGTCATACTAGGTCTAACTTTCTAAACATCTGGATTTTCTCTCCCTCCCTTCTTCTCCTCACTGCCCTCCCCCATACCCCCAGCAATCAAGTCCTGTCCTGACTCCAGTGAACTAAAAAACAAAGAACTTTGTATGACTCAGGATCCGCTTTCAAAAATAACAACTGCATTTTCCACTGTGGGTCTGCGTCATAAAGGAATGGCAAAAGGTTAGTGTAACAGCGGCTTCCCACTGACTAGTCTCCAATCACCATTCTTTTGTGGAACTCAGTCAAGTATCTCACTTCATATAATACTGAACATTATTTTGTCATTTATTTCCTTGGTTTAACCTGCTTAAATATTCCCCCCAATTCAAAAGAAATTTAAAAAGCAACACGGTTTTATAAATTATATGTATTTTTTTAAAGTTTGGATGGCAAAAAGTCAATACCTTGTCTTCTTTTATACACAAAATGGTGTTTTATAGACTTGAGCTTTGCATGCACTGCCTTTATCTGCTTCAACAGTATTTTAATAAATTCAGGTCAGCTAAATTCTCTGGTTTCCTCCATGCCCTTTCTTTACTCTGATATTATCCTGCTATGATTGATGAGAGCAATGTACAATGTGCTGGCATATTATAAAAATTGTATCTGGGCTGCCTAACTTACTTGTGATGAAAAACTTTAGTATACTCTGCTAAAGCAATCCCTATTCCCTATGAAGACCAGCTTGAGTTTCTATTCCCTTTTTCAATTTTTTTTTATGAGTTTGAATAAACTTGGAATCTGTTTCAGACTCAGGAGCAGAACACACTTTATGTTTCTGCAGAGTTGTTTTTCATCACAAACCAATAAAGAGTAGACAAAGCTCTCTGTGGAGTTTGCTCACCAAATCAGTTCTACGCTGTATCACTCTTTAGAAAAAATGAAAAAAGGCCAAGAAACCAGGTACATCCACAGATATATGGCAACCTCTATGATAAGATTGTCATGAGCAACTGGTGACAGGGTTTGTCTTCCCAAAAATAAAAAGATGATGTGACACACTGACAATTCTCTTCACAGAGGCTGTACCTCTGATCTATCTCCACTGCATTTCATTGGGAATTTAAATTATATCAGACATGAGTGTATCTGAACAGACTTAAACTGAAAAATAGCCTTTAGTCTTTTTCTTCCTCTATGGACATTTGTTAAATCTTTGTTTGCATGTATATAGAAGCTGTCCTTCTATAGACAGGGGACATAGAATTCAGCCATGTAAGAGTATTGAGTTTTCATAGTACATGTGCCCAGGTTCGCTCTAAGGGCTCTGCTGGTTTTTTAAAATCATCATAAACTACCTGGAATCTCTCAATAAGACTGGGTACTATGTAGATTACATCCCAAGAGAAGAAGGGCTATTTTAAACCCTCTTCAAGAGAGTTATATTGAAAAATGGAAAGGACTCAATCATAAAGAAGTATGAGCATGACTTTGAGGGCAGGGTCAAAGGCATCTCTAATCCTTATGACTTGAGACTCATATGATGGGACAATTCCATGTAGCAAAAGGGGCAGATGGAGAAAGGAAGGAACGTAGAAGTGTCAGGGAGGCAGTGTGGCATGGCTCTGATCCCTGTTCTGCCACACAGCAGTGATGTAATTGTAGTGGGCACTTCCTAAGGCCACCTCCAATAAGTCACACCCTTGTATAATCCCACATCCTTATGTAATCCTCTCCCTTGGAGTGCAAGTGGAAACTGTGACTTGCTTCTAACCAACAGAATATGGCAACTATGATGGAATGTCACTACTATAATTACATTGCATTATATGGCAAAGGCGATTTGATGTCATTCCCATGATTTATGTTATGATATATAAAACTCCGCCTTAGTTGACTAGAGTGAGAGACCTTCCTAGCTTTGAAAAAACAAATAGCCATATGAACTGCCTATGAAAACGGCCATGTGGGAGGAACTGTGGGTCATCTCAAGGACCTGAAGGGGATCTCTGGCTGAAAGACAGTAAGAAGCCGGGGCCTTAGTCATACAGCTGCAAGGAAATAAATTTTTCCAACAACCTGGATGAGCCTGGAAACAGATTCTACCCCAGTCAAGTACTCAGGTAAGGATACATTCAATCTGACACTTGAACTGCAGTCTTATGAGATTCTGGGTAGAAGACCTAGACCAGCTGTGCCCAGACTTCTCCCATGAAAACTTTGAGATAATAGATGTGTGTCATTTTAAGGCACTAAATTTCAGATGTGTAATTTGTTATGTAGCAATAGAAAAGTAACACAGTGATCTAGGAACAAGTTTTTTCTTTTTCTCTGAGTCTCATTCTCCTCATCTATATAATAGGGATAGTAACATCTACTTACAGGTAGGTTTAATCATCAAATAAATTTTAGCTCTTGCTAAAATGATAGTTGTTTTACTGTATTATTAATGTTACGATTCTTTTCTGGGTACATGAGACCCAGAGCACGAGAATAAGGGTTTCAGGAATTGAAGTCTGGTCCTGGGGCCTAGCCCACAGGAACCCAGGGAATGCCATGCATGAATAAAGAAATACAGCCAGCTGTCCTGACTCGGCTTTCCTTGAGGCTGATACAGTGTTACACTAAGTCTTTTTCTATGACATACTCTGTGCCCAGCAATATGCTAAATATGCTAGGCACAGACAATACCAACAGAAGTAGGAGGTTCTCCCTGCCCTTGAAAGTGTCCAGGCTAATGGCCACAATTTAGACTTTAAGACTCACATTGCAGTTCCAAGTTCAGAACTGGCATTCCAAAATTTGAGGGCAAGCAGTGCCAAGCTCTGCATATTTTAGGGTGCAGTGGGAAGCTTTGAGGCTGTTTACATCCTTGGGTGTCCAACACCTTGGGTCAGTAAGGTTGAACTTTCTAGCAGGACATGAGTAACCTGCTTACAGGAAGCAGGTAAGGACTGAAGCCAAGGGAGTGATGTTATACCTTGACATCACCAAAATGAACTATCTTGAATCTCCCAGCAAGGCAGGGCGCTGTGCAAATGACATTCCAAGCTGAGGCAGGCCTATTTTAAACCCTCTTTAAGAGGACTCACAATCCACCCTCTTGCTGCACGAGTGTTCGTGGAGCAGAAAAATTCTCCATATTATCACTGAAGCTGTAAATGTTTGGGAGATGGGTCATTCAAAATACTCAGAAGTTCTTGAAAGCCAGATGTCAGTGGATGAGGAACTAGCTTTGGCTTATATTTCATCTTTGTTAGGTTACTACAGCAACGCTATCTTGAATAGTTTGTCAACATGCTTCACTGAGAAAACTGAAAGCAACTCAGGTAATTCCAAGTGGACCTTGTTGCAAGTGGAACCTTGACAACTTCAGAAGTGCCCATCACAACCAAACATTCCTGCTCTGAATCACCTGACATTCACTGTCTCATTCACACCAGCTTCTTCAGGAGGCCCTTGATGATCTGCCTGCCTCCACAGAGCCTCCGAAAATCAGCCCTTTTTTCTTTTTTAGATCTCACTCTTCACGATGGTTGTGAAAGACAGTACAGTATGGTAGTTAAAACCCATCCTCTGGAGACAGAGTGATGTGGGATAAATCCAGCTTTGCCACTTACCAGCTCTCTGCTCTTGCACAATTTTATTTAACCTCTCTGAACCTGAAATAAGGCTAGTTAAAACATATTAGTAAAGAATTCGTCATAGAGCCTGAACAAAGGGAGTCCTCATTAATGATAGTTGTTATTATTATCATGATTAATATATTATTATTACCATATGGCTATTACTTTGTACTTATCATACAGTCATTAATGTTCCCAGAATAGTGCAGATCAGATGACACCAGTTAGAAGACCCTCAGAAGCTTAACTCAGCAGAACTAAAAAAAATCTGTGTTCTAGTCCAGAGGTTGGCAAACTTTCTCTGAAAAGGGCCAGATAGTAAATATTTCAGGCTTGCAGGCCATATGGTCTGTGCTGCAACTACCTAATTCTGCTATTATAACTCAAAAGCAACCATAGAGAATACATAAGAAAATGAGTATGGTTGTGCTCCAAGTAAATGTTATTTACAAAAAGAATTGGCTGTTTGGATTTAACCCATAGGTCATAGTTTGCCAACCCCTGCTCTAGCCCCTTGTTCATGTACAGCAAGGTACTCCCAAACAGAATGCTAATGGCAAGGGCACGTGACAGAGTAGACACAATAGAGTTTGAGTCTCAATTTTGTCATGTTCTGACTGTAGCATTTGGGGAATAATAATCAACTCTGTAGCTTTGAAAATATTACTTAATTCCTCCATGCCCCAGGTTCTTGCTCTACAAATCCTAGGCAATAGTCCTTCCTGGGCAGGGTCACTGAGGATAAATGACCCCAAGTATGTAAAAGGTAATTAAGTAAAAGAGATAACATATGTAAATAAGATAATGGAAGTGTGTATATTTCAGGTTTTTCCGCATGAATTTACTTTGTATGTATCTATTCAACTGGATTGTGAGTCTGTGGAAGGTGAAACGTCTGTCATATAATGCCTTTATTTCTCTCATCCTTGTCTCTAGATCCTAGAAAGTCCTCTGCACAGAGCGAGGCATGGCCTGCATTCCAAATTTTGTTATTCTCAAAGGTCAATTGTTCTCAGTGGCAGACAACAGAAGCCAAGAATTGCTAAGTGAAACAGAAGACAAATTTGCTGGAAGGACATGTGAAAAGAAGCACCAACTAGGGAGCAAGGTCATACTTACACCACTGCGGTTAGGCACTGACTCCTCTGCTCCTGCACTCGCAACGCCACCATCAAGAAAAACCCCACACACAGTTCCTTCATCTTTGCCTTACTTGCTGAAGATTAGAAGTGCCAGGTAGGAGTCTTTGAATGACCTAGGCCGGATCACCTGCCCATATCCTGGCTACAAGGAAGCAAGAAAAGAAAAGTTTAGCCAGCCCTTTTGGCTTCTCGGAATGAGAGCATTTTACCAAGTCACTTAATGGTATAGAACTCCCCAGTAGGAACAGTTTCAGGGGCTAGGCAGCTAGAAGAGTGACAAATGGCTACAAATGACACTGATTATCTACTTACCCGGGCCACCTATTTGTAGAGAATTTTGAGGTCAACTTAGTCCACCACCACTATGACTTTCAAATTGGTGGCTTGTTGGGTAGGTAGTGGATTTTAAACTAAGCCCTCCAACCTCTCTCTCTTGGTTCCCTGTAGTAGATACACCAGTGCCCCCTTCATATCACCTCGCTTCTGTGCATGCCAGCCTGCCTTCCATCAGTCAGCATCTACAACTTTGTTAGAGGGCTGCCCTCAGACCCACTTTGCTCCATGCAGGACAGACCTAAAGTGCCTGGGTAATTCATAACCCATGGGGATTTCCTTTAACCAAAACTTATTAAGTGTAATGTATAAATACTCCAGTTCCCTTGCCCTTTGATTGGAATCACAATAAAGCATGCGTTTTATACCATTTAAAAAAGTTTTCCACAGGATTAAACTTCAGTTGGACACTATGGTAGTTGCCTTAATAGTGTAGCCCGTATGACTAACTTCCTTATATTATTTCTTTCTCTGTCTTCTGCCCTTCTCTCTCAACATTCCAAATAGACTACGTGCACTCAATCTTTGTCTCAGCTTTGCTTCTGAGAGGAGCCCTGCTAACACTTCTCTCTTATATCTGAGTATTGGCATGCTATTTTGCAGACATATCAGGAATATTGAGACAACTATTACCACAAAACTCTGTAATTCACAAGAACACTTGCAGATACTTAACTAGGTAAATATAAGATCAAGAATGTATTGGCCGAGCACGGTGGCTCACACCTGTAATCCCAGCACTATGAAAGGCCAAGGCGGGTGGATCTCCAGGTCAAGAGATTGAGACCATCCTGGCCAACATGGTGAAACCCAGTCTCTACTAAAAATACAAAAATTAGCCGGGCGTGATGGTGGGCACCTGTAACCCCAGCTATTCAGGAGGCTGAGGCAGGAGAATCGCTTGAACCTGGGAGGTGGAAGTTGCAGTGAGCCAAGATCGTGCCACTGTACTCCAGCCTGGTGACAGAGCGAGACTCCATCTCAAAAAAAAAAAAAAAAAAAGTCGGGTGCAGTGGCTCACCCCTGTAATTTGGGAGGCTGAGGCAGGTGGATCACCTGAGGTCAGGAGTTCGAGACCACCCTGGCCAGCACAGTGAAACCCCGTCTCTATTAAAAATACAAAAAATTAGCTGGGCGTGGTGGCAGGCACCTGTAATCCCAGCTACTAGGGAGGCTGAGGCAGGAGAATTGCTTGAACCAGGGAGGCGGAGGTTGCAGTGAGTTGAGATCATGCCATTGCACTCCAGCCTGGGCAACATGAGTGAAACTCTGTCTCACACACACACACACAAAAGAATGTAGTATTTTCTTTCTCTATTAGAATTAGAGTGCTCTGTGTTTATATGAAATCTGTCCCTGTGATGAAAACACAGATGCCAGAAAGAAAGAAAAAAAGAAAGAATGACAGAGAGAAATGAAGGAGGAAAGCAGAAAAAAGAGAGGGAGGGGGAAAAGAAAAAGGAGAGAAAGGAAGGGGGGGAGGAAGAGAGGAAGCAGGAAGAAAGAAAATAGACAATCATTATTTAGGAGAATCAAAATGACATAAAGGAGGTAGGCCTTGAAATTCCAGGAGATGATAAGAAAAATTGCTTTGAGGCAACAGGGTAAAAGGAGAGCTCCCTATACTCTGGAAGAAGGAGATATGAGAAGCAAATGAGAAGGGCTGTAAATCACTGGGTAATCAAAGCAAAAGTTATTCTACAGGGCCCTGCAGAAAGCTACCAGAAGAAGAAAAGTCAGGTCGACTCCCTGTGCCTGAAAAAGCACAGAGCTGTCAAGTCTTGAAACAGAGGGGACTCATCTTGGTACTTTCTAATGGCATTCAGCAGTTGCAGAGGCTGCTGTCCTCCTCTGGGAATTGGGAGGAGGGGCTTTTGCTGGATGTTCTTGTACAAGGAGGAAGATAACTTGAACATAATTTTTTCTCTTCAGTGCATCCTGAAAAATTGAATTGTGATGATAAAGATCAGGCAATTGTGCTGAAGCACTGAACTCTTTATGAAATAACAGCTCAAGTGTGGAACTCTAATCTTGTTTCTCTCTTTGTTGGAAAAGGGGAGGGGCGGCTACTTGTGCTATCACCTGACTATGCATAGGCAAGATGATGGAGTATTAGTTATCCTATGCCCTGTGACCAAAGTTCTCTTTGATGCAGGAAGCCAGCTAGGCAAGCAATCTAACATGGAGGAGTTGAGATGTCCACTCGTATCCAGATAAGAGAAAATCCTTGGGACCAAGGAGAGTTAAGAGAAGTGGGGGAAGGGATAAGGAATTGGCTGGTTGTGGAGATAAAATGCAACAAAACAATAGACAAACCCCAGCTCTCACCCCAAAAAAAGTTTAGGAAGGAAAAATACCTAGAATGAAATTTAAGTGAGCAACCCTAAAAGCTGCTCATGTCCCAGTATCCTACAGAAAGTAAACTACATGAATTTAGACAGCAAAGATAATCTAGTTAATTGGAAATTCTGGCTAAACCATATTTTTTGTGGACTTAGAACTGAATTGTGTCATAGTCATCAACTGCAAAGAAGATTCTAGACCACACATAAGGGCTACAGAGAGTTCTCACAGTGGTTCCAATAGCTAACACATGCTGGGCTGGTTGTAAGTGGATTTTTCCTACTGATAATAGCAGTTTTCTTTCTTGAATGTCATAGCTAAGGCCTTGTTAGCCCCTTCCTCTTATGGAACAGAGAGTACATATCCTATCTTGAGTCTTGGAAATGTCAACAGGTTTCTGTCATAAGGGATGTGGTCCAGGAAGCCCAAATCATATCGGCTCATCTATGGTGGCAGGCAGTAAATATATTTTTTTAAAAGATTACTTATTAGCACCAACGTTGTAAGCATGGTTGAATTCCCTCCCTGGACTGGTCACTTCTTTATTTAAAATGCAAGGCATGATTTCAACCAAGGTTTAACTGAAAGTAGTTTCACATAATGATTCTGGACAATTTATGCACAGGCATGCAAATGCATGAAAACAACACGAGGTCATTAGTAACTGTAGACACTGGCAGGTGACTAATGTGAAATGAATGAGCTCCTGAGCATTTCATTACTTAATTTTTAAAAACTGAGTTTTGAGGCCAGACATGGTGGCTCATGTCTGTAACCCCAGCGCTTTGGGAAGCTAAGGCAGGTGGATTGCTTGAGACTAGGAGTTTGAGACCAGCCCGGCCAACCTAGCAAAACTCTGTCTCTGCTAAAAATACAAAATTTAGCCAGGTGTGGTGGTGTATGCCTGTAATTCTAGCTACTCAGGAGGCTGAAGCAGGAGAATTGCTTTAATCCGGGAGGTGGAGGTTGCAGTGATCTGAGATCACGACACTGCACTCTAGCCTGGGCAACAGAGTGAGACTCTGTCTTAGAAAAACAAACAAACAACAACAACAAAACAAAACAAAAACAAACCCCGAGTTTTTTATTTTTTTATGACTAACATTAAATTAGAAATGTATCTTCCTTTTTGAACTTAATGGTGTAGTTATGAGAATGTCATACTACTCTAAATGTGTCAATATTCAATGATTATTCAAAAATAATATATGTTTGTGTAACTTTGGAGATTTTTTTACTTAATCAAATATTTTAAAGTTTAAAGAGATGTCAAATGTTCAAAATGTCGATGTTGGGAGCCCGCAGCATTGGGAGCTCGGCCTGCGCTGGGCCGTGATGTCCTGGGAGTCAGCCAGGAGCCTGGGGAAGGGAAGCACCCCAGGGCTGGTCCCAGGCGCCTGATCGGCCTCTACAGCATGAGGTTCTGCCTGTTTGCTGAGAGGATACGTCTGGTCCTGAAGGTCAAGGGAGTCGGGGGATGAAGTCATCAATATCAACCTGACAAATACGCCTGAGTGGTTCTTACGAAAAATCCCTTTAGTCTGGTGCCAGTTCTGGAAAATAGTCAGAGTCAGCTGATCCACAAGTCTGCGATCACCTGTGAGTACCCTGGATGAAGCATACCAGGGAAGAAGCTGCTGCCGGATGACCTCTTTAGAAAGCTTGCCAGAAGATGGTCTTTGAGTTGTTTTCAAAGGTGCCATCTTTGGTAGGAAGCTTTCTTAGACGCTGAAATAAGAAGTCTGTCCTAGCCTGAAAGAAGCACTGCATAAAGAATTTAATGTTGGGCACGGTGGCTCACGCCTGTAATCCCAACATTTGGGAGGCCAAGGCGGGCAGATCACTTGTGCTAGGGCTCCTAGTCCAGGCCTGGCCATTTTAGCCTTGGTGACCCACATTTACACCTCTGGATGGTCTCCAGGAACCAGAAAGTCTGAAGCAGCCACAAGTAACCAGGTGGCCACAGAAAGAAGTCAAACAACTTGTTCCTGCCTCAGCTAATTGCTCTCTCCCTGTAACCTGCAACGATTGTTCCTGCTCAGCCTTGCAGAATTTCCCCCTGGACATTGGGTTTCTCAAGACCCCCACCCCTGTAACTATGTAATTTACCGCACCCTCCCCTCTGCTTGCAACCAATATCCTCCAACCTTATGATCATGCCTGTTTGTAACAGATGACCCCTACCCTTGTGACTATGCATCCTGTGACACCCTTACCCTCCCCAAGATAGATTACTGACCCCTACCCTTGTGACCATGCATCCCATTACACCGTCCCCCTCCCTAAAATGTATTACCACCTTTAACTGACCACTTGCCCCAACCTATAAAACCAACTCCCATCCCACCACCCTCTGCTGACTCTCTTTCTGACTCAGCCCACCCACACCTGGGTGAATAAACAGCCATGTTGCTCACACAAAGCCTGCCTGGTGGTCTCCTTGCACAAACGGCACACGTAACAACTTGAGATCAGGAGTTTGAGACCAGTCTGGCCAACATGGTGAAACCCCATCTCTACTAAAATTACAAAAATTGGCTGGGTGTGGTGGCACATGCCTGTAATCCCAGCTACTCGGGAGGCTGAGGCAGGAGAATCACTTGAACCTCGAAGATGGAGTTTGCAGTGAGCCGAGGTCACGCCACTGCACTCCAGCCTGGGCAACAAAGCAAGACTCTGTCTTAAACAAACAAACAAATAAACAAAAGAATTTAGCAAGCTAGAGGAGGTTCTGACTAATAAGATAACAACCTTGTTTGGTGGCAGTTCTATCTCTATGATTGATTACCTCATCTGGCCCTGGTTTGAACAGCTGGAATCAAGGAAGTTAAATGAGTGTGTAGACCACACTCCAGAACTTAAACTGTGGATGGCAGCCATGAGGGGAAGATCCCAGAGTCTGAGCCCTGCTCACTAGTGTGAAGGACTGACAAGGTTTTCATAGAACTCTACTTACAGAACAGCCCCGGAGGCCTGTGACTGTGGGATCTGAAGGGGGCAGGAGTCAGCAATAAAGCTATGTCTGATGTTTTCCTTCATTTTTTTTAAAAAAAGTCAATATCAAAACTCTAATGAAACCTTAGAGAAGAAATCAAATAGAACACAGACCACACACGACCAGTGACAAGGAGGATAGGCAACCCTGAAGAAAAAAATGACTGCCAAAGAGATGAAGAGTAAAGATAAATCTCCCTGAAATTTTCCTGTATGAACCAGATAGCCTTTGCTGCCCACATTAATATACCAATGTACTTGGCTTTCTGCAGGGTGATGGGACATTAACAGCTTTCTAGCATTCTTCATCCAAATTTGATTTTAGGTCTTTTTTCCTTTTTAAATTCCTTTTGGGTGAGAGCTAGAGTCATCTATAAATAAATAAATGGAAAGAATGCATTTGAATGATCAACAAGAAGTAATTTACATAGATGCAATTAATGTTAGGAAATGGCCCAAACTGGGAAGGCTTCAATGAACTTGGTCTTTTTTCTTACACTACTTCCTTACAGTTCAATTAGATATAAATACCTCTTTCAAGTTCAGAATAGGACAATGCTTCATTGCTTTCGTCTTTTCATGACAATTAACAAATCATGGAAAAAACCCACTTTTTAGATTGTGTATTTTTAAATTTTTCTATGTTATGATGTTTTGACATCTTAAAAAAAAAACCTATCTAGCTGGTGAGAGACAGCCCCTTTCAGGGTTAGCTAATTCTTAGAAACAGCAAAAGACTTAGCCAGAAGCATGCATGCCTTTGATATGCAAACGAATCAATCCAGAGTCATACCACAACTATCTGACTCATACACCCAAGAGACAATATTCCTTTTCCTTAATCATCCCAATGCCAGGTACCAGGCAACTAGAGGAGTTAAAAAGACATTATTTAGGCAGATAGGGGGGTACAAGGGTCCTTGGTAAGGCTTTTTTTTTTTTTTTTAATAAAAAGCAGCTCTAAAACCATTTGTTTTCTAACAAAGACAAGCCAATGGGTGAATTTCTTCTAGTTAGTTGCTTGGTTGTCCATTGGCTTGTCAGTAACAGAGACTTACTATGACATCCATTTCACTTTATTTTTACCTTATTTTTCTTTTAAAAACATTTGTTCCTTAGTTTTTCATGGCAATTTTCCATACAAAAGCTTTGTATGGAAAGCTTTTATGATTGGTTTTTCAGGGGAATCCAACCTTACTTTATCTTTGAAAATATTCTCAAGTGCCAAATAAACCAACAATCTGAACCGAGGGGAAGACTCTAGCCCCAGCAATACCTGAGACTACTAATGAGAAAGACTTGACTGGCTGAAACTGCCTGAGATTTCTCACATAATGTCATCATTATTGTAAGGCAGGTTGCCTCGCCGGGAACTCGGACACACCCATCCCTCTCCGCGCCTGTAAACTAGGTCACCACTCCGCGCTCAACATCAAGCCCTGCACTCAGCATCTAGCTCCACCACGGGGCTTCCCCAATGCCCACTTCTGCACTCCACACCAGAATCTGCACTCAACACTAAACTCTGCACCCGGCACCTAGCCCGCCCTTAGAAAACCCCACCAAAGTTTAAAAGAAGCCCCGCCAAAACCTGCCCAATAGCATTTTGCTCCGTCCAGGTCCCACTCCCCCTGGGCGGCCCGCTCACTGGAAATCCTGCCTACCTACCAATAGCGGCTTGCACCGTCCATGTCCTGTTTCTCCACAGCCAATCAAAACGCCTTCACTCCCTATAAAACCCCACGCCCAAGAGGAGTCAAGCAGGACTTCTCTGGCCCCCCCTTTCCCCGGACCACAGAACCTCGCCCGGGAGCTTAATAAATTGGCATTTAACTTTCCTAGGCTGGTCTCAGTTTTCTCATTTTAAACTCGGCAATAACCCTTACAATTATGTGGATGTGATTCAGTGCTCTGAAATAATGGCCCTTTAATCTCAGGTCCACCTGCCACCATCTGAAGAGGGAAAAACAAAAAGCTAAAGATATAAAAAACTGAAGAAAGGTGAGGGTACTGCTCCATTACCCATAAAATACAGTTTTATTTTAATGCTGCAATATAATCCTTTTTCCTTCTAGTACTAAGAGTTATTTAGTCTTATGCATTCAAAATTTTACTTCATAACTTACCATAAATCTCATTTTACTAAACATTTTAGTTTTTGGCAGGGTGCAATGCTCAGGCCTGTAATCCCAGCATTTTGGGAGGCCGAGGTGGGTGGATCATTTGAGGTCAGGAGTTCAAGACCAGCCTGACCAACATGGTGAAACCCTATCTCTACTAAAAATACGTGCTTGTAATCCCAACTACTCTGGTGGTTGAGACAAGAGAATCCTTTGAACCTGGGAGGCAGGGTTGCAGTAAGCCGGGATCATGCCACTGCCCTCCAACCTGGGCGACAGAGCAAGACTCCATCTCAAAAAAAAAAAAAAAAAATTAGTTTTTGTGAAACTGTTTTCTCTGTAAATAATCGGTTTCCTTACTCATTCTGAAATGTGTTTATTGTCTATAATAGTGACCCAGTGATGCCCTGGTGTTCTGCAGAGGAAAATGCATGTAGAGCAGCAGCCAGGACAGATCAGTTAATAGCTAAATAGGAAACATCCTGAGTATTGTAATGGGTCAGAAATGGGATAATTAGATATTATTATACATCTCTATCTTGTGTTTACTTGATGTCTTTGTAACAGTCTGCACAATTGACAAATTCCTTCTAAAACAAAGGACAAACAAAAACACTTCTTCCTTTTATTCTGGAACACAATAACTCATTTATCCCACCCTATTGCACTTAACGGGTCTCTTTCTTTTTAATTTGCTTCTCATCCGCTAAATTTCTTCTCGCTATATCTATGTTCTTTGCCAGCATTTAAATCCCGGCTCTGCTGTATACACACTATGCAAACTAGCTACTATGCTTAACCTCAGCGAGCCTCAGTTTCCCCATCTATAAAATGGGGCTAATAGTAGCACTCACTTCATTATGTTGTAATGTTTAAACTAACGACACAAGTGAAGTACAATCTTAGGCAGTGCTGGGCCTATCATAGGCTCCTCGTATTTTCTTCTTTCTACCTGTTATCACCCTCAGACACCTCATCTCCCTCATAGCTTTGGCAGTCACTGCATTTGAATGCAATCTTGGCATCTCTACCTGGGCTCCACTCTTGCATCTTCAACTCATGGTGGGCATTTCTCTCTGACAATTCAGCTTCTCCTTAACATCAGTGTGTCTGAAATCAATCTTATCATCTTATTCTCCCTGAAAAGGAAAGACTAAAAAAATGGTTGGCAGTTCTTCAAAAACTTAAACGTGGAGTTACTATATGACCCAGCAATTCCAACCACAGGTATATGCCCTGTGGATATATTAATACATATACATACAAATGAAAACATATGTCCACACTAAAACTAATACATGAATAGTCATAGCTACATTATTCATAGTAGGCCAAAAATGGAAACAACCCAAATGCCAATCACTTGATGAATGAATAAATAAAATGTGGTATATTTATACAATGGAATGATAGTCAGCCAAATAAAGGAATGGAATACTGAAACATGCTACAACATGGATGAACCCTGAAAACATGCTGGGTGAAAGAAGCTAGACACAAAGTCCAAGTATTGTATGGTTCAATTTATATGAAATAACCAGATTAGGCAAATCCATAGAGACAGAAAATAGATTAGTTGGTACCAGAAAAAGGGGAGATAGAGGGATCAGGACGTGACCGTTAATGGGTACAGGGTTTCTTTTTGGGGTGCTGGAAACATTCTGGAGTTAGCGCTGATAGTTGCACAACATTGTGAATATACTAAAAACCACCAAAACGTACACTTTAAAAAGGCTAAAAAGGTAAATTTTATGTTATGTGGATTTAATCTCAATTTTTAAAAAGAAGAAGAAAAGCAACCTCTGTAGATAGCGGAGTGACACTCATCCACGGAAGTGAGAGGAAACGGAGCCAGAGCTGCAGAAGGGCATCTCTGATCTCCAGGAAACCAAGACATTCACTAATAGCACCAGAGCAAGGCCCCAGAGGGATCTTGCTATGCTCACTTCCAAGAAGCAATCAGAATCTGACTCCCAAGGCTCAACCAAATGGGTCATTATACAGCTTTGCTGAAATATCTGCAAATCTAGACCTAAAAACCAGGAAAGAGGATAGAGACTGGAGAATGAAAATAGCCAAAGGAAGGACTTGAAGTGGAAAAGAAGTTCCTCAGGGGACAAATTTATTATATTCTCTATTGTCAGATTGAACTGGAAGGGCAATAAATCATATGCTCTGAATGCATTTAATATTTTCAATATATTTTCTGTTTATGTCATTCTTTCTCCCTGGTATTTCTTCTTTAATCAACTTTTGACCAACAAGGCAAACAGACTTTACAATATTTGACAAATAAAGCAAAATCAGCCCTCACAAGGACTCAACTTAAAGTCAGGTTCTTTGAAGGCAGCCTGTCAGATGACCTGATTAAAGGCGATGAGAATATATCAGGGGGTTTTCAAGACATTCTGTATCTGCCTCTATCGAAATTTTATTAACCTTCTGTTTTGGAAAAGTTCCCATGAAAAGGACCTAGGAGAAAAACATTCCCAAATAACCCCCCTCAGACTGCAGAATAGATCTTAATAGCCACTAACTGAAGGAGTCCATGTGTTCCCACAGATGGCTGTGAAAAATGAATCATGCCTATCAATTTGAGAAAATGGAAAGAAAAGAACAAGGAGTATAGAACTTCAGGATTTAGCCAGTCCTATTCAGGGTCTCATGAATGACCAAAGTAAAAAATCTGGAGTTAATTTGCTCTTCTCAAGTTATTTTCCCACAACCTCAATTTCTATAATGAAGTGTTTCCAAAAGGGCAGACACTGCCTTCTGATCCTCTGCTGTATTCCACGATTTGAAAATGATGGAGAAAAGCTAATGCACCCTACCTGGTTGTACTAATATGCTAGAGCTGCCTTAACAAAGTACCACAAACGATGCGACTTAAACAGCAGAAATGTATTGTCTCACTGTTCTGAAGCTGGAAGTCTGAAATCAAGGTGTCGGCAGGGTTGGTTCCTTTTGAGGGAGGTGAAGGAAGGATCTGCTCCAGGTCTCTCTCCCTGGCTTGTAGATGGCTTTCTCCCTTGTCTCTCTTCACATCATCTTCTATGTGTTATGTCATTATGTCCAAATTTGTTCAAATATCTGTTATCTGTATTCAAATTTCCCCTTTTTACAAGGACAGTAGTCATATTGGATTAGAGTCCACCCTAATCTCATTTTAACTTGAATATTTACATGGCCTTATATGGAGGTAAAGATCCTATCTCGATACAAAGTCACATTCTGAGGTATTGGAGGTTAAGACATCTACATATTTTGATAGGGTGGAGGAAGGGACACAATTCAACCTATATCACTAGTCTGTGCAACTTAAAGAAGAGGTGAGGAAGAAGCCCTTTCTCTTAACATCTAGGAGAACCTCTTTCAGGGATGAATCTAGAAGAGTTTGTTTCTGGGCCAACCAGGAAGGGCTGGGGTCAGGGGCTATAACGTAGTTCAGGAAGAAGTATGTGCAGAAAACTGAAGATTAAATGATGTGTGGAATCACCAAGAGTCTTGAGGACAAAGCCACAATCAGATGACCTGGAATCTGGCCAAAATGACTTACACAGGCAAAATTCAGAATCTATGTGTTTGGCATACATCATAGATGCTCAGCAAGAATTGAAATGAAAAGAAGTGCAGAGGACCAAGCTGGGCACAAACACAAGATGGATTATATCATCAAGGATAGATTATATCATCTAGGAAGTCTCCATTGTAAGCAACAGAAACTGACTCTGGCTGATTTTTAATAGAAAAATGAATTAATTGAGAGGATAAGGAAACTTTTGGAGTTGAACGATACTTTTATTGTCTTGCTTGTGGTGGTGGTTTTACAGGTATATAAAGTATGTCAAAATTTATCAAATTGGATAATTCAATATAGGATGTATTTTATGTTCATTATATTTCAATAAAACTGCTTTAAAAAAAGATATTCGAACCTTATGTTACACTGATGCTGAGAGGGTAAATTGGCACACTTTGGAAACTCTTTGGCAGTGTATATGAAAGCTGAGCAAATGCTATGTTCTATAATCTACCATTTCCACTTCTAAGTAACCACCCAATAGAAATGCCCACACATCTTTAACAAAAAATGTGTACAACAATATTCACAACACTATTCATATTAATAAAATGTAAATATCAACAATATGATGATACGTATAAAGGTTTAAACTCTGTAGGCCTGGGCTACTCAAAACCCCATACATTCCCAGGATTTTCAGCAATGGCCCTTGGCCTGATTCCCAGGAAAAGGTCTCTGAGCCCTTGGACCATCCTGCCTGAAAAAGAGTATCTTTTTATGCCTAATGCCTTGGGCTATGCCAGCTGGTTAACACTAACAAAATGCCTGTTTTTGCGTGCCTGAGGCTTTAGGCCTCTCTGTATCCATTTGACCTATGGGAGCTGGAGACTGAGTAGTTTAGTCTCCAATAAATATCCTGGATGCCAAGGCTCAAGTAGCTTCCCTAGTTGGCAACACTTTGCATGTGCTGTCACATACCATTGCTGAAAAAATTAAGCATTATCTGTGTGACTCAACTGGGTGATGACAACTAGAAGCTTGTGCCTGATTTCTCCTGGACTCAATCCTGTGCACCTTTTCCCTTTGCTAATTTTAATCCATATCCTTCTACTGAAATAAATCTTAAGCAGGAGTATAACAGCTTTTCTGAGTTCTGTGAGTCTTCCCAACAAATCGTTGAGCCTGAGGGTGGTCTTGAGAACGCCCAACACAAATGCGTAAAGATTATAGAATGGAATACTTTGCTACACTAGTAAGAGTGAATGAGATACAACCACATAAAACAATATGGATAAAGTTCACAATCACAATGTTGGACATATACAACAAATGTGGTATGATTCTGTATAAGAAGAAAAACAAGACAAGTAGAATTAATCTATGATGCTAGGAGTTTGGACTGTGATTATCCTTGAACAGCAGATGGTAGTGACTAGAGGGGGAAAGAGGAAGATTTTAGGATGTTGGTAATATTCTGTTTCTTGATCTGAGCACTGGTTATAAAAATGCACTCAGTTTGTAAAAAATAGTTACTTACATGCGTGTTTTTCTGTATATATGCTGTACTTTAACAACACAAAATGTTAAAGGATACTGGATGGCATACAGAATCTCTAGAAAAACAAACAGATTGACAGGTGACACAGCTAGAAAAGAGGCCCAAATCTCACCAAAGAATAGACTTAATGAAAATTCCACTTCTGCACTGCTGGACCATTATTACTATGGCCACCAAGAATGCTGCCTCTAAAGAGTGAATGGAGCTGTTCTCACTGCCATGCTGCTTCCTGTCTCTAGAATAAACTCAGTGTGGTCTCTGCTTCTTCGCTGACTTGCTTCTTTACAGTTTCTGTGATGGAAGATAAGCTCTGCCTGATTAGAAGAAATTGTAGATGCTGGGTAGTCAAAAGAATGAGAAATGTCCACTAAAGTTTGTTGTATCTGGAGATCTAAATTGGATGTTTAAAATATTTATTGAGCCTCAACTATATGTTGGGCATCAAGTTAGAGGCCTTTACATATATAAAAACTCTTGATCCTGAGAACTGCTCTGTGAGAGAGCACAGACACCAGAAAGACCTTAGAAATATACTCAAGGTCCCCCCTTTAGCATTTAGCTGGGTATACATGTCTGTGTATATATAATCCACAAACTACCTAAGGCTGGGAAAAAAAACATCCAAAAGAAGTAGAGAACAACAGTGCCTGGTTAACATGAAGTCAGGAGTGGTACCTGTTCTTAAGCCAGATGGGGAAAAACTGAGAATTCCTGGTGCATTGGGTAGAAACTCAGGAAGATTTTACCTTACTGATAGGAAATAATTAGCTCTAGTTGAATACAGCTAACAAATCATAAATCATAGATGTGTACACCTAACATATCATAAAAGTTAGACCCCCAAAGATCAAACCATATCTAAGTAACTTAACAAACATTTCAGAATGAAATTTAAGAATGTTTACAACACAAAAATATTCCATACTCAAAACGTAAAATTTACAATGTCTGACATCCAAACAAAAATTACCAGACATACAAAGAAGAAAAACATGACCCATAATGAGGAAAACAATTAGTCAATTGAAACTAACTGAGAACCAACACAGATGTGAGAATCAGAAGATGAGGACATTATGACAGCTATTATAGCTGTATTGCACATGTTCAAAATGTTAAATAAAGACATGAAAATATAAGAAAAGACTCAAGTAGAACCTCTGGAGATAAAAATCAAAATGACCAAGATGAAAAGTACACTGGATGAAAAAATTAATGGCAGATTAGACATAGCAGAAAAAAGGATTCATGAATTGAAGAAATGAACAATAGAAGGTATACAAAGTGAAACATGGAGAAAAAGAATACAAAAATTGCCGGGCTTGGTGGCTCATGCCTGTAATTCCAGCACTTTTGGAGGCTGAGGTGGTTGGATCTCTTGAGGTCAGGAGTTCGAGATCAGCCCGGCCAACATGGTGAAACCCTGTCTCTACTAAAAATACAAAAAACTAACCAAGCATGGTGGTACACGCCTGTAATCCCGGCTATTTGGGATGCTGCGGCAGGAGAATCGCTTGAACTCGGGAGGCGGAGGTTGCAGTGAGCCAAGATCACGCCACTGCATTTCAGCCTGGATGACAGACAGAGACTCTTATCTCAAAATAATAATAATAATGAACTGTGAGACAACTTTAAGTGGCCTAAGGTACATGTTATCGAGGACTCCTAAAGACAGGGCAGAAGAAATGTTTGAGAAAATAATGGCCAAAATTTTTTATACTTGATTGAAACAATAAACCTTAAATAAATCTTAAAAATAAGATTTGTTTTTAATAAACAACAAATGAATTTATTGTTCAGTGAAAACAAGCACAAGAAACAACGTAGAAGACACCAAGACACATAATCAAATTGCTCAAAACCAATAACGAAAGGCAAAATCTTAAATGATTTGGAGTGGAAGGAGAGTACTTCAGAGTTACTGGACAGATCTGGAACTGTGTTCCAGAAATATAAATGTGTATTATCTTTTTACATCTTTTTTAGAACCACACACACTCTAGAAATATTGGGTTAGATTAGCAACAGCTGGAAAGCAAAGAGACAAGTTAGGAGGGTATTAAGGAGTACCATAAAAGTTTAGTGCATCTGAACTGGGGTTGTGAAGTAGCAATGGAATGTAGGAAACATTTAAAAATTAAAACTGACAGCACTTGGAGACTGTATGAGAAGGTAAAAAATAGTACTTTCTTGGAACTGATCAATAATATCAAAATTCATTGATTGAAGTGGGAAGAGAATGATTTAATTTTGTATATGCTGAGCTACATATAGGTTCTTACTTGGGGAAAGATCTCTGGTATTCAGATACAGGTTTGGGAGTCATTAACACATAAATGGAATGTTCCCAGATCCTCCAGCCTTCTTGTGACATCTTTACCTATACTATATCCAGATAAAACAACCTGAATTCCAATTCCATGCATGTAAACGTAAGAAATCTGGACCTACTAAGTATTCCTAGTGCAAGATGGGGAAAGAGTCTAGGACCCAGACTTCCGAAGAAGGAGGCACTGGCCTGCTGGTACTCCTGTGTCTGAACTCAGAGGAGAGGAGGAGGGACCAGGGGGCTGAAACCCAGTTCTTTGAGGAGAAAAGACTGGTTGGGAGTGGTAGAAAAACTGCAAGCTGGATTCAGCTTCTCCTACTGAATGCTGCTGCCGAAGTCCAGTTGCTGGAGTGAAAAAGTGTTGCTTAAGTGATTGTCAACAATAGGAAGCAAAACTAAAATAAAAAGGAGTAAGTCCTCTCTTATTCCTTCAAACTTTCAGTTTCTTTCCTTTGGCAAAGGCTAATGGGGAACGGCTGGCAAAGCAGAAAAGTGTGTAGGATCCTAGCATTGCTAAGTAGAGAACAGAATTTTGAGTTTGGAGTTGAAAGACAATAATTTAATAATTGGCATACTCCTCTTAGTAGAGGACACTGTCTTTTTCTGGCTCTGATAAGGAATTATGCTTCTAAGGAATGGTTGTCTTAAGTCTAGCTTGGTGGTCACATGGAGCTGGCTGTGCTTTCAGAAGGAAAGGTGGAGCATGACTTCTGTCCTAAGTGACCCCTCCTTTTCTAAAAACACGGTGAACTGTGGGTTTGAGAAGAGAGAAGCTAAGCTAGGAAAACACTGAAAAGTTGGTGTCCTGTAAAATTCTTTAAAAATGTGTTCTTTAGCACTTGCATGTTTAAAATTAGCAAAATGAAATCTTCATTCAGTTCTTCTAGCCAATCTGATGCATTTTACATTTCAATTGGTAGTCTCTGCATTACATCTGCCTCAATCAATTGCAGAAAGCCCAGCCACAGACTGGAAGAAACTCAAGCGGTCTGGCAATATTAGCTGCCAAATAAAGACACCTGTTACAAGGCTGCCTCTTTGCAAAACAAAGAAAGTAACTCCTAATAAGGACAGAAGTGTAAGAAATAATGCAGATGGAACTTGAAAGTTGGACACCTGCTGTTAAGTGGGGGGTGGGGCACTCAGTTTTTACATAAGATATGCCTGGTAGGAAGTCATGAAAAACACTTGGGGAAAAATTCATGGGAAGGAGAAAACCTTGACACACTCTTGGAAAACAGACTCGTTTATGCATTTGTAGCCACATGAATGAAGGAGACGCAACCCACGCTGTCATTTTGAGCTACTTTTCCAATTCTGCACAACAGTGACAATAACAGCACTTCTGTTGCCCTGTCCCCCTCTTCAACCTTATATTCTTTTGGAGCTTGACAAGCTCAGAGTTTGAAACATTGTTTTCATTGTGGAGCATCTCAGAATCATAAGGTGTCAGATCTAGATAGGACCTTGGAGCAGAAGAAATCATAAAGAGCTAAAAGGAATTCTGTAGCAATAAAAATGTTATAACTATAAACAAAGGCTTCTGGGGATGTAGAGTAATATGTAAGTGTTTGAAAACTCATGTTGAGAAAGGGAAGATTGTTTGAAATAGTTTAAGGAAATAACTTTAAAAATTTTTAAATAAAGCAACTGTGAATTAGAATATGGATACGTTTTAATGCTGAAGATAGAGAGTAATAGAGACTTTATTCATTTTGATGAGATGTTTTACACAATTAATACATGGCTCTTTCATCCAGGGAACTGAAGCATAATATAAATACATTTTAAGTAGATAATATTAGTCAAAATTTTATAAAGATGTGGATTCCTCACATTTAGGAAAGATAGAGCAATTTAGGTATAAACAAGTATTGTTCTAGCCGTAATTAATGAGCCTAAAAATGGCTATTACCACCACCACCAGGAGCCTTCATCCTAAGACAACCTGACTCATCAAATCAACACATTGTTATACAGCATATTGTTCAGAGGTCAACCACTGCACAAATTATTCAGTGATCATGGATAATTAGCATTCATTGACTACCTATGTGCTAATTAATCTCTTTCACAAAATTGTCTTATTTTGATCTTTAAATGAAAATATTTTATGGCATTTTTTTTTTTTTTTTTGAGATGGAGCCTGTCTGTCACCCAGGCTGGAGTGCAATGGTGTGATCTCGGCTCACCGCAACATCCACCTCCCAGGTTCAAAGATTCTCCTGTCTCAGCCTCCCGAGTAGCTGGGATTACAGGAGCATGCCACTAATTTTTGTATTTTTAGTAGAGATGGGGTTTCACCATGCTGCCAGGCTGGTCACGAACTCCTGACCTCAAGTGATCCACCTGCCTCCGCCTCCCAAACTGTTGGGATTACAGGCATTAGCCACCGTTTCCAGCCCATGGCATTGATTTTACATGCTGAGTAATGGTAACCTCAAGTAAACAAGGTAATGGAATTTGGTTTGAGGTTAAAGACCAGGACTATGCAGGAAGGAAACAGTGACTCTCAGTATTGGGAAGCACAGGCTCTATGTGTTGTGGGGGATGAGAAGGACCTGATCACATATGTATTACTTCGGCCACAGTAATCCAGACCTAAAATAGCTCATTAGTCACAAGAGTTTTTAAATAGAAAGAATGACATTAAAAAAAGCTTGTCAGTTGATGTGCTTTTCAGCTTAGTTCACTTTGTAAGCACATATATTAAATAGCAGGCACTCTGCGGGGAGGGGGGAAGGGGGTATAACACAGCTGTCAAGGCAGTGATGCATAATGGCTAAGAATTTAGGATTTGAAGTCAAATAGAAATAGTTGGAATCTTAAGTGGATCACTAACTTGCTAAGTGCTCTCAAGCAAGTAACTTGACTTCTTTAAGCCTTATTTCTACTTTGCAGGATGCTGGTCCAAGCAAAACTCAAAACTCAGTGTTCAGCACATGGTAAGCATCAACAAATGATTATTAATAATACCAAATATGAATATTTATAATATTTAGTAATGATTTAGTTATTTGAGCCCTGGGAGTTTGCAATCTAGTTTGGATACAGAAATTGGCATACCTCTTTATAAAGTGAACAGTATGATAATGGAGGTTCAGATAAAATACAGTGAGAGCTATTTGTTTCTAGCAGGACTGTTGAAGAGATTGGGGAAAGTTTTACAAACAATATAACTCCTGAACTATTAAGAAAAGTTAATTTCTAAATAGTAGATTGTCTTCTAAGTAATCTATAAGTTTGTACCTGTGATAACACAAGAATAGACAAATCAAGCATCTGAAAATAGATTCAAGTTGTTATGAGCTAAATTGTGTCCCTCCCTAAACTTACGCGTTGAAGTCATAAACTGCTGTACCTCAGAATGCGATGTTATTTGGAGATAGTGTTTTTATTTGGAGATGAGAAAGTCCGTGGGAATACACAAGATGAAGATGGCCATCTACAAGCCAAAGAGAGAGAGGCGTCAGAAGAAACCAATCCTGCCGACACCTTGATCTCGGACTGCTAGCCTCCAGAACTAAGAGACAAAAACTGCTATGGTTTAAGCAACTCAGTCTGCAATACTTTGTTATGTCAGGCCTAGAAAACTAATACACAAGTATATACTAGACATGAATAGATGATAAATGTAGAATTATAATTCTGTGGAGAATGAATATGGGGCTAGGAAGATCGCCTATCCACTTGTTAGAAAGTAGAATCAATCTCTACTTCATATCATACACTAAGATAAATTTTGAATGGTGTTAAATAACTAAATATAAAGGACAAAACATATTTAAAAATATAGAGAAACGCAGGGTGTGGTGGCTCACGCAGCACTTTGGGAGGCCGAGGAGGGGGTGGATCACCTGAGGTTACGAGTTCGAGACCATCCTGACCAGTATGGTGAAACCCTGTCTCTACTAAAAATACAAAATTTAGCCAGGCTGTGATGGCGTACACTTATAGTAATCCCAGCTACTCAGGAGGTTGAGGTGAGAGAATCACTAGAACCTGGGAGGCGGAGGTTGCAGTGAGCCGAGATTGTGCCACTGCACTTCAGCCTGGGCAACACAGGGAGATTCTGTCTCAAAAAAAAACAAAACAAAACAAAACATAGAGAAATATTTTATAACCTCAGGGTCAGGAAAATCTTTCTTAGCAAGTCAGTAAACTCAGGAACCAAACACTGGTGAAACTGACATGCATTAAGGGTGGTGGCAGCCCTGCGGTTGACAGGATAACTTTAAGCCAGGCGCCTAAGGCGGCAGTGAAGGAAGAGCCCGCTGGGAAAAAGAGACAACTCTAAATAACTGCCAGGCCCAGAGAGAATGAGTCCATCTTACGGCAGCACCAGCCAAGTAAGAACTTTCTGTTCACAGTATCTCTCCTTCCAACCCCAACCTTTGCCATGGCAGATTCAGAAATCTCAGTGAGCAAGCTAGGAGAGGAGGAGAAATGTGAAAGCAAGAACACCGCTCCTCTTACGCCTCTCTCTTCTGCTGAAAGTAGTCAGTGCTCAGTAGGTTTCAGCTAAAGCAAAGAGAGAAGGTCAAGGTTGAAAATGTTTTCTTAGACTAGGCTATATCAAATTGAGACTTGCTTAGGATGACTTGCTTAGGATGAAATTACTGTAGGATTTTTTAGTTCCTTTGAGTAACTAAAAAAGTCATGCAGACTGCTTAAAAGTTTACTCATATATAGAGGAAGATGTGCACGTGCGTACACACACACACACACACACACACACACACACACACGGGTCATGTATAAAGGGATACTAGGAGTAGAAAGGATTTCTTTTATAATATCACCCCATGACTTCCCTGTATTCAGTGAACAACTTACACACAGAAAGAAATAACCTAGTGAGAAAAAAAAATCAGGGGGAACCTATTCTTGATAGAAAAGTATGGAAAACCCTCTCCAAGCAGGTATGATTTAAGCTGAGGCCTAAAGAATGAAAAAGAAGGCAGCTGCATACAGGGAGAAGGACTGCTGTTTTTTTAATGGCACAAACTCAAAGAGCCAAGAGAACAGGAGAGAAAATAAATTCCAATCTTCCGCAAAGAAATTTCAATCCCCCTCTTTGATGGAGTAGGGAGAGGACTGGTCAAAATGCTTCTTAAAGATTGTCAACCAACCATCTCGTTTCTGCCCGCATTTCCAGGATTACTTGGTCTGCCAATTCTGGAACCTTTGGGGAATTCTGTAGTGCAAACTGGGTTTCTTCTCAGCATTCTTTGCTGTTGCCTTAACCTTCAGCTCATTTGTTAAGTGGGGTACCACTTGTTCTGTGTTCCCTGGCTTCTACATTGTTACCGCTTGTGTTAAGTGTTGGGGTCAAAACGGCAACTGAGATGAACAAGATTCCTGCCCTCATGGAGCTTATGTTCCAGTAGAGGGGACCAAAAAAAAAAAAAAAAAAAAAAAAAAAATTGAATTAATTTTAATTTTCCAGGGCTTAAAAAAAAAAAGAGTCAACTAATGAAATTTAATCATAGCAAATTGTGATGAGTATTAATGGAAGAAACTCAGGTAACATTAAAGTTGGAGTTTAAACTAAGGCTCTGAGATAGTGTTGATTTTGCATTCCAAAAGAGGTACTAGCTGGACTCTTGCTAATTAAAGTAAGGTACACGGAATATCAACATCATTCTCGAACTTGTTAGAAATGTAGGATCTGGGCTCTATCCCAGACCTTCCAGGTAATTCATATGCACATGAAAGATTGAGAAGCATTGTAGTAAAACCATATTATTAGTGTTCATATAGAATTATCGGTAGCATGCCCGCCAATTTGAAATTCCCCCAGGTTTAAGTCATTTTCCTTAAAAAGAAAACTTCTTTTCTCTTCTTCTGAGTTGGTGCTAGGCCTCCCAGAAGGAGCAAATCATGACTGCTGGGGGAGAAAAGGCAACACAGCTTCAAAGACCTGACCCAAATCCATCAAAATCAGTTAAATTTGCTGGGGAGATTTGAATGTTTCTGTTAAAGGAATAATTTGCAATTCCATCGTGAATGGGAATTCTCAAGACTGGATGAAAGAAGATGGAATTAGAGGATTCATCGCAAACCATGGGCTTGTTGGAGGCAAAGATGAGCAGGTTATGCTTGGGGATCGGTTTGAGAAAGGATGTGATTTGGGAGATTCTTGGTGGTAAGGGGGCTGCCTGTTTCAGATTTAGGATCCCTTCATCCCCCAACTTGAAAAGGACAAGAAGGAAGCTAGTGGCAGAAGAGAGAAAGAGGGGACATTGGGTAGAGCTGGCTCTATTTTCTGGCCCTGGGACTAAACCAAGAGTTGATCTCCCTAAATTAAGACTACTAATGGACCTATTGTACCTTGACAAGAGGAACTGAGAGAGAATGTGGAAGCAGTCGGATATCAAGTCGAGATACCACCTGACGGGAGGCCCATGTGAAGCTTGATATGCAGAAACTTCCTTGGGGGAAAGTGGCTACAAGAAAAGAGATGGGCGCTGGCCTCAGGAAAACCACCCCGACTGGGGAAGTATATTTTAAAATGTGGGCCTGATGGAAGCTCTCAAAGTGCTTTAGCAAACAGGGCATCTATCTTTCAAACTCCACCTGGGAAATCCCTCTACAGCCATGTTCCTACCTGACGGCTCCGAAACCAGTGGCTCTCAAACCGAGGTTGCCAGCAGCATCAGCATCACTGGAGAAGTTGTTAAAAATGCAAAATCTCTTGCTCCTCCCCCAAGAGCTACAGAATTAGAATCTCTGAGGGGTGGGGCCCAGCCACCTGAGCTTTAACAAGCCCTCCAGATGATTCAAATACATGTTCAAGTTTGGCCTAAACTATGTAGAAAATGTCTTTTTTTCTTAAGTGGAAGACAAGGGTCTCATGAGTGTGGAAATATTGTTAAATTTGAGAAATTAATACTTGAAATTGAAAAGCAAAAGGCATAAAAATTGCACAGTATATACAGCAATTAGAAACATCAAAGTTACTGAATGATAGTTGTAATGGGAATATAGAGGGATTTTTTGAAAGTGAATTTTGGGAAAGTAAAAATGTACCATCTGCAGATGTAGGACGATTACTCCCTATGTGGTGAGGGCACTAAGAAAGCGTGTCCTGTGAAGCAGCAGAGTGCTTTAATCATGCAATAAGGTGGAATCTAGTGCTGCATCAGCTTGTCCTGATGAGCAGTATTAAGTGCCTCCCATTCCTCTCTTGATTGTATTTGATGCTGTCCTCTGGGGGAGTGTGAGACTGGACCAATATCTACAGATCTAGTGGGGTGAGAGTGATTTCTCAGTGGAATTCATAATAAAAAATGATTTCTGTTTTCTGAACTAGCAGCTTCTCCATCATCCTAACTGCTGGCCCTTCACTCAATATCTGGGCTGGATTAATTCCCAGAGAATGGAGTCATTTTCCTGATGGAACTCTTAGCGCTGATTGAAGGAGGAGATTAGTGGGGTTTTCATTTTTGTCCTGATGTAATTTGAAAAATCTCATCAATTCAAAGATATCCTGGAGGTACTGTTTCTCAATTTTTCTTTCATGTTTTTCAACCTGAATTTAACCCTTGGATCTCATTCTTTTTTCTTTGTCATTCTCTTTCAATGAATATGCATTGGTGTATGTTAACTAAGCACCTATTGTGTGCAGGGCACAGCGCTAGATGACTTCACAAACCTTTATTTTCATCCCATCTTCAACATTTGAAAAAGAATAAACTATAAAATATCTCTCTTCTCACTCCCTTGCCACTATTTTTCCTGGTGTTGGCTTTGCCTATTTATGTTGCTTTTCAAGTGAAGAATTTGGGATTCCCCATACTTTAAGCCATTTGCAAAAAAAGCAGATAATTATTAGAAAGCACAGAGAATACACAAATATCTTTTCACTGTGGGGATTGCAGCCTTGACCTATGACTTTCCCAGATTCATGGTTTCTGTTGGTTATTCTTTTATCGAGGAAGAGGGGTGGGAGTGAGTTCTGCAAAATAACGGGTAACTGCTTCCACTCTTTATTGTTCTGCTTCGCAGAGGGAAGAATATACCTCTTATATTTGTGGAAGAGACGCTAAGCACTTTCAGTCCTTGCAGATGTGGGTTGTAGCCACCAGGATTCTGATCAGCTGTCCTTCACCAAGGTACCTGAGTCACAGTGGCAATAAAAAGTGGCACTCCAGAAAAAAAAAAAGGCATTCCTCCAAGCTGCAATGCAGAGATGTCCATACTGTAAACATAAGCAGCCTATGCCTCCCACCTGAGAAACAGGGTGCATAAATTCCCACATTCATATTGTATGAAATATAGAGGGAAGTGGACCATTGAAACCTATGTCAAACAGAAACTGAGATTGTAGTGGTTTCTAAAATTTGGGAAGCAGAATATCTGTAACTACAAATACAGCTTCTTTTTAGCATCACCGGAATCATTTCATAAAGGAATCTTTAAGAGGTAGATAATGATATGAACATCATTTATAGAGAATTCAGGGCTGGGCATGGTGGCTCACACCTGTAATCCCAGCACTTTGGGAGGCTGAGGCAGGTGGATCACGAGGTCAGGAGTTTGAGACCAGCCTAGCCAACATGGTGAAACCCCATCTCTACTAAAAATACAATAAATTAGCCAGGCGTGGTGGCATGCATCTGTAGTTCCAGCTACTGGGAAGGCTGAGGCACAAGAATTTGTGCGGGAGGCGGACGTTGCAGTAAGCCTAGATCATGCCACTGTACTACAGCCTGGGTTACAGAGTGAGACTCCCTCTCACAAAGAAAAAAAAAAGAATTCAGGGCAGGAAGTTGTATGATTGTTTGAGAGGATGCACTTGCTCTCCAATTATAGTCTTCAAATTCCTAGCAGTCTACATTTGTATTTCTCTCTTTTTTTTTTGAGACAGACTCTTGCTCTGTCACCCAGGCTGGAGTGCAGTGGTGCCATCTCGGCTCACTGCAACCTCCACCTTCCAGGTCCAAGAGACTCTCTTGCCTTAGTCCCAAGTAGCTGGGATTATAGGTGTGTGCCACCACACTCAGCTAAGTTTCTGTATTTTTAGTAGAGACGAGGTGTCACCATGTTGGCCAGCATGGTCTCAAACTCCTGACCTCAAGTGATCTGACTCAGCCTCCCAAAAATGCTGGGATTAACAACGTGGGTCACTACACCTGGCCTGTATTTCTCTTTAACAAGGTAACTCCATGTGTTTCTTTTTCAAGTTAACAGGCCCTTGAGAATTCATATCTGGGTGTGAGTTAAGTGGCTCTGCAGTATACTGATAGGATACAGAGACTGGAGTCGGGTTTATCTGGTTAGAATCCCCCTCTGCCTCTGCTTTTGTAGCTGTGGCACCTCAGCAAATTGTTACCTTTTCTGAGCTTTAGCTTCCCCATATTGCTGTAGGATTACATATGATAATATAGATAAAGAATTTAGCACAGCGCCTGGCCAAAAGGCCCAGTAAGTATAATATATGATTTATATTTGTTATCAATTAAATTCCTAAAGGAATTTTAGTTGCATTTGTTTCACCTGTTTTTCTTTCTTGTGCTCAATCTAATAGAACAGTTTTGTTTGCGGGGGGAGCTGCATTTCTCCCTCCTCATTTCTTTTCATCACTCACCTCAGCCTGAGAAAAAGTGATCCTGAAACAACCATGGAAATGAAGTCTGCTTTGTGTTCGTCTGTTGGGAAAAGCCTGGATCACCAGTCATGCGGTGAGTGTTTAGCAGGCTGCTGGCTTCTGCCCACAATAAAGAGGGATCTCTGAAAGTTGAGATATTTTAAAAAAGTGAAGCAAAAGGGCAGTTACTGGAGCTCGAAGGTGTTTATGAATGGCACATTTGCCTGCCCCCACTGTCCCTAGGGCTGCCTCTCTTTCCAGGGCCTCAAATTGGCCCACGGTTTCTGGTCTTCTACACATCTTGTTTTTCTGGGTCATGAACTGGCAGGGAACATGCAACACTGTGCCCTTAGCATTCAGGTGTTTCACAAACACAATGCTTCTCTCTTGCCCTCATCAGAGTCAGCTGTCTCCAGCATACAGAGAAGGACGTGCACAGCCTCTGTATGCATGTAGCATGGTGCACCAGAAGAGGTGACAGGAGGGCAGGGCCTCCTCCTAGGAGCCAGCTCCAGTAGCAATATGTAAATGACTTCTTGGAATTGCCAGGGTTGCCCTGGTGAGTCTGGAAGATCACCTTGCTAGTGGGCCCAATGCCAGCCTGACAGATGGCCTGGGCTGCTTGCAGCACAACAGTTTTAGATCATCAAGTGTGTTCCCTGAAGGCAGGTGACCCAATCAGGAGTGTCAGGGAGGCTGTCCAGGGGGACAACTCAGGCTGCAACATAATTTCCCCAGCTCTGGCTACCTCCTCTTTCACTCTAATTTGCAGTGCTCTCTTAAGAGGGAAAGACCAGGTCTCTCTTTCACCCTTAAAGAAAACTCTGGGTCACATAATTTTTACTGATGTCCAGTCTATTCTCTACATGACAGCCCCTCACAAAAGTGACCAAATGTTTCCATGAAAGGAACCAGCGACTGCAAAGTTTAAAAGGATAATAAACTAGTAAAGTCTATTTGGGGCCCTTGTTTAGAAAAACCCAGTGATCTCTATAAAGTATTAAGAAAATATTGAACTTTCAAATTTTATGATTTCATGTCCTTTAAGACCACAGACCTCTTGGCATTATTTTTCTTTCTTTCTTTTTTTAAAGCACGAATCTTTTCTTTATGAGTTAGAAAGTAAACATACATTTTCTCTCCCTTACACTCATAATTTTAAAAAGCCTAGGGAAAGTTAATGTTTCTGAATTCAGCCTGTGGATTTGAGATAAGGATTCAAGGAGAGAAGTGTTTTAACTCAGAATCTGCAGCTATTGTTCAATTAATGTAAAGTATCTGGTAACTGGGCATGTTGCATAATGCATTGCAGTGCAAGCCAAACGTTTTCAGTGCTGACAGTGAGCTCCTTGATAACAATGAAGAGTGAGGTAATTTGTTAAATTTTTTTACAAGTCCCCTAAAACAGTCTTCTCAAGACTGAATGAATCAACACTTTCAAGCTCAGACCGCGACTAAGGGTTGTCTGCGTGTGCTCATGATGATAAGAAATCTGGAAGGAAACTGAAAAAACCACATCTCATGCCCTGTTTAAGAACTAGAAAAAGTGTCAGAAGAATTAAAATTAAGCCTCACGAGAATCTGTGGGTCTGGAAAGTCACCAGCTAGCTAATATTAACATAGCTTGCAAAAGAATACTGTTGCTAGAAATAGGACAGTCGCATCACTACCGCTAGGCAATTTGCATTCTGTGGACCAGCCCCTGAATTCCTCCTGGCTCCTATTGCCCTTTGGGCGTTGCATTTCTGGACGCTTCTAGACAGTGTTCATACTTGGCTGTCTGGTTTCACCAGGGACTCTACCCAAAAGAGGAAACAGCAAGGAGAAGAACATTTGCTTTGTTTGTAGGAGGGAAGTGGTCGAGCTACAAACAAATCTTCATGCATCTGAGGAATTGCTAAGTTTCTAATTTCATATGGTTGCTGACAAGGAGGTGCAGACAAGGACCCTCTTGCTTTCCTCACTATGGATAGTCTGTTGCCTCCATCTAGATTCTCTTATTTCAAAAAATATCCTCTCCATGCCATTAGGAGATATTTATCAATGCTCAGAAACCAAAGAGCCGAAGAACAGGTATCATTTTGTTTATATTATCTTTAAAATTAACGGATGCTTGTTCCTTGTTGCTTTTACATCACTTAGTGATTTCATTTGTGCTGGTTTACATGTTTAAAGGCACAGGTCAGATCCTGCTTGTGGCTGTTCAGACTTGGCAATCAGAAAGTAAGCAGGCTTGTGAGAATTCATTTAAACTTGGAACATTTAGATCCTGAGATTAAGCGGAGTTCTGTAATGAAGCCACATGCTTTTCTGTCTTTTAAAGAGCTAAACTACTCTATCAGAGTTAAATTTTGGATTCTTTGATCATTTTCCAATGCCTCAGTTACAAAATTTGAAACTATTAATATCTCAACAAAGAAAGTATTAGGCCCTAGAAGTACACTTGTCTTCTTGTATTTATGGTTATGTTTATATAGCCAGAATTTGCAAAACAAAAAACATCTTATAAACTATGATAACCTTAAATAGATCATTAACAAGCTGTAAAGATCATTCAGAAGCAATTGGTCATTTTTGCGTGTGTAAAAGGTAGGAGGTAGAGCATTGCCATTTTCAATCTTTTTAGCCAATCAAAAGCTATGATTTCTAGGAGGAGACACTATCACTTGGGAATATAAGCATTTTAAAAACTTAAAATGTCTGATCACATCTCATTTAAAATCATGCACTCATTTTTACCGCATGAGGTTTATATCATTTTATTCCTTTGGTCTCTAAAAAAGACATTTATAAAAATAATTATGAATTTTACCAGATTGTGAGAAGAAATAGCAACATCTGATCCATTTAATTCTAGTGGTTCATTTAGAAAGAAGTGTGGCGGTGGTATACAAATGTGAAGGATAAATGTATAGCCACATACCAAAGACCCAGCAGTCAGAAATTGCTCGTGCATTGTGGTTGTGACTATAACTGCAAAACTGTGCAGGGGATATCACCAGTGTCCTGTATTTTTTCATCCTAAGATGACTCATTTAATAAAACACTTGCAGGAAATGCAAGATAGGTTTAGCAGACAGAAAATCCTCCAGTGAGAGGTTTCCAAAAAAGGCAATGCATAATTTGGAAAATAAAAATTATTGCTACTGTTTCCGGGGAAACTGCTTGTATGCCCTGCTTTAATAGTTTTCCAAAGGCCAGGAATTCAAACAGACTCTGTTCCCCAAGGGAGGTGGGCTGGTCCAGTTTATCTCTTACTTAGGCAAGGTGTCACCGTTAAAAGAAAAACCTCTTGGTTTCCAAGTCTCAGCCTGTACTTGCTTTTGAAATAGAAAGCTAGAGAACCAAGTGGTAGGGCTCTGAGTTTTTGTTTACCAACTTTGCAATCTTCACAGGCTTCTTCAGGCCTCATTTATTATGGGAGGAAAAGAGGTGACAGAAAGGATGGGACCAAAATTGTGCGATGTGAATTGAGTGATTTTTTTTTTTCGTTTTCTCAGTATTGTAAGTTTTCAGAGATGTGGCTCTATTGCTTGTATAGTTCTATGGTTTTTTGTTTTTAGTTTATTTAAGAAGTGTTGCAAAATGCATTCAGAAGACCTTTATTATTTAACATAAAACCTCTAACTTGGACTGGGTGGGTAGTCCCCTCCCTACTTTACAACCATTTGGGACAACCTAGAATAGCTGGGAGTGAGCATTATGCTGAGTTCTTAACTTCTTATATAAGTGAATTGAAAAATTAAGAGAAATAATATATTTGACTTCTTTTTAAAGTCAGTTACAGCTCTGCAGACCTAATGTCTCACAGAATTAGGGAAATTAGGTCAGAGTCAATCATAACTAACCTTGAAAACTTGTTGGGAAGTTATAAAGGAGGTTAATAATGTCTGCAATCTTATGACCCGCATATTTGTTGCCTCTAATCCCTTACATTCTTGTAAAACTAATCCTTAATATAAAGGTGAAGGGATTGAGACTTAGAGCCCTTAAGAGCCCTCGCCCATGCAGCTAGAAAGGACCAGAGGAAGACATGAATTTCTATTGCGTGGCTTTCAATTTTATCCATTTTACCATGCTTCATCCCTGAACAATATAGTAATAGCAAAATATCACCCTGCTAACTTTTCTCCTTGAGAATATTTCCAAAATTTCTTATACTCACATACCACTGTCATAATTCTTACTGTGTTTACCATGTCTGTATGATTAACGCCTCAATATTTTTCTATATTTAGACTTAAATCACATTATTAGAGTTTATTTAGAAAAAAAATTTCCTATCATGACTGTAAATGGAAAACCATTGTCATTACCCATAAGTAAAGCAAAATAATATTAAATTCTAGGTAGATACTATTGCCTGTAAAACCTCCAAGCCTGAAACCTGCTCATAGGAAAATTAGCTTTTGAGAGAGAGGTTCGAGCATCCCAGGAGCCAAATGAGAAAGTTTCCTGGGTGAGGATGGAAGGGAATTAAAAGGATGGAAGGGGATTAAAATTAAAAGATAATTTTCTCAATCCCAAGTGATTCAGTGTTATTGAATGCAGTGTCTGCATGTCACTTAAAATCTTTCACCTAACACTGCTAGTTACCAACAGTGTTGAGTTCTACATACTTGGGGAATATTATCCCAGAATACCATCTGCTTCTTTACTTCTGCACATTCAAATGCACTCCCCCCCCTCTAGCTTGGAATTCTGTCCTTTACTTACCACTTGCCCACCTGGAGTTCTCCTGTACAGTCTTCAAGACTCGGATTAAATGGGCTCTCTCCAGGGCTGCTGGGAAGAATGAAGTCTTCCTTTTCCAAGATATTTTGTTTGCTTCAGATAAGGCCCTTACTACATTCTATGTAGTAAATCATGTGATTTTATGTCAATATACGTGTACCCATGCATACATGACACTGGATATTATCTTTTTTTGTTCCCTGAGGCTCACCTGGAGCCTGGCAAACACTGGTATAAAGGTGACCCATACAACAGGTAGAGGGTATACACTGGATTGCCTGTGACGCACACCTTCTTTGTTGCCTTTACTCGTCTCTTGCCTGGGCCTAGAAAGTCCCCACACGCCTTTTCTGTTGTCCAAATTGTGATCATTTTTATACACACCTTGTTCATGTATGCTTTCTTGTTTAAAGCTGCTCCTGGTGCTCTTCTTCTCGCACTTGGTGTCATACAGACAAGATTTGACTGGAGGGTTGATTCGTTTGGTAGTGGTGGTGGTAGTGTTATTCTTGCGATGCAGCAATCAATAGGTTGGTAGGTTATTTATCATATTGAGAACAAATATTTCATCCTTTGCTTCCCTAGGTTCTCTTATAGCAAGTGTTTCACAAAGCCAAATCCCCACATAAGTAGAAGATTAAGACCATTAATTAGATGAAGACACTGAAGGTTGGGAACATTTATTAACATTTCTCTCCGAATTATTCAAATGGTGTGGTAGTAATGGTGGTGGTGGGGATGGTAGCGGGCAGCCAGAGCCTAAATGGAGTCTCAGGTGAGTTTGAGTAGGTTTGCTGAACGCATGCAGTTGTTTTATTTTGATCGAGGGCAACATCCAGTGTCTGGCACAGATGTTGGTGTCTAATTTATGAGGAATCAGCGAGACTTACAGGCAGTGTTCTCCTGAGTACTAGAGACTCGGCAGCCTGATCTGTGGCTCAGATGACCAAGCAGGACACTGGTGTGGAAAGGAGAATTTGCTCCACTTCTGAGCTGACTGTAGTCTAGCTTTAGCCTAGGGATACCTCCCAAGAACCAAGTGCCCCATGAACCCCTGGGAAGTACTGCTTTTAGGGGCACCATTGGTCTACATATGGGCGCTAGCACCAAACTATGTGAGAAGACAGTTTGTGAGCTCATGTGGGACGGCCTGTTATCTCTCCCTGGGTGAGTTCCTCTATTCCCGTGGTTTCAAACACCTATTTGCTGACAACTCCCAAATGTTTATATCCAGAGCACTTCAGCCTTGCAGCCAATTGTCTACTTTATATCTTCACCTGAATATATTGTGAATGTGCAGACTGAATGTGTTCAAAGAGAACTCCACAAGCTGGATCCCCAAACCTGCATCTCCCCCAGGTTTTTCCATCAATCAACGCAAAAGCTCAAACCAGAAACCTGGGAGTCACCTTGGCACCTCTCTTTGCCCTTTCTCCCTCAGACTTCCCCTTCCTAATCCTTTAGTCAGACTTCTAAAATAGTTATTGAATTCTCCATCTTCGCCTTTCCAGTCCTGCCAACCATCCTCTCTTACTTGAACTATTACAGCAGTATTCCAATTCATGTCTCCATCTTCACTCTCGTTACCCTACAATCTGTGTTGCCTGTAGCAGTCAGAATTTTCTGCTTTAAATGAAAATCTTATTTTAGCTCAATTCAGGGAATAGGATATTTTTTGTTTGCTGGTTTAGTCCCAGTGCTAAGCATATATCTGGCCCATAGATGATAAATTAACATAATTGAATGGATGAAGGGGACTTTATAAAGTATTAGAGAAGCCATGGGGCTGGAGGGTTCAGGGGGCTGGGATATTGCTGTGCAGGTGAGGGTAAGAGATGGTGAAAATAGGGTTATTATTCTTAGTAAGCAGAGGCCGTTGAGATTTAGGCGAAATCATGGAGAAGAATTTATTTTACAGACATGGAACTAGTGTCACAGGCTAAGAGATTTGCCCAAGCTCGTGTGGCTCATTTGTGTCAGTGCTGGGATTAGAATTTGGTTCACTTGCCTCTCATTTTGGTGCCCTTTCTGTTATAGCTAGTGAACCCCTAAGCAGAGATGTAGAAAAAGGCCATATGAGAAAAAAAACTCTACAGGCTGGGTACAGAGAAAAGGTGATGCCTGAGGGTCAACTAGTCAGTAACAAGACCTTCTGATGAGAGACTGAGGCAGAGCAGAGCCTGCTCTTTTGTGCCTTGTCCCTCAACTTACACTGCCCTTCAGCAGTCTCGCCAGTCTGAATCATCCCCTTCTATGTGTCCCTGCAGGAGGAAAGCAAACAAGGGGTCAGAAAATACAGGCCAGCTAATTTAATCTACAAGAATTTGGGATGACCTGTACCAGTGCCTTCCTCTCTTGAACAGAGACTTTCTTTTTTTCTGATTAAGAAATACCATTTAAGAGCTGACCTCACAAGTTTTACTTGTTTAACAGTGAATCTACTTAAAATGGGGAGAGTGGTCTTTGGGCCCAGGGAGTGTGTGCTATAGCTACATTTTAATTACAGAATAGAATCAAATTTTGTTTTGGGGGCTGTTCTAAAGTTTCCTTTCAATGGCTTAAGAAAATGTTTCTAGTTGGAACAGGATCACTGGATTTTTTTCTCTTTGCTACTTTGTTTCTTAATGAATGCTAACCTCAAAGTTGAATTGTTAAATAAATATTGGAATTTAATTTGAATTTTAGAAACATATTTCTGCATTTTGGCTGTCATATTTGCTGTGAATGGGTACTATAAAAATTAAGAACTCCCCACTCCAAAGAAAACTATATTGAGATTTTCGAGGCTATGTAAGGATTTAGGTTGCTGATGTAGGCTCTGGTTCTCTAGGTAAAATGACATACGTTTCACTATAGCTTGACTTAAGAAATGTTTTTAGCTCCATACAGTCAGTAAGTTGGTTATATGTAGAGCATTTACCAAACCTATTCATTGTAAAAAGCCTTTCTAAAAAGTCATGAAATGCTATCCATTGTCAGTTCAAATGATATCTGAGGGGGAAACCAAAAGTGCTTCTCCCATTTCCTTGTGCTTGGGTAGAAAAAAGTTTCAGTCTTTCACAAGAAGGAAGAAAAGATTTCCCTTGTAGAACTTAATAAATGTTATCCCATTTATGCCTAGTGTTTCATTATTGGAACACTAAGCATGTGGGAGTTATTAACATCCTGCTGCTCAAGGTCATCACCAAGGTCTGATTGCAAAAATTCAAAAAATTGCGACCTCGGGCATAAATGGGTTAAGATAGAGGCCAGAGAGTCTATACCACTCCTGTGGAGGAATTTGTATAATTATATGTAGGTAACATTGACAGTTAAATTGTGATAACATGAAGCTGAACTTCAATATTTCTGAATATTAAATTTGACATTAAAAGTGGAAATATTTTATTATGATAATGACAACTGTTTCCTCTATCTGAAAGGAGAAATTTTTAAAAAGAGCTATGTATTTACTAAAATAAAAAGTTACCGATAGCTTTTCACATTACCTATAAGATGCCTAAGAGTTATCATTGATAGCTTGCGTGAAGATGAATGGCTTTCTAGTTGTCAGCAACCACCCTCATGGTCTTTCTCTCTCACAAACCTGTCTTCACTCTCTAAGAAAATATCACCATCCTGATATTTAGGCAGACGCCTAGGTTGATCTTTGGTGCTTTCTTTTCCCTTAGTCAATATTTAATCTATCACTAAGTCCTTTCAATTCTACACGTAAATATCTCCCAGACCAGTTGGTCTGCTTCCCTCTTTCACCACCCTAGCCCAAAGACCATCTTTACTTCTTGCCTGAAGTACTGTAATAGCTTCCTCATTGGTCTCCCAGTAATCCACAGAGAGGTCTTCTGAGTACTACCCCTTAGCTTCATGCTTACGATCTTTCATTGGCTTCCATTTGCTTTTTGGATATAGACAAAGCTCCCTAACGTGGAGGGGTTTGTGTGGTCCAGCTCTAACTCTCTCTCCCTGCTGCATGTTGACCTTGACCCCCTGTATTAGTCAGAGTTCTCTAAAGGGACAGAACTAGAGGATATTTGTATATAAGAAGAGGAGTTTATTAGGAGAATTGATGTATGAGTTACACGATCACAACGTAAAGTCCCGCAACAGGCCGTCTGCAAGCTGAGGAGCAAGGAAGTCAGTCTGAGTCCCAAAACCTCAAAAGAAGGAAAGCTGACAGTGCAGCCTTCAGTCTGTGGCCAAAGGCCTGAGAGCCCCTGGGAAATCACTGCTGTAAGTCCAACAGTTCAAAAGCTAAAGAACTTGGAGTCTGACGTTCCAGGGCAGGAAGCATCCAGCATGGGAGAAAATTGAAGGCTGGAAGACTCAGACAATTTCCTCATGTCACTTTCTTCCACCGCTTTATTCTAGCTGTGCTCGCAGCTGATTAGATGGTGCCCACCCCAGATTGAGGGTGGGTCTGCCTCTCCCAGTCCACTGACTCAAATTTTAATCCCCTTTGGCAACACCCTCACAGACACACCCAGGAACAATACTTTGCATCCTTCAATCCAATCAAGTTGACACCCAATACTAACCATCACAACCCCTGTTCTCTGAACCCTAGCTATAGCACCCTTCTTCTATGTACGCAAGTTTCCCTGCTACTTCCTGGCCAGGGCCTCTGTTCCAATAGTCTTCTTTCTATCCTCCCTCAATTAATATCTTCTCTTCCTTCAGATTTTAATTCAATATTAACTCCTTTAGGGCAAGCTTTTCTGAACTTTTCCACCCTGCTTCATTACATCCTTTGAAGGCACTTGGTAACTCTCCTTTGCTGCACTTATCCTGGTAGGAATTTTGCATCTTTCTGTGGGGCTATTTGATTCCTGATGTGTCCCAGGTGACTAGCTAAGTGCCTGATAGATGGAAGGCACTGATTACAAGTTTGTGGAATGAGCAAATGGGGATAGTAGGAGTGCAATGAATTCTATCTTAAGACTGAAGTGCTTGAAATAATCCTGGATGTTAGGCTTTGTGAGGAAGATATATGATTGCTTTTGTATATGTGTTTGTGTATGTGTTTTGTAAGAATCATAGTGCTATAGTACCAGAATGGCTGAGTGGTTAAGGTATTAGACTTAAGAATCATGGGACTTATGTTTAAATCTTTAATCCATCTGGAGTTAATTTTTGTGTAAAGTACAAGGAAGGGATCCAATTTCAGCCTGCTGCATATGGCTAGCCGGTATTCCCAACACTATTTATTAAATAGGAAATCCTTTTCCCATTGCTTGTTTTTGTCAGGTTTGTCAAAGATCAGGTGGTTGTACATGTGTGGCGTTACTTCTGAGACCTCTGTACTGTTCCATTGGGCTATATCTCTGTTTTAGTACCAGAGACCTAACACCATAAAAACCCTAAAGAAAACCTAGGCAATACCATTCAGGACATAGGCATAGGCAAGGACTTCATGACTAAAACACCAAAAGCAATGGCAACAAAAGCCAAAATAGACAAGTGGGATCTAATTAAACTTAAGAGCTTCTGCACAGCAAAAGAAACTATCATTAGAGTGAACCACAACCAACAGAACGGGAAAAAATTTTTGCAATCTACCCATCTAAAAAAGAGTTAATAACCAAAATCTACAAAGAACTTAAGACAAATTTACAAGAAAAAACAACCCTGTGAAAAAGTGGTTGAAGGATATGAACAGACACTTTTCAAAAGAAGACATTTATGCAGCCATCAAACATGAAAAAAAGCTTATAATCCTGGTCATTAGAGAAATGCAAATCAAAACCTTGTTAAGATACCATGTCATGCCAGTTAGAATGGCGATCATTAAAAAATCAGGCGACAACAGATGCTGGAGAGGATGTGGAGAAATAGGAACAATTTTACACTGTTGGTGGCAGTGTAAATTAGTTCAACCATTGTGGAAGTCAGTGTGGCAATTCCTCAAGGATCTAGAAATAGAAATTCCATTTGACCCAGCAATCCCATTATTGGGTATATACCAATGGATTATAAATCATTCTGTTATAAAGACACATGCACACACATGTTTGTTGCAGCACTGTTTACAATAGCAAAGAACTTGGAACCAACCCCAATGCCCATCAAACATAGACTGGATAAAGCTAATGTGGCACATATACACCATGGAATACTATGCAGCCATAAAAAATGATGAGTTCATATCCTTTGCAGGGACATGGATGAAGCTGGAAACCATCATTCTCAGCAAACTGACACAAGAACAGAAAACCAAACAGCACATGTTCTCACTCATAAGTGGGTGTTGAACAATGAGAACACATGGACACAGTGGGGGGGAACATCACACACTGGGGCCTGTTGGGGGGATGGGGGCTAGGGAAGGATAGCAGGGGTTGGGGTGATTGGGGAGGAATAACATTAGGAGAAATATTTAATGTAGATGACGGGGTGATGGATGCAGCAAACCACCAAGGCACGTGTATACCTATGTAACAAACCTGCATGTTCTGCACATGTACCCCAGAACTTAAAGTATAATTTAAAAAATAAATTAAAAATAAATTTTAAAAAAAGAATTATAGGACCAATTCATGAAGAAAGCTAGGTATGCATTTGGGAGGTTCCAGAGGAAATAACCATGACTAATAGGTAGAATTGCAGGGAGGGGTTATGATATACTAATAAAGATGAACTTTCTAAAAATGAAAAGTAAAGGAATAAATTATCTTTGGCAGAGTGCAGGGGTATGTGACCCCTCCTTAACGGACGTTGTGGCAATGGTTTCTGCATCATAAAAGAGAAGACTGAATGACTTATTAGGCTCCAGCTCTGATATTCTAGTATAATAGGCAATAGAGAGATGAACAATTCAGATAGTTCAGAAATAGGGGAGAGGGCATAGATGTATCAGTTATAATTCACCTGTTTTATTTGGTTAGTGGTAAATACTCCACAGTGTTAGCATGTTGCTCTAGAGTCTAAGACCAAAGAAGACAGAATTAAATGTCTTTGGAGATTACAGTAGCATGTAATTCTCCATCGGGGAAAGAAATATAGTTATATCTAGCAAATACCTCCAGAGCTATGTACCTGTGACTAGCTTTTCTAAGCCTAGTCAACCCCTTAACTACTTCTAATCCATAGTTTATAGGTTATGTAACCCCCTCCAGTATAGGGATAAATAGCGAAGTATATATAGCAGTCATTGATGAATGGTGGTGCCAAGAAATTTCAGGTTACTTTGTGGTATTTTAAACACTGTTGTTTTTTCCTCTTCAATCAAGCCTCTTGTACCTTCAGATTTTCTTTAATGCAGTCAGTGCTGACAACTTGCTGTTTGTTATGGTCCCTTCCGAAGGTGTTCCACCCTTTTTGTCCACAGTATCACAGCTGTGAAGTGTCAGACATGCCTAACAGACACCTGGCCCCTGGGTTGACTTCTAAGCTATTTCTAATCCTTTCATCTACTTTAAAATGTTTCTAACCTACTGTGTTCAGGCGTCTTTGAAACATGGGAGTCAGTAAATGGATGAATATCAAAACTGTTGCTTTGTCTTTGTAATAAGCACATTATTAGAATAAGAAATTGAATTAGAAATCACAACAAATTACACATTTGAATGACAAATACCACAAGCATCACAAAATCTAGGAAATAAGTGTTTTTACCAATTAAATGTTAACAGATGTATCCTAAAATGTTTTGTTCCTACACTGTGGGGGCCACAAGGTCTTTAATCACCTCCTCATAGAGTGATGATTTTTAAATACTCTTCAAGAGATAATAGAAAGATAATTTGGATACTGCCATAACACAGTTAATTTATGATTATTTTTCATTAAACCTAACATAAGGTGTAAAACCCTTTTCTGTGAGTGGCAGCTTAGCTTTTTACAAAGATTCCTAAATTTGTAAATTTATCTCATTCTACGTTTTAGACAGTTCATCTACAACATTTTATTTGTTAACTTTTGTTCAGAATGAAAGATGACATATTTTTGCACCTTGTACGGACAATCCCATGTCTTGACAGAAAATGAAATGAACTCCCCACATATGTTGTACTGTTCATGATTTGCTGTGAAGAGAGCAGGAAAAATGTTGGAATTATTTCTTTCCTGCTCACCCTAAAGGTAGCATATTAGTAAGGCTAATTCAGGAGATACAACCTGGGTTATGCATTCAAGAATAAAGCATTTTAAATTTGTATTAAATGTCTTTTATGTGCCAGACACTCTGACAAGGTGCTTTATGTATGTTGTAACTTGTTTCTCATAATAACCTTGTAAAGTCCGTGGTATTCTCCCCATTTTATGGGTGAGAGAACTGAGGTTTCAAGAGGTAAAATAACTTGCTACATAGCTCATAAATGATGACTCTGAGATTTTAGCTCCAGGTTTGTCTGTCTGACTCCAAAGCCCAATTTATTCCCTCATACAGAGATACCTCCCATAGGTAGGATTCCTTTTTCTCCTTCTTCCCTTCACTCCTTCCTTTCTTATTTTTTTCCTTCCTTTTTACCTTGACCTCAGATTTTCTCTCATTAATGAGGATTAAAAAGTTGAAAATAAAACCATCATAACTATTGTGTTGGGAAAATACCTTAAATCTTTTTTAGAATGAGAAATATAGGTAGAAATCCAGGTTTTTGCTAAGTTTAAAGTTTATTCAATTTGGGAGACTTTGTTTAAGAAAAAGAATATAAAATCTGTATCAGGGTTCTTGGCATGGTGTGGTAGCTCACGCCTGTATTCCCAACACTTTAGGAGGCTGAGGTGGGTAGATCACCTGAGGTCAGGAGTTCAAGAAAGCCTGACAACATGGTGAAACCCTGTCTCTACTAAAAATACAAAAATTAGCCAGGCATGGTGGCGCACACCTGTAGTCCTAGCTACTTGAGAGGCTGAGGCCGGAGAATCACTTCAACCTGGGAGGCAGAGGTTACAGTGAGCCGAGATTGTACCACTGCACTCCAGCCTGGGTGACAGAGTGATACCTTGTCTCAAAAGTCTGTATCAGGGTTCTCTAGGGGGTGAGGTATTTATTATGGGAAACAGCTCATGCAATTATGGAGGCAGAGAAATCCCATAATCTGCTGTCTGTAAGCTTGAAAACCAGAAAAGCCAGGAATGTAACTTACTCAGAATCAGAAGGCATAAGAACTGGGAGCACTAATATCTGAAGGCAGAAGAAGATCAGTGTTCCAGTTCAGAGAAAGCAAATTCAGCCTTCCTCTGCCTTTTTGTCCTATTTGAGTCCTCAATGGATTGGATGAGGAATGTTCATACTGATTAGGGCAAATCTTCTTTACTCAGTCCACTGATGCAAATGCTAATCTCTCCTACAAACACCTCACAGACACACCCATAAATGATGTTTTTTTACCAGCTCTCTGACCATCGCTTAATCCAGTAAAACTGACACATAAAATTAACATCACAAAATTGTCAATATTAAGTTAGATACGAAGTGAATATTTGTTTAGAATGGAACAAAAGTCACAACAAATTAGAAATCTGAGTGACAAATATCACAAGGATCATACAATCTAGGAAGTAAGTATTTTTACCAATGAAAAATTAATGGATGCACCCTAAAATGTTTGCTCCTACATTGTGAGGGCCACATGGTCTTTAATGACCTCCTTACACAATGATAATTTTTTAAATATATATATGTATTTTTAAATAAGAGACAGGGTTTCACCATGTTGACCAGGCTGGTCCCAAACTCCTGGCTTCAAGTGTTCTCCTGCCTTGGCCTCCCAAAGTGCTGAAATTACAGGTCTAAGCCACCACGCCTGGCTGATTTTTTAATATTCTATAAAGAGATAATAGAAAGAAAATTCAAATACTCCCCTTACATAGTTAATGTATATTTGTTTTTCATTCAAGTCTAGAAAAGTTCCATCCCTAGCTTTTGGCTTTGTTTCTCCTTTTCTTCCCACATACTTCGGTTGCTGAGCACCAAGTGACTTATTTATATTAAGATTTTAGCCCAGTGATTTAGTACAGGTAGTAGGGATATTCCTGTATATCATTTCTCCACCAAAACAGCAATAACTTAACCACGCACAGACATGACTACAAACCACAATTATATAATCCACTAAATCCAAGTGAAAAATCTAAGTGTATCCCCATCTCAACTTTCTCTGAGCCAGATCCAAAATATACCTATGGCCACTTTAGTGCTACCTGATAGGAGCAGAATTGTCAAGGAGGGAAAGTCAGTAAAAAGAGTGCTCTCAAGTCAACTGCAGTTAAAACATATTTGCAATTTTTTTCAAAACATAACATTATGAGAACATTGCTAGAGTCTCTCTTGGGGCCTTGAAAGAGGATTCTGCAAGTGAAGGACCTTGAAACTTAAGCTTTGCTGGCTTTCAAGAAAAGCCAGCTCTGGAGAAAAGGTATAACCAAAAAAAAATGATATTACACTATAATACACAAAAGTCCATGCCATACGGTGTGTCAAAAAGATGGTGTATGAGATCCTATTCTGAGCAGCTTCAGCTCTCAACCTCATTGAATGAAGTAGAGGATATTCTTTCAATATATTTTATAAATAATACGATGAAGATATTGATGCTCTGGTACTGCTAAAACTCAAAGGTCTCAGACTCCTCTGCTGCCATTTATATTCAAAAAAGAATTATTTGCAAAGGAATTATTTGCAAATACAAATAGATCTCTATACTTCTATATTAGTCTAATTAATATTAAACACACCATCTATTATTCTTCCAAGCAGACCAGTTAACACACACATAGAGAAGACCGTGTTATTGCTGTTAAAGATGACATAGTAGAAAAATTATAACAGCAGTAAAGAAAGATAAAGCCTTTAAGAATTCATTAAGATGCAATCAAGCTTTTGCAAACTCATGTGTTATTTGCAATTATAGCACAGTGATATGGTTTAGCTGTTTTCCCACCCAAATTTCAATTTGAATTGTATCTCCCAGAAATCCTAGGTGTTGTGGGAAGGACCCAGGGGGAAGTAATTGAATCATGGGTGCTGGTCTTTCCCATGCTATTCTCATGACAGTGAGGAAGTCTCACAAGATCTGATGGGTCCATCGAGGGTTTCTGCTTTTGCTTCTTTCTCATTTTCTCTTGCTGCCACCATGTAAGAAGTACCTTTCACCTTCTGCCATGATTCTGAGGCCTCCCCAGCCATGTGAAACTGTAAGTCCAATTAAACCTCTTTTTCTTCCCAGTCTTGGGTATATCTTTATCAGCAGCATGAAAACAGACTAATACAGTAAATTGGTACCAGTAGAGTGGGGTGTTGCTGAAAAGATACCCCAAAATATGGAAGCAACTTTGGAACTGGGTAACAGCCAGAGATTGGAACAGTTTGGAGGGCTCAGAAGAAGACAGGAAAATGTGGGAAAGTCTGGAACTTCCTAGAGACTTGTTGAATGGCTTTGTCCCAAATGCTGATAGTTATATGGACAATAAGGCCCTGGCTGAGGTGGTCTCAGATGGAGATAAGGAACGTGTTGGGAACTGGAGCAAAGGTGATTCTTGTTATGTTTTAGCAAAGAGACTGGCAGCATATTGCCCCTGCCCTAGAGATTTGTGGAAGTTTGAACTTAAGAAAGATGATTTAGGGTATCTGACAGAAGAAATTTCTAAGCAGCAAAGCATTCAAGAGGTGACTTGGGCACTGTTAAAGACATTCAGTTTTATAAGGAAGCAGAGCATAAAAGTTTAGAAAATTTGCAGCCTGAGTATCAGTAGAAAAGAAAAACCCATTTTCTGGGGGAGAAATTCAAGTTGGCTGCAGAAATTTGCCTAAGTAGCAAGGAGCCTGATGTTAATTCCCAAGACCATGGGACAAATGTCTCCAGGCTATGTCACAGACCTTCACAGCACCCACTCCCATCACAGGCCTAAAGGTCCAGGAGGAAAAAGTGGTATCATGGGCCCAGCCCAAGGTCCCCATGGTGTGTGCAGCCTAGGGACTTGGTGCCCTGTGTCCCAGCTGCTCCAGCCATGGCTGAAAGGGGCCAATGTACAGCTCGGACTGTGGCTTCAGAGAGTGGAAGCCCCAAGCTTTGGCAGCTTCCACATGCTGTTGAGCCTACAGGTGCACTTAAGTCAAGAATTGAGGTTTGGGAACCTCCACCTAGATTTCAGAAGATGTATGGAAACACCTGGATGCCTAGGCAGAAGTTTGCTGCAGGGGTGGGGCCCTCATGGAGAACCTCTGCTAGGGCAGGGCAGAAGGGAAATGTGGAGTCAGAGCCCCCATACAGAGTCCCTACTGGGGCACTGCCTAATGGGGCTGTGAGAAGAGGGCCACCATCCTCCAGACCCCAGAATGATAAATCCACTGACAGCTTACACCGTGTGCCTGGAAAAGCTGCAGACACTCAACATCAGCCCATGAAAGCAGCCAGGAGGGAGGCTGTACCCTGCAAAGACATAGGGGTGGAACTGCCTAAGACCATGGGCACCCACCTCTTGTATCAGTGTGACCTGGATGTGAAACCTGGAGTCAAAGGAGATCATTTTGGAGCTTTAAGATTTGACTGTTCCATTGGATTTCAGATTTGCATGGGCCCTGTAACGCCTTTGTTTTGGCCAATTTCTCCCATTTGGAATAGCTGTATTTACACAATACCTGTACCCCGTGGCATCCAGGAAGTAACCAGTTTGCTTTTGATTTTACAGGCTCATAGGCGGAAGGGACTTGCTTTCTCTCAGATGACACTTTGGACTGTGGGCTTTTGGGTTAATGCTAAAATGAGTTAAGACTTTGTGGGACTGTTGGGAAAGCATGATTGGTTTTGAAATGTGAGGAGATGATATTTGGAGGAGCCAGGGGCAGAATAATATGGTTTGGCTGTGTATGGGGGCCAGTCTTCTCCATGCTATTCTCATAATAGAGAATAAGTCTTGCAATATCTGATGGGTTTATCAGGAGTGTCTACTTTTGCTTCTTCCTCATTTCCACCATGTAAGAAGTGCCTTTTACCTTCTGCCATGATTCTGAGGCCTCCCCAGCCATGTGAAACCGTAAGTCCAATTAAACCTCTTTTTCTTCCCAGTCTCGGGTGTGTCTTTACCAGCAGCATGAAAACACACTAATACACATACTTTCTGTAACTTGTCTGATACTCTGGTTAAAGATCGTCTTTATATTGATTTAAAAAATTTTTAACTTTGTGTAATCCCCATAAACAAGCATATGTTGACTTTTTTTGCTGAATTTTACTGATTGATAATGTATTGAAATGTCTACTTTATATGTGTTATATATATATATATATATATACCCTCTTCTTAGCAGAAACTCTAGAATCCTCCTTTTTTTTGTTATATCTATGCATAACTATCCTTAAATGTAAGCAGTGCTCACAATTCTGTTCTGTACTATTACCATATTACCCATGCTTACAACTTAACTAGGGAGACATAAGTTGTAAGCATGGGTAATATGGTAATACTACGGAACAGAATTGTGAGCACTGCTTACATTTAAGGATAGTTATGCATGATATAACATGGCTTATAAGTACATCTCAAAATAAATAAAGCAAAGTATAGAAGTATTTTAGCCTTACATAATGAAGACATAAGTTTGTGTCAAGTGATTAAATAGTAAGAATAGTGTAAAGCCCTTTCACTAGTGTCAAAAAACTATCCTTTTACTCTGTTACCAATATAAAATTTGTGTGTAATATACTTAAAATTTTTAGAGCCTGTGAAATGTTATACAACTTATTTTCTTTCAGGATAAAATGGTTTGTTTGAGAAACCCAGTTTCAAGAAAATGGCATTTTATCCTTACTTTGTGAAGCTTCCCCACCCCTCTTCTTCATCTAACTGATGCTGCTAAAATGTGATACACCTAGTCAAAGAAGCATTGTTCCAAAGGTCCTGACCTAGAATAAGAAAACAAAAACTGACTTCATAGCTAGGATGACAACTGTAGCTCCATTACCACTGAATTGCTTACTTTTGTTCTTATTCTTTCAAACCATGGTTTTGCCAATGTGATATTCAGTTACCCAAGAGGGGGAGAAGTCTGATTTCTTTATGATTTTAATACCCTTTCCCCTCATATTTTAAAACAACTGGTTTTAGGCCAATAAGTATCTACTCAAAGAAGTTCAAAGTCTTATATAATTTAAGAACACTGGAGGAGGTTTAAATACTCATATAGTCACACTTCATTTTTTTCCACTTCACTTATATATACATAGCACTTTGCAGATAATTGTGTTTTTCATAAATTGAAGGTTTGTGGCAACCTTGCATTGAGGAAGTTCACTGACATTTTTTTTCCAAAACCATGTGTTCACTTCATGTCTCTGTGTCATATTTTAGTAATTCTTGGAATATTTCAAACTTTTCCATTATTATTATACCTGTATGGTGACCCATGGTCAGTCATTTTTGATGTTACTATTGCAATTATTGTGGGGTGAACTGAACTGTGCCCATATAAGAAAGAAAACTTAATGGATAAATGCGTGTGTTCTGACTGCTCCACTGACCTATAATTTTTTCAGCTCTCTTCTCCTTGCGTCTTTTTATTTCCTGGGGCAAAGTCCAATAATAACCCTACAATAGCCTCTAAATGTTCCAATGAAAAGTCATACGTCCCTCTCTTTAAATCGGAAGCTAGAAATGATTAAGCTTAGTGAGGAGAGCATGTTAGAAGCTGAGGTGGCCTGAAAGCTAGGCCTCATGCATCAGTTAGCCAAGTTGTGAATGCAAAGGAAAAGTTATTGAAGGAAATTAAAAGTGCTACTCCAGTGAACACACAAATGATAAGAAAGCTAAACAGTAATTTTGCTGATGTGCAGAAAGTTTGAGTGATCTGGATACAAGACCAAACCAGGCATAACATTCCCTTAGGCCAAAGTCTAATTCAGAATAAGTCCCTAACTCTCTTGAATTCTGTGAAGGGTGAGAGAGGTGAGTTAGCTGCAGAAGAAAGTCTGAAGATAGCAGAGGTTCGTTCATGAAGTTTAAGGAAAGAAGCCATCTCCATAACATAAAAGTACAAGGTGAAGCAGCAAGTAGTGATGGATTAGTGGCAGCAAATTATCCAGAAGATGTAGCTAAGATTACTGATGAAGGTGGCTACACTAAATAACAGATTTTCAATGTGGATAAAAAAGCCACAGGCTGACTTTCTTTTTAGGGACGAATACAGCTGTTGTCTTTAAGTTGAAGTCAACGATGATTTATTGTTCTGAAAATTCTAGGTCCCTAAAGAATGATGCTAAATCTGCTTTGCTTGTGCTCTGTCAGTGGAACAACAGAGCCTGTTGGAGAGCAGATCTGTTTATAGAATGGTTTACTGAATATTTTAAGCCCACTGTTGAGACTTTCCTTTCAAAATATTACTGCTCTTCACAGTGCAACTAGTCACCCAAGAGCTCTGACATCAGATATAAGGAGAATAATGTTTTCATGTCTGCTCTCTATTCTGCTGTCCATGGAACAAGGAATAATTTTAACTTTCAAGTCTTATTATTTAAGAAACACATTTCATAAGGCTATAGCTACCATAAGTAGTGATTCCTCTGATGGATCTGGGCAAAGTAAATTGAAAACATTCTGGAGAGAAAGAAAACTTTCTACGTAGGTGTCACTAAAAACATTTGTGATTCATGAGAAGAGGATAAATGTCAACATTAACAGGAGTTTAGATGAACTTGATTCCAACCCCCATGGAGGACTTTGAGGGGTTCAAGACTTCAGTGTAGGAAGAAAGTACAGATGTAGAAATGGAGCCTGAAGATGTTACTGAATTGCTGCAATTTCATGATAAAAGTTGAACAGATGAGGAATTGCTTCCCCATAAGAAAACATAGAAAACCTACTGCTGGTAGATATGATGTGAACATTGTTGAAATGACAACAAAGGATTTAGAGTATTTTATACACTTAGTTGATAAAGCAGTGGCAAGGTTTGAGAGGATTGACTCCAATTTTGAAAGAGGTTCTAGTATGCTACTAAACAGCATTAGATGCTACAGAGAAATTTGTGAAAGGAAGAGTCAATTGATGCTACGAACTTTATTATTGTTTTATTTTGGGAAATTGCCACAGCCACTGCAACTTTCAGCAACCACTACCCTGATCAGTCAATAGCCATTAATGTCAAGGCAAGATTCCCTACCAGCCAAAATATAAAGACTCATTGATGGCTTAGATGATCAGTAGCATTCTTTAGCAATAAAGTATTTTTTAACTAAGGTATGTACATTTTTTAGACTTGCTATCGAACACTTAATAGACTACAGTATAGTGTAAACATAAATTTTACATGCACTGGGAAATTTAAAAAATTTGTGTGACTTGCTCTATTGTGATATTTGCTTTATTGTGGTGGTCTCAAACCAAGCTTGCAATATCTCTGAGTTATACTTGTACATTCTCACCCCTTTTTTAGAATTGAGTACTATTGGCATGATCAAAATATTTTTAGATGAAAGCTTAATGCTTCTTATAAACAGTGCTGAAACTTTAGCATGCATTGGAATCACCTAAAGGACTAATTAAAACAGAATGCTGGGTCCCACCTCCAGAGTTTCTAATTCAGTAGGGCTGAGGTGGGGACAAAGAGTCTGCATTTCTAAAAAAATTCCAGGTAGGAGGGACCACAATTTCAGAACCACTGAAGCAGATCATTTGATGATATATATTTTCAAAATAAAAGCTGACAGGGGTTGTCATACCTACTCAAGAATAGCAGGTATGCTACTTAGAAGATGGTAAGTCAATGTCAAAGCCAGAGGGATACTAATGATGACTTACAGTTTCACAGGTTCTTAATTGACCATTTTCATCCACGTTGGCTGATGTCCGGTGTAACTTAACGCTTAGTAAAGTAAAAAATCTTTAAGCAATGTCTTGGCCCTAAGACTGTTATCTAAAATATGTTCTTACCTGTTTATATCCTCTTTGATAGCTGATTAAAGTGATGCAGCAACTGAGAATTACAATTGTTGATTTAAATCATGGACTATAAAAAAAGATATAATAATTGTTATGTCCTTAATAACTTCTAAGGCCATTATGAGGTCTTAATTAAAAGAAGCAAAAAATAAAACCCTCAATTTTTCCCTAGCCCTTACTCTGCTTATTATTTAAATGTAATTATAAAAACTCTGAATAACAAAAATTTAACTGGGAAAATGAAATCAGTATTCTTAATACTACTTAGTGGTTCAGATCTAGGACATATGTTTAATATGTATTCTGTTGATTTTTCAATGGAGCATGTTAATTAACATGTCTCAATTACCTATTGAATAATCTCTCTAAAAATGTCTATCTGTGATTATTATTCATGAGATTGCACTCCCATTTTAGCAGTACTTTTCAACTCTGAGAATATAAACCCAAGGGATTCTAGAAGAGCATCTGCTTGGAGAATGATTTCTCCAGTAATGGTATCTGAAGGTTGAATAATAACAAGTGAATAGATGTAGACATTGACCAAGAATGACTAAGAAAGACAGTTAATTAATACAATCTGCAGGGCATCAAATTAGCTATGGGGCAAATATCCTAGACTCAGAAATTAGAGACGATTAAGGTTGCAAGGGGGCACATTGAATTGAAAGAGGCAAGAATTTAACAAACAAAATGATAAACTACAACAGGTAATTAAACAAACAAAGCAGCTTCTTACATATTCTCCAATAAGAATATATTGTGGAATATATATATTCCACAATATATTCCAATATATTCTTTGGAATGTTTCCTCATTGTGGAAATGTTTCCTCATTGTGGAAACATTGAGGGATGGAGGGATACCCAAGCCAAGATGGATATTAGACACCTAACTTTGACATTAAACAATGAGAAATTCTTGAGTAGGGAGCTTCCGCTGTGTGTCTGATCTTCATCACCTTTAAAAAGCAATTAATGAAATCTAGTCTGCTTACTTCACAACATTTTGAGCATTAAATTTAATTATATACAAACATGTAGTTTTGGTGTGTGTTCAGTGAGAATTGATTCTCATTTCCCCAAAAGTAATTTAAATGTTTTAATCAAATGTGCAATGTTGACATCTTTACCTTTCCCAGTACTTTTGTAGTTTTTCAGGGTTAAAATAAACATTTTGGTCATTTAAATGAGGAAAAAATACCTATAGGTTATTTTAAAACTCAAATGTCATAGCTTTTTAACTGTTCTAATTGTTTCTGCTAATAGAAACAAGTTGATGTGCAGACCACAAAATAATAAATATTTTTGCCTAGTTTTTGGGAAAAAGAAAAGACTATGTTATACTTTAAGAAAGTGTAAACTTAGTTTCATTTTAGCAATTCCATAGTTGAATCTGTCACTAAGTAATCATTAGTTAAAGAAAAAACTCTAGTGACAGGGCACACAACTACATAAGTAAAAATTCTAAAGGATTACCAATGTTAAGAATAAAATACAGTTATATAATTTAAAAATATTTCTAATGAGTGATAAGAAAAACTTGTCGATGGAGTTTCTGAAGTCAATAGCCAATTTTTAACTTTCTGTTAATACGGCAATTATTTAACTTAAAAAACAGACACATTTCCGCAGTCAGTTTTGGACATCTTATTCTGTAACATCCTGTTGATTAACATCACCTTTAACATTTTAAGTACTTGACTTAACATTTTATCATTTGAATAATTCATATTTTATTAAACTCTTTATTTTTATAGGAACAACCAAATCATCAACCAACATTTTAGCCTACTAATCTAAACTAAACTTTTTTTCGCCCTCATTTAATCTCTCAATGAAGATGCTTCTGGTTGCATGTAACAGAAAATGTAGCTTATTTATTATCTCACATTAGACGAAGTCTTCTAGTAGTAAGGCAGGCCCAGAGTTGGTTTATTTGTTAGCTTAATTATATATTAAAGGACTTGGCTTCTTTGATCCACTACTTTGCCATTCTTAGTATTATCTTTTCTCGGGGGAAGGGTGGAAGGAGGGATAAAAAGGTGACTGCTGTACTTCCAAGCATTCAGAATCATTGAAGAGTGTTGCTAAATCAGACTGCTGCATCTAATCCCCAGAATTTAATTCAGTAAGACCCAATGGGGTGTGAGAATTTGCATTTCTAAAAAATTCCCAGGTGATGCTGATGTTGCTAATAGTAGAGCCACACTAAGAAATATTAACTTAGACTAATGATCTTGGAAGCAAATGGTTTTTTTCTTTTAGTTGACATGTAATAGTTATAGTTGTACATATTTATGCAACACAGAGTGATATTTTGATACATCTGTACTATGTGTAATCATCAAGTAAGGGCAATTAGCATATCCATCACCTCAAAAGTTTACTTCTTTTTGTTGGGAACATTCCAAATCCTCTCTTCTAGGTTTTTGAAAATATACAATAAATTATTGTTAACTATATTCATTCTACAGTGCTATAAAACACTATCATTTATTTCTCCTATCTAGCTGTAATTCTGTATCCATTAACCAACCTCTCCGTATTTCTCCTCCCCCACTACCTTTACTAGCCTCTAGTAACCACTATTCTACTATTTACTTCTATGAGCTCAACTGTTGAGCTCATATATGGGTGTGAACTGTGGTATTTATCTTTCTGTGCTTGACTTATTTCACTTAACCTAATGTCCTCCAGGTTCATCCACATTGCCATGAATAACAGGGCTTAATTCTTATTTATGACTGAATTGTTTTCTATTGTGTATATATTCCACATTTTCTCTATCCATTCATTTGTTGATGGACTTGTAGTTTGATCCCATTATCCTGGCTATTGTGGATAATGCTGCATGTGGATACAGATACCTCTTCAACATAATGATTTCCTTTTCTTTGGCTAGGTACCAGTAGTGGGATTGTTGGATCATATGGTAGTTCTGTTTTCAGTTTTTTGAGGAAACTCCATACTGTTTTCCATAATGGCTGTACTAATTTACAATCACACTAATACTGTATGAGTTTCCTTTTCTCTGCATCCTCACCAGCATTTGTTAATTTTGGTCTTTTTGATCATAGTCATTCTAACAAGTATGAGGTGATATCTCATTGTGGTTTTGATTTGTGTTTCCCTGATGATTAGCAATGTCAATTATTTTTTTTTCATATACTTGTTGGCCATTTGCTTGTCTGTTTTTGAGAAATGTCTTCAGATCATTTGCCCATTTTAAAATAAAAATATTTGGGGGGTTTTTTGAGTTCCTTGTATATCCTGGATATTTTGTCAGATAAATAGTTTGCAAATATTTACTTCCATTCTACAGATTGTCTCTTCACTTTGTTGATGATACTCTTTGTTGTATAGAAGCTTTTAGTTTGATATAGTCCCATTTGCCTATTTTTATTTTTGTTGCCTGTGCTTTTAAAGTCTTACTCATAAAATTTTTTCCTAGACTAATGTCTCGAAGCATTTTCCCTGTTTTCTTCTAGTAGTTTTAGAGTTTTAAGTCTTACATTTAATTATTTAATCCATATTGGGTTCATTTTTATATATGCTCAGAGCTAGGGGTCTAATTTCAGTCTTCTTTCATATGAATATCCAGTTTTCCCAACACCATTTATTGGAAATAATGTTCTTTCACTACTGTATGTTCTTGGCTCCTTTTCTCAAAATTAGATGGCTGTAAATAGTTGGATTCATTTCTACGTTCTCTATTCTGTTCCATTTGTTTTTGTATTTGTTTTTATACCAGTATCATGCTATTTTGGTCACTAAAGCTTTGTGGTATATTTTGAAGCCAGATAGAGTGATGCATTTAGCTTTGTCCTTTTTGCTTAGGATTGCTTTGGCTACTCAGGATCTTTTGTGTTTCCATGTGAATTTTAAGAATTGTTTTTTCTATTTCTATGAAGAATGTCCTTGGTATTTTAATTGGAAATGCATTGAATCTGTAGCTCGAGTAGAATGGTCATTTTAACAATACTACTTCTTTCAATTCATGAGCGTAGGATGTCTTTCCATTGTTTTTGTGTCCTCTACTATTTCTTCCATCAGTGTTTTGTAGTTTTCATTGTAGAGGTCTTTCATCTCCTTGGTTAAATTTATTCCTAAATATTTTTTTGTAGCTAGTATAAATGGAATTGCTTTATTTCTTTTTTATTGTTGTTATTGGCATATAGAAATGCTACCAGTTTTTGTATGTTGATTTTGTGTCCTACAACTTTACTGAATTTATTAGTTCTAAAAGTATTTTGGTGGAGTATTTAGGTTTTTCTGTATATCAGATCATGTCATTTGCAAACAGGGACAATTGAACTTCCTCTTTTCCAATTTCAATGGTCTTTATTTATCTTGCCTAATCTATTTTGTCTGATATAAGTATAGCTACTCCTACATACTTTTGGTTTTCATTTGTGTGAAATATATTTTTCCATTCCTTCACTCAGAGTTTATGTCTGTTTTTATAGGTGACACAAGTTTCTTGTAGGCAGCATAAAGTGGGGTTTTGTTTTTTCTTATTCATTTAGCCAATCTATATCTTTTAATTGGGGGAATTTAAACTGTTTAGTCCCAAGGTTGTTATTGATAAATGAGGACTTACCTCTGTCATTTTGTTAATTGTTTTCTGAATGTTTTGTGTACCCTTTGTTTCTGTCTTATTGTTTTTCTTTGCAGTTTGATGATTTTCTGTAGTGATAAGGTTTAGTTCCTTCCTCTTTCTTATTTTTGTATTTGTTTTACCAGTGAGTTTTACATTATTGTGTGTTTTCATGATGGTAGATATTGTCCTTTAGCTTCCAAATGTGGGACTCTCTAAGCATTTTTCGGAGGGGTATTGATGAGTTTCCTGTTTTTGGTTTCTGGGAAATACTTTATTTCTCCTTCATTTCTGAAAGTTAGCTTTGTTGGGTATAGTATTCTTGGCTGACAATTTCTTTCCTTCAGCACTTTGAAAATATTATCCCATTCTCTCCTGGCCTGTAAGGTTTCTGCTGAGAAATACGCTGTTAGTCTGATGGTGATTCCTTTACATCTGACTTGAGGCTCATCTCTTGCTGTTTTCAGAATTCTTTCTTCAATTTTGGCCATGCAACTATAATGCATTTCAAATAGGACCTTTTTGTGATTAATTTATTTGGAGATCTTTGAGCTTCCAGTATCTGGATATCTATATCTCTCCTAAGAGTTGGGAATTTTTCAGCTATTATTTTTTTAAATAGGTTTTCTATGCTTTAAACCATCTATTCTCCTCCTGGAACTTTCAAAATGAAAATATTTCTTTGTCTAAATGTGTCCCATATGTCATATAGGCTTTCTTAATTCTTTTTTTATTATTTTCGTTTTTTTGTCTGAGCAGATTATTTAAAAAGTCTGTCTTAAAGTTCTAAAACCCTTTCTTCTGCTTGATCTGGTCTATTGTTGAAGCTGTCAATTGTATTGTTTATTTCTTTTTTTTTTTTTACATTTTATTTTTTAGTTGATGAGTGAGTATTGTACACATTTATGAGGTAAATAGTGATGTTTGGGAGATATATATATATATATATATATAAAATGTATTGTGATCAGATTAAGGCAATTAGCATATCCATCATCTTAAACATTTGCAATTTCTTTCTGTTGGGAGCATTCAACATACACTTTCTAGCTATTTGAAACTATGTAAGTATTATTTATTTCATTCATTGGATTCTTCAGTTTTAATATTTGTTTTTTTGTTATGAAGTCTACCTCTGTTGAATTTTTCATTCAGATCATAAATTGTTTTCTTGATTTTATTGTATTGTTATCTGTGTTTGCTTGCATTTCACTGAGTTTTCTGAAGACAATTATTTTGAATTTCTTTTCAGGCATTTCATGTGTTTTCTTTTTTGGGATTCTGTTACTGAAGAATTATCATGGTTTTTTGGGTTTTCCTTGCTTTTTTTTTAATGTTTTTTGTTTCTCTATGTTGATATCTGTGCATCTGGTGTAACAGTTTTTTCTTCCAATTTTATGGAATATCTTTCATAAGAAAAAGACTTTTCCTATAGATGTATTCATAATGTCAGTTGGATAGAGTGCTTTAGTTTTCATTCTGGGTGGGTGCAGTAGTATAGTCTCTGTGTAATTTCTTTTGCTCTTATTAACATCAGTGGTGTCTGCAAGCTCCTCAGTGGCTTAGGTTCCAATTGTCTGTGGAGGCTGTGGGAAAGCTGTGCTGGATGGGGATGGCAATTGAGATGATCCTTGGGCCTCTGGGCAGCATGGTGCATGGTGACCTCATTGCTGGAGTGGTCTGGGTTGCTGGCAGAAGTGATAGTAGCCTCATGTGATCTGGTTCTTTAACCCCTATTTGATGTGGTGGTCACAGCAGGTCCCTGGGAGGAGTGCAGAGGTTTTGATGGTGGCTGAGAATGGATGTTTGAGGATGACTTATGATATTCATTAAAATATATACTGTAATTACCATTACAGTATTATCATTACAGTATATCATTAGAAAATTAGAGGTCTCTTTACTCACCTCAAAGGGCCTGGTGATATTTTTAGTTTGTAAGCCTCCTGTTAAATATTCTAGACTGGGACCCTGCTTATTTAGAATACCAATATTTCTAGTAGTTGATGTAGCAGTTCTGCAGAAAATAGTTTTGCATTCAGATGTTTGAATTAAGAGCTGATTGGTCAAGTTCAAGCCCCAAATTTTCACTTCAGCTTATCTGTTCCCACTCATAGAAACTTTTACCCTCCAAAACCTCATTTTTCTGATTCCCTTAAATATAGGACATTTGAAAATATTAAACATTTAAAATATGATATAAGCTATAAAAGCATTACCTTTTATAACCAAGGAAGCAAAAATAAAGTTGTCTGAAGGCATGCTACAAGTGCCTCTAATCCAATTTTCCACCTGATCTTTTATTGTAGCAATAAATTTTCTAACCTAAAGGATGAACAATTTGCTTGTATTGCAAAAACTCTTTCCTGCCAATTTGTAATTACCCTTCTGTATCATTTATCTTACAAGATATATTTCCAAATTGTAATTTCCCCTTTTTCATTATCTATTTCAAAAACCATCTCATTGATAAGGGTTCTATATTTCCCATAGTATGCTCAGTGGGAGTAGTGGTCTGTTTCCATGATTGTCCAGGGCTGAACTGCAGGATCCTCATAAAGCCTTGGGGCTCTGTAGCTTACTCTCTAATTTATTATCATAATGGCATTTTGTGACTTTTTCTCATTTATTTGCACAATAGGAAGCACAGTAGAGAGAGATGATTTCTGCAGGGGGCCTGGAAGGACATGGGACAAATTCAGACACAGATGCAAGCTTTGCAGAAAATATCTGACTTCTAGCAGTTTTTGGGATAGAAGACTTTTAAGTGTAAAATGTACCATTTTGGAGGTATGAAGAAATGCAACCTTTCCCAAAGCTCTCTCACATCCCAGTGTGCAGCAGGATAAAGAGAGATTGAAAATGTTTCTGATATGAAATTGATAAAGTGTTTAAATGGAAGGAGGAAGCTATTAATGCAAACACAGCTAGAGGCCTGTAGATATGATATACAATTTGTCCCACTGTTTCAACTACTTAAAACAATCAACCCATCAGCAAAGCTTTCAAAGTTGGTAGAAGATACTGGCCAGTGGCAATTTAAATTACTCGCCTATTTTAAGACCTGTTGCTTCTACATAAACTCCTAGCTGTCTTGTCCAGAAATTAAGGGGAAATTCATTGATCTCTAAGGTAATGACTAAAGACAGTGCTGGAAACAACAGTAGGTCCTCATGTAATGTTGTTGATAGGTTCTTGGAAACTGTGACTTTAAGAAAAAAAAAAGTATTAAAATCAATTTTACCATAGGCTAATTGATATAAACAAGAGTTAAATTTCCCACAGCATATTTCTGGTCAGTCACAAACACATCACTAGAATTCTAAATAAGGACCAAAATACTTTTTTTCAACTTTCACTTTTATTTTTTGGTCAACTTTCACTTTTTTCCAACTGTTATTTGTATTTTTCCTAAAGCAGATTTGCTCGAGAATCTTATTTTAAAATTTTTATTTAGGTATATTATGTTTATGTAGTACATGAGATTTTGATACAGGCATGCAATGTGTTACAATCACATCTCAAGCTTTTATTTTTGTGTTACAAATGATCCATTTATACTGTTTTAGTTATTTTAAAATGTAAAATTGGCTGGGCATGGTGGCTTATGTCTGTAATCCCAAAACTTTGGGAGGCTGAGGTGGGAGGATCACGAAGTCAGGAGATCAAGACCATGCTGGCCAACATGGTAACACCCTGTCTTTACTAAAAATACAAAAATTAGCTGGGCATGGTGGCGTGTGCCTGTAATCCCAGCTACTCAGGAGGCTGAGGCAGGAGAATTGCTTGAACCAGGGAGATGGAGGTTGCAGTGAGCCAAGATCATGCCACTGCACTCCAGCCTGGTGACAGAGTGAGAAGCTCTCAAAAAAAAAAAAGTTAAATTAAATTATTATTGACTATAGTCACCCTGTTGTGCTAGCAAATACTAGGTTTTATTTATTCTAACTAAATTTTTTGTACCTATTTGTCATCCCCCACCTCCTACCCCCTGTCCCCACCACCCTTCCCAGCCTCTGGTAACCTTCATTCTACTCTTTATCTCCATGATTTGCATATGTTGAACCATCATTGCATCCCAAAGATAAAGCTGACTTGGTCATGATGAATGATGTTTTTAAGGTGTTGTTGAATTTGGTTTGCTAGTATTTTGTGGAGGATTTTTGCATTAATATTCATCAGATAAACCAGCCTGTAGATTTGTTTTTGATGTGTCTTTGTTTTTTGTATCAGGGTAACACTGGCCTTGTAGAATGAGTATGAAAGTATTCCCTCCTCCTCTATTTTTTTTTTTTTTTTGGAATAGTTTGAGTAGCACTGGTATTAGTTCTCCTTTAAATGTTTGATGGAATTCAGCAGTGAAGCCATCATGTCCCAAGCTTTTCTTTGCTAGAAGACATTTTATTATGGCTTGTTACTTGTTATTGTTCTGTTCAGGTTTTGGATTCTTTATGGTTCAATCTTAGCAGGTTGTATGTGTCTAGGGATTTAACCATTTCATCTAAATTTTCCAATTTATTAGCATATGGTTGATCATACTGACCATTAATAATCCTTTGAATTTTTATGGTATCAGTTGCAATGTTTTTATTTTCATCTCTGATTTTATTTAATTGGGTCTTTTCCTTTTTTTTCTTTGTTAGTCTGGCTAATGGTTTGTCAGTTTTGTTCATCTTTTCAAAAAACTAACTTTTTGTTTCATTGACATTTTTATTGTTTTCTTCATTTCAAACTTATTTCTGCTCTGATCTTTATTCTTTTTTCCTACTAATTTTGGGTTTGGCATGCTATTGCTTTTTAAATTTTTTAAAAGATGCATCATTAGGATATTTATTTGAAGTCTTTCTTTTCTTCTTCTTCTTTTTTTTTTTTTTTTGAGACGAGAGTTTTGCTCTTTTGCCTAGGCTGGAGTGCACTGGTGTGATCTTAGCTCACTGCAACCTCTGCCTCCCAGGCTTATGCGATTCTCCTGCCTCAGCCTCCCAAAGAGCTGGGGTTAGAGGCACCTGCTACCATGCCCGGCTAACTTTTGTATTTTTAGTAGAGACGGGGGTTTCCCATGTCGTTCAGGCTGGTCTCAAACTCCTGACCTAACCTCAAGTGATCCGCTCACCTCAGCCTCCCAAAGTGCTAAGCCACCACACCCAGCCCTCTTTATTCTTTTTGATGTAGGTACTTAAAGCTATAAACTTCCTTCTTAGCACTTAAAGCTTCCCTCTTTCACCATATCTGATATGTTTTGGTATGTTGTGTTTCCATTATTATTTGTTTCAATAGATTTTTCAATTTCCTTCTTAATTTCTTTTTTTTTTTTTTGTCATCTCAGCTCACTGCAACCTCTGCCTCCCGGGTTCAAGTAATTCTCCTGCCTCAGCCTGCTGAGTAGCTGGGATTACAGATGCCGGCCACCATGCCTGGCTAACTTTTGTACTTTTAGTAGAGACAGGATTTCACCATGTTGGCCAGGCTGGTCTTGAACTCCTGACCTCAGCTGATCTGCCTGCCTCGGCCTCCCAAAGTGTTTAGGTTACAGACATGAGTCACTACACCTTTTCTCCTTCTTAATTTCTTTATTGACCCACTGGTCATTCGGGAGCATGTTTTTGAATTTGCACGTATTTGTATAATTTCCAAAATTCCTCGTTATTAATTCTAGCTTTATTCCATTGCTGTTAGATAAGATGCTTGATATTATTTCTTTTTTTGGGAAATGTTTAAGACTTCCTTTGTGACCTAACATATGGCCTGTCCCTGAGACTACTCCATGTGTTGAGAAGAATGTGTAATCTGCAGCCACTGGATGAAATGTTCTGTAAATATCTATTAGGTCCATTTGGTCTATAGTGCAGATTAAGTCTGATGTTTCTTGATTGTCTAGGAGATCTGTCCAATGCTGAAAATGGAGGGTTGAAGTCTCCACCTATTTTGCATTGAGGTCTATCTCTCTCTTTAGCTCTAATAAAATTAGCTTTATATATCTGGGTGCTCCTGTCTTGGGTACATTTGTATTTATAATTGTTATATCCTCTTGCTGAATTAACCCCTTTATCATTATATCATGACCTTCTTTGTCTCTTCTTACAATTTTTGTCATGGAATCTATTTTGTCAGATATAAGTATAGCTACTCCTGATCTTCTTTGGTTTCCATTGGCTTGGAGTATCTTTTTCCATCCTTTTATTTTCAGCCTATGTGTATCTTAATAGGTGAAGTGTGTTTCTTATAGATAATAGATCATTGGGTCTTGTTTTTTAATCCATTCAGCCACTCTGTGTCTTTTGGTTGGAGAGTTTTGTCCATTTGCATTCGATGTTTTTATTGCTAAGTAGAGACTTCCTCTTACCATTTTGTTATTTGTTTTCTGGTTGTTTTGTGGTTTTCCTTTCCTTCTTTCCTTCCTCCTATCTTCCTTTTAGTGAAGGTGATTTTCTCTGGTGGTATGATTCAATTTCTTGCTTCTTATAGTTTTTGTGTCTGTTGTATGTTTTTCAATATAAGGCTTGCAAATACTATCTTATAACCCATTATTTTAGACTTAAGACAACTTAAAACTGATTACATAAACAAAAAAAAAATGCAAAAAGAAAACTAATAGAAACTCTACATTTAGCTTTGTCCCCCTGCTTTTTAATCTCTTTTTTTTTGTTTTTTTTTTTTTGAGACAGAGTCTCTCTCTGTTGCCCAGACAAGAGTGCAGTGGCACGATCTTGGCTCACTACAAACTCCACCTTCTGATTCAATGATTCTCCTGCCTTAACCTCCTGAGTAGCTGGGATTACAGGCACGTGCCATCACACCTGGCTAATTTTTGTATTTTTTTAGTAGAGACGGGGTTTCACCATATTGGTCAGGCTGGTCTCAGACTCCTGACCTGGTGATCTGTCTGCCTTGGCCTCCCAAAGTGCTGGGATTACAGGCATGAGCCACCGTGCCCAACCTTCTTGTTTCTCTTTATGTCTTATTGTAGTACGTCTTGAAAAGTTGTTGTAGTTATCATTTTTGATTGGTTAACCATTTAGACTTTCTACTTAACAGTACTTTACATGCCACAATTACAATTTGTTTTTGCAGTTATAATCTGTGATTTTCTATATGCTTATTATTGCCAGTGAGTCTTGTACATATAAAAATTTTTTAAAAAATTTTTATTTTAGGTTTAGGGGTACACATGAAGGTTTGTTAAATAAAGATATGTCATGAGGGGTTGTTGTACATATTCATATAGATGATTTATTGCTCATTAACATCTTTGTCTTTCAGGTTGAAGAACTCTCTTTAGCATTTATTTTAGGACAAATCTAGCATTGATGAATAGCTAGCTTTTGTTGGTCTGGGAAGGTCTTTAGTCGTCCTTCATGCTTGAAGAATATTTTCACCAAATATACTATTCTACAATAAATGTTTGTTTTTTTTTTTCCCTTCAGCACTTTAAATATGTCACATCACTCTCCCTTGGCCTGTAAGATTTCCACTGAAAAGTCTGCTGCCAGACATATGGGAGCTCCATTTTATTTTATTTGTTTCTTTTCTCTTGCTGCTTTTAGGATCCTTTCTTTACCCTTGACTTTTAGGAGTTTGATTATTGAATGCCTTGGGGTAGTCCTTGGGTTAAATCTGCTTGGTGTTCTACAATATTTTTGTACTTGAGTATTGATGTCTTCCTTTAGGCTTAGGAAGTTTTCTGATATTATCCATTTGAATAAACTTTATATCCCCATCTCTTTCTCTGCCTCCTCTTTAAGGCCAATAACTTAAAGGCTATTTTCTAGATCTTATAGGCATGGTTCATTCCTTTTTATTCTTATTTCTTTTTTCTTCTCTGTGTATTTTCAAATAGACTTTCTTCATGCTATTTTTTCTGCTTGATCAATTCTGCTATTAAGAGACTCTGATGCATTCTTTAGTATTCCAGTTGCATTTTTCAACTCCACAAGCTTTGCTTCTTTTAATTACTTCAATTTGTTTATTAAATTTATCTGATAAAATTCTGAATTTCTTCTCTGTCATCTCAAATTTCTTTGAGTTTCCTAAAAGGAGCTATTTTGAACGGTCTGAAAGGTCACATATCTCTTTTTTCCTGGATTGGTCCCTGGTGTCTTATTTAGCTCATTTGGTGAGGTCCTGTTTTCCTGCATGGTATTGATCTTTTTGGTGTCTGAGCATTGAAATGTTAGGTATTTATTGTAGTCTTCAGTCTGGTCTTGTTTATACCCATCTTCCTTGGGAAGGCTTTTCAGGTATTTGAAAGAACTGGGGTGTTGTGATCTAAGCTATAGCTGCATTAGGGAGCACCTCAAGCCCAGTGATGGTATGGTTCTTGCAGACTTGTAGAGGTACTGCCTTGGTGGTCTTAGATAAAGCCCTGAAGAATTCTCTGTATTTTGAGGTAGAAACTCTTGTTCTCTTCCCTTACTTTCTCCCAAACAAATGAAATCTCTCTCTCTGTGCTGAGCTGCCTAGGGCTGGGGGTGGGGTGACATGATACCCACCCTGGCCCTCATCACTGGGACTGTGCTGGGTTACACCTGAAACCTGCACAGCACTAGGTCTTGCCCAAGGTTCTCTGTAACTACTACCTAGGTACTACCTATGTTCACTCAAGTCCCTAGGGCTCTACCATTTGCAAGTAGTGAAGCCAGCCAGGTTTGTTTCCTTCCCTTCAGGCAAGTGAGTTTCCCACAGCCCCTGGTGAGTCCAGATATACTGTATGGGGAGCTAGGGACTGCAGTCAAAAACCTTAGATGTCTATCTGATGTTCTATTCTACTGCAGCTAAGTGGGCACTTAAACCACAATACAAAGTCCTTCCTGCTATTGTCTCCCCTTTCCACAAGAAGAGGAACCTCTCCCTTTGGCAACCACTACCACTGGGCCATGGGTGGTTTTCCACACCACTACTGATATTCACTTAAAGCCCAAAGGATCTTCAGTCAGCTTGTGGTGAATGCTGCCAGGCTTGTGACATACCCTTCAGTGCACTGGGCTCCCCTCTGGCCTAGGGGGAGGTCAAGAAGTGCCATCCAAGATGTTAGGCTTGAGATCAGGGACTTCAAGAGCCCACTTGTTGGTTTGTACCACTCTGACTGAGCTGGTATCTAAGGTGCAAGACTAAGTCCTTTTTACTTTCCCCTCTGCTTTTCTCTAGCAGAAGGAGTCTCTCACCATAGCCATCACAGCTGGCAATGTGCTGGGTCTCACCTGAAGCCATGTCTCAGAATCTCAGGCAAGGCCCATGCCATGGTGCGCTACCTGGGTATTGCTGCTGATTATTTAGGGCCCAGGGGCTCTTTAGTCACAGGTGATGAATCCTGCCAGGTGTGGATCCTTCCCTTTAAGGCAGTGGGTTACCTTTTGGCCCATGTTGTGTCTAGCCATGTCGTCTATGAGCTAGGGTTTGGCATGGGGGTCTCATGACTCCCCGGTACCATATCCTATTGTGACTGAGCTGGTATCCAAGATGCAAAACAAATTCCTCTTTACTCTTTGCTCTCCTCTTCATAAGCAGAGGGAGGGAGTCACTTTTGTTGCTTCAAGCTGTGCTGCCTGGGGTTGGAGGAAGGATGGCAAAAGCACTCTTTTAGACTCCCTGGCTGGTGTCTCCCTAGGTCATGTACCACCCTAGTCCAGTGGCTCTAAGCCCAGCCCAGCACTAGGAGTTGCCTAGGAACTGCAATCCTTGGGTCCTAGACAGCCTTTCAAGTTTACCTAGAACCCCAGAGCACTTTGGCCCATGGCGGTGAGGCTTGCCAAAAACTCAAGTTCTGACTACTGGGATGGGCCCCCCTCTGGCTGGGTCTGGTACAAATGTTCACTTCATGCATGGGTGCTGGCTCATGTGACATGGCAGCACAGAGTTTAATAGAAAGACCCCTAGTCACTGCACTCTCCTTCCCCCAAGTGCAGAGACTCTTTGTGTAGCAATGGCTGCTGCTAGGTTATGGGGGAGGGGTGGTATTGGTGATTTAAAACTGTCTCTCCTACTCTCTTCAATGATATAAATGTAAAACCAGGTACTCTGATTTTTGGTTCTTGTGATGGTGCTTTCCAGTATGAAGACAGTTGTTAAAATCTGGTGTTCCTGTTGGGGGTTATCAATGGTATAAGCTTCTATTCCGCCATCTTGCTCTGCTCTCCAAAACACTTCAAATATTAAACAGTGAAATAAATATGAGTTATACGTACATTTAAGAAAGATTAATAAAACAAATAAGGTAATTATTTATCCAATTATTTCAGTTCTGGGTTGTAGGTTGCCTGAGCCTGTCTGGCATCTCAGCACTCAATGCAGGAATCAACCTTGGACAGGATGCCATTCCATCACAGGATACACACACTCACTCACACTGGGACAATTTAGACATATTAATTAACCCAACATATACAACTTAGGGATATGAGAGGAAACCAGAACGCCTGGAGAAAACCCATGTAGACACAGGGAGAACGTGCAAACTCAATACAGACAGTGGCCCCACCAGTAATTGATTTTTGCTTTTGTTTTCTCATCGTTTAATGAAATGATGTATTCGAGGACCTAACGTATAATGCTTTTTGTCAGTCACTAATATGCATGCCATCAAAATCCAAAGCACAGGATCAGCTAAACTTTCTCAAATGCATGGAAACAACCACCTCAACACTGTTATCTTTTAATTTCAAATGGTTACCTTGGCTCAAAATCTGCGTGTGCAATTTTATCTGCTCTAGGTAGTGCTCAATATTGAGCACTTCTTACAACAATTAGAACTTATTCCCATTCAGATAATGTCCTAGTTAAGCCCTTTGTGGTTTTTGGAGATGTAGGTTCATTTCTAAAACTTTTTTTTTTTGAGACAGGTTCTTGCTCTGTCCGCCAGGCTGGAGTGCAGTGGCGTGATTACAGTTCACTGCAGCTTTGACCTCCTGGGCTCAAGCCATCCTCCCACCCCAGCTGCCTGAGTATCAGGGACCAGAGGTGTGTGCCACTGCTCCCAGCTAATGTTTTATTTTCTGTAAAGACAGGGTCTCACTATGTGGTTCAGCCCGGTCTTGAACTCCTGGGCTCATGCAATTTTCCTGCCTCAGCCTCCCAAAATGTTGGGATTACAGGTATGAGCTGCACCAGACCATTAAACTTCTTAAAATCCGTTAACTCCTCTTTGTTTTATAGGAAAGTAGAAGCTTGGATTTTAGTTTGATCATAGGAAGTGAGTAGATTGTTATTCAACAAAAAATATTTATGATAAACATTTTTCAGGTTATCCATTTATTTAACAGGTCTTTGTTACATATTTACTGCAGTCAAATGTTCTGGGGCCAGAGGTGAATTATGATAGTTTGGAAACTAGATGAAATTTTGTTTTAAATAGGTACATTCATATATCAAAACAAATCCTGTAGTTTATATAATTTGGAATATTGTATGTCTGTTTTCCATGGAAATGAAGTTCAGAGTTGACTCTTGATCATGGGACTCACACTCACTTTACTCTTACCCCTTTCTTATTTTCACATGCACCCCATCCACACTCACATCTAATCCTGAAGACTGGTAGTATGTAAGAGATCCCAAATATCACCATTGGTTCTTTTATTTTTAAAGAAGTTTCTTTCAAGTATGACACAGTCTCTCCATTCATTGGCTCAGATGAATGGAGAGACTGTGTCATACTTGAAAGAAACTTCTTTAAAAATAAAAATTAAGAGTATAAGTTCTCTCATTTCATCTTCTCAGTTTCATAAAATATTTCATGTTTAGAAAGTTAGCAAGTGTGAAAGAGGCTACAGAATTTTGTGAGTGATAAAATATTTGTAGAGTACTTGGGGATCTGGGTGCTATTAAAACCAACCAAACACAAGTAGCTCATATGAGTCCTTCAATTTTTATTCTTGCTTCTAACTTTTATTCTTCCAGCACTGCTAAAACATGGAACTAGGCAGATTTATAGCAATACTGGTAGATGTTTGTTAGACACTAATTTCAAACAACACTCTTGGCAATAAAACTATATTTCTCTAAACTTGACATTTAGCATGTCCTTTATCCTATAAGAAGAAAAATACTTCTGTTGTTCTGTTGGAGTAGGTTAGCTTATAAAAATAAAGTGATGGCTGGGTGCAGTGTCTCATGCCTGTAATCCCAACACTTTAGGAGGCTGAGGCAGGTAGATTACGAGGTCAGGAGTTCGAGACCAGCCTGGCCAAGATGGTGAAATCCCATCTTTACTAAAAATACAAAAATTAGCTGGGTGTGGTGGCAGGTGCCTGTAATCTGGGACTCAGGAGGCTGAGGCAGGAGAATCACTTAAACCTGGGAGGCGAGGTTGCAGTGAGCCGAGATTGCACCATTGCACTCAACCCTGGGTGACAGAGCAAGACTCCATCTCAAAAAAAATAAAAATAAAAATAAATTAAAGTACGTATCTTTATATGTTTTTAACATGTCCAACTTTGCCAGTCATGGTGGTGCATGCCTCTAATCCCAAGCACTTTGGGAGGCCGAGGTGGGAGGTTCTCTTGAGCTTAGGAGTTCAAGATTGCAGTGTACTATAATGGCACCATTGCACTGTAGCCTGAGTGACAGCGACTCTGTCTCTTAAGTTAGTAAGTAAATAAATAAAATGTTCAGCTTAAGATAAAATGACAATTTATTTTCTAGCAGCTAGGTGAAATTCCTTAACTATTAACCTCTGGTACTTTAAACAATATTAAAATAGCCTTTAAAAGAAGACGATTAGTTGAGGAACGATTTTAAAAATAATTTTTTCCAAGTTTTAATTTTTAAATCCCTAAAGAACCACATATTCTTTTACCAGTCAGGTTTATAAAAATGCAGCTATCAAATTTGATATTAAAAACAAGATGCCTCACATCCTCTGTGGAATAAGGCACAGTATAAAGAAAATTAGAACATCATGACCATTCTCCAGTCTTTCCCATTTGTAGTATTTCTCCTAAGTGGAGAAGCCTGACAAATTTTCCCTTCTTGCTCATGTGATCACTTTTTGCACCAGATGCATTTAATTTTGTAGGTTAAATATCCAGGACAAAAGGAGAGTAGAAATAATTTTTAGAGCTATGATTTCTACGGAAGCAATAAGAGGAAACTTGGACATAATGTTTCAGTGCCATCAATCTCATTGTAGCTCCCTAACACTCCAGGTATTTGCTTGTTTCTCTGTGTAATAATCTTATACTTTTATAGTGCTTATAATTTGCGACCTGTGTTCACTTACTTTACCAGCTTCTTACAATCTTTTGAAAGGGTAGTGTGTATGTGTGTATGAATATATATACATATATATGTATGTATGTTTATGTATACATATACATATGTGTGTATGACATATATATGTATATAGTCATCCCTCAGTGTCCACAGGGGATTGGTTCCAGAACCCTCTCAGACATCAAAATTTGCAGTTTCTTATAAAATGACGTCTTGGTCAATTCTTCTTGGTAAAGCTGATCTTGATCGTACCAGTTTCTTTTTTAGCTTAGTAATAGGAACAATGACTTTCATAATTTAGGCGACCAAAAGTAAAATTTCAGTTTAAGTCATTTTAGGTATAAACCATGAAGTTATAAATCTTTTGGAGGAGTTATAGATTCAATGTCAATGCTAGAGTATTGCAGTATACTAATACAATGGATAGTTTCTGAAAAGTTGCTTTAGATGTTTCAGCTAAAGTGACCCAAATTCTGTACAGTTACCTTCTATTTTGTAAATGCATATGTTAATATCAAAGTGTTTATATTGTGTAATTTCCTACCTTAGATGCTTTTTAAATATAATGCTGTTGTTTCAAGGTTGAATTTGTACAGTAATAACCATTACAAATTGATTACATTAAACAAGAGAGAGCACATTCATTGTACAAATCATAGGCTATGTCACTGTGTAGACAAAAATTACTGACCGTGCAAGCCAGAGGTGGATCATAAATACTAACTCTTAAGACTAGAAATATACTTGATAGTGATGTTTACAGGTTCATCTTTAAAAGTGACCTCGCTGAATAAAGTTCAGTATTTCTTAAAAGAAAGGTAAATCTAGAAAGTGGTCCAGAATGTTTGATCCTAGTCTAGTACCACTTACTTGGGAACAAATATAGAAACACAGGCAACTCCGTCCGTTAATTTTGATGTTGAACGTGTGGTTAGAGAGTACACTGGGATATGTTACAGGATCTGAGATGAAAAGCAAATTTGTGAAGTTTCTAAGTGTTGATGGAGAAAAACACATCTAGCATATACGGTTTTTTTTGAGTTCTCTGGAGGGTGATCACCAACCAGCAGGTGACGCTCTGCCCTCTAGTGGTTATGGGTGTGAGGGGACTTCTGTTCAACAACGTGTCTGGCTCACCAAGATTTATTAAAACCAATCGTTCATTAACAAGCATTTATTAGGGGTCTGGGTGAGATGCCAAGCAAGTGAAATGTTCAAGTGTGAAAAGGCATTGCCACTGGACAAAGGTACAGCGAGAGAAGAAATGCTTGTTCTTTGGCTTCGGTCACTTTACGACTGGTTTCTAATTGCTCTTCCAGCCTCTCCCTAGTTCCACACACCACAAACGAATGAGAAAGATTAGTTCTCCCCCTGGAGATCTCTGAGGTTGAACCTTGCTCTCTCGTTACCCATGGTAACTGAAGCACACCCCTTACAGAATTTTCGGAAGTCGCCCCGCGATGACCGGCTCCCGCAAGAACCAGTCAGTGCCGGGGTTTGCAAGTGAGGGTGCGAGACTCGAGAGCCTGCTCAAGGTGCTCCAGGGTGGAGCACGGACACCTCGTCCCTTCCTTCCGCGGCCCTCACGTCGCCTGCTGAGATTGTGACGGCCGCCCCCGACGGGAGCTGCTTCCCCTATCGACTTTGTAGAGAGCGCTTAAACGCCTAGGGAACAGCGGCCATGACTGTGCCGGTCGGCTTGGGCCGACCCGGCGGCCGCCCTACAGGAATGCGTGGCCGACACGGGGCGTGGGCGAATCTCCAACCCTCGCGTTCAGTGGGTACGTACAAACGGGCGGGCACGGTCCCTGGGGTAAGGGGGAGAGCCAGCAAGAACAGGGCGAGCCACCAACCCCGCGCAACCTCCTACCGGACTGCTCCGCACCCAAGTATTGCCCATTCCCGGCCGAGGGCTTGGCCTTCACTTTACTTCCGCTTTCCCCGCCCGTGAGCACGAATGCGCCTGCGCGCACCTCTCGCAGCGGAAGTAGTAGCGACAAAGCTCGGTGCGCGGCAGGCCCAGGAGTGCGGAGCGCGACTGAGCGGCTGCCGGCGGGGGAGGGGCGGAGCGCAGGAGTCGGAGGCGGGAGCAGACCTGCATGGCCTCGAGGAGCCCGCCAGGCGGACCGTGACGGGCCCCCTCACCTCCTCTCCTTTCCCCTCCCCGCCCGCCCTCTCTCCCTCCTTCCCTCCCGCTCTCTTCTCACGACGGGAGCGGGCTCCCGCCTCGCACTGCGAGCAGCTCCTGTTCGCCCGAGGCGCGCGGGCGCCCCCGCGAGCCCCGCGGCTGAGTCCCCCAGCCTGGAGGAGGGCTGTTTGGGGTGTTGGGTGGGTACGAGTATTACCTCCTGTCCCCCATTTCCAGAAACTTCCAGGTTCTGAAGGAAGGGGGAGGCCCGGGGCTCCCCTGGCTGGGGGTTGGGGGGGGCGTTCTCAGGGCGCCGCCCCGCTGGCGTGAGCTGGGGACGTTGCGGGCACTCGACTGGGCGGGTGCGGGATCTGGGGGGAGGGGGACTCGAGATAGCGGCTGGGCGGGGAACTCCCTACTCAGCCTCTCTCTCGTCAGCGCCGTTTCTCCTGGTTTCTCTTGCAGATGCTGCTGCTAGGGGTGGTGGGAGCAAGCCGTGGGACGCGTGGCCGGGAGCGGGGTTGACAGCCTGGGATTCCGGGGGCTTCTCTTCCTTGTCCTCCTACTCTCCTCTCTATTCCCAGTGTGGCCGTGGCTGACACTAAAGACTTTGTAGCCATCAACCCGAGTGGAGTTTCGATGGAAAATGAAGGTAAAGGCCCCTGGCAGACCGGTTGCAAAGCGGAGTTGAGGGTGTGGTGGTTTGCTTTTAAGTTGTCTTTGTTTTTCCTCCTTTTTATTTCCGTGAGCTTATTTATTTACTTTGTATGTGAAGTGTCCAAGGATTTGCTTACTTAGGATATCCAGCTTTTATTTCGGTATCATGGGGCATGTGAGAGATTGAGGTTCTGTGGGTGACTGAGCTTGATTCAGCTTTCCTGAGGAATTATTGCTTGCTTCAGCTTAGAGAATGGGAGGGGAGTTTTCATTTCAGATAGCGTCTATGCATGTTTAAATAGCGATTTGAAAGGAATTACCTCAGGGGAAGTGGAAATAGGGTACCAGGGGGATGGGCTGCATCCCAGCCCTGTATATTGGCGTTTTAAGCCTCGATGTGGTATGTGGCTGGATTCATTTATAAGAAAGCAAGCCATGTTTTATTATCTCTAGCTTTGGGGGAAAAAAGCTCATTGTATTTCGATTCACAAACAAAACTGTGAATTTAATGAAATATTATGAGGTGAGTGCCTTTCTTAAAGTTCCACCCTATTTCAAAACATCATTTAGGAGGTTGACAGTGGAACCTGTTTGTCTACTGTAGACTTTGGGCGCATTAGATCGTCATTCACATGTTACATGATCCCTATTGCCTCATTAAAATGTTTAATGCTTTTCCTACACAGCACTGATTATTTTTTCAATTGTTGAACAATTCTGAATAAGTGATTTTTTTTCCCCTCCTCCTGAAACAATACGTATTCTTTGGACTGACTTCTGACTTGTGCGTGATCATTTTTTTTTTCTTTCTTTAACCGAGCTGCAAAAACGCTATAAAAGATACTCAACAAATGACAGTTTTTTCCTCTTGTATAATTTGTTTTAAAAAAATCTGTGTCTGGTATAAAGGAGCTGTAGTCTTGCTTGCTGGCTGCTTCTAATTTGATTTTCCATTGTTGAGAATGTGAGCTTGATTGTCTGACTAGGAATAGTAATTTTGAAATGGATGTTTCTTATAGATGCAGTAATCTGTTTTGCTGAGACCTCTGGGCTATGTAGGGAATATGATGAGAGGCATGATTATATTGCCTAATTTTACTCTGGATGGATAATTGGTGGAAGACATTTTCTGAAATACTAAAGTGTATAACTGCAGAGGAGTTATACTGTCTAATTGGGTCTCGAGAAACATTTGAAAGCAGTAATGCTTTTGGTGGTATGGAAGACTGAGCCTTTTTCCTCTTTAAGTTTGTAGATTTAAGAAAGGCAAATCCATTCTGCACATGAGACAATATATACTTGTTTCTTGGTAGAAGCATCTTAACTTCTAAAATTTAATGTATGTTATGAGCTCGTTTTCAGAATGGTACCAGATTTAAGGGAGTAGCCTAAAGTAGGTGGATTCTTATATGTTGCTTTTGTTTCTTGATAGGAAGCTGATTCTCATTATCTACTGAGGTGGGAGGGGGTGGTTGTGAGATAGGAGCATGGTGCCTGCTTGTGTCTATCTCTGTATTTTGTGACCAAATACGAATTTTGTGGCTTCATAGTAAAATATTATACAGTTCTTTAAAACGTGTGAGGTTTTCTGTCCCGTTATTCTTGACCATCAAGAAACCATTTTTGTCAGGTTCTCACTATCATAACATGTTTTTTTTCATAAACAGTTTAAAGAACCTGTATATAGCCTAGACATTTTCAAAAGTGATTGACCATCTTAAACTACATAGATTGATATCTGTGCCTTTTTATTGTTCACTGGCCCTTTTATAAGTTCTCATCCTCCTTTGACATGGTGTAGTATTAATAATTTGGAGGTGTGAAACAAAAATGGATTCAAGTCTTGACTCTGTTGTCTTGAACCACTTAAAGCTGTGTGATTTTAGGTAAACTGCTTCACCTTTCTGAGCCTGTATTTCTTCATCTATAAATTGGGATCGATAATCTTTAACTCACAGAATTGAGGGGATTAACGAGAAACCCTGTATAAATTCTCTTGGGACAGAGGAATAACATTTAAGAGCTTGGGTTGTGGTGGAACCATGCAACCTGATTTGAATGCTGGCTTCATCACTTACCATTTGGCTTTATATGTATTAAAGTTTTCTGTGCTTCAGTTTCTTCATCTGTAAAATAAAGATAATTATAGAACCTACCTTAGGAAGTTGTCGTAAACATTTCGAACAATATCTGGCATATAGTAAGTGCTCAGTAAATGTTAATTATAAATAGCCCAGCTTAATGTTTGATACATACTAATAGGCCACCTGGCATTAATATTGTCATGACAGTTAAATGTTGGAAGGGGAACTGTAGTGGCCAAAATGCTTTGTATGAAATTGTCATTGTTTGTTAAGGGTTGAGTGGAGTTAGGTAAGGAGTTTTCTATGGCATTAGTGCTTTTAAACCTACAGAAAAAGTTAGGGTTCTACCAAGAAGCCAGGGTCCAGTGTAGAAAGAGACAGGTTTGGATTTGAAGCCTGACAGGTAATGTTTTCCTGTCCGAAAAATCTGACAAGTTACTAGGCTTATAAGCTTTCTTAGCTTTTACGTTTTCTCATAAGTAAATGAGATGATGTGCTTTTGGAGGGTTGGTGTAAGTAATAAATGAAGCCGCCAAAGCAATGGTTGACCAGAGCAATGGTTGATGTACAGTTAACTTGGATGAGTGACTGAGTGATGCTGCTGTTCCCCTAGTAAAGAGAATCCTCCAGTAGTATGCAGGTAAGTTATGTTTGTAGGTATGAACAGTGTAGAGTTGATAGTCGCTCCCTAGAGCATCAGCATGAAAGTTCTTAGCTTAAGGTGGTGTGAGGAGGGAATTGTTTCATTTATGTTGTTCCTTTAGCAATGGTGGTATTTTCTTTGTCACTTCAGTTTCGATTCTTCTGAACCTTTTTCCCAGGGCCCATTTAAACTTTCTGAGCAAAGCTTGACCAATTTTTAGCTGTAGACCCCAGGATGTTCCATGAACACTTTCTGTGTGTCACTAGGAACATTTAAAGTGTTAATTTCCTGGAATTTTTGGACTACTTCTAAACGTTCAGTTGTGAGTTAGGATTTTATCCAGACCCTTTGGAATTTCCTTTTACATGTTTATCACACATCTAAACAGATACCACTTAGGAATCTGAGATGCACAAGTAAACAGCACTTACCTGATTTTTAAAATTTAATTGCGTGTTTACAGTGATAGCTTGCTAGAAAAAAGATATTTCTAGCTGGAGAAGCTTGCAAATAGTTTTTCCTTTCTAGTAATGGATTTATTTTTTGGAATAAATTTGGCCTTTCCCATAGAAAATTCAGTGTGAATTTAATACACGTGAAACTTTAATATAGCCTTAAATGTGTGACTAGTGGATAGAAATGTAATAATCTTTAGGATTTTAGGATGTGGTTAATTTAAGATTATAAACAGAGCTAATAGGTGTAGAGAACAAGACCGAAATCTTTTTCATTTGAAAATGGTTGTATTTACACTTTACTTTTAAAAATAGTTTCTTATTCAATTTCAAATTGTTAATCAGCTAGTAAATGTCTCAAGAATCTGTTACTATAGTTGGAGAAGCTATAGGGAAAAAGGGTTGAGAAGCCATCTTAATTTTATTCCTTTAACTGAAAATAGGAAACCAGGTTATGAAAATACTTTATATCTTTGGGTGTGGGAAATATAGTTTACGTTGTTTGCAGTTTTGTCCATAAAATGATACTCTTAATTAGTACTCTGAAAAAGAGTTGAAACTAAAAGAGATTGTGTATATGACAACATTTTATAAACCAGTAATTTAAGCCAGAGGATGCCATAGAAAGTACTTGTATGCAATAGTCTTCTGACAGTTGGATTCCAAATACTTGATTGGTCTTCATATTTTTGTCATTCATTTAAAGTAAGCAGAATTTGGGTCTGTTAACCCGAAGCATTATGAAACAAAATGGTTTCCTAGGGAACACACCCCTAGGAGTCCAGGACTGATTTTCGAGATCTTAGTTAGTCATGATCTGTTTACAAGGTTGAATTTTGTTTTAAAGGTGCGTAGAACACTGTGGGTTGATGGTAAAGTTATCCACATGAATTTTTAAATCACACTGTTGTTACGTGTAGCATCTTAAAATACCTTAAGGATCAGTTCAAGAGGTCCCCTCACATTTACTTTGTTAAAACAGAAATTCTTTTTAATAATGATTGTGACAAGATTATCTATTATGCTTTTCATATAGACAAATGTTGGTAAAAGGCAGTAAAGCTGGGTGTGTTCTGAGGTAAATGCCATCATTTCATAAAAGAAAAGATTCTCAAAAAAAAAAAAAGTCAGGCTAAATTGATAATTTTCTCTTGGATGTATATGACTGTATGACTGCTACTTACATGCATTTGTTAATATAGTTGACCCTTGAACAATGTTGGGGTTGGGGTGCTGACCCATCATGCCGTTGAAAATCTGCATATAACTTTTAACTCTCTGAAAACTTAACTACTAATAGTCTCTACTGTTACCTGGAAGTCTTATTGATAACATAAACAGTCAGTTAACACACACTTTGTATATGTATTATATACTGAATTTTTACAATGACGTAAACTAGTCAAAAGAAACTTACCAAGAAAATTATAAGGAGGAGAAAATATGTTTATAATTCATTAAATAGAAGTGGATTGTTATAAAGGTCTTCATCCTCATTGTCTTTACGTTGAATAGGCTAAAGAAAAGGAAGGGTTAGTCTTGCTGTCTTGGTGACAGAAACAAATCTGAGTATAAGTGGACCTTTACAGTTGAAACTAATGTTAAAGAATCAACTGTGTATCTTCTGTCTTCAGGCTTTAAGTTGCTACTGACAAAGGTATAAATCTTAGATTTAGAAATAAATTACACAAATTGTGTTAGGTTAGTTTAGGCTAAACTTGTGATGTATTTAAAAAAAGTTTGAATGAAATGTTGAAAAGCTGTCGTACATTATAGACAGAAGACAGTAATAGTCGGGGTCAGAAGCATTATCTTAAGATGGCTGTAACTGGGTGTGTGATTCCATTTCTAAATGTCTCCACTTTTTTTATTCTGCTATAGGTATTAGAGAATGTGTGAATTGGAATTATTTAATATATCTGTTATTTGTAATTGCTTTCTTAAGGCCTTTTGGTTTGACATTTGGTCATTTCATAAATGTGCTGACCTAACTTGTGTCTCTCAGAAGGAAATGCAGCAATTTAGTATGACATCCTTTTTTTTTCTTTGTTGTTTTTTTCTTTCTTTCTTTCTTTTTTTTTTTTTTGAGATGGAGTCTCACTCTGTAACCCAGGCTGGAATACAGAGGCATCATTATAGCTCATCAAAGTCCCAAACTCCTGGACTCACACGATCTTCCTGCCTTAGCTTCCTTTGTAGCTGGGATTATAAGCACACATGACGATACCTAGCTAATTTTTAAATTTTTTGTAAACATGATGTCTTGATATATTGCCCAGGCTGGTCTTGAACTCCTGGACTCAAGCAGTCTTATTGCCTTGGCCTCCCAAATTGTTGGAATTACAGGCATGAGCCACCGTGCCCAGCTTTAGTATGACATTCTTTATTCTTTTAGAAAGCTCTGAGATACTGATGCATCCTTAGAGAAATTACTTCCATTTATTTATTTACTTACTTAAAACAACTTGATAAAATTGGAAAAAGCAGGACCGTAAATACTAAATATATTTGCCATCAGCCCTTTATAGCAAAACTCAGAAATAATAACTGAAGTGGAAATATTTAGGATGTCACTCATCATACATTTTTTTGAACATGCAAATGTGTTTTTTTTTTGAAAATTTAAATATGCAAAGTGCAAATTAAAAGTTTTGGTTAAGTTGTGAATTTCAGAAATTTATCTTGGTTATGGTTTCCTGAAGTTAAAAGGGGTAGAGCATTAGTACATAAATGTTGTTATTCTCTGCCTAAGGGCAAGATCCAATTTTGAACCAGGTCCTGGATTTCCTCTCATCTTAAATTGGAGCCTTTTCTCATTTTGTAGTATAAATCAATTAGCCTTTTGATGCTGTAATTTTATTTATATATGTTGTATATGAGATTTATATCTCTCTTTGTATGCAGGCATTTCACTTCATTTTTGGTCATCCATTTTTGTGTTTCCCTAGCAGCATGTTTGCTTTACCTGTCTTCATCTAGGTTTCTGCATCAGCAGGGTCAGATACATTAGCTGGTTTAATTAAGCTTTCTTTGGGAGTTGTACCTTACTTGCTCTGTTGAGTGTCAGTTTTACCTTCTTTTGGAGCAGGCAAAAGCAGTTCATGGCACAAATGCCAGAAATAGCATGCAAACCACTTTGTAATGTCATGCAAACTAATTTCTGCTATGTCCTTTTCTTAATGCTTGTCAGGGTTACTGTTTACATAAGAGTTAATATTTGGCTTATGAAACTAGTGTCAGATGAGAAATTCAGCATCCTTCCCCACTCCAGAGAAAGAAGATATGGTCATTGTGGACTGCTCTGAAATCTGCCAGCCCTCTATCATAAAAGTTGGTAGAAAAGTTATTATATCTTGATATATACCCCTAATTCATATAAAGGACCAAGAGAGATTAGTTACTCCTGATTTCTTCTGTTAGAAGATAAAGGGAGTTTGGTTTGTATCTATATTAGAGTGATGGGAATGGAGGGTAGGGATGGATGAGGGAGATATTTTACTCTGAGGAAAAATCAGCAGGACTTGGACAGTGACTAGATACAGAGAATTAAGGGAACAGTTGAATCAAACATGACCTCAAGATGTCATTTGGGTCAGTGAAGGTGCCATTGATTGTGGTTGAAGGAGTGAGCTGATTTAGGGACTGGCTGAAGGGGAGTGCGTAGATCAGACTATCAGGGTATGAGACTCAAAAGGCTATGCATGGAGAGAGGTTTTAAGTCAAGCAGCAGGATTCAATGTGGGCTCTGGAAGGCAGAGACACTCAATTTGTCCTTTATTCATCTTGAACAGTCTGGGATGTACCTATTGTCAAATCGAATGAAAATGCTGGCTTCTTCCCTGTAACTCAGTGGTTCTCATCTGGGATTATTTTGCCCACAAGGGACGTTTGGCAATGTTTAGGGACATGTTGGGTTGCCACAACTTAGGATATGCTACTGGCATTCACTGTATAGAGACCAGGATGCTGGTAAGCATGCTACAGTCCGTAAGACAGCATCTTCTACCTTCCCTCGCCACCCCCAAAATTTTCTGGCTTCTGATATCAATGGTGCCAAGATTGAGAAGCACTGTTCTTACAAATGCCTAGAAGTTAACTTCTCTAAGCCTTGGTTTCCTTGTTGTAAAGAGATGATGACTACCTCAGGTTTGTTAGAATTAGATGAAGCAGGGTGTGTACAAGTGCCTGGTATGAAAGAGCTGCTCAGCACATGCTGATTTCCCTTACCTTACCTGATGAATAGATTTAGGGAAATTTTGGTCTTTTAACTGCTAATTTCAAGGCTTCACATATATATATATTTTTTCTGAGAGATGAATGGAATGCCTAGGAAACATAGAGTAGCTTTTATAATCTAAATGCTTTTGTCATGGTTTTATCAAATTATGGTTTTGATTATACTTCGCGTTTGTACTATTTAAAGATTTAGTATTTAGTGTTCACTTAGTAGTAGACAGTGAAGTTAAACCCTTAATACAGATCAATGAAGTTAAACCCTTAAATTTTATTTATTAGCCTGTAAATACATTTTATGTATTATTTATTGCTCACAGAACTGTTATTGTTTGAAAGCAGTTTTACTATTCTTTGAAATCAGGACCAAAATGTACTGAATTATTGCTCATGGAAAATGCTGGAACTCCTGTGTCTGTTACCTTTTTCCTTTTTATCCGTTTATGAATTCTAAGTAGGTCCCTCCCTGAAGTCAGAACTCTTCCTTAGATTTCCTTTTTAGGGCCTCCTTTTTAGGGCCTTCATTAGGTGGCTTTCTTTTGCTTGTCAAGTACCTTTTTACTTTATTTTGTGAGATGTTAATGTTCCCTCCAGTTTTTTGGTGATGTTGGGGACAAGACCACCTATGTTTACATCTCTAATACTGTTCCCTTAGTGATGCATTCCAGTCATAGCCTCAGTGTTTAAAGTCTATTACATGTACATAGTTGTGTGGCATTCTCAGTTTTAGGGAGTCACTGGACTTCTTTGCTGCTATCTCTTTTAAGAAAAAAACTGGTTTACTCTTATTATACATTACTTTCCACATCTGTAGAATGGAATTACCAGAGGTGAAAGTCCTTGAGTTCGGTAAACTATGTATTGGACTTACTAATGTACGTTTTATTAATTGCAGATGGAATTTAGAAATAACATGCCTGTTTTTCATCTTAAATTAAGATTATTTAAATATTCCATTCATTAATTAGTTGGTTAGAAAAAATAGCTTTTGAGGAACACCACTTAAAATGGAAAATAATAATAGAGTACATTTTGTGACAGCAAAGAAATTATCGTTTAACTTAACCCTATAGGATTCGAAGTTGGTAGCTTTAAATGATATTAAGTTGTATTTGATCATCAGCTGCTTTTAAAGGCTTATGTGGCTTCCCATTGTACCTGTAGTTATTTAGGTCTGGAAGCACAGAGTGTTAAGAATGTCACCATAATGTCTTTTCATAAGGATTTGGTTTGCCATAGCCTGTAAAATTAAGTTCACCAATTAGCTGTTTATTAAATGAATGTGATTGGTTATGGGTGGGGGGAGGTATTAGAAAGTATGAAGGAATCTAAAAAAACTTTCTATCTCTCCCCCTCCCTTCTTTCCTTCTGTCCCTCCCTGCCTCCCCTCCCTCTGTCCCTCACTTCCTTCCTTCCATCTCTCTCTCTTCCCTCCTTCCCTCCTTCTTCCCTTCTGCTTCCCTTCCTCCACTCCTCCTTCCCTCGCTTTCTCTGTCTTCTGTATTGCTAATGAAATAATTGTTGCCCACTGAAGGCTTTAAAAACACTAGTTGCATGCTTAATAAAGGATAGCAACAAAATGGACAGGTTTAAAAAATATGTAGACATGATTCCTCTTTCCCCCAGCCTTGTACCGAATTTCTGTCAAACCCAGAATAATTTATACAAACTGATGTATCAGTAGATGGAGTATTATGCCCACTTTTTAATTTAATGATCAAAAAATGCCAAATTCTTTCCAGGGTGGCAGTATAATACAGGTGCAGTTGTTTCACTGCTGAATGTAAATTCAGTTATAGTAGAAAGATTTATGTTCCTTTCAGAGGTTTTTCTAAAATCCTCAAATTACGTTGATTTTAAAAAATTGAAATAACTTTAGACTTACATAAAAGGTATGAAAATAGTACAAAAAGGTCCTGGATAGCCTTTGTCAAGTTTCTCCTAATGTTAACATCTTATATAACCATAATATAATTATTAAAACCAGGAAGTTTACATTTATAAACCATCCTTTTCCTAGTTTAGAATCCAGTTTGGGATCTTACCTTGCATTTAGTTATCATCATCTTAGTCTCCTCCCGTCTCTTGAGTCTTTTTTTCTCCCATCTTTTATAAATGTTACACTTTTGAAGAGTACTGTTATTTTTTAGAATGTTTCTCAATTTGGGGTTGTCAGATCCTTACCCACGATTAGCATGTCTTATGATGGGTGAAGTTAATGTTATCATTTGGTTAAGCCTGTGTCTGCCAGAGTTCTTCATTATAAAGTTACTGTTTTTTCCTTTGCAATCAATAATAAATGGTAATTTTAACCTTGGAGCTGTATAATAATTAGTAATCCCTTTGTAATTAATACCTTCCTCTAGAGGGAAGGTACTGCAAATATCCTGTGTCCCATCATACTTTTCATGGGCCAATTTTGCAATATCCTGTGTTCCATCATACTTTTCATGGGCCAGTTTTGCAATCTATTGATATTTCTTACTGACAGCAGTTACTACTGTGGTCTTTGCTTAATGGCGAATTTTTGATTTCACTCATTCTTACTATATTTGGAATTCTACAATTAAGGAAGTACTGTTCCCTTTTCTTCATTTATTAATTATCCAATTAATTTATTTACATGGCTTTTTGGATATTTTACTTTATGGGTTAAAATCCAGTGTTTGTTGCTCAAGTCATTCTAGCTTTGGTTGTTGAGGGCACTTGCAAATTTGTTCCTGTGTCCTTTCTGCAGTACCCTCCAACATTTTGTGAGCACTAATTTACTTTCTGGTATCAACATGATGTTGTAGGCGTATCTTCTATTTTTCCTGCTTGCACCAGCCATGGAATCAACCATTTTTCCAGGGGAGCTGAGTTCATTTTACTCAAGAATTATATCTAGAAACCAGAATCTGGGTGCCAGGTGTGTTCCATGCTACTGGGTGTCCTTGCTTCTAGGCTCTCTTAGTAGACAGAGCTAGCAATGTATGTGTAGTAAAATGCATGAATACATACATTTTTTATTTTCATATCTATCCAGCTACGTATACAAATTAAAAACTGTGAGTGCCAGCGATGCCTGCCAGCTCTGTTCTCCCACCACGGGGTCCATTTTGGTCTTTTTTCCTATTCAGGCCTTTTCTCTTCTTTGTTACTTCCTTCTCCAAAGGTGAAAAACTTCTCAGCCATAGTATATTGACTGACTTGTTTCATCCGAGTACACACAAACAAAAGTAGTTTCATAATTACTAACCTATTCATTCCCCCTGGTGACAAACACAGTTTTAAACTAGAGTACAGTATTTGTCTTTAACTTTGTAGTATTCTGTTTTCAGAAGTTACTTGGGTTCTTTTCATCCTTGCCTAGGAGTTATGTTAGTCATTTGTAATAAAATTAGGTTCACTTGTTAACTGTTTGTATGGTGTTTTAAGTTCCTCCCACATCCTGTTTCATCACAGCACAGTATCCCTCCCGCATTTGTCTATGATGAAGATCTGCTCTTAAAAGGACTGGATTTGCTTAAAGTTGGGCACAGCTGTAATTGCTTTGCCAGATAGCAGGTAAGTTGAAAGGACCTGTGCTTTGGCAGTCATTCTCTTGGGCTTGCTTGCCTGGATCCTTAGTTACAGCTCTCATTTCTACATCTTTTAAATTTAGGAATTGATATCAGTTGTGGCCCCATAACTGTCAGTGCTTGAAACCGTGTCCATTGACTAAATCTTATTTGTTCTGGATGCACAGTGTTAGACGCACTTGCAGTCTGAATACTAATTCTCTTATAGCTGTAGTAAATAATGAATTAAATTATTTTGCAGATTCTTTTCTTTATTGGGTTTTTCTTTTTTCAGATAGAATCACTTACCACAAGATTTACCATTTTAAAGTGTGTAATTCAGTGGTTTTTAGTATAGTCACAAAGTCATATATTGATATAATTTCAGAACATTTTTATCACCCCAAAAAGAAACTCTTTACCCATTTGCAGTCACTTCCCATTCTCCCCTTTGCCAGCCCCAGGTAAGCGCTAATCTGCTTTGCCTTTATGGATTTGCTTGTTTTGGGCATTTCGTGTAAATGGAGTCATACAATATGTAACCTTTTATGTCTGGCTTCTAGCATGTGTTAGTACTTCATTTGTTTTTGTCATGGAATAATGTTCTGTTGTATGGATATACCACATTTTGTTTATTCACCAATATCTACTTTTTGGCAAAAAATAACACTATTGTGAACATTCATGTTTGGGTTTTTGTGTGTACATGGTTTCAATTTTTTCAGGTGTATACTTAGGAGTAGAAGTGGTGGGTCCTGGTAATTCTATCTTTATTGAGTAACTGCCATAGTAGTTGAACCATTTTTTCGTTCCCACTAGCAGTATATGAGGATTCCATTTAATTAATTTCTCCACATCTTCTCCAGCACTTTTCTGTTTTGTTGCTGTTTTTTTTTTCATTGCATCCTAGTGAGTATGAAGTGGTTTCACATTGTAGGGTTTTTTTTTTTTTTTTTTGAGACAGAGTCTCCCTCTGTCGCCCAGGCTGGAGTGCAGTGGTGCAATCTCGGCTCACTGCAACCTCTGCCTCCCAGGTTCAAGTTCTCCTGCCTCAACCTTCTGAGTAGCTGGGATTACAGATGCGTGTCACCACGCCCAGCTAATTTTTGTATTTTTAGTAGAGATGGGGTTTCACCATGCTGGCCAGGATGGTCTTATCTCCTAACCTCGTGATCTGCCCGCCTTGGTCTCCCAAAGTGCTGGGATTACAGGCATGAGCCACCGCACCCGCCCCTCACATTGTAGTTTTGATTTGTGTTTCCCAAATGACTAATGATGTATCAAGGAGCTTTAGCATGGATTTTCCATGCAAAAGAATGAAGGTGGGCCCTTATCTCACAGCATATGCAAAAATTATTTCTGCACTCTGACTTTTAATCTGTTGGTTTATAAGTCTTTGCTGATGCAGATACCACAATGTTCTAATTACTGTAGGTTTTGTGGCAAGTTTTAAAACTAGGAGGTGTGATGTGCTTATTGGTTATTTGTATGTCTTTGGAGAAATATCTGTTCAAATCTTTTGACCATTTTGTAATTTGGTTATTTACTTTTTTATTGTTGAGTTTGTAAGAGTTCTTTATATGTATGTGTGTACACACATATTTATTCTGGATACTGGATAGGAATATATTCAATACTTGTACCAGTATACAAAGATGTTTACATAAGAGGGTTCACTGCAGCAATGTTTATAAGATCTATATCAGAGATACGGTTTGTAAATATTTCTCCCATTCTGTGGATTGCTTGTTCACTTTCTGAATGGTGGTGTTTACATCAGAAACTTTTAAAATTGTGGTGAAGTTCAATTTATATATGTTTTTCTTTTATCGTTTGCACTTTATATGTCTAGGAAAGCATTGCCTGATTCAGTATGATGGTTATAAGCATTTTATAGTTTAACTTTCACATTTGATCTATTTTGAGTTAATTTTTGCATGTGATGTGAGATAGGGGCCACCTTCATTCTTTTGTGTAGAATATCCAGTTAACCTAGTACTATTTGTTGAAAAGACTATTCTTTCTCCATGGAATATTTTGGCACCCTTGTCAAAAATGAGTTGACCATGAATTATGGTTTATTTCTAGACTCTCAATTCTAGTCTGTTAGCTTATGTCTTTGCTGATGTAAGTACCATAATGTTTTGATTACTGTAGGTTTTGTAGTAGGTTAATTTTGAGACTGGAAGTGTAAGTTTAACAGTGTTTTCTTTTTCAGATTGTTTTGTCTGTTCTGGGTCCCTTGCATTTCTATATGAATTTTAGAATCAGTTTGTCCATTTCTGTATAAAAAAAAAAAAAGAAAGAAAAGAAAAATAGTTGGAATTTGCATAAGCATTGCCTTGAATTGTCCTTTACTTTGAGGATATAATATTCTTACATAGGTACAGACATAAGACTTTTTGAGTACTGTGTTTGGGTGTGACCTGTTCTAGGTAACAAGCATTTCACAGAAGTAGAAAGACGAAAAGATACATGAAAAGATGTTCAGTCTCAGTCATGAAGAAATACAAATTAAAACAAAATTATAATTTTTCACTTGTCATATTGGCAAAGATTAGGGTGTAGTGATGACTAGTGTTGGCTAGATTGTGGGGGAAAATAGAAGCTTCTGAGTTACAAGTTTTTGACACAATCCCTTTGGTTTGGAGATCAGTTGCTATCAGAATAAAAAATATGCACAACCAAAAGTTTCACTTTGAGGAATGTATCCTGTACCGGTACCTGCACAAACGTACCCAGAAGTTTGTACAGGATGTTTACTGCAGCCACATTTGTAATAGCAAAAGACAGGAGTCGGCCTAAATGTCATCAAGAGGACTAGCTAAGATTGAAGTACTACATGTAATGAAATGCCCTGTGAGTCATTAAAAAGAATGAGGCAGGTCAGTATGTAGGATGACATAGAATCCAAGATGTATTGAATGACGAAAGTTGTTACTGTGTTGTTCTATTAGTAATTTAAAAAAAGATACCAGAAATATTTATACATACACCTGCATAGAATATGACTGGCAGTATACACAGAAATAGTTAACAGAGGTTACTTCTGGGCATTAGGACTGGAAATCTCATTAAATCCTTTCTCATTACTTGACTTTTTTAAAAAAACAATGAGCAGGTTTTTATTTTCTGAAAAATCATTAAAAATGGCTTAGTAATGTAAGTAAAATTAAAATTAATACTATTTAGGAATAAGATGTTTGTTTTTTTTCTGTCAGTTTGATTATTTTGTATATAATCCCTGTTGGTTTCCAGAGGTAAATGCATTTTATTGCGATTTTTTTGCTATATGGAAAATGGATTAGAATTAGCTCTTTGGTACAAATATTCAATAGCATTTAGAACCACATTTTTCATTTCTACATATTGTAAGTATGGGAGAAAAAGTTGATTTATCTTTTAAGAGTTGTGATTGTGCTAGTTTTTAATTCATCAAATGAAGAATATTTAAGAATATTTAATTCTTTAAGTGCAAAGAATATTTAAGAATACTTAAGTGCATTGAAGCCTGATTATGCCATTGTTCTTTGGGTTTGTGCCCTGAAACTTAAGGTTCAATGTAGAAGGTAACCATTTCACAGTATCTCCCTTAACTAACAGAGGTTACTAATTCATTTTCAGAAATCTTACTACCACAGGCAATAAGGAGGCAGTGATATCCTTCTGCATTTTGCCAGACCATTCCTAGAATTTTTAACGTTAGAGGGGACCAACTTCCCATCCCATATAAACATGGAAGCAGCATCTTCCCTAGAAACTTTCTGGTGACTGGAAACTTTTATCTGTTGATGCTGGTTCTGTCTTTAGGGAAAATGTCATGTTTCATATAACATATCTTAAAATATTTGAAGGTGCCTGTCACATCCTTTATTTAGAAATCTTTACTGAAATCCAATTAATGGTCAGGTACTACCCTTCATACTTCTGTAGGCCGAACATTCCTAATTCCTTCCACTGATCATCTTTAAGACCTCATTTCCAGAAATGTCACCATAGTATGCCATGCTTGGTAGCAGGCTCTCATGATGCCTTAAACTGAATATAGACTCCTCAAGGTGTGGTTGGGTTGTTGGAAAGTATTCTAGGCTCATTGAATCCCTTGGACTAAAAAGCTGTCTTTCTCATAATCCAGTTTAGGATAATGTTTACCATTTTAGCAATAGGTTTACACTGAGAATGCTTTTGCAGCTATTTAAATGATGTTTGAGGTCAGCTTACCCATGTGTTTATCTGAATTATTATTGTAGAGCCTCAGCATCTGGTGTGTTAGTAGTTGGTTTTTCAGTGTAGTGGAAGGTTTTTATTTATATATTCATATATTTATTTATTTTCAATAGAATTAGGGTCTCCCTATGTTGCCCAGTCTGGTCTCGAACTCCTGGGCTCAAGGGATCCTACTGCCTTGGCCTCCCAGAGTGCTGGGATTACAGGCATGAGCCACGGACATGTAGTAGTTTTTTACATTTATCTCTAATAAGTATACACATGCTTTTATAAATGTTGAGGCGGTATATTGCCTCTTCTCATTGATTCTACCTGATAGGCTTGTTTGAATTTTGTTTTAATTATAAGGCAAGGCGGCTATCCCTCTCCAGCCTAGAGTTAATGTCATCTTGGATAAGTATGTTATTCAGTATTTATCTGAGTTGTTGATAAAATATTAACAGAATAGAGCCTCATGGCACACCTAGTTGTATTGAGTTGTTAATACTGCTGGCTCACCTATCAGAAATTACTCAGTTTAGCTGTGTATTTTCATGTGACAGTGTTTATAAAATGTCTGGTTGGCATCAGAAGACTGTACAGCCTTATTCTTAGACATGGTGTTTTTAAATGATTGTTTTCTACTTTTCAAAAGTTAAAAGAAAAAACTGTAAACATTTTTTTGGTGTATGTATGGTAGAAGAGGAGAAGTGGAAGGATGAGAAGATTCTTTGCACAAAGTTTGCTTTTGGTTAAAGGAAACTGTGTTCTAGATCTTATATCTAGTCTCACTATGCTAAAATTAGTCCTCTGAACTTGATCTACTTTGAAATTTTTGAATTACCTCACTAAATATTGTACAATAAGAAGGAGGGCTTTTAGAGTTATATATTGGTTCAGTTCCTGGCCATATCACTGCCTAGTTTTGTTAGTTTCTGTTTATGTTGGGCACATTATGTCTTTAATCTTTAATTTCCCCATCTAATATAGTAAAAATAATGCCCCCTTCTGAGCGTTTTCTGAGGATTAAATGAAGTATTAGAAATAAAGCAGTCAGCATCAACACTGGCACTTAGCAGCTTAGAAAGGGTAACCCTACTTTTTCCCTCCTCCTCTTCCTACTAGTATTCTTCTTCTTATGTTTTTTCCTCTGACTGCTGCTGTGATAACACAGGCATGACTAAATGTGAAATCAGTAGAGTTTTAGACTTTTTTAAACTCAAAGCTTCAAAATAATAAAAACACCCTATTTCTTGCAGATCCTGTAAGGATAAATAGTTGGTCTTTTAAAACGAAGACCTTATAAATCGTTCTAAGGACGCATGCACACGAGTGTTCATTGCAGCACTGTTTACAATAACAAAGACCTGGAACCAACCCAAATGCCCATCGATGATAGACTGGACAAGGAAAACGTGGCACATATACACCATGGAATACTATGCAGCCATAAAAAATGATGAGTTAGTGTCCTTTGTAGGGACGTGGATAAATGTGGAAACCGTCATTCTCAGCAAACCGACACAAGAACAGAAAATCAAACACCGCATGTTCTCACTCATAGGCGGGTGTTGAACAGTGAGAACACGTGGACCCAGGGAGGGGAGCATCACACACTGGGGTCTGTCGGGGGAAGTAGGGGAGGGACAGCAGGGAGTGGGGAGTTGGGGGAGAGATAGCATGGGGAGAAATGCCAGATATAGGTGATGGGGGAGGAAGGCAGCAAATCACACTGCCATGTGTGTACCTATGCAACAATCTTGCATGTTCTTCACATGTACCCCAAAACCTAAAATGCAATAAAAAAAAAAAAATGAAAGTAACCTGTGAAAGTTTTATAGCTAGACATTTTTGTTCTTCAGTTTAAGGCTTAAGCCATATAGTTTTTTTTTTTTTAACTAGTCAAGTGCAGTAGTGAGAAGGGGGAAAAGAGTAGAATAAGGTATCGGATCTGTAACTGACTGTGAACAATCAGTTGAGATAACTTAGCTGCGTTCAGCCAAGCCATATAGTTTACAAGGAAACATTTATTCAGCTTAGTAATTCATGTTGAATTACTTTTCGCTACTTCATGTTGAATAATATCATTTTGGGGTGTCTTTGTCTTTGTCTTTTTGGGGGGCGGGGATAGGGTCTTGGTATTTTGCCCAGGTTGGGCTTGAACTCTTGATCCTCCACTTTAGCCTCCTAAGTAGAGGATGTCTTTGATTATATCTTAATAAAAGGACCAGAAGTTGAAGCAAGGAATTAAAAACATAGATACGAACATACTAATATATTTTAGGCAAGTAGTTGTCTATGAGTGAGTAACCTGCTTGACTAGGATTTTGATTGCCCATCCCTTTTATCTTCTACCTCCTTATCTCATAGTATACTTTGAGCATGAGAACATGGGGAACAAAAATTTCAATAGAAGAAGCCCAGTTATATGTGAACAAGTATGAGAACCTTCTGGATATTCTGCAGTTGTTACAATACAGAGCAAATAGAGCATCAGCATTTACGGGAAAGCAGTTGGATTGCTGAATCTTCTTTGACTTGTTTGTTGCTTTGGATGAGAAGAGGGTTCTTCTCCTACCTCTTGCTAAAGATTGGGAAAGAAAATTGTTAATTGTGAACTTACGGTATTAAATTGTTCTTTTTTTTTTTCTGAGATGGCGTCTCACTCTGTTACCCAGGCTGGAGTGCAGTGGCGTGATCTTGGCTTACTCTAGCCTCCACCTCCAGGCAAGTGATTCTCCTGCCTCAGCCTCCCAAGTAGCTAGGATTATAGGCACCTGCTACCACGCCCAGCTAATTTTTGTGTTTAAACATATACATATATATAAATACAAAATCATACATATTTTTGAGACGGAGTCTTGCTCCATAGCCCAGGCTGGAGTACAATGGCGCGATCTTGGCTCACTGCAACCTCTGGCTCCCAGGTTCAAGTGATTCTCCTGCCTCAGCCTCCTGAGTAGCTGGGATTACAGGCATGCACAACCTTGCCCAGCTAATTTTTGCGTTTTTAGTAGAGACGGAGTTTCACCATGTTGGTCAGGCTGGTCTCAAACTCCTGACCTTGAGATCTGCCCACCTCTGCCTCCCAAAGTTGTGGGTTTATAGGCATGAACCACTGCACCCAGCCTCATTTTTGTAGTTTTAGTAGAGACAGGGTTTTGCCATGTGGGCCAGGCTGATCTCGAACTCCTGACCTCAAGTGATCCGCCCACCTTGGCCTTCCAAAGTCCCGGGATTACAGATGTGAGCCGCCGCTCTGGCCTAATTCATTCTTAATTATAGGAATATATAGTTTTTGTTTAGAGATAATAGTGTTAGTTGAAAAATTAAGGAAAAGGTCTGGTTGCTTAGCTTAGTTTTTCATTTATCCTTTCATTTAACAGTTATTGAGTACCAGGTATATGCCAGGCATGGTCATTGTTGGTTTGTGTGACCTGCAGTTCTTGTAGCTATTGAGTTTATAGTGTAGTTGAGAGAAAAAGACATGTTTGGAGGAGCAGTGATAGCTAAGTGGTAGGGGTCTGGGGGGTGAGTAATTGGTTCAGGGTTGTCTCGAGACATCACAAAAAGCTCATAGAAAGAATGAGGCCTAAAAGTTTAGTGTAGAATATGGAGTGTGAAGGCTGGATCTCGTCCTTGCCTGCAGAAATGTGCTACAAGCATTTCAGGCAAAGGAACTCGTTGGTGGACCTCCCCCTACATATGCCACCTCAGTAGTGTGGTTTTGGAATTTATATTTAACCATTTATATTTAGCCTGAGGTGTTCTGAGTCAGTGCAAATCCAGTGTCACTAAATAAAAGACTTATGTATGTTAATAATAGAGGATTAGCCATCCTTTTATATGAAGGACAGCATTACTAGGACATGTAAAGCAAACTTATTTGTGACAACAGACCATTTGGGTATAGTTAATAAACAGTGTTCTTATGGTCTTCTATTAAGTAACATTCCTTTTAGAGATATTCATGGAGTATGAGTGTTTAAAGTGAGGTGGAGGCCAGGTGTAGTGGCTCACACTTGTAATGAGGCTGAGGCGGGTGGATTGCCTGAACAACACTGTGAAACCGCGTCTCTATTAAAATACAAAATTTACCCAGGTTTGGTGGCACGTGCCTGTAATCTCAGCTACATTAGAAGCTGAGACAGGAGAATCACTTGAACCTGGGAAGCGAAGGTTGCAGTGAGCTGAGATTGCAGCACTGCACTCCAGCCTGGGCAACAGAGCAAGACTCCATCACAAAAAAAAAATAATAAATGAAAATAAAAATAAAGTAAGGTGGAAACTATGATTTCCTTGGAGGATGGGCCCAAAAGGTGATTGATTAGTAGGATTAAAGCTTAAATTTTTGCTTAAATTTATATTTTTTTCTTCTTTTTTTTTTTTTCCCAAAGTCATTATGTATTACTGCAGTTCCAATTTATTTTACCTTAGGAGGAAAACAGCTGGTACCATTGCAGGCAGAATTCAAGTTCCTGATCAATGAAGTGGAGGACTGTTTGAATCTTTAATGTCTACTTTTATGTGTAACTTGACCCCTTAGTTCTCTTTTGGTTTTCTTTTTTTTATGCAGCTACTCAACAGCTCAGTTTTTCTTTTTCTTTTTTTAATTCAGCCCTCAGTTTTCTTTATCTTTTTATTGTCCAAAAACCACACAAATGGTGTTTTCTTGCCCACCTTTCTTACTCATGTTGAGGATTGGTTTTTCTTAACATGGCTTTTGCAAGTCAATGTGTACTGACTGATCTCGCTTCCCCTGATTTTATCCTTAAAGCAGCTAAGATCATTGGTTTCCAGAAAGGAAGTACACACAAGTTCCTGACTTGCGATGGTTTGACTTAGGATTTTTCAGCTTCACGATGGTGTGAAAGCAATAAGCATTCAGTAGAAGCTGTACTTCTGTTTTTTACTTTCAGTACAGTATTATTTATTAAATATGTGAGATAGTCAACACTTTATAAAATAGACATTGTATTAGATTATTTTGCTCAACTATAGGCTAATGTAAGTGTTCTGAGTGCGTTTAAGATAGGCTGTGCTAAGCTATGATGTTCGCTTCAGTAGGTTAGGTGTATGAAATGCATTTTTGACTTGTTACTTTCAACTTATGATGGATTTATTGAGATATCTCATTGTGGTTGAGGAGCATAGTGGATTCTATGAAGATAAACTTTACTAGGTAAAAGACATTTTTTTTCAAAAGCAGATTAGTAATATGTTGTGAATGCCTTTGGATTTGTTTTATGTAAGTAAGCCTTTAGATTTTGTTGTATTATAGATGGTTTGCAGTTGTGTTTAACACAACATTTGGGAATGAGTGCCAGACTATTATTTCTGAATCCTGCTTACATGGTAGTGTGTGCTAAAAATTAAGATGTAACACTTTTGCTTTTATTTTACTTTGAGATTTAAAAACACTGCTAAAACTTGGTATCAGATAGGTGAAAACTTTTTTTTGTACTTGCAAAAATATTCTCTTAAAAATATTGTGGTAAAGAGATCTATCCTCTTAATGAATTTTAAAGTATACATTATTGTTGGCTGTAGGTACAATGTTGTACAGCAGTTCTCTAGTGCTTGTTCATCTTGCTTGACTAAAACTTTATGACCCTTGATTAGTCACTATCCATTTCCTTTTCTCCTAGGCTCCGCTAACCATCATTCCTCTCTTTGATTTTTATGAATTTGTATTATTTTAGATACCTTATACAAGTGGAGGTATGCAGTGATTTGTCTTTTTGTGACTGGCTTATTTCACTTAGCATAGTGTACTCAAGATTCATCCATGTTGTGACATTCTGTAGAATTTCTTTTTTTTTTTTTCCCAAGCTGAAGTTTTATTTGAAGTGCAAAAGAAATGGTTCCCAAAAAATGCTGGTGAATAAAGCAAAAGGATACGATACAACGCTCTCTTCATATGAGCTAGCCAGCCTATCCGAGTACAGTGCTGGCAGAATTTTGCAGTAGTTTAGAAAGATCATCTGTGCCTAGATTATGAAGAAATTCTCAGAGTGTGATGCTTATTTCTGGGTTTACACCTCACTGGGCATGAACAAGAGCCCCTGCTCCTTGGCCGTAGACAAATACCCTGGGCTCAGAATTCTTTGCATAGCACCCTTTACAATAGATTTCGTCTTCTTTCTCATTCAAAGTTCTTGATTCAAGACTCTTCCCACACTTTGCACATCGTAAATAGTGTTTGTGCCAGGGCTTTCCAGCTCCAATTATCTTCTCGCAGCACATATGGACTCCCCACATCTGGAACACTTCTCAGCACCTTTGTATTTCTGAGCTAATTTAGAAGTCTTTGGATTTGTTGTAAGCCTGTGAGGCAGAACACTCTCTGGCTTGATGCCCAGTGTCTCCCCACGTGTGCCAGCACCCTGGCTGTAAACCGTAGCCTTTTGGCCCATGCATCTTTCCATAGCAGGATTTGCAGTAGATCTCTTATTTGCAAATTGTCACTGTTGTGCTGTCTAAATTGTTCTGCAAACCATACATAGAAAGCAACAGCAGTGGCAGCTCCTGCCATCACACTGCACCTCTTTGGCATGGTACACGGTCCTCCCGCAGGTCCCACACTTATTTCCACCTCTCCACACAGGCATTTTGAGTCGGAGGCAGGAACATGCACCACAGGCGGAGCTAGCAAGGCTGGGCTGGGCTAGAGGGAAGATCCAGGGAGTCTGAGATCCCTAGTATTCCTCCTCCCCTCCCCTATTTTCCCTCCCCCTCCTCTACTCTCCCTCCCCTATACTCCCCTCCCCTCCCCTCTCCCCCACCCTTCTCCTTCCCTCTTCTCCCTTCCTCTCTCCTCCCCTCCCCCCTCCCTTCTCCTCCCCTCCCCTCCCTTCTCCTCCCCTCCCCTCCCCTTCTCCTCCCCTCCCCTCCCTTCCCCCTCCCCTCCCCTCTCCTCCCTTCTCCTCCCCTCCCCCTCCCTTCTCCTCCCCTCCCCTCCCTTCTCCTCCCCTCCCCTCCCCTCCCCCTCCCCTCCCCTCTCCTCCCCTCCCCTCTCCTCCCTCCCCTCCCCCTCTCCTCCCCTCCCCTCCCTTCTCCTCCCCCTCCCCTCCCTTCTCCTCCCCTCCCCTCCCTTCTCCTCCCCTCCCTCCCCTCCCCCTCTCCTCCCCTCCCCTCTCCTCCCCTCCCCCTCCCTCTCCTCCCCTCCCCTCCCTTCTCCTCCCCTCCCCTCCCTTCTCCTCCCCTCCCCTCTCCTCCCCTCCCCTCCCTTCTCCTCCCCTCCTTTCTCCTCTCCTCCCCTCCCCTCCCTTCTCCTCCCCCTCCCCTCCCTTCTCCTCTGTTCCCCTTCCCTTTGTTGCCCTCTCTTCCCCTCCCTTCTTGTTGCCCAGGCCAGAGTGCAGTGGTGCAATCTCAGCTCACTACAACCTCTGCCTCCCAGGTTCAAGTGATTCTCCTGCCTTAGCCTCCTGAGTAGCTGGGATTCCAGGCTCTTTGCTCACACCCGGCTAATTTTTGTAGTAGAGTTGGGGTTTCACCATGTTGGCCACGCTGTTCTCAAACTTGACTGCAGGTAATCCTCCTGCCTCTGACTTCTAAAGTGCTGAGATTACAGGCATGAGCCACCAAGCCCAGCCTAGAGTTTCTTTTTAAGGCTACATAGTATTCCATTGTACATATATACTGCATTTTAAAAATCCTTTCATCTCTTGGCGTACATTAGGTTTCTGCACCAGTCACTGTCACATTGTGAATAGTGTTGTGGTGAATATTGGAATGCTGATATCCCTTTGAGATCCTGATTTTATTCTCTTGGTGGTGCAGTCTTGGCTCACAGCATACCCCAAAATGGGACTGCTGTGTATATATAGTAGTCCTGTTTTTAAATTTTTGAAGAACCTTCATACTTTTTTGCATAGTGGCTGCACCATTTTGCATTCCCACCAACAGTGTTCCAATTTCTTCACATCTTCACCAACAGTAATTGTGTTTTGTTGTGTTTTGGTTTTTTTGATAATAGTTATCCTTACAGGTGTGATGTAATACTGCATTGTGGTTTTGATTTGCATTTCCCTAATAGTTAATGATGAACATCTTTTCATGTGCTTACTGTCCATTTGTATATCTTTGGAGAAATGTCTGTTGATGTCCTTAGCTCATTTTTTTAGTTGAATTATTTGTGTTTTTTACTGTTAAAATATAGGAGTTCTTTGTATATTTGGTGAGTAGTACCTTGTCGGATACATGTTTGCAAATATATTCTCTCATTCCATAGGTTGCCTTTTTTCTCTGTTGTTCCTTTTGCTGTGTAGATGCTTTTTAGTTTGATGTAGTCCCATTCATTTATTTTTGTTTTGGTTGCTTATGTTTTTGGTATTAAATCCTTGAGATAATCAACACCAGTGTCACGAAGCTTTTACTGTATGTTTTCTTTTAGGAGTTTTAGTTTCATGTCTTATGTTTAAGTTATTAAATCATTTTTAGTTGATTTTTGTGTATTATGTAAGGAAAGGGTACAGTTTTGTTGTTTTTTTGTTTTAGGTTTTTGCATGTAGATACGAAGTTTTCCTGATGACATTCCTTTCCTCATTGTTTATTCTTGGCATCTTTGTTGAAGATCAGTTGACCATATGTGTGTGGACTTATTTCTAGGTTCTCTTTTGTGTTCTTGTGGGTCGATATGTCTGTCTTTATGCCAGTACCATACCCGTTTAGATTATGGTAGCTTTGTAATATTAATATATTTTGAAATCAGGAAACATGATGCCTCCAGCTTTGTTCTTTTACAAGATTGATTTGGCTATTTATGGTCTTTTGTGGTTCTATATAAATTTTAGAATTGTTTTTATATTTCTATAAAAAATGCCACTGGGATTTTAATAGAGAATGCATAGAATTTGTAGATCACTTTGGGTAATATGGGCATTTTAAAAATATTAAGTCTAACAGTCTGTGAACATGGATGTCTCTCTGTTTTTTTGTGTGTCTTATTTAATTTCATTCATCAGTGTTTTGTAGTTTTCAATGAACAAACCTTTCACTTCATTTAAGTTTGTTCCTAGGTAGTTCTTTTTTTTTATTGTAAATGAGATTGTTTTCCTAATGTCCTTTTCAGATTGTTAGTGTATAGAAACATTACTGATTTTTGTATTTTGATTATGTATCCTGCTACTTAATTTATTACTTCTAACAGTTTTTTAAAAATGGGATCTTGAGAGTTTTCTAATATATATCATTAAGTTGTTGGCAAAGGGACAATTTTTTTTTTTTTTTTTTTTTTTTTTTTGAGATGGCGTCTCATTCTGTTGCCCAGGCTGGAGTGCAGTGGTGCAATCTTGACTCACTGCAGCCTCCACTTCCCAGGTTCAAGTGATTCTCCTGCCTCAGCCTCCCAAGTTGCTGGGATTATAGGTGCCTGCCAATTCGCTGGGCTAATTTTTGTATTTTTAATAGAGATGGGATTTCACCATGTTGGCCAGGCTGGTGTGGAACTCCTGATCTCAAGTGATCTGCCCACCTCGGCCTCCCAAAGTGCTGGCATTACAGGCGTGAACCACTGCACCTGGCCCAAAAGGGGCAATTTTACTACTTCCTTTCTGATTTGGATGCTATTTATTTTTTATATGTTATTAAACATTTAATTTATTGTTTAATTGCTTTGGCTAGGATTCTAGTACTGTGTTGAATTTAAGTAGTGAGAGTGGGCATCCTTGCCTTGTTCTAATCTTTCAGGAAGAGTTTCTGTTTTTTGCTATTGAATGTAATATTGGCTGTGGGCTTTTCACATATGGTCTCTATTGTGTTACTTTCTTTTTATTCCTAGTTTGTAGAGAGTTTTTATAATGAAAGGGTGTTGAGTTTTGTCAGATGCTTTTTCTGCATCTGTTGAGATGATCATGTGATTTTTAGCTTTGATTCTGTTAATGTGGTGTATCACATTAATACATTTTTAATGTGTAGAATCATCCTTGCATCACAAGGATAAATCACACTTAGTCATGGTGTAGGATGCTTGTAATGTATTGTTGGATTTGGTTTGCTAGTATTTTGTTGAGGATTTGCATATATGTTCATCAAGTATATTGGCTTGTTTTCATTTGGAAGTGTTGTACCCTTTTCGTTTTTTTGAAAGCGTTTAAGAAAGATTGGGGTTAATTCTTTAAATGCTTGATAGAATTCACCAGTGAAGCCATCTGATCCTGGGCTTTCTTGTGTTGGGAGGTTTGTGATTGCTGATTCAGTCTTCATACTAGTTGTCGATCTGTTGAAACTTTATTTTTTTTTTTTATGATTTCAGTCTTGATAGGTTGTATGTTTTTAGGAATTTATCCATTTCTTCTAGGTTATTCAGTTTGTTAGTGTGTAATTGCTGATAGTCTTTTATGAATTTTTTAATTTCTGTTGTAATGCATCAGTTGTAATGAGTCTTTTCTCATTTCTGATTTTATTTGAGTTTTCTTTTTCTTAGTGTAGCAAAGGATTTGTCAAGTTTTGTTTCTTTTCAAAAACCGAGTGTTTTTTATTTTATTTTATTAATTTCTGCTCTGATCTTTGTTATTTTTTTTTCTTCTAGCTATGGACTTAGTTCTTTTTCTAGTTCCTTGAGGTATAAAGTTAGATCGTTTATTTGAGATTTTTTTTTTTTCCGGAAACTGAACTTGAACCTTTTTATTTGTTGATATTTTATTTATTTCATTTCAGTAATTTTTGGGGAAGGGTGATTTTTGGTTACATGGATAAGTTATTTAGTGGTGATTTTTGAGATTTTAGTGCACCTGTCACCCAAGCAGTGTTCACTGTACCCAATGTGTAGTCTTTTACTCCCTCACCGCCTGCCACTGTTCCCCAAATCCCCAGAGTCCATTGTATTATTCTTATGCCTTCGTGTCCTTCATAGCTTAGCTCCCACTTAAAATGAGAACATGTGATACTTGGTTTTCCCTTCCTGAGTTACATCACTTAGAATAATGTTTTCCAACTTCATGTAGGTTACTGTGAATGCCATTATTGTGTTCTTTTGTATGGCTGAATAGTATTCCATGGTGTATATACACCATATTTTCTTTATGTACTCATTGGTTGATGGCCATTTAGGCTGGTTCCACATTTTTGCACTTGTGAATTGTACTCTTATAAACATGCATGTGCAAGTGTCTTTTCATACAATGACTTCTTTTCCTCTGCATAGATAACCAATAGTGGGATTGCTGGATCAAATGGTAGTTCCAGTTTTAGTTCTTTAAGGAATCTTCATACTGTTTTCCATAGTGGTTTTACTAGTTTATATTATCACCGGCAGTATAAGAGTGTTCCCTTTTCACGACATCCATGCCAACATCTATTTTTTGTTTTTTGATTTTTAAATTAGGGCCATTCTTGCAGGAGTAAGTATCTCATTGTGATTTTGATTTGCATTTCCCTGGTAATTAGTGGTGTTGAGTGTTTTTTAAAATACATTTCTTGGCCATTTGTATATCTTCTTTTGAGAATTGCCTATTCATGTCCCTTGCCCACTTTTTAATGAGATTATTTTCTTTTCCTTGCTGATTTGTTTGAGTTCCTTGTAGATTTTGGATATTAGTTCTTTGTCAGATGCATAGTTTATGAGTATTTTCTCCCACTCTAGGGTTTGTCTGTTTACTCTGCTGATTATTTCTTTTGCTGTGCAGGAGCTTTTTAGTTTAATTAGGTCCTGTCTATTTGTTTTTTGCTTTTTTGTTGCATCTACTTTTGTGTTCTTGGTCATGAACTCTTTAGTTAAGCCAATGTTTAGAAGAGTTTTTCTGATGTTATCTTCTAGAATTTTTATGGTTTCAGTTCTTAGATTTAAGTAGGTCTTTAATATTGAGTTGATTTTTATATAAGGTGAGAGATGAGGATCTAGTTTCATTCTTCTGCATGTGGCTTGCCAATTATCCCAGCACCATTTGTTGAATAGGGTGCTCTTTCTCTATGTTATGTTTTTGTTTGCTTTGTTGAAGATAAGTTGGCTGTAAATATTTGGCTTTATTTCTGGGTTCTCTATTCTGTTCCTGTTGTCTATATGCCTGTTTTTATGTCAGTACCATGCTGTTTTGGTAATTACAGCCTTGTTTTATAGTTTGAGGTTAGGTAATATGTTACCTGCATATTTGTTCTTTTTGCTTAGTCATACTTTGGCTGTGTGGGCTCTCTTTTGGTTCTATATGATTTAGGTTTTTTGTTTGTTTGTTTTTTTGGTTCTGTGAAGAATGATGATGAAACTTTGATGGGAATTGCCTTGAATCTGTAGATTGCATTTGGCAGTATGGTCCTTTTCATGATACTGATTCTACCAATCCATGAGGCATGGAATGTGTTTCCATCTGTTTGTGTTATATATGATTTCTTCTGGCAGTGTTTTATAGTTTTCCTTGTAGAGATCTTTCTCTCCCTTGGTTAGGTATATTCCTAATTATTTATTTATTTATTTTGCAGCCATTGTAAAAGGGATTGAGTTTTTAACTTTGATTTTCGGCTTAGTCATTGTTGGTGGATAGCAGTGCTACTGGTTTGTGTACATGGATTTTGTATCCTGAAACTTTACTGAGAATTTATTTATCAGATCTAGGAGCTTTTTGATGAGCCTTTACGGTTTTCTAGATATATGATCATATCATGTGTGGACAGTGACAGTTTGACTTCCTCTGTACTGATTTGGATGCCCTTAATTTCTTTCTCTTACCTGATTGTTCTGGCTGAGACTTACAGTACTACATTGAATAGAAGTGGTGAAAGTAGGCGTCTTGGTTTTGTTCCAGTTATCAGGGGGGAATGCTTTCAACTTTCCCCCTGTTTAGTATACTGTTAGCTGTGGGTTTGTCATAGGTGACTTTTATTACCTTGAGGTGTGTGTCCCTTCTATGCTGATTTTACTGAGGATTTTAACCATCAAGGGATGCTGGATTTTGTCAAATGCTTTTTCTGTGTCTATTGAAATGATTATATGATTTTTGTTTTTAATTCTGTTTATGTGATGTATCGTATTTACTGATCCTGCATCCCCTGGTATGAAACCCACTTGATCATGAAAATACTGTGCTTCTGCCCTTTATGTCTTTTTTTAAACTGTTGTTTCTTTGAAGTCTGGTTTGTCTGATATAAGAGTAGCTGCTCCTAGTAGGGGCATGGTGGCTCACACCTATAATCCCAGCACTTTGGGAGGCAGTGGTGGGTGGATCACTTGAGGTCAGAAGTTTGAGACTAGCCTGGTCAACATGGTGAAACCCGGTCTCTACCAAAATACAAAAATTAGCCAGGTGTGGTGGCGGGCCCTGTAATCCCAGCCACTCGGGAGACTGAGACAGGAGAATCACTTGAACCCAGGAGATGGAGGTTGCAGTGAGCCGAGTTGCGCCACTGCACTCCAGCCTGGGTGATGAAGTGAGACTATCTCAAAAAAAAAAAAAAAAAAGAATAACTCCTTCTGTGCTTGCTTTTGCTTTTCATTTTCATGAAATATGTTTTTCCATCTCTTTACCTTAAGTTAATATGAGTTTTTATGTGTTAGGCAAGTCTCTTGAAAACAGCAAATACTTTGTTCGTGGATTTTTATCTATTTTTTCCTTTCTCTATCTTTTAAGTGGAGTATTTAGGCCATTTATTTTCAACGTTACTATTGAGATGTGAGGTACTGTTCTTTTCATCATGCTAGTTTTCCCTTAATCCCTTAGCTATTTTTTATTACATCATAGTTATATAGGCCCTGTGACAGATATGCTTTAAGGAGGTTCCATTTTGGTGTATTTTGAGGTTTTGTTTCAAGATTTAGAGCTTGTAGTGCTGGTTTGGTAGTGGCAAATTCTCTCAGCATTTGTTTGATGAAGACTTTATCTCTCCTTCATTTATGAAGCTTAGTTTTGCTGGATAAAAAATTCTTGGCTGTTAATCGTTTTGTTGAAGGAGGCTAAACATAGGACCCCAGTCCCTTCTTACAGGGTTTCTGCTGACAGATATGCTGTTAATCTGGTAGGTTTTTCTTTATAGGTTACCTGATAGGTTTGCCTCACAGCTCTTGAGATGTTTCCTTCGTCTTAACTTTAGATAACCTGATGACTGTGCCTAAGCAGTCTTTTTGTGATGAATTTCCCAAGTGTTCTTGAGTTCTTGTATTTGGATGTCTAGATCTCTAGCAAGGCTGGGGAAGTTTTCCTTGTTTATTGCCTCAATATGTTTTCCAAACTTTTAGATTTCTCTTCTTCCTCAGGAACACCAATTATTCTTAGGTTTGGATTTTTAACATAGTCTCAACCTTCTTGGAGGCTTGGTTTATTTTTTTAAAGTTATTTTTCTTTATATTGATGGATTGGGTTAATTTGAAAGCCTTGTATTCTGTCTCTGAAGTTCTTTCTTCTGCATGTGCAATTCTTTTGCTGAGACTTTCCAGTGCATTTTGCATTTCTCTAAGTGTGTCCTTGATTTCCAGAAATTGTGGTCATTTTTATTTATGCCATTTCAGTGAAGCATTTTCCTTTCATATCCTGTATCATGCTTTTGATTTCTTTGGGTTAGACTTGAGCTTTCTCTGGTGCCTCCTTGATTAGCTTAATAATTAATTGACCTTCTAAATTCTTTTCTGGCAATTCAGAGATTTTGTCTTTGTTCAGATCCATTGTTGGTGAGCTGGTATGATTTTTTGGTGGTGTTAAAGAACCTTGTTTTGTCATATTAGCAGAATTGTTTTTCTGGTTCCTTCTCTTTTGGGTAGACTATGTCATAGGGAAGATCTGGGATTCAAGGGCTGCTATTCAGATTCTTTTGTCCCATGGGGTGCTTTCTTGATGAGGTGTTCTCCCCTTCCCCTAGGAATGGAGCTTCCTGAGAGCTGAACTTAGTAATTGTTTTTGCTCTTCTGGTGTAGTCGCCAAGTGGAGCTACTGGCTTCCAGGCTACTACTGGGGAGTGTCTATAAAGAGTCCTGTGATGTGATCCATTTTCAGGTCTTGCAGCTGTGGATACCTGGACCTGTCTCGTGGAGGTAGCTGGGGAGTGAAGTGGACTCTGAGGGTCCTTGGTTGTGTTTTCTTTTAGTGTGCTGGTATTACGTTGGTTGATCTTTAGCTGGGAGGTGGCGCTTTTAAGAGCTCATCAGTTGGGGTGCTATAGGGAGGATGCAAACTTGCCCTAGAGACACCTGGTCAAGTATTCGGATTTCTCAGGCAGTGGGCAGGGCCATAGAGCTCCCGAGATGATGACCTTTGTCTTTGGCTACCAGGGCAGCTAGAGAAAGACCACCAGGTTGGGGCAGGAATAGGTGTGTCTGAGCCTCTCCTTGGGCCGGCTTGCTGCTGCTGCTGTTCGAGATGGGGCGTGGTTCCCAGTCCAATGGAGTTATATTCCCAGGGGGATTATGGCTGCCTCTGCCGAGTGATACAGGTCACTAGGGAAGTGAGGGAAAGCTGGCAATTATAGACCTGACCTTGCTCCTATGCAGCCCGCAGTCCTAAAAGCTGGTCTCACTCCCACCATGCCTCCCCAACATCACTGAGTCCTTTTCCAGGCAGCTGGTTACCAGGGTGGAGAACTTGCCCCAGACCACAAACCTCTGCCTTGAGAAAGCAAACAGACTCAGAGTTTTTAGGCATCTCAGGGAACCTGCAGCAGTGATCCAGTTTCTTCAAAGGGTCTGTGGTTTCTCTGGGCTTTCCCGGTTTGTTCCTGTGGTAGTTCTTGTAGCAAAGGTTCATGATGTGAGTCTCCACATGCTGCTCTGTTCGTCAGAGCACGAGGTACTGTAGCAGGAGCAGCTGTGGGAAACGGGTCTCTTGGACACCGAATATGGAAGGAAGGAGTTTAATTCGGCCGGGAGCAAGGTGGCATAGTTACCTTAACAGCCAAGCTCCCCCTAACAAAGGAAGGTTCCTTCTTTATATAGGCTTATACTTTAGATGTTACAGGTGGAAGAATCTTAGGTTTATAGCTTAACATATGAAAAGGGTCTCAGTTTACAGTCTTAGGAATTACTTGTGAAAAGGGTTTCAGTTTACATTCTTAGGAATTCCATATGAAAAGGGTTTTAGTTTACAGTCTTGGGAATTACATATGAAAAGGGCTACGGTTTACAGTCTTAGGAATGAAAAGGGGAAGTTTATAGTCTTAGGAATTACATATGAATAGGGCTACTGTTTACAGTCTTAGGAATGAAAAAAAAAAGGGAAAGTTGACCTGAGATGCCTGGGTCTCCCTCTCTGAGTACAAACTAGTCCTGCCTTCTATCCACCATCTTAATCTGAGCATCTGGAGATAGTCTTGAATAACGAGTATCTACCTACAAATTTCAAGCGTGGAATGAGACAAATAGCCGTAAAAACAAACACGAAAACCTAATAGCAAAACCACTCCAATGAGGACAAAGGTTTTCAAAAAGTACTTGGACTGGAAAGCCTAGATGATACTAAAACATTAAATACAATAGTGTATCTGATACCCAGTTTGTTTAAATATATGGGACAACCAGATCATTTTAACTGCTCTGGCTAATCCTTATTTCTATATATATGTAGACAAATCTAGCACTGCTATATAGTAATAACTACTGATATACTGTTTTGTCCTTTAAAATGTACCTGCCATACTAGGCTCAAACTATCAAACCAAGTTTTTCTGTTAAGGCTAGGAATGTCATGTGTATGCAGGGATGAGAACCTTATCACACACACTCACACTCAAATACCAGGTCTCTCAGCCCTTGGGTGTCACCTTCCAACTCCATGTTTATTTTATGCCATGCTATCTTTATATGTGTCCTTTCACAGTTTTCCTATTATGTGAAACAGTAAACACCTCAACACATTTGCACCTGGTTTTGGTTGCCTGGTATTATTCTTGTGTGCAGTGAAACCAGTAAGCAAGTACATATAACAGGAATTATACCATCTTGGTAGAAAACAGACATAAAAAACACAGATGTGCAGATTGTACCAGTAATCTCAAGGAGCCACCTCTTCAGTCTATAGCAGAAGTCTACTTGCCACATCAGATCCTTTTACCCATCACCTCTATTCTTGAACCCCAAAGCAGGGCCAGTGCTTTTAGTTTTGTACCTGGTGTCCTCAAAGTGAATAAGAGATTTTATTGATCTCTTTGTCACTGTAGGCAGTGTAAATATATTCGATTCTTCTTAATTTTGTTTTATGATCTCACAAGATAAAATAACCATGTCAACTATTTCAATTCTCATTGTTGTAAGATTTAAATCATTCTGGGGGGAATCTTCTCCAATGTTTTACTTAGGAATGGATCAGTGAAGTCTTTCCCCTGTCATTGTTTTATAGATTTTAAATAAGGGTGTTTCAGTGGCTCTAAAATGTGTGTGGCTTTTGTAAAATTCCTAATCTTTCCTCCAAGTCTTTACATTTCTTAATTATGTAAAAATATTATGCTGTAAAATAAGTTCAGTAATTTGTAGTGAAGAAATGTCTCCAATTTCTTCAGATATTTGTTAACCAGTATCTTCTCATTAAACGTGGAAAAATACTACTGATCCTTGCTTTAAAGTATTTAAATGTCCAACAGTACTTTTTAAATAAATGAGATTAGAAAACATGAATTTGGTTGTTCCAGAAACTGGGTCACACTGGGAGAATACTTTTTTCCCTCAGCGATTTAACATTTTTTTTGGAGTCAATGCAAAAAGTCTTTGTGCGTACAGGCCTCCGTAGTGACATTCTAATGTAATAGAATCTTCTTTGATTTCATTTGCTTAAAGATACTGCTTTAAATGTTTTAGGGAAATATTTTATCCTAAAAAGGTTAATTATCCAGGGTTGAAAAGATCTTACGTGAAAGCTTAAAAACTTGTATCTTGGCAGTAAAATGATCATTTTAGTTTCACTATCTTAATCAGGTGGATGTGTGGCAATTCAAGTGTTTTCATCTCATAAGTTTCAATAGTGGATAGCTTTTGTCTCCCTTCTATTTTAACTCAAAGCTTTCTGTCTGTAAAGAATCTCAGCTTAGGACTCAAAACAAGTCTGTATTGAGGATTTATTTCTGGAATTGTGTTAAACAGTTTTCCGTAGATACAGATACTTACTTAGGAAGCTGCATCAAGTAGGTACTTTGAATACTACTCTCCTGTGACTAACTCTGCTTGTTCACAGCCTTCCCCACCCTTCCACCAAGCCCCCCTTCACTTACCTGTGCATCCTTTGCTTGTCTGATCTCTTTTACTTGTTGTTTTTCCCCTAGTTTTGGAATAGCTCTTAAAGTCTGACTTACGGTGCTTTGGAAGAGTAGCCAGTGTCTTTTCTGGATAAATAAGCTACGAGCTGACTAAGAGGAGTAGTTAAAATGGAGAAAGCTTAGCTGTACCTTGTCTTGCATGTTAAACATAATGAGTTTAGAGGATTATGATTATTTGTAAGCATCAGGATCTGCTAGACAGGACATCTGTTTTACTTGCTCCTCTTTTGTTGGTGGAGAAATAGCATGCTTTTCATTCAGTATAAAAATTTTGTGTTGTAGCTGGGCAGTGATGGCTTAGTTTTTGAAATGTACTTTCTTGAGAAGTAGCATCTGGTTAGTATAAAATTGTCTTTCCTATTAGGACTAGATACATAATTAGTCTGAAATATTTTTCTGACTGTGGAAAATAAGTTGCTGTGAACTTTTGGATTTTTTAAATTCTAGACTGCATTACACTTGTTTGCTATATTCAAATATTTTTTTCTTTGGTTTTACTTCCTAGGTTGCACGTTTTCAAAAAATACCTAATGGTGAAAATGAGACAATGATTCCTGTATTGACATCAAAAAAAGCAAGTGAATTACCAGTCAGTGAAGTTGCAAGCATTCTCCAAGTAAGTGGTTAGTGGGGGAGGAAGGGACTAGATGGTATACAATCAGTCACTTAGATTCTATAAATCAGTGCTGTCTAATTTAATTTTCTTCAGTGATAAAAATACTCTGTTCTGTGCCGTTTAGCATAGTAGCCACAAGTTGAACAGAACTGTTGAGCTTGACATGGTATTAAACTTAACAGAATTAAACGTGGCTATATGACTTGATAAGTGACTAGTGTGGTGGAAAAACTGAATTGAATTTAATTTAAATTTATTTAAATGACTATAGGTGGCTAGTGGCTACCCGATTGGACAGTGCAGCTCTAGAACATAATAGCATTTCTAGGAACTATATTAGTGCTGTGTAAGAAGAATTGGTTGGATTAGGAAAATAATTATTAATGTAAGTAGTGGTAGCAGTTTATCTTTTTTTTATAAGGGTTTTCTAAGGTAAAGTAAAAAATAAGTACAAGTGTAGAATTGCAGATAATCTGTAATTGCTTATGTAGGCTCTTTCTGATTTTCAAAAGTAGTATCTGTTGAAACATGAAAAAGGTAATGTTTTTTGTTTTTCCTTCTACAGTCACATATTTTAGTGCTGGCATTAGAAACATGGGTATCCTTTTTTATTTATTTATTTTTTGTTATTGTATTTATACTCTGTTTTAAAACCACTTATTTGTAATATGTTTGTTTTGAAAGGCTCCATTATTGGACTCTATTATAATAAACTTTTGGTTAGGGGAACTATTTTAGGGGTACAGATAATTTTATTCTTTAATAGAATAAGAAATCATGAGGGAGAGTAACCGAAGGATATAGGTAGTGTTCATAGAACATAAACTGTCCCAAGAAAAGGTTCATCTTAACTTTATTACTTTTTAGTAATTTAGGAAGCACAGATTTTCAGCATGAAATAGTTACACAGTCCAAGAGTAAAAATTAATACCAACCTCAGGGTTTTGATAGGCCCAGAGAACAAGGAAGGCATTTATGACCCATTGGATGTTCTTTTGGAGAAACTAATTTTAGAAAACAGGTAAACAACAATGAAAAGGAAAAAGCCAATTAAAATGTACAATTTTGTTTTCTGTAAGTCTTGTGGCTGGTTGTAGTATTTATTTTTCTCCCTAAATTTTATTTATTTGGTAAACTCTGCCTTTTTGTTTACATTTAAAAAAAAATAATTTTGTTGAGATATAATTTACATAAAATACAATGCACTTTTTAAAAGTGTACAGTTTGCATTTTGACAAATGTAACCACCTCCACCATTAAGATACAGAACATTTTTATCACTCCAGAAAGCTCCCCCATGTCCCTTTGTAATTAATCCCTCCCTCTCTGTGTATCACCCCTGGCCCCAGGCAACCACTGATAGGTTTCTCTCATAATAGACTAGTTTTGACTGTTGTATTTTCTATAAATGTGATCATACATCATATTATATACTTTCTTGTATTTTTCTGTGCTGACATTTTCAATAACTTTCATGTGTAAAATCTAACAGGCTGATCTTCAGAATGGTCTAAACAAATGTGAAGTTAGCCATAGGCGAGCTTTTCATGGCTGGAATGAGTTTGATATTAGTGAAGATGAGCCACTGTGGAAGAAGTATATTTCTCAGGTGAGATACTTTTACTTCCTCTTCTACTGTGTAATTTATTAATACATTAACTTCTGTTATTTAGTTGCTTACTTTTGTGATTTGTTTATGGAGAAAGGAAATAATTTTTAGATTTTTTTTTTACCTAAAAATTTTCATTTGTTAGGGTTTACTGTTAGGTTGGAATTCCTATATTTTTAGTATGTAAATCATAAAGACAACATTTTCCATATGGATATATTATGCAAAGATAATGCAACCACTTTTGCTGATATCAAACCTACACTTTTTAAATGATAGGAATGCCAATATTTTTTAAGCATGGCCAGTGCAGAAAACCAGTAAAAGTAAGTTAGGTAATTTAAACTCAGACTGCCTGGGTACAAATTACACCTTTGTTTCTTATCAGTTGTATGGTCTTTATAATCCTCTGAGCCTTATCTATAAAATGGTGATGATAACCCTAGGGGAGATAGTTAGCTCTCAATAGATGATAGTTATTTATTTTTTTTGCTAATCTTTTAGGAAAGACTTATTCTAGGTTGTTTTTTATCTTGTTAATAATTGTGTTAATGTAGAAAGTTACAGGTTACTGTGATTAGTTTTGAAGTAGTTGGGTTGGTTTGCTAAATGAATATTTTTTGCTAAAAATTTCTTTTTAGTAAATGTCTGTGCCTTTTAACCTGCAGTCTTTCTGAAAAGATCTATGTTTAACTTTTCTAAAGGGCCTTTTCTGCTAATATGCTTAAATTTGCCAGGCTTAATTTTATAAATGAGTTTGTCTAAAGTAGCAACACTGGAATTTTAAAGGTTAGATGAGGCCAGGCACGGTGGCTCATTCCTGTAATCCCAGCACTTTGAGAAGTCTAGGCAGGTGGATCACAAGGTCAGGAGTTCAAGACAAGCCTGGCCAATACGGTGAAACCCTGTCTCTACTAAAAACTACAGCTGGACGTGGTGGCATGCGCCTGTAGTCACAGGTACTTGGGGGAGGCTGAGGCAGAAAATTGCTTGCACCCGGGAGGCGGAGGTTGCAGTGAGCCAAGATCGCTCCGTTTTACTCCAGTCTGGGTGACAGAGCAAAACTCCATCTCAAAAAAAAAAAAAAAAAAATGCATCTGTCTTATTTTTATGGAATATTATTTATATGTGTCTTTGTATTTCACACTTAACACATTCCTGCATTACCAAAGACTTCAGAAAGTATTGACATAGTTAACTCTGGATTTATAAATTATAATGATTTGACTTATCCTAAGCAGTATGATTTAATGTTTTACTTTCTTGATCCTGTTATCAAAGCTAGAGCACCTGTCCCTTGGGATTCCTGTGAGAATTAAACAGTGCCTGTAATGTAGTTAAGCACAACCAAACAAATAACAGTAAATAGTAATCGTTAATCATAAAGCACTGGGTGATTCTTTACTCCTCTGCAGCCTGCCATTTATCACGTGGTGTGCTTAGTACTGTGGCACAGCTTTTTCGGAGGAAAATAGAAAAGACCATGGGTCATGATGTTAATAGCTAACATTTTTAAGAACATTTTTTGGTTTACACGGTGGTTTAATGTACATTTTTAGTTAATCCTTATATCAGTTCTTTGGTATAAGGTTCTGTTTTACCAGATGAAGAATCTGGAGCTTAAAAAGATTAAGGTGACACACGGGTGGCAGCAGCTGGGTTCAAACCGTGGTACTGAGTCTGTCAGGTTAGTGGTTGGTGCCCTGAACCATGTTGTACTTGTAGTTTTATTTTGTTAGGGCAGTTGAATGATTTTTAAAAAAATCATTCTTACAATCACTTGGGGAGTGCTTTAAAAATGCTAAAGCCTGAGCCTTATGCCTAAAGATTTTGTTTTAATCAGTTTGGTGTGAATCTGGACATTGGTATTGTTAAAAGTTTCTTATAGGATTCTGATGTGAAGCGCGATTAGGACTTCCAGGAAATGGAACCATAAAGGGGCTTTGGAGGTGGTAGCATGTAACCTCAGAGCTATTGTATCTAAGGGCTGCAGCTTTCTTGTGGGATAGATTCTTCGTAGCCTAGTTACTTTGCAACTTTGACAGTGATGTAGCACTTTAGCAAAGGAAGAGATTCTGACATCAGAGCTTCAGGGAATAGAATGTCCAACTGGAAGAATTTGGGGTTGACTCTGGTGTGAGGTCATTTAAATGCTTTCTGATCAGGTTGATGCTATAGTGCTGTTTCTTTATATGCGATTTTCTCTGGTAGATAGAAACCAGGAAGGCTAGCCTTGAGGAAGATCTTCACTTTCCTCTGTGGAGAGGAGGGAATTTTTCTGTGGTATGTGAGTCAACCACAGAATTGTAATGTACACCAGTATACTTACTTGAGTAATGTTTGAATGTCATTGTTCTACTTAGTGTTTAACCTAAATCTTTAGCTTAAAAATCATCTTCTCCTGCTTTTCCTAGCCAGTAGAAATTCAGTAGAAATTCAGAACAGCTATATTTATTAAATTAATACACCAAAAATTGCTGTATGCTATAAGGAATTGGTTAATTCTTAGTTTTAAGTATTGCTATTTAATTTTCTTTTGTTTTTCTGAAAAGGAACTGTTATGAGCTTTTAAACATAGTTAAGTATAAACACTTTTTTTGGTAATTGAAGAGATATATAAAATAAACCAAGTGTAGACTTTTGTAATTTTCCAGTCATGCCCTCATGATTTTTTTTTAAAGCCTTTGCTGAGAGAACTGTCATGTACAAAACTGTTGAATTGCTGTTTGTTTTTACTTACAGTTTAAAAATCCTCTTATTATGCTGCTTCTGGCTTCTGCAGTCATCAGTGTTTTAATGCATCAGTTTGATGATGCCGTCAGTATCACTGTGGTAAGAAAAAAATTACATATTTTTAATCTGTTGGGATTGGTTTTTACTTTGGAAAATAAATTGAGAAATGCTCTCAGATGTTCTTCACTATCCAAATTTTGCTTTTATTTTTGGAGACAGTTTCTTGCTCTGTTGCCCAGGCTAGAGTGCAGTGGTGCAGTCGTGACTCACTGCAGCCCCAGACTCCTGGGCCCAAGCTGTCTTCTGCCTCAGCCTCCTGAGTAGTTGAGACTACAGGCGTATGCTAACACTCCTAGCAATTTAAACATTTTTTTGGTAAAGATAGGGTCTTGTTACATTTCCCAGGCTGGTCTCAAAGTCCTGGTCTCAAGTGATCCTTTCACCTAGGCTTCCCCAAAGTGTTGAAATTGCAGGTGTGAGCCACTGCGCCTGGCCCAAATTCTGCTTTTATTATAGTTAGTGTAAATTTGAGTAATGTTCAAAAGTCTGTGATTAGCACACATGAAAATTCTTTATCAATCTGATAATTTTCACAGATATGAAATAATTTATTTTAATTATCTGATTAAATTTTAAATTTCTTTTACTTTGCAGTTGAGAACATATTTTAACTATTTGAGAACTAAAGTCTATTTGTGAAATTAAAAATATTCCTTACGGTGCATGTTGTATTTACTGTGTACATTTACTGTATATGATTTTATTCTTTCCAGCTAGGTTATTCTAGCTTTCATTGAACTGTTTTCTCATCTTTTTTCTTCTTGCTTCTTGTTTCATTGTTGTATAAAAAATTTGTATCAAGTATAAGCACTTACTAAAGCAGCTATGTTATGCTTAAGAACACAGTAGATATTAATGTAGAGTTGCAGTTCTTAAACTGTTGCTTGCAGTGTCCCAGAAATCCCTGAGACCTGTTCAAGGGGTATATGAGGTCACAACCATTTTAATAATACTAAAACATTATTTGTCTTTTAATTATAGACTTTTGCATTAATGGCACAAAAGCAATGGTGGGTGAAACTGTTAGAGCCTTAGCACAAATCAAAGTAATGGCATCAGACTTTATTAACGGTCGTTGTTTTCTTTCATGTTGCTCTTAAGTCTGTTCTTGATAAAGCAGTAAAAATTAATTTTATTAAATCTGGACCCTTGAGTTACATATCTTCATAATCATTTGTGTAATGAAATGGGAAGTATGCCTAAAACCCTTTTGTATATTGAAATATGATGGTTGTCTCAAGGAAGGGTGATTTTTGTGAGGCAAACTAGCCTTGTACTTCAGAGGATGACTGATGGACAAACTATGGGTGTTAGGACTTGGGTAACCAGCAGATTCTTATTTTTGAAAGTGAGTTAAATGAGCCTATCAGACCAAGAAAAGGCAACTGGCAGAATTTGTTGCTAATGATAAAATTCAGATTTTCAAGAAATAATTAGGGTTTTGGAAAATTTGTATGCACTCCTACGGGCTGGATGGCATCCCACTATTTAAGACTTTATTCCAGTTAGATCACTACTGAGTGATTTCAACAAATGTATCTTTAAAAAAATTGTAATGTAATGTGTTAACCTTGGGAAAGATTTAGGGAATCTTGGGGAAGATTTGAATAACCAAGTGAACCAATTGTTACAAAATATGTTACTTGGGGGAAGATTTGGGGAATCTTGGGGAAAATTTGAACCAATATTTCCCAGAAGACCAATGCATGAATTTACGAAATCTGAAATGGTAAAAGATCCATTCAGACGCAAGATAGGTCAATAGATTTTAATATAATAGATTATGAAAAGTTCATTTATACAGTTTTATGTTCTACATTGCAGATTACCTTTAAGTAACTAGCACTTGTTGAGTTTCGGTGTAGTGGCCAGGAAGAATATCCACAATCATCTGAAAAATCAGTTAAAATACTCCTCCCTAAAAAAAAATAAAAAATAAAAAATACTCTTCCCTTTTTCAACTTAACTGTGTGAGCCTGGATTTCTTAATACACTTTAGTTTGAACAATATGTTACAAGTCAGATATTAAAATATAAAAATGTAAAACAGCCATTTTTCTCACTTTTTTTTGGAAAATTTATTTTTCATGAAGTTGTGTTGACTTGTAATGAGGTTTAAATTTTTTTAGATGAGTTAATAAGTAGAAATTAAAACTGACTAGTTGAAAAATTAATATGCTAAATAGCATATATAACTCACTTAAACAAAAGTTGGTCCTCAGTTTGTGGGAACATAAAAGGGCCCTGAGATCAAAAAGTTACAGAAGCTGCCCTGGTAATGGCAAGCCACTATAAACTGTTAGCTTCTTCTCCCACAGGCCTTACAGTTGTGATTTCTTCTCCAGCTGATCTCAGTGTTTAAAATCTGTTACTGTGGGACTGCAGATAGTTAGAAAAATAAAATAGAGTTAACAGTTACTTCTCAAGTTAATGTTTGATTTAAAAGCCTTTTTCTTTTGTTTAGGCAATACTTATCGTTGTTACAGTTGCCTTTGTTCAGGTAAGTACTTCACTTTGCCAACATGAAAATGGCGCGTTAATTGCTTAAAAATCAGGTGGTTTGTGGTAAAACCTACAGTTATTGGGGGGTTGTAATGCCCATCAGAACAACTTATTCTTTGTTTTTGAAATAATTTCAGATACAGACAACTGTCCAGGGAAGCTTATGGTGGGACTAAGGAACTGCTTTGATTTAGGTAGTGAGATGAAGAAAATCTAATTTTTTATTTGGTGATGTTAAGGATAACTGAAGCAGATGGTAACAAAAAGCATAGTAATAGAAATAAAATCCAGTAGTAAGCTTTTTTATTTTTTCAATTAAAAAATTGGACGAGAGTTTATAGTTGTATAACACTGTTAATGTTTTAATACCTATTAAAGCTAAGTCTAGATGAAACAAAAAAGTACAGAATTAAAAGATCGATCTGTGATGTACCATTTGAAGAAAATTCCAGATTTCTGTGACTGATTCCCTAGCAGAATTCTGTACTTGTTTGCAAATTTATTTCCTAACCTTTTATTTGAATCTTTTTTTTTTGAGGAATTAAAATGCTTCTACTCATTGTTGGCATGGTCTCCCATCCCCTCCCTTTAAAACAATTTCTCATTCCTCCACAGAAGGGGTATTGTGATCTGGATCAAAGTAATTGAAATAGTAAATAAGACATATGGAAGGTAGCCCCTTTTAAAAATTACTATGAATAATGTGGAGATCATATCAAGATTTCTATGAATAAGTGTAATCTTAGTTTTATGTTCATTTAAATATCTAAAGCTTCTGTAGATTTTAGATCAGTGTTTCAGAATATCAGCAGGTTTCATTTTTAGTGAAAACATGGTTAACAAGAATAGAATTATTCTAGTTTAGGGAAAAATGTAATATTGTTGTATAAGCCTGAAGTTCATGCCATTTTGAATCTGAAGCCTATACTTTGAGTAACTATGGTTATTCTTACATCTACGATTTATTACCTCGGTATTTCTTGTCACTCTCCCAGCCTCTTAGGGTAATCTGTAACCTAGTTGTTATTAGTTCTGTGGTAACCCAGTGTCGAAAGCCAGTTGGAATCAGATTATTTGCAGCAGGTTTGTGAGCTCCATTAGTAGACTATCAGGGTTCCGCTTCTGGACCTTCTTGCATCTTTAAGAATATGTCAGATATATGGAGTGCCTTACTTCAGAAAGATTCCTACAGGTAGTAGTATCACTGTATATGGAAGACTGTAGTAGCTTTTTCTCTTTGATCACTAGAAAGCCCCTACTTTCAAAAAACACCACAAAATTGCAATTTTAACATATGTCAGTATGAATTTTACATATGATAGTGTTGTTATACACTGTAAATGGTGTGGCTAGACTGACTACTAAATATCTTTATGATAGGTACATTTGATGGAAATCTCGCAAAAGGATGAAAACTTTATAAAAAGCCTAGTTTCAGATTGCGAGGTCTGATTCTTACATAGATGTGACCCATCACCAAATATGCCTGTGAAACCAACCAAATAGTCTATAAACAAGTAAAAGTTCTCTCCAGAAAGATCCTATTTAATGTCAGTTGAACTTATAATGCTTTATCCAAAAGCTATTTATTAAAAATGTATAAAAATTCTTTATGCTTTATCATCATATGGTATTTGTGCTATATTAACTGTGTCTTGAGTGCTTTTTATATTCGTTTCTATATTTATGTCCTGCCTTTTTCTCATGTGTCTTTGTAATCCCCATTCCCCAAATCACTGTACTTCTTCCCAGCCGTAAAAATGGCTAATTGTTTTATATAGTCATAATGATGTCACCTTACAATAAGTTTGAAAAATAACTTTCAGGCATTTATTAGGTTTTAGATGGTATGTTTAATGATCATTTTGATACAGAGGTATCTTTATAGTTGCAGGGAGTAGAGGCTAAGAAACTAGAAGAGATAGGTAAAGATTGGGCAGCGTCTCTGTCATTTATTACTGGGATCTAGGATTGCTGAGTATTTTCTAGCACATTATTAGAAAATCTCAGAATCAGAATTTTTGGGTAAAATTCCAAATTCCTTAATATCCTTGGTGTGTTTGGGGTGTTGTCTTACGATTTTTACATTTGTAGTTTTTCCTTGTATTTGTCCCTCTAAGATTAAGTAGAGACTGATGGTGTTCTAAGTTATTCTTATATACTCTTGTGTTTTCTGTTTGAAGTTTGTGACGGATATGACATCTTGACTGGTACTAGCACTGCAGTCATTTCAAAACGCTCCCAACCTTTCCGCCTCCACTTTTGGCCTTTCCCTCTTTTGACCTTAGATCAGAAGATTCTTTTGCTTAGTGCAGACATGAGGCAAAAAATAGCAGTGATGCGTGATGCGAGACTGCTCGTGGAAATGTGGACTAAGTAGTATTGTGAGTTGAAGGATGTTTCTGACCCTTAGCTGTTGGTTATCTGGGTGGAAGAAGGCTGGAACATTGTTAAAACTCCTGAGAATTTTCCCTTTTGGATACACAGGTTGATGGGAAGTGTGTCTGTCAGTATAGAGCCAGCCACATCTTCAAACTTATTTGTAAACCATTGCTATTAGCATGGGCTTAAATCCTTAAAGAATATATTGTTTACAGTTAATTATCTTTGACTTCTGTGGTCATTAGACACTTAACATAAAATTATCTAAATTTTAAGGCTCAATGATCTTTTAATGACTCAAATTATGTACTCTTTGGACATACTAGTCAGTTTTCATTTTTATTCTAAATAACCTTGGGTTTGTACATTGAATATTAAAATGTAAAATTGGGAATATTTAATTATCAAAATTGATCACTACAATTTAACATTTTAAAATAAGGGACAAGCTTTTCTGGGTAAGAATATAAGCACAAGTAAAGGAAAAGATAAGAATTGGGGGAAATTTTAAAATAATGGTTGAGATTAATTAAGTCTAAATCAAGTATATTCATAGGAACAATATTTTACTTTTTTTTTTTGTTTGAATAGGAATATCGTTCAGAAAAATCTCTTGAAGAATTGAGTAAACTTGTACCACCAGAATGCCATTGGTATGATTCTTTTTTTTGGTATGAATTTCTATCCCTTTAAAAATAGAAGTTGAGTATGACTAGTACTGTATGTATTGTTGTCCCCACTTTGAACATAAGGAAGACACTATTAATCTGACGTGAAAAGTCCTTGGTCTCATTAATGTAGCAGAATTGTGCCATTGAAAACTTTAAAGTCCAAGATTCTTGAGACATGGATTTATTTAACAGATTTTGTATGTGTGTGTGCGAATATGTGCTAAACACTGTTCTGGGTGTCGTGATTCATAATCAGACCTAGGTGATTCAGAAGGTTGGTTCAATTTGCACATTTTACATTTGAACAAATAATCAGTTTCTCCAGTGATTTTCTGTCATCTCGATATCTTATTTGTCTAGAAACAATCTTTTTCTTGGTTCTTACATTTGCCTTTTTCTCAGATAAGCCCACTGGAAATAATTCGTTAAGATAAGTTGCATGAATTTCTTTTTTTAACCTTAGTTGTTTCTATTTCATGTTAACAGTGTGCGTGAAGGAAAATTGGAGCATACACTTGCCCGAGACTTGGTTCCAGGTGATACAGTTTGCCTTTCTGTTGGGGACAGAGTCTCCTGCTGACTTACGCTTGTTTGAAGTAAGTTTGGGGATCTGATTATAATAAGTGAAAATGCTTGGATGTAGATTAAAGGGTAAATATGACCAGTTTTAAGGAATTAGCACATAGTTGATTTGAAACATTTGGTATTCTACTTTAAAATGTGACATATATAAACATGTTTTTTTCTTAAAACCTATCTGTCTCTACTGTACCATCTTTTGAAGTGTCTGTTTAGTGACCAGCAGATCTTTGTGGAAACTTGCATGTTAAGGACTGTGGGAGATACAAAGATGATATGATAGAATACTTGTGACTAGGGAACATATTATGTGTATACAAATCACTCACCGTAAAATAGAACTCAGTAATTGAGTAAGAGAAGTTCAAAGAATAGGGGGGTAGACATGTAAAGAAGGGAGAGGTTCCACCTGATTTGAATGAGATCAGAATATGTCTCAGACAACATGGCTTTGGCAGTGATAATTGAAGAGTAATACTGGACAAAGATGGGGAAGACAATGAAGCAATACTATTCAGATCACTATGAACATTCCAGTGTGTGATACTCTGCTGGGATATGTTAAGGATAGAAAATTTGTGATGAAATCAGATTTTTTGATTAGGAATTACTTTTTGAGGCTTCTATGCAGTTGGCAAATGTTACCCTTAATTTGGCTGCAGTGTATAGAATAGATTGAAGAACTGGAAGATGGAGATAGGCATCTAGTTTAACAGGCTTTCATAATCCATTAATATGCAGGTCTTATCCACTATTGGAATTAAGCTGTTTGTTAACACCTACAGAGCAGTCAGCCTTTAAATGCTATGGGTGTTATTGTCGAGGCTGTGGAAGGCCTGGAGAACCTTTCAGACTAGAATAAGAACAAACTTGGCTTACTCTTTAAGTAGGGGCCTTTTTTCAGATACTTAAAGTTTGCCCTTAGAAAGCTAATGGATTGCTTTAATTGGGTGAATAGGAATAATTGATAATGCAAGTGTTAGTAACTTTATTATTTTTTTCTCTTATTTGCAGGTCTTTTTAATGTTAATTCTTTCCTACTTTTCAGTTCCTAATATTTTGTTGATGACAATACCTTGAATTATTCTTCCTCAGAGATTAAGTAGTCTTGTCACTTGGCATAAATTATCTTCCCCCTCCCCTAGAAAGCCCTAATTTAAATTCATGGAGTTTATGCCATTCTTTATTTTGGGGTGCTTCTCTTCCAGTTGAGAAGCAGACCTTCTCATTGGGATAATTAGAAGATGATGTTTCCCATTTGCATGGTTTGAGAAGTATTATGATAGAAACCTCAAAACACCATTAGAGTTTGGTAAACTGTTTTAGGGTTTTCGTTTAAATAAGGGTTAATTGACTTGACAGTTAATTATTTCAAAGTTCACATATAAACAGGAAAAAAAAACCTGTCAGTATGGATTGGTATGTATTTTATCTACTCAGCGAATATATATTGAAGACATTAAATGTTTTATTTTATTTTTATTTGTTTTTGAGATAGAATCTTGCTCTCTTGCCCAGGCTAAAGTGCAATGGTACAATCTTGGCTCACTACAAACTCCATCTCCCTGGTTCAAGCAATACTCCTGCCTCAGCCTCCCAAGTAGCTAGGATTACAGATGCCTGCCACCATACCCAGCGAATTTTTTAGTGTTTTTAGTAGAGATAGGATTTTGCCATGTTGGCCAGGCTAGTCTCGAACTCTTGACCTCAGGTGATCCACCTGCCTTGGCCTCCCAAAGTGCTGGGATTGCAGGCATGAGCCACTGTGCCTGGCTGACATTATGAATTTAATAAGAATTATAAGGAAATGTCTTGTGGAGTAATTTATTAGTTATTACTGTTTTCCCCCTGCTTGTTAACTTTGCAAACATTTATTTCATCAGCACTTTTTATTCTGCAGTACTGTAGTTAGGTTGATTTTTGTTCTAGTTAATCCACTTTTACATACACAGTTGAACATTTTTTATTCTCTCTCTCTACCTTAATTTGGCCCTATTTGTTTTGCCTACTACCTGGTACCCCAAACAGACTTTTGCAACTACTTTGACTGCATATTGAAATAACTTTCCTTAAAGAGTTGGGAGTCTTTTATCCTGCATCTAGATTTAAATGTACTTACTTAAGGAATAGGCTGATAAAGTCGGTTTCTCTTCTGGATACAAAAGCTGTTATTTTTTGGAATTAGATTGGCTTATTGGAGTTTTGTTTGCTCAGTTTGGCTATGGTGATCTTTGGGTAATTTGTAAGGCTAGCTGGTCATTTGATACTACTGTATGAAATAAACTCTCATTAGAGTTTAAAGGAACCAGAAAACTTAGTCAGCTTTGGGATATTACTAATTTCCTCCAAAGCACATAGATTTCACTTTAGAGAAAGCAAGTCTTTGAACTTGTGCTATGTAGTTAGTCCTCTTATAGACCAGGCCTAAGGCCAAGGATGCTACTTTAGTGTCATCATTTTGCAACTCTTGATTCCTGTTAAAAATTTTACTGGTTTCAGATTTTGACTGTAAACTTGCCTGGGCCCTCAGCAACTTCTTGTTAGCACATTCAGTGACATGACTGCTGTGCAATTTTTATCTGGTATGATATCTTCATAGGCTGTGTCTTAGCTTGGGCTCCTTTAACAAAATACCATACCATTTATTTTTTCCACAGTTACGGAGGCTGGAAGTTCAAGGTCAAGGTCTGGCAGGATTTGGGTTCTGGTAAGGACTCTCTTGCTAGCTTCAGTGGCTGTCTTCTTGCAGTGTCTTCACGTGGCAGAGACAGCAATTTCTCTCTCTTCCTCTTATTACAGCCACTAATGGCATCATAAGGACTGGCCTCATGACCTCATGTGAACCTAATTACCTCCCAGGGCTCCATCTCCAAATACTATAACATTGACTGTAGAGCTTCAGAATATGACTTTTGGGGATACATAGTTAAGACTGTGATAGGCTGAGACTGCCATTTTGTTTATACTTTTTAAAGACTGGTGTTGATAACTTAAGGAATTGTGTAGTTTTTCCCTTGTCTGTCTGTGTCAGGTTTTCAGAAGCCAGTAGTTGAGCCAAGATAGTTTTCCCTTGGTATCCACTGGGGATTGGTCCTAGTACCCACAGATACCAAAATCCAAAGATGCTTAAGTCCCTTATATACAATTGAGTAGTATTTGTATGTAACCTCTGCACATTTTTATGTGTAGTTTAAATCATCTCTAGATTACTTATAACTCCTAATAAAATATAAATGCTATTTCAACAGTTGTTATACTGTATTTTTAAAAATTTGTATGATTTTTTACTGTTGTATTTTTAAAATTTTACTTTCTTTGAATATTTTCTGTCTGTGATTGATTGCATTCACTGCTACAGAGGGAGGACTGTATGTGTTGGTGGCAGTGGCCTTTCCAGCAGGAATCTGAGAGGCACTGATGGAGCTGGGACAGTAAAACATAGAGGAATTGAGCTTTGGGCAAGTTCTTTGTCCCCCACCCCACCCCCCACCCGCCCTGAGGGTTTTTATGTTAATTTTTAATGTATTTGAGAAGAGGCACCACTGGCCAATGACTTGATAATAGCCAGTGGATTGGTCAGACAATGACTTTAGATGAAGTAATCTTATTGACTGTGTATGCCTACATAATGTACTTTTTGCCTTTGTGAAAACACAGCATATTTTCAGTATTGTTCCAGGTAAAGTCTATATCAATATTTGAACAAAGAATTCTTTGTAAGAAAAAACAGTGTGAGGGTCAGAGGAAAAATGGTTGTTTTTTTTTTTTTTGTCTTTTGAAAATACTTTACCTCTCTCTGCTATAAATTTCTAAGCCCAATAATGATAGCAAGATGTTCTTTCACTTGGAATTCTGAATAAGTCTATTAACACTTTCCTTAGTCGTTCATATGCTTACAGTTGGCCCACATCATTTTTTTAAAACATATTTTTGATCTGATGATTTTCTAAATGTATCAGACTTCTTTCAGAGAATTACCACTTGGGCTAGGAGCCACAATTAAGACATTTTAATGATACTAGATTATCAGACCATTTTAATCTGGGCAGAAAGGTTAGTTCTGTTAGGAGTCAGGATCTAGGGCCAAGCTCAGGCATCCAAACTTAAGAACACACCAGTGGGCATTATATTGTGAGCCATTTTTTAATCTCATGAATGCTTGTTCTTTGTTACAGGATAGCAGTTTGGCTCAGTGAGTAGTTTTTGGTGTCTTCAGGGCTTGTTCCTTTCTGTTCCCTAGTTCTAAGGAGAGGTAAAAACCAAAGATAATGGGCATGATTGAGCCAGCACAGATATACTTTGGCTACCTGCCACCTGAAGGAGTCATAAGTAAACTCCTTGCCTGGAACCCCACGTAGCCATTATGTCCCTGTTTGTGAGGCTCACATTTGTGCACAATCTTTTTGTTAAGACCCACTAACAAGCAGCTGCTTCCACGTTGGGTAAATCTATTAGTGGAGCAATCTTTCTGTGTCAAGCATTCTGATTTCCTGAGTTAACAAAATACATGTTCCATTTACTCAGTGGAAAAGTTAGTATTCTGGCAAAACCCAGGTTGCAATTCTTGATTTGGTTTGTTATGCTTTTTCAAAAAAGAACCTTTTCAAATATTTGAAAGGTTCTTTACATTTTAGTAAGCAATACAGTGATATTTTAAATTTACTTATGAAGCTAATTTAGGCAAGTATAATCCTTTTCCTAGAAAATCAGTCTGTTATGAAACCGTTTTTGCCATTTAGCCCATACTTAAATACCATGTATGGATCATTGTACCAGGCTACAGGGCTTAAAAGTGAAAAAGACAGTGTGCCCTCTCCATTGGCAGACACCAACTTGGAAACAAATGTGGTTTAGAGAATGATATGTGTCTGCTCATGAAATGAATTCAAAGAATGATCTGTGTCTGCACATGAACCATGTGAGCCTAGGCAAGCTGCTTGATTTTTTCAGGCCTGTTTTATCACTGTGATATAGAGTTTCCCTGGAGCAATGCATCCCAACTTTTAATGTGCATAGGAATCATCTGGGCTCTGTTTTGACAGGTATGGGGTGGGGCCTGAGATTCTGCGTGCTTAACCAGCTCTTAGACTATGCCAAAATCACTGGTCCATCCACCACATTAAAAAAAAATTATTTAAAACAGATTTATTGCCATATAATATACCTATCTTACAGTTTACACTTTTAAAGTGTGTCATTCAGTGATTTTCAGTATATTCACAGTTGTACACCCATCACCACAATCTAATTGTAGAACATTTTCATCACTCTCAAAAGAAAACCCGTACCTTGTAGCATTCTGTATTTTCCCTGCTGCTTGCCACTGAAATATATTTGCCTATTCTGGACATTTCATATAAGTAGAATTATACAATATGTCATCTTTTATGTCTGGCCTCTTTCATTTAACATAGTGTTTTTAGGTACTTCATGCAAGTATATCATTGTTTTTTGCTGCCAAATAATTTTCCATTGTAAGGATTTATATCACATAGTTGGTGAATTTAATCCATTTACACTTACAGTGATTACTGATAGGAAAGAACTTACATCACTTTGTTATGTTTTCTATTTTTGTTATCTTTTTATGTTCCTCAGTTTCTCCATTGTGCCCTTCTTTGTGTTTGATCTTTTTTCCCAGGCCCCTTCGATTAATTTTTTTAAAGTACCTTTTTTTATTCCCTCTATTTTCTCTGCATATTTTTATTTATTTTCTTGGTGATTACATGTGGATTACAATGAACATGCTAACCTTATAACAATCTAGTTTGAAGTGATGCCAACTTTGCTTCAATAGCATACAAAATTGTACAGCCCACACCTCCCTCACCTTTGTTATTGTTGCAAATGACATCTGTATATATTCTGTGCCCATTAATATAGATTTATAAGTGTTCTATGCATTTATAAGTTTTTAATTCTATAGAAAACGAAGTCACAAACTCAACATACAATAATATTGACTTTTATGTTTACCTACATTGTTAGCTTCGTTGGAATTCTTTATGTCTTCATATGGCTAAGTTACTTTCTACTCTCTTTCAGCCTAATGGGCTTTTAGCATTTCTTATGTGTCACTTCTTACTAGTGATGAACTCTTTTAGCTTTGTTTATTTAGGAATTCAAAAATTTCTCCTTCATTTTTAAAAGATAATGTTGCCAGGTAGAAAATTTTGGTTGACAGTTTTTTTTCTGAATACTATAAATGTCTGCTGCTTTTGGGCTCTGTGGTTTCTGATTAGGCATGGACCATTAATGAAAATTCCATTATGTGATAAGTTGTTTCTGTGGCTGTTTTCAAGATTCTGTCTTTATCTTTCAGTGGTTTGATTATAAAGTGTCTCATTGTGGATGTCTTTGAGTTTATTCTATTTGGATTTCATTGAGCTCCTTGGTTGTATAGATTTACGTCTTTCATCAAGTTGAGGAAGTTTTTAGTCATTATATCTTCAGCTATTTGTGTCACTTTCTCTTTTTTCCTTCTGAGACTTGTACTGGCATACCTCATTTTATCATGCTTCAAAGATAGTTTTATTATTATTATTATTATTAATATATTTGTGGTAACCCTGTGTCAGGCAAGACTGTTGGTGCCGTTTTTTCAACAGCATGTGCTCACTTTGTGTCTCTGTGTCACATTTTGGAAATTCGCACAGTATTTCAAACTTTTTCAATATTATGTCTATTATGGTGATCTGTGATCAGTGTGATCTTTGCTGTTACTCTTATAATTGTTTTGGGGCTCCATTAACTATGTCCATGTAAGACCATGAATGTAATAAATAAATGTTGTGTGTGTTCTGACTGCTGCGCTGCCTGACTGTTCCTTTGTCTCTTTCCCCTCTCCTTGGGCTTTTCTGTTCTCTGAGAAACAACAATATGGAAATTAAGCCAATTAATAACCCTACAGTGACCTCTTAAGTGTTCAAGTGAAAGGAAAAATCACATGTCTTTCACTTTAAGTCAAAAGCTAGAAATAATTAAGCTTAGTGAGGAATGCCTGTCAAAAGGTGAGATAGCCTGAAAGCTAGGCCTCTTGCCTCAAACAGTTAGCCAAGTTGTGAATGCAAAGAAAAAGTTCTTGAAGGAAATTAAAAGTACTATTCCAGCGAACACACAAATGATAAGAAGCAAAACAGCCTTATTGTATATATGAAGAAAGTTTGAAAGGTTTAGATAAAACATAAAAGTAGCCGTAATATTCCCTTATTAAACCAAACCTAATCCAGAGTAAGACCCAAACTCTCTTCAGTTCTATGAAGGCTGAGAAAAGTGAGGAAGCTGCTGAAGAAAAGTTTGAAGCTTGCAGAGGTTGGTTCATGAGGTTTAAGAAGAGAAGCCATTTCTATAACATAAAAGTGCAAGATGAGCCTGTGATCCCAGCACTTTGGGAGGCCAAGGCAGGTGGATCACGAGATCAGGAGTTCAAGACCAGCCTAACCAAGATGGTGAAACCCCATCTCTACTAAAAAATAGAAAAATTAGCCAGGCACAGTGGCAGGTGCCTGTAATCCCAGCTACTCGGGAGGCTGAGGCAGGAGAATTGCTTGAACTTGGGCGAGCAGAGGTTGCAGTGAGCCAAGATTGCACCACTGCACTCCAACCTGGGCGACAAAGTGAGACTCAGTCTCAAAAAAAAAAAAAAAAAAAAAAGTGGTGCAAGATGAAACAGGAGATGTTGATGGAAAAGCTGCAGTAAGTTATTCAGAAGATATAGCTAAGATCATTGAGCAAGGTGTTTATACTGAACATTTTCAATGTAGATGAAACAGCTTTCTGTTGAAGAGGATGCCATCTAGGACTTGCATAGCTAGAGAGAAGTCATTGCCTGACATCAAATCTTCAAAGATTAGGCTCCCCTTCCTACACCTTACACTAAAATTACTCCAGATGGATTAAAGACTTAAACATAAGACCTAACACCATAAAACCCTAGAAGAAAATCTAGGCAAAACCATTCAGGACATAGGTGTAGGCAAGGACTTCATGACCAAAACACCAAAAGCAGTGGCAACAAAAGCCAAAAATAAAAATGGGACCTAATCAACTCCATAGCTTTTTGCACAGCAAAAAAACAGTCATTAGAGAGTGAATTGCGCAACCAACAGAATGGAAAAAATTTTTGCAGTCTTACCAATCTGACAAAGGGCTGATAACCAGAATCTACAAAGAAAAAACATTTACAAGAAAAAAAAAATAAGCCCATTCAAAAGTGGGCGAAGGATATGAACAGACACTTTACAAAAGAAGACATACATGAAGCCAACAAACATATGAAAAATGCTCATCATCACTGGTCATTAGAGAAATGCAAATCAAAACTACATTGAGATACCATCTCACGCCAGTTAGAATGGCGATCATTAAAAAATCTGGAGACAACAGATGCTGGAGAGGATGTGGAGAAAAGGAACGCTTTTACACTGTTGGTGGGAGTGTAAATTAGTTCAACCATTGTGGAAGACGGTGTGGCGATTCTCAAGGACCTAGAAATAGAAATTCCATTTGATCCAGCAATCCCATTACTGGGTATATATCCAAAAGACTATAAATCGTTCTACTATAAGGACACATGCACACGAATGTTCATTGAGCACAGTTTACAATAGCAAAGACCTGGAACCAACCCAAATGCCCATCGATGATAGACTGGACAGGGAAAATGTGGCACATATACACCATGGAATATTATGCAGCCATCAAAAACGATGAGTTTGTGTCCTTTGTAGGGACATGGATGAACCTGGAAGTCATCATTCTTAGCAAACTGACACAAGAACAAAAATCAAACACCGCATGTTCTCACTCATAGGCGGGTGTTGAACAATGGGAACACATGGAACAGGGAGGGGAGTATCACACACTGGGCTTGTTGGGGAAAAGGGGAGGGATAGTGGGGGGGGTGGGGGAGTTGGGGGAGGGATAGCATGGGGAGAAATGCCAGATATAGGTGATGGAGAGGAAGGCAGCAAATCACACTGCCATGTGTGTACCTATGCAACAATCTTCCATGTTCTCTCACATCTACCCCACACCTAAAATGCAATAAAAAAAAAAAAAAAAGAAACATAAACTCATGAATTACACTTGAAAAAAAAAAAAAAAGATCAGGCTCACTCTTATTAGGGGCTAATGCAGCTGGTGACTTGAAGTTGAAGCCACTGCTCACTGATGTTTTGAAAACCTTAAGGCACTTAAAGCATCAGTTGTGTGAAATGTACTCTCCTTGTGCTGTAGAAATGAAACAACAAAACCTGTATAACAGGAGATCTGTTTATAGCATGGTTTACTGAATATTTTAAGCCCATTTGTATTAGTTCATTCTCACACTGTTATAAAGAACTGCCCAAGACTGGGTAATAAAGAAAAGAGGTTTAATTGACTTATAGTTCTGCATGGCTGGGGAGGCCTCAGGAAACTTAGAATCATAGTGGAAGGCAAAAGGAAGCAAACACCTTCTTCACAAGGTAGAAGGAAAAGCAAGAAGGAAGAAGAAACTTCCGTACACTTACAAAACCATCAGATCTCCTGAGAACTCACTATCATGAGAACAGAGGAGGGAGGGGGACCACACCCATTATCCAGTGAACTCCCTCCCTTGACATGTGGGGATTACAATTGGAGATGAGATTTGGGTAGGGACGTAGAGCCAAACCATATTACCACTGTTGAGACCTACTGCTGAGAAAAAATGATTCCTTTTAAAATATTTCTACTTTACTGATAATGTACCTGGTTATCCAAGAGCTCTGATGGAGTCATAGAAGGGGATTCATATTTTCATGCCTCGTACACAGTATCCGTTCGGCAGCCCATATATCAAGGAATAATTTCAAATTTCAAGTCTTATTATTTAAGAAATAGAGTTTGTAAGACCATAGATGGTGATTCCTGTGATGGATCTGGGCAAAGTAAATTGAAAACTTTCTGGAGAGGATTCACCATTCTAGGTGTCACTAAAAACATTTGTGATTTGTGGGAGGAGGTCAAAATGACAACATTAACAGGAGTTGAAAAGAAGTCGATTCCAACCCTCTTGCATCCAAGAGAGGTTCAAGATGTCAGACTTTAATGGAGGAAGTAAGGGCAGATGTGGTAGAAATGAGAAGAGAACTAGAATTAGAAGTAGATCCTGAAGATATTAGTGAATTGCTGCAATCTCATGATAAAACTTGAACAGATGAGGAGTTGCTTCTTACGGATGACTTCACAGAAAGTACTTCCTTATGGTAGAACCTACTTCTTGTGAAGATGCCGTGAACATTGTTGAAACGGTAACAAAGGATTTAGAGTATTTTATAAACTTAGATCATAAAGCAGTGGCAGGGTTTGAGAGGATTGACTCCAATTTTGAAAGCAGTTCTACTGTGCTACCAAACAGCATCAGATGCTACAGAGAAATCATTTGTGAAAGGAAGAATCAGTTGATGAGATAAACCTCATTATTTTATTTTAGGAAATTCCTACAACCTCTTCAACTTTCAGCAACCACCACTCTGATCAGTTAACAGCCATTAACATCAAGGCAAGACCCCCTACCAGCCAAAATATTATCTCACTGAAGGCTCAGGTGATTGTTAGCATTTTTTTAGCAATAAGATATTTTAAAGTTAAGGTATATACATTGTTTTTTTAGGCATAATGCAATTGAACACTTAATAATTGACTACAGTGTATTCTAAACATAACTTTTATGTGAACTGGGGGAAACAAAACATTTGTGTGACTTTATTGTGATAATCAGTTTATTGTGGTGGTCTGGAACCAAACCTGCAGTATTTATCTCTGAGATATGCCTATATGTTATGTTTGATACTATCCCACAGGTCCCTTAGGCTCTGTTCATTTTTCTCTTCTTTCTGTCCTTTAGACTGGTGAGTGTCAGTTGTCCTGTCTTCAGGGTTGCTGGTTGGTTTGTTCTCCCTGTTCAGATCTGCTGTTGAACCCCCTTCTTGTGAACTTTTAATTTCAGTTATTTTATTTTTCAGTACCAGGGTTTCTGTTTGTTTCCTTTTTAAAAATAATTTTTCTCTATAGGTATTCTCTGTTCTTAAATTGCTTTCCTGACTGCCTTTAGTTCTTAGCCTCTTGTTTCCTTTGTTTCACTGAGCATACTTAAGACAGTTGACCTAAATTCTTATTCTAGTTAAGTTGAATGTCTAGGCTTCCTCAGGGATGGTTTATGTCAGTTTATTTTTTCTTGTGAATGAGCCACATTTTCCTACCTTTGTGTGTTTTGTTGAGAACTGGACATTTTGACTGTTACAATGTTGTAACTGGACATAAGATTCTCCCCTCTTCCCCAGAGTTTGTTGTTTTTGATTGTGAAGGCTGAAGTTGCCCATTTGTTTAGTGGCTTTTTCAAATTGTCTTCCCAAAGACTGTATCCTTTGTCATGTGTGGCCCAATCTGAGCAGCCAGCCTTTACTGCCTAGAACCAAAAAGAAAATAAATACCATTCTCCTACTCTCTGAGCTGGAGTACTTCAGTGCTAAGCCAGGCTGTGTACTACTCTGCCATTTCCCTTATCTCCTGCTTGTGCTGAACCCACATGGCTGCCAGAGACGCAATCCTAGGGTCTTCTCAGATTTTTTCTCAGTATGAGTCCAGTCCAAGGCAAATTGTACTCCCTTTTCCCTGGTATTTGCACTGGCCCTTCTAAGTCCTAATTTCCCTAAGAAACTTCCACTTCACCCTCTTGTCAGCCTTTCAGTGTATCTCCTGGTTGTCCTGTCCAGAGCCTTTTGGCTGCTAGTATGTCTTTAATATTTTCGCAAATGTCCAGAAAGCCACTCTAGCTGGATGGGGTAGGGATGTGAAATAAAGGCCAGCCTTTGTACTAGTCTCTTAGGGAACTGCCAGACAGGTCAAAACGTCCAACTGGAGCGTTTTAAGAAGATCTGTATTGGCCCCTTGGTACCAGTAAGCTTCAACGAGAGTCGCAGGCTACTGTCTCTGTTCTCACTGAATTTCTGTAAGAAAACATAGTGGCATTTTGTTCACCTGGGCAGGTAAATGCCACTAAGTTTTCTTACAGAAAATTAGTTGCCTTTTTCTTCATTAAGCACTCTCCTGGTTGTTTTAAGTTTTTGATTCCAGAGTTGATTCTGTCAGTTTTTGACAGCTTATGATTGTTTTAGTAAGGGATCAATTTTTCGAGTACCCTGCTCCACTATTTTCTGTTACATCCCTCCCAAGTTACAAGTTTTTACTGCAGTGTGATAGGTTTTTGGTCAGTAAATTTGATAAATTCTCTTACTGTGATTAATCATTGAAACTTTGCTTTTAGAAGTTTCTGAATTTAACTTGTATACAAAATGGTAACAAAAGGAGCAGTTTATTTTTCAAATATTGTAGAAAGTAGAAATTTTAAATTAGTTGTTGAAAGAAATTGAGTAGAATGTTGGAGAAGATATATAGTATATTTGTATAGTTTAGAAACATTCCTGTTGACTAAAAATTGTTTGTCACACATGTTTGAGCTGGGAAAGGATGTCTGTTTCTGTAATAGATATTATTATATGACTCAGAACCACTCTGGAGATACTGATAACACTGGGAAGGTAGTCTTTTAGATCACCCTCCTAGTAAGAGCAAGTAATAAGCTTTGGGTACTTAATGTTTTGTTGTTGGCTTTTTATAGTTCAGTGGCTTAAAAGCAATGTGAGCTGAGAAATACTATTCATGTTAAAAAGGCTAAAGAGAAACAACTTTTGTTTCTTACTAAGTCAGATTTACAAAGACATATCTTTGTAATACATAGCGGTGAGACTGAATTAGTGCAGTTTTGTTTTTTAAATATTTTTACTGTTTGATGGAAAGGACTGTAGCAAAAGTAGATCCCTTTTTGAAATTTGGCTTAATAGTCATAATGAATTATCTTAGAACTCCTTGTTAACCAAATGCTGGCCTTTAGATTATTGACAGCTTGATCAAGTTCAAACTGTATACTCAAATCAGGAAGTTAGCAATTTATGCAAGCATTTACCACGGGATAAAATTAATTTCATGTATCGTTCTCAATAATACATAACACTTGGTTGGCTTGGCTTTGAGTGTTAATAAGTTAGAGTACATGAAGATTTTAAATTACATTTTTCTTCATTTGCATAAACAGTGAGGAATCTTATTTTTTGAGACTGGAAGTAAGAAATTTTATCATGATCAGGCATCTGCAGGTGAATATTTTGGAAGATTGTTTTCTGGGCAGAGAAATCCATTTTTGATTTGCTTTTTAATGATTTGCTTTTAATTCTAGACTTGAGAGGTGATTGCCTTAGCAGTATACTGTATGTCAAACTGTTCTTTAGCTTAAGAACTTATTTGTAGCTGCGATTTGTTTCATATCAAACTAAATTTTTAAAAGTACTTTCTGCCTTTCAGGAAACCTCTGTGACTGACATTTGCTTTCTTTCTCCCTAGTGTTTTATGGGAATAATAATCTTGTGAATTTTTCTAATCATTTTTATTGTGTAGATGTTAAATATTCAGATTGTGGATTATATATTCATCATGATTCTTATTTATATTCTTATTTTTGAACTGCTTTATAGTTTATTTACACCTCCACCAGAGTGCTTGAAGAAGAATAAAAGTGAAAATCAGTTTTCTTGTTCATTAACAGGTCTTCTGAGGGTTTAATACTTAAACTTTTGGCCAGGTGGTGTGGGACTGGCTGATTCTTTGATTTCACTTTATCCTACCTTTCTCTCATGAATGCAATGAATATTTACTCTAATACCTTTCTTCTCAGATGAATTAAATTGTGAGTTTATTAAACTGTAATAGGCTTGCCTAATTTATTTAATTCCACCTTTTTCTTTCCCTCCACTCCCTCAAAACTACTTCCTATGAAAACTCTTGTAATCACCATTAAGATAAAATAATTTGTGACTTAGCAAATATTCTTATTCAACAGATAGTTGAAATCTTTGCAGATTGGGACATTGTAAGATTTAGACAAATTTCATCATTTATATATTCTGATAGTTTGAGTTTTAGTTATAAATTTATAATGATATGGAAAAAAAATAACAGTCCTGAGCCCTTTATTCTTCCACATGAGCTTGTCTATTACACCAGAAAAGGACTCTGTTAAGTGGCTGTTGGTCTGAGGCTGAAGCCAAAGAGCTAGGTCACTGACAGAGCCATGAAACCATACTTTTCCTCTCTTTGAAAACAACAGATTAAAAAAAAATTCCTTCTCCCCATATTAATCACTTTATGTTAGTATTTATCCATGTTTAAGATTTAGATTGAAAGCAAAAGTCTTCACAGGGAAAACATGAGTTTTACCTCTCTTAGGGAAGGCATTCTGTAAATTTCTACAAGTATTTATTTTTAAATATTAGTGGGTCTTTTTCTAATAAAGATCTTGGAAAATTATGTGGAACTCTGATTGTTGTAACAGGCATTAAAGATGAGCTTGCTAAATAAAATTAACCTTATATAAGTTGTAATTCAGAAAATATGTAATTTTTTACATCTCATTGTTTTATATATTATACCTGTGTTTTTCTATAAGTGGTTACATAATTAGGGAGGAGAAATAATTTGCAGATTGATCCTCTGAATAATTAAGAGAAATCTGGAGCTAAAATCTTTCAACATTGGAATTTGATCTGCATAGCTTTCTACCTCTATAACGCTGGGTGAGTTACTTAACCTTTCAGTGTCTGTAAAACAGGAATAATAATAGTAACTTGTTAGCAGGATTAATGTGATAATTTAAAATAGGTATGTAGCATAGTGCCTAGCAGACTGTAAGCAATGAAATGTCAGCCAGTTTTTAGTATTGGCATTATCTTTGAAGAAAGGCCTATTTTAAGATTTTTTTCTTACCTTGCTAGTAGATGTGTTAGTATGAAAAGTTAAACAGTTTCAAGGTTCACATGGAAAGAAAAGTAAAAAAAAAAAAAGTTTGTTTAATAAAGAAAAATTTAATTACCTTTTAACATGACAGGTGTGTTTTAAATCTTTAGTTGGGTTGAGGTAATGAACCCGAATTTATTAACCAGCTTGTGTTTGCATACGCAATTATGTTAAATGCAAAATCTTTTAAAGTCTAAAGGACTATTGATCTGTGTTTTAAAGAATAATTTTTGTAAGCTTATTTTGATACTAAAATGTATTCCATTGCTATAGTATCTAAAGTTTTGGGAAATACTAGCACTATTTTGTCTCTCTGGAGTTATATAATATTTATTTTCATGCTGAATATTTTCAGACTTAAAAATCTAATGTAAACTCTTATTTTTGCAGTAATATGTTTGCCTAACACACAAACACACCAGGCATGTTTCTGCCCCTAAGGTCTTTGTACTATTTGTTCTCTTTACATGGAATCCTCTCTCCCTAATTATGGCCCAGCCTTGGAGCACTCGGGTCTATTCTCCAGCTTTTGGGGAATGTTCTCTACTATCTAAAATGTGACTCTATCTTCATTATGTTTGTTGTTTTCCACCTACCTGGCATTGTATTATATACTTGTGCTTGTTTAAAATCACTTTCTCATTCGAATAATATCCAAGGGTAGAAACTTTGTTTTGTTCACTGCTGATTGTCCTACTGTGTATGATAAAGCACAGGGCCTGGCATATTGTAAGCTCTTACAAATATTTAAGTGAATGTAAGAATGGTGTTGATCAAATTAAAACAGTTTTGTTGTGGAGATGAAGATTCTGTTAACCAGTTTTTAATAATCATTTTACATGATGTTATTTGAGGTTTTTATGCTCAGAAATAAACCATTTGAAAAGGTATAATTTGTAACTTTTCATCCCCCCCCAAAAAAACAGAAAAAGATTTAAATTTAGAACACTTGGTACATAGTGTGAACTGAGAGTTAAGAAAAGCCTGATTGAGAATACTGATACAGCTTAAAATAGCAGTGGTACTGTGCAGTGATTTATCTTGCTTTCTTTCTAGGAACTAGCTCAGTGCCTAACACTGATAGTCAGTAAACGTTTGTTGGGTGAAGGAATGAGCCTGTAAAATGAGTAAAATCGTGAACTAATTCCTAGTTTCTTAAATAGTATCCTAAGGACCCTTGAATAATTACTTTTGGAATAAAATACATTGAAGTTTGCAATGGAGTCACTTGGAGGGCTTGTAAATACAGTCTGTTAGGTTTACTTTCCCCATCTTGTGTTTGAGGTGGACCAAAGCATTCTTATTTCTAAATTTCTAACAAGTTCTGAGATAGTGGATGTGATGCTGTCCTCCTTTGAGAACCTTTGCTGTAATATCTGTATTCCTATTGAGGTAATTCACATTAATGTATTGAAGGTTTTGAGCAGCACTGCGGTAGAGGAAGCTGTGTAACTCATAACTGTTTCTAACTTGCTTGGTCCTAGTCATCTTCCCCACTTGTTCGTTTTGTATGTATGTATGTATGTATCTATCCTCGTAAAAGAGGTTTATTTTTTATTTTATTTTATTTTTTAAATTCTGCGTGCTTGGGTAGGTAAATACTGCGTCAAAAGTGAAGACTTCTGAATTGAGCCCTGTCGCAGAGTTGGAAGATACTGTGGTAGTTATGATCTGCATGAAAACATTTGTATACATTTTTGATTCTTGCAAATTGTAATTTGGAATAAACGTAGGGTTGTATAGCAAGAATAATTTTATGAAAATTGATTCCAAAATAATGAAATGATTTCTAAGTAACATTTTTACTCTTTTTTCATGTATCACTTTCAGTCATCGTTGGTGGTTTTAGTCCGCCAAGCCACGTTTCCAGAACTTTAGGGGACTTGACAAAATTAGGAAATAATATTTTGTCGTGAAAAGTTGAGTTTTCTCTAGATGAAGATTGAGTCTTAGCTAGTGTCAGATTTTCTATAGTTGTATTTTAAATTTTAGGCTAATCTAGTCTCATGGTGCAGCATTCTACTTTGTGTATATTAGATTTTGTTGACTTAATTGTATGATTTTACTGATTCTAGTCTTTTGTCTTAGAGTGATGGTTTTGATGCAAGATGTGGCTAATCAATGGAAAAGGGATATTTGAGGAAGAAGTGATGATGGCTATGAACTCTAAAGATGTTAAATGTAGCACAAATTTGAATCTGGAATTCTTTATGTTCCCTAAGGCTGTGGATCTTTCCATTGATGAGTCCAGCTTGACAGGTGAGACAACGCCTTGTTCTAAGGTGACAGCTCCTCAGCCAGCTGCAACTAATGGAGATCTTGCATCAAGAAGTAACATTGCCTTTATGGGAACACTGGTCAGATGTGGCAAAGCAAAGGTAATTTTTTCTCTGTTTTGAAAAAAGCAGTTTATTTGTTTTAAACTATTTTCTCAATTATTTTTTGCTAATTTTATGTGGACTTTTTCAAATACCTGACAAAGAAAAGATAAAATTGAACTTAACCCATTACATCTATTTGTGAAACTGGGGAGAATCTGTGTCCCTGAAGTATAATATTTCCATAGTTCTGCCTTTACCAGATAATGGAGAGTCCTCAATACCTCTTTCTTTTTAAAGAAAGAAACAGTAGTTTCATGGATATGTTTATTACTAGTTAAATAAGTTTTTAATTTAGTTGATAGGATATTGGCTGTAATATTTTGACTATATATTGTTCATCTACTGATCAATTTCACATGGTTCATTTCCTGAATTCTGATACTCCACCAGTGCAAAAGACAACATACACTATCATATAAGGGATAAAACGAAATCAGATTAAATGTCTCTATTGAGTATAATACAAATTTGGATTTCAAAAATACTAATATAGGCAAAAAATAGGCCTCAGAATTGAGTCAGCAGTACTTTTTTGTTTTGTTTTGTTTTGTTTTGTTTTTCTGAGACAGAGTCTCACTCTGTCTCTCGGCTGGAGTGCAGTGATGCAATCTCAGCTCACTACAGCCTCCACCTCCTGGGTTTAAGTGATTCTCCTGCCTCAGCCTCCCATGTAGCTGGAATTGTAGGCACATGCCACCACGCCTGGCTAATTTTTTGTATTTTTGGTAGAGTTGGTGTTTCACCATGTTGGCCAAGCTGATCGTGAACCCCTGACCTCAAGTGATCCACCCGTCTCGGCCTCCCAGAGTGCTGGGATTACAGGTGTAAGCCACTGTGCACCCAGCCAACAATATGTTTAATGTAATGTTTGTTTCCAGGGTTTGCATCATAAGGGACAAATGCTAATGATGGTAACATTAAAAAGTAAATTTGCTAAGGAAATCTTAGGGGTGTGTATGTTAGACATTGTCACTGTAGGTAAGACTTAGAAGAAAGGGGAAGAAAAGGGGTGTGTTGTATGTGTGTGTGTGTGTGTATGTGTGTGTTTTGGTTTACATTCCATCTGAATGTAAGTGTATTTTCCTGTTTTTCCCCTTAGGGTGTTGTCATTGGAACAGGAGAAAATTCTGAATTTGGGGAGGTTTTTAAAATGATGCAAGCAGAAGAGGTGAGTACTTCATATGTTAATGGTATATTTGTTCCAGATCTGAAATTCTTCATTGTAAGTAGAGGATAATACTAGCTTATTTTATATACTATTGAGAGCAATATTTTATTCAGAATGGAAATCATTTGTCTCTGTTTATAAATATAGTTGGGAAGGCTGTAATTGAAAAGGTCTAAATTGATGTTTTTAGTATGCTAAAGGATTTTGACCTTTACTCATTGTTTATAGCAGAAAAAGGCTTGTAGCCACTTATTTATAGATCTTATTGTTTTCAGAAATTAATGTTATGGTAATTTTAAGGATTAGTAATTAGAACATGTCTTCTTTCAAAGTTTTTCAACTTCACATAATTCCAAGTAAGTGTGGCGGGGAAAAGATTGCCAAGTAAAATAACCTATAAAATCTTCTTGGCTAAAAGTATTAAAGATGAGTTCTCTCATTTAGAATGCTTTGTTATTATAAAAAGAAATTGCATTCTGTACATGTCATGTTCTCCCCAAATTATCTGGATTTCTCAGGTAACCTGCCAAAATTCCAGTATGTGATACAATGTGGGAATTCATTCCAAGAGGCGTGGCGGTGAAGGGATGACTAGAGAAGAGGATTAGCGGGTCAGCAAGCCTATGGGATTAAAAGACTGGGGTTACTAGCATGTTTGTGGATACAGGAAGGGGAAAATTGGAAAAGTAAATGAGAGCGAAGCTGATGGTAATGAAGTCCTGCAGAGGTTGGTAGGAGGGAGAACAGATTTTTCCTCAAAAAGGAAGCATAAGGAGAATGGACCTTTTCAAATCAACAGATTTTTAAAAATAGAGAATTTTTATTCCTTACTGTGTGACCTTGGGCATTGTGTAAAATCTGAGTCTCAGTTTTCTCAGTGAAGGTGATACTTACCTTATGGGAGAGTTGTATAGTTATCTTAGGAATTGCTTTGTCAATCACTTAGCAAGTCCCTGGCACCTGATAAAGCTTAGTAAATATAGCTAATTGTGACACTCTTCTTCAATTTATCAAGGCACCAAAAACCCCTCTGCAGAAGAGCATGGACCTCTTAGGAAAACAACTTTCCTTTTACTCTTTTGGTATAATAGGTAAGAGAAGAGTGAGTATGTGTATATTTTTTAGTTTTCTTTTTTGAATGTGAAGGGTGGTGTTATTCTAGTTTTATTTATTGGCTTTTCTTTTTAATTTAATTTAATACTTTTAAAAATTATAAGACTAACTCCTAGTCACTGTTCATTTCGACAAAGACAAAAATAGAACTCTGTATAATTCTTGTAATTAGAAAATATTTTTTTAAGCATTTTAGTATTTGTCCTTATAGTCTTCAACAAAAATGTGGTACTATAGTTTTATGGACTGCTTTTCTATTTTTTTGTTTCACATATCCTGTCATAAAACTCTTGTCATTAAATTGATACGTAAAACAAATGTAAAGGTTGTATAGTATTCCATTTTGTGGGAAAATATAATAAGACCCCTGTTAGACATTTATCTAGGATTTTTTAGTCATACAAATACTTCCTTCTTGTAAATACTTGTCTTTTTTAAGGAAAAATTCTTAAAATAAAATTAGTCAAAGGAGATCTGTGTAATTTTTAAATTTTTGGCCAACTTTAAGTGTTGTCATTAACTTCAACTGTAAATAAAAGAGTTCTCATTATTTGATTTCACAGTTCGTTGTTAGGGAAACTGAATGCTTTGTCATGTGTGAGTTGATCATTTTTATTTTACTTTATGACCTGCCAATGATTTCTTTTGTCGCTTTTCCTGTATCTTAAATCTTAGATTGATAAAAAGCTTTTTATATGACTAGATTATCAGTCTTTTTGTTGTTTAAGTATTTTTGCTTTTTCATTTAAGTTGGCCTTTAGGGATGTAGAATAAACCTGGTATGAGGGCAATATACGTATTTTATTTATGCCTAGTGTTCCATTATTGGAATACTAAGCATGTGGGAGTTATTTATATCCTACTGCTCAATGTCTGATTGCAAAAATACAGAAAATTGCAACCTCAGACACAAGTGGGTTAAAGCATCCCCTTTTACTTGAGATTCTGTTAGCACCCTCCTATTGATAATCTCTGCAATTAAGGTTGTTTTGTTCTATTCCTAAAGATTTTCCCAACCTCATGGTTATAAAAACATTTATTAAAATGTTGGTTTTTTTTATTTTTGACATTTTACTATTTAAAATTTATTTTAGTACTGGGCTTAAGGTAGAGTTTTAACTTTTTTATTCAGGTTAATTATCCTATTCTCTAATCCATTCTTTGTTCATTGGGTTGAAATCATGTTTTTATCACACATTAAGCACTTGCATTAATTTTGGAGTCTTTTCTCCCTTAATTTTCTTACATGTTAGTTATTCCAGCTAGCTTAGTGTTTTAAGGTCAGTAATGCAATTTTTTTTTTTTTTTTTTTTTTTTTTGTGATGGAGTCTCACTCTTGTTGCTCAGGCTGGAGTGCAATGGTGCAATCCTGGCTGACTGCAACCTCTGCCTTCTGGGGTTCAAACAATTCCCTTGCCTCATCCTCCTGAGTAGCTGGGATTATAGGCGCGCACCACCACACCCAGCTAGTTTTTTTTGTGTGTGTGTATATTTCTAATAGAGATGGGGTTTCACCATGTTGGCCAGGCTGGTCTCAAACTCCTGACCTCAGGTGATTGCCCACCTCGGCCTCCCACAGTGCTGGGATTACAGGAGTCATGCAATTTTAAAGCGATGTTTCTGTTAATACAGTATTAGTTGAAATAAGTTCTTATTAATATTAATTTTGTTTATCCATCTGTCTTCATTGTAAACATAAAGTAGAAGGTAGGAAGATATTTTAGTTGTTTTTGTTTGACTGGTGTGTATGCCCTCATAACTCCTTTAATTTGATTATTGCTGTTCATTTTCTAGAAATTTTATAGTGAATTTGATAAGTTGAAGGGCATTCTAGCCAATTAAATCTTTGTAGTTTCTATTAGCACTATACCATAAAACCATTTCAAATTTAGTAATAAACATGTTTCAACTTTATGATTATCTGGTTTTATGTTAGTGTATTACATTGAACATAATTTTTCTTGCCAAGGTCAAGAGCTAGATCAGGGTCAGCAATTTTTTTTTTGTAAAGGACTATATAGTAAATATATTAGTGCATATGGTCTCTGTTGGAAAGACTTCACTTTGCCGTTAGCATGAAAGCAATCATAGAAAATATGTAAATAAATGAGTGTGGCTGTGTTCCAACAGACTCCATTTGCAAGAACAGACAGGAGATCCACAGATTATAGTTTGCTGACCCCTGGCATAATTCTTGAGATGTAATTTTTTTTATCATGATAGTATTTTGGATTGGATCTTAGAAGGTTACTATTTGGATAATCTGCTGTTATCCAAAGGCAAAAAAAAAACTTGTCTTAAATGTTCATATTGATTTACAATCTTGAGATTGCTTTGTTTTTTAAACCTCTGATGCATCTGTATTTATTTTTTCCTCATAAACCTGCTTGTGTGCCCTTTTCCCCCGCTATTCTTTTCAAAGATAAAAGATTAAACCAAGAAGTATTGGTTTATATGATTTTTAAACTTTTTAAATGCCATGAAAGTAGTAATTTTTAGATGTTAATGCAGTTATAGGTGCTTAATGTAAGGTACTTCACTTTTTGAGCCAAGTTCTAAGTGTTCCTTTGTATGCAGTACAGATTTACTGTGAAGTGTTTGGATATTGCATTATGGAAAATAAAATTCTAGAGTTTTGCATATTTGATAGTAAATAGAGACCTATATATTTGCTGCTGCCATCTTCTTTTCTTCATTGTATGAAAAAACTAGTACTTTGAAAAAAAATTATCAGATACTGTTCCTTAAGGGATGGGTGGGAGCATTGTCAACCAAAGGTAAAACTGTGTGTGTGTGCATGTGTCGTGTGTCTGTGCACATGTGTGCGTATGTGACTACACATAGCATTCACATTAAGCAGTGTTAATTTTAACCTCCCCAGTTTAATAGATTTTTATAAAATCTTGTAATTCTGATCTAATATGCCTTCCGTTTTATGTCTAGGGATGATTTAGATGCCTTCAGCTTGTTCTCTTCCTTTTAGTTGATTTTACGTAAAAGGGAAAAATAACTATTTAATTCTGTTTCAGGAATCATCATGTTGGTTGGCTGGTTACTGGGAAAAGATATCCTGGAAATGTTTACTATTAGTGTAAGGTAAGTTCTATTACTTTATAATTGGAGTCTCTTCTGCTGCTTTTATTTCTTTAATGGACATAGCTTACATTTTATTATGGAAGTTAGTATTATATGGAGCCTATAAGAGTATAATATCTCTACGTAAATAGTTAAAAAGTCATATATTAAAATTACCCCTAGAAAAATGAAAATGTATATATATGGTAATCAAGAAAACCCACACTAGATGTCTGGAATTACTAATGCATTATGGCATTTTTATATATAAATAGACAATTAAGAATTGTCAAATTGAAAACTAGCAGCATGAAGAGAAAGTTTACAATATAGAAATTGAATAATAATTTCAGAGGAAAACATAACATTTAAGAAATAGAAGACAAATTTGAAAACAAAGTGGAAGAAACTGCATCCATGAGATGGATTATTGTAGAAAAGGATCAGAGAACAAAAAGAGTTTTTAGAAATCAAGACTATGATTGCTGAAATTAAAAATTCCATTTTAGGGATGTAATATAAACTCAAAGAGGTCTCCCCCCCCAAAATGAGAAAAAGTCTTAAATAGAATGAGAGAAAATGATAAAGAGGAATAATTTCAGGAAATACCATTTCTAACTAATTGGAGTTTCAAAAAGATGTAAGGAGAAATTACGTAATATACAACACACAAGTATTTTCTCGAGCTAAGGCAAGAAGTGAGTCTTTATAGATTGAAAGTATTCACTAAATGCCAAGCAGGACGGAAAAAACTTCAACCTTGATACATAATTGTGAAACTAAAGAAAAAAGGTCATCTACAAAGGGAGGGTAACTAGGCTGGCCTCAGACTTCTCATTAGCAATTGCAGTTTCTACCACAGCGTCTTCTAGTTCTTCTAAGTATTCCAACTCACAAGACTTTCCCAGATTGCATCTGATACCTGTGTCCTAACGCAGCAGGGTAATTTCAGACAACCTTCTCCTGAGAGTCTGCAACAATTCATGTAGCAGTTCATTCAAGTACAAGGGAATAAAGTCAACCTTGTGAGTGTGGGATCTACTTTGGGTTAAAATGTCTCCTGTTCTATGAGAGACACATTTTGAAACGTGTTTCCAGATGCCTGCGAGGGACATGTCTAGTTACAGGAGATACTGCACTCGAGAAACTCAAAGCTATAACTTCTTATGAGATAATTGTAACTGTCCTAGTTCAGAGTGATTTTATTAGTCAGGGGATCCTTTAGTCATAGCAGTATTACCCAGAAGTATACTTGACATACTATTTTTAGCAGGTCACTAGATGGATAGAACTAGAGTAAATCAAATTCAGAAGGGGAAAATTACTAACTCTTCATTCACAGCAACATCAGATTGCATTAGAATGCAGTAGAGCAGTGGTACCAAATTATGTGGGAAATAATCATAAATCTGTAAATTAGGCCTAGACAAAGGATCAGTCCAATTAGTTACAAATAGGTAGGCAAGTACTCTTAACATTCATTTCTTCCCCATCCTTTTTTTGTTTTAAAATGAGTAAAATGTTCATTTAATAACTTTCTAACTGTAGTTAGAAATTACACTTCTAACTAGAAGTATGAAAGAAATTATACTTACATTTTTGCCACAGCTTTATAGGTAATTATAATTTTCAAACTTTGAATATTTAATGTGATTTGATAGGTTTGTAAAGAAAGAGTAAGATAAAAACATTTAATAAGATTAAATCTGATTTGCAAAAAGTGATATCTGACATTTGTTGTGTGCTCTTGGAAAGAGCGCATAGGATATTTCCGCAGCAGTCAAAAAGATAAAATATTTTTAAACTTAAATTTCAAGTTTCCTCTACTGTTCCTTCTAATTCTAATACCTGGAAATATTTTCAGGTTTTGATTTCTAGATGTAATGTGTTTTGTTACATATACACATATTTTATCCTTAAACGTTTTTATTTTTAACCATTTAAACATGATCAGATTCAGCATGATGGTATCATCACAGACTCTGTAGAAGTCCTCTATGTAAGATTAATGTTGAGATTCCTAGTGCACCATCATGAAAAACCAGTTAAAGGTAGTCTACACTGTGCTTCAGTGGGATTTCCTTCCTGTTTGGGATCATAACCATACAAGAAAGTAGCTGTTCTTACAAGGATGGCTCCAAGGAAAAACACTGGTTGGCACAAAATCTTGAAGCCAAAAATGGGAGATCAGTGTTGATAATCTTATACATAAAGAGGTTGTAAATCCTTTTAAAATATTATCTGCATATTTAATAACAGCAGCTATTACAAGGCCTCCAAGTGCCTGAAGAACAACTGGTATTCGGGTCAGTCGGTTATATCCCTGAAAAAATCCATTCTTTGATATCAGTTCTCCATCATAAATGTATACACCCATTAATCCAAATATACTTCCAAAGAAACCAAGCTGTATGTTTCTTATCCCCAGTGATTGTTTTAAGATTTTCTCAAAGTAAACCCCTGCGAAGCCACTTGAGAGGCGTGCTGTGAGAATAGCCATGAGCCTTACAAATTGAGAGCCAGCGCAAAGTTCTTAGAATCAAGCTGAGAATCTGAGGGCCACTGTACAATAGTAACTCCTGTCATCAGAATTACCTAGGGATAGCCACTGGTATACACCTAGTTTTTTTGCTAAGCACAGACACAGAAAATAATGCTCTTGTAAGAATTTTCAACTGATGTGTGACCAAGGGCAGCCTTTGCATTTCTTTAAATTCCTGTGGCTTCTTGAGTTCCAGGTGCTGGTCAAGTGGATCCGTGCCTACCACTCTTACCCATCCTTGTATGAATTCCAGCAAAACAAGGGTGAAAGAAAGGAAGATGATAATAGATATAACAAAGGGCAAGAACTTATTTAGGCATCTAAGGAAAAGAAATCCTGGTAGACATCTGTTGTAGGTGTAGGAAATAATATTTCAAATATTAGAACAGAAATCAATGTCTTACAAAAGGAAAAGTCAAATAGATTACAAGGAACTGGCAGGTTAAATAAGAAGTAAAAAGATATTTGTGAGATAGTAAAGGAATGTATTTTTTTCCTCAAGGGGGTGAAAATGCAATTTGAAACTCTTTGTTTAAATTTGTATTTAAAAAATCCATGGGTTAAATATAAAATAAAAATGGGGAACGAGTTTAAGATATTAAACATTGACTTATCCATTGGATCAATTTTTAGTTTTTAAGGATTTGGGTTTTCTTTTTTTTTTAGTTCTGTTTATACAGATTGACATGTCATAACTTGTATTCTTTCTTCAAGGTCTTCCAAAAAACAAGAAACTTAAAATTTTTTAAATAGAATAAAATTCATTCTGTTTTGCAGTATGGGTCCACTGGGCTCTTTTATAAATATAAGCTACATTATGGGACCTTTAATGAACCTATTTTTTCTCTTTCTTGAAGTATTTTACAATATCTTCATCCTAGGAATTATTTTAACAATTATTTGCAAGAGTGCTAAAGATGACTAAAACAATAAGAAGGCAGAAAAATGATGGAATCATTGAGAAGGTTGATGTAATAATAAAATAAATTATCACTATTCTCTTACTTTTTAGTTTTTCTTACTGTGTTGCCCAAAGTATTGCATTATTTAAGAAGGTATAAAAGAAGTCTAAAGTCACAGTCTCTAGATTTGTTTCTTGTAGCTTTATTGAACAAAAGTGAGAATTCAGAATTTTTCACTTTCTACAATAATGACAAAGAGAATAATTGACAGAGAATACTTATTGCAATTATTAGACAAATCAGAAAATCATTGCAAAGAACCAAATAGAAGCACCTGTAGGCTATTATGATGTGGGTGAAATTAATCATATAAGTGAAATCTCAAACTGTGAGTCTTTGGATGATCTGGATAATCTAAATCTTCTCAAACTCCTTAATTTTGATGAGTGAGCAGTCTCTTTCTAAGGACAAAAAAGAAACCGGTATTCTTTTCCAGTTAGTTATTTTGCAGCAAGGACTCTATCATGCAGTAGTTTTCAAGCAAGAATCTGGACCATCTCTTTTTGCTAAATGAATGTATGACACTATTTCATTCATCTTTTGTAATGCTTGTTTACCAGCATTGACTTCGTACTGCTTATAAGTGGAGAAATGATGAAGGCTGGTATGAATATAAAGGAAATTAACAGGAAATAGATTATGTAGAAGTAGAAAAATTCATTGGATTCATCATTGTAATTGGTGTTTATAAATCTAAAATTGAAAATGTTTAGCAGTTATGGAACAAAGAAGATAACTTCTCTTTTCAAAACAATTGGGAGTCATTGTTTTTAGAAGTGTTGCAGTTTGACAGAACAAATGTAGGAAAGAAGAATTAGATTGATAAGCTAGAGCCTGTTAGAAATATTTTCTTTAAATCTGAAATCAGTATTTATAAGATAAATACGTTCCAAGTTCACCAGAGACAGTGAATGAGCAGTTAGTTGCATCTTAAAGATGTTACTCATTTCAACTATAGATACCTTGAAGTCCAGAAATAGTTTTGGGTTATCATTAAAATGAAAATTTAGAGTGAAGTTTTTACAATGTATTTATTCCTCTGCAAAGTTTTGCTAAGATGACTTAAATATAAAAGATTGAAAAGATTGATTGCATCTAGATTGTAAATGATGATGCCTATTTTTCCTTAATAGAAGCATTTAAAAAAGAAAAAAAAAGAAAAGAGGATGCCCTTTGAACTAGGAACCTTCTCTTTGAGAAGTCCAGAGGAGAAAAGGAAGTATTAATGATAACATACTTTTTTCTTGACTCTTCAGTGTATACTCTTCAGCAGTAATATTGTTGCTCATTTGCTTTCAACTTTTAAAATCAACCAGTAAATAAAGCATGAAAAAGTCAATTACAGTAATTGAAAAGGATGCTAATGTACTAGATTACGCGAAGAAAAAGTTTATGGCCAGGCATGGTAGCTCACACCTGTAATCCCAGCGCTTTGGGAGGCCAAGGTGGGCGGATCACGAGGTCAAGAGATTGAGACCATCTTGGCCAATATGGTGAAATCCTGTCTCTACTAAAAATACAAAACTTAGTTGGCCGTGGTGGCATGCGCCTGTAGTCCCAGCTACTCGAGACTCAGGGAGGAGAATCACTTGAACCCGGGAGGCAGAGGTTGCGCCACTGCACTCCAGCCTGGCTACAAAGTGAGACTCTGTCTCAAAAAAAAAAAAAAAAAAGCAAGTTGGTAATGAAAATTAGGAAGTAGAAGCAGCAGAGGGGAACAGTGGTAGAAGGAAGAGTAGGATTGCTTATGTTCTTATTTGTAGCAGAGTCAAGAGATAGTATTTGGAATGGCACAAAGAATGACTTGTTATTTTTTAATTATAAAAGGCAAGAGTGAAATAATTTTTTAAATTGTGATAAAATACACATATAAAATTTACAATTTTAAAGAGTTAATTTGGTGGAGTTAAGTATGGTCACAATATTTTACAACTGTTAACCACTGTCTAGATTCAGAACCTTTTCATCGTGCCAAAAGAAAACCCTGTACACATGAAGCAGTTATTCCCCAATTCTCCTCTTCCCTTAGTCCCTGGCAACTGCTCACTAATTTGCTGTTTCTATGGATTTGCCTATTCTAGATATTTCATATAAATGGAATGATATAATATGGGACTTTTTATATGTGGCTTTTTTCACTTAGCATAATATTTTCAAGGTTTATTCATGTTGTAGATGTATTAGTACTTCATTCCTTTTTGTAGCTAAAGTAATATTCCATTGCATGGATATCACAATTTTACATTTATCAGTTGTTGAATATGTGATCTGTTTCCATCTTTTGGCTATCGTGAATAGTATTGCTGTGAACATTCATGTATGAGTTTTTGTTTGAACATTCGTAGTTATCTGTATTTTATAGATGAGGACAGTAAACTACAGAGGTGGATTAGTAAGTAGCCCAGGATCACACAAGTAAGAGATGGTGAAGCCAGGGGTAAAAATCCAGGCATTTTGATGTCAGAAGCTGTATTTTTTAACCACTGTGTTTAACCTGGCAGCTACCAGATATCCAGTAAATGTTAATCAACTTTCTCTTCCTTTTGAGAAGTTTATTTTTTAGGTATTGACTATGTTAATTTTGCATTTTATTAAGCTTTAAGTAACATCCAATTTAGATTGTTGCTGTGAGTACCGTTTAACCTACATTTTAATACTTTGTATATATTGGTTATAGTTTGGCTGTAGCAGCGATTCCTGAAGGTCTCCCCATTGTGGTCACAGTGACGCTAGCTCTTGGTGTTATGAGAATGGTGAAGAAAAGGGCCATTGTGAAAAAACTTCCTATAGTTGAAACTCTGGGTAAGTCTGTGTTAAGAGCATTCCTATGTAATGATGTGTAAGTTTATGTCAATAGTAAATCATCTCAGAGTTTTACAGTTTTTGTCCTAGAGATTTGCATAATGATATTTGGTTTATGGCAAAATTGGATATGGTTTTAACAACTGAAAAAGGCAATTAATAATTCCTATCCCTTAGGTGTGGGGACTTGAAATCTTTCTACATCATAGTGTTTTAATGCTCAAATCGTGTTAAGAAAATCCATACAGCAACTGAAATTTTAGAGTAAAATTAATAGAATTTTTTCTTGTGACATTTTAAAGAAGATAATGTATTATTATAGATCCCAAATGTCGTACTTGAGTTGAATTTGCCTGTAAAAACAGTAAATATACAGTAGTTATATTGCTATAACAAAACTTCATGTGTAATGTGCTTTGAAACTCCAAAAATGTACTGAATTTGATTTCTGGTTTGTATTTTAATATCTTCTCCATATATGAGAAAGTGAAATACTTTGAAAAATTCTGACTGTAGAAATTGTGTGGGTTTATATTTAGGAATTCTGCAAACTTTCTAGAAGAGATACTATATAAAATCATTACATAAAGCTAATGTGAAGTAGCTTTGTAGAAACTAACTGTATATAAATAAATAAGAAAATGTCAACATCTAATTTTTATTTTTAATTTCAGAAACTGTACCTTATGCTGAAGCAGGCATAGTGACAGAATTTAATCTAAAATTACCAATGAGTTTGATCTCTATAAAATGCAGAGAAGTAGGACAGGATTTTAGTCTTTGATTTGTTTTTTAAGTAAACCTATATTTCTCCTTGATTCTTTTGGTGACTTGTAATGATTTAATTCTTTAGGCTGCTGTAATGTGATTTGTTCCGATAAAACTGGGACACTGACGAAGAATGAAATGACTGTTACTCACATATTTACTTCAGATGGCCTGCATGCTGAGGTACTCTATAGGTTTTTAAAAACTAAAAAGCAAAAACAGTATGCCTTTAAGAAACATGATGTTTAACATTCCAAACAGTTCCAGTGTCTTACCTTCAAAAGGGCTGTAAATTAGTAGTGGAGTTATTTTCACTCTCTGTGATCCTACCAAGTCTTTGTCTCATTCCGCTTGTACACTTGTTCAGTGCAAAAATTTAATTCCTCCTTGACATCTCTCAGTCACCCCTTTATCTATCCGTAATCAAATCCTGCCAATTTTGACTTCTTAAAGAATTTTCCCAGCTATCTACTTTATAGCCAGCTTCTTTAAGTTACTGTCATTTCTCACCTGCCATTCTGATAAAGCTTCTTGACTGGTCTTTATCCATTCTTGCTGCCCTCATTCCATAAGCAGCTTGAGAGATCTTTATAGAACCAAATTTTAAGCATGTCACTCCGTAAATTAAGGTACTCCAGTGGTTTTCCATTGTGATCAGGATCCTGAACTGTGGCCTCTCAAAGCTGTACATGTTCTGTCCCTTATTTTCCCCTCTATCCTTATATGTTCCCCTTTGCTTTCTGTGCACCAAGTATATTGGCTTTATAGTTCTTTGCATGTGACAAAATTATTCCTACTTTAGGAATTTTGCTGCTTCTCTCACTGCTTAGGATAGTCTAATGCCTCTTCATCCTTTGCACCTTAATTCCAGGTCACTTCTTCAGAACACCCAGAAGTGGCCCTATGTTATATGTTTTCTTAGCATTTTATATCTCTTAGTCCTTATCTTAGGTAAAATTTTCTGTCCGTTTTCCCCATTGTAAGTTGTAAAAGAGAATGAACTAAATTGCCTAGCACAGAGCCTGCTTCATAGTAATAAATACTTGATAAATGAATGAATGAATCATATTATTTTAGCAATTATATATTGATACGTTGACAGTCTCTTAAGTGTGCATCACTGTACGGTAGTCTTCCTGAAGCTGGTTATGGACAAGTTCTAATCCTACTCAGTCTGTGCAGGATTTTTGATAGGAATGCTCTTAATATTGCTCATGTTGGGTACGGTAATTTAAAATGTATTTATAGCTAATTCACTGAGAAAAGTAAGTGTTAGACAAATTGACAGAAGTTGCTCTTGGGTTTATTTACGTCCATTTTATATAGGTTTTGAAAAGAGACGGTATTTACAGTATTAGATTTGGTCAAAGATAACCCATCTATGTTGGTGAATGTGTCCTTTCTGGATGATTCAGAAGGGTTATTGGGATTACATGTGCTTATATGTTCCAGGTATGGAAGGTAGAATATTAGTGGTTCTTTTGTTTTCAAGTCATGTTATATGTAATGCATTAACAGTTTGTTAATTGTTTTATCTCTAAGTTGTATCATTAAACATTTTTTATTTATTTTTATTTTTAATAGAGATGGGTCTTGCTTTGCTGCACAGGCTGGTCTTGAACTCCTGGGCTAAAGTGATTTTCCCACCCCAGTTTCCCAAAGTGCCGGGATTACAGGTGTGAGCCACCACACCTGGCCACTAAATTGTATGGTTTTTACTGTAAAATTTCCTTTTGTTCAGCTTGGTTTGTTCTAGACATATGATATAAATATCTGGTTTGTCTCTGCCCTGATTTTTAAAATTGGTGTGTAATATGCTATGTTAAAGTAATTTGTAAGTGCTAGTGTATATCTCACTGTCTCCAAGCCTGCATGCTTGCAAAAAGAAGACTGCTTTTGTCTAGGTCACATGTTTATGTTATATGTTACATATGTGGTAATGGATTTGTGTTCTTTGCAAACTGTAGTATGCTATATAAATGTAATGTCATATAAGTTTAAGCTTACTTATGTGTGTTTTCATAGCTTATTCTTTTAATAATATATTGTAAATAGAAAACAATGTCTTTTTAATCATTGTGATGAGAATTAGCATCTGTATTTCTATACTAAATGTCCTTTTTTAAGACAAATTTTAATGCTTTTCTAGATAAACACTTTAACAGTGTCATTATAAATAAAATGAACAGAACTGATGATAGGTTTTGGTTTTTATAGGTCTTGTCACCACCTAGTGTTTGTATTATTGATCCCACTTAATGATCTTTAGGTTACTGGAGTTGGCTATAATCAGTTTGGGGAAGTGATTGTTGATGGTGATGTTGTTCATGGATTCTACAACCCAGCTGTTAGCAGAATTGTTGAGGTAAATACTTTTTTTTCCTTTCTCATGAAGGTGACTTTCTTTATAATAACTTAAGACACAGTAATAGGTTATAATTTATGTGTATTTTTCTTAGGCGGGCTGTGTGTGCAATGATGCTGTAATTAGAAACAATACTCTAATGGGGAAGCCAACAGAAGGGGCCTTAATTGCTCTTGCAATGAAGGTACGTACCTAAATCTCTTCTTTGACATATGGGACATTACCCTCACAATAGAACACAATGTCATCAATTTCAGTATTACTAGTTTTTAGGTATTGAGTGAAAAAAACTCGTAATATTTCATTGTTTTTACTCTCTTTTGGGTACCAGTTTTATTCCTATAAATATAAAGCATAGAGCTATTTCAGGATAACCTTATTGTTTATATGCAAGTTACAAACTAATGAGCAGTCATCGATTTCTTAGGAGGAAGTGATCCCGTCTTCCACAATACTGAGATCTACCTGTGAAATACTTTATAAATGTGTAATTACTGATAAATACAAACTTTTGAATGAATAAAAGGCAACATTCTTCAGTATTTCTGTGTAAAGATAATAACACAGTCATGGGAAAATAGCTTTCTTTTCCCAGTCTTTCCTTTTTCTCCTTTGTTAATTTCTCAAAATGATTGTAAAATTATAATTTGTTTTGGGGAGAAGTCTCAGTTAACTTTTCATCTGTCCCAATCTGTCTCCTTATCCCCTAAGTCTTATATTTGATTCAGTGAGAAACCTGTTAAGTTCATCCTATCATAAGAAAAATAACTATTCCTGCTTTTAAGAATATTCAGAGAAAATTTTGATACTTGTGTAAAGCAAGAGGCTTCTAAGTGAGGTTACTTGAAATGAGAGACTATAGAATTACAGGTTATTATAACGTAGTTAATGAAATAAAATTGATAGTTTTAGAATATATAGTTTCCTTGACTGAAAAACAAAATTCTGTATCATTTGGTCTCATTACAACTAAAATAGCATAGTACTCAATAAATGAATCAGTTATCAAGTATTTCCTGTGTTACACTTACAAGATATTAGTTTCTTTGAGAGATAAAGAGTATGAAACCATATTTTATGGGCAGAGACTTCATATTTTAGGGAGGGAATTTATAGTGACATTCTTGAAACAAAAGGCAGTGCAAGACAGCAGACAGTGAAATCTGAACATTGAGTCACATATAAGAACAATGCAGATTCAGAGCTGGGATATGAGGGCTTTGAAGGATAGGAAGGATTTAGATGAGGTAAGCTAGGGAATGAACTAAAGTAGAAGCAGAGAGGAATAAAAGAGCATAAAATGGGTTGTGGCTAATGAGTTGGCTAACCTGGGTGAAATGAAAGATATTTGAGCGACCAGGAGGATTTTTATAGATGCTGTATGTGGTGCGTTTCTGGAGAACCTTATTTAAGGCCAAGAACAAGAGTCTGAACATGTTTCAATAGAAAATAGCAATACATGGTAGCATTTTGAGTAGTTTAAACATTTTTTGATATTTGGAAGATAATTTTTTGGCATTTTTGATATTTGGATGTTTGATATGGATGCAGAGGTTATTGGGAGGGAAAACAGCTACATGACTAGTAGTATTGAAGACATAAAGTGGTAGAGGGTAAGGGACTAGGATGATAACAAATGAGACATTGGAGTCCCTAAGAAGTAAGAGATTTAATCTAAAACTTCTATTGATTGTAAAAGTACATGCTCAGAATTGGGTTGAGTACTTTTATTTATTTATATCCTGCTTCCTTTCAGAATTTGAGCTGGTAGAGGGATTAATACAGTGGGTGTGGGAGATTTAGTTAGCGTACAGTCCAGAAAACCTGCCTTAGACTATATCTACATACGTGGGCTTCCATGTTGAAAATGTATGCTGATACGCAGGGAAGTTTAGTATATATAGATGGAGCACTTACTCTTTCACCGTTAACTGAAAAATAATCCAGCCAACCTGGCTACAAGTTGTGACCCTTCTTTTTGTTAAAGGAAAAAATAAGCACATATTGGTGAGAATTAACTTTCTTTTTGTGCCATATAGATGGGTCTTGATGGACTTCAACAAGACTACATCAGAAAAGCTGAATACCCTTTTAGCTCTGAGCAAAAATGGATGGCAGTTAAGTGTGTACATCGAACACAGCAGGTATCCATCTCTTTAAAGAATACTTATATCCTGTTTAGCTTAGATGACTGTTTTTTCATTTACCTTCCACCTTTGGGTTTAAACTGTCACTGTACGTAATAAAGACTGGTTGCTTTAAAGTATGTGTGATTAATAGTACACTCATCTCTTGTTTGTGTTATCTTTGATAGTCTTTCCTTGTAGAATCTGTACATAGATATATTCTTGGAGTTGTTGCTGTGTGAGCAAACAGCTTAAATGAGTTGTAGCCTGGTCTTCTAAAGTCTGTGACATCAGGTTTTTTCTTACCAGGAACTGTTCTTCATGATAGTTCCTTATAAGGTCTTTGCAGATTGTGTTTCAAAATGTGTTCTTTCTCTGAAGGAGTGTCTTATCTTCAGAACAAACGAAACCGCATTACTTTGTTGAAAAGTAGTTTGCAAATGTGTATAATTCATGTTGCTTACTCCAGTTTACAAGGTGATAAAATGACATACTGATATTTTAAACTGCCACCTTGTTCCTGGGTGGTTTAGAAATTTGTCCAGTGTAATAAGATTTCTGAATTATCTATGGCATATAATTATATCACTCATAGTTGCTATTACCAGCTTGATGCTTAAACTTTAAAAAATATTTAAGCTTAAGCTTAGGCACAGTGGCTCATGCCTATAACCCCAGCACTTTGGGAGGCCGAGGCCAGTGGATCACCTGAGGTCAGGAGTTTGAGACCAGCCTGACCAATATGGTGAAACCCTGTCTCTACTAAAAATGTAAACATTACCTGGATGTGGTGGTGTGAGCCTATATTTCCATCTACTTGGGAGGCTGAGACAGGAGAATTGCTTGAACCTGGGAGGCAGAGGTTGCTGTGAGCCAAGGTTGTGCCACTGCACTCCAGCCTGGGTGACAAAATGAGACTTTATCTCAAAAAAAAAAAAAATAATAATAATAATAATAATTGAACCTTAAACTTTTCCTCACTCTGTTGTCTAGGCTGAATGCAGTGGTATGATCTCGGCTCACCACAACCTCAGTCTCCGGGGTGCAAGTGATCCTCCCACTTCAGCCTCCCAAGAAGCTGGGACTATAAATACATGCCACCATACCTGACTAATTTTGCTTATTTTTTTGTAGAGATGGGGTCTCATTATGTTGCCCAGGCTGGTCTTGAACCCCTGAACTCAGGTGATCCTCCTGCCTTGGGCTTCTAGAGTGCTGGGATTATAGGCATGGGCCACCACACCTGGCCTTATTTGTTATTTTTACAGTTCCTTTGATAGTAATGTCTAGTGGTTATATGTTTTTTACCTATGAGCAAACACATGATTTTTGTACATGATACCTGTGATTACATCACTATAGAAAACAGGAATGAAAGGATCTCCCTTCATTCATATAAGTGGAGACATACTGGCTTTAAAAGAAAGGCCAGGTTGGTTAACACTGAACTTTTAATAGAAGTCTTCCAGGAACTATGTTCATGAGGGCCAAACAAAGATTTGTCTGTTCTTTAAAGGAACTTGTACAAACTTAGGTGAAGGAAGACAATTGGCAATGAAACTATGAAAATAAAATGCCTTTCACTTTAAACCTGTTAAAGTAAAGCTTTCAAAAATTACATTAAACTTAGGTAGTTTACAACTGATGTCCCTTAACCATATAGTTATGTGACAAGAATATGCCTATGACTTTTTTTGATAGGTGTATTTCACTACATTTTGTAAACCATCACACAATACTTCAAGACAGTGTGGCTCATGTAATGTTTAATAATTTTCCTTTTCAGCAACTTTGAATGTTAACCTCACCAAAGTTTTACACTGGAAGGTTAAATCTTCTCAGTTGTGGGAGTGATGGACAGAGAGTGGCAGGATATAAGTTTGGAAACATTTGATTATTCTTCTCATTTGCCGACCTGAAGAGTATCTTTTGCAAAACAAAACCAACCAATGAAATGAACAAACAAAACCCCAGTCACAGATGTGACTCAGGATCTAGAAGAAGTCAGCCTGACAGATGGGGAAACTTAACAATGTAAAAGTGACTTCAGTGGCTCAAATAGTTTGCTTTTAAAGGACTGTCACTTGAACTTGACAATATATATTTATCTCTGCTATCTCCTTGGAACCACCAAAATCACAAACAAGGAATAAAAGATACAAACTCATGGAGAGAAAGTATAGGAAAGATTAAAAGGTGACAGGTACCTTTGAAGGCAGGGAGTAAGGCATAAGGCTAAAAATGGTAGAGAAGTTTGAAATTCTGAATAAGGAACCAACAGAACTCCCCCAAGTACCTTTGTTGCTGCTTTAGGCCAGATGGTTAGCCCGCCTTTACCCCTGTGGAACACCAGAAATCTGGGGATAAGAGTAGAGGGCAGGACTGAAAGATGTCTTCTGAAAGAAGATGTCATTGTCTTGAAGGATAAAACCCTAGTCCTTGACATCACTTGTCACTTAGAATGCACGAAGGCTGGCATCTACCTACCCTCATTCCCTAAATAAGATTCAAGAGTTTTAGAAAAGCTGCCTGGTCTCATAAGGCAGTGGTCCCCAGCCTTTTTGGCACCAGGGACCAGTTTCCTGGAACTTCTCCACAGGCAGGGGATGGTTTTGGGATGATAGTGGTCCACTTCAGATCCTCAGGCATTAGATTCTCATAAGGAGCGCACAAACTAGATGCCTTGCTTGTCATGTGAAGTTCTCAGTAGGGTTCACACTCCTATGAGAATCTAATGCCACGGCTGACCTGACAGGATAGATGGAGCTCAGGCAGTAGTGGTTGGTTGCCTGCAGCTCACTTCTGCTGTGTGGCTGGGTTCCTAACATGCCACAGACTATACTGGTCCACTGCCTTGGAGTTGGGGACACCTGTCATAAGGGGCACCTCTGAACTAAGCTCTTTGTTAATTGGAATCACTTACTTACTCCTGGACTTCATCTCATCCTACAGCAAGGCTTACCAGTTGATGCTTAGCTCTGCCAATACCTATGGAGCGTCTAGTCTTTTGGTTCCTTCACTCTTAAATACAAATGAACAGGGAAGGATTACTGGATACTTGGAGAAAATCTTTAGTATGAAAGCCAAAGATTAAACCAACAGAGAAAGGGGTCTCAGAGAAAGATAATGGCAGATGCTGAAGAAAATTTCCAAAAGCCATAAAAAAGACAAAATACTTGTAATGGAATGTTTATCAAATAAAGTCAAGAAATGTATCAAAGTATAGAACAGAAAATCAAAGAGGTATACAGTATAAAAGATAAGAAAATTCATAATAAATGCAGAAGATCCAGTAATTACCACATAGTGGTGATAGGAAGGCAATAGGAATAGGTAATAGGAAGAAAGAACAGAAAATGAGAAGCTTTTACCAACTAATGCTGCAAAATTTTCCAGAATGAAAAGACCGGCATCTAGAATAATGTGGCCCACCAGCTGCTCAGTACAATGTGTGTGTTAAAGCAGGTAGAGTGGGAGATAAACACAAGACCCATAATTAAGAAAGTTGAGGACACTTGGAGAGGGAGAAATTGAAGAGCTTCTAGAGAGTTTTAAGCAAAGGGGAGATCATATAAAAGGGCTTAGGAACTAAAGTATGGTAGTCTACCACTTAGCCCAGCGGAATACACTCCCAAGACTCCTAGTGGATGCCTGAAACCATGAATAGTATTGACCCTCATATATGTTATATTTTTATGAACTGGTAACATAGATGGTTACCAAGCAATTAATGGGTATGAAGCATATACAGTGTGGGTATTCTGGACAAAGGGATGATGTCCTGGGCTGGACAGAGTGGCATTTCATTACCATACTCAGAATGCTGTATAATTGGAAACTTACGAATTATTTCGTTTTGGAATTTTCTATTTAATATTTTTGGACTGCTGCTAGGTAACAGAAACTGCAGGAAATGAAACCCTGGATAAGGGGGCACTACTATAATTTCTTTATACTTTTCGATGAAAACATTGACACTGGAGGCTGGAAGATAATAGAGCAAAGCCCTCAAAATGAGAGGAAATTTATCCCTGGCTAAACTTACAAATGTGAGGATAGAAGAAAAATGAGTCCCAACACCACTCACCCTCTCTTAGAAAGATATTGGTGGATAAAAAAACAAAAGGAAGACTTAAAATTTGGTGAGGATAGAGGTAGAGGGATGTTCCTAGATACTAGTGGTGTAGCAGGCCTAGAAATCAGCCAATTAGAAATGGAAGAAGAGTGAAGGAGAGCAGTCTCCAGTAATAATACAGAGGTAATAGCTTATCTGCTTCTTTGTTCACGTGAAAAAATACCATCAGGAGGGTTTTATATGACATTGAAGAGTTTAGGAAGAATGAATAATAGGTATAAAGAAAACAAAGCAAATTTTTTAAAAAGGTGATTATTAACTTTGTAAAAGACAAAACTTGAACAGGAAAAGAAGTACCCTATTTGAGGTATCAATCAGGATAAGCCATGAAAACAACATCATGCTCTCCTGCTGCCTCCCTCTCCCCAAATACTGTTCATTGTAGTTACTTGGGAACTCAGGCAGATGGAAGCTCCATTTTAATGTGAGCACACACTGTCACAGCAAGGGTAGAAAAGTAGGAAATTGTACCCTGGCACCTACATTTCCATTTGGAAGTGACACAAGTACTCATGTTTGTTGGCCAAAGCAAGTGATGCCTGACTTTTGGAGTGAGGAAGGCAATAGGGAAATACATTCCTACCTGCAAGGAGAACTGGGATATTACCAGTAATTACCACACTTGTCTTGGCAACAAGGAGTCTTGATGTAAACAAAATAATGGCAGATTTTGCTTTAACTATATCATAAAGGTGGGGAGGGGGGACCAAGTTAGTGGGAATGGCAAAATTAACATCTGTCACAGTAGACAGTGTATGAAATTGATAACTGAAGGAATAGCAATATTAACATGTTAAAAACATGGGGGGTAAATATCAGAGAAAAACAGCTATTTTGCTTCCATGGAATAGGACTAGTGGTGAGAAGGGCTGGATAGGAAACTCCAGTATTTAATTATAAGCTTTTGAATATTATTTACCATGATAAAAAATGAAAAAGTCTGATAATACTCATAATTACAAGGTGATTGGGAGAATTAAATGGGATTGTAAGTAGATAGAGAGATATAGATGTACGTCTTAGCTAATAGAGAACTTGAACTATTGTGAGCTGTTATCTTCTCTTTCATTTCCTGTTATGTTGCAGTGAGCCTCCTTCTGCATTTCAGAGTGCCTAATTTAGAGGCTTAGTATGGCATTCATTGCTTTCAGTGTGTGGAATGGTGGGGATAGATGTTTTCTGTAGAAGATACAGAAAGCTCCCATATAGGAATATTTAATCTTCAGAATTCAAGTGCCAAAGCTTTAGGCTTGAGTAACCTCTCTGGAAATGGTGAGAAATGAATGCTACTTAATTTTGGACTCTAATGGGGAGATATGTACAAGTTGAAATTAAACTTGTATTTGCTACATTTTCTTCTTAGGACAGACCAGAGATTTGTTTTATGAAAGGTGCTTACGAGCAGGTAATTAAGTACTGTACTACATACCAAAGCAAAGGGCAGACCTTGACACTTACTCAGCAGCAGAGAGATGTGTACCAGCAAGAGAAGGCACGCATGGGCTCAGCGGGACTCAGAGGTAAGGCTATTTCTGCATAGTCCCCTGGGGTGGAAAGGTAGAGCCTTCTTTTAATTGCAGATGAATTAATGCTTCACATCTCAGTTGTCCAACTCTCTTCCAGGCTTTGTAGAACCCTTGCCAGTATTGAAGTGTTAGTTTTAGTTGGCTAATTGGCCACCGAAAGATACTTGAAAATACAGCAAAATGTGAATCATTGGTTCCTTTGGATCTCTAGAGGTCTCTGATTAGCTGATAGAAATTTCATTTTAAACAAGTTTATCTTGTGAGAAATGAGTTGGATCAAGGTAAAATGATGTTACTCTCTTTTCATCACTTTGTCGTATTTATTGGAACTAAAATAGTTTTCTAAAAATTGAGTCTGAAGCCACTAATACATCCTTTAAGGTGTTGCTAACTTGATCTGTTACTGTTCACCAGGGAAGTAAACAAGTCCCTAGGTACTGCTTATGTATTTGCTGCTGACTGAGCAGTGATGGGGGAGAGGGTCTGCTGAACACACACACATCAGGCCACCTTTCCTAGGGATGTCGTGTGTAAGACGTGGGGGGTTGGTGGTTGGTGGTTGGTGTCCTAACCTGATTCTTACCTTCTGGATAGTCATCTGGCTTCTGCAGAGTATATGTAGTTATGTTGTCTCTCTCAGGGCAATTGGAAGAGTTGGCTTCCCTAATTTTATTATTTTAATGAAATAGAAGTCTAAGCACTGCAATTTCTGGAAGGAAGAAAAACAAGTTATGTGAAAAATGTTTTTATTTGTGGTTCACTTAAGCAGAGGCTTTTTCTGAGTTTTAAACATTTGGATAGATTTATAGGACTCGTGTTCTAAAATAAACTAAGTTTGGCAAGGTACTCTTACCAGCAGAGAACACTGCTCCCAGCCTGCTGCCATTGCTTTATGCCCTTGCCTCTGAACCTTCTGTGCCAGCCCCCAGGCTGCGGAACCAAGATCACTTGTCATACCCCTGCACCCAGAGCTTGGTGCATCTCATCTGGGATGAGGGCTGTATTGTGACCATCTTAACACTTCATCACCTGTCTCCAAGGAAATGGGAGGCAGAGACTTCTGGCTGAGAAGTTATTTTGGAAATGGATATTTTGGATGGGAAAAAAATTTAAAGGAAAACAACTTTTCCTTCCCCCCTTTCCTCTTGTAATGTAAGAGGCTTTGATAGCAGGTTCTAGAGTTTCTGGGGTTTTATCCCAAAGGCCTGAATCTGGAACGTACTCTGGATCCTCAGTCCTCAAGCTTTTCTGGACCCCTGAAGCGAAGGCTCTTCTCCTAGCAACAATTCTGGGGCAGGAATCTATTTTCTGGTTTAGCTTGGCCAGACCTAAGAATAGCAGGATCTCTGAAACCACAGGGTTTTGATATGTTTTTATCAAGCCAAATGTACATATGCTTACCGACACTCTGGAGAATTGAGCACAGGCGGTACCCTTGTACTTTGTACGCCGAACCCTTCTGAACAATCGGCAGACCAAACTTTTTGGCGGCCCAGCTGCTGGAAGCTCAGATACTCTGGCTAAGGGTAACACTTTTGCTCCCCTTAGCGCTCTTCAATTTTCCACCTCAGCTAGGGAAAGAGAATGACAGTTAAGGCTTGGCCCAGGATTGCAATCGTTAGAGCAAGTGGGAGTTTTGGAGACTTAAGAGGCACTGCAGGGAAGCCTTGCAGCCACAAAATAGGGTTTTGATTACTAAAGCCTGTGTATGAAGGGGCAGTGGCAGCTCCACTGAGCCATTCCTGGGCCTGTTATTCCCCAGATTCACCTCCTTGATTGCTGACATCTGGGGCTTTGACCCTTTCTTTTTAAATTTACTTTTGCTAAGATGCACTTATTTATTTATTTATTTGTTTATGAGACTGAGTCTTGCTTTGTTGCCCAGGCTGGAGTGAAGTGGCATGATTTCAGCTCACTGCAACCTCCGCCTCCTGGGTTCAAACAATTCTCCTGCCTCAGCCTCCCGAGTAGCTGGGGTTACAGGTGTGTGCCCCATGCCCAGCTAATTTTTTGTATTTTTAGTAGAGATGGAGTTTCAGCATGTTGGCCAGGCTGGTCTTGAACTCCTGACCTCTGATCCACCCGCCTCGGCCTCCCCAGGTGTTGGGATTACAGGTGTGAGCCACAGTGCCCAGCCTATTTATTTTTTAAAAACACTGTTGGTGGACAAAATGTAAACCCATTTCCTTCCTCTTTTGAACTTCTGGGATGTCATCACTTCCAGTTTGTTGGCTTTGTTTCCAGCTATTAATAAAGCATTAAAACTGGAGGAAAAAAGGTAGGGAAGTGGGGAGTGGGGCAGAGTTTTGCTACTCTTAGCAGCATATAGCAAGAGGTTTTAAAGTTGGTGTGGATTTAGAGGACTTGAAGAGGTCTTGAAGGTCTAGTATATGCTCCCTCTTAATTTCTGGAACAAAGTTTTGTACCTCATTATATTGACTCTTCTTCATACAAAAGATTGTGGAGGTTTGTGTATGTGTGTTTTGTTGTAACATTATGAAGTAGACCAGAGTTGATAGAGGGGAAAGTTTTTGTTGCATAGGGTTTTGGGAAACATTCTGCTCATTTGTCTCTTGCTTCATGTCTTCTTTATCTCCTTGTGCTCCACTTCCCTCCTCCCCCCTGAGATTACCATAATGAAGAACAGAAAGATTTTAAACTTCAGTTGATACGTACTTATGTTACATCTTATAAAACTTACGTTTCTTAAAATATTTGTGCTTCTTAATTTTGATATTAGAGTATATTTTGTTGTATGTCAGGGGGCTCTCCACATGAAAACAGTTTATCCTCAACTCAGAGAGTAGCAGCAGATTTTCATTGGTGCTAAAGAAGCAAATAAATACAGGATACTAACCTCTAAGCTAGTGCCACCCCTCCATTAGGAGTGCACAGAGCTGATCTTTCTGTCTTAGGATTTGCTGACCTACATTTTTGTCACTGTCACCTTCTTTTACCATCAGCCTGTATCCCAACACTGAACTGTGAAGTGGCTCATTCTATCAAGGGTGAAAGCCTTTGGTGCCCACATCTACATAAATCATTAGGTATATGAGTCTTACATTGGAAAAATAGAATTATTTGCCTTTAACCTTAATTTTTTCAAGTGTATCTAATCTTTCATACCTTCTGCTTAAACAAGAATAGATGCTTTCTTTGGTCTCCTTGGGGCTTTTCAGTCTCCCCTTGGCTGATTTATGTTTAGTTTGTATGTGTATGTTGTAGGTTGTTCAGGCTAATAATGTCTGAGATGCAGGTACATCCCTTTGGTTAATAAAAGTAGTTACCGGAGTTCGATAATTCTTGAGAACAAGCTAAATGATATTTGGGAAATGAAAAGTACCTTGTACTATATCTTACATGCCCAAGGATGACAGGAAAATATGTAGAAATGATAATATGATGGTGTTATTTACATACTTTTAGAGAACCAAAGTTACAAATAAGAAATGTCTGTTCATGTTATGGAAAGAGTAAAAGAACCCAAACTATTGTTGGTATTAATGGTTTTACAACTGCTATTCAAATTAAATTTACCTTCCTGGAGTTTTGTGTACAAAATTGTTACAGGCTGTGTATGATTTAATGTAGCCTTCTATTCAGAGTGTTGAATTTTTGTGGTGATCTTAGAAATAGAAAGATGAAGATGCATTAGAAGCCACCTTCGAAGGTGTTTGTCTGTTTAAAATTGACTTTAAAGCTTGACATATTCATAGTTTCTCTAAATCTATTTTCTAAAGAGGCAGTAGATCCTGTTGAAAGTAGCTGCATGTGGTTACTATGTGAGAATACTGTTCGTTTTCCGTCTCTTGCCCATCCTGCCCTTCAGTTCTTTAGTTTTGCTCTTTTTAATTAAAACAGCTTAAAGGGACACCACATCCAGAACCATTAAACTATAATGTTTTGGTCTGTAGTCATTTTGATTTTTAAAGATTATAGAATAACTACAAATGACATTATAGTCGTAAGTGATTTATTTAAGAAGTGTTACTGTCTCCAATTTCTGTCAACTGAATTCTAATGTTTTTATGACTCACTTTTTTTTTTTTCTCAAGTTCTTGCTTTGGCTTCTGGTCCTGAACTGGGACAGCTGACATTTCTTGGCTTGGTGGGAATCATTGATCCACCTAGAACTGGTGTAAAGAAGCTGTTACAACACTCATTGCCTCAGGAGTATCAATAAAAATGATTACTGGAGATTCACAGGAGACTGCAGTTGCAATCGGTATAGCTAGACTGCTTCCTTTTGTTTTCGATAGTTTTTCATAAAATACTTCAGTGCATAATTTTGTGAACTATTAGATGTTAATATGTTTATGTAATATTGAGATTATACAATTGAAATCAACTCATGTTTTTGCTCATGGTCTATATAAAGCTGTTGGCAAAATTGATTATAGTTTAAAAAGTAGTAACATTGACAGACATAACTAAATCATTATGAAATCAACATGTTTTATTCACAGAAGGGTAATTATTTTAACTTCATGACCACTGTGATAACAGATAAAAGCACTAGATCATGATTGTGAAAGGAAAAATGAAACTTAGTTTTTCCTTTCAACTTAAGTATAATATCAAAGCAATCTTGTGCATAATTTAGAAGAAAATAGCTTGTGATATGTATTTGTTTTTCATCATATAGACCTGTGTTTGAATGCTTTTTTATTTTATTTATTTATTTATTTTTTTTTTTTGAGATGAAGTCTCACTCTGTCGCCCAAGCTGGAGTGCAGTGGCACGATCTTGGCTCATGGCAACCTCTACCTCCCCCGGTTCAAGTGATTATCTTGCTTCAGCCTCCCGAGTAGCTGGGACTACAGGCACACACCACTGTGCTCAGCTAATTTTTGTATTTTTTGTGGAGACGGGGTTTCACTATTTGACTAGGCTGGGCTTGAACTCCTGACCTCGTGATCTGCCCGCCTCGTCCTCTCAGTGTGCTGGGATTACAGGTGTGAGCCGCCATGCCCAGCTGTTTGAATGCTATTTAAGAGTACCTTAAGAAGTATAGTAAGAGAGAAAAAGAGAATGAAAGTTAATTTTCCTGAGCCTCCAAACTGTAATTCATGCTGATAAATTTAATAGCTGGCTAAACTCCATTAATTCTTATTTTATTTGGAGAGAGGCTAGGCCAGGAGTTTGAAACTTCATATTGTCTAAGAATAGGTCACTAGACACATGATATTACCGGAAAAATAACTTTTCAGTGTTTATTTTCATTTATGTATAACTACATGATTACCATAGATCCACCACCATTTTGTCTGCATTCTTAAAATGCACTCTGATCTTCGTTACATTTGAGCTGCTGAGCAGAACCTGATTGGCCTAGTTTCAATTCTTAGGTATGCTGGCTTAAATAGTGAAAAAAAAATTTTTTTTTTTTTGAGAGAGGGTCTTGCTATATTGCCCAGGTTGGTCTTGAACTCCTGGGCTCAAGCGATCCTCCAGCCCCAAAGTGCTGGGATTACAAGCCTGAGCTACCGTGACCAGCACCGAAAATTCTTTATTCTTAAATTTAAACAAGAATAAAAGTCAAACATAAAACCCCAGGCTTAATACTGATTCAGATAGGGTTGTATTACTAGTAGTTAAAAAAAGAGAATAGATAACAAATCATACTAAATGAGAATTATGTTGACTAGCCCATCAAGCAAAACAATTGGTTTGTTATATTTTCTCTCTCATTCACTTTAGCCAGTCGTCTGGGATTGTATTCCAAAACTTCCCAGTCAGTCTCAGGAGAAGAAATAGATGCAATGGATGTCCAGCAGCTTTCACAAATAGTACCAAAGGTAGGCCTAAACTAAAGCCTTTTAGACTGAAAAGGGCTCATTCTAAGTGTTAACCATTTCTACTGTTATCTTAATTAACCTGTTTAATTGTGAACATCACCACCAGAGTTGTTGGTTCAAATCCTGAAATGAAGTCTTATCATCGAAATAGTCTTATTTATGCTGTGATGTTTATGAATATCAGTGCAAAATTATTAACTTTAGGTACTGTGGAAATTAACAATGCTTGTATTTATAAATTAGAGGATGGAGAGAGGTCATTATACTTCTTACTCTTTTGTTCTATTTTAATTTTAGCATGAGTGTATAATTTTTTTTTTGAGGTACAATTTGCATATAGTAAAATTCACCCATTTTAGTGTATAGTTCTGATCACTGACAGATGCATGCAGTCTTATGACCGCCACCACAGTCAAGATACAGAACAGTTCCATCATCCCCTCAAATTATCTTATGTCTTTTTGTGGTTACCTGCAGGACTTGGCAGCCACTAATTCATTTTTTGTCTCTGTCACTTTACCTTTTCTAGAATGCACTAGAAATTGAATTATACCGTATGAATGAGGCTTTTGAATCTGCTTCTTTCACTTAGCATAACACATTTGAGATTTATCCATGTTGGTTATGTGTATTAGTAGTTTGTTGTTTTTTAAAGTAATATTCTACTGTATGGGTGTACCTTACCTATTCGCCAGTTTAAGGACATTTGGATTGTTTCCAGTTTTTGATTATTATGAATTAAGCTACTGTCTACATTTGTGCACAGGTTTTTGCATGAAAATAAATTTTTATTTCTCTTGGGTAAATACCTGTGAGTAATTGCTGGGTCATATACTTAATGTATATCTAATTTCGTAAGAAACTGGCAAGTTGTTTTACAAGGTGGCTTTATTATTCTGTACCTCCATGAGCAGTGCCTGAAATTTCTAATATTCTTGCATCCTCCCTAGCACAAGGGATTGTCATTGCCCTCATCCTCCATTCCAATAAGTGTACAATGATATCTTACTGTGATTTTAAGGTGCATTTCCTCACAACTAGTGATGTTGAATATCTTTTCATATGCTTATTTACCATCCATATATCTTCTTTAGTGAAGTGTCTGCCCTGCCTATTTTTTTTAAATTATGTTTTCTAGTTATTGAATTTTGAGAGTTCTTTATATGATGTGGATACAAGTCCTTTATTAGATATTTTCTTTGAAAATGTTTCTTTCCAGTTGGTAGCATGTCTTTTTATTCTCTTAATGTTACATTTCTTGTTGAAAAGATAACCTTTTTCCATTGAAATACTTTTTTTACTTTTGATTATAATGCTTTTCTAACAAATTGTTTGTAGGAAGAGAGATACCACCTGCCCCACAGCTGAGTAACTTCTTTAGAGCCAGGTTCCCTGATATGAGATTAACTTATTGTCTTGGGCTGCTTTGTAAGGGGCCTGTGGGGGACACAGGTCCCATAGGAAGCACCCCATAAGAGGTGGGCAGCAGTCTTCCAAGTTGCTGACAGTTCAGATTTCTTGGTTTCATTGTTAATTAACTTAATATAGGCACATCTATTTGTGTGCCCTTCAAAATAAGCACTTATCTGGAATTTATTTTATCAGCTATTTTGTAGCCATCCATTGTTACTAAAAAAATGTGCTACTTCCTTCTTTTCTTCATTTATTTTACACTTACAACTTCAAGTTATGTATGCAGAATATGGAATTTTCTTAAATCATTTCTGCATCTTAAGGCATGTCTATACTTTTTTGATTAGAAAATTTATCCATTAGAAGTATATGTTCAACATAGAAAAATAATATAGAAAAGTAAAAATAATATGGAAAAGCTACAGTAGAAGTTGTCTGTAGTCTAATCCACACTCAGGTTATACATCCACAGAGTATCCGAGATAAGTTAACCCATTATGACTTTAAAAAAATGTGTTTAAGAAAACTTGGTTGCTACTTACAGTGTTACAATTCTGAACATTCATTTTACATAACTTTGGCATTTCTGAAATCATTAATTATTATTAGAAAGTGTGTTTTTAATTGCTGTACAATATTTTAAGTATACCATGTGTATGTGTATATAAATGCACAGCATATATATATATTTCCATAACCATTTTCCTGTTGAAATTTGAGTTTCTGCTTTTTCTTTTTTACTACTGTAAATGTTCTTTTAAGGATAATGACAGTAGCAACCATTTATCTGCCAGTGCTAATATTGCCCACATGATCTAATTTACTTCTTATAGCTACCTTATAAAAGATAGGCAGCACTGCTTTAAAAATTCTAATAATTAATACATTTTATTTTTTAGCAGTGTTAGATTTATAGAATAATTGAGCGGATAATAGAGTTCTGCATTCCTACCCCATCTCTACCCTCTACTCCTGCACAGTTTCCCTTCATATTAATAGACTGCATTAGTGTAGTACATTTATTGCCATTAATAAGCTAATATTGATATTTCTTATTTCATGGTTTACATTAAGGTTTACTTTTTGTGTTTTACTTTTCTAAGGGTTTTGACAAACATATATCCACCATTAAAATTTCATACAGAGTAGTTTCATTGGCTTTAAAAATCCCTGTGTTCGACATTTCCATCTCTTCTCAGCTCCCCCTCGAATCCTTAACAACCACTCATCTTTTTACTATCTCTATAATTTTGCCTTTTGCAGAATGTGTATAGTTGGAAGAATATTATATGTAGCCTTCTCAGACTGGCTATATGCATTTGTGGTTCCACCATGTCTTTTCCTGTCTTAGCTACTCTGAACATTCATATACAGGTTTTTGTCTAGACATAAGTTTTCAACTCATTTGGGTAAATACAAAGGAGCACAATTGCTGGATCAGATCATATGATAAGAGCATATTTAGTTTTTTAAGAAACTTGGGCAGTCGATTTTTATAGATGAGGAAATTGAGGCCCAGAGTACTTGGGAGACCTGGCTGATGTCTCAGAGCTAGTAAGTGGTGGTGTTGGCATTGGGACTGGAATCCAGGTGTATATGCTCTAGAGTTCATCTGTTGTTTGCTGTTTCTTTGAATATTATTGAACCTAAGATGTGTACCCATCTCTGATTATTATTACTATTTTTACCACTGCCTTTACCCGTATACATCTCTGATTATTTTTATACACTAAATTCCTACATGTGAAATGATTGGACCAATGTTCAACACATTTGTAAGGCCCTTAACACATATTTCTGAATTGTCCTCTGAAAAGGTTTCTGTTTATAATTCTATAAACTACACTTCATACAGTAGCATTAAGTTCCTAGACCTCCATCCCCCACTTCCCTCATCCTCTAGCAAGTGGTTAGATTTTGGATGTGGTTACTAATAGAAGTACACTGTTTTGCTTATCAATAATTTTTCTATTTTTTTTTTTTTTTTTTTTGAGACAGAGTCTTACTCCGTCACCAGGCGCTAGGCTGGAGTGCAGTGGGGCGACCTCAGCTCACTGCAACCTCCGCCTCCCAGGTTCAAGCAATTCTCCTGCCTCAGCCTCCCGAGTAGCTGGGACTACAGGCACGCACCACCACGCCCAGCTAATTTTTTTTTTGTATTTTTAGTTGAGACAGGGTTTCACCATGTTGGCCAGGATGGTCTCGATCTCTTGACCTTGTGATCCGCCCGCCTCGGCCTCCCAAAGTGCTGGGATTACAGGCGTGAACCACCGCGCCCGGCCTAATAATTTTTCTTCTCAAGTTCTAATCAGTCATGAATGTTGTTTTCAGAGAGAACCAGTCATAGTCCTGAAAGATGTAATCCCGAATGTTGAAATCCTGAAAGATTGAAATCCATAAAGTCTTAAAATCCTTAAAAACCACAATCCCCAAAGATCAAAATCCTAAAAATCTAATGAAAAAAATAATTTTAAAATGAAATAATTTACATTTTTAAGAAGGAATTTATTTTAGAAACATAAAAACATGACAGTGCTTCATTGGCCACTTGATACAAAATAAGCAATACTAAATAACATACATAGTTTTACAAGCATTTGCAAGCATAAACACCCAGTTATATTACATGACAGATATAACATATGGACTGCTATGAGCATGTGAACTGTATTTATGAAGAAATAGGTCATAAGGGAAATGCGTAAACACCTATCACTATGGTTGCTAATTGTGTGCACCCCTCTTTATAACTGTGGGTCATCTGAAATACTGTGATAAACAACCTCAGTTTTTTGACGAGATTGATTAAAAAAACTATAATGGATCACCACCACATATGCAGTCTTCCAGAGAGGTGAGATCTCAAGAAATTTTATCTTTCACAAATACAGATGTATGAAAAGGACATCTCTTCATTTATTGAGCAGTTTCAGTGTTTTTACATACATGCACAATGCTTACAAAGCCAACATTGTGATAATGTACTTTTGTGAAGTCAAGTTTGCAAAACATGTATAAAACAAATTAGAACCCCTTAAGTCTCTACATAATTTATGCCTCCAGTGTTGGAAATGATGCAAAGATGAAATACATAGTATGGCAAATTGTAAAAAATAATGCTGACAGTTTAAAATAGTGGAGAAGGAAACTAAAAAAAAAAAATCAGCTTAGTGCCATGACTCACGCCTGTAATCCCAGCACTTTGGGAGGCCAAGGCAGGCAGGTTGCCTGAGCTCAGGAGTTTGAGACCAGCCTGGCCAACATGGCAAAACCCCGTCTCTACTAAAAATACAAAAATTAGCCAGGTGTGGTGGCGGGTGCCTGTAATCCCAGCTACTTAGGAGGCTGAGGCAGGAGAATCAATCACTTGTACCTGGGAGGCGGAGGTTACAGTGAGCCGAGATCATGCCAGAAAACCCAAAATAACAACAACAATGTAGGGCTCTTGGGCCCCACAGGGTCATGGGGTGTCCCTTATGCTGTGCTGAGGTGCAGGATCCAAGAACTAAAGAGACAGGACACAGAAGAACTGGTGAAGAGCATCTGGACTCAGGGGGCCATGCAGCCTATGAGCGGAGATCAGCGAGAGCCCAAATGCCCAGAAGCATCTGTATTTATTAGGTACAAGTAGAGGGCAGAGTCATAAGTCAGGTCATCATCTCTAGGCTTAGTAATAGGGCATACATAATCACGTGAGTCACAAGCGAGGGGCCCACCCCATTATGTCACTTGGGCAGAGAAGTGGGCCGTGTGCAGTAGGGAGCCGTGCCGTGCACAGTAGTAGAGGGTCATGTACAGAAAAGGGGTCCACCCCTGTTAAGTCACTGAGGCAAGGAGGTGAGCTGTGTGCAACAGGTGTTGTGCGCAATACTTCTTATCTGGGGGCTGGAGACATCAAAGTATTTCTAATAGTAGCATACTGTAAGCCAATGCAGTGGGAGCTGACAGACTTGTGCTCTTCTCTTAAGATATTTATAGGAGGATGATTTGAGCTAGCCAGAAGCGAGAAAAGACTGACAGGGTGTACAGCCACTGTGACTGGTTACACCAGAGGGGTTCTTCTCCCTCGGTTATTTCCAGGATCTCAGGCCTGAGGCCTACTTTCCACAGGAACTGGATACAAGGTACTACAACTCCGTTATCAGGAGAAGAGGCTGTAGCTCCAAGCCTGCCATATAGCATATGCCCTTTCAGGCAGGGACGCCACCACCTGGGTCTTTGGTTCTTGCCCTGGTCTGGCTGTTTTCCCATGTACTGCTTCTGTTCTGTGACTGCTCTAGGCATTCCTCCTACTACAAACTACTATATGGTTATATGGACGGGTCATATAAATCAGCACTAAATGTGTTAGTACAGCTCCAACTACAGTACCTATGTGATTATATAGAAATATGATACAGAGCTAAATATGCTATATATATATAAGCTAGTATAGTAAGTAGTAAGTTATATGATTATATAATTTACTATAGAAAGATTATATGGGACTAAGTATGATTATATATATAAGCTAGATATAAGTAAGCAGTGAGTTATACTTGAGGCACTAATTGTGCCTAGGGTCTACACAGTTCTCCTTCCTCGGTGCCCCTGGGGGGTGTTACCCACAGGAGTGGTGGCAGGTGCTTGTAATCCCAGCTACTTGGGAGGCTGAGGCAGGAGAATCAATCACTTGAACCTGGGAGACAGAGGTTGCAGTGAGCCAAGATCATGCCAGAAAACCCAAAATAACAACAACAAAAAAACCTAAAAAGAAAATATGACTTGAAAAAGTATATTACAGAGATGATAGATGATGGACAGTTGCATGGAGATAGTCCCTAAAAGCTGGCTGACTTTCACGATCATTAACTATATTTTGAAGTCTTGCATCATGATGAATAGATGCTTTCATTCTTTAAGAACATAGCTATCAGAGAATATGTTCATTTTCTATGTGGCACTGCTCTTTTTGAAATTCTGTGATTTGTTGTACACTGACATGAACATTGCCCATTAAATTTTCCTATCCTGTGATTGTGATTTTCAGGAGTTTAGACTTTAGGGATTTTGATCTTTAGGGATTTGAACATTTGGGATTATGGCATTTGGTATTGTGTCTTTCAAGATTATGATCTCATTCTGTTTGCAGAGCATTGGGGGGCAGTGTGGATGTTTGCTTTGTTTTAGGTGTGCAGAAGGTGTTTATTTGAATAGGGCTTTGTGTGTGTGTGTGTGTGTATGTGTACATCCTATCCTGGTAATCTCTTCCTGATGTTTATTTCCAAATAAATCCCACATTGAATTTTTTTTTTTAAGGGTATTGGGACAGAGTATTAGTAAGTGTATGTGAAATCTGCAGTTACTTAGACATTTTCCCATTAGACCTTCGCTTAACTTCTTAGAGATGCTAAAGGTGGCGAAACTTTGATTTTATTTGCTTTCTTGAGTTCATCCTCTGGCTCTCTGATAAAAATTATGGGGAGCTCTGGAAACCAACCTAAAGGTAAGTAGAGAAGAAAGAAACTAATTACAAATTACATCAGCCTGGACAAATCACGTTGTTGGAGTTTCCCAAATAGAGTATTTGTGCATTAATTATGGCAGATACCTGATGCTATTCCAAAGAGACCAAAAAGTAAGACTTAAGCCTTGTCAGAAGCTCATTGAGTTCCACTTTAAAGTGGAATTCTATAAATACCAGCCCTCCCTCCCAGGTATTTTGTGTGTTTTGAATACCTTAGTGTTTTCTCCAAATATTATTAGTGAATTTTTTGTCTTATTAGGTTAGCAGGACTCTCCCCCCCCCACACCACCATTTTGTCTTTTTCACCACTTCATTTTGTGTTCATTCATGTAACCCACTTACAGCCAACATGTTTATTATCTTCAGCTTATTTTATTTTATTTCATTTCATTTTATTATTTTTTTTAGGGATGGTGTCTTGCTTTGTTGCCCAGACTGGAGGGCGGTGGCACGATCATAGCTCACTGCTGCCTTGAATTCCTGGGCTCAAGCAGTTCTCTGCCTTAGCCGCCCAAGTAGCCGGAACTGTAGGCGCTCACCATCAGACTTGGCTAAGTAAAAAAAAAAAATTTCTGAATGGATGTTTAAACTTTTTTGAAAGAAAGGATTTTTAGAAATGGAGTCTCACCATGTTGCCTAGGCTGGTCTTGAACTCCTGGGCTCAAGCGATCCTTCCATCTCAGTCTCCCAAAGTGCTGGGATTATGAGCATGAGCCATCACACCTAGCGTTGGTCTTCTGCTTTTGTTTGTTTGTTATTTGAGAGACAGTCTCTCACTTTGTTGACCAGGTTAGGGTGTAGTGGTGCAACCATAGCTCACTGCCACCCCAAACTCCTGGATTCAGGTGATTCTCCCCCCCGGTTCAGGTGATCTTCCCCCGGTTTAGGTGATCCCTCATGGCTCAGTCTTGTGAGTAGTTGGAACTATAGGCACGTGCCACCTTGCCTAGGTAATTTTCTTGTTTTTTGTAGAGATGGGATCTCTACATGTTTTGTAGAGATGCGGTCTGCTGTGTTGCCCAGGGTGGTCTCAAACTCCTGGGCTCAAGTGATCCTCCTACCTTGGCCTCTCAAAGTGTTGGGATTACAGGCATAAGCCACTGCACTTGGACAGTTGGCTGCTTTTGCTTCAGATCAGTTTGAATAACTTTTATTATTGTTACAAATAAAACAGACCTTTTCTTCCAAATCACTAGCTTCCTGAGGTTTTTTCCCCCTGACATGTACTAAAATCTTATTAATTCTGCCCATCACTAAAATATTTTTTGGCCATCCTTTTTTGTAAATCTTTAGAACACATTTCATTCTCAGGCTCACCTTGGCTGCATGTATACTAAAATTGAAACAATACAGAGAAGATTAGCATGGTCCCTGCACAAGGATGACATGCAAATTTGTGAAGCATTCCATATTTTTAAAAGCTATTTACAGCAAACCCACAGCCAATATCATAATGAATGGGTAAAAACTGGAAGCATTCCCTTCGAAATCTGGCACTAGACAAGGATGCCCTCTCTCACCACTCCTATTCAGTATAGTATTGGAAGTTGTAGCCAGAGCAATCAGGCAAGAAAAAGAAATAAGGGGTATTCAGTTAGGAGAGGAGGAAGTCAAATTTTCTCTATTTGAAGATGACATGGTTGTATATTTAGAAGATCCCATCGTCTCAACCCAAAATCTCCTGAAACTGATAAGCAACTTCAGCAAAGTCTCAGGATACAAAATCAATGTGCAAAAATCACAAGCATTCCTATACACCAATAATAGACTAACAGAAAGCCAAATCAAAAGTGAACTCACATTCATAATTGCTACAAAGAGACTAAAATACCTAAGAATACAATTAACAAAGATTGTAAAGGACCTCTTCAAGGAGAACTATAAACCACTGCTCAAGAAAATAAGAGAGGACATAAACAGATGGAAAAACATTCCATGCTCATGGTTAGGAAGAATTAATATTGTGAAAATGGCCATACTGCCCAAAGTAATTTACAGATTCAATGCTATTCCCATCAAGCTACCAATGACCTTCTTTGCAGAACTAGAAAAAACCACCGTAAACTTCATATGGAACCAAAAGAGAGCCCTCATAGCTAAGACAATACTAAGCAAAGAGAAGAAAGTTGGAGGCATCTTGCTGCCTGACTTCAAACTATACTACAAGGCTACAGTAATCAAAACAGCATGGTACTGGTACCAAAACAGAGATACAGACCAATAGAACAGAACAGAGGCCTGGGAGGCAACACCACACATCTACAACCATCTGATCTTTGACAAATCTGACAAAAAAAGCAATGGGGAAAGGATTCTCTGTTTAGTAAACGGTGTTGGGAAAACTGGCTAGCCACGTGCACAAAGCAGAAACTGGACCCCTTCCTGACACTTTACACTAAAATTAACTCCAGATGGGTTAAAGACTTAAACATAAGACCTAACACCATAAAAACTGTAGAAGAAAACCTACGCAAAACCTTTCAGGACATAGGCATAGGCAGGGACTTCGTGAGTAAAACACCAAAAGCATTGGCAACAAAAGCCAAAATAGACAAATGAGATCTAATTAAACTCCAGAGCTCCTGTACGGCAAAAGAAACAATCATTAGAGTGAACCGGCAACCAACAGAATGGGAAAAAATTTTTGCAGTCTACACATCTGACAAAGGGTTAATATCCAGAATCTACAAAGAACTAAAACAGATTTACAAGAAAAAAACAAACCAATTCAAAAGTGGGTGAAGGACATGAACAGACACTTTTCAAAAGAAGACATATATGAGGCCAACAAACGTGAAAAACTGCTCATCATCACTGGTCATTAGAAAAATGCAAATCAAAACCACATTGAGATACCATCTCATGCCAGTTAGAATGGCGATCATTAAAAACTCTGGAGACAACAGATGCTGGAAAGGATGTGGAGAAAAAGGAACACTTTTACACTGTTAGTGGGAGTGTAGATTGGTTCAACTATTGTGGAAGACAATGTGGTGATTCCTCAAGGATCTAGAAATAGAAATTCCATTTGACCCAGCAATCCCATTACTGGGTTTGTACCCAAAGTTTTATAAATCGTTCTGTTATAAAGACACATGCACACGTATGTTAATTGAGGCACTGTTTACAATAGCAAAGACCTGAACCAACCCAAATACCCATCGATGATAGACTGGACAAGGAAAATGTGGCACATATACCCCATGGAATACTCAGCAGCCATAAAAAAGGATGAGTTTGTGTCCTTTGTGGGGGACATGGATGAATCTGGAAACCATCATTCTCAGCAAACTGACACAAGAACAGAAAATCAAACACTGCATGTTCTCACTCTTAGGTGGGTGTTGAAGAGTGAGAACCCATGGACACAGGGAGGGGAGTGTCACACACTGGGGTCTGTTGGGGGGGGGGCATCCAGGGGAGGGACAGCAGGGGTTGGGGGAGATTGGGGAGGGATAACATGGGGAGAAATGCCAGATATAGGTGATGGGGGGAATGGAGGCAGTAAACGACATTGCTATGTATGTACCTATGCAACAATCCTGCATGATCTGCACATGTACCCCAGAACCTAAAGTACAATTAAAAAAAAACATTTCATTCCATAGCAATATGGAATGATGTTATGTACTTTGACCTAGATCCAATTAAAAAATAGCACTGAAACTCAGTTTTGCTTATTTATTAAGTCATCTAGGAATTCTCAGTGTTTTCCATTTATGACTTTTTCTGGTGTGTCCTACATTTTCCATTGATCCATTGATAGAAGTGGTTGTCCTGTTTTATTCTTCTTTTTCTGATTTTTACAATATTACCTTCATGTATATTTCTACTAAATCTATTAACCAAGTCCCCATATTATTATCCCAATTTGTGTATTGTCTAATTTTTAGGAGGTTGTAAATCTTTATTTCATTCACTTATTTTTTCTTCAGCGCATTAGTTTTTCTTTAATCTGTCCTAGAAGATTTGAGGATCTTTGGCAGATTATTCTAATGCAAGACACATCTTTTCCATTAACCTCTCCTTTAATATTTTCCTTTCTTTTTTTTTTTTTTTTTTTTTGTAATTTCCTTTCCCTAGTACATCTTGTCTATTAATCTCCATCAAAAGAACTCTAAGTGCTGACCACAGATGTGACACTGAAAAGGAGGATTCATGAGAAGAGAAAAGTACCCTCGTAGATTGCTTCTGAAAATATGTGGCCTTGTTCTGCTCTCTTTGATGATTTTTATCTCTTTCTCCAAATGTAGACTCAGGCCAAAGTACCCAACAACTGGATCAAGCCAGCTGCACCTTTTACAACCAAGTACAAGGCTCACTGCAACCCACGGCTACCCACCTAAGCCCGGGACAGCCTTGATCCTCACTAGGCAGGGATGACACCACAACCAGCAAGAAGCAGCTACAGAAAATTGATCCTCAGTGCCTCTGCCTCCCATGAAGATTTATGGGGATCATGTCTCTCGGGGAAAATGAGGCAGATAGGGAATTAGGGTAATCAAGGGTTAAGGCTTAAGCAAAGGAACAGTAGGTGCAGCCAGTTCTAGGCAAGATTAGGCAGCATATAAGCCACATCCTCACTCCTGTGGTAACAAAAATCAGAAGTCTCCACCTCAGTCTCCACTTCAGCCTCTCATTGGTCGCACGCTCATCCTTCATAGGGTGCAACCAATTGGAGGCCTCTAAAGGGAACCTAGGGGTGTTATCAAATTCTTTTAACTTAATAAAAATCCTAGCCTGTTGCGGTGGCTCAGGCCTGTAATCCCAGCACTTTGGGAGGCCGAGGCAAGTGGATTATGAGGTCAGGAGTTAAAGACCAGCCTGGCCAAGACGATGAAACCCCATCTCTAATAAAAATACAAAAATTAGCCAGGAGTTGTGGCAGGCGCCTGTAATCCCAGCAACTCAGGAGGCTGAGGGAGAGAATTGCTCCAACCCCTTGAACCTGGGAGGCAAAAGTTATAGTGAGCCGTGATTGCGCCATTGCACTCCAGCCTAGGGGACAGAGTGGGACACCGACTCAAAAACAAACAAACAAAAAACTGTCAAGAACATTGTAGATGTGGCTCTTGAGCCTCTTGCTCGAGCCCACTCCTACTTTGTGGAGTGTCCTTCTGCTTCAGTGAGTCTGTGCTTTCGTTGCTTGGTCCTTTGTTCTTCGTTCAGCACACCAAGTACATGGACGATTCACAGTCAAGACCTTTCATTCACTAACACATTTTGCTGCTAAACATTTGTTGTATTTCAGTGCTGTGTACCACGTGATTGATTTCTGCAGTAATTAGAATTTTCACGTAGAAGGTTACCAGTATATTTTCGATATATGTGTAACCCAGTTGTTTTTTCTTAAGACACAACGAACAATTTCTGAATGGATTTTTGAACTTTTTTGAAAGAAAGGATATTCTCTAAATATGAATTACATGATTCAGGGTATTTGGAGGGCCTAGGGATAATCAGTAATGTGATATTACAGTCCAACTGAGTCTTGTTTAAGAAAATAATAACTTCTTTTTATTTAGGCTTTTATTGGAAGGAGAGAACCAGGGAACAGTCTTTATGGTAGTACTGAGATTATTCAGTTGTTCCTTCATTTTACTTGTCTTTATAGAGCACTGGAGGTATAGGACAAAAATCTCTGTCTTCATGAGTCTTAGAAGATAAATGAATATATGTTATGTTAATTTCACTTAAGAGCACTCTTCCCCCCCAGAAAAATGGCAAAATTTGAATGATTAGAGAAGGAGATTGAAATTTTTAGATAGTATGACTAGGTAAGGCCTCACTGAGAGAAGGTACTATTTGACAGAAGGGGGGACCCATGTTATATCTGAGGAAAGAGCATTCCAGACAAGGGCAGATACTGGAAGTGAGTGTGCCTGGCATGTGTAAGGAACAATGAGAAGTCCAGTGTAGTTCGAGTCAGGAAAAGATTAATGATAAGAATGTAGTGAGGTGTGCACTTCATGAGGGATATGGTAGATAATAAAGGACTTCGGCATCTGTTCTGATAGAGTTGGGAAATCAGTTGAAGGTTTTGAGCAGAAGAGACAGGTGATCTTCTGTTTTAACACTGCCACTCTGGCTACTATGTTGCAAATTGACTGCGGGGGGAAACTAGGACATAAATAAAAAAATCGGTTTGGAGGTATCGGCCCAGAGCATTAGCAGTGATTTTGGAGTAAGGTGGTTGAATTCTGGATATATTTGTGAGTGGAGTCAACAAGATTAACTGTCAAGACTCCTTGTTGGCACATAAGAAAAAAGGCAGAATTAAGGATGGTTCCCAAAATGTGGAGCCTGAGCAACTGCAAGTATGTACTCTTCATTAACAGAGGATAGTAAGGGGCAAGATTGAGACATCTAAGAGGAAATGTGGAGTAGGGATGGGAATTAGTTTTGGTGGTCTGGATTTCAGAAGAGATATCTGAGATAAAAATCCATGGTGCTAGAAGCCAAGGGAAGATGGTGTTTCAGGAGGGAGTAATTGGCTATGCTAGGTTGCTGCTGAGAGGTTAAGGCAGATGAGAAATGACTGTAGGCATTAGCAATGTGGTGGTGGTGGTGAGGGTCTTTGATAGTCATGAATCGTGTTTTCAGTGCAGTTGTGTTAACATGATTGGGATGGATTCAGAGAGAATGGGAGACAGCAAGTACAGGGCAAATTTCTCAGGAGGTCTCCAAAAATCCTGCCTGTTCCTATATAAAATCCTCCCTGTTCCTGTATCAAAAGTTTTTCCTTGCTGCTGCATTTTACCATCAGTATACAAACATGTTTTTTCTTCCATTTAAAAAAAAATGAAAAAAAAGGGGAAAGGGTGGCAGCTGAAATGAGAAAGGAAGAGAAGTGGTTTTACTTTTTTATATGGAAGGGACAGCAGGCTTGTATACTGATGGTAAAGATGTAGCAGTGAGGAAAACATTTTGGCACAGGAGGGAGGAGAATTTCTGGAGTAATGATCTTAATTAGTAAGAAGGTAGAATATTTGACCTGCAGTAGACGCATATTCAGTTCATCGGTAGAAAAACCAGAGAAGAGTGGTGCCTGGATATAGATACCGGGTGGGAGGAATTGTGGAAATTCTCTTCTGAATCTGATTGCTCCAAAGTAGGAAGCAAGATGGTTGGCTGCGAAGGAAGCTGAAGAAAGGGGATAGATTGGAGATAAAAGGAGAGAAAACTAATCCTCTAGGAGAGGAGGGAAAAGTATGCTGTATTATGTGTATTGAAATCACCGTAACTTGTAAATATTTTTGGAGAGAGTGACATGACAATGAGGCAGAAGTTGAAATCATTGTGAAATGAGGGGTAGTGAACTCTGGAGCAGTGAATGCCGCAGTTAGTGACAAGCGTAGTCTCATCTGACATTCAAAACTGGTTTCATGAAGGGAGAATAGAGGATACTGTGCTCCACTTCTAGGCTCCCCCAGTGGTACTATTTGAGGAGGTTATAGGGATGGCAGTGTTTTGTGAAAACACTAGGTTAGAGCAAAATGAAAAAGAGTCAGAAATACAGGAGATTTGTTGGGACACAAAGGATTTCAGGAGACCAGGAGATGGGGTCAGAAAAAAGGGTTAAATATGTGTTTTGGAGAGAAAAAAATCATATAAGCAATTTAGAGGTACAGTGAAAGAGAGGCTAACCTGAGTAAAAGAGAAGAGCAGACACCTGACACTATAAAAAATGCTCTACGGACACTGAGAAGCTGCTGTTTTTATCACTTCTGAAGACAGAACAAAGGGAAAAGACTTTTAGTTTTATGCAAGTGTCGTAGGAAACAGATGCAAGAAAATTCTTCCTTTTTTCTATCTCTGGAACATTTCAAGAATAAGGCAGTTTTCAGAGTTTACACATAATATTATCAACTGGATGACTTATTTAGATTCTGTGAATTTGGTACCTTTGGGAAAGATTGAAATGACCATGTTAAATGAATGTCTTAACAAACATGGCATATTGCTTAAGCTTGATCTCAGTGGCAAATTAAATACAGCTTAAATGGATCAGTCTTTCATCATTACTTATAAATGCATGGGTTATTCTGTAGAAATCATAATATTGAAGATTATTAGTGTATCTTGTATTTTAACAGGTTGCGGTATTTTACAGAGCTAGCCCAAGACATAAGATGAAAATTATTAAGGTGAGTGTTTAAGAATCAGATTGTTTTAGTTCTGTATACAAAATGCTCCTACTTTACCGTTATGTTTGCATTACAAGGAGTAGAGCATCAAGGTCAGAAGTACTGTGAAGCAAAACAGTTGTTTTTTTTTTTTTTTTTTCTGGTAAGAGCTTGACATAGAAACACTAAGAGAGAATTTAGTTGGTATAAGAAGATGTAGAAGAAAACTTGAATGAAGTATCTGCAAACACAGCCTTCTTTAAACAGACAATATAAAAGAATGTTCTGACTGGGGCCGCAGCAATTAGTTAGAAACTAAATAAATATAGCAAGAAAAATAGTGTTATGATAGTGTGAACAATACTTAAAAGGCTATGATTATTTATATTAATTAGTGAAATATATATAAAGCGACTCATACAGTATCCAGTAGTTAATGGACTTAAGTTATTAATCACGATAGCCAGCCATTGTGTAGTTCAGTTTCTCAACCTTGGCACTACTGACATTTTGGACTGGATAATTCCTTGTTGTGAAGGCCCACCCCGTGTGTTATAGAATGTTTAGCAGCATTCTTGGACCCTTGTCGCTAGATGCCAGTGACAGCCCCCAAATCATGACAATCAAAAATGTCTCCAAATATTGTCAGATGTCCCTTGGGAGGCAAAATTGCCCCCTGGTTGAGAATCACTATATAGTTGTTTGAAGAACAGACTTTAGAGATACAGTTCTCACAGATGGGAATATTAGTAGCAACTTTTTCTAAGCTTTATCTTATTGAGATCTCCATTTGTTGAAGTTTATTGAAAAGTGGGTGGTCTATATTATTTCTCATCTTAATTATGTGAAAAAATTTTGGGAGGATTTGTTTATCCCTTTGTACAGAAACCACGTTTTTATCAGAACTCCTTCTTCTCCCCTGTCCTCTGCCCCATTCTAGTCTCTACAGAAGAACGGTCCAGTTGTAGCCATGACAGGAGATGGAGTAAATGATGCAGTTGCTCTGAAGGCTGCAGACATTGGAGTCGCGATGGGCCAGACTGGTACAGATGTTTGCAAAGAAGCAGCAGACATGATCCTAGTGGATGATGATTTTCAAACCATAATGTAAGTTTTGTTTCAGTGAATGCATATCAGAGAATCTTCCTCTATCTTTTCCTGTCCCTTACCCCAGATAATTCAACTGGAAATGAATTAGCAGTATTTAAACATTAGGTAAACTAAACCATATTTCTAGGTTAATTATCCTATTTTATGGTCTATTGTGTAGTTCTGAAGAAAATTATTTGTGTAGCTGGAACAGGCATAGTTAATGGCAGGACCATCATTTAAGAAATATTTGCCAAGTGCCAGCCACATGTCATCTTTTTCTGGGCCCTAATGTGATGGAATAGCAGTGCCCTTTATTTCAGTTAGGCATATGCATATGCCTTTAGTTTAGCATATTTTAGTTAAATTCAGGTAGTCAGAAATACGCATTATGGCCTTTTAATAAATATTGAAAATTATGAAGTTTGCATCCATACCTGTTTTTTTTCTATCAATAATTATTCATGTTGCTCTCATTTAGTGTTAGCATTTGTTAAATTTAAATAGCTTTATTTGTTTCAGCCAGTTTCCAGTTGATTTAAGACTCCAGTGAATACATGGTGGTGTCAGTTTCACAATGTTCCGCTGGGGATCATATTAATCCCATTTATTTTTTTTTGGTAGCTACCTGTTATATGACCTGAGTTAGTAATAAATTCTAATTATATGTTCCAGGCTGCTTTATTACTCCATTTTGGCCTACAGGGAAACATTTGGCATCTCAGCACTCAGAGTATTTACCAAGCTTTTGCAAGGATATGAGTTTTTTCTTTCCATTATTAGAATTATACAGAAATCTTAGAACATAATGGGAAGTTGATCAAGAAACATAGATCTTAGATTCAGCTAAATGAATGGGAGAATTTATATGAATCCTTGTAAACCATGTTCTTTAATTCCTCTGCAACATGTGATCTACTTGACGTGTAGGAGCTACACATAGCTTAAATTCTATAACTTATATATCTCATTGCCACTTGATTACTAACATGCATTAATTTAAACTTTTGCTCTACATCTTGTACCTCTAAGAAAAATGAGCTTAGAGGAAGGTGAAGAAGATAATCATGGCTGGGCATGGTAGCTCACACGAGCAATGCCAAAACTTTGGGAGGCGAAGGTTGGTGAATCACTTGAGCCGAGGTGTTCGAGACAGGCCTCGGCAACGTGTCAAAACCCATCTATAGAAACAATAAAAAAAAAATATAGAAATGGTGATGTGCGCCTGTGGTCTCAACTGCTCTGGAGGCTGAGGTGGGAGGATTGCGGGAGCCTGGAAGGTTGAGACTGTAGTAAGCCAAGATTGTGCCATTGCACTCCAACCTGAGCAGCAGAGCAAGACCCTGTCTCAAAAAAAAAAAATCAAAAAGATAATAATTTTATTTATTATGAATGTTAAGGATATTTTCTTGTGTGGAGAGACAACATATGATTTTAATGTTGAACATCTTCTTCAGAATAAGAATTTTAATATTGTGACAAATTAGTTCAGGTAGAACTTAGGCTTGACTTTAAAATAAATATTTGTTAAATATTTCCATATTGATACTTGTGTTGTATTAGTTGGAAATTTTATTTATTTATTTGAGAGAGTCTTACTGTGTTGCCCAGGATGGAGTGCAGTGGTGTGATCTCGGCTCACCACAACCTCTGCCTCCCAGGTTCAAGCAATTCTCTTGCCTCAGCCTCCCTAGTAGCTGCAATTACAGGCATGCGCCACCACACCTGGCTGCTTTTTGTATTTTTAGTAGAGATGGGTTTTGCCATGTTGGCCAGGCTGGTCTCGAACTCCTGACCTCAGGTGATCTGCCTGCCTCGGCCTCCCAACGCTGGGATTACAGGCACAAGCCACAGTGCCCAGCCCGGAAATTTATTTTCAAAATTAGCCCCACAGTGTTTTAGTACAGATATATTTTTATATGATAATATTTTCTCACTTCATCTTTTTTAAATTTCAGGTCGGCAATTGAAGAGGGTAAAGGGATTTATAATAACATTAAAAATTTTGTTAGATTCCAGCTGAGCACGTAAGTTTGCAAATTTGTCGCCATGGGTCTTCTAGATAAATTATATAAAAAGTGAAACTTTAGCAGAATGCCTAGAAATTTCTCTGCCTTATATTTCTGAGCATTGGTCATATGTCAGTTTTCCAAAAAGAAAATTTATTGTATTCTGAAATTTAAAATGGCATAATAAATAGGTTCTAAATGTTATAATTAGATGTCTGTATCATCATCAAAATATATACACTTTTGTGATTTATTTAATAGCTTATGAAGTCAGAGATGAGTCATATCTCATTGTTTCCTCTTGGCATCTTTTTTCAAAAGTAGAAGGTTATTGTGTAGTCAAAAAACAGTTACAAAATATCGTTGAAACTATCATGCAGATTTAAAAATTCTTTATTTGTTGCTGTTGTCTAAACATCTTGAAAATCCGTTGTTGAAAATACTCTTAGATTTAAAATGTCCACGTGAATGAAGAATGGGTTACTTGCAATAGAGTCTTACTTTAAAAGCATAGTAGTAACAAGAGGTTTTTAAATGCTGAAAAAGTGGTATCAAAAAAAAAAGGAAAAATAATAAAAAATAAAAATAAAAAATATTCTTGAAAGCAGAGTAGTATAAGTGAAAAAAAAAAAGTGGTATCGTAGAATCAACAGATTTACTATGCTGATATTTTTACGTGTCTCTTTTTCAACAGGAGCATAGCAGCATTAACTTTAATCTCATTGGCTACATTAATGAACTTTCCTAATCCTCTCAATGCCATGCAGATTTTGTGGATCAATATTATTATGGATGGTCCCCCAGCTCAGAGGTACGAATTTTTTATCGGATACCCTGATAATTAAGTTTTAAAACTTGATTTATGGAGTGTTGGAAAATTTTGCAGCAAATGTTTTAACATTTTTGTTATAAATTGTGTGATGTGTGTATATCATTTATTCTTTTTGAGTGTGCATGCAGCATAGATCTGAGACTTCCACAGTTAGATGCCTAGCCTAAGGTTGAGAATAGATCAGGAATAGGTGCTGTCTCTGTCTTCAGGAAGTAAGCTTTTTATTTCTAAGAATTGGATATAATGGAGAAATTTCTGAGTTCAGTATTATTATCTAGGTTCTGCTGTCAGTTTTAGAGACTTTGGGAAAGTATTAGGACCTGAGTCTTAACTTTTTTTAAAATTTAATAATAATGGGATAGTTGAATGACAGATGTCATTTGGCCACTCCAACAAATCATCCTAGTCAAAACCTCTGTATATGAAAGATACTTCAGAATTCAGTTAGTAGGTCATGTATTTCACACCATATTTGAAATAAGTAAACTTAAATGTAAATGAGTTAGATAGTTTTTTGAAAGTTGATAATCCCCTATCAAACGGTGCCAGACAAATGAGTTGCAGAGGAAAGTGACAAAATCAGTGGTTATTTTTGCATAATCATAGCCAGGGTTTTCTTTATGATTCAACATTTTGTTTCCATAAGAAAGTATTTAGTTTGCTGGATTGTTGAGGTTAGTGAGGTTGTGGAAGTAACAAATCCGAACTTTAAAACTTGAAAGTAATTTATTTTTCTGTTTGTTTTTAAGCCTTGGAGTAGAACCAGTGGATAAAGATGTCATTCGTAAACCTCCTCGCAACTGGAAAGACAGCATTTTGACTAAAAACTTGATACTTAAAATACTCGTTTCATCAATCATCATTGTTTGCGGGACTTTGTTTGTCTTCTGGCGTGAGGTATATTCACTGGACAAGCTGCTGTATTAACATGAGTTCTATATATATGATAGGATTCTTAGTTATTGTGATGTGTTACCCAGAAGTCTGGGGGCATTAAGGGAGCTCTTTTAGTGAAGAATATGATAAAACATTTTACAAGAGTTTGATTTCTGTCTTTATGGATAAATAAAATTAATTGATTCATGTTTTAGAATAATTAAATCTGCAGAGAAGTATCAGATGTAATAAAAATACATGAAAATTTAGAGAGAAGTTAGAAAATGTGAGTCTTTACATCATATAGGCACTTTATTTTGAAGTAACAGTATTTTAATATCAGTTAATGAGAAGTTTTTTTTTACTTTTTATTATGTAGATTGCAACTTTTCACTAGGTGATTTATAGAAAATTTAGGTAGCTTTTATGTTTCATATGCTATGCTAAAGCTGTTTCTTCCTAATGGAAAGAAAATGTATTTTTTTTTATTGCATTTTAGGTTTTGGGGTACATGTGAAGAACATGCAAAATTGTTGCATAGGTACACACATGGCAGTGTGATTTGCTGCCTTCCTCCCCCATCACCTATATCTGGCATTTCTCCCCATGTTCTCTCTCTCCACCTCCTCACCCCCCCGCTGTCCCTCCCGTTTCCCTCCAACAGACCCCAGTGTGTGATGCTCCCCCTCCCTGTGTCCATGTGTTCTCATTGTTGAACACCTGCTTATAAGTGAGAATATGCGGTGTTTGATTTTCTGTTCTTGTGTCAGTTTGCTGAGAATGGTGGTTTCCAGGTTCATCCATGTCCCTACAAAGGACACGAACTCATCACTTTTGATGGCTGCATAATATTCCATGGTGTATATGTGCCACATTTTCCTTGTCCAGTCTATCATCGATGGGCATTTGGGTTGGTTCCAGGTTTTTGCTATTTTAAACTGTGCTGCAGTGAACGTTCGTGTGCATGTGTCCTTATAGTAGAACGATTTATAATCCTTTGGATATATACCCAGTAATGGGATTGCTGGATCAAATGGAATTTCTATTTCTAAGTCCTTGAGGAATCGCCACACTGTCTTCCACAATGGTTGAACTAATTTACACTCCCACCAACAGTGTAAAAGTGTTCCTATTTCTCCACATCCTCTCCAGCATCTGTTGTCTCCAGATTTTTTAATGATTGCCATTTTACCTGGCGTGAGATGGTATCTCAATGTTGTTTTGATTTGCATTTCTCTAATGACCAGTGATGATGAGCATTTTTTCATATTTTTGTTGGCCTCATGTATGTCTTCTTTTGTAAAGTGTCTGTTCATATCCTTCGCCCACTTTTGAATGGGCTTGTTTGTTTTTTTCTTGTAAATCTGTTTCAGTTCTTTGTAGATTCTGGTTATCAGCCCTTTGTCAGATGGGTAGACTGCAAAAATTTTTTCCCATTCTGTTGGTTGCCGATTCACTCTAATGACTGTTTCTTTTGCCGTGCAGAAGCTGTGGAGTTTGATTAGGTCCCATGTGTCTATTTTAGCTTTTGTTACCAATGCTTTTGGTGTTTTGGTCATGAAGTCCTTGACTATGCCTATGTCCTGAATGGTTTTACCTAGATTTTCTTCTAGGGTTTTTATGGTGTTAGGTCTTATGTTTAAGTTTTTAATCCATCTGGAGTTAATTTTAGTGTAAGGTGTCAGGAAGGGGTCCAGTTTCTGCTTTGCGCACATGGCTAGCCAGTTTCCCAACACCACTTATTAAACAGGGAATCCTTTCCCCCATTGTTTGTTTTTGTCAGGTTTGTCAAAGATCGGATGGTCGTAGATGTGTTGTGTTGCCTCGGAGGCCTCTGTTCTGTTCCATTGGTCCATATCTCTGTTTTTGGTACCAGTACCATGCTGTTTTGATTACTGTAGCTTTGTAGTATAGTTTGAAGTCCGGGAGTGTGATGCTTCCCGCTTTGTTCTTTTGCTTAGAATTGACTTGGCTATGTGGGCTGTCTTTTGGTTCCATATGAAGTTTAAGGTGTTTTTTTCCAGTTCTGTGAAGAAGGTCATTGGTAGCTTGGTGGGGATAGCATTGAATCTGTAAATTACTTTGGGCAGTATGGCCATTTTCACGATATTGATTCTTCCTAACCATGAACATGGAATGTTTCGCCATCTGTTTGTGTCGTCTCTTATTTCGTTGAGCAGTGGTTTGTAGTTCTCCTTGAAGAGGTCCTTTACGTTCCTTGTTAGTTGTATTCCTAGGTGTTTTATTCTCTTTGTAGCAATTGTGAATGGCAGTTCATTCTTGATTTGGCTCTCTTTAAGTCTGTTATTGGTATATAGGAATGCTTGTGATTTTTGCACATTGATTTTATATCCTGAGACTTTGCTGAAGTTGCTTATCAGTTTCAGGAGAGTTTGAGCTGAGACGATGGGGTCTTCTAGAAATACAATCATGTCGTCTGCAAATAGAGACAATTTGACTTCTTCCTTTCCTATTTGAATACGCTTTATTTCTTTTTCTTGCCTGATTGCTCTGGCTAGAACTTCCAATACTACATTGAATAGGAGTGGTGAGAGAGGGCATCCTTGTCTAGTGCCAGATTTCAAAGGGAATGCTTCCAGTGTTTGCCCATTCAGTATGATATTGGATGTGGATTTGTTGTAAATAGCTTTTATTGTTTTGAGATACGTTCCGTCAATACCTAGTTTATTGAGGGTTTTTAGCATAAAGGGCTGTTGAATTTTGTCAAAGGCCTTCTCTGCATCAATTGAGATAATCATGTGGTTTTTGTCTTTGGTTCTGTTTATGTGGTGAATTATGTTTATAGACTTGCGTATGTTGAACCAGCCTTGCATCCCCGGGATGAAGCCTACTTGATCATGGTGGATAAGCTTTTTGATGTGCTGTTGCAATCGGTTTGCCAGTATTTTGTTGAAGATTTTTGCGTCTATGTTCATCATGGATATTGGCCTGAAGTTTTCTTTTCTTGCTGAGTCTCTGCCGGCTTTTGGTATCAGGATGATGTTGGTCTCATAAAATGATTTGGGAAGGATTCCCTCTTTTGGATTGTTTGGAATAGTTTCAGAAGGAATGGTACCAGCTCCTCTTTGTATGTCTGATAGAATTCGGCTGTGAACCCATCTGGACCTGGCCTTTTTTTGGGTGGTAGGCTCTTAATTGCTGCCTCAACTTCAGACCTTGTTATTGGTCTATTCATGGTTTCATCTTCTTCCTGGTTTAAGCTTGGGAGGATGCAAGTGTCCAGGAATTTATCTACTTCTTCCAGGTTTACTAGTTTATGTGCATAGAGTTGTTTGTAATAATCTCTGATGATGGTTTGAATTTCTGTGGAATCTGTGGTGATATCCCCCTTTATTGTTTTTTATTGTATCTATTTGATTATTCTCTCTTTTCTTTTTTTATTAATCTGGCTAGTGGTCTATTTTGTTGATCTTTTTGAAAAACCAGCTCCTGGATTTATTGATTTTTTTTGAAGGGTATTTTGTGTCTCTATCTCCTTCAGTTCTGCTCTGATCTTAGCTATTTCTTGTCTTCTGCTAGGTTTTGAGATTTTTTGATCTTGCTCTTCTAGCTCTTTCAATTTTGATGATAGGCTGTCAATTTTAGATCTCTCCTTGCTTCTCATGTGGGCATTTATTGCTATATATTTTCCTCTAGGGACTGCTTTCAATGTGTCCCAGAGATTCTGGTATGTTGTGTCTTTGTTCTCGTTGGTTTCGAAGAACATCGTTATTTCTGCCTTCATTTCATTGTTTATCCAGTCAACATTCAAGAGCCAGTTGTTCAGTTTCCATGAAGCTGTGCGGTTCTGAGTTAGTTTCTGAATTCTGAGTTCTAACTTGATTGTGCTGTGGTCTGAGAGACTGTTATGATTTCCGTTCTTTTGCATTTGCTGAGGAGTGATTTACTTCCAGTTATGTGGTCAGTTTTAGAGTAGGTGCAATGTGATGCTGAGAAGAATGTATATTCTGTGGATTTGGGGTGGAGAGTTCTGTAAATGTCTATTAGGTTTGTTTGGTCCAGGTCTGAGTTCAAGTCCTGGATATCCTTGTTAATTTTCTGTCTCATTGATCTGTCTAATATTGACAATAGGGTGTTCAAGTCTCCCACTATTATTGTGTGGGAGTCTGAGTCTCTCTGTAAGTCATTAAGAACTTGCCTTATGTATCTGGGTGCTCCTGTATTGGGTGCGCATATATTTAGGATCGTTAGCTCTTCTTGTTGCATTGATCCTTTTACCATTATGTAATGTCCTTCTTTGTCTCTTTTGATCTTTGTTGGTTTAAAGTCTATTTTATCAGAGATGAGAATTGCAACTCCTGCTTTTTTTGCTCTCCATTTGCTTGGTAGATCTTCCTCCATCCCTTTATTTTGAGCCTTTGTGTATCCTTGCATGTGAGATGGGTTTCCTGGATACAGCACAGTGATGGGTTTTCGCTTTTATCCAATTTGCCAGTCTGTGTCTTTTGATTGGGGCGTTTAGCCCATTTACATTTAGGTTTAATTTTGTTGTGTGTGAATTTGATCCTGCCATTTTGATGCTAGCTGGCTGTTTTGCTGGTTAGTTGATGCAGTTTCTCTTCATTGTGTTGATGCTCTTTACCATTTGGTATGTTTTTGGAGTGGCTGGTACTGGTTGTTCCTTTTCTATGTTTAGTGCCTCTTTCAGGAGCTCTTGTAAAGCAGGCCTGTGGTGATGAAGTCTCTGAGTACTTGCTTGTTTGCAAAGGATTTTATTTTTCCCTCACTTACGTAAGCTTAGTTTGGCTGGATATAAAATTCTGGGTTGAAAGTTCTTTTCTTTAAGGATGTTGAATATTGGCCCCCCACTTTCTTCTGGCCTGTAGGGTTTCTGCTGAGAGATCTGCTGTGAGTTTGATGGGCTTCCCTTTGTGGGTAACCCGACCTTTCTCTATGGCTGCCCTTAGCATTTTCTCCTTCATTTCAACCCTGGTGAATCTGACGATTATGTGCCTTGTGGTTGCTCTTCTTGAGGAATATCTTTGTGGTGTTCTCTGTATTTCGTTGACTTGCATATTGACCTGCCTTGCTAGGTTGGGGGAAGTTTTCCTGGATAATATCCTGAAGAGTATTTTCCAGCTTGGATTCATTCTCTCTGTCACATTCAGGTACACCTATCAAACATAGATTAGGTCTTTTCACATAGTCCCATGTTTCTTGGAGACTTTGTTCATTCCTTTTTACCCTTTTTTCTCTAATCTTGCCTTCTTGTTTTATTTCATGGAGTTCATCTTCGACCTCTGATATCCTTTCTTCTGCTTGGTCAATTTGGCTGTTGTAACTTGTGTATGCTTCATGAAGTTCTCGTGTTGTGTTTTTCAGCTCCATCAATTCACTTATATTCCTCTCTAAGTTGTTTATTCTCGTTAGCATTTCATCAAATCTTTTTTCAAGGTTCTTATTTTCTTTTGCATTGGGTTAGAACATATTCTTTTTAGTTCACAGAAGTTTTCTTATTACCCACCTTCTGAAGCCTGATTCTGTCATTTCATCACACTCATTCTCCATCCAGCCTTGTTCCCTTGCTGGTGAGGAGTTGTGATCCCTTGTAGGAGGAGAGGCGTTCTGGTTTCGGGTGTTTTCATCCTTTTTGTGCTGGTTTCTTCCCATCTTTGTGGATTTATTCACCTGTTGTCTTTGTAGTTGTTGACTTTCAGATTAGGTCTCTGAGTGGATGTCCAGTTTGTTGATGATGAAGTTATTTCTTTCTGTTTCTTAGTTTTCCTTCTAACAGTCTGGCCCCTCTGCTGTGGGACTGCTGAGGTCCACTCCAGGCCTTGCTTGCCTGGGGATCACCTGCAGCAGCTGCAGAACAGTAAGGGTTGCTGCCAGTTTCTTCTTCTGCTATCTTTGCCCCAGAAGGATACCTGCCAGATGTCAGCCTGAGCTCTCCTTTGTGAGGTGGCTCTTCTGGATATACGGGGGTCAGGGGAGCTACTTGAGGAGACAGTCTGTCCTTTATAGGAGCTCAAGTGCTGAGCTGTGAGCTCTGTTGTTCATTCAGAGCTGCTGGGCAGGTACATTTAAGTCTGCTGCAGCAGAACTCATAAACCCCTTTTTTTCCCCCAGGTGCTCTGTCCTGGGGAGTTAGGGCTTTATTTATGAGTTTCCATTGTGCTGCTGCCTTTTTTTCAGGGCTGCCCTGCCCAGCGAGGAGGCAGCCTAGTCACTGTCTGCCTGCAGAGGCTTTGCTGAGCTGCTGTGGGCTCCGCGCAGCTGCTGTGTGAACTTCCCTGCAGTCCTGTTTATACTGGTGTAGTTAGAACTACCTTGGCAATGGCGGGCTGCCTCGGCAATGGCAAACTATCTCCGTGGTGGTGGACTGCCTCGGTAATGGCGGATGCCCCTCCTGCACAGAGCTGGACCGTCCTGGGTTCAGCTGTGCTTGCTGTGAAACTCTCAATCCAGAGCATTTCCGATTGCTGTTTTGTTGTGGGGGTGGGACCAGCCAAGCCTGATGACCTGGCTCCCTGTCTCAGAGCCTTTTTTTTAGTTGAACGGTCGAGCTGTCTCCCAGGTGTTCCAGTCGCCTGTTGAAAGGGCACCGGGATCTGTGTGATTTCCCATGAGGCGACCCACTGCGCCGGCTGAAACAGCGGCACTGAGATTCGTGGCGCTTTTTGCCCGGGAATCTCCTGGCCTGGGCAAAAAGATTCAGGTGAATCTTTTTTATTCAGATGAGTGGGCGACTCTGCCTTTCCGGAGCTCTAATCGCCAGCAAAAATGACGCCCGGACCCGTGTATTTGTATGGGGAACCGCTGCACTGGGGTGCCGGCAAAACAGCTGTGCCGGCCAAACCAGCCGTGCTGGTGACCTGTGGGGTTCCTCTGCCTGGGAATCTCCTGGTCTGTGGGCAATAAAAATCCGTCCGGAAATTCGGCATCCACTCACCTTCTGAGCTTTCACTGGGAACTGCAATCCCGAGCTGCTCCTAATAGGCCATCTTGGATCCCTCTCCAAATGTTTGTATTTTTTAAAAAGCCATCCTATTTGTCCATTAAATTCAGCCACTGAAAAGTAATTTTGTTGTTACCTCTTGACAGCTACGAGACAATGTGATTACACCTCGAGACACAACAATGACCTTCACATGCTTTGTGTTTTTTGACATGTTCAATGCACTAAGTTCCAGATCCCAGGTATGTTTAGGTGCTCTTAGTTGATTGCCTCACTTGAGTGGAGTACTTTCTAATAAGTAGGCAAAGATGATGGGTTTTTAGCTTTGCTTAATTTTGTAGCCACGGATTACAGCCCCAGACACAGCCTTCTTATAAACATGTGCCATTGGTCACAATGAGGATGGGGCATTTGCAGGAGGTAAGCTTTGTGTCTGACTACTACATAAAAGTATTAATAATTCCCAGGTGTTGTCATTTGGGTTTAGCTGGATGTAGCTATAAGATAGATCATGGTTAACATTATCTGAGCATAGAGCAAACCTCATAGGTTCTGTTAAGATGTTATTAGTCTCATTTTAGAAGACAGTATTGCTAGGAGTGCAAGAGCAGTTTTGTGCCTATTTTTTTCCCATCACTCCTGTCATTGTGTCAAAGCTTAGGACATTTTAATTTGCTTTTCTTCCCTTGTTGTATGTTAAGGTGTGCCTGCTGCTTCTTGGTCTAAGTGTTTTGATAGGAAATAATGGGCTAGAGTTTTGCGGTAGTTTTTAAGAGCATGTTGTCCTTAAAAACTAGTTTCATTTGAGGCATGACTATTCATTCCAGCTTTAAAGCACTTTGTGAATCCTTAACTATATTACCATTTTCCATGCTAGAAGTTCTAAGTACAGTGAATTCTCACTAATTGACTATTTTTTGAAGAAGCTGTAATACTTACTTTTTTGTGAAAAGTGGTTTTACTTTTTCAGTACACACATAATTAGGTTCATTCTCCAAGAAAGGATTTTAGATTATCCACCTTAGTGAATGGATAGAAATGATTTAGCAAAATACAAATAAAGTTTCTTGATGTTTGGGATGTTAAAAGAAGGTTTCTTTTCTTTCTATGGTCTCATTTATATAGCATCACTTTTTTAAGCAAGCCCTTAATAAAAGCTACTTTAGTATTTACTTTCATTCCATCTGAATTATTCCAAAACAATAGTAAAATTTGAGATTTCACAGTATTGACATTGTAGAATTCAGTGATTAAAGTGATACTGCTTATTAAAAATTGGAAGTGAATATAATAATAAAGAAGTTATTTCTGTGAACAAGGAGTAATAACTGAACTCTCTGCTCTGCCGACAGACCAAGTCTGTGTTTGAGATTGGACTCTGCAGTAATAAAATGTTTTGCTATGCAGTTCTTGGATCCATCATGGGACAATTGCTAGTTATTTACTTTCCTCCACTTCAGAAGGTTTTTCAGACTGAGAGCCTAAGCATACTGGGTAAAGAAAACGTTATCTTTATCATTTATCTATTTTAGAAAAATCATATTTTCCAATGTGTTCTAATTTCAAAATTCTTTCAAAATAGAAAAATAAGAAAAGTAACTTTCTTGATTTGAAAAAGGAGTCTATTTTTTCATTTGGGGAAGCTTAGGGGAGTTACTGTCCTAACTCCAGGGTTTTGGTTTTTGCTTTTTTATGGATTATCAATTGTTATAAAAATCATATTTTGTGATTCTGAAACATAGCAAATCAAAACCTGGTATAGAGTAATTATAGTTTATAACTTTTTAAGGTACTATGCCATCTTGTATGAAGAAAAAATTGGACTTAATCTCCCTGAAAACCAAGTCGGTCTGTTTTTTAAAGTTAGAATTTTCAGTAGTTAAACTAATAATTTCATTATTGTTTCTTGTTTGTACAGTCTGGTATAACAAAATGTCAGTCTGACCTGAATAGCAGAATATTTTATAAAGACTATGTGGAAATTACACATTATTCTTACATTATCATTTATTAAATGTATAATACAGTGCATTTAAAAATTAGTTTTCCTATGTAATTATAAGGAATAATGTATTTGACAGTAATGCTATCCTTGAGTTCTTATTTATGAAAATGAGTTTTATAGTGTCCCTGCATTATTTGCTGTAAGTTAAAATTTACCTTAAAATTGAACTAGTTGAATTTCAGTATTTTAATTCCATATTCACATTGCTTCCCCTTTTTAAAAAAATGGCGTTTTAAGGAAACATCTGCAATTTTTCAAGCAGTAAATAAGGATTGAGTGGATACTATTGTAAAGAGTCTTCTGTGCTCTGAAATAGAACATATTAATGTCAAAGTTTTAATCTTCACATAGGCATTTTCATTCAGATTGGCTACTACTGCTGAGACAATACTTTTTTAAAGGACTGTGTGATCTATGAAATAAAAAAACTCCTTTTTTTGGTGTTACTGTTAAAGGCAAGCCACATAAGGTTTCAGGGAAAATAGTCAGAGGACTTGGGTTCTAATTCTGGCTGCTGCCTTTCCCAGTTATATGACTTTGGATAAGTCATTTAATACCTTTGAGTTTGCATTTTTTAATTTTTAACTGAGAGTGATTATGCCTGCCTTATGGAATAGTTATGAAATAATGTATTTAAAAGCTGTGGTGGCCAGGCACCATGGCTCACGTTTGTCATCCCAGTGCTTTGGGAGGCAGAGGCAGGCAGATCACTTGAGGTCAGGGGTTTGAGACCAGCCTGTCCAAAATGGTGAAACTCTATCTCTACTAAAAATACAAAAATTAGCCAGACATGGTGGTATATGCCTATAATCCCAGCCACTCAGGAGGCTCAGGCACGAGAATCGCTTAAACCCGGGAGACAGAGGTTGCAGTGAACTGAGATCACACCACTGCACTCCATCCTGGGCAACAGAGCAAGACTCTTTAAAAAAAAAAAAAAAAGCTGTGGTAAAATGCTTGAAAAATTTAAGATATTAAGCTTTGCAATTGTAAATTTCAAAGAAATGTAAAACCCAATTTATTTTCTTTTGCAGATCTATTGTTTCTTTTGGGTCTCACCTCATCAGTGTGCATAGTGGCAGAAATCATAAAGAAGGTTGAAAGGAGCAGGGAAAAGATCCAGAAGCATGTTAGTTCGACATCATCATCTTTTCTTGAAGTATGATGCATATTGCATTATTTTATTTGCAAACTAGGAATGGCAGTCTGAGGATCATTTAGAAGGGCAAGTTCAAGAGGATATGAAGATTTGAGATCTTTTTAACTATTCGTTGACTAAAAATGAACATTAATGTTAAAGACTTGATTTGAGACTTTAACCTGCTGGCAGTCCCAAATGAAATTATGCAACTTTGATATCATATTCCTTGATTTAAATTGGCTTTTGTGATTGAAACTTTATAAAGCATATGGTCAGTTATTTAATCATAAAAAAGTCAAAACCTGAACCACCTTCTGCACTTAAAGAAGTCTAACAGTATAAATACGCTATCTATCTTAGATAGATATATTTTTTTTATTTTTAAATATTGTACTATTTATGGTGGTGGGGCTTTCTTACTAATACACAAATAAATTTAATCATTTCAGAGGCATTCTATTTGGTTTAGAAGTTAATTCCCAGGAGTGCCATATTTCAGCTACTGTATTTCCTTTTTCCTGTCTCAGATACCATGTGCTACCATTTTTGTATCAAGTTTTTGCACAGGATGTGACCACTGTCAGATCACTGTTCTTTTCTTTCTTTTTGTGATTGAAAAGCCTATACTACAATTTGAAGTAAATTTTTTGTTTTTCTTAGTAAGTGTAAATGGTTGCTTTTTTTTTTGTTTGTTTTTTTAAAAAGGTATGTCTTTGGTATAGCAGAATTAATGCAGGGCTATCAAGTGGCATTCTAGGGGAGACAGTGTCTGTAATTAACACTTAGTCATAGAGTCAAAAACATTTAAGACTGGTTGGGTTGAGGTTTATAATAAATTATATTAACATGTCTTCCTTTTTGAGTTAAATATAACTATATACATTGTCAAATATCATTTTGTCATCCTCTAAATATAAATCCAAATACCTCAGCTAAGTAATTGTATTTTATTATTTTTACTGTTATGTATGTTTCTAATCATATTTCTTAGGAAGTATAGGCTACTGTACTAAGAACAAAAAGTCCCCAAACCCAAACAGATGGTATATGAACCAGAGTATATGTGGAAGATTTTTTGCTGGCCTTACTCTGTGTGCATCTGAAGGTTCTTTGGCCTAGATTTTAGCACAGATCTGAGTCTGTCCCTTCTACTTCCATCATGTGTTCTGCATCTTTTTTTTTGTTTCATTGGACATGCTAGGGAAATAGATTGATTTTGTGTGTAATGCCTTTAGTTTTCATAAAAGCTTGATGAGGTATAGGTCATTTGTTTTGAGTATGTGAGCCAGAAATTTAAAATTAGAAATTTATTCTTCTGTTGAATATTTCTATCTATAAACAGAAATGGGTCCCAATTCTTACAGGTTTAATCCTTCTTGAAGCTAATACGTTTCGTATTTTATAATCTGTCAGGATAAATCACTCCTTAGCTTTTATCCAATGTTAAACTGCAAGTATTAGCACTGCAATATTGTCATTGACAGGGAAAATACCTATTCTTTGAGTCCTTGATACTGAGACAGTTGAGTGTAAGGAGCTGCCTACAGTTTATTCTACTTTACCCTTTAAGGCTAAATTGTCACATGCACATTGTTCCATGTCATTAGATGGAACATGGAAACCGTTGTCTAATCAACTCTATCATTAGTGACTTGATGTCTCATACCTAAATTTTGTAATGATTTTTCTTCTCTGTTACAAAGACTTGAAATACATATTAAATGCACGTTAATCTTTTGCTTTGCATTTTAGGTTCAGATTATGACTTGAATGAAATAAATGTGCCTATACATTGTTTTTTGAACTATACAAATAAATATGATTTCTTAAGTTAATGACATCCCAGTGGGGGGGTCTGTTAGCATTAAAATTATCCATATGGATGCTGAAGATAACTGAAGTTAAAACTATCCATATGGATGCTGGAGAACTCAAAGTACACAGAATCTGTATGATTTAAAAAGAAACTGAAGTACAGTACTGATCCAGATTGCAGTTTTCCATAATATATTAATCCAAGTTGACATGGATTATTGAAATGTGCTGGTATCTAAATTTTAAATATTTACCCTATGTCCTAATCCTAGAACTTGCTGGAGTCCCTAGCAGTACTACCTTATTTGATGTTTTTCCCTGTTAGACTACCCTATGAAGTTATTTGGTCCCATAATGGCTAAGCATCAGGGAAGAAAAGAAGAGAACTTAAAGTAATTCACTGATTAGGTAGACCATTCTGAAATGATCAAAACTGGCCATACAGAACAAGGCTGAACATGTTCTGTCACATTTGTGCCAGACATTGCATGACCCAGAGATGAAACAAAAGTGAAACCATGCAACCCAAACAACCTCCTCTTTCAGGATACAGGCTTTATTTATATAGGAGTAACTGCCCTCACAAGAATAAGACACATTATTTACCTGTCATACCCATGTGTAGGGTATGTCTTTTACATTGGCAGTCTTTTTGAAATCACTTAAGTTTTGGTCTTTTTGATATACTGCATAAGTAGAGAATGTATTGGTCACACTTAAAAATAGTTTCTCACTGAAATGAATTGGAGACAAACAATAAACATGATATTTAGAAACCTTAATTAATTTTACCTTGGTTTCTGCCTCTGTGAGTTGGCAATTCATGTGCAATTTTACTTCCATATATGACTCACCCATGAAGTTAGATGATGAACTGGTTATCTTTTCATTAAATATTTATTTAATACCTGGAGTGTGCTAGAAATAGAATGATGATAGCATTCCTGCCCTATGGGGAGCCCATGAACACAGATAGCAGGGGATATAACTGCTAGTTAGCTGTTTTAAGAAAGTAAATAGTGATCTTTGCATGTTTACTTTTAAAATACACATAGATTAAAATGAGTTCAGTGCACATTTCACCAGATGTTTCCTGGACATTGGCATTTGAAAACCTTTGAAGCACTTTTTAAGACTTGAGCTCCTGCAATCCAAAGAGCAGCTGATTTGTGGTACGGATAAATATTCATCCTAACTAGTATGTGACTGGACAGACAGATCACCCTGATGGTTAAGCTGCCTTGAGTTAGCACTTGAACTGACTATCAACTCTTACTTGATGACGTTATTTTGGGTTTTGGTTGTTAAGAGTTGGTTATTGTTAATAATGAATAATGGTTAACCAGTCCCTAGTATTAATGTAGATATAATTGTCCATAACATTGTAGGTTTAGATTTAAAAAGAAGAAATAGTATCATGCCTTCAGGAAGTTTTCAGTCAGTCCTGGAGACCAGTGTGAAATATATCCAGTATGGTAGTAAATGCTGTCCAGAATGCTACAGTAGCTGAAGGAGAGAAATAACTTCATGGGATCCTCAAAGAAATTTGTCATAGAAATTTCCTAGAACTAATGACATCTGAGTCAAATTTTAAGTTGGGAAACTCCAGCTGAGAAGCAGTAGAACATTGCAACCAAACAGCAAAGCCTCTGCAGAGGTAGTGGTAGGGGCTAGAAGGAATCTGTGAAAACCACAATGAGTTTGACACTGTTAAGGAAAGAGGTACAGTGTGAAGGTTTGGAGAGAGAGGCAGGAACCTAATGGTGAACACAGAGACATTTGACTTGTCTGGTAGCATGCCAGGGCATTTCAAGAGTTTGATGTGAGTTTGGATTTTTGCATCATGGTGATGGAAGCACAGAGGGTCAGTTGTGAAGACTGAAATAGGGAGGCCAATTAGAAAATTGAGGAAGCTTAAGAAGTAAAGGGATGATTGAGCTGTGGCAGTCAGGATGGAGAGAAAGGCATGGAGTTTGAATTGTCTTCATTTTTTTTTTTGTGAGATAGGGTCTCACTCTGTCCTCCAGGGTGGAGTGCAGTGGTGTGATCTCAGCTCACTGCAACCTCCACCTCCCAGAATCAAGTGGTCCTCCCTCCTCAGCCTCCTGAGTAGCTGGGATTACAGGTATACACCACCATGTCTGGCTAAGTTTTTGTATTTTTGGTAGAGGCAGGGTTTCACCATGTTATCCAGGCTGGTCTGGAACTCCTAAGCTCAGGCGGTCCATCAGCCTTGGCCTCCCAAAATGCTGGGATTAGGTGTGAACCACCGTGCCCAGCCTCAAATTTGTATCTTCTGAGAGATAGCACTGATGTGACTGGACAGGAGAAAAGGAAAATGGAAAAGATAACCAGTCTGTGGCCTTTGGCTTGAATAATAGAGCTAGTAGCAGAAGAACCTAAGCTAAGCAGGGTTTAGCGGGACACAGGTCCATTTGAAATGTAAAGCTTGTGATGTCCTTGGGATTTCCCAGTGGATGTGTTAGATGCCAAGTTACTGAAGCACAGAATCAATTAAGTCAATGGTTAATTATAAGCTAGTAGAAAGCATCCATTTTTTGTGTGTTAAATTAAGCAATAAGTGAAAGTCAACTCAGCTTTGACAGAATAAGATTTTCTTTAAAAATTTCCCTTTAGTATTGTTATTAATCAGCAAAGAGTTGTATAAATTCAAAATTAGAAGGACAAGATAAAAATATTTCAGTCTACTTTGTTACAGAATGTTAATAGTGAATCTGTTATTAAGGTTACTGACTGGAAAACACTAATCTGAATTATTGGTAGCACTTTTGTTGACACTCGCAGTAAGACCCTTTCTAAGAGGTGAGAGTAAGTGTGTGTGTGTTTATGTGTATGTCAAAGAACCATATAGCTTAAGGTATGCCACATGAGGAAACTCCAGTGAGTAAATGACATTACCATTAGAAAACAGCTACTTGCTCTAAATGAGTAATTATGGAAGAAGAGTAGAAAACAATGTTGGTTTTTTGTTTGTTTTTTTGAGATGGAGTCTTGCTCTGTCGCCCAGGATGGAGTGCAGTGGCGTGATCTCAGCCTACTGCAACCTCTGCCTCCCGGGTTCAAGTTATTCTCTTGCCTCAGCCTCCTGAGTAGCTGAGATTATAGGCATGTGCCACCACACCCAGCTAATTTTTACATTTTTAGTAGAGACAGGATTTCACCATGTTGGTCAGGCTGGTCTCGAACTCCTGACCTCAGGTGATCCACATGCCTCAGCCTCCCAAAGTGCTAGGATTAAAGCCATGAGGTACCCCGCCCAGCCTGTTTATTTTTTAAAATTTTACTCATAATTCTTTTGGCCTTTCTAGTCTCATATCCCACTACAATCCACTTCCAGATCATTTTGGACAGTGTTACTTTAAGTTAAAATCCTTTTTTCTCTGTCATAATTTTGAGAATCAGAACTATTACCTCTACTTCAAAGCCCAGTGAAATGCCAATGAGGGTAGCCTTTTCATACTTCTATAGTATGGGGTGTGTGTAGTACAGTTTCTTATACTCTTCTTTTGTTTGAGACAGGGTGTCGCTCTGTGGTGTGATCATGGACCACTGCAGCCTGGACATGCTGGACTCAAGTGGTCCTCCTATCTCAGCCTCTCGAGTAGCTGGGACTGCAGGTGCATGCCACCATGCCTAGCTAATTTTGTGTATTTTTTGTAGAGATTGGGTTTTGCCATGTTGCCCAGGCTGGTCTCAAACTCCTGGGCTGAAGCAGTCTGCACGCTTTGGCCTCTCAAAGTGCTGGGATTATAAGTGTGAACGTAATTTCTTGTAAACACTCTAAATGTAGCAATAAGTTTGCATATAAAATTGTGGGATTTTATTTTTTAGAAAGCATTAAAAATTTAAGTTCAAAATACTTTGTTGATAAATCCAAACAGAAATTTGGTATACTCTTTCATTCAAAATCAAGTGTCAAAGTTTGGGGAGAAAAGTGAAAACAATTATTTGAACCATTAGTTTTTATCCTTAGAAGTCCTTTTCTAATGTAAATCTGCTGGTGTTCATATGTACACTTGAGCATGTATGATGTAGTAGTAACAGCCTGTACTTGCACAGCTGCTCCAGGTAGGTGGTGTTTCATGTGCAGGCCACTGTACATATCTGACTTTGCTGTTCCTATCCCGTTTTAATCAAATCTGGCCAAACAGATATACTGACAAAGGCCCACATTTCTGTGGTGGCTTCATGGCTTTTAGGCCTGACAGAACTTCTTTTCATATTTAACCCCAGGGTGCCCCAGCACCATTATTTCTTAAGCAATAGATGCATTGCTCTACTTAGTAACCCTTTTGAGTAGAAACCACATCTCAGTGTTATGAGCACTCAGTGCCAGAAATTGAGCAAATTCTTGTATATAAGTTCCAGAGATTCATTTTTGGGCTCTGGATTTCTAGCTTTTGAACTAAATGTGCCTTTTAATACAGTTTTTTAAAAAAATTATTAATCTTCTCAACTACATTAAAGAATGCTCTATTAAAGTTTTCTCTGTGATAAGTATACCAAAGTGCCCTTAAGTTGACAAATGACAACTTGGTGTCATCTTATGGTCATAAATAAAATACTATATAATGCCTGAACCATTTGCTCTTTTTCATCAAGTCTGCATCTTACAAGCATACTATGAAACAGCATGGTATGTGCATCTTACAAAACATTTTCCTTGGAGGCCCCAGCCAAATAGGTGATTGTGTAGAAAATGTATGTCTGCTAGGAAAGACATGAGAAACTTTACATTTAAGCATTATTAGATTAATTATAAGAAGCTATGAATTGGTATGTTTTAATTAATGTTCCTGTTTCATAATCATCCGTGTGGTTGCATAATAGTATTGCATTATATTTTGTAAGCATCTTTCTATATGGAGTGGGTCCGGACGGTTGGATGGTCTGTGCATTAGCTAGAGGTATTACAAGTTAGGGAAACAGTTTAATTTAATCTTGTTTAACTCACCCACACAGACCTTTAATTTAGTTTTGGTGTAGAAGCTATGGCCCCAATGGTTCATACCTGCAATCCCAACACTTTGGGAGGCTGAGGCAGGTGGGGTGCTTGAGGCCAGGAGTTCGAGACCAGCCTGGCCAACATGGCAAAACTAAAAATACAAAAATCTGTGGAGCATGGTGGTACATCCCTGTAATCCCAGCTTCTTGGGAGGCTGAGAATGAGAATTTGCTTGAACCTGGAAGGCGGAGGCTGCAGTGAGCTGAGATCATGCCACTGCACTCCAGGCTGGGTGACAGAACAAGACTCTGTCTCAAACAAAAAAAAAACAAAAAAACTACACCATGCAGGTCAAATTCTCCTGTTCCCTGTTTTTGTAAAATAAAGTTTTATTAGAACACAATTACCCACATCTATTTATAACATTGTTTATTGCCACTGTCATGATATGGCAGCAAAGGTGAGCAGTTGCAGGAGACTTTATGGCCTGCAAAGCCTAAAATATTTACTATCTAGCCCTTTGTAGAAAAGGTTTGCCTACTCATTTAGATATTCAAAAAAAGGAAAATAGGCCTGTGCTTTGCATTCAGTGGACTGAAAAAGAAGTGGAATCAATTTTCTTACCCTCCAATCTCCCAAAAGTGTATTCTCACTGGAATAGATGCACTTGGTAGCCAATTTGATGTCAGTAACTACTCTGAGTCTCCACCAAGGCTCCCATGTAGCGAAAGTCGGTGTCTCAGATTGTTATTAGAACATGATCAACCAGAAAGACATGCCAGCTGTTAATCAGTCCCATCTCATGATCAAGGCTTCTTGTTCTTATAGCAGGTGGAGTGTTGTGATTTGCTGTCGCATCTGAAATGTGCTTCCCATCTCTCTCTCTCTCTGCTCACCCATTTTTTTATCCATGTGAAGCAGTCTGCTCCTGTCTGGTTGATGGGATCACTCCTACCCTCTTGGATGCACAAGAGAAGTGGAGGTTTCCCCTCCTATTGGTTGTACAAACCCAGAGAAATAAACTTAATCCAAATAGGCCAAAGGATATTACCTTGCTTAGAGAAGACATTTAGTAATAGTAGAAACCAAAATATCCTAACAGCTCAGTCTTAGGGGAAAAATATACTCACTCATTTTCTCAGAACATTCTAAACCAAAACATACTTGCACAGTCCCCACAGATACCAAATGGTGACTATATATGTGCATGTATACATAAATATAAAAATATATTTATATTTTGAGAGAAAGACATAGCTATTTTAACCAAATAAATGGAATATTATCAAGAGTAGCAGGAATAGAAGAGATTGCATGTGCATTATAACATGTTCATTTTTAGTTTGATTTCTCTCCCTAAAAACAGAATCCAGTGAAAGTAGCTGGAAATACTTCTTTCATGTATTCATTTATTTCTCCCATTTTAACACACTGGTATATAGCCTGGTACAATCATGCTTTTTGAATTTTAAAACTTTCTTCCTCAACATGAAGTTCTCATCTTAAAATTTTACAGCTGGATGGACTTGAATTTAGCATTATTCACACCTCTGGAAAGAAATCCAAAAGCACCTTATCCTGTATGACTCAGAAAGCTGTTGCTGAAAGTAGGGTGGCATGTTTTTAATACATTTGTCCAAGAGTAGTAGTTAATCTCAAATTGGTACAAGATGCAGCATCACTTTCAGCTGTGATGACTGAAATGTGTCATTAAACGACATTACGAGATAAACACCAAGTACCCCACATCTATCTCACTGAAAATACAATGTCACATTTTGAGTCAGGCACTACTGAAAGTTTATCCTTTTATGGAAATGAACTTTTTTCTTCTGGTCTTGGTAGTGACTTCTTTCTAAGTGTTGCTCAGGTTCATGGTATGCCAACCAGCCAAACAGCACATGTGGTAAAAAGCAGCACCCAGTGAAATCTGGTAACCTTGCTAAGGGGAAAACTGGGTTTAGTCTCCTTAGGATTATGGAGTAGGGCCAAGTTATAACCCTGGTAGTTGAAGGAAGAGGAAATTCCCAGGAAATGGTCATATCTGCTCTTCACCTTTTTCTATCTTTAAACATGCCACAGGCTCTTTCAAACTGAGCTTTAAAAACAGTATAGAAAACTCTTTGAAAATAGGAAAAGGGGCTGAAGGGGGATACAGGTACTCACATGGGGATAATTCCTTCTAGTCTTTTTCATTATTTTCTGAGGTTGAGCTTGGCTGCCCATTGAAATTCTCTTGGTAGTCTTCTACCCTTTCCAATGCAGCTACTGCTGGAGTTGCTGTAATATTCTCGCATTCCTGCCCATCTCTCTTCACCATATTTGATAGTGTTGATCTCCTTTGCCTCTGCAAAATTCTGCTCTTACTGTGGCAACTCTGGTCTCACGTTGTCTCAATCTTTGTGCTGCTTAACACACTCACTTCTTTCCACATTCCTTGCTTTGCTCTGGCTTTTCATGTGGGGATATAACAATGGCTATCACTTAAAACACATTTTTAGTATCAGGCACTGTGCTAAGTAACTTAAAAATACATGCTATTTTATCTTTTACACAATAATTTGAACTATTATAACCCTTATTTTGCAGGTAGAGCAACTGAGGCATAGTCATTGATTTATTTCCTTTTGTATATAAAAGAGAAAAAGATAATTCTAAAGCCTTTTTAGCTATGGTCTTTATCTTCTGAAATTCCAATTCAAATGCTAAAAAGTTAATGTGAATTCTTTCCCTATAATCAAATGGCGTGAAAGACCTGTGATTATATTTACAGGATGTAATATTAAACTTTCAAGGTCCAGATGTCTCAAAAAGTGCTTGTACAAAACAGACTTCAAGTATAATTTTATCACCATTAAATACAGAACATGATTAGATTATAGTACAAGTTTTCCTGTCTCTCTAGCTTTATCTCTAAAATTTATTCATTTTAGTTGTCCAGAGTTCCTTTTGTTACTTGAGCTGCTAATTGAAGACGATTTCCAAAGCCTAAGGTGAGATTTCATTTGTTAGAACTGAATTAGAAAGAGCAGGACCTAATCACTTCGTTGCAAACACAGGCAACTAGATTTTGGAAAGGGAATATGCGATGTATAACATTCTGCTTCTACGCAGGTGTTCCTAATGTGTATCTGATCTGAAATTTAAAATTCCTATGATTTAAAGACAGGCCAAAAGCCAGGTCCGAGAATCTTCCTGTGATCTAACCTCTCGTCATCCTGGTGACTGCTGTCTCCTTATGGTAGCATTCAGGTTACACTTTGCCATTTTGCATCTGACAGGCTGCTTTATATAATGCTAAAAACCACAGTTACTTTGCACCAACCTAGTAAAATGTTCTCTTGTCATTTCATTATGTGTTGTCTCCCAAGCAGCTTAAACAAGAATGACTTCTGCAGGGAGTTCAGGTGCTATGTCATAATTCTTCGGTGAACCACCTTACATACTCCTGTGAAGTGCCTGTGACCTCTCATCTAATATATGTAGGAGAAGATATATACCAGGGTAGAGGCACATTATTAGACTTTCACTCCTTTACTGCAAGGCTTGATAATTTCAACTGAATTGTTCTGAGTGCCATGGTTAGAGAAAGGAAACTGACTTATTACTTCTGCTGAGGGACACTTTTAATGAAAGAAAAACATGATAGATGTAATTTAGTGGTTTTAAGAAGCAGTGCTGATGATAATCCAGGAAATGGGACATTCATATTAATATAATTTCTAGATTAGCTTAAAACTCCATGAATCAAGGTAGAGAGGATTTTGGTGTAGCAAAGATTTTTTTTTTTTTTTTTTTTTTTTTTTTTTTGAGACCGAGTCTTGTGTCACCCAGGCTGGAGTATAGTGGTGCGATCTCAGCTCACTGCAGCCTCCGTCTCCCTGGTTCAAGTGATTCTCCTACCTCAGCCTCCTGAGTAGCTGGGACGACAGGTGCCCACCATGATGCCCAGCTAATTTTTGTATTTTTAGTAGAGACGGGGTTTCATCGTGTTGGCCAAGCTGGTCTTGAACTCCTGACCTCCTATGATCCGCCCACCTCAGCCTCCCAAAGTGCTGGGATTACAGGTGTGAGCCACCGTGCCCAGCCCTGGTCTTACATGTTTATAGTCCCCACTAGATACATTATTTTCCAGTAATTTTTCTTCTCAAAAACAGATGTACTTGACTGTTCTTTTCTTGATTCTTCTGGGAATAACTATCTCTTTGGAGACAGTTGTTAGGTTATAAAAATAACCTTACTAAGGAACTCCCATGCAGTCCTCCAGAAATATTAATTTCCTAATTTCAAGAACTCTTATTTAACAAAGTTGTTTTTAGGGTTGAACCCTCTAGGAGCAAATGGTGTGTTTCGCCTTTGTAAATGGAGAACCGGTCAACAGTTGGCAGGTGTGTGTTTGACACTGGCTAATGCTGGGCTTACTACTCTAAGAGCATGGTACTTCTTGGAAAGTAAAGAGAATTGTTTATCAGATATTAGGAACTGTACACAGGCCTGCTCAAAATGGCAGCTTTAAAGCCACCTTTAGGGCTCTTCCTGATGGAATATACCAGTGGGAGAGTATAGAAGGAAGAACGCAATTTGTATGAATACAAGTAAAATTAAGGTTGAGTATATTTTCGGATCTTGCGCAATGCATTCATTCTACCTGCTTCTTTTTAAGTTCTTACTTGGAACTGGCCAGCACCTTCACAAATCTTTGGGTATTTGTAATTTTAGCAGCCTCTATTTGGCAGTATTATCCAGAGCAGTACCTTTTAAACTTTTTCACTGTAGTCCACGGTAAGGAATATATTCTACACAATCACCTGATACATGATATGTATATCTGATATTTTCAATTCTAATTTTTTCATTAAAAAAATGCTGGGTATTGTGCTATAGCTGGCCTAGAGTTAGAACCTGAACAACGCTATTTTATAAAGAACAAAGCTATGTTTTAAAATAAGTTGTAATGGCTGCCCCACTCTCCTCACAATAACTGCTGGCCTTTGGCTTCTGTACATAAAACTGCTAGTTTGCTCTGCAAACTATCTACCTTTCTTATCAATAACAGCCAGAATTGTCAGCCTTTGTAACTAAAATAGCAGCCCAAGCTAATTCCATCCTGGTCCCTGTGCCCTGTAATAAATAACTAAGATCTGTTACTTACAATACTGCCCAGAGATGTGCAAACTAACGCTTATCTTAACTTCTGTAAGCCACTTAGGTAACAATCGAGGGGGCAAGATGTCCTCAAGCCCTTGGAATGTCCGGAGCCCCCGCTCACTCCCCCTCTGTCCGGGAGATGATTTACGAAAGCCCCTAAATGTCTGTGTCCCTTCACCCCCACCCCCGCCTCTCGCCCTGACTCCCAAGGTAATTCTTACGGGTATAAAAGGTCTTAACCCCCTCCATTCGGGGCCACGGGTTGGAGAGACGCGAGTCCTCCGTGGTCGCCGGCTTAATAAACCCTGCTATTTGGCATACTTTTGTCTTGGTGCTGGTCCCTTAATCTCGCCTCAAATATAACAGGTATGACTCATTAAATAAGATCTCATTAATGGGTCAAAACACATAGAGAGGGCATAGATTCTGGTATTGCTACATATATCTCTGATATTTTCACTTCTCACTGTTTCCTCCTCTAGGTCTAGCAGCTCAGGATGCTGTTTCTTACTTGGCAGGGACCATTAGTTTCAACCTCTGCTTTAAAACCTGGAGTGTACTTAAAGTGCTCTTCAATGCTGTTACGGTCCCACTAAGTACTTACTTTTAGCAGAGACAGTTTTCTGTCAGGAATCCTCACTTCTACCTTTCATTGCACAGATTTCATACTAAAGTACAAAGAGGAAACTTTTTAAAAATTTTTTGAAATGATAGCCGGCTGCTACTTAAAGGAAATAACTGAGTGGGACTTCTCTTCTTTCTGAAAATGTAGCTGGCTAAATTGCTTCAATTTAAAGGGCACAGACTATGTTACCATTTACTTACTAAAATGGAACATGAGAAGTATAAACATGCTTTGAAACATACTTAGAAATACAGAAGTTTCTTAAATCAGGTCATATTTATTAAAAGCACAATACAAAATATCTTGGAATTCAGATTATCTATTGTGATGTTTATTCCCTAACAGGTTAATCCTAAAGAAAAAGTTAATTGTTTCAAGGGAGGTAACAGAAGAATTTTAAGTAAGGATTATATTAAATACATCTAGTTTGATGCAAACTGAGTTTTATTCAACGTCGGAGGCCTCACTATGTTCCTCTAAGTTTTCAACCATTAACAACCCAAACCGGTTGTTGCTTCCCTTGTACCAACACTTGCTGTGTGCAGTGGTTCTCCCTCTGTTCTTAGAACAGCTGGTATCCTGTTTCTTCTGCCTTTTTTTTTCGAATTTGATTTACTTTCGGTAGGAATATTTCAGCGGGGGCATATGACCTTGTGGCATTGAATAGATGTTCATAAAGTTGCTTAGCCTCAGGACACATGCTCAAGAGACTTTCTACAGAGGTCGATGCTAGCAGTTGTTGGCATAGTCCGTGCACCAGGCTTCCACTGTACAATCTGTTCAAAGGGAGAAAAAAGTATGTTGTTAAAGCACTAATTCAGTGCAACATGATAACTACAATTAACATAGCTTCAACAGATGCATCTAAACAATCAGAGCTCTTACTGCTCTGTGATATTATTGAAATTACTTAAGAGTAATCTGTTCTTTGAAGGAAGGAACTGAGCTGTTACGACAAAGATTTTAAATTACATGACGAATGCTTAGTGGTTTTGCAGCTAGCCCCAGGCTGAGCAGGCATCTTTAACACTTTAAAGAAAAGGAATTTAAAAGGACCCTGATGAACCAAACAGTTCCTTAGAATATGAGAAATTTAGTGGCATCATTTGCAAGGTCATTCACTGGGACTAAAACCTACACTTCACAAGAAGATGGGATTAATTGGAATCCACAAGTTTAATATATTACTTATGGACAAAGCTGATAAGGCGGGTACTTTATCAATGATGGTTTAGAACCATTATTTAATCAGTGTAAAAATCTCTGTAAAAAGCTTTGGTTATGCTGAGATTCAAGAACAGTCCTGCTGTTTAAATCATTATTAAGAGAGCTGTTAGGTTTTGCGTTTCCTGTTTTGTTTTAAAAGGATTTGTAGTAACTAAAGAGGAGCCATTCATTCTTGATTATTAAACAAAAGAAATTATTAAACAAAAGAAACAATCCATAGGTCAAAGGCCAATTAGTAGTATTTGGGTTAGCTCAGATATAAGGCCCAGAGATACATTAACAACAGCGTTTACTGCTGGAGGCTTTTTACCTTGAAACATAGGAAGTCCCACCATATTTTGTATGCCTCCATATATCCTCATTCAAAGTGCTGAAGGCACTGGGGCTGCAACAGTAAATAAAATAGACAAGTCCCTGCCCCGTAGAGTTTATATCTGAGTGGAGAGAGACAAAACATTTCCTTTTTATCTTAATCTCTCCGTCTGGTACCTCCTGGATGGGCAGTTACCAAGATGTCCAATCCATTGATCCTATCAACTCTTCTCACTGCTCCACACCCTACTGCTGCCGTCATTTCTTTTTATCATACCCAGCTTAAACTCCACAGACAAACATTATAATTACTAGTGGCACAAAGGTTCAGTTCCCTTACTGTCTTCCTTGCCTGGCAAAGCAAACATCCCATGTTAAGCTCACCTGGGCATCTACTCATCTTAGAATGAAAGCTCCATTAGCGCAAAGATTTTTGTTGTCCCTACATGCTAGCACAGGGTAGGCATTTAATAAATACGTGAATGAATGAGTAAGCAATATGACAGGTGGTAAGAAATGATGTTACAAAATACACTAACAGGACTAGAGTGAAGGAGGATAGACAGTATGTCTCACTAGGGTGGGTTATCAGAAAAAGGCCCTACAAAGTGACATTTAAAGACCGAGAGGAAAGGAGTGAGTTATATCTACCAACAATTCCCTCCCCTCCCCAACATTAATGTTTTACTTAAAGGAACTGATTTTTAAATATTGGATTGAATTACGGAAACATTCTTTGGGAATATGGAAATAATTTAATATTTTTCCTGGGTCCAGCTTTTCAGCTGTAACAGTGACTCAAAATCAATTACACTAAGATTAGTTTTTTTTTAAAGTAACTTTGTTGCTTTAAATGTAAGTGAAAGTACTGTATTTACTTTTGTGTGCTTTCAACTGAACTAAAGTTTCCCATGGTGCTTACCGAGTTAGGTCTGGCTCTGGCAGAGGAGTGGACAGCAGCTGGTTGAGATACAGCCCCATCTGGAGACAGGACTGCCACTGACAGAAGACGTGAGCTGTGTCTAAGTCCAGTCTTGTGCCCAGCCGTGTCTGCGCCTTCACTCTCTGGAACTCTTCATACAACATCTTAGCACCATCCTCCTGCAGCTCTTCCTTACCTAAAGAAAGAAAGAACCCAAGGGCAGTGTTTCCAAAAGCACTGTAACAGCTTGTAATTTTTTCCACATATTCTACAAATTCCATAAAGAAAAGAAATCAGTCTAAAAAACCAAGATGTTTTTCCTTTCTGGCTTCCTAAATGCCTTGCTGTATAAATTGAAATACTGATACTGAACTGTCTTTTTAATGATGACCTAACTTTATTCAACTCACGAGAATTTACTTTTTCCCTGAAGTAAGATCTCTTCCACCTGACATAAACATGTCTGCATCTGAACTGTCTGAACCCTACATCTGTGTCTATGTAAAATACAAATAACTATTAAATTTCATTCTCTTTACTGTTCTCTTTCAACAAAACTCCCATGCTGTAGTGCATTTGTGTTAAAGAAACAACCCGTGTGTTCAAAGCACATTTTGACCTCTATGTTTTATGGGAGAAGTTGGCAAATAATCAGCCTCTTTTCATAGCAGAAGATAAGGGGCAAGAGCAACAATCCTAGGAAATAAGGAATGTTGCTTGTGTTTAGCTGTAAGTTTCTACTGGTTTGTTTGGGCAGCGGTGCACAAAGTAACATCTGGACCAACTGGAAAACAATAAAAAGGAGGCCCACCTTTTACCAACTAGCGAGCAGCAAGGCACTGAGCCTGCCCGGGTACGGGGTCCACGTTTCCTAAAAGAAAAGAAACAGACCCTTGACATGCCCCTGCTGTTGGACTCAGGTAAAAACTTAGTAGGCTTGTGCTCTGAGCGTGTTCTTATACAGTATTTATTATTCAGTCAGTGGAAATACCCTAAGCCTGTGTTCATAAAGCAGCAGTGGGCCGTAACTGATCGGTTTTGTGTTAAGTTGGCTGTCGTGTAACAACAGTCCTTCTCACAGCTGCTGTCAAGCTTGAGTCTTAATACTTGGGAAACAGGAGTCCATGCTGTTTTCATTCTTTAACTTATTCTTGTAAAATACTAAACTACAGAGTAGCACTATCTAATAAAACTTTCTACAGTGCTGTCTAATACAGTAGGCTAGCCTATAGCCATATGTGACTACCTGACACTTGAAGTGTGGCTAGTGTGACTGAGAAGCTGAATTTTTAAATGGAATTTAACTTGAGCCATGTGTGGCTAGTAGCTACCATATTAGATAGTATAGTACTATTCTAGAGTATAATTATTACACATGTTCGTACAGTATTATTCATAATCTTTAAAGAGGATATTCCATTAGAGTATTGAAAGTGTCCCAATGCTTCAGCATTTACTTCACCTGGTATTATATGCAGATGAACTTGCCTCAGTGTATTTCTCTAGTAGAAAGAGAAATTACTGGCCGGCGTGGTGGCTCACGCCTGTAATCCCAGCACTTTGGGAGGCTGAGGAGGGTGGATCACGAGGTCAGGAGTTCAAGACCAGCCTGACCAAGATGGTGAAACCCCATCTCTACTAAAAATACAAAAATTAGCCGGGTGTGGTGGCAGGCGCCTGTAATCCCAGCTACTCGGGAGGCTGAGGCAGGAGAATTGCTTGAACCCAAATGGCAGAGGTTGCAATGAGCTGAGATTACACCACTGCACTTCAGCCTGGACAACAGGGTGAGACTCTGTCTCAAAAAAGGAGAGAGAGAAATTACTATTTCTGCCATCACTACTTACATACAAATTGAAACTTACAATAGAGAAAAAGGAACAAAAAGATGTATAAGCAAGAATGTCTGCAGTGGTTGTAGGTATTTAGAAGTTTCACTTCTGGGCAAATTTCTTGTGATGACATTGCTGCTGTGCTAATAATGGGATAGAAAGCATGGAATACAAAACGCATCTGGTAAAATACACTGTCACACTTCACAAGTTAAAGCAGTAGGTGCCACAAAACAGATGGGAGTTAGCGGTATCCCAACACATCTCACTGCTGTACACTTAGATTCAAGCCCTCCGGCACTGAGCCTGGCAAATAAAGTGTTAAAAAATATTTACCAATGAATGAATGATATATTGGTGCCTCCACTTCTAAGTTCTGATATAATTAATGGAAGTAAATAATCCAAGAATACTTTTTTGTTTGTGTAAACTCTTGAGTAAACAGTTTGCAAGCAACATGCAACAATATACTCCTGGAATTTCCAGTTACCTACCAGGGCTGTTGATGATGGTAATCAAGGGCCCCACTAGCATTGCCAGCAGTAAGGATTGTAGATGATGTAGCTTGGCTTTGCTCTCCGTGTGCTGCAACCAGTAGCAACTGACAGCAATGGGCAACTTCAGTGAAGCAGGGATTGGCTCCAGAATGGTCTGTTTCACCTTCAGGGTTTCTAATAGAAGCATCTGCCGGCTCCTCAAGGAGAGCTGAAAATATACACCAAGCATCCTGCAAGTTACTTTGGGAAATGTCCTTTTTTTTTCCCTCCATGGCATGAAGAGATTTAATGCAGATGTAACTTCTGTGTCAGTTGTTAAAACTTATCTTGTTGGGGGAAAGAAAAACAGCCACACTCAAAATATTTAGAACATTACTAACATGCTTTATAAATATGGTTGGTTGAATGGGTGTACTGACTACTCCCATACAACCTTTACTTATGTCATTCCATCCTCTTTGTATACACTGGTGAGCATCTTCAGTGCACGTGTCACCCGGGAAGCTTGTTAAAAATTCAGTCCTCAGGCTGTACTCCATAAATGTTGATCGACTAATCTGAGGGGGAGCCCAGGAATATACATTTTAACTAGCAGCCCCAGAAGGGACCTTACAGGTCACACACTCATAGGACTGTTAAAAGGGCATCTTCTGGGGGACTTTATAATCAAACTTTGAGGAAAAAAAAAAAAAAAAAAAGCTGTATTTCTAGTGTCTGCACACAACCAGAAACTGCTTTCTGGAAAGACGAGATGGGTACATTTCTCAGCATGTAACATCTAGTTAGTAGGAAGTATGGGTGACAGCTGAGACTAGAGATGTTAACCCGAAACAAAACATATCATAAATGACAAAATAGTTTTATCATAATGCATGAAAACTTTAGTATGATTACTTCTAAATACTGCTTTTAGTAATATTGTGATAAAAATTTTTTAATTAGAAATATGCAAAGTGGTTTATAGTATAACCAGTCACCCCTACTGGAAGTAGTTTTAACTACTTAAAATAGAAACTGAACTGTAGGAGTCTTGATGTGTCACCGAGGCTGGAGTGCATTGGTGTGATCTTGGCTCACTGCAACCTCCCCCTCCCAGGTTCAAACGATTCTCCTGCCTCAGCCTCCTGAGTAGCTGAGATTACAGGCACGTGCCACCATGCCTGGCTAATTTTTGTATTTTTAGCCGGGGTTTCACCATGTTGGTCAGGCTGGTCTCAAACTCCTGACCTCATGATCCACCTGCCTCAGCCTCCCAAAGTGCTGGGATTACAGGTGTGAGCCATCACGCCCGGCCCGGAAACTGAACTCTTTAAACTGGTTTTTTAAATGCACTAAGTAGAGCTAAGAAAATACACCAATTCTTTTCTGATATATAATATTTAAATTACTGAATTATAGAGCCAAGTTACAACTTTTAAAACAACACAGTCTGGGCTTTGACTTCAGAGATGTTCTGCCCTGCACTAACCCTATGGCCATGGTTGAAAGGTTTCCAACCTTTTCTACAGTCTTACCTGTAAAATGATCATTATAACGACTCGCACAAGATGTTTCATCAAACCCACCAGTCCTCAGTCCCTTCCAAAAGGGGAAGTACTCAATTCACAGCCCTTAAAGTTAGTTAGGTTTTATCCCATGTGACAACTCCTTTGCTTCTTCCCCAGGGGGAGCGAAAGCACAAGCCTACAGAAGCAGCTGCCCAGAGAGGCAGAGATGCCCAGAGAGACTGGTCTTGGCTGCCTCACTCCCTAAGAATGATCCACTTCTGTGTCTCCTTACGATTATCTTCCTATTGGTTAACTAGAATGGTGCTCTGTCCATTGCCACTAACATAACCAAAGCGAAACCCTATCCTATGTGGTTATTGTGGGAATTAAATGAGAGACTGTGTAAAGTTTCTATGAACAACAGCTGCCTAAAGCAGATAATGTATTACAACATGATGTTAAAAACAAAATGGATAGGTAGAATCACAAAGTTTCTATACTTGTACCTGCATTTCTGTTTGGAATCACATTATTACCTGGTACATTTATAATTTTCATGGGTTAATTAGAACCATTAGCATTGAGCTAAATTCAGAATTGATTTGTTTATGCCAAGAGAAAGCTGGGTGACAGCACAGCACAGAGAGTGAACTAAAATTTCACCCTATTTTGAAAGCAGGTAAATGATGAGAACACTTAAGTCATCTCCACTTAGCAAGGAATATAAGCAGCTTGCTGAACTCATTGATTCAGCTGGATTTCCATATGGGGGAAAAAGTGTCCTGATCCCTATTTCATACCATACGCATAAACAAAAAATCAATTCTAGATAAGTTATAGATCTAAATGCTAAATGTGAACGGCTAAAAAAAACATTTTCATGACCCTGGAGTAGGCAATTTCTGAAGCAGTTCACAAAAGTGGTAACCATAAATAATAAAAATTTAAATTAGAGTATATTAAGAATGTCTGTTCATCAAAACATACTAAAGAGTGAATAAACAATGGGAGACACTATTCACAATGTTATTTGACAAAGGACCCGTATATGGTAATAAAAATGAGCAAAAAACTGTACAGAAACTTCACCTAACAGAGTATCAAATGGCCAGTGAACACATGGAAATGGAGAATTGGAAAGAATCCAAATGCTCATAAGCTGTACAATGGAAAGAAAAATGCTCATAAGTGTATAATGGTAATATATCAAAATAGAATAATGTTACAGCAATGGGAAATGAATGATCAGCTACTCACAGCAATGTGATTGAATCTCATGTGGCATAAAAGCCAGACGAAAGAATTCATTTCTAAAGTAAAAATTCAGCTAAAACTATTCTGTGTTGTTAAACGTTAGGATAGCGATTATAGGGAGTTGCAGAGTGAGTGACGAACCAGACACTAGCGTGAGCTTCTGGGGCACTCATAACGACTCATCTGGATGCTCTTTGCATGGATGTATAGACCTTGCCAAAATGTATCAAGCTGTACAATTATTTGTGCACTTTACTATGTTTACATACAAAGAAGCATGAATTGCAAAGGAACAAGACGAAACTTTAGGGGATATGGATACATTCATTATTTTAATTGTAGGATGACTTCACAGATATAGACATGTCAAAACTCATCAAAGTGCACACTTATGTGCACTTCACTGTACGTTACTTTTCTCAGTAAAGCCATTAAAAAAAATTTTTTTTAATCCTCTCCAACAGCACCATTTATGTTTGAGTTTCAGAAATGTAACTTCAGCAAAACATTAAGAATGTAGCTAATTTGAATTTTTTTGGTGTGGGTAAAATATTAGTAAATCTCTTGTTTGAGAATTAGACCTATGCTCCACTTTCTAGTTTTGTACCCCTGGAAATGTGCTAAAGGTAGATTGTCAGTTGGGTTACCAAGAATTATAAAAATGACTTATAAAATTGCATTTAAGCTTAAACTATATATAAATGAACTATAAACACCTCATGGGGACACCATATCTCGGGGGACACCATGTCTTGGGGGCTCCCCTGAGTGTAGTTTGCTGTAAGTAGGATGTCCTTTGCAGGGACGTAGCTATGTTTATGGAATTATTATAAGAAAGACTGGATCCTACACAGAAGGAGGTTTTTAAGCCAGTGAAACCTTTTTTTCTCCTTTAACTGATATATAATTCATATGTCATAAAAGTCATCCATTTAAAGTATACAATTTAGTGGGTTTAGTGTATATATATATTTTAGAGACAGGGTCTTGCTCAACAGACAGCACAATCATAGCTCATATCCAGGCTTGACCTCCTGGGCTCAAGCAATCCTCCCACCTCAGCCTCTTGAGTAACTGGGACTACGGGCCTGCACCACCATGCCTGGCTAATTTTTTATTTTTTTAATTTTTTTGTAGAGACAGAGTCTTGGGTTGCCCAGGATGGTCCTGAACTACTAGCCTCAAGTGATCCTCCCACCTTGGCCTCCCAAAGTGCTGGGCTTACAGACATGAGCCACCGTGCCTTGGTTTAGTATATTTTTAAGCTTGTGCAGCCATCACTAATTCCAAAACATTTTCTTCACCGTCCCCGCAAAGAAACCCTGGGGGTTTAACAGTCACTCCTCAATGCCAAGAAGGCTCCTGCACTCATTCACTATGAAGTTCATCTCCTGCCTGAGATGTGACTGATGGGGGAGGCTAAGAGGCTAAGTTCCTGGTCAACTGTATAGGCCAGGGATTGGCACTACTGACATTTTGGGCTAGAGATTCTTTGTTATGGGGCAGTTTCCTGTGCACTGTAAGACTTACAGATTGTAAAATATAGCAGCATCTTTGGCCTTTCCCCACTAGATACCAAGAGCAACCACTACCCCTTCTACTCTCTAGGTAGCGACAACAAAAATGTCTCTAGGCATTGCCAAATGTCCGCTGGGGGACAGAATCACCAGTGGTGGTAAACCTTTGGTGTAGGCTGATAACAGTGCTGGGAGAACTCTGACAGAATAGGAAGGCCTGATTTAAACCCGCCGGGAAGCTGTGGTTGCCATCCTACATCCTTGAGTAGACTGGTGCCACGTGTGGCCTGTGAGTCTTAGACTGAGTATTTCAATGGATTTAAGGAAACACCCTAATGGGCACTGCAATTTTTTTTTTAAGTCATCTGTATTTAATTTGTAAATCTAGTTCTTTTATCAGCATAGTTTTATATCTATTTGTAATTTTAAATATATTTATGTAATATAAAAAGACACCACTGGGATCCATGAGAATTTTTTTCTCCTTGAAAAGGTGACTGGTCTGAGTGTTACTTAGGTTTAAGCAACACTGAGTTAGGCTAAGAGTCATGTTTTCAGTATCAAACTAAGCAAATAACCATAATGACACAAAAACCTATTTTTAAAAAGGTCTTCATTAATAAAAGTTAAAAAATTAGACCTTAGTATCGGTACTAACCTTATTTGAAATCTGATATAGTCTGAGATGTTATGCCTATGACTAGTGTCTATACACGCTTTTTTTTTGCAGCCCAGAATTTCTTTTTTTTTCCAGCCATGTAATTCCATTCTACTGATAGCTAGTGTTAATATAGTAGTAATAAAAATATAGTAAAAATAACTGTGAAGATAACACAGACTACCGAGGTACAGTGGAAATGGTGGATTTAGAGCTGAAAGAGCTGGGTTTGAGTCCTAGCACTGACACTCTCTGGCTAAGAGATTACCTAGTTCACTCAAGTTCTTGATATCTTAGCTATGAAATGATGGCAAGATAGCACTGACCCTCATTAGTTTGTTGTAAGTAAGAGAGATAATACACAAGACAGCACTTTGTAACCTGTAAAGTGCTTTATAAAAATTTCATTAGTATTACAAATACTTACCTCAGTCAATTTGCTCAAGTCAGAATGATCTTTGGGCAGTTCTACGGCATCAACAATTGAGGTTTTGATATTTTTATTAATCCTTTCCACTTCACTGAAAGCTAGAGGCCGAGAAGGCAACACATTCCCGGATGTCTTTTCCAGATGTGGTGAAGCATTTAAAAGAAGCCCGTAGATGGTTTGCCTGATGGGCAGAGATATTCTGTGGGCATTTGGTCGCTGCATGTTTTCCACCTGTGTGTGAAGAATGGTCCGTTTTAAGACCAAAGCATCACTGATGAAAGGTGATAGCTGGCCTTTAGCTAAAGCCACTAGTACCCATTCCGGTAAACCAAGATTCAAGGCATCTGGACTGACATAAGTACCATACTGGAAGAAGTCCTGCAGCTTCACCTGGGACTGCTGGTATTCTTCCATGGAACAGCAGAGAAGTTCCTTAACATTTTCTCGATCCTTTTTTGGGAGGTATTTCAGAACATTATCTAGTGCTTCGGTAGGGTTGGCAAAATGAGACAACCAATTCAGAAGTCCCAGGACTCGGTGGTGTCTCCTCCCTTTAGAACTGGTAGCTCCAAGAGGAAGATGTGCTTTACTTAAGAATGTCTCCACGATAGGTAGATTAATATGGTCATTTCCACATAGCACCGCAAAGAGAGGTAATAGAGCTTTATTCATATTGCTGAAGTGATGGCAGAATGCATCAAGGGAAAAGCATTTGGCAGGGATATAGTTTTGTGTGCCCTTAATAGTGTTCATATTTCTCCACTGAAAGCTATTCAATGGGCAAAACCCAGTTTTCAAGTCAAAAATGCAGAAGTCACTATCTGACGATAACACAGGGCAATTCCAATGGTTAGCAAGTGTCATGATGTCCCGATCTGCTTCTGAAAAGCACTGGACAAAAGGTACCTGCAGCTTGATCAAAACCTGTATGAATACTTCCCGGATGAGTAAGGGACACACATACCCACTCCCACCAACAGAAAGGGAATGGGCCATCTGGATCTTCTCTCTAGCTCTGTCCTTTATAGTTGTAAGCTTTTTATCTGAAATGTCACATCCTCCATCTAATACAACATATGGGCATATATTACAAGCAAACAGTGATTCAAAGAATTTTTGTACAACATCTGCAAAGGAATCATAGTCCCCTCCACACCGGAGCTCCAAGTTCGAAGTGAAGCACAGACGGTGGAAAAGAGCATAGCCATCAATGACAATTTTTGTGTCCTGCAACTTCAAACCAGTGAAGAACTCATTACTATGGTCTTCCACAAAACTCATTAGTCCTCGGATACCCATGATGACAGTCTAAAGAATTAATCGCCTGTTTAAAACAACAGAAGGCCTTTTCAGTTGATGCTGGTTAAGGGGCACCAAGTCATTGCTTCCAGCACCATTAAATCAACAGCAAATGTTATGAAGTGCTCTTTAGATAGAGAAGATAGATGTCAATATCCATGAATTCTTACCTAGATCCTCAAGCAATGTTAGCTGTGTGCCTTTTCATTCTCCTTTGCTGTTACAAGGCACAAACTCAGTGGTTTCATGGGCTGTGATCTTTGGATGGTGACAGAGGCTGCTGCTAATTCTAAAGAAAAATCAGGTAAAGTCCATTACCGACACAGCAATATAGAAGTTCTGTGGACTGTGATTCTGAAGTAGACAATAGTCAACATCTTACAACACAGTTTTGTGGGGTCAAAGTAAAAAGTCCTAAGCTATAAAAATGATATGATTATTCATTTAAAAATTACACAGCATTTGGACTTCAGTAAAGCAAGGTGTGTAGGACCTATCACAGGGATCAAGTTTTTCTTTTTATTGACAATCAGTCACGGACCTTCTTTCAGGCTTTGGGCTTGTGGGCCCTTCTTACCTGGCACAGTTTTTTGGTATAAGGAAAACTGCTTCGTGTCTCTAGGAACCCCTCTATCCAGTTACACCCCTAACCACGGCTCTTTTCATCATCTTATTTTGCATACTGGCCCAGTTACTCTTCCTTCTCTGGCTAACTTAACTCACAGGATCAGTATTGATGGTTTCTCTTTTTGGTGCCTCAGGCTTCAGTATGGTGCAGCACGGTACTGTTACTATTACTTAAAATCATGACATTCGTCAGTCATGGACTTTTTGCAATAATTTTGATTTTTAGAGATAGTGCATTAAAACGTATCTTGATTATTGAATTTTATTGGCATCCATTTACATTTTACAATTACCTCACCCTAGTCCCAGCCCTGTCAATATCTCAGAACCTTATCCTGTATAGTACTTATTTTTTTTCCAAGACAGTCTTGTAAAGCGTTCATAAGCAGAGACCCTGTCAACGTGTTCTATGCAAATTACAGGGCCTTGCACACAGTTCAACAAATGCTAGCTGTAGGGGAAAGGCGGGCAAAAGGTTTGACCTCAGTCTTCAAACACAGGCCTTCATACACCGTGCCACCTCGGCCCTCACAACCCGCCGCCCGGACCTGCAGCAGAGCCCACCTGCTCTGTCCTCCCAGAAGAGTAGCTCCTCCATCCGAAGCCCGCTGGAGCCCAGCGAGGACTCGTTGTTGCATGTGAGAGTCCAAGGCCAAGAGCGGGGAACCGGAAGTCTCTTAGTGTGACGTCTTGGGAAGTACAGTTCCGTGAAGCCGGTGGCTCCAGACTGCGCCAAGGAGGAGGTGCTGTTGGGCCCGGAGGCGCTAAGTAGCTAAAGAGGGCTGGGACATACGTTCCGAAATGGCTGCTATCAGACTAGAAAAAACTTGGCCCGCCGGTCCTTCTCTCCTTTCTCCGTCTCACTTTCTCCACTTCCGCATTGGTACCGCCTCACCCCGACTTCCCAGTATGCCCCGCGCCGTCTCCCTGGCGACGGTGCCAAACAGCTGAAGCTCGCCGTGTCTGGCGCTTAGTGGGTGCGGTTGCCCCTAGTTTGAGGCCTGCCGGATTACCCGCAAGGCTTGGGCTGTCCCCGGGCGCCGCCGCTCCTCCAACTACAACAGGGAAAGGTAAAGAGAACTGTACTCTTCCGGGCTCGCCACGATCCCCTGCGAGGGGGAAGGTAATGGTTTCAAGCTTCACAGGCTGGGTTCCGAATTTCTAGGACTCCATGGCTGTGACCTCCTCCCTCTCCTGGACGCCTTATCTCCGGATCTACTCCAGTCTTGCCCCTCAATAAACGTTAACGCGCTTTGCGAAAATGCAAATGTTTAAAAAGGTGAAGAAGCAAGGAATTGTTCGTTTTACCTTAAGATTAAGGTTTACCTTTAAAGTTAGATTTCTACTTGAGCAGAACCTGATGACAGATTGTCTTCCTCTTATTACCTGGGCAGATAACTGCTGGTTTTCAGCTTGTGATAACTACTCCCCCTTTGGTTGTCTTTTGTCCCCAGCCAGACCTGTTTCACCAAGAAGGGGTAGTTTGCACAAGGTGGTAACTTTCTCCAAGTTCCCATCTAGCTTTCTTAACCAACATTTTTCCCTCCTTTGGACGTCATTGGATCTGCTAGACACTTATTTGCCCTAACAAGGTTTATTAAACACCTAGTATATGCCAGGCATTATGCCAGGTATTGGGGGATGCAGAGATAAAGATGTGTTCGCAGTGCCCTAGTTCATTCACAAACCTCGAGGGGGATGGTGTTGTCAAGTGAACAGATAGTTCTAGAATCTAGACAGTGCGACACATTCTTGGGTAGGTCTGTGGTTGCACAGAGGAGACTAATGGAATGGATGGCCTAAAAGTGGACTGAGGTAGCGGGGCAGGGCTGAGTCTGTGAGGTTGGGCCGAGGGAACCTAGTTGCAGAGTGTTCTGCAGCCTGGGCCAGATTGCTTAAGCTCTGCTGGGTTTAGACTCTCCTTTACAAATAGGAGCCTCTAGAAGTGAACTTCTCATAACTATTCTGTCCGTCCCTAATTCTGTCCTTCCCTAAAGGGAACCTTAATCTCATCTTTAAAATGAGAATTACTGAGTGACCCAAAGGACCCTTTTCAGTTGGAAAGGCTGATTTGAACAGCTTAGTGTGGCCAGATAGCATCACTTTTATAACAGTGAAGGGGGAAACAAACAAAAGGTACATTTAGAGGCCTGTTCTCTGGTTGTTTTTTCAACAGATTTTACTAACATGTCTTTGGAAGGGGGAAAAAAAAAGCTGGTAACTAATCTCACTGGTATCAGTTACAACTTAACTGATTAATATATTTTTAAGAAGGAAAATGTTGTAAATGAGCATTTCCATTCTATTTTGAGGGTTTTTGTGGTTAATTGGTCTCCTAGTTTTTGTGGTTAACTGACATCACCATGTAAAGCCTATTGGCCATCCTTAAAAACAATAGGTTTTTGTCTCCTAGCTTTGGAATTGTTGAATATGAAAACCTAACTCCAAGGTGCAGACAATTTTCAATTTAAAATTGTATTTCTATATAGATTTTTTAAAAAGCACACTTTTCATAACTAACAAAACATTTAATATTCTGATGAAATAAAAGTGACTTTACTTTGTACCTACTCATATGAAACAGTCCTGCCTCTCATAACTGCCACATCTCATAGCTTCCTGAGGAATTACAGATTATCTGTAACATTTATATTCCACTGACATTAAATGCAATTTTAGGTTTGAATTGAATTTGTAACTCTTCCTGTTTTTCATCCAGAGAGATTGTACACAATGTGTACAATAGCAAAGTCAGAAACTAGGTTAGAATTTGCTATGCATGGGAAAAAATTCAGTCTGAATCATTCTCCCTCTTTGCAACTATTCTAATAAATGCAAAAACTGTGGTTTAACATCCACAGAAAAAAAAAGAAATCTAAAGGAAACAGCATCTGATAATTCCTGGTTTAATCCTAACTCTTTGTAAACCAAAGTAACCATAAGGTGGGGAAGAGGGCATTGCAAAAAGGTTGATGCAGATATATAGATTTAAGAAAGTGATAATGTTCTTTTATTTTGATTCTTTTATAAGTAGGTAGGGAGTGTAAATCTTAAATAAATGAAGAGATTGTTGATTGTAAAACAGATATACATCCCAGAAATTTGTAGAAAGGTGGCTGTAATTCAGTTCTGCCAAATTTCACTGTACAAAGGGAGGCTCTTCCTGTGAAAGACTGCCTTCTGCTAGAATTTGTGGTATCTCTACCTTTTAACATTTTTCTTTCAAGTCGTTAACCAATGTAGTGTCATTCAGTCAGTCTGCTGATCAAGGTGCAGATATCACTGTCGAAACTTACACTTTTTCTTAGGAATCATCTAGCATCCTTTAGAGCTGATCTTTGAACTTTTCATCTTTAAGGCATTGACCAACACTGTTTGGATGAATTTGACCATTCCTTAGGAGAGCTGAATGTTGTTTCTATATAGGAATGAACCAGTTCTCTCTTGTTTGGGGCAATGCTGAAATTCCAAGAGGCAGCTAAGTGTGTGAGTGGATCAACAGCCATTTCCACTTATCCAGACACCTTGATTGCAAGAAGATATGTGCTTCAACAGAAATTTGGCAGTGGAAGTTTTGGAACTGTCTATCTGGTTTCAGACAAGAAAGCCAAACAAGGAGAGGAACTGTAAGTAAAAATACTTCTTATGAATCTTGAATAGGTTGCTTTTTGTCTGCAGGTCTTAGCTGATTAAGTATATGAAGCAGGCCAGGCGTGGTGGCTCATGCCTGTCATCCCAGCACTTTGGGAGGCCAAGGCAGGCGGATCACTTGAGGTCAGGAGTTCAAGACCAACCTGGCCAACATGGCTAAACACTGTCTCTACTAAAAATGCAAAAATTAGCCAGGCAGGGTGGTGCGTGCGTGTAATCTCAGCTGCTGGGGAGGCTGAGGCACAAGAATCGCTTAAACCCTAGAGGTGAAGGTTGCAGTGAGCCGAGATCCGCTGTACTACAGCCTGGGTGACAGAGCAAGACTCTGTTTAAAAAAAAAAAAAAAAAAAAAAAGAACACGGAGCAACGTCCACTTTGCTCTTTATATTACAGCAAGTACTTTGTAAAGATAGGAATGCTCCCTGATTAATCTTTCATACTAGATTTAAAGACACTTTAGCAGGTGAATAAAGTATCCAAATGACTTAGAGAAGGGAAATGGGATAGATTATGTGTAAATAAGATGTTTGGGCATGCCACAGTCTCAATAACAGTATTGCTTCCACTTAACTTGATTGGAACTTCTTGGGTGAGAAAATAAGAATTGTTCATAATGACTATTTTTAGAAATGTTACAAAATGCAAATAAAGTTATTCACATTTGAGATGAATAGGGTATACCAAAGGAAGTACAGTATTAATTTTCTTTAGGCTTTTCATGGGAGAGATTTTCAAATCCATTTAATCTGAGAAAGCCCTCAGATTAAATGCTTAAACCAAATGGGCACTCCCATTTAAAATTAGCTTATATTGATGACCCCTTTGTCACCCCTCTTTTTTGATTATGATCAGACCCTATACACTTTCATACTAGAGAACAACTCTAAATAGACAGTACCTCCCTTACAGATAAACCTGCATTTTTGGCATAAAGTTATTTTTAATTTGATGCAGTGGAAGGAAAGTTGGAATTGAAGTTAGGATAAGAAACTTGCATATCAGAAATACGGGAGGAACAGAAAGCAGAAGGAAGAATGATCCAAGATATCAGCCCTTAACCCCAGAAGACCACATCCCATAATGTATTGTTTTCTTCAGAGGTTTTAAGGCTACTGTAACTTCTTCCAGCTTTTGTCCATTGGATATTTAAGAGTGGATTTAAAATCAATGTGATAAACACTTTTCTACATCTTCATATGTCCTAGGAATTGTAAAGTTAAATGTTAGTGATGTTACTACTTTGTTTTAAAAATCAACCTTTTAAATGGTCTCTGTCCAGAATTTTTAAAAGTTGCAATTACCTAGAATTTCTAGTTTTTAGTCAATTTCTACATGAGGAATGATAAAAGAGCTGGCATTTTTCTGATGTCCTTAGAACATGCATTATGACTCCTAACTGAAAAGGATTTTTTCCCTTTCATCCTAGAGATGCTCTTCTAGCCGTTTAGAATAGGATGATAAATTTCTGACAATTACTGGAGAGCCTTTATGGAAACATTGAGAGTGAGGCTTAAACCAGCCCAATACTTCTAAAAACTACACTGTCCGATCATACCCAATTTTGTTTTCTTCAACTAATGAGGAATGTGAAAAATTTTAAGTTGATTCACAGAGGAACTAAAAAGTTGATTAAAAGGATGTTAAATAAAGTGTATGAAAATGAGGCTTGAAACCTTTAGACTTGAGATAATGAATGAGTGGAGACAGTGTGTTTGTAGTCAGTGGGGGAGGGGAGAGAGAGAGAGAAAAAAAAAAAGAATGAGAGAGAAACAGTGGTGCTGGGGCTGGTTGGTTGGTTAATGATTTGTTAGTGAACTTTCTTGTACCTGAACTAATCTTAAAACACGTGACTGGAGCGGAAGATGGCAGACAGAATCTATGTTTGTGGAATGAATCCAATGGTGAGGATAATGGACAAAAATCATTTGGCACCAGAAGGTCTAGTCCAGAATCTCTGGGAAAGGAATCATTTGTCATTAGAATCTAAAACGTATTGCATGCTGGCCACATTTGGCTTTCCGATGTGTTTTGTTCCACCTGAGTAATGTTTCTTTAGTAGTTAGTTTTGTTTATTGATTGATTGATTGAGACGGAGCCTGTCGCCCAGGCTAGAGTGCAGTGGCACGATCTCGGCTCCCTGCCACCTCCACCTCCCAGGTTCAAGTGATTCTCCCACCTCAGCCTCCCTAACAGCTGACATTACAAGTGTGCACTACCACACCTGGCTAATTTTTGTATTTTTAGTAGAGACAGGGTTTCACCATGTTGGCCAGGCTGATCTGACCTCAGGTGATCCTCCTGCCTCAGCCTCCCAAAGTGCTGGGATTACAGGCGTGAGCCACCGCACCCAGCCAGGAGTCAGTATTTTAAAATGAGGAGCTCATACAAATCAAGCATTTCCTCTTCTCTAAAAAAAAAAAAAAATGATTTGGTAATGTTTGCTAACACGAGTACCTATGTAGCCACAATGAGCTGCTAAAGCTAAGTAGCAGCTACTCCTTTAGACAAATTCTATATTCTCCAGTTAGCCACATTCCTACCTCTCCTCACTCTCTCTTGCATGCATCTGTATCACACCTTTCCACTACCTACTGACCTTTGTAGACATTTGCTTTTGGAATCATTTGCTAAAATCAGAAAGAGTACAAATGTGACTACTCACAAAATGGTGTCATTGTTAAAATCCCAGCTTTGGATGTAAACAAGTCAAGGAGTAAAGCCAGGCCTGTTCTTAATGTGAAGTCTAGATTATGCACATTCTAATCTGAGCTTTCGTTTTCTCATCTTTAAAATGGGTATAATACCCCATAGGATTGTAATAAGAATGTGATACCTGCCTATTCATATAAGATTTAGACAGCACATTGGCTTGCTCATAATTATCCCTCAAAAACAGCACAGAGTCACCTTAATCATAAATAATGCAAGTTAAAGGAATAATCAAAGGAAGCCTAACAAAACTTTAGCTAATTACCACCCAGTTACTGCAACTGGACACTTCTAATAAACAGAAGGGTTTTTTTTGTTTTTGCATTACTTTTAAGTGAGAAAAATCTCCCAAATAAAGCAATCTGAAACTAGGCATGTAATTGAAAAAACGTATTCAAGGATGTTTCTTGAGATTGTAACAATTCTGTTGTCATCTTTTATATCTCTATGGCAGTTCAAAATAAATTGGTTCTCAGAATGTGAACCTTTTAGCTAAGATATCAACTCATCAGTGATTGTTATGTTTAATACATGTATGGAGGCAGGAAACTAAACTTGTTTTTTGTTTTTTTAGTGTTGATATTTGAACCTTTAGTTTGTGAGCAAAGCTTGTTATTAGCACTAATCGTCCAAGCAATTTGACTAGATAAGGTTTTAAATACTAGACCACAAACATAGGGAATTGGCTAATGTTAGAGGGGGGATAGAAGATGAATACTTTATAGAGATTTCTATAATGGTCTAAATGCTGTTCCCTTAACACATCAGAATACATCTGACTTCCCTTTTTGTTTTGCAGATACACTCCTAACTTTTTGAGCTCTTAAGGAAGGTATTAGACTATCCCTTGGTATCACTGTTAAAGTAATGACTAGGGTAGACCGTAAAGTCTGTAGGACTTATGACTAGTTCCTATGAAATACAGATTCATTATATACATTTCTAGATTTAATCAAAGAACTTGACAAAATGGAACAGCTGTATGTACATAGTACTTAACAACTTTTCCATCAAAGTATTGCAATTTACCATTTTGCCACTTGGGGGCATCACTCTACCATTGACATTTTGCATATTAGGTGACCTTTAATTACAATGTAAATGCCATATTCCTTTACATTTTTTATTGACTTTCTGAATTAGCTATGAGATTAAAATAAAAGCTACAGACATTACAGTTGCTTGATGCATGTTTGGAGAGTTTTCTTTTTGGAATAAATATCTGGCATCCCTTTTTTCATTATCACAGTAGGATAAAATTAAACTGTTAAAACACATAGTGAATGAGATAGAGGTTTTCCTTTATTATGCATCACGAAATTCATATAAAACAACATTTGAGAATATTTTTTTCCATAATTATAGACGCTCTGCTCTAATTGTGTTGTCATAGTCCTGAAAAGATTGTGCTAGTTCTTATTTATTTTATTTTATAGTGTTAAGTTGTCAAAGTAGCTTTTTAAAAAAATCGAACCCAAAAGATTTCATCAGCCAAGAAATTACTTTGGCCCCTAACATTAGCATAGTGCATGTAATTTAATAGAAAGAGATGTTAAGGAAATAGGTTTACCCTAAAATACATGATTAAACTTGTAATTAATCATGGCCACAGCCTCAATGAATTTCAACATTCATCTTATCAGCATAAAATGTTGGTTATAATGATTTTTAAAAATTTACCACATTTAAGATACAGTGATCTTACTATGCAGAGTTGATTTTCTGCTGTAGTCTGTTTTAGTCTGTCAACTATTAAGTATTTAATACAATTTGAATATTAAACCTTCGCTTTGGCTCAGCACGAGAGAGGAAACTGAAGCAGCAGGAGAGAAGGCCTGGCCCTCAGCTGCTTCCAAGTCTGGAAGACTAAATCAATACACATAAAACAACCAGTATACAGTACAAGACAATGCTTGAATATCCGTGTGGCTGGTTGCACTCAGAGATGTTGGAGTGGCCACTGCCTGACTCCCTTTCTAGCTCAATATGGTAATTATCTTACTTGGTTTCTGCGTACTATCTAATTTATTTGTATTTTCCCCTTGGTCATATCCATGTAAATATCCAAACATTTTTCCCCTTAACTGTGATCCTCTACCTTGGTCTTTGCCTAAATATGGGAAAAATGGTAAACATGGAAATGCTTTATCTCTACACAAGGCATTTTTTTTCCCCATCAATCTCATATGTCTGCCAGAGACGAGGATCAGGAGTTAAATAGGAAAAGGCCTATAAGTCCTTAAAGAAATGGCCCTCAGGTCCAGGCTCTTGCCTCCTCAGAGAGCTCTTGGGTTTATATTAGAGTAGGTTTTTTAAAGTCCTAGCAAGCTGATTTCCCACGCAGCTATGGAAACAAAATGGAGGAGAGGGGGCCAAGAGTTGATGCTAGAATGAGTCATACTGACAACAGAGGGGAGTGGTCTTAGACCGTAAGAGTAAGTGAGGTAGAAAGTAAGAAAAAGATAATTTAAAAAACCCCAAAGCCCAAACAATCTGGGTCCATTGTTGTAAAACTCTCCTTACTCCAGTTTCTACTTATAGAAATCTCCGATTGTAAAGCTCTCCATATCCCAGTTTCTTCTTATAGAAATCTGCAATTGTAAAGCTCTCCATACTCCAGTTTCTACTCATAGAAATCTCAGACATATAGCCCTCTTCCAAAATACTGTATCAAGGTAGAATCACTGACTGGCATGGAGTCCAAAGGGCTCAGGGTCTTTAAAGGACTAAACCATAGTTGAGTGACCACACTGGTATCCAGGCCTTAGCTTTTCATACCAATATACCCAGAAATGATGAGTCTTGGAGAGGAGTTATGCTGACTAAATCCAAATGAGATAGATCTATAAACCATGATGCCACTTCTTAATCTGGTTCCTGGGATGAACAGTACCTCCTCCTTTTTGGACCCTCCTACCATTTTCTGGTAGTTCTGGAGAAGCTGAATATCTAATCAGAAGTGAAAATATAAACAAAATAAGCCAGTGGAATAATTGGACAATTACTTGCTTAAACCAGGTAAAGGGTCTCTTCTAAGAACATGACAAAATGGAACAACTGTATATAGATTCTAAGTGGCTATTGCTGTGGAAGCCCTGAGGCCCAGTGTTAACCTACCCAATAGCTCTGGATGCAACCCATGCAATTATTCTTAGGGTACTTCCTTTCCCAATATTGAAAGTAATGTGTATACATTTTACAAAAATTTCAAGTGTGCATAAAGAAGCAGTAAGACAATCTGTAATCCTGCCATCCAACTTGTGGTCTTTGCATTGTATGCATTGACAAATATTCAGTCTTTAAGGAAACATGGCATTGGTCCCAGTGGTTACCTCCGAAATGGGAGATAGGAAGAGGAAGGAAACTTCACTTTTCACTGAACTCTTGCTGTGCATTTGGAATTTTGTATCATGTGCAAGACTAAAACAAAACAAAACCCACAAAATAAAGTGAAAAAACCTCGCATATTCATTCAACAAATACTAGTCACCATTAACCGGTCACCTGGAGCTTGAGTCTGGTGCAGTGATTCTTAGTCTTGGCCAGACAGTGGAATCACAATATTTAAAAAGTACAGATGCTTGAGTCATACTCCAGTGAATTCTGTTTGGCCTGGGGTATGACCAAGGATTTTGAGAGCTTTCAGGTGATTCAGATCTGTCAGTAGACTTGAAATATCTGGTCTGGAGATTAAAACTCTGCTTACAGGCTGGGCATGGTGCCTCACACCTGTAATTCCAGGACTTTGGGAGGCTGAGGCAGGCAGATCACGAGCTCGGGAGTTTGAGATCAGCCTGACCAACATGGTGAAACCCGTCTCTACTAAAAATTAAAAAAAAAGAAAAAAATTTAGCCAGGTGTGGTGGCGCATGCCTGTAATCCCAGCTACTCAGGAGGCTGAGGCAGGAGAATCACCGGAACCCGGGAGGTGGAGGCTGCAGTGAGCTGAGATTGTGCCACTGCACTCCAGCCTAGGTGACAGAGCGAGACTCCATCTCAAAAAAAAAAACACAAAAAACAAACAAAAAAACAAAACTTAGCTTATATAATCATAAATAGTTATAGCTGAAATAACTTGTCAGAAGAAAAATCTTGGTTCTTGTGAGGTACAATAGACTCATCTATGCTTGCAGGATGGAAGGTTGGGTGAGGCAAAGCTTCCCTGAGAACTGTCAGCTGAAATCCGAAGAATTATTAAGAAGTAGCCAGCGGTTTTAGAATTTCTTAAGCTCCAGAATTGTCTGGAGAGCTCTATTAAAACAGATTGCTGGGCTCCCTGCTACCCCCAGAGGTTTCTGATTCAGCAGGTTTGGTGGGAGGGGCCTGACAATTTGCTTTTCTAACAGCTGTCACTACTTCTCAGAGGATTGCACCGAGGATCCTTGTGCTAAGCAAAGGGATGGGAGAACAGTTGTATTCAGTGTGAAAGGCACTAAAGTGGAATAGGGTTCAGTGTATATACAATCTCGCATGCTTTTTAAAGCACTAAAATATAAGTATTTTCCCATGTTAGTACTCTTCTTAAAAGCACCTTTTTTCTTTTTTTTTTTGAGATGGAGTCTCACTCTGTCACCCAGGCTGGAGTGCAGTGGTGTAGTCTCGGCTCACTGCATCCTCCGCCTCCCGGGTTCAAGCGATTCTCCTGCCTCAGCCTCCCAAGTAGCTGGGATTACAGGTGCCTGCCACTGCACCTGGCTAATTTTTGTATTTTTAGTAGAGACAGGGTATACTAAATTCACCATCTTGGCCAGGCTCGTCTCCAACTCCTGACCTTGTGATCGGCCCGCCTCAGCCTCCCAAAGAGCTGGGATTACAAGCATGAGCCACTGCACCTGGCATGAGTAATAATTCTTACTAAAATGTGTGGATTTTTGTAATATTAAAAATACACTTTCAGTAATTCCAATTGTGACTGTAATTTCTGCCATTTAATGGCTGATAGCCTTCAGCAAAGCTAGTGTTTATTGCACCTACTCATACCTATGTATGAATTTTTCTGTCTGATTAATCATTTTAACATAATTTGCTTTCAGTTTTGAGTCACTTTAAACAAAACATCAATAGATTTAATCAGTTCAACTTTGAGCTCAATCTATGCATTCTTATTAAAGCTACTATTTCTATATTATGTCGAGGAGTTCTCTCCAGTGGTTATTTGTGAGAGTGGGTTTATTTGGAGAGGGCCGAGTTAATTTAATAGGATTCAGTGGTTACGAAGTGCAGAGTTATGAAAGCAATTTGGAGGAAACTAATGATTCCTTTCTATTTTGCTCTGCCAGATCTCAAAACACAGTTTCTTTCAGTTTCTCACAGTTTTAAAAAAAAATCTTCCTGCTTATCTTTTAAGAGAAAGTATAACATGAAAGCATATTAAAATCTCTTTTAAAACAGTTCAGATTCTAGGAATCTTGTGCTTTGGTTCCTCTAGGTAAACATAGAAAGAGTACATTTGAACTTGGACTTCACTTTGGGCTTTGCCAGTTCTCTGCACACAATTAGGTCAAGACTCTGAGCTTCTGGTCAAGCCTCTGAGCTTCTGGCCATCTTACATTTAAAGTTTGGGAGATGAAAGGGATAAGGAGAGAAGAAAATGCAAGGGCACATAGTCACTTTGATTAGTTTCAATCATGGTAATGAAGGCAACATTCTGAGGTAAATGATTTTCCTGAGGCTGCTTTGCTGCATGTGTTAGCATAAAAGAATCCATGGGCTTTTTATCTGGTTTTTAATATTTACAGATCAGGGATGACTAATAAAATATTTTAGGATGAATAGGCTCAGGGAAACCCTCAATTTCTTTTTGTTTTGGGCAGGGGGTCAAAAAAGGCCTCCTTTTAAGACTATTCAGCCAAGAAACATTTAGAAGAAGACAACAATACCCAAAAATTCTTCTTAAAAGGAATTCTTTTTTCTTACATTACTGCTGTTTGAAAGAAAACAAAAGTGATTTATTTAAAATACTACAGATATATTAATGTCATCAGTAAAGAGTATATTCAAATTACAGTAGTATACTTGTTAGGTTTTCAGACTTGTTTAAATTTATCATTCCACTCTGTTCTTACAATGCGCTGTTCTGGTAGATTCGTGAATAGGGAAGCTAAAGGTCTGGCTAACACTGAATAATATCCTATGAAACATGGAATAGCATTTTTTATTTAAATGTATGAGATGGGGGGAATATCTATGCTATTCTAGTAAATAATAATAATAAATGTAATTGGATATGTGGGTCCCTTTGCATTGTCATTGTTGACTACCTAAAATTTTTTAAGTGCAAGATTTGTGTGTTAAGCCTATTAAGTGTTATTGTATCTCATTTATTCAATAAATAAAATGTTTTAGGATGAGTGCAAAAAATGCAAGAGCAAAACTTGATGGGTGTAGTCTACCTTCAGGGTTTTTTTTCCTTCACCTAAAAGGGGCTTTTTTCAACGAGATGTATTATAGTAAAAACTGAGCTGATTTTTAATAGAGTCCAGAGGAACCTCAGTAACCAAATCTAGAGTTTTTAATGGTTGATGAGTATTAGAATATTCGGTCAGCTAACTTTAATTTCCTGACCCCTCAAAACAAGCATGGCACCCTCAAGTATAATCTGTAACTAGCCCTTCTTGCTGTTGTTTCTACACAAACAGCCTTTTGGGAGATTTTTTTTTCAACAACTTTGGGGCATCCAGCAGCCCAGCTGTCTTCCTGGCAAACAGCAGGCAGTTTTTTACCATCGCAGACTCTAACCGATCAGTTGAGGGGAGGTGTCTTTTTACTTAGTCGTTTCCTTCTAAACTTACCTGGTTCCTTTTTGACACATGAATGTCTCTCAGGAGTAGATATGGGCAATTTTTGCCAGCATCCAACTTTATACCTATTTTGAACTGAAAATTTTAGTTGCGATATCATCCACCTTTGAATAACTTAAAATGAGATACATATATGACTTAAATTTAAAAGAAATGAGAATGTGGAAAATTCTCAAGTTAAAATTAGTTTCTGGATCAAATTTATGACTCTTCAACTGATTTTCCTGGGGAAAAAGTCTAGCTGCCATGACAGCCATGTTCAAATAGTGCACTTTGAGTGATGTGTATGACTTCCAAGTCAACATGAGAGAAAAAACCCTCATTTTACTAATAGTTTCTTGGTCAGTTATTCCTAAGTATGGTTTTTGGAAAGGGTAATTTGTACACCTAGTGGAAAGTAAACATTGTTACACCAGAATTCTAAAAGTAGTTAGGGTACTGCATTAATTGTGCATTGTGTAAATAATAACTCAGATTATGTAGTATGAAAAGCAAGCAGTTAATATTGTGTGACCTTCATTGCTTTAAAATACTGTGAAATTAAATTTCCGTTCCATAGTTTAACAAGAACATAGTCACTTTTTATTTCTCAGATCCTCTCAAAGGCCCTAGTACCTGCTACTCATGAATGAATAATTATGAGCCTTTGACATGCTATAGAACATACTTATTAGTACAGTAGTGCTGTATTTATTTGGGTAGTTATATGAAAAAAACCAAAGTTTTAGTTATTAAAAAAGCGAACCCTGAACATTATGAAACATGGGGGTGATGGATATTCTCATTCATGATTGTGGAGATGGTGTTATGTATCATGGGTATATACATATGTCAAAATTTGGCAAATTATACACTTAAAATATGTACAGTATGTTGTATGTCAATTGTACCTTAATAATTGTGTTTAGAAAAAGCAAAAACCCTGTACTATTGATATATGAACACTTTTAAGACAGTTAAACTGGCTGCATTTGCAGTTACTAGTGATAATCATTATGAAACTTGATAGTTTCAGCTGAGTGTTGCTTTTTAATCTTGGATTTAGACCAGCCAGTTTTATTGTTTTTAGTTCAAAGAAAAATTATAGGCTTTGTTTTTGTGACCTTTGTTGGGCAAGTGAAGATGGAAGGTCAAAATGTAGTAGATAATATTGTCCTACGTACTAGGTTTCCAGTTTTCTAAGAGTGGAAAATTTGGAATATTGAATTTCTGATTAGAATGTGTTTGGGTGTCAGTTTTCTCACTCTCTCCCACATGCAGCAGCCACTTAGCATTTTAATTAAAGTTTGGTTGATGTTTCCACTTCCCTACTAGTTTGAATTTTGAGAAACCCTTTAAAACCTAATCACTTAGCTATGTCTGCTTTCCTTCAGGGGAGATTCAAGGGAGATTTTGTCGCTCAACAGCCCTTCATTTCCTCTCTTTCTTCTCTCCTTATGTATTTCATCTCATAAGCCTCATACAAATATATACACCATGAATTTTGGGATAATATCAGCCAATCCACTTTTTACAATATTGGATTTGCGATTTGGTGATCAGCTGCTTTTAATTTATATTGCTATTTCAAAGACATTTCAGTGCAAAGATTATTGAGCTCTAATGAGTAGATTCTATTATTTTTAGAATTGTTTTAGTAATCAAAATTACAAGAAGGATTAATGACAGATGTGAGTTGCAAGGCAGTCTAACATTACGTAAGAAATGAAACATTTGAGTATTCCATATGAATTGGACCTGACACATATCTAATTTTGAATTTTAAGTTAGCTTTATTATCTTTAAAGCAGTTGACTATTGAACATACAGGGAGTGAATACGTATTCAAAAGGTTTTGAAAACTGACAACAGTAGATCATTTCCCCCAGATAAAGCCTATTTTAGCGTTATTTGCTAGCTCACATAACTATAAAAACTCTGCGTGTGTGTATATTTGTTTGTGTTTAAGGTGTGTATCTGTCTATGCAGTTTTAAATTTGACAGTTTTTTAGTTCAACACAGTTTCAGCAGCAAAAGTGGTGCTCAGCTGGTAACAAATATCCTCTTCTGATGGATGAAGAGGCCAGGGCTCAGTGTTTCATAACTATACTTGGATAGGAACTCAGTATTGAGTACTTGGAAGTACTCAGTGGGGACTTCTGCTTTATAAAAATTCAAAAGGTGGATTCCTGGGCAAGATGGCCAAATAACAGCTCCAGTCTGTAGCTCCCAGTGAGACCAACTCAGAAGGTGAATGATTTCTGCATTTCCAACTGAGGTACCTGATTCATCTCATTGGGACAGGTTAGACATTGGGTGCAGCCCACTGAGGGCAAGCAGAAGGAGGGTGGGGCATCGTCTTACCCAGGAAGTGCAAGAGGTCGGGGAACTCCTTCCCCGAGCCAAGGGAAGCCATGAGGGACTGTGCTGTGAGGAATGGTGCATTCCAGCCCAGATACTACACTTTCCCACAGTCTTCACAACTCAATGACCGGGAGATTCCCTTGGATGCCTACACCACAAGAGCCCTGGGATTTATGCACGAAACTGGGCAGCCATTTTTGCAGACACCAAGCTAGATGCAGGGTTTTTTTTGTTACCCCAGTGGTGCCTTGAACACCAGTGAGACAGAACTCTTCACTCCCCCTGGAAAGGGGGGCTGAAGCCAGGGGAGCCAAGTGGCCTTGCTCAGCGGATCCCACCCCTACGGAGCCTAGCAAGCTAAGATCCACTGGCTTGAAATTTTCACTCCCATTAACAGCAGTCTGAAGTCAACCTGGGATGCTCGAGCTTAATGGGGGAAGGGGGTGTCTGCCATTACTGAGGCTTGAGTAGGCAGTTTTTCCCTCACAGTGTAAATAAAGCTGCCAGAAAGTTCAAACTGGGTGGCGCCCACTGCAGCTTGTCAAAGCTGCTATAGCCAGACTGCCTCTCTAGATTCCTCCTCTCTGGGCAGGGCATCTCTGAAAGAAAGGCAGCAGCCTTATAGATCAAACTCCCATCTCCTTGAGACAGAGCACCTGAGAGAAGGGGTGGCTGTGGGCATAGCTTCAGCAGACTTAAATGTTCCTGCCTGCCAGCTCTGAAGAGAGCATCAGATCTCCCAGCACAGTGCTTGAGTTCTGCTAAGGGACAGATTGCCTCCTCAAGTGGGTCCCTGACCCCTGTACCTCCTGACTAGGAGACTCCTTCCAGCAGGGGTTGATAGACACTTCATACAGCAGAGCTCTGGCTGGCATCAGGTGGGTGCCCCTCTGGAATGAAGCTTCCAGAGGAAGGAGCAGGTAGCAATCTTTGCTGTTCTGCACCCTCCACTGGTGATACCCAGGCAAACAGGGTTTGGAGCGGACCACCAGCAAACTCCAGCAGACCTGCAGCGAAGGGGCCTGCCTGACTGTTAGAAGGAAAACTAACAAACACAAAGCAATAGCATCAACATCAACAAAAAGGATGATGATGCAAAAACTTCATCCAAAGGTCACCAACAGCAAAGACCAAAGGTAGAAAAATACACGAAGATGAGGAAAAACCAGCACAAAAAGGCTCAAAATGCCAAAAACCTGAATGCCTCTTCTCCAGAGGATCACAACACCTCACCAGCAAGGGAACAAAACTGGACAGAGAATGAGTTTGACAAATTGACAGAAGCAGGGTTCAGAAGGTGAATAATAACAAACTCTTCTAAGCTAAAGGAGCATGTTCTAACCCAATGCAAGGAAGCTAAGAACCTTGATAAAAGGTTAGAGGAATTGGTAACTAGAATAACCAGTTTAGAGAAGAACATAATGACCTGATGGAGCTGAAAAACACACCATGAGAACTTCATGAGGCATAAACAAGTATCAATAGCTGACTTGATCATGCGGAAGAAAGGATATTAGCAATTGAAGATCAACTTAATGAAATAAAGTGTGAAGACAAGATTAGAGAAAAAGAGTGAAAAAGAATGAACAAAGCCTCCAAAAAATACGGGACTATGTGACAAAACTAAACCTACATTTGATTGGTGTACCTGAAAGTGATGGGAAGAATGGAACCAAGTTGCAAAACACATGTCAGGATAGTATCCAGGAGAACATCCCCAACCTATCAAGATAGGCCAACATTCAAATTCATAAAACACAGAGAACATCACAAAGATACTCCTTGAGAAGAGCTACCCCAAGACACATATTGTCAGATTCAGCAAGGTTGAAATGAAGGAAAGAATGTGAAGGACAGCCAGAGAGAAAGGTCTGGTTATCCACAAAGGGAAGCTGGATCTCTCTGCAGAAACTCTACAAGCCAGAAGAGAGTGGGGGCCGATATTCAACATTCTTAAAGAAAAGAATTTTCAAACCAGAATTTCATACCCAGCCAAACTAAGCTTCATAAGTGAAGGAGAAATAAAATCCTGTACAGACAAAGAAGTACTGAGGGATTTTGTCACCACCAGGCCTGCCTTATAAGAGCTCCTAAAGGAAGCACCAAATATGGAAAGGAGAAACCAGTACCAGCCACTACAAAAACAAATGAAAATGTAAAGACCAAGACACTATGAAGAAACTGCATCAAGTAATGGGCAAAATTACCAGCTAGCATCATAATGACAGGATCAAATTCACATATAAAAATATTAACCTCAAATGTAAATGGGCTAAATGCCCCAATTAAAAGGCACAGACTGGCAAATTGGATAAAGAGTTAAGACCCATAGGTGTGCTGTATTCAGGAGACCCATCTCATGTGCAGAGACACACAAAGGCTCAAAATAAAGGGATGGAGAAAGATTTACCAAGCAAATGGAAAGGGGGGAAAATAAAACGGGGGTAGGGGGTTGCAATCCTAGTCTCTGATAAAACAGACTTTAAACCAACAAAGATCAGAAAAGACAAAGAGGGGCATTACATGATGGTAAAGGGATCAACACAACAAGAAGAGCTAACTGACCTAGGTATATATACACCCAATAAAGGAGCACCCAGATTCATAAAGTAAGTTCTTAGAGACCTACAAAGGAACTTAGACTCCCACACAATAATAGTAGGAGACTTTGAAGCCCCACTGTCAATATTAGATCAATGAGACAGAAAATTAACAAGGATATTCAGGACTTGAACTCAGCTCTGGACCAAGCAGACCTAATAGACATCTATAGAACTCTCCACCCCAAATCAACAGAATATATATTCTCAGCACCACATAGCACTTATTCTAAAATCAACCGCATAATTGGAAGTAAAACACTCCTCAGCAAATGCAAAAGAAGGGAAATCATAACAGTCTCTGAGACCACAGTGCAATGAAATTAGAACTCAGGGTTAAGAAACTCATGCAAAACCACACAACTACATGGAAACTGAACAACCTGCTCCTGAATGACCACTGGGTAAATAACGAAATTACGGCAGAAATAAACAAGTTTTTTGAAGTCAGTGAGAACAAAGACACAGCATACCAGAATATCTGGGACATAGCTAGGTCAATGTTTAGAGGGAAATTTGTAGCTCTAAATGCCCGCAGGAGAAAGTGGAAAAGATCTAAAATCAACAATTATCTATTTGTGCCCTTTCAGACTTTTTTGATGTGGGCATTTAAGTCTATCAGTTTTCCTCTTACCACTCTCCTTTCTGTATCCTAGAGGTTTCTATAGGTTTGGTCACTATTTTAGTTCAGTTCAATTCAAATAATTTTTAAATTTCCATCTTGATTTTATTGTTGACCCAATGATCATTCAGGAGCAGGTTATTTAATGTCAATGTATTTCCATGATTTTGAGAGTTCCTTTTGGAGTGGATTTTCAATTTTATTCCACTGTAATCTGAGAGAGTACTTAATATAATTTCAATTTTCTTAAATTTATTGAGACTTGTTTTATGGCTTATCATATGGTCTGTCTTGAAGAATGAATGTTACACGCACTGATGCATAGAATGTATATTCTACAGTTGCTGGGTAGTATGTCCTGTGGCTTTATTAACTTTTTATCTTGCTGACCTGTCTATTGCTGTCAGTGGAATGTTGAAGTCCCCCACTATTATTGTGTTGCTGTCTATCTCATTTCTTAGGTCTAGTAGTAATTGTTTTGTAAATTTAGAACCTCCAGTGTTGGGTGCATATATATTTAGGATTGTGATGTTTTCCTTTTGGGCAAGCTTTTTTAAATCATTGTACAACGTCCTCTTTGTCTTTTTTAACTGCTGTTGTTTTAAAGTTTGTTTTGTCTGATATAAGAATAGCTACTCCTCCTTGCCTTTGGTGTCCATTTGCATGGAATATCTTTTTCCACCCCTTTACCTTAAGTTTACATGAGTCCTTATGTGTTACGTGAGTCTCTTGAGAAGAGTGGATGAATTCTTTTTCATTCTGCCATTCTGTGTCTTTTAAGTGGAGCATTTATGTTATTTACATTCAGTATTAGTATTGAGATACATACTATTCTATTCATCATGCTATTTATTGCCTGAATACCTTTTTATTTTTTCATTGTGTTTTTGTTTTATAGGTCCTATGAGATTTATGCTTTAAGGAAGTTCTACTTTGGTGTATTTTGAAGATGTGTTTTCAAGCTATAGAACTCCTTTTAGCAATTCTTATAGTGCTGGCTTCATAGTGATGTATTCTCTCAGTATTTGTTTGTCTGAAAAAGACTATCTTTTTTTCACTTATGAAGCTTAGTTTTGCTGAAATTCCTGGCTGATAATTATTTTGTTTTAGGAGGCTAAAGATAGGGCCCCAGTCCCTTCTTGCTTGTAGGATGTCTGCTGAGAAATCTGCTGCTGGTATGACAGGTTTTCATTTATATGTTACTTGATGGTTTTGCCTCACAGCTCTTAAGATAGTTTCCTTCGTCTTGAGATTACCTGATTAGTGTGTGCCTAGGTGATGATCTTTTTGCAATGAATTTCCCAGGTGTTCTTTGAACTTCTTGTATTTGGATGTCTAGATCTTTAGCAAGGCCAGGGAAGTTCTCCTTGATTATTCTCTCAAGTGTGTTTTCCAAATGTCTAGATTTCTCTTCTTTCTTGGAAACACCAATTATTCTCAAGTTTGGTAGTTTAGCATAATCTCAGACTTATTGGAGGCTTTTTTAAAAATTCTTTTTTCTTTGTCTTTTTCAGATTGGATTAATTTGAAAGCCTTGTTTTCAAGGTCTGAAGTTTTTTCTTCTATTTGTCCATTCTATTGCTGAGACTTTTCAGTGCATTTTGCATTTCTTTAAGTGTATCCTTCATTTCCAGAAATTGTTATTGTTTTTTATTTATTCTATTTCACTGAAGTTTTCTCTTTTATATCTTGTATCATTTTTTGATTTCATTAAATTGGACTTCACCTTTCTCTGGTGCTTCCTTGATTAGCTTAATAACTGACCTTCTGAATTCTTTTTCTGTCAATTCAGAGATTTCTTCTTGGTTTGGATCCATTGCTGGTGAGTTAGTGTGATCTTTGGGGGGTGTTAAACTTCTTTTTTCATATTACCAGGATTGTTTTATCTGGTTCCTTCTCCTTTGAGTAGACTATGTCAGAGGGGAAGATCTGGGGCTCCCTCATGCTCTCAAGGCGAGAGCTCCCTTGATGTGGTGCTCTTCCCTTTCCTCTAGGGATGTGGTTTCCTGAGAACTGACCTGCAGTGGTTATTATTTCTCTTCTGGATCTAACCACCCAGCAGAGCTACTGGGCTCTGGGCTGCCAGTAGGGAGTGTCTGCACTGCGTCCTGTGATGTGAACCATCTTCAGGTCTCTCAGCCGTGGATACCAGCTTCTGCTCCGGTGGAGGTGGCAGGGGAGGGAAGTGGACTCTGTGAGAGTCCTTGGTTGCAGTTTTATTGAGCTAGTTTTGTGTTGGTTGGCCTCCAGCCAGGAGATGGCGCTTTCAAGAGAGCATCAGCTGTGGTAGTACAGGGAAGATCAGGCGGTAGGTGGGGCCGTAGAGCTCCCAGGAGATTATGTCCTTTGTCTTCAGCTACCAGGGCAGGTAGAGAAAGACCATCAGCTCCAGGCAAGGTAAAGTGTGTCTGAGCTCAGACTCTTCTTGGGTGGGGCTTGCTGTGGCTGCTGTGGAGTATGTGGGTGTGGTTCTCAGGCCAATGGAGTTATATTTCCAGGGGTATGATGGCTGCCTCTGCTACATCATGCAGGTCACTGGGGGAAGTGGGAGAAAACCAGCAGTCACAGGCCTCATCCAGCTCCTACGTAGCCCAAAAGGCCATTTTCACTCTTACCTTGCCCTGTCAACAGCACTGAGTTTATTTCCAGGCAGCAGATGAACAGGGCTGGGAACTTTCACCAGGATACCAGCCTCCCAGCGAGAAAGCAAGCAGGGCTTTCAGGTTTTGTGCTTCCCTGCCTGCGGCAGCTTCTGTGCTGTCTCTGCACTCCCTATTCGGCCCCTTCCCCAGTTCTGTCTTTGTGTTTGGTCAAAATGGTTACAAAGTTCAGCTGGAAGTTTCCTTCTCCCTGTGGTCTTTCCCCAGTTCCTCTGGCAGCCCTCCCCAAGGACTGCTGTGAGACCAAGACAGAAACAGCTTCCCTGGGGACCGAGAGCTCACAGGGCTCTTCCTGCTTCTGCTTCTACACCTGTATTTCACTTGACTCTAAATTTGTCTCAGCTCCAGGTAAGGTCAGATCCTTCTTCTGTGATCTGGACCTTCAGGGTCCTTGGTGCGGGTGTGTGTTTGGGGGCAGACAATCCCTGTTTCTCACTTTGGGCACTCAGTTTTTTGGCTGTCTCCGGGTGCATGCGGTGGCAATCCGTTTCCTTCAAAGGATCTGTGGATCCTCTGGGCTTTCCTGGTATGTTCCTGTGCTAGTTCTTGGAGCAAAAGTTCACCATGGGAGTCTCCACACGCTGCTCTGTCTGAGTGGAAGCTGCAAGTTAGTCCTGCCTCCTATCTGCCATTTCTTTTTCTAGTGAACTAGCTAGTAACTTCTGAGTGGAACGATGCATCATTTACATGTGACTTCAGCCTGAGGAGTAGAGCGCCCCTGACCTTAGAGCTTCTTTTCTGAGCTCTTGCATTGAGACGGTGGCACCTGTGTACTGAAGCACTGTAAGGAGGATAGCTGCCTGCTGACTTGCTCAGCCTGCAGAGGAGTTGGTGTCCATTTTGACTTCTTGAACCTAAGTCTTCAACTAGCATAGCCTTTTCTAATTAATAGTACATACAATAGCAATGATTGCTTTTTGGCTGTAGTTAGCTAAAAGTTTCATTAGTTGAGTACTGTGGTTCTAAAACACATTTTAAATCTTCTCTGGGTATACATTCCGTGTAGATTAAGGGCATAAATCCATGTAAAATAACAAATGGACCTCATGTTGTGGAGTCAGCCATGATTGTGTTCTGTATAGAATCTAGAGATGAATTTAGAGACTCAGTTTCAGATACATAATTTCTGTGTAGTTTTTATACCAGTTAGCAAGAAGATGATTGATGGTTGCTGGTCCTGTGAAACAGCAGTAGTTAGTGGTATGTAGTTTAAGAATGAAAATTTTATCCTAAGACTTAGTCCACTTGTATTGTCACTCTATACATCATTTATTTCGGGACTCTTCTTCGTTTTAGATGACAATTTAAAAAATTATTTGTCATTTCTTTAATGACATTTGTACTGTCACACAAAGGGCTTAATTTGTGTGTCCATTGGTGACATGTTAAGCCCACTTTAGCCCACTATGTTACTCAGTGTTGTAAAACGTGTTTTCTACTAAACAGTGTCTACTTTGAGAGTTTGTTAGAGAAACTGATGCAGAACCAAGATGTCAGTTTTGTGTTTTTATTTTCGATATTGCCTCTTTTATAACAATAATACATGATCCTACAAATTTGCCAGACGTTGTTCAAACTGTATTTTCTAAAAGTAGAGATCATCTGAGGATTTTTTTTTGTTTTTTTAAACTACATATCTACGAATATTTTTAACTACGTGTTATAAATAACAAAAACAATTTAAAAAAGAATTGTCGCTTGTGACAACACTAACATCAAGGAAATTTTGTTTAGATTGAGAAAATAAAACAGGTGTTTCAGTCCTAAAAAGTAATTCAAAAGGCATTAATATGGCCCCTGTTGAAAAGCTCACACTGAGAGGCACTAACTACCCATGCCTCTGCAGCGTGAGGTTAATGTGGGGGGTGTGCCCTCAGCAGCTGCCTCAGGCTCCTGCTTTGCCATTAACCAGACTCACTCCAGGATTCCTTGGAAACTGTGTGCCTACCTGAATAATTTATTACCCAGCGATCAATTATTCATAATTCTTTATTACAACTGAAATAAAACCTAAAGGTGGAATCATTTTGCCACTTATGCATATCCAACAGATCATCAGGCGCTTGCAGTAGAGTTTTAAGTGCTTGCGGTGCCCACTGCCTGTTTGTTTCTCTGAGGGGATTCCACAGAGAACAGCCTTCTGAGGCGGAATCGGAATCAAAGAAAGCAGTAACAAATGACTCCCTGCTGGTCGTGCTGCACGGTTCATCTATTCACGCTGTTTGTCTTTTTAATTCTGGCCTCATTTACACCTAGAAATAAAATTTCAGTTTGAGAGAATGTAGGCGACATTTATGATACAGTTCGTTTATTAAATCATTCTTAGGAGGTAGACAAGGACATAAAACTCACACTTAAAATATCTTTTCTGGAATAAAATGCAGAAAACGTTAGTATATTTTATTGACACTAATCATATTGCATTTGCTTGTTTCATCAGAGTTATATCTGAGTTATATTTTATTTATTTATTAGACCATATAAAAATGCCATATATTTCCCACATATATATAAAGCATTTTATTAACAGGGCTCTGAAAGTATAAGGCCGGGCACAGTGGCTCATGCCTGTAATCCCAACACTTTGGGAGGCTGAGGCAGGAGGATTGCTTGAACCCAGGAATTCCAGAGTAGACCATACAACATAGGGAGACTCTGTCTTTATGTATAATTTTTAAAAATAGCAGGCGTGGTGGCACATGCCTGTAGTCTGTGGTCCCAGCTATTTGGGAGGCTGAGGTGGGAGAATTGCCTTAGCCTGAGGTAGTGAAGGCTGCAGTGAACGAAAATTGCACCACTGCATCCCAGCCTAGACGACAGAGTGAGACCCTGTCTCCAAAACAAAGTAGTATAACCAAAAGAGGCCTACTTCTTTAAAATTTGGGAAATGTAATAGAAGATTGTTTGGCTTAAGCCAGACTGCTTAATTTTAAAAATAATCTCCAAGCTTTAAAAAATATTTTGAAAGTAGTTGGAAAGTTTTAATTCCAGTTATGTTAGATTACAAAGCGCAAGGTTTGGCTTTGAGGTTCCATGCCTCCCAACCAGCTGGCTTTCCACTGGACACTCTGGCACTGAGGAGTGGGCATAATTCTGTGACACTCCACATTTTGGGTTGTCATTTCAGTGTTGTGGCATTTTCTCTGTAGTTACTTCCAAAATAAGTTAGTACTAATTTTGAGCATGAGTCCTGGGACCCTGGGGACTAAAATACCCCATCCTGTAGATGAAAATCCCAAACTGTCGAATAAGTATTTTTTAGTAGAGAATACAGATATTTTTTGTATTGATGTTGGTTTACCAAATGGAATCAGAGGCTCAACGTTTAAGCAAGTTTTAAATGGCCTAAATCCATACCTTTCACACAAGACCCTATATGTCTCAGATAACTTACTAGAGTTTAAATATGGATTTAGTTGCACTATTGTGAAAATATATGAGTAATTTTTAAAACCTTTAAAAATGTATTTAATTTTTTTTGAGACAAGGTCTCATTATGTTGTCCAATCTGGTCTCAAGTGATCCTCCCTCTTCAGTCTCCAGAGTAGCTGTGCCCTACTTCTTAAACTCCTACGACAAATTTGAATATGTCATATAATATAATTTTTAATAGGTTACACCTTCACATAGCTCAAAAAACAAAGATATAGTTTCGATTTTCTTCTCATCCTTACCTCCCTTTTTCTGAGTTCTCATCCTCTTCCCCAAAAGGTAACCACTGTTAAGAGTTTCTCCTGGATCCTTTCAGAATCGCTTTATGCACACATTAGCAACTTAAGAATATAGTTTCTTACTTTTCCCCTTTCTGATGAAAGCTAGTATATTGCACACTTCTGGTTTTTGCTTTTTTTCATATGCCACAATATCTTGGAGATATCTCCATGTTAGTGTGTAGAAAATTTCCTCATTCTTTTTTTTAAATAGCTCAATAGTATGTTCCATGGTATAGTTGCAGTATAATTTATTTAACCGTTTTCCTGTCCATGTGCATTTGGGTTATATTAAATGTTTTCTTATTAAAAACACCACTGCAGTGGATAACCCTGAACACTTGTCATTTCACAAACATGCCATTATTTCTTGTGTGAATTTTTAAGATAAAACAGGATTTCAGAAATGTGCCGGTTTTGGCAGTCTCATTCCAGGGGTTTGAATTTATCCTTCTTTACTATCAGGGGTGTTTTGCTGGCAACATTTGAGAAGTACTGCTGTAAACTTGTTATTAAGGCCTAGTGGTGGGATGATATTTCACTCTCAGAAATAACCGCTGTGAAGTGATGGTGGCAACAGTGTTGCTTTGCCATCCTATGTTTCCTGAAGGTAGTATAAGAAAAGTGTACATCCGGTGGCAAATTATTTATGAGCAGAAATTATGTTGTAAAATTGTCTAGTTTTCTTGTTGGCGTTGATAGAAGGAAACACGTGGACCTATGAGTTTTTGGAATAGGCTCAGTACCCTCTGACCTTAAGCCCTACAGCACCAAACTCTGATATCTTGAAAAATGTTAGTAGGTGGTTTACCTAAAAAAGAATTCCATGATTATATAAGTTTAGAAAACACTGGGTTCCGCAACATTGAACCAGTTTCTTTACTGAAGAACTCTTCAGATCCTTAAATTTACTGGGGTAAATTGTGACTTTTTAAGCCTGGATGTAGCAAGCAGCATTTCCCAAACATGGTTGACTACTGAACTCCTCTTCCCCCCACCCCCAGCCCTGGGCCACTCTTATTAGCATTAGTGCACTAAGGAGCCCAAATCGGGAAATACTACCCATATTGGATACCATGGGCCCCGTATTGAAATTAGTGGCATATGTGACATTTAAATTTACAGAGGATATACTAAGGGAAAGAAGAATAAAAGTCACTATTTTAAAACTGACCATTATGAACAGTAGATGGTGGTAATGTAACATGCAGACCAACTTTTAAGACATGTCAGTATTTCCAATGGCAGCATTAATTCACAGTCCAAAATGTCTTCATTTAATTTCGGTCTACCAATATTTTAATTTCACTCACTAAATTAATAAAAGGCTAAACATAGGTATTTAACATACTTTTAATTTCTCCCTAGGAAAAGCACAAATTGGCTGAGAAATAAATGTGGAGAAATCTTTTTATCTTCACAGACCATTGTAACTGGCATGAGCTAGATCTGGTTTTCTTTCCATCCATGTGTTAGATTGATGTTTCCTAGCTTATGTGTACACAAAGATATATGTGTATTCTTTCTTTTTTTTTAAAGAAAAAGCCATAGATTTAACTAGACTTAACTCTCCAGTGTCCATGAGAATGGCAAAGAGCAGTTTCAGTCATTCATCAAGCATCTGAAGCAGCCACAGCCTTTGTATTCCAGGAACTGACATTTGGGCTGAAAACAGGATGTGAATCCCAGTACCTCTGTTAGAAGGGCCAATGGAATGAGAGAGATCAGTGTTTCTTAGAAGTTGAGAGGGATGTGAGCCACTTCCATTCTTTTGATGTCTGTTAAATTATAAGACTGTGAAACACAGGACAACAAAAATAGGATATGCTTTAAATATTTATATTTGACAAAAAATTAACATACCAAAATGCAATACAATGTGATTATACAACTGACAAGATTATTGTAAATTTTAATTCCTAGTGTATTAGACTTGGGGTGGCCCAGAAATGGGACAGACATTTAAAGTTGTGGTGAACATCTTTCTAAGCTGTCAGTGTGTCTTAGGGATAGAGGGCATAACCATGTTTAGAGCTCTTATTAAGAGTCAACCTTTGGCCGGGCAGGGTGGCTCGTGCCTGTAATCATAGCACTTTGAGGGTTCAAGGCTGGTGGATCATTTGAATCCAGGGGTTTAAGACCAGCCTGGGCAACATGGCAAAAACCCGTCTCTATAAAATATACAAAAAATTAGCTGGGTGTGGTGGCACAGGCCTGTAGTCCCAGCTACTCTGGGGGCTGAAGTGGGAGGATTAAGCTTGGGAGGCAGAGGTTGCAGTGAACTGAGATCATGCCAGTCTTGCCTGGGTGACGCAGACACATCTTGGCTAAAAAAAAAAAAAAAAAAGTCAACATTCGAAGTCCTTCATGGATCTGCAGACCCAAGCAAAAGAGAGATAAGTCCTGATGGTAAATCTGCAGGAACTGCAGGAAGCAGAGGTTCTTAGTGGAAGGAAGGATATCTCAACTTACCTGATAATGGCGGGGAACTATGGCTCATGCCTGTAATCCCAGCACTTTGGAAGGCTAAGGTGGGTGGATCGCTTGAGCCCAGGAGTTTGAGACCAGCCTGGCCATTATGGTGAAACCCTGTCTCTACAAAAAACATAAAAATCAGTCAGGCATGGTGGCGCATGCCTGTAGTCCCAGCTACTTGGAAGGCTGAGGTGGGAGGATTGTATGAGCCTGGGATGCAGAGGTTGCAGTAAGCCTAGATTGTGCCATTGCACTCCAGCCTAGGTGACAGCCTGTGTCTAAATAAATAAATAAATGCAGCTGATAGATGTGGAATTGCTGAAGATGGCCAAGGGAGGGGTTTTATCATTTAGTTTGATGGATGATCAGTGTGTGAAGCCAAGGTTTGAAATTACCCTTCAAAGTTACAGCTGGGTAGTTTTTTTCACCTGCTTCTTCCTTTTTTCTGATCCAATGGCAAGCTTGCTTCACCTTTCTGTCCAGATGTAGCAGAAGGACTGGCCTCAGGCAAACAAGGCTGATGTCTTAATAAACTGTCTAAACCATGGCACCCCTGGGGCAGGAGAGCCTTGATATCTTCCTGTGTTCCTTAGGCAGGAAGGGGGTCACTTTGATTTGAAGACCTATCTCTTCAGGTCCTGCAGTAAAAAATAGAGATGCAGTTTATATCAGCCAAGTGCTTAATGCAATAGAATCATTTAGTATGTAAAAATTAGGAAGTAGTGTTTACTCTAAGTAATCTACAAAGTGAATGTCTTCATTCAGTCTTTGGCCAATGGATAGATTGCCGACGACGTCAGGCACTGCTTCAGGCAGTGAACACAGCAAAGTCTCTGTTCTCAGGGAGGAGAGAGTCTAGTGAGGCTTTGGAAGGACATAGACAATAAATATAAGTATATAATATACTAAAATGTGATTAATGGCTATAGACAAAAATAAATCAGGGGCCAGTCATGGTGACTCACTCTTGTATTCTTAGCACTTTGGTAGGCTAACGTAGGAGGATTGCTTGAGGCCAGGAGTTTGAGACCAGCCTGGGCAACATAGCAGGACCCCATCTCTATCAAAAAAAAAAAAAAAAATTCAGGATGTAGTGGCATATGCCTGTAGTCCTAGCTACTGGGGAGGCTGAGGTGAAAGGATCATTTGAGCCCAGGAGTTTGAGGTTACAGTGAACTATGATTGCACCATTGCACTCCAGCTGAGCAACAGAGTGAGACCCTTTCTTTAAAAATAATAATAATCATGAAATAAAAATAAAACAAGGAAAGAGGATAAGGAGTGCTGAGTGCGTATCTGGTAAATGCTACTTGGTCGTTCATACCACGTTTGGTATTAAACAGCAGTAAATATTTAGTCTGACAGAAAATCCCAAAATGAAAGATCACTGAAAGGGATTTTGGAGCAAAATTTACCACTCAAGCTCTTGTTTTTTTAGTAGCAGAAGGATACAATATTTTTCCATATGTTTATGTTTTTATGTCTGGGCAATAGTGCAAAGAGACTAAGTATATTGTGTGTTAATCAGTTCCCTTTTTCTGGAGAATTGGAGCCATTTTACAGGGGAGTAAGGCATAAATGGGGGGTGGCTGGGTAGAAATGGCACTTGGGTTTTCTTCTGAAGGGCTTCATTTTACTGCCTTGAGATCAGTGAAGACTTTTAGGTCTCTGGGCTGGTTCTCTCTGTCTCTGCCTCATTGTGTGTTTCTGCTCTGCTGAAGAGATTTCACACTGGGATGAATGGGTGCTATGGGATTGGAATAGAGAGATCTAGATGGTTGCCCCCTTCCTTCCCCTTGCAGACATACATGGTCTTCTTGACTATGTTAGGAATTAGGTGTCTTCAGAGAGACTGTGTTTTCTAGATTCCTGCTTCGTGCAGTGCCTGAAGAGATTTTGTTCCTCTAGCAGGGGCCAGCACACTCAATGTGTTTTTTCCTTATCATGGTTAGATATGAAGGTCCTTAGGGAAATTATCCACTTGGGACCTAAAAGCATCCAGACACCCTCATTAATGGTTTCTCCTGGGGGAGCTGATGATTCTGATGTTCAGTGACTACTGTTTATTCTTTTTTTTTTTTTTTTGAGACAGAGTCTCACTCTATCGCCAGGCTGGAGTGCAGTGGCGCAATCCTGGCTCACTGCAACTTCCGTTTTCTGGTTTCAAGCAATTCTCCTGCCTCAGCCTCCTGAGTAGCTGGGACTACAGGCACACACCACCACGCCCAGCTAATTTTTTGTATTTTTAGTAGAGACGGGCTATCACCATGTTGGTCAGGATGGTCTCGATCTCTTGACCTTGTGATCCACCCGCCTCGGCCTCCCAAAGTCTACTGTTTATTCTTGAGTGTGTTACCCCAAGATCTGAGTGCCCTCTTCCAGAAGATAGGCTGGATGTTACAGTGAGAGAAACACACAATGTTTGAAACTCCCTGTGAGTCATATCCCTGTAATCATTGCCAGCTTGTTATCTATGGTTCTAGTGGAGGACAGAGAGAAACTTGCTCTGTGCATCCTGATGTACAGTTGTTTCATTAAGGGCGTGCCATTTCTGCCTTGAGAGAAGCTGACAAAGGGGGTCAAAGCAGATGCCCTCTATGTCTACAGGGTTGCAGCCACAGGGGCAAGCCCTCCTGTCCTGGGCTCCCAATTTTAGAGAGAGAGCAATACGAGCCCCATATCAGAGCTTCTTGGACATTGAGGAGTCACTCCTTTAGGCTGAGGACTAAAAGAAAGCTCTGGGTATAATATTTAGATATTGAATGTCATGTATCTTATATAAATACAGCCCATTGACTTACCTTCATCTCTTTATGCCACAAGACATCACAGTTCGCTTAAGAGATTCATACTACAGTATAGACAAGAGAGGGAGATCAGTCCTCATTTTAGCTGGTAAGATAGTCATACCTATTAGCTGATCCTCACAAACAAGTCTGTCTGGGTAACAGGAATTATCCCTGGTTACAACTGAGGTAACTGAGGAGAGGTGACTGGCCCAGATGGAAGTAAAATTTCATAAAGCTAATAATACTTTTATTTCAGAATTTCCTTTTTCTAAATTAACAATCGTGTAACTTTTTCTTTTGAAAAAACAAAGTACTTCAAAAGCATCTTTTCATTTGGTTTTATAGTAGTTCTATGAGGAAACTTCAAAAGCAAGATTTAAAAAATTTTAATACAAGGTATGACTCATCTCTGGTTCAGGAGAACCCTTAATGAGCAATGAAAATACATTTGAAATTATGTTATGGAGAAGTATTAGTCTTCTTGGTTCCTGAAAATATGTTTTAGCTCATTAAAACTACTATGAATTTTATTTTGAGGTACTTTTATCTGGAGCTGGAGGTTCAAATACAGAAATAAATTGTATACGGTAATAGTAGCATGAGTGCATATGCCCGAACCCATCAAATTGTATACATTAAGTGTGTGAGTTTTTTGGTATATAAATTATATCTCAATAAAATTGTTATAAAGAGAAATACATACATTAGTTTTTGTGTTTTACATGCATTTTTGATATTACTGTAAAACGATTGACTTAATATTCATATTTTCCTGTACTTTAGAAATGTAACTCATAACAAATAAAACCTGATTTTGAACATGTAATAAAAATCCCATCAGAGGCACACCATTCATTGATGCCCTTTCAATGTGCAGATACGTGCATTTAATTATTCCATATAGCCCTTTCAAGAAGCCAAATTAAGATTCATCCACATGCTGTGAAGTATATGCTTTTAATAGCACTTGTACCAAAGTATGCACATAATTGACTCCCATTTGCATTGACAGATGATGTTTTAGTTCTTTTAAATGTTTCTGTAGCCTCCTTGACTTTCTCATCTGTAACCACCATCTTGCATTCCTTTCAGAGGACTTATCGTATTGACAGACATATAGAGGGTTGACAGATCTGAGCCCTGCCCCACTTAATGGAATATGTAAAAGCAAAGTTGATCCAGTGATAAAGAATGAGGTTGGTTAGTTTAGCAAGACTCAATTATAAATAGGATTTATGCTTCACTAACACAGACAGGACGAGCTATGTAATTTGCGGGGCCCAGTACAAAGTGAAAAATGCATAGTCCCTTGTTAAAAAAGTATTAAGAATTTTAAGCCAATGATAGTAGAGCATTAAGTCAAGTGTGCGACTCTATTTTAAGCACTGGGCCCTATGTGACTGCACAGGTACCATGCCAATTCTGTGGCCTTGAACACAGAATACTATGGATATAGTCATGGGGAGGTAGGGCAAAGTCTCCTGTGTTCAATGACAGATCTATGGCATAGTTCAGTAGCAATCAGAATAATTGAACTATTTTGACTCTAAGGGTCTAAAAATAATTAGCAAAGGTGAAGTTATCTAATTTGAGCAGATCTTTATAACTTCACATGGAGTTTTAAACATAAAGGTATTGGAAGCCATTTTTAGTGAGAGAACATATGCTTGGTCTTGCCATTGTTAACTGGCTCTGATTGCTTTTTTCATTGAGGCAATTTAGCCTTCTGAGAATTCAATCTAAGTTTATCTGGCAAAACATTCTCTGGGGTGAAGGGTGATGGATTAAGTGTAGGTGTTTCACGTTTGCTCTACTTACTTTCCCAAGTTTTCTCGTTACCTGAGAGCAAGTGATCCTAGACTTATATCTGTAGCTTTGATCTTTCACCCATTTTTTTTGGTCTCATAGTTTCAGAGATCTAAAAGGAATTTCCACTTGAATATCTAGGCAGTGTCCAAAATTTAACAAATCAAATGGAAAGTATCCTTTTCTTGGGTAGATATCACTCCTAATTCTGAAGACTGGTAAACAGCGTCACATGCGACTGTCTTCTCTTTACCCAGATTGTTTTCCAAAGTGGCTGTACCATTTTGCATTCCACCAGCAGTGTATGAGGATTTTAATTCCTCTGCATCCTCATTGACCCTTATCATTTGTCTTTTTGATTCTAGCTTTCCTAGTATATAGTATGTGTTAAGTGGTCTTAACTGTGGTTTTGTTTTGCATATCCTGATAGCTAAAGATGTTGAATATTTTTTAATGTGCTTATTGGCCATGTGTATATCTTCCTTGGAGAACTGTCTATTTCTGTTTGTTCTTATATCCCCAGGCCCCCATCCAGAATGAGCCATACTGTAGGGGCTCAAAAATGAAAGTCATAAATCACTGGTAGCAGAATCACCTACAGCTCCTAGAACCCAGCTAAAACCTGCTAGATCAAACTTTCCATGCTTAGGCCTAGGGATCTACATTTAAACAAGATCCTGGGGGATCCTGTTTCACTCTGAAATTTTAGTATCATTGCCTTAACTAAAGATTTTTTTAAACATCTCAAGAGCTACAATGTATTCAGAGGTAAACGTGATCTATGCTGTTCTAGACTGCGGAAGTGAGACTAGCGGACAAGAATCACAGGCAGGAGGACGTTGCCTCATTAAGTGGTATCAAGTGGAGTTTGGCTGGCCCATCTGCCACAGAAGGAAGTCTTACATTGTGTAGATGTAGGGCAGGTAGGGCAGGATGTAGTCCTTGTGGGGGATGTTATGCTGTATCTATACCTGGTAGACCCCATCTCATTTTTATTATGCCTTATGATCAAATAATGTTTCTTGGTGTCGGCTATATCTAAAATGACCAAGGCGCTTCTGAAGGACAATGTGTATGTTTTTCCTACCTCTGTTTGTTTCTCTACTCTTGCTTTTCTCTGAGAAAGGGAAAAAAGAATATTTCACCAGTTCTACAACAAACTAACTTACTTTAAAGACTGCTAATACATACGTACTCTCCTTTCTGTCATCTGTCAGGTCTCTGGGTTCCAAGCAACAAAATAAGACAACATATTGACTGCAGCCCAAAAAGAATGTATTATAAATTTATTGGGTAGGTCACAGATTCACCAGGGATTTCTGGAGGTCCAGACTGAAGACAACCTCCCCGCCATCACTGGCGCTGGGCCCCATGGCACTGCTGCCCAGAAACTCCATCTTGCTGCCTCTGCTACCACCACAGTGGCCTTCTTGAGGCCCCTGATTCTTGATGTCATCAGTGGCTGATTCCAAGGCCAGGGCATCAGACTGTTGAGTACATAATGTTTAATCAAAAGATAACTGAGTTGATAATGAATGAATTCAATAGGCACTGGTAACACTAGGCACCAAAGGGCAAGTAAAAGAGTAAATAAACAAACAAACCAAAAAAACCCAAAAACCTTCTTCTAGGAGCTTGCATTTTAGGGGAAGAGCTGAGGAACACAGAAATTGTTAGGCAACAACATCCGCATTCCAAGGAACACGATTTAGGCTGACGGAACACCTGTGGCAGTGAAGCACAGTGTTGTGGAATGATTTTCATTTTGCTGTGTAACTTGGGAAGAGATGTACTTGGCAGCTCCTATTATCCGTGGAACTCTGATCACCAAGAAAGGTATTCAACCTTGTAATCTGCACCAGAGAATCTTCCAAGTTAAAGGCTAAAATGCCTTTGCAGCCTTTCTCTCCTCTGCTGCCTTCTCATTACCATAGCCTGACTTTTTAAAAAACCAACTTTGTTGAAGAATAATTTATAGACAATAAAAGGTACCCATTTGAAGTGCACATTTCTAATAGTTTAGACAAATTTACACACTGTGGTAACCACCACCAGAAATAAAATATAGAACATTTCTACGCCCTCAAAAAGTTCCCTTGTGGTCCTTCTAATCCTCCTCCACCCCAGACCCAGGAAAATACTGATACGCTTCTGTCACTATAGATAAGTCTTTTCTAGCATTTTAAATAAATAGAACCATATGGTATGCACTGATTTTGTCTGGCTTCTTTCACTCAGCATCACATTTTAGAGACTGAGCACCACAGCCTGATTAAACAAGTCATGGTGCTAGTAGAGATGGGACTCCACAGCTCTGACTGTCGAAGAGGAAAGGAACCACCACATCATCTCTGTTCTGGCCAGTTCCAGGCTTCAACCCATCCCCACTAATGCTGTAGTAGGAGACTCAGGCATTCACTGTAACCAACTATATAAAGGTAGACAAGAGAAATGGAAGTAAAGGAATCTCAGCGCAGGGTGGGCCTAGCTGATGAAGATAATCTGTCAACAGAATCAGAGAATCTTAGGTATGAATGAAGTTTTAATAAATTATTATTGTTGTTTTTTTAAGAGACAGGGTCTTGCTCTGATGCCCAGTCTAAAGTGCAGTGGCACAATCACTGCTCCCTGCAGCCTCAAACTCCTAGGGTCAAGCAGTCCTCCTGCCTCACCTGGGACTACAGCCAAATGCCACCATGCCCAGCTAATTTTTTTAAATTTTTTATAGAGTAGGGGTTTCACTATGTTGCCCAGGCTGGTCTCGAGCTCCTGAACTTAAACAATTCTGTCTCACCTTGCAAAGTGCTGGGATTACAGTCATGAGCCACTGCGCCTAGCCTGAATGGAGCTTTTACGTCATCTAACCCAAGCCCCTTACTCTGTGGTTAATTAATATAATTCAGCAGATTATTTTTCATTCCAGGACCATCTTCTCTACGCCCTGAATTCTGAGTCTTGAATACAAGACAACTCTTGGAGGGCATCTGTCCTTTTCTCTGAATGTGATAGAAAGGAAGGGGATAGAGTGGGGAACAGAAGCAAGAAAAAGGATACAGAGGTAGGATCATGAATAGAGGAGGTGGATGGGTCAGGTTTGGGAAAAATGATGAATACTGTCCAAATAGGGTCCAGTTGATAGAACATCTTGAACTTGAGACTTAATAAGTTTTGTCTGGTGGGGAATTCAAGAGCTGTAATATCTTTAGCCAGAGAGTGATGTTATAAAAGTAGTATTTGAAAAAATGATTATCCTTGAGCTTGAGGAAATCATAGAGTAACTCACTAACCAAAAATTTTACTACAGATATAAAATTACCCATATGACCTAGCAATTCCACTCCTAGGTACATACCCAAAAGACATAAAAATATATATCCACACAAAACCTTGTACACAAATGTTTATTCAGCAGCATTATTCATAATAACCAAAAGGTGGAAACAACCCAAATGTCCATCAGCTGATACATGGATAAACAAAATGTGGTATATCCATACAATAGAATGTTATTTAGCCATGAGAAACCATGAAATACTGATACACGCTACAATATGGATAGACCTTGAAAACAATATGCTAAGTGAAAGAAGACAGTCACAAAAGACTACATATTCTATGATTCAATTGATATGAAATATTAAGCAGGCAAACCCACAGAGAGAAAAGTGGTTGCCAGGGGCTATGGAGAGTGGGGATGGGAGTGACTGCTAATGGATAAGGGATTTCTTTGGGGACTGTGCTAGTTTTCCAGGGCTGCCGTAATGAAATGCCACAGACTAGGTGGTTTGAGCAACAAAAATTTATTTTCTCACAGTTCTGGAGGCTGAAAGTCCAAGATTAAGGTGTCAGCAGGGTTGCTTTTTCTGAGGCTGCTCTCCTTGGCTTGTAGATGGCCACCTCCTCATTCGGTTTTCACATAGCCTTTCTGGGTTTGTGCAAGTGTGCCCCTGCTCTCTCTCTCTCCTTATTAAGGACAACAGTCACATAGGATTAGGACCCACTCTGGTGGCCTCATTTTAACTTAATCAACTCTTTAAAGACTTTATCTTCAAATACACTTATGTTCTGGCCTCAGAATCTCACTGGGGATTGAGACTTCAACATATGAATTTTAGGGGAACACCATGCAATCCATAATAAGGATAATAAAAATGTTCTAAAATTAGACAGTGGTGATGGTTGCAAACCTCTAGGGGTATACTAAAAGACACTGAATTGTACACTTGAAAAGAGTGAATTTCATGGTACCTGGATTATATTTCAATAAAACTGTTAGGAACAAAAAATAAAAACTAAATTGGACATAGCTCTTGCCTTCAAAGAGCTTATAGACCAGTCAGGCAAACGAGAATGTAAGTAGGTGTTGCCAGCCCTTGCAGGGCATGCTATATGGAGATGCACTTATTCCATTTTTATACAGCGAACATTGGAGCCAAACTTACAGAATGAATATAAATCTGGCAGAGAAAGGGTAGAGACAGAGTGTCCCAGACAGCAGAAATAGCATAAGTGAAGGCAAAAAGGCATGAAAACCCTGACATGTACAAGGAAGGAACTTTGCAACATAGTTATCATGCCCCTTGCTAGTCTGATTTCTTTTGTTGTTACTGACATTTAAATGCTGGATAAAGATTAATAATGAATGGAAAGAGCTTTGGTCTTAAAGTCAGACCTCCTGCATTTATATCTCAGTCTTTCCACTTAATTTGGACAATTACCTAACAACCAGTCTCAGTTTTCTTATCTGTCAAATGGAAAAATAAGGACAACTCTATATGGTTGTCTTAAGTGAATGACAAGGAAAACATTCCTAGCACATTTTCACAACTTACTTTTTGAAATACATTAGCTTTGTTCATCTCCTTGTTTCTCTGACTATTCCTTGGATAACTTGATTTTAAGACCCCTCAACATCTTAATCACCATTCCTTGAACTAACTTTGGTGACAATATTCCCCTTGAAATGAGGCCTGAACATAAGGGGATGATGGAACCAAGTGTAATGATACTAAAATCTTTTATACATTTCAAAATCAGCTTGGAATCGCAGCTCTTTTAGCAGTCACATACTGTTTCATATTAAACTGGGGTGGTGGGGGAGGAGGCATTCCCCCTTCCCACATACTTTCCCCAGAGTTTTTATAGATGAGCTGTTCTGCTCTAAAGCCAGGCATCACTCATCTTAGATTTGAGGATTTGATTTTCGTGACCATAACTATAAACTTCAGGTTTTAGTTTGCAAAATTTAGTCTTGGTGATTTCCAGGACACATTTCAGCTTCTTCAATCATTTTGAAAAGTTGACTTTCCCTTATGTCTATTGATTATGCTGTCTGGCTTTGTGTTTTCTACAAACCTGGAAAATGTGTTTTTTAGATCTTCATCCAAGTCATGAGTAAAATGTGGGTGAAGATATTGTTAGGGATCTCAGTGGTATTACAGGAGGTCCCACCTGAAAAATGGCCTGAGACTCAAGACAACGGCATATTTGGTCTGCTTGTTCAACCAGCCATGAATCCACATGAAGACTGCATTTCTCCCATATGAAAAGGATATCACAAGATTCTTCTCTTTGACATCTGTTAAGATGGTTTGATCAGATGGGCTGAAATCATGATATACCACAACTAATTGCTTCTCTATGATCTACCAATCAAATAACCCTTCAGAGAAAGAAATTAGGTTAATTTGGCATATTCTCTATAAGCCCATGTGAGCTCCTGCTGGCCGCTGCTTTATATTTTAAACACTCACAAGCCATCTGTTTAATCATCAGTTCTTTAATTTTGCCAGAGATTTGTGTCAGGATTATTGCTGTACAATTTATGAAAAATACTTTTCATAAAAATTGGAATATGTACCTTGGGGATGGGTAGGGCAGAGGGTGCTTCTCTGGAAGTGCCTTTTTTCCAGATTATTCAGACTATCAACCTTGTGCAGAGATGTATTTTTGAGTTGTGTTATTGGTGTGAAGCTCACTGGACTTTGACTTCATAAACTCAGGAGGCAGCATCCCATACTGGTGAGATGCCCAGGATTTGGAAGTGGGGGGCCAGGCCCAGTAGCTCATGCCTGTAATCCCAGAACTTTGGGAGGCTGAGGCAGGCGAATCACTTGAGGTTAGAAGTTCAAGACCAGCCTGTCCAACATGGTGAAACCGCATGTCTACTAAAAAAACAAAACAAAACAAAACAAAAACAAAAAAATTAGCCAGGCATGGTGGCACATGCTTGTAATCCCAGCTATTTGGGAGGCTGAGGCATGAGATTTGCTTGAACTCAGGACGCAGAGGTTGCAGTGAGCCAAGATGTCAGTTTCATTATTATTGGGTGTGGTTTGTCACTTAATAGATGCTGTATTTTAACCTCTCTGTGACTTCTTTATTTCAAGAGGATTTTAATAGTTTCCTAGTACACTGCCAAATAACAGCCTCATATATGGCACTTACTATTGCCATAATCATCACTACTATCACTGTTTTAGTGGGTAGAGGTTTTCTGATGATTATCTCATGTCTTGGCCTCTGATTACCTCTTTAGGATATTGATCTCATCCTTTTAAGGTGCATGACAGTTTCTTATAGCTTTTAATTATTTGTCTGTGCTCTCCCACTGGATTGCAAACTCCCAGAAGGCAGAGGCTGTGCCTGTGACAAGTAAAGTATCTTTCACAGAGCAGGTTCCCTGTATACATGCACTGAATTTAGAAACTGGCATTAAGGTAATAGTTGAGAAACTTTTCTTAAGTTAGACATCCAAGTGCATTATTTCATATGTAAGTTGGAATTCTGTTTCTGAATGAATTCTATTGAACAGAACCACTGACGTCCTCCTTGGGAAACATCTTCACTATTAATGTAACTAAAGTTAAAACTGGCTTGTGACACTCAGGATCCAAAGATTGAAATACCCCTCGTAAAAGGCAAGAATTGTATCCATTACATTACCACCAATAACAGCAATAGTATTAATAGTAATAATAAAAATGCCTTTCAAGAAGTTTGGAATTAAATTTGAAGCTCAACCATAGCAATAGTTTCTGGTCAGCATATTTGTATTCTTCTTTTCCCTATTTGTGTTTTATTGTTGCTGGTCCTAAATTTTTGTTGCATGATATAAGCTATGTCAAATTGTCTGTGAAATGAAGCTGAATATAAATACGTTAAGGTAATAAATTATGTAATAAGAAATTTTCAAAGGGTCATTGGGCAGCTGTACTTTATCATTACTGGGAACAGAACAAGAGGAAGCCAGTGCAAACTATAGTTTAAAAAATTTGGGTTAAAATGTAAGGAAGGTTTTCTTCATGGTATTTTAAAACTGACGGTTTTTGGGTGGTATCAATGTTGGCTGTGGAATATCCTCAGGAGGGCATGTAGTCTACTCTTGCAGCCTCTCTGATTCCAGTGTCCTCATCCGTAAGGTGACTGAGCTGGACTAGCAGCTGTTCCCAGTTCTTTGTTGTCAAATGAGATTTCAAGTTTGCTGGGAAGGAGGGGGTGAGTAGATTAGGGGGTGGAGGGGGGCACATGCCCTATCTCTTGGCCTGCTCTTCAAATCCACTCTCTGCCCCAATCCTCTAGAGAACTCTGGGGCTCTTTGACACTTTTAGCCCTGGCAGTCTTCTGGACCCCCTACCTGCTCTAAACCTTGCTGCTCAAAGTATTATCCCTGGACAAGCAGCTGCAGCCTTCACCTGGGACCTGAGAAATGTAGGCTCTCAGGCCCCACGATAGAGCTGCTCAACCAGAAGCAGCATTTGCCCAGATCCTGTGGTGACTTGTATGCACAGTAAAATTCAAGAAGCACTGCTTTAAGACCCTGTGTCCCATCTTTGAGACTTACTCAAGTATCACACTTTCGGATTCAAATAATGTTTTCCTTCCATCATATTAACATGAAAATATTTTTATTTATCCTCAAATTCCAGAATCTCCAGGAACAAAACTCTTGGAAAACCACGCCCAAGCCTCTTTTTTTAGTGTCCCTTACTTATGACCTGAGGAGGAAGTCTCCCCTGCAGAGCTCCTGTAGACAACCTGGGCAGGCAGGACAAACCACACAGCATCTCTGTGACTAGCAAGTGCTAAGCGCCCAAGGCACTTTATTTAGCCAGGCTCCTCTCCACCCTCTTGTCTCTGAAAAATGAAGCCTGTGTAATCAAAGACAGGTGAGCCATGTCTCTCTCCCTGTCTCCCCCCTCCTCTTACACAGTCCATGGTGACTTTGTGTGTGTTAACAAATCAATAACTAAATCCATAAGCTGTCATTCAGGGAAACTAGATTCTTCCTAGTAGTAGATTCTACTTTGAGCTGTCTTGGTTAAGCCCTGACTTCTTAGGTACACAAAAATAGACTTTTATTTTGGTATAAGCACAACTCAGCAAAAATGTAAGACCCAGAATCAGTTGCTTAAACCCTCTAAGGGAAGTATGCTTATACAGGCTTTCATTTTCCTCCCTTGCCATTTCAAAATTAAATACAGTAACAACCTGCTTTATCCTATAGTTAGAAAGTTGTAGCTCAAGCCCGCGTATTACATTTGCCATGATGATGAAATAGAGATTGAAATTTGGAATTACAAACTTTTGCTCTTTTGGCTGTCTTACTGTTAAGGAACTGTTTGCTGTAACATATATAAACTTATGCTATAAATAAGGTTAAGGAACTGTTTCACTAAAACCCTAGATTTTTTATTCTTATTTTTTATTTTTATTTTATTGGTTTAAACAACTTCTTGCCTAGGTCGTAATTTAATTTTACTTTAAGCAGTATTTATCTTTTGTCATTTTTACCTAGTCAAGGAAATGGAGCTAATCAGCTATGTTGCTTCTGAAAACTCAATTTGTTACTGTATCTTGATTTTATGGTCATCTGATTATCTCATTGAAATCAGCAATTCTTGGATTTCTCTGTAATGTTCAAAATATAAACCTGGAATGAATTATTCATTAGAATATTGCATTTTGAATATTAACCTAACATTAATTTCAAATTTAGAGCATATAATACTTGTAACAGAAGCTAACTGGATTATCTGTGGTAAATTATTTTTTTATATCCTGATTAACACTATTATACTACTTAATTTCCTTGCCTGCATAAGTAGGATCTTTGCTCTAATCTCAGAACTTTTCAAAGCATAATGGAGGGACTGAGTGATTTATTGCCTAGAGAGTATCATGTTATCAATATTTATTTTTGTTTTTAAGGCATATTACTGCTTTTCCATTGTTTAACAATTTTAAATCAAATGAATTTTGCTCAGTTGAACTTTTTAAAAGACTGGCCCGCAAACACACAAAATTACACCTGAAGGGTTGTGGTACTTAGAACAACCTCAAAATGTAGACTTCACCACTTTGTTAGGAGAGTAAGTCCTGAGAAACACTGTCTCCCTCTTCTGTATGATGTCTTTTCCCAAACCTCCAAATCTGTGGGTTTATAATTGGCAATATTCCTGGCTTCCGTGAGATTTCTGTAACTCTTAAATGATAATGAAGAACAGACATAGGGTCATTAGTGCCTCATTGAAAGCAAAACCATTATTCCAATCACAACAATAAGTTTTTTGTTTTTGTTTTTTCTTTTTTCTTTAATGGTAAGGTAGGAAAGAGAGCAGGTGTCGGGAGTTTTTGTTCTTTGAAAAATGAAAAATTTTAGACTGTCTTACTCATTAGACACTGAAGATCTCTATACTAACAGCAGAAAGGAAAAACCATTAAATCTGGAGACAAAAGTCTATTCTTCAGAATTGATGGTCTGTTTCCTCCAAAAGGTAAATGGTGGCTCCATTGTAACTTGCTTTATAACCTTCTATAAATTGCTTAATATTCCAGGACTTCAGTTGGTTGAGGTGCTTTGATTATCTTCTTTCCGAGGGTCTTGTCCAGCTTTAAAATTCTACAAATACATAAAATCCATTTCAAAACTGGAAAAGAAGCTGAATATGGGGAAATAATTAAGAAAATTGGGTAGCTTTGTGCTTCTCTTGGGCCAGCCAGGCCATTACAATGGGTGTTATCATTTCTCTGAGATATTGTGAAACATCAGAGCAAAACCTTTTTTTTCAGGTTGGAATATCGGCCATTTTTTCGTCTATGCTAATGTTACTATCAGTTCCCGTGGGTAATTCAGCTTCCAGATCAGAACTATTCCGACAAGTATGTTAGGAAGCAAATTTTTATAAACTTGCATTTTTAGTACTTTTTTCCTCTCCTATCACTAGAGAACTATAGAGAAAGGTATATTTATTACTGTTTAGTATATTTTGTTTTCTTTTTGGCAGGAGAGAGTGAAAACCAAATATTTTAAGAATTCTTCTTTTCTTGGTCTTTTTCAACTCAGTATTTATTTTAAAATCTTTATATTTTTTGATTGGTGAATTATCCATTCCCCTTGCTTTACTCTTTTCTCTCTTGCCTCTCATTTTAGATTATCTTCCGTTTGCTGTTATTACTTCCATATCACCACCTAAGGGAAGAAGGATAACACTGGTGGAATTTTAATCATTTAAAATCCTGATGTTTTTAAATAACTTAAAAACGTTTATATATAATAATTTTAAATTGTGTTTTCAAATTAAACAAACATCACATTGTTTTAGTTTTGAAATGTTCTGATAACAGAATTTTTAGTCATTTATCCCCCAGTTTTCTTCTCACTATAGGTTCATTTCTGTATCTTCATTGTAGTTCATTTTGTCATGACTTTTTAAAGATTCATATCAATGCTCAAATAGAAAAGAGCCAAGTTATACATTTTTCGTTTAAAGTAGGAGACTCATTAACTACTTTCTAAGTAAATAAGACATAGCTCTGTTCTCAAAGGGGTTACCTTCCTTCTATTCTTTTTATACAGCATAGCTAAACCTAAATAACTTTATCGATTGGGTTTTTATAACCTTAAGCATTTACAAATGAGTGGAATATTTACTGTACTACATTCTCTACCTCTGTTTCCAATCTCTTCTTTAAATATCTCTCCTTCCTTCTTGTAGCAAAGTGTTAGTATCAGGAAATGGCTGATGCTATCAAAATGGCTTAAACAATAAGAAACTTATTTCCCTAACAGGAAGTCTGGAGAGAGCAGTTCCAGGGTTGGCTAATTCAGCAGCTCAGCAACGTCATGAGGGAACTTGGTGCCTTCTCTCTTACCTCTCTGTGTTTTTGCCTATCGTGTTAGGGTGGCTTACTTCATGGCTCCAGCTGGCTGCCACAGTTCATGGAGTCACATGCAGATAATCACATGCAAAGCCAGATTAAAAAAGAGTTTCCACTCATGCTTCTCTATTTATCAGTGAGGAACATCTTTCCAGATCAATTATGATTCACTCCAGGAACTGGGGAGGGGGATCCTCCTTTCCAGAGCATATGATGGTAGCAGTGTTGGGGGATGACTGTGTGGGGCAGGCAGTCATCAGTGTTTCTTAAAATAATGAAGCCACAATATTCAATGACTTTGCCCATCTGTATAAATAAGAAAAATAGAATTGCTTGACCATTTGTCTCAGGGTCTGGGGGGAGAAAGATAGGGATGAGGGGAGCTATATATGATTTTAAGTGGAAGTTAGAATTGACCCAAGGCATCCTTGGTTGTAAAGAAAAGTTTTAGAGAAGTAAATGAAAAGAAGTTCCAAAAAGCTGTCTCCTTGAAGGGAATCCACTCATGTTGTAGGTAAAAGAAAAGGGAAGGGCAATTTTTTCTCCACTTTTTTATGAAACAGCCCCAACAGCTTTTATGGAGGCTGTGATTTAGAAATGGGGGGGGAAATGGCTATTGTGTTATGAGTGCACAAATGCACAAGCTTTTCCAACTCTGCCTGAACAAATGCAGACTTTTGTTGCTCCCCAGTTAAATAACACGCACTCATGCATGTTTTTGGCTTGACTGTCAGCTCTTTGGTCATGTGCTGGGGGAAGGGCTTTGCATAACAGAGTGGTCAGACATTTTATTTTTTTCTCGATGTGACTTCCAAGAAGACCTCTAGGGAAATGCTGGACGTCGTCCATTTTGACGACAGCTCTATTCTTGCATTGACACAACAGATTCTCTGCAGAGGACTCCAGGGAGCACCAGCACTACTTCCAGCCTTGAGAAATGTGCTCAAGTCATTTCTATTCTTATTTATACAGATGGAAAAAGTCATAGAATTCACATGACGGTTATTAGATATTTTCTATTCATGCAATATTTATCTTCAAACCTCCTACTCCTAAAATTTTTGTTTATCCTCTTCTACTCCTTAAAACTAAAAGGCAACTTGCAATGAGTTGTTTTAGTACCAGCATTGAAACACTGCGTGAAAGTTGTCACCACAAATGGAAATATGATCTAGATAGGAGCTAGAAATAGCATGTTTGCCAAACAAAAATATCTGAAATAATTTTACTCTTGTTTTTGTTCTTTATTAGCCGTATTATTATTTGCTTATTATCTGTATGTAATACTCTTATATGCTGCTAAAATGTTTGTAAACAAAATCTGTCTTGAAAAGCATAGGAAATGGAATTTATCTATAGGTTGTAATTGCTTTGCAGTTTCATTATTCAATATTCAAGGCACTTTATTTTACTTTGTCTAGGAATCTTTACATACTAGCCATCTTCAGGAGTATAGGGAAACCAGGCCAGAATTTAAAATGGAAGGAATTTCCTTTGTTTTTATCCTGTGGAAGACAGTATTGGGGTTCTGCCTGTATCCCCTGGGCACTCAACATTTTCTTATGTGTGGACTCAGCCTCCAACTGCCAGCACGTGCAATTCTGCCTGAGGGCTTTTTCTAGCCATTAGGATTTCCTGTGCTCTGGCAAGGCAGAAGAGTGGAGGAATTAATACTCCCAGGCAGCAATTTTAGCCAGTGAATAATGGGAATCGGTGGACTAATATCCCAGCCCCGTCACTTCCCAGCCTTTGGGCCGGAGAACTCTAAGGTTAATGTTCTACACTAGCTCCCAGAGTTTCTTGACAGAATTAAGCTCCAGTTGCCCTCAGTGGTAACTGTCTTGATAATATACCCTTGTATGGCTTCCTTCCCTTCCTGTCTCACTTCCCCACTTTCCTATCACTTCCGAAATTACTACCTGCATTCAAATCCTTGTCTCAGGGTTTGCCTTCTAGGAGACCCAAATGAAGAGAGTCCTCTAGAGCAAAGCATGGCTTAATGGGAGGGTTCCTCACCCTTATTTTAAAGATCTTGCTAAGTAAAGCTTAAATATTTTTTTGGAAAAAATGGGGACTAGATAAGTGGGTGGACAGGAAGGAAGAAAGAAAACAAGGAAGGAAGGAGAGGTTTATGAACCTGGCAGTTTTACATATCTCTTAAAAAATACTCCTCCTCCCTATAACATTTTAATTCCACATTCCAAAATGTGTAATGTGATCTCATGTATGTGTGTGTATGTGTTTAAGGAAATATATACCATATATAAAATATTGTAATATATAATATAATGTATTATATAGTTTTTTTTTTTTTAAAGAGTCATATGCTGATTAGCTTTCATAGCCTATTCAAGTAATGCAAATACAGACACTCTTCTACTGGATATTGATTTATACAGGGCAAATAGTAAAGAATGATAAATATATTTATTTTGCTTCTTGAGATCCACCCAGGGAAAAGGCAATGCAGTAAGTATAAAGCAGTTTGCATTTGCAAAAGCGAACATCCTAAAGCTCTAGTCCATAGATTTTTGCCTTTTCTTCCATCCTCAAAGAAAGGTTAGGAATCCCTACTGCCTACACCTAGCTCTATTTTAGCATTTGTCATGAAGTTGTTCAACTATTTATATACTTGTTGGCCTCCCCATGGGACTGAGCTCTCTTGGAGGGCAGGAGTTTTGTCTTTTTCATCTTTGTATTTCCAGCACATAGCATGGTATTTGGCACACAGAAGATAGTTAATAGACGGTAAAATAACAGAAGGCTGAGATTTCCTATTTCAAAGTCTTTGGCCGAGTTTGTCCCTCAGTTGCTGATGTCTGCCACGGGCACCTACAGTTTGCCTTCCCTGAAACTGCACCAGGAATGCCCTATGAACCCCTGCTCTGTCCAAAGACTCTGCGACATGTTTGTGATAGGGGTATGTAGAATGGACAAGATGAATTAAAGAGTTCTAATACCTGAATGAGCTAGGGCCACGGGTTTAATTGTTAAAAAATAGCAGTGTATATTATGGCATATGGTGATAACCCATAAAATAATTTTGTCCTTTAATGTGACACAGACATAGAAATGTTTTTGTTTTACCAAGGGAAGGATTTTCCATTATTTTTATCAATGTGTCAAATTTTTGAATAAATATTACTCTGTGCCGTTATATATCTTTTCATGCCCCTTTAATCTGGAAATTTATATGCCGTATTGAAAGAGATGAAATAACTTTAAAACAGGATGTTTTCCACCATCAATTTTACGTACCTGCAAATAGAGAAAGCATTACTACCGACTTACATTCATTAGAAGAGTCTAAGGTGGAAATAAAAATGAACCCAAATGAGCTAGACCTTTGGAGGCTTGGTTTTCATTGCCCCAAAGTGTTGACGGTGATTTGTGATAACACCTGGAAGTACTTCTGTGATGCCTAATTGCATTGGTCAGGACTCCCAGGTGCAGATGAGAGCAGCCCCCCTCTGCCAGTTTAAGCAGAAAAGGATTTGTTCCAGAACACAGATAGTTTACAGCAGTGGTGGAGGGCTAGGGCAGCAGGCTAGAAGACAGAACATCACCAGTGAAGTGACCTGCTGCCCTTGATCCACAGCCATGCTATTTCTGATGACACATATATGTGCAAAGTGGAGACCCCGTGGCACCTTGTTTCTCGATGCAGCTCACACCCACATCAAAGTGTTGGGTGGATTCAGCTGACTGACAGAACCTAGGTCACACTTTAGCACCCAAGCTCAAGGGAGGCTGGGAGTCATAGGGTTGGTTTATCTGTTTTTATCTCTCCAGAGGAGGCAAGATTCATAGCCCAGGGATCTGTTACAATGTAAGGAAGCTGTCTAAAGTGGGCAGCCACAAATGACAAGTGTCTGCTACAATAATGTTTCATGAAAACAGCAGTAAGCAAATTGTGTAAGCTGTTTGACCTCTGCTGTTAATACATGCAGCAAAAATATTGTAAGGAAATATACAGAAAATGTTAATTCTGACTGTCTCTATGTTGGATTGTGGGTAATATTTTCCTTATGTTGTGTTTTCAAATTTTTCCATAATGAAACTATTTCCTTGTAAATTAGAAAAAAGAGACATTCCCATTTAAGAATGGCAGATAAAAATAATTACTGCCTTCCTACATGGATGAAAAATCTTAAAACTCCTGATTATATTTGATAATCTCTCTTTGTAAAACAGGCAAATGATAAATTTAAAAAAAAAGCAAAATCCAAAGCCAAAAAGTTACTCTCCTGTCTAAATTGAAGTTAGAATTTCCTGTGTCTTAGGCTAAGTGTGTGCAGTAGCTGCTGATCACATCAGGGTCACAGTTTTGAAATCAGAAAGGCCTCAGATATCCTTACCTCAATTTTATAGCATTCATCTCAATTTGAACAAAAACCACAACCATACATGATATATACACACATTCATGCACATTTATCTGCTATCTATCTTTTCTAGTAGACACAAAAGCAGGGCCATGACTCCTCAGTGCCCACCACACTGTAGTCATGTAGTAGGTATTTACTAGTTACCTGTAATGGATGTTAATGGTTAAATCACAAAGGAAGTGACCATTGTCTCTAACTGCAAAGTCTTCCAGTTCTAGCAGCTGACTGGCCCTCACTGAGAAAGCTGTTGACTGCATGGGATGTCATTCTGCTGCTCCCCCACACCTTACTGGGATATCAGAGATTCTAGAGCTCTCTTAAGCTCCTCTGTTTACGTGTCCCTTGGATACCTTTTTGCAGCTCCTTACCCTTGTGGGACACAAGAAAATGTGGGGGTTCTGCAATCCTCTAAGCCCTACTTTGGAGGGAGAGCACAGGTCTCTTGCTCTCAGGCCTTCCTGCCCATCTTGGAGTTCTCTTTAGCCGCCCTTCTGGACCTGACCTACAGCACAGCAACCATTTTCAAGGGCTCAGCAGTTTCTAATTGTTTTCCCTGCCTTCTGACCCTCCTCCCTTCCCCTGGTCTAAAGAAAGATCTCTTTCTCACCTGGCAGCAGGAGGATGCTCACCCACTCATCGTTCATATGTTCCTCCAGATCCTTTCTCTTTAGCCTTGATCTTTCCTTTAAAAAGTCAAAAGGCAGGTGTTTGACTCACATTCTCTTTAGTCCTCTTTTTCCTGAAGCAGTGTATGCTGCTGGTTGAATGGGGAAAATGTGAAAATTTGGAGAAACATAATCCTTAATTAATAGCTCAAAAGTATCATCTTCCCCCATTTCTACAAAAGGTGGACCAATTTCAAGGGAATGAAATGAACCACAGCTTTTCCAGATTTCCAGAGTCATTTTCCGAAGTTTGTCAGTTCACTGATTCTAGAAAGAAAGAAAGCGTGTAACTTGGGAAGTTTGCAAAATGAGTACGTCTCCAGGGAATGCCTTGTCTTGCTACTGTCATGAAGTTTCTCCCGAACAGTTGAGGCTCTGATAAAATAAATATGTCATGTTATTTAGGAGGGGTGACAGGCTGAGAATCACTTAGCAAGTGACAAGCTGTCCTTGACTTGGTAAGTTTCCGTGCTGTCTTAGGCTGGTATGGATCTCGTATTAAGTGATATGCAATGAGAGTTTCCTCCGTCAGCTCAGTGACATGATTTCAGGCAAGGTTGGTGAATGTCTCCGCATCAGCTAGAGATGATTATAAGAGATATCACCTGTCTTAATAGCCCTACTTTCATCTGCTACACTGTGGGCAAATAAGATTGTATGCTTTATCATCAGGGTGCCAGACGGGGCTCAGGTAGCTACATTTTATATATAAAATCTCATGCTCTGCTGCACAATAGTTGGTGTTTGCGAGGAAAAACAAGTATCTTGAAGCTTTTTATAGCATTTGTTCCTTCACAGCAAGAGAATATTGCAAGTTTGTAAGACTTTATATTGTCATGCTTAACCACTGTGACTTTTATAACTGCATGCTAGCTGGGGTACAGTAAATTACTGAAAAAGCTCTGTGAGGATGTCATTGTGCTTTGCCTGCTGCTTTGTAATCTTCAGCAGTTACAAAAAAACATAGTCTTGTTTGTCATTTCAAGCTTCTTTGGGTATACTAGCAGTCTGAAATGCCACTCCTAATAACATTAGGTCATTTTGAACCAAATTCTTGATAGAACAGTCTTTCTACAGAATGTTACCAAGCATTTTTCTAGAATCTACTTCTTAATAAGTAGGATCTTAATAGGGTGTTTAAAACCAATGTGAAAACACCTGTTGGGGGAAGGGAGCCAAGTGTTCCAGCTTTCTATATTACAGTCAGATTTAAAGGCACCTGTGAATGGTAACGTGGCGTCCTTGCTTGCGAGGCTCCTGATGCACAGCTGCCCTTTCTTATGCAAATTGGGCTGCTCTTTGTGGAAGCGGCCAGTGCCTGCTGTTAGTTGTCTTTTGGGGATGGGATGAGTTCACAATGGGAAGACCAAGGAGGACATTTAAAGTGAAGAAAATATTAAAGGACTCAAGTTTTAGGGTAAGTGACTTCCCAGTAGTGGTCATCTTGCATGAGAAGGTTTTCCTCATGAGATTTTTGGAGAATGGAAACTTAACCCAGCTTTTATTGCTCCGGAGAAAAAAGTCAAATGTTCCCCAGCCCTGGAGTAGGCTAAGGGCACTTTCTACGTTTTCCCACTTAAGCTCTCAGCTTCTAGGACAGATTTCCTAACTTAGAATTGTAATGAATTTTTTAAAATTGTATTCTTTCACTGAGAAATGGGATATGCTGACTGAAGTATGGAAACTTCTAGACCCTGAATATGAAACGCGAAGAAAGCTCTACCTATGGTAATGCCTGAGGAAATTACGGTTCTTCTATCGTAAAAGAGAGGGAGAGGCTTGTTTGAATTAGCGAAAAGTTAGTAGTATAATCACATTTTTAAAAATGGTGGAAGCTCTTCTCTTCAGTGTGATTGGAGCTGGTACTTGGCTAAAAAAAAGGAAACAATTTAAAAATAAAATGACATTAATTAAAACATTTACATCAACTTAAAATATATCATTGTATATTTTTTCCAGTTTTTGGCTGTATAGCCAACATCTAATGTCCTCTGGTTGGAGACTCCTTCATCTTTTTTGCATAAACTACACCCACAAGATACATATTATTTTAATATTATTTTTAGGGCCTAGTTTTCCAGGTTTGTCTTCTGTAGCAATCTGAATTCAGAATACTAGATTTTCACATTTTTAACCTTTTTTAGAACTGTCTTGTTGGTTACTTGATAGCTTTTTATTTTTGCAACTTGTCATTTTCAAGTTTTTTAGTAATCATTTGACTTTGTTTTCCTGGTGAAGATAACTCTTAATGCTCCTTCTTCATCCAATTATGTTATATTGAAGTCATAAATTTACAATGGTGAGCACAACTGGCATTAACTGGCTTGGGAATAAACACAAAGACTTGAGTAAGAACACATCTCAGCTGGGAGGGCAGAAGTTCATGGGCATGCCAAGAGAGCTTACTAGCTGGAGGCATTCCCTGTGGCGAGGGTATCTGTCAGCATCTGTTAGAAAGGACTGGAGAATGATGGTTAATCTATGCGTTGGTTAAAGGGCCTAACAAGATTTTCTACTATGATACATTTTTATTGGTATGCATAGTAGCAACTGCTAAAGAAGATTTTTGTAAAACGTTTTCTAGTACAGGTTCGGCAGAACTTGCCTTAATGAACTGCCAGTGTTTACTTATAATCAGCAGACTCTGTCTGCAAACATAATTGGTGTTCTGAAGTATTTTTTTCCAACAGTCTAGTTTACACTTTGGTACTATAATTGATTTGTTCATCAGACTCTTTTTTTTTTGGATGGGAAGAGATAATGTTATCATCTACTCATAGAGTTATCACAATTTTTAAATTAATGACTTGGGAATTTAATGAGCTCTTTCATTTGTACATGCTAGAAATACTAAATATCTCTGTTAAGGTTTTTAGTTTTTTGTTTTGAATACTGGTAGTAATAAAGTATGATATGCCAAGAATAGTTTTAAAAAGAAAATAAATAGATATTGCTCTTATTGGTATTGTTGATATATTTGGAAAATTTTAGAGCTGAGAGAGAGAAGCATTCCTGTGAATGTGTGTAAATACATGTAAATACACACAGGCAAAGAGAGACACAGAAAGAGGCAGAGACAGAGAAGGAAAGAGATAGGCAAAGAAAGAAGTTGTTACAGGGAGATAGAGTTATGGATTATGTGTCAGTGTGTGTATGAACACACACAGAAACAGATGGAAGCAGATAACTATAAGATAAACCAAGAGAGACGGAAACATCCAGAGAGGTGGAGGAAGGGCCACCACAGCAATGTTGCTCAAGATGAGTTCCATGTCTGCCCTTAACAGAACAGTAGGGTACACAAGACGTGGAGGTCAGAGGCCTTGGGGAAGCAGGACAGAAAAATAGGGTCAGGTCCCACCAGGAGACACAGTATCATAATAGGCAATATCAGATATATGAGTAGGTCACAACCTGGGCATTAATTAGGTGGCTCTGTACGCTTGCTGATATTTGTTAAATGTGTTTTTCAGCTCTAAATGGTTATAATTTTTTTTTTTTTTTTTTTTGTCTGCAGAAAGGTACTGAAGGAAATCTCTGTTGGAGAACTAAATCCGAATGAAACTGTGCAGGCCAGTTTGGAAGCCCAGCTCCTCTCCAAGCTCGACCACCCAGCCATTGTCAAGTTCCATGCAAGTTTTGTGGAGCAAGATAACTTCTGCATTATCACGGAGTACTGTGAGGTGAGACTCTCCTTTTCTCTTGAAAGTCTTTATAAAAACATGTTGCATGGTGAAAAGCCTTCTGTAAAGAGATCTTAAAAGTGTAAGTATCAAACCATAAATGGAACTATAAAGACCTGGATACCATGTCTTGCAGCTAAGAATGATTAGATAACTGACAAAAGTTGTTTCTAAGGAAAGGTTTTCCTTCCGCTGGCAAACTAAGTAAAAACGAATATATTTTAAGGAGGAGGCCAGGGGTGGTGGCTCACACTTGTAATCCCAGCACTTTGGGAGGTCAAAGTGAGAGAATTCCTAGTCCAGGAGTTCAGGACCAGCCTGGGAAACATAGTGAGACCCCTATCTCTACAAAAAAGTTTTTTTAAAAAATAGCAGGAAGTGGTTCCATGAGCCTGTAGTCTCAGCTGGCCGAGAGACTGAGGCAAGAGGATTGCTTGAGCCTAGCAGTTCAAGGCTTCAGTGAACTGTGATTATGCCATCGTGCTCCAGCCTGGGCAGTGAGTAAGACCCTATCTCTAAGAAAAAGCAAAAAAAGGAGAAATTGCTGCCGAAGAATGCTTCAACAATTTTTTGATAGAGGGAGGGGCAAACCTAGATTGGTCTGATGCTTGGATGGACATTTAAATGCTCTAATAGATGCTTGGTTAGAGTAGAGGTACATGTCCTGAGTTTCTGGATTCTAGCTCTATGGTTTAATTTCTTCAGTGGAAGTTTAGAAATGGAAATAGGGCTTTTCCCCCCCAGAAGTATTCCTCATATTTATCAATTTGTGGTTTACAGCTTCAGGTATTTACAATTTTTTTCAACAACTGTGTTATATCCAAGTAATAGCTATGTATTTTACTGAGTCCCAAGAGAGTGTGAAGCTGCTTGGAAAGGTAAGAGAGTGAAAATGGACAATATGTAGCTGCAGTGTGGATCTGTTTGTTTACTCCTGAGAGGTTATAGAGAGGGGATTGACAGAGGTTGGGTCAGGTAGAGAATAACCAAAGATAACTATGCTCAAAAAGTATCTCACAGAATATTGTGGAAGTTACGGTTAGCCAAATGCACCTTGGGAGAATTTGGCACTGTTCATACTTCAGGATGAATTTAGTCAGCTCATTGCTTGGATGTTGCTGGAGCCCAAAAGACATGATGCTCGGGAGGAAAAAAGATGCGCTTTAGGGTAGAAGGCAGTCCTGTTTGGGTCAGAAACTTTGGACAACTAGAGCTAACTTGAATGTGCCATTTGTTTGAGAGAGAGAAAAGAAGACACAGGAGAAAGAAAAGAAGCTCAGAAGGAAAAGGAATAGCAGCAAAAACAACCTTGCCTGCTCTACACGTTAAGTGATGTATCACCCCAAATGAAACTAACGGCCAAGTTAAAATATCTGAACAAGTTTGAAAGATTCCATGTCTTGGCCATTCCCGTGCAGGTCAGCCTCAGCCTTGCTGGGTATTTTCCCATCTATGTCTTGACCCTGCTCTGCTTGCAGGAAAGGGGATGGGGCAGAGGGTGAGTGGAGAAAACTGGTTCGTTTGGGTATCTGCTTGTCCTTCATCCAATGGATTGTTGAGAAAATCAGTAAGATGATGACAGGTGCGATCAGTGATACTGAATAGTTACTCTGGCAAATACGTCACCAATTCACGCAAAACTGCAGATACTTGCATATGCATATTTTGGATACTATGATCCACCTGCTATCGTTTGATCATATTTCTTCTTCAGCCTCCTTTAGTTAATCAACTGTATGGTTTTAGAAACAACTGACTCCTACTGCTTATAACTATTACTGCTACCTCTACTGCTGCTTTTAGGACATTGACTTTTCCAAAGACTCTTTCCAAATCTTAGAATATTTTGAACTGCAGTCCGCACTATTCCATAGGACGTTCTGTGCTGATGGCAATGGGCTATAGTGCTGTCTAATATAGTAGCCACTAGTCATATACATGGCTCTTCAGCACTTGAAGTGTGGATAATGCAATTGAGGATCTGGATTTTAAATTTTCTTTAAATTTAATTACTTTAGATTTAAATAACCATATGTGGCTTCTTGCTACCATATTAGACATACATGGTATATATTGCTATACCTTTCTTTCCCTGTATTAATTGAAAAATATTTACAATTTTAATGTAATTTTAAACTACCAGAAATGTTACAAGAATAACACAGTGAACTTCCATATGCTCTTTATCCAGATTCCCCAGTTGTTATTTTTCCACATTTGCTTTATCTATCTACATTTTTTAATGAACCATTTGAGAATAAGTTTCAGATTTGATGCCTTTTGATGTCCTAAATATAATACAGCTGTGAGTATTTTCTAAGACCAAGGACATTCTTTTACATAACCATAGTACAGTAATCAAAGTCAGGAAACCAACACTGATAGAATCCTAGTATGTAACCCAGTGGTTCTCAAAGTGTGACCCCAGAGCAGTACTATCAGCGTCTCTAGGGAACTTCTGGAAATAAGAATTATTTGCCTCTACCTCAGCCACATTGAATCAGAAGTTCTGGGGGTGGGGTTCTGGCAATCTGTGTTTTGATAAGCCTGCCAAATGAGCCTGAAGCATGCTGAATTTTGAGAATCAGTCTTCTAATTCACAGTCTATATTGTCTGAATTACGTCCTTCGAAAGGGCAGTTCTATAAGATTTTTGTTGTTGTCGCACACAATCTCATCCAGAATCATCTGTGTTAAATTTTAAATGATGGGTAGTTTCAGTGGGCTGAGCCGCTCTCCCGGGAGGGGCTGTTGCCATGGTGATGGCTGGCAGTGCTGAGAGACAGCTGTGGGGCCGCCTGGGCTCTGTGTGCCGCTGAGCTGGCAGGTTGCCACTTCCCTGACTCCTGAGGAATGATTTGCACAGATTGCTCCGTTCTTGTTAACAGAGATATTTCTCATCTTCAGACTCAAATTTACTCTTAACTTGCACAGGGCTGGTGTTATCTTCCTTTTATTAAGGTAAAATAATAGTATAGGAAATGGCAGGTGACCAAAATTGCACCTCATAGAAAAATGCTGTCACCACCATTTAAATGGCTGATCTCTTTATCTCCAAGTTCCCTTTTCTATTATTTAATTTGGGGCCTTTCAAGACCGAAATACATAAATGCATTAGTGAGTCCTCTGCATCAACTACCCAACCCTTTGGACACATACATTAGATTATGGGTGTAAAACAGCAGACAACTGAACTCTCATAATTTCTGGTCAAGATTTAACCAAATCTTTGATGGGGAATAGTTCCAAAACTACCAGAATGGCAGAATATTTCAAATATTGATGTCTTCTGTTCTCCTTCGCGTAGGAAGGAAATGGAGCTGCTGCCCATCTGCCACATTTTCACACCTTTTCATCTTTGCTTAGGCCATATCCTCTGAGAATGCCCTTCTTCCTACTCCCACATCTTCAAATCTTACCCTGACTCCTCAAATTACTGGCCATTGCCAGAACATCAGGAGTGTGCCTACACCTGGCTCAGGGGTGATATAATACATATCCTGAAAAAGTGACTGCAGGATACCCTCAAGCTGTGAGGACCAGGAGAAAACAGCAATCTCCAGTAACACCAAACACAACTTCTCTCTGCTTTTCCACCTTCAAGTCTGGGGTAGGATACCTCCTTCCCCAGTCATATTTACTGCCACCTCCTCTCCCATAATCAAAGGTTCCAATAAACAAGGTTCCTTTCCCATAAACAAAGACTCTCATAATTTCCTGGCTAGAAATCACTCCCCACCCCAATCCCAGTCCCCCAACTCTCATAGCATCTTTATCTCTCATGGTATAAACCACAGTTTACATCATATGAACCATGTCAGACTCGCAGCGTGTGGGATTGATCTTTTTTTGATTCATTTTTCTATCACATCATGGACCCAAATAGTGAACCACAAAGAAGTTAGCACTCAAGACATTTTTTAAATGAATTATTTACCTTTTGCTTCCAGCTGCCTCCCACCTCATTTCTGTCAGACACTGATGGTAATGATAAAATATTGGATCATTCCACCTGTTGTATATGTTAGAAGTATTTTGTCCTACCTTACTGTGCTGATATACCTAACGATGTGCTGTACTGGAGACCTGTGAGATCTGGCCGGAAAACCTTCCATTTGGGTAAAGACAAGTCATCTCCAGAAACCTAGGCATTAAATGAGTAGACACACTAGAGAACAGGTGAGATCACATATGTTCAGAAGAGGCTGGCGGTAGTGGTGGCAGTGCAGAGAACAGATGATAACAGGGGAAAAAGGCACAAAATGTTGCACTTGTCTTTTTCTGCTTGGTGATATTAATATAGGTAAACAAAGATTTTATTAATATAATGCTAGTTCTTAACATTGGCTGCATCTTAGAATCACCTGGAGAGCCATCAGAAATCCTGAGGCCTGAGGCCCACCTCTAGAAAGTCTGATTTAGCTGATCCTTGGGAATGGCTTAGGCATAATATTGTTTTTTTTTTTTTTTTTTTAATCTGTAGGCTAGGAGCCCAAGCTGATGTTTATTCATTCATTTGGTAGTGCGAGAAACTCACAACTGTGGGCTAAATCTAGCCCGTAGACCTAAATCTATGTTTTTCTTAACCTTCACAATATTTAAAAATCAGAGCACTTCACGTAAGTCTACATTTTCAGCTTCTTTAGCAGGAATGCTCCTTCAAAGGGTATGTGCATCCCTGTTCCCACAGCCCCCAGCATTCCTTGTCCCTTAGCTGCCTGGCTTCTCTAGGCACCTGAGTTCATGATCCTGGATTAGAAGCTACAGAGGAGACTATGCTGGTTCCCTCAACTAAGGTATGGGACTACTGCTCTCTCCTCTCAGCAGCTGACGTCCCGGAGATCAGTTTCCTTTCTGGGAGGGACTCCTCATTTAGGGGGGGTGCAGAAGACCTGCAGACATGCATCAACACTGGTCTTTGAGGCATTTCAGCTCCTGACAATTAATTGATTGAGCCCCACCTTGACCAGACCTGTCTCTTCTTGGTTTTCGGCTCTTCAGCCAGTGCTGACTCCAGCTCTTTCCTCCTTGGGATGCTGCTGCCTCCTCCTCTTACCTATGCTGCTTGAGCCAGTGCGTGCTCTGCTCTCTGCTTCCCTAGCCCTGCCCTCCTCCTCATCCCTTACATCCAAGATCTGCTCCTCCTCTTGATGCTGCCACCTTTTCTTCTTGCCTCTCCTGCTTCTTCCATCACTACATGCTCTGCTCTCTGCTTCCCTGGTCCCACCACCTGAAACAGTTTCCTCACCTCCATCCTCTAGGTTCAAGTCCTCCTCCTCCTGTTGCTGCCTCGTCTTTCTTTGGCTGCATGGGTGAGTGTACGCCCTGCTCTTTACCTTCTTTGTCCTGACGCTGCCTGCGGCCTCCTTGCTTTTTCCTCTTTCCTCCAAGACCCTCATTTTCTACTCTTTATGGTGCCACGTCTTCCTTTTCTTCCTTTTCCTGAGGGACGGATTGGTTTTCTCTCTGCTATTCAATTCCCCAAGCCCATTTTTTCCTGCAGTGTCCTCCTCCCCTCCTCCCTCCTCCTTTCTTCTTCTTCTTCTTCTTTCTTCTTTTCTTTCTTCTTCTTTCTTTCTTCTTCTTCTTCTTCCCTTCAGTTGTACCCTCTCTCTTTCCTCTGAGACCTTTGCTTCTTGATGTCACCTTTTCTTCTTCTTGCTGTTTTTGATGCTTTGGTCAGTGTGTTCTGGGTGCTTCTCATCTGCATCATTCCGTTCAGATGCTGTAACTTCTTCCTCCTTTTCTGCTTCCTTTTCTTTTTCCTTTTATGGGGGAGGCTTGCTCTCTGACTGTGGTTGAGGGGCCCCAGGGTCCTGGGGAACCAGGAAGGCCTGCTCCTAGGTTTCTAGGTGAGCAAGCTTGGCCTTCATCGTGATCCCAAGATGGTCAACCTTGTGTGCTGTTCGCCCTTCACAGGCTTGTGGCAGCTTCAGTCAGAATCTTTGGGGACTTGGGACCCTGGTTGTCATCATCACTGCAGCTCTCCAATTATCTGTGGCTTCTCTCCACCTGAAGTCAACATGGCCACCTTCACAAATTTCTGATACAGCAAGTTGGGCTTGGGATGATTATAACGGGTGGTCTTCTTAGAAAGGCTCCTTATCTGTACTCCATCCTGTCCAGTTTCCACTACCAAGTTGGCCACAGTCTTGTTGAAGAGCTCATTCCACCAGTGGTTTGTGAACTCCTTGGCAGGGTCATGTCCCACCCCATGAGTGTCTTGCTTTAGCGTCACTCTGAGAGCCTGGGTGATACCATTCTCCTTCCGGCTGAGGCCTTTGCCTTGATTCCATCCATGCTTTAGCAGCTGCTCCTTGGTAAACCTCATCCCATGACTCTTGACCTCTCGGGTGACATTCATGGTGAGAAAAAGTCTCTATCCTCAGATTCTCACCAGACCCCTTCATTGCGGGGTCCTCTCCGTGAAAACATGTGCCAAATCTGACTGGTGTGCCACCATCTTCCTGGAAATGCCATTTTCGCATCAGCATTTTTTGAGAGTTTTCCAGGTGATTCTAAAATGCAGCCAGGGCTGAGAATGGCAAAATAAATAATAAAAAATTTTAAAAATGAGAGAATAGTGTGGAAACAGACAAAATCATACAGGAAAAATGTATCAGTATTGATGGAGCGCTAAGCAATGATGAGGCCCATACCTGAGAACAGGAAAGTCTGGCCCTGTAGTGGGTGTAGTTTTATGATCAAGCCATTTAGTCTGTTGCTCTTATTCATGAAAATGGCCCAACTTGTTCTCTTTGCTCCCCAAGCAGTCTTCTGATCCTAATTTAGCTTTCCATATATGCCTCCTGTAATAGGAAAGACTATACTGGCTAACCTGAGATGAACTTCCTAATGCCTTGGCAGTTCTAGCTCCCATTGTATATGAATACATTGGGAGTCTGCATTATTAATTGATGCCTTATGAGCTTGAAGTTCACAAAGGCGATTGTAATCAAGGGTCTTTCCAAAAGCCATTACTGAGCCCCAGATCCGTGTCAGATACAATTATAGTCATTGTGTGGCTTAACAGATAATATGATAATATTTAATGAACTTGTCAGGTAGGATTAATGAGTCATTTATATCAGTTGCTAAAATACAAGGAGGAATGTGGTACGTGTTATGGGAAGGGTGTGGTTGAAGTGCTGTGGGAGTGATAAGAGAGAGATGAGACTTCCAACCAGGAGAACCATGGAGGGGCTGGCATTCTATTTGAATTTGTAGTATAGGAAAGATGTGGCCAAGAAGAATAGAAGAAGGACATTTCAGCTAAAGGGAATGATGTGATAAAAGGCTCAGAGATAGAAAAGCAGGGGATGTGATTTAGGAACCTAATACTTCACCTTTAATTGTAATATGTTTGCAGTTAAATACCTTCCCTAATGTTAACAACTTATATAATCATAGTATAATTATCAAAACCAGAAAATTAATATTTTACTAGTTTTCCCTTTAATGCCTTTGGTCTATACTAGGATCCAGTGCAGGATTCTACATTGCATTTAGTTGTATTTCCTTAGTCTCCTCTAATCCGTGACAATTTCCCTTTCCTGCCTTGTTTTTTATGACCTTGGCACTTTTGATGGGTACTGGTAAGTTATTTTGTAGAACGTCTCTTAGTTTGGGTTTGTCTAATGTTTTCTCATGATGAGAAATACTACAGTTGTAGTATTGTATCCTTCTCAGTACATCATATTAAGGGGTACAGGATGTTGGTATGTCTTATTACTGATGATGTTAACTTTGATCACTTGGTTAAGGTTCTGTGTTGTGGGGTTTTTCAATATGAAGTTATTATTTTTCCCTTTGAAATTGATAAATATCCTGGGTAAGATAGTTTGAGAGTTTGCTATTACTAATAGCCTGTTTATTTTCAAACCTTCACTTACTGATTGTAGTCTCTTTCAGTGGAAGTTGCCTGCAGCAATTCTTACTCTATAATCTGTCTAATTGTGATTATATATTTCTCTTATTCTTTCTATATTTACTAATTGGGATTCCCCCTGTAAGGAAGAGCTGTTGCTTCTCCTCCATTCATGTATTTTTCCAATGATTTATTTATATTAGTATGAACTCATAGATTTTAAAATATATGGGTTACCAGCCAGTACCATCACTATTTATTTTGTTGCTCAAATTGTTCCAACCTGGCTAATGGGGCTCCTTCATGTTGGCTCCTGTGTCTTTTTACATGCCTGTATCCTTTTTTGAGGAGAAGTAAATTCTTGCATATTAATGCCATTTTACAGATGAAGAAACGGGACCCCAGAGAGTGGAGTGATTTTTCTGACTGTTACATCCAGGGCAGAACTAGGACCGGGGGTATTAGGATAGCTGCTCCTTTTCTTGGCTTATTTTCAATTATTTTCTGTGTCTTTATCCATCTCTATTTCTATAATACATACATATATATATATATATTTTCACAGAAATTATTTGTATACAAATACAAATTTTAATGTAATGATATGACAATTATATTTTCTCTCAATAGAAGACTAGATAGGGTTTGAAATAATGGAAAGTGTATAGACTTTGGCATCTTCTGATCAAACCTTTGTCTATTTTCTTCAGCAACTTATTTATTTCTCTGGCCCTTTTTCTTTAAGAGACTATAACAACATCTATTTTGTTAGGTGTTTATAGGGATTTGAAATAATGAATGTTGAAAAAGTGACTATCAGAGCTTTTCTCTTAGTAGAGTCTCAATAATGAAAGTTATTATTTCAACTGTTCATTATTTCATTGTTACTCACCTTCTTTTCCTCCCTCCAGCTATTTTCTAGAAGGCAAGCTAGTTTTTACCTCTGAGTGTTTGGCATGCAGCCTTTAGTATGAAGATTCATGCCAAAAGGAGGAAATATACAAATTCTTAAATGCTAATAGGCCTGATAGTAACTTTAAGGCAAGTACTTTCCAATCTGATTGTACTGTAAAACAAAACATTTGAAATTTCGTCATATGTTTCTTGTTTATGCAAAAGCATTTAAATAAACCAAGTAAACTGATTGAGTTTTGCAATTTTGAATCTCTAGAGTGTGTCAGTGGACTATGACAAGTGAATTTGGCAATGACATGCAGCTACCAGGCTTCCTAGTTCTCAACAGGTCCTTATAGAACTTCATATTGGGTACGTTGTGTCTAGTATTAGAGACAAACCCTTTTCTGTCCTTCAAAGTTGCTGTTCATAGTTCTGAAGCCTGTTTGGGACCACCACCACCCAGAATTGGTTATTTATAGATGAGGGACAGCCCTGGAATATTGGCTATTGTGACATTGATTGGTGACCATCCTTCCTAATGTGAGCTCAAATCGGGCATCCACACATTGGGGCTGTCCACACATCAGGACTGTCTTTAGTGGTTTGCATTGCTGGGATTGCTGCTGATTGAAGGAACTCAGTATTGTTTTCAGAGTGATGAGTCCCATCAGGGCCCTCTGGTTTTCCTGGGCAGCTCCATTGAGGAGTAGGTAGGCCTCCCTGAATTTATCCTGTGTCAAATTCTGTGGGTCTAGATTTTGTTCTGTTGGGGAAGGCTATAAACAGTATGAGTGTCTAATGTTTTTATGTACTGAAACTGATCTATTTGTGATTTTTATAAGTATCAAAATTTATCCTGTGTCAATTTGGTGGGACTAGATTTTGTTCTGTTGGGGGAAGGCTGTAAATAGTATGAGTGTCTAATGCTTTTGTATACTGAAACTGATCCATTTGTGATTTTTGTAAGTATCAAAATTCAAGTTATTTAGTTTGTTTCATTTACTTTCTTTTTTAAACTATGAAATATTTTGACCTCTTAACAAAGAACAATACAAAATAAGGCCACTGATTTTTACCTAAAATTGTTAAAGGTAACAATTGAAAAGCAAAACTAGTTTCGTTTAGAAGAAATACGCTATGCAACAATCTTCCATGTTCTTCACATGTACCCCCAAACCTAAAATGCAATAAAAAAAAAAAAAAAGAAGAAATACACTAATGCACTAAGAGAAAGCAATCTGCAAACCCAGTAGAATTTATGAAATTTGGGGTAAGGCTTTGGCTGTCATATGAATTTATACAAATATAAACGTTTAAACATAAAATCACACTAATTTATTTCAAATAGTTAATTTTTTAAAAAACCCCATGCTTTATAATAAAAGCATTATTTCACATCACTTAAGAATAAGTTCTGCCATTTTATTCTTATTAATCTACATTTACCTCAGCAAAAAGAACACTAACTCTAAAAGAATTTAAAAAAAAATAGTAAACTCAAGATGTTCATTTATATTATTAGAAATGAACATCATAATACTACATGGCGTTCTTCAGTGCCTATTTAGAAGCTGTTTTTTTTTTCTTGTTTGCTTTTAAGAGCATAGTGTGGCTTGACATTTCCCCCCCTTTTTATGCAGTCTATTAAAGTGTGCTTCCAAAGAAAATGTTCTCAGGTTGTACAATATAATGACAAAGGATCTTCTCCCCCACTGCCTTCACCTCCATTTACTGGTATTCTCCTAGGTAATGAAAAAGGCTTTCAAAAACATGTTATTGTAAAATGATTCTTACTCAACCCTGCCTTTTCCAAGTACATCTTTTGCCTTTGGAGTTGTTGAAACTATTAGACAAAATGTTTCCACTGGCAGGCTAAATATTAAGTACATGGCCTGTTTATATTATTGCCTAGCATCATTCCTCAAAGACTGGTCTGTGGAGCACCCGTCCTAGAGTCACGAAGAATGCTTGTTAAAAAGACAGGTTCAGATTCCTTGGGCCTGTCTGGATTTACTGAGCCAGAGTTATTGTTGATAATATCTAGGGATATGCATTTTAAACAAACAACTTAGAAGATTCTGATGCATAAAATTTGATGTCCATTGGAAGGATGCTTATTTAATGGAGATATGGTAAGGTATGAACAGCAGCATTTAAATATGTCAATCCAGTTAATAAGGGAAGCTTTTTCATTTTATTATTTTATTTATTTATTTTTGCGATGGAGTCTTTCTCTGTTGCCCAGGTTTGAGGGCAATGGTGGGATCTTGGCTCTCTGTAACCTCCGCCTCTTAGGTTCAAGCCATCCTCCCACTTCAGACTCCTGAGTAGCTGAGATTATAGGAGTGTGCCACCACGCCCAGCGAATTTTTGTATTTTTAGTAGAGACAGGGTTTCACCATGTTGGCCAGGCTGGTCTCAAACTCCTGACCTCAAGTGATCCACCCGCCTCAGCCTCCCAAAATGTTGGGATTACAGCTGTGAGTCACTGTGCCCAACCTGCATTTATTGAGTTGGAATTATGGACGATAATGTCTAGAGATATGCATTTTAAACAAGCAACTTGGAAAATCCTGATGCATAAAATTTAAGGTCCACTGGAAGAATGCTTTTTTAAAGGAGATACGGTAGGCTATGAGGGAACAGCATTTTAAGTCATCAATCCAGTGAATTAATAAGGGAAGCTTTTTCATTTTAAAGTAAGAAGTAGGACAGAATAATTTTTGAAGCTCCTTCTAGCCTTAAACATTGCAGGGATTTGTTTTTGTTTTTGTTTTAAATTCAGGCTTCTGAGAATGCTCTTCTTTTGTCTTTTAAGGCTGTAAGTACTTTTATTGCCAATCTTAATACAAGGATTAATTTTTTAAATCAAATTCTTTTAGGATTTAAAATTTTATAATAACAAAGGTGGGGTTGAGGACACTGCATTTGGGTTGTTCTTTATTTTTTTAAGGTCTTGGCATTTCAAAGTCAATCTGTTGTTGGCTAACAGGATGGGGAAAGGAGGAGATACTATTAATGCATCAAATGTTACAGTTTGGGTTACCAGGTTTCAAAACCTTAGAAATTAACATCAAGTCTTTTATTGCAACCTTCAAGGAATGATCTTAGTAAAGGAAAACATCTTTTGATAGCTGTATAGACTTAGGGCAATATTAATTTTGGGTCAGTTAAAGTCAATATATTTTTCATGAAAGTTATTCTAGCAATGAAAGTCACTGTTAAATATTTCTCAAAGACCAAGTTAAGAAAGCATAATATACTTACAGATATTGTAATAAGAATTTCTTAGACCAAGGGATTACATTTCATCAGAAACATTTGCTTTTTACTTGAAAGACAGTTTAGAGAATGAAAGTAATGCTTTTCATATTGCTGAGTTACAATCAAACTACAAAAAGCTGTATTTATTTCTTTGTTGTATCAAATCATAATTTGTGTCTAAATCTTTGACTTTGTCTATCATAATTAAATTCTTAGAAAAATCAGAGGTGTTTTGTGTGTGTGTGTTTTGATGTTGGGATTTCATTCTGTCACCAGGCTAGAGTACAGTGGTACAGTCATAACTCCTGCAGCCTCAATCTCCTGATCTCTAATGCTCTTCCTACCCCAGCCTCCCAAGCAGCTGAGAATGCAGGCATGACACCAGGCTGGGCTAATTAAAAATTTTTTTTTTAGAGATGGGATCTTGCGATGTTGCCCAGGCTGGTTTCAAGCTCCTGGCCTTAAGCAATTATCCTACACAGCCACCTTAGTTACTGGGATTACATGTGTGAATGACTGCATCTGGCTGTGTTTATTAAAGAACACAGTAAATGCAAAACAAGTAGTTTTTCTTGAGGATAAACATATAAAATGGCAATAGGAAGAATAACCTGAGGAACACAAGACAAAGATCTTGGATTAATCTTTCAGTGTTCTCTCTTCTTCTTGATTTCACATAGCCCTTGCTTAATGCTAAAAACAGATATCTTTCTACCCAGAAGGCAAAGGGGAGTTTGGCTATTTCCTTTGGACATTTCACCTTGAGGCCTGTTATTGAAGGCCCTATTCCGGTTTTTCCTTCAATAATCTAAATATACATTTATGTGATTATAAGAAATCAGGCAGGTAATATATCAATGTAGGAAACAGACACACAACTTTACCACCTCTGTTGTTCTCTGTCTCTCTTTCTACTTCAAAGAATGTAAGAAGGTGATTGTTGGACCAACAATAAATGTCATTCAGAGAGTGTGCTTCCATATGGCAGGATAACACGGAAAACATAATATATGCTCATTCACAAAAAAAGAAGTTGATACAAAAGATATAGAATTTAATATTTAACACAGTTTAAAAATGATAATAGGATATGAAAAGCAGTGTTGCAGTTTGGGATAAATTCTTGTAAGGATTGCTATGTTAATGCACTGATGTCTCCAAATTTTAGTATTACAATTGTTAAAAAATTTAGATAAATTAAATTTACCAAATTTTATTTGAGCACACACACACAAAAATTTCTTGAATCGGGCAAACCTCGGAACTAGAAGTTCACAGAGCTCTTTCTGCCCAGCAACCTGAGCAATGAGCTTTTATAGGATGGACAAAAAAGCAAAGTAGAGAAATCATTCTATTAGCTACAGCTAGGCATTTGCCTTATTTAGGCATGGTGTCATGATTTGGCTCCCTGTGATTGGCTGAAACTCAGCTATTTGTTAAATGCTTCCATTTGTTTAAATACTACATTAGGTTGAGGTTTGCTGCACTGGAATGCAAGGTATGGAGGCAGCTTTAGGCCCAATTTTTTTTTTTTTTTTTTACAAAATAATATATATATATTTTTATTATACTTTAGGTTCTAGGGTACATGTGCAGATCATGCGGGATTGTTGCCTGGCAAGGTGGTTTGCTGCCTCCATCCCCCCCGTCACCTATATCTGGCATTTCTCCCCATGTTATCCCTCCCTAGCCTCCCCCACACCCTGCTGTCCCTCCCCTAGCCCCCCCCCACAACAGACCCCAGTGTGTGATGCTCGCCTCCCTGTGTCCACATGTTCTCATTGTTCAACACCCGCCTATGAGTGAGAACACGTGGTGTTTGATTTTCTGTTCTTGTGTCAGTTTGCTGAGAATGATGGTTTCCAGATTCATCCATGTCCCTACAAAGGACACGAACTCATCATTTTTTGTGACTGCATAGTATTCCATGGGGTATATGTGCCACATTTTCCTTGTCCAATCTATCATTGATGGGCATTTGGGTTTGTTCCGGTCTTTGCTATTGTAATCCGTGCCGCAATGAACATACATGTACATGTGTCTTTATAATAGAACGATTTATAATCCTTTGGGTATATACCCAGTAATGGGATTGCTGAGTCAAATGGAATTTTATTTCTAGGTTCTTGAGGAAGCACCACACTGTCTTCCACAATGGTTGAACTAATTTACACTCCCACCAACGGTGTAAAAATGTTCCTATTTCTCCACATCCTCTCCAGCATCTGTTCTCTCTAGATTTTTTGATCACCATTCTAACTGGTATGAGATGGTCTCTCAATGTGGTTTTGATTTGCATTTCTGTAATGACCAGTGATGAGCATTTTTTCACATGTTTGTTCAGGCCAAATTTAACTTAATTTAACAATTTCCTCCTTTTAGTCAGTCTCTCAAAATTGGGCATTGATGCCACTCTCTGTCACCATTGTCATGGACTTCTTTGGTCTTGGTATGAAATACATAATTCACAGCATCAGGCTAGTTGAATGATTCCTTATGTTCTCTTTGTGTGTTTGTTATTTTAACGGTAGTGAGACCATTTGATGTACAACAGATGGCTGCATATGAGCATATAAGACGCTTGAGAGAATATAGCACACCAGGGGGACTATTGTGATGGTTATCAGGAGGATAATACTAAGACAGTAAGTGTATTCCTTTAACAGAGGCCACCATGAACCAAAACAATTGGAATAAAATCTATCAAAAAATGAGCCAGAAGAAGAATCTACTTGTTTTAACCAAGTAGCTTGTTTGTTGATTTTTTTTAAAACTAAGTTTCTACCATATCAGACATATTTATCAAAGTGCATCATGAGGTATTAGCATACACGTTCCCTGTTCAGCCAACAGGTAATCCAAAGCAGTCTAAAACAATGTTAGCAAGATAATTTGTGAAGGATTCTGGGCAATGATACCCTTTTCAGTAGAGTTAGCTATGGTAGCTAATATTTGAGACAAAATTCTAATTATAACTCTATATACATTTATGCCAAGCCAAGGAAGAAATGTTCAACAAAAGATACCCATTTAGAGCAATTTAAGCCTGCGGGGAAATTCCTCTTTATTATTTATTTATTTATTTTTTGGAGATGGAGTCTTGCTTTGTAGCTCAGGCTGAAGTGCATGGCGTGATCCTGGCTCACTGCAACCTCCGCCTCCCGGGTCCCAGTTCAAGCAATTCTCCTACCTCAGCCTCTCAAGTAGCTGAGATTATAGGCCCGAGCCACCATGCCCAGCTAATTTTTGTATTTTTTAGTAGAGACGGGGTTTCACCATGTTGGCCAGTCTGGTCTTGAACTCCTGACCTCATGATTCACCTGCCTTGGCCTCCCAAAGTGCTGGGATTACAGGTGTGAGCCACTGCGCCGGCCTATTGTTTTTATTTTTAAATGTGGAACACTTCATGAATTTGCATGGTCATTTTTGCATAGAGGCCATTCTAGCCTCCTCTGTATTGTTCCAGTTTTAGTATATGTGCTGCCAAAGCAAGCACAATTTCTCAGTCCATGGCACAAATTAAGAGATATAGATCAGTGTTCAGTTTCCAGTTGCTTATGAAGTGACTGGTGCTTTTAGAATCTCTAATCCACATTGGTCCCTTATTTTCCACTTGAGACAAGGAGTTGTCTACACATATGGTTGATCATTAAATCCTCCACAGATAAAAATATATCCTGGAGGGGCACAGGGTTTCTTGTGTGATACCTTGTGTGTTACAAATCACCACTTGAGAAGCACTGGTAATATTTATCCAAGGGTCCATTATTGAAGGATTGTATGTTAGATGACTTCTGAAAATTAAGGGATTAGGGTTACAAAGTTGTCAACAAACAGTTAAGTTATCTTTCTTTTGGTTTTCTTAGTTTCTGGCATAATTTAACTGCAAAACTCTTAATATAGGTTTTTCCTACTATTAAACAAGAGTCTGAATATATGAATCTAAAAACCTAATCCTATGGGAAGGACCAGATGTGCAATTTGAACAAATAGTCACACTTGGAATATTAGTGAAATTTGTTACAGGGTGAGCTAGAATATCTCTAAGACCACATAGGGATTTAGGTTTAACATGACATAGTCAACATTCAGTTGAGTTCCCTACAAAATCTGCCAATTATGAAATCTTAATTATCACATTATCTTGCCATATATAAACTGAAAAGAAACATAAAGAGAAGAGGAAAGGGAACAAAGGTTTCATAGTGATAGAGGAGAACAGTCTTGACCTGTGATCTTGGGAAAGCTGTCCACGTCTCGGATGCCATTTGCTTCTAGAGAAAAACTTCCCCTGGTCAGCTTTACCTTGAGATCTCCAGTGGATTTACAGTCCCAAGAGTCTAGAAGGGCTCTCTGGAGTTGAGATATGGGGATCCAAGGCTTGAGGCCCTGAAATTTTGCTGTAGTGTGGGTGGTGGGAAGAACTTGGTATAGTCCCTTTCAGTGGGGCTCAAGGGCAGTCTTTCTCTGGTGTTGCTTCCAAAGGACCCATTCAATGGATTCTAGATCATGAAAGGTCTAGTTGTCACCAGCTGGTGGGTCACAAAGGGTTTCTTTTAACTGGTAAAAATATACTTTAGCATAATGCATTAAAATCTTGCAATATTGAGTCATGTCAGAAGTTACAAAAGTGTGTAATTTGTGAGATTCTATTATTAGGGCCATATACCTCCAGTAACTATTTTATTTTATTTTTTAAGGAAAAAAGAGAGAAAGAAAGGAAAAAAAGAGAATAAAAGAAAGGAAAAAGAAGAAGAAAAAGAAGGGAGAGAGAACAGGAATCTTGCTCTATTGCCCAGGCTAGAATGCAGTCTAAAAATGGATATTGAAAAACTCTTTTATACTAATAATTGTGTTATACAATGCTGACAGGAAGGAATAAGGGAGGAAAATAACAAACAGCCAACCAATATTTCATTTAAACCTATGAAATGCTATGCAATTGCTGGGGAGTGATTTACTCCCAACCATGTGATCACTTTTAGAATAGATGTGATATGTTACTGAAGAAAATGTATGTTTTGTGGATTTGGAGTAAAGAGTTCTGTAAATGTTTATTAAGTTTACTTGTTCGAAGTCTAAGTTCAAGTCCCAGGTAACCTTCTTAACCTTCTGTCTCATTGATCTGTCCAACATTGACAATGTAGTGTTAAAGTCTCCCACTATTATTGTGTGGGAGTCCAAGTCTCCTTGTAAGTTACCAAGAAGTTGCCCTATGTATCTGGGTGCTCCTATATTGGGTGTGCATAGACTTAGGATCATTAGCTCTTCCCATTACATTGATCCCTCTACCATTATACAATGTCCTTCTTATCTCTTTTGGTTTCTATTACTTTAAAGTCTATTTTATCAGAGATGAGAATTGCAACTCCTGCTTTTTTTTTCTCTCTCTCCATTTGGTTGGGAGATCTTCCTCCATCCCTTTATTTTGAGTCTCTGTATATCCTTGCATGTGAGATGGGTCTGGATGCAGCTTACCAATGGGTTTTTGGAATGGCTGATACTGGTTGTTCCTTTCTGTATATAGTGTTTCTTTCAGAAGCTCTTGTAAAGCAGGCCTGGTGGTAATGAAATCTCTGAGTACTTGCTTGTTTGTAAAAAATTTTATTTTCCCTTCACTTATGAAACTTAGTTTGGCTGGATATGAAATTCTGGGTTGAAAGTTCTTTTCTTTAAGGATGTTAAATATTGGCCCCCACTCTCTTCTGGCTTGTAGGGTTTCTGCTGAGAGATCTGCTGTGAGTCTGATGGGCTTCCCTTTGTGGGTAACCTGACCTTTCTCTCTGGCTGCCCTTAGTATTTTCTCCTTCATTTCAACCCTGGTGAATCTAATGATTATGTGCCTTGGGGTTGCTCTTCTTGAGGAATATCTTTGTGGTGTTCTCTGTATTACCTGGAGTTGAGTATTGTCCTGCCTTGCTAGGTTGGGAAAGTTTTCCTGGATAATATCCTGAAGAATATTTTCCAGCTTGGATTCATTCTCTTCGTCACATTCAAGTACACCTATCAAACGTAGATTAGGTCTTTTCACATAGTCCCATATTTCTTGGAGACTTTGCTCATTCCTTTTTACCCTTTTTTCTCTAATCTTGTCTTCTCGTTTTATTTCGTTAAGTTGGTCTTCGACCTCTGAAATCCTTTCTTCTGCTTGATCAATTCGACTGTTAAAACTTGTGCATACTTCACGAAGTTCTCGTATTGTGTTTTTCAGCTCCATTAATTCACTTATATTCCTCTCTAAATTGTCCATTCTCGTTAACATTTCATCAAACCTTTTTTCAAGGTTCTTAGTTTCCTTGCATTGGGCTAGAACATGTTCTTTTAGCTCACAGAAGTTTCTCATTATCCACCTTCTGAAGCCTGATTCTGTTGATTCCTCACATTCGTTCTCGATCAGGCCTTGTTCAATTGGTGACGAGGAACTGCAATCCTCTGTAGGAGGAAAGGCATTCTGATTGCGGGTGTTTTCAGCCATTTTGCGCTGGTTTCTTCCCATCTGTAAGGTATATCGTTGAGTCGAAATGAGGAAACTGAGGCCAGTATAAGAAAAGGAAAATCCGATTTATTCAGCTCCCGGGCGAGGTTCTATGGTCCAGTTAAGGGCCAGAGAAGTCACACTTAATTTTTTAGGGCAAGGGGTTTTATAAGGAGTGAAGGCATTTAATTGGATATAGGGGAGACAAAGCATAAGGCACTTGACTGGATATTGGGACCCAGGAAGAGGAGTGAAGGCAGTTATTACTGGTAGATAGGTGGGATTTTTGGTGAGTGGGCCGTCTTGGGGAAGAAGGACCTAAACAGGACAAAGAGTTATTGGGCAGGGTTTGGCATGGCTTTTTTGAAATTTTTGGGTGGGGTTTTTCAGCGGGGGCTAGGTGTTGGGTGCAGAGTGGTGACGTAATTTCCTGGTGCCGGGAGGGATGGGCGGTCCGAGCTCCCGACGAGGCAACTGGCCTTACACCATCTTTGTGGATTTATCCACCTGTCGTCTGTGTAATTGCTGACTTTCAGATTAGATCTCTGAGTGGACGTCCAGCTTGTTGGTAGTAAAGTTTTTTCTGTTTCTTAGTTTTCCTTCGGCGGACGCCCCTCCCCCACAGAGCTGGACCTTCCCGGGTTCAGCTGTACTTGCTGTGAAACTCTCAATCCTCAGCAGTTCCAATTGCTGTTTTGTGTGTGTGGGGGGCGGGGGGGGGGGAGGGGACCAGCCTTCCCTTGTGGCAACCCACTACGCAGACTAAAACAGCAGTGTTAAGATTCGTGGCGCTTTTCTGCCCGGGAATCTCCCGGTCTGGTTCCCCACTTCAGTCAGCTTTTCAGTCAGCTGAATGGGAGACTCTGCTTTCCCGGAGCTCCAAACGCCAACCAAAAGGGCACTCAGTCCCGTATACTCCGGACTGAGAACCGCCGCGCCGGGACACCTGCAAAACAGCTGCGCCGGCCAAAAGAGTCGCGCTGGCGACCCATGGGGCTCCTCCGCGAGGAATCTCTTGGTCTGTGGGCAATAAAAATTCGTCTGAAAATGTGGCATCCACTCACTCTCTGCGCTTTCAGTGGGAGCTACAATCCTGAGCTGCTGCTAATTGGCCATCTTGGATCTCTCTCACCTCCAGTAACTATTTTATAAGGGGTGAATCTGTGTTTTCCAAGGGGAGTGGATCTGACTGCCATCAATCAGTAATACCTTCGAACAAGGCATTTCAGTCCATTCAGTTAGCATTGCCTAATGCCATTGTGCTTGTAGTACCTTATTTAACTGCTTTATAACTTGTCTAGTGAAATGAGCACCTCTACCACTGGAGATTTCTCCAGGAATATTCCATAAAGCAAACACATTTCATGATAAACTTTTAGTTACTGTTATATCAGTAACCTTCCTGCATGATGGGAAAGCTTCTGTACATCCAGAAAATATTCATTGAAGGTAGGAATTGAGTGATATCCATCTGTAAGTATTCAAATGATCCAGCAGGTGCTGGAAATTTACCATCTGAGTATTTTATTGTCTTGTCAAAATTATGGGTTTGACAAATCAGTCATTGGTTATAAACCATTTTAGCAATTTTAGAACAGAGAACCTGCCAGTATTTTAAAAAATAATTTGGATTATTTCATCTCTCCTATTACGAGTTAAGGAACACAGAGCTTTTAATAATTAAAGCTTTAAGAACTCAGGAAGGACCAAGCAACTGCCCAAGCCCTCCATTAGCCCACACTTAATGCTGAATTTACATCCTTTTAAATACCAGTTGGTTTCTCAAATTCAGGCAAATAGCACTGTTTATGAAATAGATCATCATAGGTAATTTGACTTGGATGAATCTTATGGAGTTCATTCAAATTTTATATCTTAACAATTTCAGTTCTGGCTGACTTAGTATGAAAACCTGCCAAAGCATTTCCTTGGCAACCAATTAATTAATTCGTGTTCTGCTTGATGTGGGGTTAGTGGTTTTATGAACCAATCAATTTATTAGAGTTCTGGAAATTCTTATCTAATCCAATTGTATGATCTTAAGGTTATCAGAAACCTATTTTGTCAGAGTTCTTTCCATGAACCCCCTCAAAGATGAAAAATTTAGGTTTATAGTTGTTTTCAGTAGCTTTCAGGAAAGTACCAAAGTAGAACAATTAGCTGTCTTTGGATGACAAGACTTTACATGATAATGGTTAAATGTCTGATGAAAATTAATTATAATGCAATTAACAATAACATTTTGTTTCCTTTTCTGTAAGTACAGTATTTTAAAATAATTAAAATTCTGAGTGATAGTGTTCTATCAAGACTACCAAGTTTCTGGGAATTTCATATAATTTCTGGAAAGCATATTAAGTAACATACCCATGCAATGTAACTTAAAGATGGTTCAGCAACACTTATTATTTGACAATGCTTCCCATGCAATTTAACACATCAAATAAGGCTAATTAGCTTAACACCTCTCTTTTTTTTTAAGAAGAGAGGAAAAAATTCCTTTGAGAAATTCCAGAGGTCAGTTTGGAAACTTGCAAAGTTGGTTTGAGGTTGAAAGGCCTTAATTTAGTGTTTGATTTTGAGAATTTGTTAAAAAGTGTCAAAAAGTGTTAAAATACTTAATTAAAATAGGATCATAGGTCACTGGGAACAATAGTCATTTAAGCAGAGTGATAATTAAAATACTTCAAAGAAAGTTATATAGAAAATTATAGAAAAACAGCTTTTTAAATAAACAGAACTGTTTTCTTGAGTGATCTAAAACCTAAGACAACATGAAACACAGGAAATTGTCCTTTTAAAAAAATTGACTTTTATTTTTGTTACAGAGGGTACATGTGGAGGTTTGTTACATAGGTATATTGCACCCAGGTAGCGAACATAGTACCCAATAGGTAGTTTTTCAACTCACATCCCCATTCTTCCCTCCCCTGTCTAGTAGTTGGCAGTGTCTATTGCTCCTATGTTTATGTCTATGTGTGCTCAGTGTTTAGCTCCCAGTTGTAACATGTGCTATTGGGTTTTCTGTTCCCATATTGGTTTGCTTAGGATTATGGCCTCCAGCTTCATCCATGTTGCTGCAGAGGACATAATTTCATTCTCTTTTTTATGGCTGTGGAGTATTCCATGGTGTATATGTATCATATTTTCTTATCCAATCAATGATTGGTAGGCACCTAAATTGACTCCATGTCTTTGTTGTTGGGAATAGTGTGGTGATGAACATTATGCATGCATATGTCTTTTTGGTAGAATGATCTATTTTCCTTTGGGAATATTCACAGTAATGAGATTGCTGGGTTGAATGATAGCTCTGTTTTGAGCTCTTTGAGGAATCTCCAAACTGCTTTCCACAGTGGCTAAACTAATTTTCATTCTCATCAACACTAGATAAGCATTCCCTTTTCTCCACAGCCTTGCCATTCTGTGCTGTTTTTTTGACTTTTTAGAAATGGTAATTCTGACTGGTAGAAGATGGTAAATCACTGTGGTTTTAATTTGCATTTATCCGATGATTAGTGATGATGAACATTTTTTCATAGGTTTTTTTTGCCACTTGTATAACTTCTTTTGAGGCGTGCCTGTTCATGTCCTTTGCTCACTTTTTAATTTTTTTTCTTGTTGATTTGTTTAACTTCTTTATAGATTCTGGACATTAAACCTTTGTTGGTTGCATAATTAGTGAATATTTTATCCCATTCTGTAGGTCATTTGTTTACTCTGTTGATAGTTTCTTTGGCTGTGCAGATGCTCTTTAGTTTAATTAGGTCCCACTTGTTAATTTTGTTTTAGTTGCAACTGCTTTTGGGAACTTAGCCAAAAATTCTTTCCCAAGACCAATGTCAAGAAGGGCATTTTTTAGGTTTTCTTCTAGAATTTTTATAGCTTGATGATTTACATTTAAATCTTTGATCAATCTTGAGTTAATTTTTGTATGTGGTGAAAAGTAAGGGTCCAGTTTCAATCTTCTGCATATGGCCAGCCATTTATCCCAGGACAGTTTATTGAATAGGGAGTCCTTTCTCCATTTCTTGTTTTTGTTGGTCTAGTCAGAGATGAGATGGTTGTAAGTGTGTGGCTTTATTTCTGAGTTCTATATTCTGTTCTATTGATTTGTGTGTCTGTTTTCATACCAGTATCATGCTGTTTGATTACTGTAGCTTTATAATACAGTTTGAAGTTAGGTAGTGTGATGCCTCCAGCTTTGTTCTTTTTCTTAGGATTGCATTGGCTATTCAGGCTCTTTTTTGGTTCCATATGAATTTTAGAGGAGTTTTTTAAAATTCTGTGAAGAATGATGTTGGTAGTTTGATAGGAATAGTGTTGAATCTGTAGATTGCTTAGGGCAGTATGGCTATTTTAACAATATTGATTCTTCTAATCCATAAGCATGAAATGTTTTTACATTTATTAGTGTCATCACTGATTTCTTTCAGCAGTGTTTTATGTTTCTTCTTGTAGAGATCCTTAACCTCTGTGGTTAGCTCTATTCCTGGGCATTTTGTTTTCTTTGTGGCTATTTTAAATGGGATTGTGGTCTTGATTTGACTGTCAGCCTGGACATTATTGGTGTATAGAAATGCTACTGACTTTTGTACATTGATTTTGTATCCTGAAACATTACTAAAGTTGTTTATCAGCTCTAATAGTCTTTTGGTGGAGTCTTTAGGGTGTCAGCAAGAGAGATAGTTGACTTCTTTTTGGATGCTTTTTATTTCTTTCTGTTGCCCAGTTGCTTGGTTAGTACTATGCTGAATTGGAGTGGTGAGAGTGGGCACCCTCATCTTGTTCCAGTTCTCAAGGGGAATGGTTCCAATTTTTGCCATTTACTATGATGTTGGCTGAGGGTTCTTCATAGATGGCTCTTATGATTTTGAGGTATATTCCTTTAATGCCTAGTCTGTTGAGGGTTTTTATCATGGATGTTTGATTTTCTTTAAACCCTTTTCTGCATTTATGGAGACGGTCCTATGGGTTTTGCTTTTAATTTTGTTTATGTGGTAAGTGAATCACATTGATATGCATATACTGAGCCAACCTTGCATCACAAAAATAAAGCCTACTTGGGCTGGGTGTGGTGGCTCATGCCTGTAATCCCAGCACTTTGGGAGACTGAGGCAGGCAGATCACGAGGTCAGGAGTACAAAAAATTAGTCGGGTGTAGTGGTGAACACCTGTAATCCCAGCCACTCAGGAGGCTGAGGCAGAAGAATCGTGTGAACCCGGGAAGCAAAGGTTACAGTGAGCTGAGATTGTGCCATTGCACTCCAGCCTGGGCAACAGTGTGAGACTCTGTCTCATTAAAAATAAATAAATAAATAAAGCCTACTTGATTTTGGCATATTAACTTTGTGCTATACTGCTGAATTCAGTTTGCTATGTTTTATTGAGGATTTTTGCATCTATGTTCATCATGGATATTGGTCTGAAGTTCTCCTTTTTATTGTCTCTCTGCCAGATTTTGGTATTAGGCAGATGCTGGCTTCCTCCTCAGTTTTTTGGAATAGTTTTAGTAGGATTGATACTAGTTGTTTTTTACAACTGGTAGAGTTCAGCTGTGAATCCATCTGGTACAGGACTTTTTTTGGTTGGTAGGCTTTATTATTATTATTTCAGAGTTCAATATTGGTCTATTCAGAGTTGCAGTCCCTTCCTGATTCAGTCTTGGGAGATTGTGTGTTTCCAGGAATATTCGTTTCCTCTAGATTGTCTAATTTGTGTGTATAAAGTTGATCATAGTATTCTCTGTGGATCTTTTGTATTTCTGTGGGATTGATTGTAATTTCATTTTTGTCATTTCTGATTGTGCTTATTTGGATATCTTTTTTGTTGTTAAACTAGAGGTTTGTCAATCTTGTTTTTTTTTTTTTTTTTTTTTTTTAGAAGAACCAACTCTTGGTGTCATTGATCTTTGGTATAGATTTTTGCATCTGAGTTTCATTCAGTTCTTCTCTAATTTTAGTTATTTTTTTTTCTTCTAGCTTTAGGGTTGATTTGTTCTTTTTTCTTAGTTCCTTTAGGTGCAAAGTTAAATAGTTAATTTGAGATGTTTCTAACTTCATGATAAAGGCATTTAGTACTATAAACTTCCCTCTGAACATGTTCAGCTACACCCTGGAGATTTGGGTATGTTGTGACTCTGTTTTCATTAATTTCAAAGAATTGTTTGGTTTCTGCCTTAATTTTGTTGTTAACTCAGAACTTATTCAGGAGTAAGTTGTTTAATTTCCATGTAACTGTGTAGTTTTGAGAGATCTTCTTGATACTGATTTATATTTTGATTGCACTGTGGTCTGAGAGTATGCTTGGTATGATTTCAAGTTTTTGAATTTGCGGAGACTGCTTTATGACTGAGCATGTGTTCAATCTGAGAATATGTTCCATGTGGAGATGAGAAGCATATATATTCTGTGGTGGTTGGAGTGTTCTATAAATGTTCATTATGTCCAATTGGTGAAGTGTTAAGTCCATAGTTTCTTTGTTAGTTTTCTGCCTTGATGGTCTGTCTAATGCTGTCACTGGGGTGTTGAAGCCTCCCAGTATTATTATGTGGTTGTCTAAGTCTTTTGATAGGCCAAGAAGAACTTGTTTTATGAATCTGGGTACTATCGTATTGGGTGCATATATATTTGGTATAGTTAAGCCTTCTTGTTCAATTATACCCTTTATCATTATGTAATGTCCTTCTTTATTCTCCTTAATTTTTGTTGATTTAATATCTGTTTTATTTTATATAGGAATAGTGACTCCTACTCTTTTTTGCTTTTTGTTTGCATAGTGAATCTTTCTCCATCCCTTTACTTTGAGCCCCTGTGTATCATTACACATTAGATGCGTGTCCTGAAGACAGAAGATGGTTCAGTCTTGTATTTTCATCTAGCTTGCCACTCTCTCACTTATATGTGGGAAGGTTAGCCCATTTACATTCAGGGTTATTATTAATATGTGAGATATTGATCCTGTCATCATGTTGTTAGCTGGTTGTTAGAGTTGAGATTGCTTTATAATGCCTGTGGGCTGTGTGCCTATTTGTGGTTTTGTGGTAGCAGGTGCCATTCTTTCAATTCCTTGTTTAACTTAGCATTCCCTTAAGGACCTTTTGTGAGGCTGGTCTAGTTAAAATGCATTCCTTCAGCATTTGCTTGTCTGAGAAGGGTTTTATTTCTCCTTCACTTATGAGACTTTGTTTGATGGGGATATGAAATTTTTGGCTGAAATTTCTTTTATTTAAGAATGTTGAAAATAGTACACCAATCTCTTTGGACTTGTAAGGTTTCTGCTGAGAGGTTTGCTACTAGCCTGATGGGCTTCCCTTTGTGCAGGACTTGACTTTTCTCTCTGCCGTTTTTTTCTTTTACCTTGACCTTGGTGAAGCTGATGACTGTGTGCCTTGGGGATGGTTGACTTATATGGTGTCTAGCCAAGATTCTCTGTATTTATTGGTTTTGTATGTCATCCTCCCTAGCAAGATTAGGGAAATTTTCATGGACTGTATCCTTAAATATATTTTCTGAGTTGTTTATTCTCTGTCTCAGGAATACCACTGAGTCATAGATTTGATCTCTTTATATAACCTCATATGTCTCAGAAGTTTTACTCATTTTTAAAAATTATTTTTCTTTATTTTTGTCCAACTCAGTTGATTTGAAGAACCGGGTCTTTGAGCTCTGAGATTCTTTCCCTAGCTTCTATTTTTCTGTTAATACTTTTGATTATATTATGAAATTCTTGTAGTAAATTTTTCAGCTCTGGAAGCTCAATTTGTTTCTTTCTTAAAACAGCGATTTCATCTTTCAGCTCTTAGATGGTTTTACTAGACTCCTTGGAATCCTTGGGTTGGGTTTCAGCTTTCTCCTGAATGTCCATGAGATTCCTTGTCATTCAGATTCCATACTCTATGTCTGTTATTTCAGTCATTTCTGACTGGTTAAGAATCATTTCTGGGGAGCTTAGCTAGTGGACTTGTTTGGAGGTAAGGGTACACTCTGGCTCTTGACATTGCCAGAGCTCTTGTGGTGGTTCTTTCTCGTCTGAGAAGGTTGGCATTCTTTTTAATTGCCATGTAAGTTGAGGATAGTTAGTTGGCTTCATTTTGGATGTTCTCAGAGGACCAAGACTCTATGCATATTCTTTATCTGTGACTGAATTCTTACCCTTAGTCTTACAGGGGGTTAAATTAGCAAAGTATTTTTGTTGTTGTAGTTTGAGTTACAATCCGGTAGATGATGCTTAAGAGTATTTGCTGGTAGAGGCTCTTACTCAGCTGCATGCCTCCTTTGTATCTCCTGCCATTTGCAAGCATGCTGTGGTTCAGTGACAGGAGAGGTGACCCAGAGTTTACTTCTGGGCCTTGCGGGAACTCCCTCCAATCACTGGGACTGTGCCTACATTTCTTTTGTTAGGTGTTTGGCTGCAAGTTTCCCTCAGTCAGAGGCTGCAGCAGGGAGATAGACCACACCTTTTCAGTCTCCCTCTGTCAGGGGGAGGCATGCCTATTCCTGCTGCAGCCCATGAACCCATGTGACTCACCCCTCTCAGTGCTCTAAGAGTGGGGGCTCCATCCCACTCAAGTACCTTAGTACTCCCAGTCGATTCACTGCAGCCCTGGGGAGAGATCAGGCTTTTTGTTCCTTCCCCCAGCTTGGGGGCAGCAGGGTTGGGGGCAGCAGCAGTGGCAGCAATGGCAAACAGCCTGCCAGTTACCTCAGGGGGTGCCACCCCAAAGAAATGCATAGCCATGGCTGATTAGAGTGATCAGCCAAGGATGGGGCAGCTGTGCTGTGGGCCCACGCGTGGGGGGCTCTCCCTGGGGAAGACCAAATAAGACAGTTTGTCTTCTTCTCCATAGGATGACTGTGGTGTGCTGTAGGCCTGCAACAATAATCAGGCTGCTTGTTCCCTTTCTAGCCAGGGTGGTGGGTGGGATGGGTGGGTACTGTGGTGGTGGCAATGACAGAGGGCCTGTCAGTTGTCTCCGAAAGCTCCACCCCAGAGAAGTACAAAACCACCACTAACTGATCAGGTGGGAGTGGGGCAGCTGCTCTGGGGGCCTAAGCTGGGAGGCCCTGCCCAATGAGGAGCAGCAAGTTCAGGGATCTGCATGGAAAACAGTCTGGCTGCCTTTCTGTATGACAGCTGTGGCATGCTGGAGGCCCATGACAGTTCTTAGATTCTTTACTCTCCCCAACCTGAGGACAGCAGGAGCAGGGACTGCAGCAGTGGCAATTACAGCAGCTTTATTGGTTGCCTCTGGGAGCTCCATCCCAGAAAAAAGAAGAGCCATAACCAGCTGGAATGTTCAGGTTGGGTTCAGGGTGGCTGTGCTGGGGACCCAGGCCATTGGACCTTGCCTGACAAGGTACAGTGAAGGTGAGGCCTGCAGTTGATCCTCTCCTCAGCACCATGCATGTGGTCCCTATCCTAGAGATGCACGAGAGAGCCTGAGCTCCTTTGTTGGTAGGGCTATGGCAGCCGGCACCAGCGTGCTCAGGGATCCAGGGCTCATGGAGCTCAGTGTGGGCTTGAGTGGTGGCTCTGCACAGACTCTTTGAAGTGCTCTGTGTTGATCTGGAAGCACAGGGGAGTCAGGGGGCCTCTCCTGTGCCCAGGATTGCAAAGCCCATGCAGACCTATGGTCCCTAGGGACTCTCACTCACCCTTTCCTCACGGCTGGGAGCCTCCTCTGTCTCTGCACCAATCTTGGGTTGGCAGCTGTCTTGCCTTGCTCTTCTTTGCTTTCTGTGGGTCACTGTTGCTTTCTTGATGAATGAAAACATGGCCCTCCTGTATGATCACTTGAAGAACTAGTGTTTACTTGCCGCTCTACCTCTTCTCCATAAGAGCAGCGTGCACTAGCTGCTTCTTTCTAGTCAGCCATCTTGGCAAGTCAGCCATCATGGCACTTCTCTTACTGACTTTCTTAATTATCTTGTTAAAACACAGAATATTTCCTTGGCCAATTACTTAAAAGGTAAAAACAAAACAAACAGAAAACCTTTTCACAATTTCCTATTAAAAGAAGACCAATATCGCAAGGAAAAGTTGTTTTAGCACAGAGGATGAAATTCTAATTTCTCTTCATTGTGTTTTTGATATTAATGCTTAATTTTTAGAAGAAATTCACATCTAATCTTAGCGTAATCACATACAAAATTTCTTTCCCAAGATTCCTCTTATACAGACTTTCTGTATCAGTCCATTCTCACACTGCTATGAAGAAATAGCCAAGCCTGGGTAATTTATAAAGGAAAGGGGTTTAATTGACTCACAGTTCTGCATGGCTGGGGAGGCCTCAGGAAATTTATAATCATGTTGGAAGGCAAAGGAGAAGCAGTTACCTTCTTCACAGGGCAGTAGGATGGGGTCAGTGGAAGCAGGGGAACGCCAGATGGTTATAAAACCATCAGATCTTGTGAGACTCACTCACTATTGTGAGAACAGCATGCGGGGAACTGCGCCCGTGGTTTGATTATCTCCACTTGGTCCCCCCTTGACACGAGGGGATTATGAGGATTACAATTCAAGATGAGATTTTGGGTGGGGACACAGCCAAACCAATATCACTTTCTAATATCCAGACAGGTTTTCCCCCATACTTCTTTCTCATTTTGGAACAATTAATCATTCTACTTTAGAACAAAATTTTTTCTCTTTTCGTTTTAACAAAACAGTACACATCCTCATAACTTATGCTTTTCCTTACCAAAAGCACATCTTACCTACCTTGTATACTTGCATATAAAGTTGTAAAGTTGTTTTCCTTAGTATTTCTAGTAATTTTAGCTACATATTTTAATTAGTATTCTTAGCCCTTTATGACCTTAATTTCTAGTGAACACTAGGAAGCAAGCAAGTGTGAATATCACACCAGCAGTCTATAGATTGGAAAATCTCAGAATTATAATTCTAGGAGTGTGTACTTTTTTATAATACATTTTTTTTCAATGTGGCACAGAAGTATCAACAGTCCCAGCTGTCTTTAGCCTCTCTGTGTTTAGAAATGGTAGAGGAAGCAAATTTTTACCTCTATCCTTTTAGGGCTTTCCCCCTCCACCCCATCCTTCATAAGAATGTTAAAAGTTTCTGGTATAGAAAGGACATTCTTCACATGGGAATTTTATCTTACCTCTGTTTAAAGCTTCTTTTTAACAATTATGCTTGAAATGCTCATAAAGATGAGACATTAAATGCCTAGCCATCACCTTAAGTTATTTTTCTTGCTGACAAGTTATGTCACATAGAGATAGCATGGACTTATTCACTAAACCTAGAGAAGAAGAGTTGTGCATCTGTATTATACTAAATGCTGACAACTCTGAAGATATGCCTGCGTTAATCAAGCCAACATGCTTTTACTAGCTTTTATTTACCAAAGGTTATCCAAGATTATGTAAACTTGAAAAATATTTTAGGTTTGTTTCTAAGGGTTTAAGGAATACCTATTTTATTATAAACACTTATTTTTCTTTAAGCCAATTATATAATTCTCTTTTACAATTTAATTTTGACAATACCATAAGGAAAAAGAAATATATTACACATTCATAACATACTGACACATATAAATATACACATAAAAACAGATCTTATAGTTTTCATTTAAAAATTTTAGCCAGGTACCAAGTACAATAGCACAAAGCTCACTAATATATTAAAGGATATCTGGAAGTGAATTTTTTCTGGCCCATGGAACAAGATTACCCATCCAGATGGTTAAAGCTTTTGACTGATATTTGTAGAAAAGACTTTAGATTTTTTTATTTGCCTCCTCTAAATAATCTTTTAAAGAGGAAATCTTTGATTCATTTAATATCTTAGATATTTAATACTTCTGTGTATCAATTAAAGAATGTGTCCCATTGCTTTTGTGGTATGTTGGATCCTTTGTTCTCTTTTTTTTCTTTTTCTTTTTTTGTTTTTTGAGATGGAGTCTTGCTCTGTTGCCAGGCTGGAGTGCAGTGGCGTAATTTCGGCTCACTGCAACCTCCGCCTCCTGGGTTCAAGCGATTCTCCTGCCTTAGCCTCCTGAATAGCTGGGACTACAGGCATGCACCACCATGCCTAGATAATTTTTGAATTTTTAGTAGAGACGAGGTTTCACCATGTTGGTCAGGATGGTCTCGATCTCTTGACCTTGTGATCCGCCTGTCTTGGCCTTCCAAAGTGCTGGGATTAGAGGTATGAGCCACCGTGCCTGGCCAGATTCTTTCTTTTCTAATGTGCCTCACTAGTTACCAGTTTTATCTGGCTTAAACTTCACTGTGGCCGCTATAATTCTAGCTTGTCCTTAGAGGTTAACACATTTAAAAAAATGCACAGGTTCTGGGACCATAATTTTTGTACGTAGAGACAATTGTGCTTATGTATGGTGTTTTTAAAGTGATAAACATTGGATTGATATAAGAAGCTAGCAGGCAGCTTCACTGGTATTTCTTTAAGGCAAGTTTTTCTTTTCCTGTTTCTTTATCATTGTCTTCATCTTCTTCGCTCTCCTTTCACTCCTCCTCTGAAGCTATTCAGGAAGAAGATGGCAACATGTAGGCAATAGTCTTTGTGCCACTGGAGTTGTTTTATTCTATTCAGAGAAACTAAATGAGATATACCAGAACCTTTATGTATACAGAAGCCCTTCATATATGCAGATTTCCATTCCTGCAAATACTATATTTTCAATATGTGTTTGGTTGAAAAATATCAGCTTATAAGCTGGTATTATAAACCTGTGAACTGATATTTGAAGCAGAGCTACGCAGTTCAAACCTGTGTTGTTCAAGGGTCAACTGTATATTTACAGGTCACCTTTCATCTGAAGGACTTTCATGTCTACTACACAGGATGTTATAATGATCTGTTGTCAAATATGTTCTTTGCAACTTACAGAAACGTGAGAGTACAGCTTGTGTGGCTCAACAGAATTCTGATAGACTCTAGGATTAAAAAGAGAGGAGAAATGAAGGCAGGTTTGGAAATGAGGAAGAAATGATACTGTTTTAGATAAGGAGTCAAATACTCAATTCGCCATATTTTTGAATTCCAGCAAGCTTTGGAACAGTCTTTTTGGCCCAGAAAATCTATCAGAAAGCCGTACTTGAGCTAGACTGCAAGTGAATGTTTGCTATACTTCTGATTTGTGTAGGAGAGAAAATGCTAAGCAAATATTTGCACATTGTACTATAAGGAAATAAAAAATGCATTAGAAGTGAATCAGTTGACCTTATGTTGTTTCATTAGAAGTAATTTCCTTTGGATTGTCTCATTGCCTATAAATGTTCTTCCTTTGCATCTTAACAACAACTCTGTCATGAGTAGTCTGTGACTAGTTTCATTTTTTCCACTTATGCTCCCCCACGAGCATGGTAAGTACCTCTCCCACTCTTTATGGGGCCTGTGTTTTGGATCCTGCAAACATGTCCAAACACGGTTACATTTAATCCATCCTTGTCTTTAGAGGAACATTTCTCAAATTATCTCTAATTTTTCAGTGTTTTATAGTAAAAGGGATCAGGTCTAAGGATTCTCCAAGAGAATTTAGCATTTGACGTTTTTATTCTTATAGTAATTGAAATGCATCAATACAAGCATATTCAGAAAGGGCATTGTATCAGACACTGCCAAGCTATTTTAGATGTTTGTCATTTTTTATCAGTTTTTGGCTTTCGTAATAGGTATTATTATTTTACCTATTGCCAGTGAGTGATAGGATAGAGATTGACTAAATGCTTAAATGATGTGCTTGGGGTCCCCCACATAGATTCACAGTTAGTGTATTCCTTAGAGTTTTGCTATAGTTTTATAGAGGAAAGGAGAATTCAGTCATCCCAGTGCACATGGTACCCTGAGCATACCAAACTCGAAGAACCTATATTACAGCAGCTGTATGCACAATGTAAGCACCAATTTAGTTTCACCAAAAATCATCACTTTATAATTAATATCACTCATTTGAATTTTATTGGGCAGACTTTTTAAGTTTCATATATGTTAAGATTCTATAATTATATACAACTCTAAGTGTAAGAAAAGTTATTGCTAGTTTTATGTGGGTGCATATTTAGGTTGCACAATATAAAAAATAATTTAGGTTGAAGGTTTATATAACTTTTCTCCTTATAAGGGTTTTTTCCTTGAGTGATATCATTAGTTAAAGCATTTAAAACAGATTTTATGGAATAATTACTAACGCTAGGGGATAAGAGCTAATCTCCATTCTGGTTTGTGCAGAGTGACTGGGTGTTCAGGGAGAATAAGGGAGTAGGGAAGAGCAACAGCAGGGGCCTCAGCAGAGTCAAGGAAGTGAAAAATTATAAAAATCAGGAAGTGGAGGTTGGTCCCTTAAAACCATGTGGGTTTGTTAACTGGTGCTCATCAAAGTTAGATTCCTAACCTTCCTTAGAAATTGGGAGACAAGAGCCTTATCTTCAGGCGTGGACTGGAACAAACAGTCAATTCTTTTATCTACTTTGAGTTTTCTCAGGCAGGAACTTTAAGGGGTGGGAGGGTAGAACCATCCTAGGGATGTGGCCTTGGGCTTTTAGAAACTGTTAATACATTCATGTTTGTTCAAGTCTTTATAGGTCAAGGTTGAGAAGAGTGCTTTATAGGTCAAAGTTGAGAAGAGTGCTTAGATGAACCTGAATAGACTTTGGTTAAAGAGAGAATCTTCGTAGTGATAATTACAGAGTGGCACTTTCTTACCATAAACAGTGACTGTTATGTATTAACTGTTGTTAAGTGAGCTTGATTTTAAAATATCAGCTGAAAAACTATGAAAGATTATGCTCTTCATTTTAGGGCCGAGATCTGGACTTTAAAATTCAGGAATATAAAGAAGCTGGAAAACTATTTCCAGAAAATCAGATAATAGAATGGTTTATCCAGCTGCTGCTGGGAGTTGACTACATGCATGAGAGGTATGTTCATTTGCTACTGGGAACAGGATATATTTTTTAACAGTCATGTCTGAACTTGAAAAGTGAAATTTTTTTCTATAATTGAAACAAGTTCAAAGGTATATGGCTATAATTAAACATCTCTAATATGTTTGAGAAAACTGTTGACTGGTTATATCTAGAGTATTTACTTGCGTAGCTTTTTGTTGCTGTTCTGAAAATCAAGTTGGCCTTGAATACAAGACAGAAATTTGTATTAAACACATTTCATTATATCTGATCATCTCCTATGAATTACAGGAAGTTCTCAGATACCTGTGGCATGCTATGAATTTATTGTATCTTACAGCAGGCTTGAGTTGTAAATACCTTAGTATGCCACAAATGAATTGTGTGGGCACCTTGGAATGTGTCAGTGCACACTTAGCTAGGTTATTTAGCCTCAGAGAGATAAGTATTCAGATAGAAAGTCAGTTTTGATGTGAAGTATCTGATGATGAAGGTCAATTATTTCAATTATCTATGATTTACATTTACAATCTCTGCCTCAAAATTGTATTTGAAAACTCTTGATGATTTTTTATAGGTCAAAAGTAAGAAGTTTTAGAAGTTAAATGTTTTAGAGATGCATAAAATGATAATAGCACGTTTGAAAAGATGGACATACATAGACAAAAAAGAAGTGGATACTTGGAGGTGTCTATGGTAGCTTTCACCTTGGGAGCGGGCGTAAAACATGGTACCATTCTTCTTGAATGAAAGGGGTGATTTTTAAGCACACCAAGGTCTAGCCATCCATGGATGTCAGATTGCTTAAATGTGTCATCTGTACTTTCTGACAGCATAAAAAGTAATCGGATTATTCTGTAATTTGCCATGTATTTTCTAAAACACATGCTTGTTGATACAGATAGCTCCTGATTTATTGACTGACACCTCATAAACAATCTGTTGGATGATGTCAGACTATCTTAAGAAATCTTTTATTATAAGATTATTTGACTTAAAAGAATCAAATAATCTTTTAGTAAGCTACTCAAAGTTGCTGAGTATAAAACTTCTGTGTACATCCATTTATGTTAGTATTTCTTTTATTTTCCTTACTACTTCTTGGCATATTGTTAGGTTATACACAAGAAAAACAACTAAAAAAATAACGCATATTAAGATGCTAACTATGGTGTTGTATGCACAAAATATGAAACTGAAATCTGGTTGATTTAAGAACCCAAATATTTTTGATACCTTTAAGACTGCTTAGTAATAGTAAAAATAAGTGAGTTTAAAATAACCCTTTGAACAGAGGCTTATAATTTTTTAATCCTTTAAGATTCAAAGAAAGTTACTAAATCAGACTAAATATTTGGATATTTGTGAATCTGTGAAACTGAAATACAATCCTTTGTGATTCAGGTGACAAGTGATGGTGCTTCTTAATCATTATGTTTTATAACTAATTATTGTAAAGTTTTTATGTACAAAGAAATTACGGTTTTATATTTCAGTTCATTCATTCCTTTGTTAGTGATAAATTAAAAATAAGTCTCAACCTGAAAGAGCTGTTAGTAAGCTAGCAGACATAAAACATATACCCTTATAACTATAAGCCATGTGCCATGGTAGATGTACACGGTTCGGTGTCTCCAACTCTCACTAGATTCATGACCGTGAGCAAGCTGGGCATGAGAGCAAGCTCTCCTCGCTGAACCTGTTTTCTCATCTGGTAGGTTGGTGCAAAAGTCATTGTGGTTTTTGCTGTTACTATTAATGACAAAAGCCACAATTATTTTTGTACCTACCTAGTATAAAATAAGGATAATAATAGGATTCTCCTTGCTTACGTTATAGGGTAGAAAATATGCATTGAGATATGGTACAGTTTAAAAGTTTACAAAATGTTAAGCTCTATGTAATGCTGTTGTTTATGGTTATAATTTAATATAGAAGTGAGAGCACAGACATCAAAAGGGGTTTTAAAAACAATGACAATAACAAGTGTTGGTAAGCCTATGGAGCATCTGGAATTCTTTTATATTGTTAGTAGGGTATATATTGATATAAACACTTTTGAGAAATGTTTGGCAGTACTTTCTAAGCCAAACATACAAATACCTATGACCCAATAATTCTATCCCTAAGGGTAGAAGTGAGTGCTGATGTCCAACAAAAGGTAAACAGAAATGTCCATAGAAGCCTTATTTGTAGTAGTGAAAACACTAAAAAATATTCATCTACAGTGGAATAGTTACATGAGTGTGGTATGACCCTATAATGGACTTTTAAAAACAACAGACAATTGATAAGCAGCATGACCTGAGTGAATCTCAGAGGTCACAGCTAGGTTGAAAGAAGCCAGATGCAAAATAGTATGTACTACATGACTGCATTTATATGAAGTTCAAAAACAGGCAAAACTAATCTAAGGTGAGTCAGAATAGAGATTACTCTTGGAAAGGGGCTTTGACTGAAAGGGCACAAAGAAACCTTCTGGATGCTAGAAATGTTTTATATCTTACTCTGGATGGAGGATTACAAGAGTGGAATATATGTTGATACATATGTAAAACATCATCAAATCTAAGATTTTTGCATTTTAATGTAAGTTATACTCTAGTTTAAAACAAGTGATAAAAGCACCAAGAAAAGTACAATTTAAGTGTTATAGGAGATCAGAAGAGAGATAGTGTTTTTATTTGGGGAATCAATAAAGACTTCTTCTTGGAAGAAGTAGCACTTGACCCAAGGTAGGTTTTTGAGTATGATGAAAAATGGGTCAGAGCTTTCCAGGTATAGGGAACAGAGCACAGGCAGAGGTGGGAAAACAGGAAACTTTTAGAGAGAATGGTGAGTGGCTTTATTGGGAAGGCTCTTGAAGTAATGAATAAAGTTGTTGGCACAGGTAGGCTGAGGTCAAGAGGGCTTTATTTTGGAGCATAGACATTGAATTCCACAAGAGGTTTTTGGGTGGAGTTATATCATATTGCCAGAGCTTGTTTCAGGAAGATTAGATGACAAATTATACCAAGGAGAGAAGGTAACGTGGGTTATCAGTCAGTAACCTTTCATAATATCCATGCATGAGATTGTGAGACCTAAACCAACCTGGCAGAGGTAGGTAGAATGAGGAAGGATGAGAATGAACTCAATAAGCTGAAATGACTGGACTTGAAATTAAGTGGATCTGTGAGATGTGATAGAAGGTCAAAGATGAACCTGAGGTTTTGTTCCTGGATGAATGAGAAGTTAGAGAGATTTGAAACAATGGTGATCAGTTTAATTGTGAATATGCTGGGTAAGAATATGGAGAGAGAAGGAGAGGGAGAGGGAAGAGAGAGAGAGAATGAGAATGAGAGAAGGAAGTCAGAAATGAGGCCCTGGATCTTAGGGAACCATCAGGGCTTGACTTTGGGTTCCTACAATATCAAAGCCCTGAAACAAAGACTAGGGTACAAGTAGATTTTTTGGGAGGTAATCTTTGAAAGCAGAAGCCAATGAGTGGGAATAATGAGAAGGAGAAGCCAGAAAAGCTGTGCAGAATGTATTATTGAACGAGCGGCTGCTGTGGGTAGAGGGATGCTGAGGCAGACCCTTCTAATAGTGTTGTAGGTTTTGGGTTTCTCTTCCTGCATTCTTTCCTTTTTGAAAAAGAAAAAAAGCAACCTTGCTTAAATATAACTATTGTTTTCTAGCACTATTACAAATTTCCTCTTGAAAAAAATTTCTTGTATTTCTGGGAATTTGGAGTGAGAAGAGGGAGGAAGTTGTCTTAATCTTGATCTAATTTTAGAGTGGTTTTTAAATGGAGCAGTTATATTATTCCTGATTGTAAATGTATGATCTATGTTTCACTTCTGTTGGTTTTCAATATTTAATTTAGTATGAAACATGTTTCCTTCAGAAAATAAACTTATTTATCTTAATTATCTGATTTTAAAACATTTTGAATCCAAAAGAGTGATTTTTTTTTGAGACAGAGTGTCGCTCTATCGCCAGGCTGGAGTGCAGTGCGGCGATCCTGGCTCACTGCAACTTCCGTTTTCCGGTTTCAAGCAATTCTCCTGCCTCAGCCTCCCAAGTAGCTGGGACTACAGGCACACACCACCACACCTGGCTAATTTTTTGTGTTTTTAGTAGAGACGGGGTTTCACCATGTTGGCCAGGATGGTCTCGATCTCTTGACCTCGTGATCCACCCGCTTTGGCCTCCCAAAGTGCTGGGATTACAGGCGTGAGCCACCGCGCCTGGCCCAAAAGAATGATTTTTTTAGCATATGGCATAAACATTTATAAATGACGTTAAAAAGCCAAGACTGTTCACAGTTCACTGAAAGCTACTTTGAGAATGTAGCACTAAAACATGTGTTTGCTGAAGGGAGTCATGCTGCATTAACAAAACTCCAATGTCAGTGGCTTACATCAGCAATCATTTCTTGCTCATGTTGCGTATTGACAGATATGGGTCATCTGCAAGTCTGCCCCTACATGTCTTCAATTCCAGTACCCAAACTGAATGAGCAGCCCTTATCTGGGACAGACTTTACTCACGGTGGAAGGAAAAGCAAGAGAGCGGAAACCCTTAAGGGCTCTTAAAGCTTTTGCTCAGACAAGACAATCATCCAGTCTGCTCACATGCCATTGATTAGAGAAGTCACATGACCACTTCTAATGTCAGAGGGATGGGGATGCCTCTTCCTCCCAAAGGGAGCCCTCACTGCAAGGAGTAATAAGTGTGAATACTTGGGAACAAGAATAAGTCCATTACAGTGTTTCACTGAGCTTTAAACTGAAATCTTTCAAATTACAGATGATATATATATAGGCTTGTCTACAAAGCATTATTCTAGTTTTCTCCATGTGTGATCTACAGTATATATTAAAATATATTTTGAAAATTACATAAATTGGCTTACACATGAGTTAAGAAGATTACCCTGGAAACAATACATGTGAAGAGGTTATGTTTGTTGCAAATGCATTGCAAAAATTTTAGTTTATATATATGATGGTTGATTGTATGTGTTGCCTTGACTGGGCAGTAGATGCCCAGAATTAAACATTGTTCCAGGTGTGTCTTTGGAGATGGTTCTGGATGAGATTAGCATTTGAATCTGTGGACTCAGTAAAGTAGATTGCACTCCCCAGTGTGGGCAGGCATCATCTAATCCCTTGATGGCTTGAATGGAACAAAAGACCGAGAAAGGAGAAGTTTGCCCCGTGTTCCTGCCTTATTACTTGAGCTAGACATCTCATCTTCTGCTATCCTGGGACTGGGATTTACACCATAGGCTCCCCTGGTTCTGAGTCCTTTGGGACTGAATTACACCACTGGCTTTCCTGGGTCTCCAGCTTGTAGACAGCAGATTGTGAGGCTTCTCAGCCTCCCTCATTCATGAGCCAATTCTTCATAATAAATCATTTATCATTAGTTTCTCCGGAGAACCCAGACTAATACAGTGTAGCCGCAGAGGAGATAATGAAGACTCTGGAACCGGTAAGAAGAATGAAGTTACAGAAAAAATGAAGAATCTGTTCACTCCTTTGGAGCTTTCCTGTACTTATTTTAATTTGGTTTATTTATATGTTATTCTAAATCTATAACATATGGCATAAACCAAAATAATGATGTTAAAAGTTGAGAGTATTCACAGTTCACTAAAAGCTATCTTGAGAATGTTGCACTGAAACCCATTCCTGTTCTGAGCAGGGAATTCAGTTAACGTCAATCTCTTCAGGTAAAGGACAGAGCAGCCTCTCTGCAGAAGGCCCACCTGCTGGTGGTCTCAAGGCCTTGCTGATTTTGGTGCTTTCCCAGTGGAGGAGAGAACAGGGCTGGGGCACTTACTCCAGGATGGCTTCTTCATCACCTCACTGCCCCCACATTTCCCAGCCAGCTTGGGGAGGTATTGTGGTAGAGTGGCTAAAATGTTCCCTGAAACGTACTGTTAAGAACTCATTTTTAATGTAGTGAGTCTTCCAGGGAAGAGACAGACTTGAAAATCTAAGTCAGTAAATATGACCATGGAAGGAGGCGTCCTACCCCGGATTTGAAGATGGAAAAGCAGAGAGAAGTTGTGTCTGTTGTTAGTGGAGATTCCTGCTTTCTCCTGGTCCTCACTTCTTGAGGATATACCGCAGTCACTTTTTCATGGCAACTTCACCCCTGAACCAGGTGTAGGCACAGTGCTGATGTGCTGGCAGTGGCCAATAGTTTGAGGAAGACCCAACCCTGCTTCTGACTTACAACATAAAGGACTCATTGTGTTAGTGAGGGGACATGAGACAGATGAAGAAAGGCAGGTGCCTCAGCACTTGGGACAGGGGCCACATGACAGAGACCAGTAACAGGAGTTGCCTAGGTTGTGCATCACAAAGGAGCCATTGGCTGTGCCAGCACCTTTGGCAAGAAGAGTTTGTGATACACCCTGAGAACCTGCCAGATGAAGGACGGACCTCCAGGGAAGGTTTTAGAAACTATTCATATAAGGGCTTAAGGGGAGGTGAAGGGAATTGTCCATACCTTCTCCACAGTTCCACCTTGGGCTGGAGACCTGAGAAATGCTGCTCTCTGTACCTCCACAGGCTGTTCTTCATCCTAGCATGGGCTCTGGAGGCTGGGGAAGAATGACCTGATGGGGGAGATGGAGATGGGATTTTTCACATGAATTTGAACCACAAACTGTCAGCAAATTTTAACCAGATCACTTGGGTATCATGAAACAGAGAAATGAGAGGGACGTACTACACGAACAGATATGGTATGGTGCACATGAGATAATAGATGGAGAACTGTGTTGAGCTTTTTAGAAGAATGATTTTATGTAAACAGTCTGTATTGCCTGCTACCTTACTATTTCTTGGATTTCATTTTTATATACTTCAAAGGAATGGATGTTAGCCAAGCATAGGATAAAATTATGCTGGCCCATTTTGGCTTATTGTAACCACAAAGCCAGTATATTACAATTTTTTTTTTTTTTTTCTGAGATGGAGTCTTGATCTGTCACTCAGGCTGGACTGCAGTGGTGCGATCTTGGCTCAGTGCAACTTCCGCTTCCCAGGTTCAAGCGATTCTCCTGTCTCAGCCTCCCAAGTAGCTGGGATTATAGGCGTGTGCCACCATGCCCAGCTAATTTTTGTATTTTTAGTAGACATGGGGTTTTACCATGCTGGCCAGGCTTGTTTTGAACTCCTGACCTTGTGATCTGCCCGCCTTGGTCTCCCAAAGTGCTGGGATTACAGGCATGAGCCACTGTGCCCAGCCAGTTATGATTTTTCAATAGATATTTAGCAAATAGCTTGATACCTGGTTTGTTGCATAGAATTTATTGTTCCGTTACCACAGTGCCGGCTAATTACTTCTCATAACTGCTTTCTAACACATTGTATGCCTTATTCTTAAAGTATCTACTGATGATTTACTAATTTATGTATTTATAGAAGGATATCAATGTATTATTATTTGTAATTCATCTTCTATTTGTCTAGTACAGGAGCCATCAGGTGAGGTTCTTTGGAATGTTTTACTTACTCCATAGTTACAGCACCAAGTCTTCTGGTAGGCTCCCTACCTCACTATTCCAAATCCTAGACCTTGTTTTCTTTGACTTCCTAGGATCAATAGCTTTGGAAACCAAGTGATCAATTATAGATGCTCTTAATTGCAAAAACAGAAGCAGCTTAAACAGTAGAGAAAATTTATTACCTTGTCTAACCAGAAGTCTCCAAAGTGAGTTGTTCTAGAGTTCGTTTGCTTCGGTGGCTTATCAATATTCTCTCGGGTTCTAGTTCTTTCTCTTTATTCCACCATTCTCAGTGTGGTTGGCTTTCATAGTCAGCCTTGTCCTCTTGTGGTTGCCAGGATGGCTGTAACACGACCACGTATCCCGCCTTCATGCAACAGTAACCAACTCCAGAAAAGGTAAAAGGGACATATGGCATGTCACTCCTCCCTTTTTTTGTCTTTTATATGAGTAGGGAAATATTTCCTACAAGATTCCAGCAGACTTCTCTTATATCTCATTGGTGTTAGAAAAATTTCAAAAAACCTGGAAGAGACAATATATATTACTGGATATTTTTTCATTGCAGTGCTGGAACTTAACTTTCTATTATCTGGGCTACTTTATAACTCTGTGGAGGCAGAAGCACACTTGAATATTTTTATGCAGTAGTGATGCAAATAATTTCTACTGTGATCACCAGGGCTATATCCCTGGTGATTATGGTTTATGGCCTTGTTAGACATTAACCAGTTTTGTATCTAACTCAGCAATCGAATTCCCCTGCCACATTCACTCCCTATTCCCCCCCACTTCCTTTACCTAACAGCTCTGAGGAGGGCTGAGCCTCCCTAGAGGCTGATGGGGTTCTGATGTCAAGGGAGAAGAGGAGGAGAATGGTAATTGGGTAGCCATTTAACAGTTCCTGCCATACCAAGAGGACCCCAAGAGTGGGCATAGAGAAAGCCAGATTTCATTTAACACTCTTAGTAAATACTGTTGTTCTCTTTGTAAATCAGTAAGAAGTCAGCAACATACTCATGTACAGCACAAGTCTAGGTATTGTGGGAATGTAAGAAGGCAGTAGAAAATAGTGATTAAATAGCAACGTTTTTATAGATAAACAGACCAAGTGGGAATAGTGGTTTATAAAGTCAAACAGATCTAAGTTTGTACTAATAGGCTATACAACACTGGGCAAGTTATTTGGCCTTTCTAGGGCTTGATTTTCTCATCTCCAGATTGGGCATAATAATAAAAAAAAAATAGTAATATAGTGCTTGGGATTATAGCTTCTGGGGTTATTGACCTCAAGATGAAGTGGCCTAGTGTTGCATTGTCTGGTTTTGTTCTTCCTTTTTCTCTCTGCTCTTAGAAACACAGAGGCTAAAGATTACCTGAATTAGAAGAAATTCCCACTATCTTATCCAGTTCTTCACTTTATATGCTGACTTTATAAGCCCAGTTGATTTTGTTCCCATTTGTGTCCTATAAAGTAAATGATATGAACTTTATGAGTGACTTTTCTTTAAAATGTTTCTTAGAATTTGGGGCTTTATTCAATAGTTGAATAAAGCTGGATGGTTGAGATCTGAACACTTTACAAAGGTAATATTATTACACTTGTATTATCATTAATTCTAGTGGTAAAAATTATTTTTATAATTGATATTTCTGATTTTAATAATAGTATTATTAATTGGGTGGGCATATACCTGAGAGTGATCATTTACTGAGAGAGATGTTACCTTAAGACCAGGTGAATGTCTTTATTGGTAATTGTTTACAATTATAAATAATTTCTTAGTAAAGTGACAATAGGTTTCCCTTCTGCCATCTCTTTCAGTTGCTTATGTACTTAAAAAAAATCTCTCTAGCCTGAGTGTAAGCATTATGAGATACATAACCCTGTCTCATGAATCTTTATATTTCTCACATTATGTAGTATAGCACATAGCATCTAGTTGGCCCTCAATAATTGCCTTTAAGATTAATAAATGAGTCCCACTAGATAGTATTCATCTTTGTACCAAGGATAATGTTTTAAAAACCAACATGCATTTATTGAGCATCTACTGTGAGTAAAAAAATGTGAAGAGGAAGAGACGATATTAATAGAAATGTGGCTCGAGCATTTTATTTAATCATTTATCTACTGAAGGAGATTTTTGTTGCTTTCAAGTTTTGGCGATTATGAATAAAGCTGTTATAAACATCATTGCACAGGTTTTTGTGTGGACATAGTTTTTAACTCCTTTGACAGTGTTTTCTTGCAGAGCGGAAATTTTTCATTTTAATAAAGTCTAGCTTATCAATTCTTTCATGGATTGTGCCTTTGGTGTGATATTTAAAAAGTCATCACCAAACTCAAAATCATCTAGGCTTTCTTACATATCATTTTATAGCAGTTTTATAGTTTTACATTTTACATTTTTTAGGCCTATGATTCGTTTTTTCAAAGGATGTAGGATCTGTGTCTAGATTCATCCATTGTATGTGAATGTCCAGTTGTTCCAGCACCATTTGTTGAAAAGACTGTTTTTGTTCCATTGCATGGCCTTTGCTTCTTTGTCAAAGATCAGCTGACTCTATTTCTGCAGTTTTGTTTCTGGGCTCTCTTTTCTGTTTTATTGATCTGTATTTTTTTTCCTCCCTAATACCATGCTGTCTTAATTACGGTACTTTATAGAAAGTCTTGACATCAGATAGTATCAGTCCTCCAAAATCATTGTTCTCTTTCAACATTGTGTTACTATTATGGATCTTTTGCCTTTCCATACAAATTTTAGAATCTGTTTATCAATGTCCACAAAATAACTTCCTGGGATTTTGATTGGGGTTGCATTGTATCTATTGATGAATTTGGAAAGAATCCTTGTCTTGACAATATTGAGTCTACCTATCCATGAATATGGATTATTTTTCCATTTATTTAGTTTATCTTTGATTTTTTTTCATCAGAGTTGTGTAGTTTTCCTTGTACAGATCTTGTACATATTTTATTATATTTATACCTAAGTGTTTCATTTTTGGGGTACCAATGCAAATACATTTTGTTTTAAATTTCAAATTCTACTTGTTAGTTGCTGATATATAGGAAAGCAATTGATTTTTGTATATCAACCTTGTGTTCTGCAATATTGCTATAATTACTTGTTCTAGGAGGTTTTCTTAATTGATTCTTTTGGATTTTCTACTTAGGTGATAATGTCATCTGTGAACAGAGAGAGTTTGTTTTTTCTTTTCCCATCTCTATACTATTTTTTGTTGTTCTTTTTTTTTCTTATATTTTATTGCATGTTAGGTTCTGGAGTACATGTGCAAAACATGCAGGATTGTTGCATAGGTACATACATGGCAATGTGGTTTGCTGCCTCCATCCCCCTGTCATCTATATCTGGCATTTCTCTCCCTGTTATCCCTCCCCAACCTCCCTACCCAACACTGTCCCTCCTCTCTTCCTCTACAACAGATCCCAGTGTGTGATGCTCCCCCTCCCTGTGTCCATGTGTTCTCATTGTTCAACACCCACCTATGAGTGAGAACATGTGGTGTTTGATTTTCTGTTCTTGTCTCAGTTTATTGAGAATGATGGTTTCCAGATTCATCCATGTCCCTACAAAGGACACGAATTCATCATTTTTTATGGCTGTATAGTATTCCATGGGGTCTATGTGCCACATTTTCTTTGTCCAGTCTATCATCGATGGGCATTTGGGTTGGTTCCAGGTCTTTGCTGTTGTAAACAGTGCCACAGTGAACATACATGTGCATGTGTCTTTATAATAGAATGATTTATAATCCTTTGGATATATACCCAGTAATGGGATTGCTGGGTCAAATGGAATTTCTATTTCTAGATCCTTGAGGAATCGCCACACTGTCTTCCACAATGGTTGAACTAATTTATACTCCCACCAACAGTATAAAAGTGTTCCTATTTCTCTACATCCTCTCCAGCATCTGTTGTCTCCAGATTTTTTTAATGATCACCATTCTAACTGGTATGATATGGTATCTCAATGTGGTTTTGATTTGCATTTCTCTATACCTTTTACACTTCCTTTTCTTGTTTTAATTAATTAGCTAGAACTTTCAGTATAATGTTGAAAAGAAATGATAAGAGGGGGACATTTTTGCCTTGTTTCTGATCTCAGCAGAAAAGCTTCAGAGTTTTCACTGTAAAGGGTGATGTTAACTGTAGGTTTGTGGTAAATACTCTCCATTTCTAGTTTACCAGAGTTATTATCATGAATGGGTACTGGATTTTGCAAATTGCTTTTTCTGCATCTATTGATATTTTCATGTGGTTTTTCTTCTTTGGTCTGTTGATATGATGGATTACATCAATTGACTTTCAAATGTTGAACCAGCCTTGCATACCTAGTATAAATCCCACTTGGTTGTGGTGTATAATTCTCTTGACACGATGTTGGATTTTTTTTTTTTTTTTTTGAGACAGCATCTTGCTCTGTCACCCAGGCTGGAATGCAGTGGGGTGATCTTGGCTCACTGCTACCTCTGTCTCCCAGGTTCAAGCAATTCTCCTGCCTCAGCCTCCCTAGTAGCTGGGATTATGGGCATGTGCCACCATGCCCAGCTAATTTTTGTATTTTTAGCAGAGACAGGGCTTTGCCATGTTCTCCAGGCTGGTCTAGAACTCCTGACATCAGGTAATTCACCCACCTCAGCCTCCCAAAGTGCTTAGACCACAGGAATGAGCCACTGTGCCTGGCCTACAATGTTGGATTTGATTTGCTAACATTTTATTGAGAATTTTTGCATCTATGTTCATCAGAGACACTGGTTTTTAGTTTTCTTTTCTTGTAACGTCTTTGTTTTAACATTAGGATGATGCTGAAATCTTAAAATGAGTTAGAAAGTATTTCCTCTGCTTCTATTTTCTGAAATAGATTATAGATATTTGGTGTAATTTCTTCCTTCAGTATTTGGCAGAATTCACCAGTGAACCCATCTGGGCCTGGTGTTTTTTTTATTTGGAATTGTATTAATTATTGATTCAACTTATTTAATGAAGATGGGCCTATTCTGATTGCCTGTTTCTTCTTGTGTGGTTTTTGGCAGCCTGTGTCTTTGAAGGAATTGGTTCTTTTAATCTAGGTTATCAAATTTGTTATTATAGATTGTTCATAGTGTTGCTTTTTTATTCTTTCAATGTCCACAGAATCTGTAGTGATGCCCTTTCTTTCATTTTTGACTTTAATAGTTTTTGTCTTCTATCTTTTTATTTTAGTTAGCCTGGCTAGAGACTTGTTGATTTTATTGATCTTTTCAAAGATCCATATTTTGTTTTTATTGATATTCTCAATTGGTTCCTTGTTTTCAATTTTATTATTTCCACTGTAATATTTCTCCTTACTTTGGATTTGTTTTTCTTTTCTAGTTTTCTATGATGGAAGCTTAGCTAACTGATTTTAGTTCTTTCTTTTTTTCTAGTCTATACATTCAGTGCCATAAATTTCCCTATAAGCACTGCTTTTGCTATATTGTACAAATTTTGTTAAAGTGTGTTTTCATTTTCATTCAGTTCAAAATATTTTAAAATTTCTCTTGAGATTTCTTTTTTGTTGTTTGGAAGTGTATGGCTTTATATTCACATAGGATTTTCCAGTTATCTTTCTGTTATTAATTTCTAATTTGATTCCATTTTGATATGGGAGCAGAAGATTTCTCTTCTTTCAAATTTGTTGAGGTGTATTTTATGGCCTAGAATTATTTTCAGTTTCTTTTGAATAATTCCCAGGGAATTTTTCTCATTTTTATGTGAGCTCAACTGTGCATATGTGAAGATTATTTGTATAGTTTATTCAGCATCTTAATTTTTTATATAAAGATTTTCAAGTTTTCTAGTTCTTTGTAATTCCATAAAATAAAGGTCTTAACTGATATAATTTGCATTACTGGCTTATAGTAAGAATTAATAAATGTTACTTATTTTATTTTTTTTGAGACAGAGTCTCACTCTGTCCCCAGGCTGGAGTACAGTGGCACAATCTCAGCTCACTGTAACATCTGCCTCCAGGTTCAAGCTATTCTGCCTCAGCCTCCTGAGTAGCAGGGATTACAGGCACCCACCACCATGCCCAGCTAATTTATTTATTTTTTTAGTAGAGATGGGGTTTCACTGTCTTGGCCAGGATGGTCTTGGACTCTTGACTTCTTGATCCACCTGCCTCGGCCTCCCAAAGTGCTGGGATTACAGGCATGAACCACCTTGCCCAGCCAATGTTACCTCTTCTTGAATATTATCAACAACATTATTATTTTCACAAGTATATAAAACTTGGACATTTGGGTAGTAATAGATTACAAACTGGTCTATCAATTGAGGAAATGGTTACTGGATATAATACGGTGTAAATTATTTTACAAAAACATAATAAAATATGGCCTATCGAAATAATTGAAAGCATATCACGCTTCTTCTAATTACATGTTCCCCGGCCCTTTAAAATCTTTATTTTAAAACTTCTGTTTCCTCAGGGAAACTGGAAAGTGTTGTGACTTTGTAGCTGTTAAACATTGAAAGATATATCTATGGGTGTATATATTTATGTGTAAATTACATGCAATAATATATATTATTTAAAAATGTTATATTCTGCATGAGGTTGTATATCTTTTTTCCCTTTTGTAGAAGGATACTTCATCGAGACTTAAAATCAAAGAATATATTTCTGAAAAATAATCTACTTAAAATTGGTAAGATTTTTAAAAATATGTATATTTTAGATTTTGTCATCTCAAACTGAAGTAGAGGGTACATGGAAGTGTTAGAGTAATCATTGGTTTATTTAAATTCCTCAGTTTTTGAAGTATGCATGCTGCTCAAACAAACACTAAATTCTCAGGTTTCTTACCTGATGGGCCCAACAAAACCTAATTATTTTGTTTCTCAGTATCTGATATAAATTGAAATATACAAATTTACTTCGTATTTGATAGCTTTTCAAATATACTTTGAGTTCCCTGCTTCATGCCAGGTACTTTACAAGTTTTTAGAATCATTTACTGGTTTGATTAATTACTACAAGTTTCTTATTTATATTATTTCATCACAAGCAATAAGCAGTTATCACAGGTAATTAAAATGTTGATATAATGGCTTTATTAACCTTTAGTTCTTCAGAACTGTACCTCTCCTTATACCAGCTACTAGATCATCTAATCATGTAGGGTGTTCTTGGGGAAGGAAGGAAGGAAGGAATAAAAGCATGCAACTAGTTAGGCAGGCATAAGAAAGCCGATAGATTTAAATTTTTATAGTCATGTTCTTGAATAATGTCAGATCTTTTCTTTTAAACTCTCCTTTATTGTAAATTTAAGAACAAATTCTCCCCTCATGTGAAATTGTATATCATCTTATTCAGTTTTTCCTGAATAATTCTGTTGCCATTATTCAGACTTGAAACAGCTTTTTATATCAAGTTGTCTAGTTTCCCATAATTCCAGAAATAAAGAATTTTAGCTTACATAATTCAATTTTCTGGCTCAAGTCTTCCTTTTCCTATAAAACTTATGTTTTAAAGCTATTTACCAGCATTGTGTAATTTAAGATATATTACTTTTCTTTCCTGTTAAAATGGTATAAACCATTGCATAATAAAATGATCACATTAGGCACTCATTCAGTTGTTAATTTCCAGGGCTAATTTTTTGTTGGCTTAAAGTATTCATAAGAATTAATCATTATTTCAAGGAGATTTTGGAGTTCTCGACTCCTAATGGGATCCTGTGACCTGGCCACAACTTTAACTGGAACTCCCCATTATATGAGTCCTGAGGCTCTGAAACACCAAGGCTATGACACAAAGTCGGACATCTGGTGAGTGGGCTGTGGGCTAGATTCTTCATCCGCTGCCCTAAAAGAATGGTACATTTTGTCTTTCAGCTCATTTACTTACTCCATACATTTCCTTTATTCCTTTGACAGGAATCATTCTGTGACCAGAGTAAAAGAAGGCCTTTTGCATTTAGAACTTGATATATTTCACTAAACTAGTTTCAGAAATTCTCTTTATTCATTGATTAATTGGTTGGTTTTGGATTTTTAGTTCTTGAATTACAAGGGAAAGTTCTTAATGTACCATAAGCATTACATTTTAATACATTTCTGTTAACCTATTAAAGGATTTGTAATCCTAAATACTGTGCTTATTCTATTTTAAGGTTAACTTCAATCTCTGTGGAGAATGGACAGCGTTTCTATATTTTTTCTATTACTTTTAAGAATTTTACTAGAGATAATTGGCTTTAAGGATAAACTTTTAATATTTCTAGATTTTCAGTGATAAATGATCTGAGATGTTTCAGTTTCTCTGAGTTCTTATATCAGAGGAATTTCTCCTTGCTTGTTATGGAACCAGTTGAAATCTAACTGCAGAAGCCCTGTGGAAAATTGTCTTCAGTATGTCCTAGTGTAAGCGATAGATCCTATTTCTTTTCCTTTGAAGAGGAATCTTATTATATAATTTTCTGCTTGTTAAGTGTTGAAAGAACAATCTAGCTGATGGCATGTTAATTAAGTAAATAACCATTATATGCAAATCAACATAAATAGTTCTGAGCTTTCAAAGACAAGCAGTGTAGGCCGGGCACGATGGCTCACCCTTGTAATCCCAACACTTTTGGAGGCTGAGGCAGGCGGATCATGAGGTCAAGAGATCGAGACCACACTGGTCAACATGGTGAAACCCCGTCTCTACTAAAAAAAATACAAAAATTAGCTGGGCCTAGTGGCCACACACCTGTAGTCCCAGCTACTCGGGAGGCGTAGGCAGGAGAATTGCTTGAACCCAGGAGGCAGAGTTGCAGTGAGCCAAGATCGTGCCATTGCAGTCCAGCTTAGGCAAAGAGAATGAAACTTTGTCTCAAAAAACAAACAAAGACAAGCAGTGTGAAAGATGTGCTCGCTTCATTCTTCTAAAGAAGACAAAGTAGAAAATTACATTTTCTCTGGTTAGGGAAAAGTGAACCACAACCGGGGGTATGGCTTAGGATGTTCACAAGGGTCATTATCTGTTCTTTGTTCTCGTGCCTACCAAATGGGAGAGAACGTTGTCAAGATTAGGTCTGGCTATGGCAATTCCCCATGAATCTTCTCCTTTCGATTCAGTCTTACAATCGTTCATTTCTAAATTATTCACTGCGTTTTTTCATCATTGGTTTACTTCTGCCCTGGAGGTCTTTTCCAATTTACCTGTCATCTTCCCTCTTCTTTCCTCCTAACCCTCTTAACTACCACATCCAAAAGAAAAGAAAAACCAAACCAAACAAAACCAAACATCACAAAGGTATGTTTAGAGGAATGAGTTCCTTTAAATTTTGCTTTATTGAGTATCTACTATTTGCCCAAGACTGTAATATCCCTTAGGGTATAAAGCAAAGGTGATAGGATTCCTACCTATCAGGAGAAATCTTGCTTCTTTTGGAATCCTTTTCTGTATTTTGAGAAATCAATTTTGGGCTTTGCTTCAGATCAAATTTCAATTATATGCCTATATATCTCTTTACACTTAATTTTTAAAATTAATATTGACATTTTAAAATAGATTCAAATATATATCTTTATAGTTCAAGGTTATATGGTATCTCAGGAAGATGTTATGTCATTTAAGAGTAAATTAATTTACAAAGCCTATCATTTAAGTTTTGGGAATTATATGTAACAAACCTGGCTCCTTTTGACAGGCATCTATGTCTGCTTGCCAGATCAGATGACTGTGTCCTGGGAAATGGAGGCAACAGAACCCACAGAGAGGAGAAGAAAGCATAGAGTGTTTGTCTCAGTTATATGAATGTTAGTTCTTTTTTAAAAATTGCTACAACTATTACATATAGAATTATGGGATATCAGACAGTGTTGCTGTATTTTAGGATCACAAAAATGTCTGACTCAAGAAAAAAAAAAAACCAAAACCTCCAAAATATACACATGCAGGATTTTAATGTGTTTCTCTGAGCATTAGGTTAGCTCTCCTTGCAGAGATTAACTTTTCAGCAAGTACAAGCTTAGGATTCATCATCATCCTGACCCCTAATAACCACGTTATTATGGATGTAGTAGTTACCTTGGTTGTATGAGAATCAAAATGGGCCTATCTGGTAATGAAATTTCTATTGCCAAACCTAAAATAGAAAGAATAAGAGAGAACTATTAATTATAGTGGCAGATACATATGTGTGTTGAGTAGTTTTTCGAAGACACTCTTAGAAAAATTAGATTGAATGAGGTTGAGAACCTGTCTCTGAATCTCAGTGTGTAGCATCTGTTTATTGTGGAATGTTTTTTTAGGATTGGAAACACTTGTGAATAATTGATGGGTGTTTTGTTTTAGCACTAATAGCTGTACATATATTTATAATGCTTAAAGGAGAATTGGCCTAATATTAATTATGTTTTCATCTGTTGATGTTTGTCCATATGTAACATTATCTTTATTCTACAATCTGTTAAACTTTTCTGGCTTCATTTATTTATAGCATTCAGTACAGGAAGTCCTTCTCTTGAAAGTGGGTTAGGTTCCAAAAGTTTATAAAGTTATTTGCAAAGTTAGGATAATTAGGTTTACTGAGGACAATGCTTTGATCATAGCTGATTGTATAAGCAATTGTTGAATACTTTTATACCCACAGGAGGAATACAAATATGAGTTGGGTTCCTAGGCCAGCTCATTAAATTGATTTAAACTGTGAATAATTAGAGTATATTATTTTGGTAGGAGAAACAAATAAAGGACAATATTATTTGAATAATGGTACTGCAATTAAACAGAAAGAAAACAAAATTTCACTGTTGGCTTTATTTATTTTGTTATGAGAAACCAACGAGATGGCTCTTTCATCTTGTAGAGCCATAGTTCTATATGGCACTGTAACTATAGTGCCATATTCTTTTGGTGATTTAAGTAAAGGTAACAGTGGTAGGAATATTGGCTTCATCAGAGTGTACTGTGAAGCTCTCAGGGTTTTTCTCAGATGCGGGGTGGAGGTAGGTTGGGTAGGGGACAGAGAAGGAGTCTAGTTCATGCCCAACATTGGACTTAGGCTTTAGTGATCTTGGGGCAGAAGTGTCAGACAAGGATTAGCTATGGGTAGAAGAAAACAGAGGAGAACCAGCACCTGCCTGACCTGCCAGGACCAAGAAAGTATCCTCACAGAACCTTGCCAGGGTAGACAGGGAAGGGGTGGGGGATAACAGCCTATTTTTTGGAGAAATACAGTACAACTTGGCAGCATTTCCTGAAACTAAAATGGGGCTATCTAGTAGCTGGCAGCCAACAGCTTCATTGGCTGCCTCTTGGTAAAGAAAACTCTGGAGGAAAAGAATTCATTTTTTTTTTTCACTTGCCCGTGACCTAGGAAGTTCTTACATGAATTCAAAGCAAACTGTTGACCAGGGAGTGCTTTCCTAGGGAATAAGCACTGGTGTCAGTATTATCATCCAATAGAAGCTTAGGTAAGAAAACATTTCAGTCGGGTGAAGTATATTTGAGCATTTATATATATATTTTAATGACCAGCATGAAATGATTGATACAAACTCTGTAGATAGTGCTAATTTGGCCTGATGAATTTTAAAAGGACTCATAACATAGCTAATAAATCCTTGTTAAATTGCTAGTAATGGAGGAGGGCAGCGCAAGATGTGTGAATAAGGGCCCCATTGATCATGCCCCTCCCTAGAAACACCAGGTTTAAAAAAATTTGCATTTTTAATTTTTGTGGGTATACAGTAGGTGTATATATTTATGGGGTACATGAAATATTTTGATATAGGCATGCAATTCATAATAACCGCATCATGGAAAAATGTGGTATCCTTCCCCCTCAAGCATTTATCCTTTGAGGAAGACCAAGTTTTCCAACTATCTACACAAAGGGATCACCTTCATAGGAACCAAAAATCAGGTGCCAGCTCAGCCACAGTGGTGTAGAGGACCAAGTGAGATCTTGGGGTCCCTGATTCTGTGCCTTAGCTCTTGCATAGCATTTCTGGACCTTCTGTGGTCCAAAGGGGGAGCCCACTGCTCTGAGGGGGTGAGTTCTAGGCCTGGCAGTATTCACCACAAGCTGAAGGAGGAGTCCTTGGGCCTTAATCAAGCATCAGTGATAGCCTAAGAGTATTCCCTGTAGTGGTGGTGGCCATGGGCTGAAGCTCCTCTGCACATAGGGGAAGGGAAGAGTGAGAAGGACTGTGCCATGTGGTTTGAGTGCCAGCACAGCCACAGTAGAATAGAACACCATGCAGATTTCTAAGGTTTCTAACTCCTGTCCCTGGCTCTGGGAGAGCATCTCTGGATCTGCCTGGGACCTAGGAAACTCATACCCCTCAAGGAAAGGACGCAAACCTGGCTGGCTTCATCATCTGCTGATTGTAGAGCTCCAGGGCCTTGAGGAAACATAGGTAATAGGAATTGGTTACATGGGGCCTTGGGTGAGACCTGGTGCTGTGCTGGCTTCCAGTCTGAACCAGTACAGTCCCAGTAGTGGTGACCAAAGGAGTGCTTATGTCACCCCATCCCCAGTTCCAGGCAACTTAGTACAGAGAGACTCCATTTGTTTGGGAAAAAATAAGGGAAGAGAACAAGAGTCTTTGCCTGATAATCCAAAGAATTATTCTGCATCTTATCTATGACCACAAAGCAGGTACCTCTACAAGTCTGTAAGAACTGTAGTGTTACTGGGCTTGGGGTGGCCCCAATGCAGATGTAGCTTAGATCATAACACCCAAGTATATTTAAGTTCCTGGAAAGCCTTTCCAAGGAGGATGGGCACAAACAAGCCCAGATTGTGAAATACTACAATAAATACCTAACGTTTGAGGAACATTCACAAGTATCAAGACCAACCAGAAAAACATGACTTTACCTAACAAACTAAATACGGCGCTAGAGACCAATCGTGGAGAAATAGATAAGCAACCTTTCAGACAGAGAATTCAAAGTAGCTGTTTTGAGGAAATTCAACAAAATTCAAGATAACACAGAGAAGGAATTCAGAATTCTCTCAGATAAATTTAATGAAGAGAGCGAAATAATTAAAAAGAATTAAGCAGAAGTTTTGGACTTGAGAAACCCAATTGACATGCTGGAGAATGCATCAGAGTCTCTTAATAGCAGAATTGATCAAGTAGAAGAAAGAATTAGTAAGCTTGAAGACAGGATATTGGAAAACACACAGTCACAGGAGATAAGAGAAAAAAGAAAAAAAAAGAATGAAGCACACCTACAAGATCTGAAAAACAGCCTCAAAAGTCAAGTCTAAGAGTTATTGGCCTTAAAGAAGAAGTGGGGAAAGAAATAGGAGTAAGAAGTTTATTACAAGGAATAATAACAGAGAACTTTCTGAATCCAGAAAAAGATATAAATATATAATTATGAGAAGGTTATAGAAGACCAAGCAGATTTAACTCAAAGAAGACTACCTCAAGGCATTAAATAATCACTTTCATGGATAAAGAAAAGACCCTGAAAGCAGCAAGAGATAAGAAACAAATAGCATACAATGGAGCTCTAATACATATAGGAGTAGACTTCTTATTGGAAACCTTATAGCCCAGGAGAGAGTGGAATGACATATGTAAAGTATCAGAGGAAAAAAGTTTTATCCTAGAATAGTATATCTGGTGAAAATATCCTTCAAGTATGAAGTATCAGTAAAGACTTCCCCAGACAAATAAAAGCTGAAGGATTTCAGCAATACTAGACATGTCCTACAATAAATGCTAAAGGCATGTAATACTTCATTACTAATTAAATACTTCAGTCAGAAGGAAAAAGATGTTAATGACCAATAAGAAATCATCTGAAGATAGAAAACTAACTGGTAATAATAAGTATACAGAAAAACACAGAATATTATAGCACTGTAACTATTGTGTATAACCTACTTTTATCTTAAGTAGAAAACTAAAAGAGGAACCAAATAAAAATAATCACAACAAATTTTTAAGACACAGTACAGTAAGATATAAATAGAAACAAGAGAAAGTTAAAATCCAGGGGGGACAAAGTTAAAGTGTAGAGTTTGTTAGTTGTCTTTTTCCTTGTTTATGCAAGCTGTGCTAAGTTATTGGTTTAAAATAATGAGGTAAAACATAGTATTTGCAAACCTCATGGTAACTTCAAATTAAAAAACATACAATGGATACACAAAAAATAGAAAGCAAGAAATTAAATCATATCACCAGAGAAAAAAAATCACCTTCACTAAAAGAAGGACAGGAAAGAAGGAAAAAAGGAAGAGAACACCACAAAATAACCAGAAAACAAATAGAAAAATGACAGGAATAAGTCCATACTTATAACATTAAATGTAAATTGACTAAACTCTCCAATCAAAAGACACAGAGTGGGCAAATAGATTGAAAAAACAAAGCTCAGTGATCTCTTGCCTATAAGAAACACGCTTCACCTGTAAAGATACACATAGATTAAAAACAAAGGGACGGAAAAAGCTATTTCATGCAAATGGAAACCAAAAAAGATCAGGAGTAGCTATACTTATATCAGACAAAGATTGCAAGACAAAAACTATAAGATTTCAAGACAACTATAAGAGACAAGGAAGGTTCCTACATGATGATACAGGACTAATTCAGCAAGAGGCTATAACAATTTTAAATATATATGCACCAAACATTAGAGTATCCAGATATATAAGGCAAATATTATTAGAGGTATAGACCCCAATACAATAATATGAGGAGACATTAATACTCTACTTTCAGTACTGAAGGGATCTTCCAGACAGAAAATAAATATGAAACTTACTCTGCACTGTACAACAAATAGACCTAATAGATATTTACAGAACATTTCATCCAGAGGCTGCAGAATACACATTCTTTTCCTCAGCACATAGATTATTTTGTGATTGTTAGGTCATAAAATAAGTCTTAAAATATTTAAAAAATTGAAATAATATCAAGCATCTTCTCTGACCACAATGGAATAAAACCAGAAATCAATAATGAGAAATTTTGGAAAGTATACAAACACATGGAAATTAAACAATTTGCTCCTGAATAATCAGTTAGTAAACGAAGAGATTAAGAAGGAAATTGCAAATTTTTTGAAACAAATTATAATGGAAATACAACATCAAAACCTGTGGAATATAGCAAAAGCAGTGCTAAGAGGGAAGTTTATAGCTACAAGCACCTACATTAAAAAGGGAGAAAAGCTTCAGTTAAATAACCTAATGATGCATCTTAAAGAACTAGAAAAGCAAGAACAAATGAAACCCAAATTTGGTAGAAGAAAAATAATAAAGATCAAAGCAGAAATAAATGAAGTTGAAAGGAAGAAAACAATACAGAGGATCAACAAAACAAAAAATTGGTTTTTAGAAAAGATAAGTAAAATTAACAAACCTTACCCAGATTAATGAAGAAAAAACAGAGAAGACCCAAGTAAATAAAATCAGAGATAAGAAAGGAGACATTGCAACTGATACCACAGAAATTCAAAGGAGCGTTAGTGGCTACTATGAATATTTATATACCAACAAATTGAAAAATCTAAAGGAAATGGATAAATTGCTAGACACAAACAAACTACCATGAAGAAATAATGAACAGAATATATCATATTCAATAATGAACCATGAAGAAATCTAAAACCTGAACAGATCAATAAAAAGTAATGAGATTGAAGCTGTAATAAAGAGTCCCTGTGCAAAGAAAAGCCCACAACCCAATGGTTTTACTGCTGAATTCTAGCAAACATTTAAAAAACTAATACCAATTTTACTCAAGAGGAGGAGGGGAATACTTCAAAACTCATTCCATAAGGCCAGTATTACCCTGATACCAAAACTACACAAAGATACATAAAAATGAGAAAACTATAGGCCAATATCTCAGATGAATTTTGATGCAAAAATTCACAAAATGCTACAAATTGAATTCAACAACACATTAAAAGATCATTCATCATGACCAAGTGGGGTTTATTCTAGAGATGGAAGGGTGGTTCAACATATGCAAATCAATGTGATACATCATAATAGAATGATGGACAAAAACCATATGATCATTTCACTTGATTTTGAAAATCATTTGGTAACCTTTAACATTTCTTCATGACAAAAACCCTAAAAATCTGGTATAAAGGAACAGATCTCAACATAATGAAAACCATAGCTAGTATCACACTGAATAAGGAAAGATTGAAAGCCTTTCCTCTAACATCTGGAACATGACAAGGATGCCCACTTTTACTACTGTTATTCAACATGGGACTGGAAGTTCTAGCTAGAGCAATCAGAAAAAATAAAGAAAGGGTATCCAAATTGGAAAGGAAGTTAAATTATCCTTGTTTGCAGATGATATGACCTGATGTTTGGAAAAACCTAAAGACTCCATTGAAAAACTACTAGAACTGATAAATTCAGTAAAGTTGTAGGATACAAAATCAGCATACAAAAATTAGTAGCATTTCTATATACTAACAAAACAATCTGAAAAAGAAATCAAGAAAGTAATCTCATTTACAAAGCTACAAATAAAACACCTAGGAATTGACTGAAGAAGTGAAGTGAAATATGTATACAATGGAAACTATAAAACATTGATTCAAGAAATGGAAGAGAACATACAAAAAGTGGAAAGATATTCCATGTTCATGGATTGAAATAATTGATATTGTTAAAATACCCATATCACTCAAGGCAATTTATGGATTCAATGCAATTCCTATCAAAATGCCAATGACATTCTTCACAAAAATAGAAAAAAAATCCTAAAATATATATAGAACCACAGAAGACCCAGAATAGCCAAAGCTTATGGTATGCAAAAAGCACAAAACTGGAGGAATTAAATTATCTGACTTCACATTATACTGCAAAGCTATAGTAACCAAAACGGGGTGGTACTTGCATAAAAACAGGTGTATAGACCAATGGAACAGAATAGAGAACCCAGAAATCATCTATCAACAATGAACTCATTTTTCACAAAGGTGCCAAGAACATACACTGGTGAAAGGACAGTCTCTTTAATAAGTGGGGTCAGGAAAACTGGATATCTATATATAGAAGAATGAAACTAGACCCCTATCTCTTTTTGTATACAAAAGTCAAATCAAAGTGCATTAAAGACTTAAATCTAAGACCTCAAACTATGAAAGTACTACAAGAAACTATTGGGGAAACTTTCTAGGACATTGGAGTGGGCAAGGTTTCTTGAATAGTACCGCCAAAGCACAGGTAACCAAAGCAAAAATAGACAAATGAAATTAGATCAAGTTAAAAAGGTTCTGCACAGCAAAGGAAACAAGACATTGAAGAGACAATCCACAGACTGGAAGAAAAGATATTCAAACTACCCATGTGACAACAGATTAATAACCAGAATATATCAGGAGCTCAAACAACTCTATGGGAAAAACATCTAATAATTGGATTAATAACTGGGCAAAAAATAGACATTTCTCAAAAGAAGACATACTATGGGAAGCAGATATATGAAAAGGTGCTCAACATTATTGATCATCAGAGAAATGCAAATCAAAACTGCAATATTTTCTCATCACAGTTAAAATGTCTTTTATGCAAAAGACTGGCAATAACAAATGCTGGCAAGGATGTGAGAAAAGTTAACCCTCATATACTGCTGGTGAGAATGTAAATTGTTAAAACCACTATGGAGAACCGTTTGGAGGTTTCTCAGGAAAACTACAAATACAGCTGCCATGCAGTCCAGCAAACACACAGCTAGGTTTATACCCAAAAGAAAGGAAATCAGTATATCAGAGAGATATCTGCAGTTCCATGTCTATTGCAGCATTCTTCTCAATAGCCAAAATTTGGAAGCAACCTAAGTGCCCATCATCAGATGAATGGATAAAGAAAATGTGTTACCTATACACCATGGAGTAGTATTCAGTCATAAAAAATGAGATTCTATCATTTGCAGCAACATGGATGGAATTGATGGGCATTGTGTTAAATGAAATAAACCAGGTACAGAAAGAGAAACGTCACGTGATCTCACTTAATTTGCAGGAGCTAAAAATTAAAACAATTGATCTAATAGAGATAGACAGTAAAAGTGTGGTTACCAGAGGCTGGGAATGGCAGCAGAGTTTGGGGGAGAGGGACATTGGAATGGTTATGGGTACAAAAAAATAATTAGAAAGAATGAATAAGACCTAGTGTTTGCTAACACAACATGGTGACTATAGTAAATAATAATTTAATTGTACATTTTAAAATAACTAAAAGAATGTAATTGGATTGTTTGTAACATAAAGAATGAATGCTTGAGGGGATGGATACCCAGTTTACCCAGATGTGATTATTATGCCTTGCATGCCTGTATCAAAATATCTTATATAACTCATACATAAAATATATATATACTGTGTACTCACAAAAATTAAAAATATTTTTAAAAAGTTGATAGTGATGAAAATAGACATACTGGCAGCCACTAAACCAGAAATAGCTACCATCTTTGGAGTGCTTACTTTGTGATTAATCAACAGTTAATGTGCTAAATGCTTTATATACTTAAGTCCATTTGTTATTACAAAAAAACCATATACAATTTTATAACCTGCTTTTTTCACCTACAAAATGGAACATTGCTCTGCATCAATATACCATGTAAATGTTTGCAAGTATTCTGCACTTGGACACAATTTATTCAGCCAAGGTCTTACTGCTTAATTTGAACATTTTCTCTGTCTTTCCATGTTTTTACTATGAAGTATCTGGGTGTAAATTTGCATTTATCCAACTTGGAGTTAGTTGACATTCTTGGATGTGTAACTGAATATATTTCATAAAATTTGGAGGGTTTTCAGTCATTATTTTTTTGAATTTTTTTCTTTTTCTCCTCTCCTGGATAGGAGGCTTTATCTGTGTATCGTTGTGCTTAATGGTGTCTCACATTTCCCTGAAGCACTGTTTATTTTTCTTTATTCATTCGTCTCTGTTCTTCAGATTGCATAATCTCTATCCATCTCTCTTCAAGTTGATGTGTTCTCTTTTCTGTCAATTCAAATATACTGTTTATCCCCCTCTAATACATTTTTCATTTCTGTTATTGTACTTTTCATCCCATTTGTTAATGTAGTTTTTCTACTGATATCCTGTATTTGATATTATCTTCAGTTTTCTCAGAGATATTCCTGCTTATGAGCAGGGCACTGGGAGGGGCACGAGTCTCCTGGTCTTCTTGATTTCACCTTATATGTGAGCTGGGGTGAAGGTGATCAGAGTCCCAAGATTCTCTGCCTGCTATTCCTGGAATAACCTCCATCCTATGAGTAGGGACTGGGTAGAGGAAGGAAGCTCTCAATATCTTGGCTGCATTCACCTGGTATTTAGCCTTTCATTTTCATGGAAATGAAAAAGGCTGGAAGCTTGTTCCTTCTGGAAAGATAGCCTAGCCCATGCCTAGGAGCTGGCGGGACAGGGGAGCCTAGTTGTCTTGGTCACACCTGCTCATACTGAAGCTTTTGTCACCCTCAGGGGAGTGTAGGAAGACAGCAGGTCATGGCTCAAGTGCCACAGACTTTTGTTTTTATCGTGATTACTAGATGCGCCCAAATAAATGTTTCTTCATTTGCTGTATGCTCTTAAGATGATTTTCAGATTCTTTAAATAATTGTAATTTTTTAAAAAGTAATTTTGACCACTTATGGTTGTTTTTCTGGGGAGCAGATCAGCTGAGCTCTACCCACTGCTATCCCAGAAATGTTCTCCCCAAAGCTTTACTGTTGGAATGAGATTTTTTTTCCTTTCCTCCTCTTTGATAAACGGTGTGGCAAATTTATATACCCTTGTTTTGTTAATTCTGTGGGAGAGTTGGAGAGGGAGGGTTAGCTCAGAATTTTCTTTCATTCCTCTTACCAAAGAGAAATTTACTTGTGTTAACAAATTTTTATTTCAAACATGCAAATTTATTTGGCAAGTATTAAATCTCATCACCACACTTCATTGTGTAAGTTGCTTTTTAAATTTAAGTCTTAGAATCCCTAGTTGAGACTAGACTTTCTGTAGGAAGTCATATTGGGATTGAATCTTTCAAATTCCAGGATTGGGCACTTTGTAGCAAGGAGCATCTCGGGCGAGGAAAGAGTGTGGCCCTGAGAGCCTGGGCAGGGCCTGGTTTTCTGAGCAAAGAAACTCTTTGGATGGAAGCATAAGATGTCCCATGATCCACAGGGGCATGTGGCAGATTGTATTTTCCAAAAATGACCATCATAACATATCACTTCTCACATGTTCTTTTTATGATGTGATGTTGACACAGCCTTATTGAAAGGTGGAGCCTGTGTTCCCTCATCTTTAATTTGGGTAAGCCTGTGATTATGGCAAAATTGATGCTATGTGACTTCTGAATCTAGGTAATAAATGCAACATAGCTTTTGCTTGGTTCTCTTGAGATGTTTGCTCTTGGAACCCAACTACCCTGTTGTGAGGAAGCTTGAGTGATACATTGAGAGGCTTACATGGAGAGGGCCACACTGAGAAGAACCAAGGCCTTTGGACTTTAGTCCTACTGAGCTTCCAGGTGATAGTAAGCACCAACTGGCCAGTAATGTGTGTGAGCCATCTTGGAAGTGGATCCTTAAACCTCAGTTGAGCATCACCAGCAGGTGCTGTGTGGAGCATATTCAAGGCTTCCCTGTCAATCTCTGACCAAAAGATTTGTCATCAAAATGACTGATTATTGTTGTTTTAAGGCACTTAGGTTTGCAGTGTTTTTATATGCAGCAGTGGTGACTGGAGCAGGACTTATCAGGAGGACAGCAAGCAGGAGTTGAGAAGTAGCCTCTAATCTAGGCCTCATATAACAAGCTGGCAGTGTTCATTTTCTTCATGTCCAAAGGCTCAATAAATTGCTTAAGAGAAGTGGCTTGTGCCAGGAAAGCAATCTGGCACTCTGCTTGCTGGTCCAAGAACCTGGACCACAGCTGAGAACTTCCAGACCAGCAACTTTTCCATGTGCCTCAGAGCTCTTCTTTCACTCCTCCTGACTTTACCTACTTTCCCCCCAACCCCCACCTCAGCATCAGCCCTAGCACTGGACCATCTGACTCCAGCCTTATCTATCACTCCCATGATTCAGTGGTGTGCTGGAGCTCATACCAGCTCATAAAACCCAATTATCCACATTTCTTTGCAAGTCAGTGTTCAGTGATGTCACATTGAAAACAACATGGTATGTATACCATGGAAATTTGTAAATTAGGGCTTCTCCTCCTACCTCAGAAAGCCAGTGTACCAGAATATCTCATACCTTTAGCCTTACTCCTTCTTGCCCCTAGGGTGGTATTTGCAGAAAGGAAGAGACATGAAGACATGAAGATTTCTGTCCTCAAGGGAAAGGTAAACATATAAACAAATTGCTCTATACTGTTACGGTGCAATACATGTTCTGATGTATAAAGGGGGGAGTGATTGACAGCTGGGGATGAGGGTAGAGAGCATCAGCTACAGTCTTAGAGAGTGCATGATTCCTGCCCAGGATGGGTAAAGATGGAGAACAGTTTGGCAAATGTATTTCAGGTAAAAAGACCCAGTGTCAATGACCAAAAGTGAGGGGGTGCTCACTGGGATAGGAGGGAGGGACCTGTGTAGGGGAAGAAGGTGGCGGGCCGGAGAACCATTTGGCCAGGGCCTTCTCACTCACAAAGGGCCTCAAATGTATGTGTTTAAAGTTATCTCCAAATGAGGTGATATATGTTAAAGGTATTGATTTATTTAATGCCAAAATTTCAGATATATCACAAATTTTGCAACTTTTATTGTATTTATTTCAAAATATGCTGGGAACTTAAAAATAGTTACAAATGACGTGGACATTCTCTGACTCTTGAAAGACTGTGAAATGGTATGAAAGGACATGGAAGCATGAGAAAGCTCAGGGTCTTCTGATTAGCTGTAGGACAAAGTATTGTGTGGCAAGGAGGGGGAGTGTTGGTAGATTTGACTGAAGAGGCGGGCAGGGGTCAGATGGTGAATGTATAAATTATGATAAGAAACTTGCCCTATATCTTTTGGATTATGAGAAACTGCTAAAGGCTGTTAAGCAGGAGAATGATGTATTAGTCAGCTTTGCTGCAGTAACAAAGAACTCCAAAAAAATCTCAGGTACTTCATATATTTATTCCTCACATTACATGAGGACTGCAGATTAACTGAGTTTCTACTCCAAGTTGCAGTCCTGGTCTGATCAGGGTTTTCCCAGTTCCAGGACACAGGCTATGCTCTGAGCTAACATGGACAATACAATGCTGGAGAGAAAGAGCATTTGTCTGCCTATAGATCCTCCACTCAGTTAGTTGTGACATACTTCATATCTACCCATATTCCACTGGCTGAAGCAAGTCCTGTGCCAATTCCCCCCCCATGGAGGAAGGGAAAAAAATATTTGCAAAGAGGAATCAATCTACCAGGGGGAGTCAGTCTTACTACGATGCCAGCTGGGCCATAGAAAACTAACAGGAGGGGAAAGGTTGTTGGAGACTAAAGGAGGGAGATAGGTAGGTCTTCTATTAACCTGGCACATTCTACGACTTTTGATGTTCTGTCAATCATAAAAGAGCCTCTGGAGATAATATAAAATGATTAAAGCCATTGGAACACAGCCATTCAGTCAAAGTAAGAAGCAGTTTATGCCCCATGAGCAATGCTGGCTGTTGCCTTACTGGGTCTTAATGGAGTGGCTGAGTGAACAGCAGTTGGGAATATAAGGGTTCTTTGATCATTGTTTCCATTGCCAACCCACCTCCCTACCCCAAGTCCAAACACTGTCCACATCCTTTCCCAAGCTTATGGTTTGCATGGAATCTCTGACCATGACCTCAAGAATAGCTAAAGATGCAAAGAAGCTTTCACTTTGAGCCAGTTTTCCTCTTCTGTCACCCTGTCCTTTTCCTCTTCTCTTACTGGTTTTGATCTTTTTCCTACATTAGCCCCATTCTTATGATACGGAGGATGTGGGACTACTACAGAGGAGAGACATTTGATAATCTTCCTTGAAACATTGTAAAGTTCAGTTGTGGAGGAAAGTAATTAGAAAGAGCTGGTATGAACAGGAGAAAATTCCCCCCAAACCTTGTTTTTTCTGTTATTTTATGGGTCATCTTCCCTAAAATATGATGGTGCATTAGAATGATGTGATAAAAGAAATGAGTTCACTTTTCTTTTTAAATATTCTTTTTTTTTTTTTTTTTTTGAGACAGAGTCTCACTCTGTTGCCCAGGCTGGAGTGCAATGGTGCAATCTTGGCTCACTGCAACTTCCGCCTCCCGGTTCAAGTGGTTTTCCTGCTCAGCCTCCTGAGTAGCTGGGACCACAGGCACACGCCACCACGCTCAGATAATTTTTGTATTTTTAATAGAGACGGTGTTTCACCATGTTGGCCAGGATGGTCTTCACTTGACCTCATGATCCGCCTGCCTCGGCCTCCCAAAGTGCTGGGATTACAGGCATGAGCCACCGCACCTGGCCATTTTTAAATATTCTTTAAAAAATTCAGCCTCTCAGTCACACTAGCCACATTTTCAGTGCTCAGAAGCCAAATGTGGCTGGTGGCTATTGTTTGTAGAAATAAGAACATTTCCATGAGTTCAGTAAATTATTTTGGACAGCCCTGAACTGTTTCACTCTAGCTGCTTTAGGCCTTATCTTGGGGATTCTTCCATTCACCCTGCTTTTGGATTGGGCAGAACCCCTGCTGGGTTTAACTGCTATGCTTAGATTGGCCCACTGTGGACAGTTGGAGGTTCTTCTGTTCCCATGTCCCTCATCACTCCCTTGCTTCCCTCAGCTGCCTCTCACACAGACGCTGATACTGTGCCAGTCATGCAGCTGTGTGGTTTGTCTGCCTTCATGTGCACTGTGAGGTTCAAGGGCACACCTTACCACATGACTTTATTATAAATTATTATTATTGTAATATTATCCATGGGTTTTGAGTTTTGTTCTCTAGCTGCTCTGTTTTTTCTATGTGACTTCAAGAAAGATCCAAAAACTTTGCTTCCAGTGTAGCTACTATTTCACCCCAAATGCTCAGAATCAGCATTTTAACAAAAACCCTAAGTGATTTGCATGCATGTTGAAGTTTGGGAAACACTGATAGAGGTTCTGAGATACAGTAGGTCCTTCGTAAACAATTGCTATATGATACCCTTTCTTAAGTATTATTAGTTCAAGCAGCCCAAATGTTTTTCATTATATTTATTTTCATTTCATTATATTTAGACTGAATTTATGTTAATAATTCTACCTAAGTAAAGACTTTGATTTAGAGTGATACACAGTAAAGCAAAACCCACTACTCTTGTATTACATTTCTATTACTCTTTCCATCGATTGAACTGATTACTCTTTTCTAGGTAAATATATCAGGAAGCTCCCCAATTACATCATATAAAACATTATCTAGAAGACCAGCAAAACTTCCTAACCAACCAGAGTCATGCATTGCTCTGGGGCAGGCCTCTGTTTGCAGAGTCTGGCAGATACTGAAGAGTAAATTTAGATACCTTAAGACAAGACAAAGTCCGAGTTACATTTGTGATTTATTATCAATCAACCTGTGCTTCAGAAATTCTCTCAGTAGTTCTGGCCAGGTTGTTCAACTTGGACAGATGGCAAGTTTATAAAGTTCAGGGGTAATTTGCTTCACAGACACCTGATCCCAGCCTTCTTTTTCACTGCCTGTATTCGCCCACTCAGGGATTTATTTTCTTCCTCTTCACAGTTGTCTGTGTTTTGGAAAAAGAAAGGAATGCAAATCATAGACTTCTAAGTAAAATACACGTCTCACTTGTTACTTCAGCTCTTCCCCACCTCTAATCTGCTTTTGTATCAGCAGATTTAAGACCTGGGAGTCAGATAAGAGAAAATTATTTTAAAAGGATGGAAATGAAGAGTTTGAGATGATTCCTGTATAGAAGTGTCTGGTTGGAAACTAGAAAAAAAAACAACAGGTACATAGAAATATTGTCACCAGAATAAAAATACATATGGTAGGTAACCAAAATCTTTTACCTTTGAGTGTCAGGGTAGTTTCTGTAATCAGATTTTTCAAGTTTTCAGTTACTGGGGTACCATTTCAGGTAGGTGCACTGGGACCACTGTAGCAGGTCTGTTTCTACAAGTTACTGGCTGATAAACGAAGTCTTCTCCATGTGCTTGAGTGCAAGCCAATATTAGTCATCAAAGCAAAACAGGTAATTGCACTGCATGCTACGGTGTAGCTGAGAGGATTTCCAAAACAGAGAGTACTGTAGTCTTATATCAGAATTAACTGATTACTGAGTTAGCGTATAGATCTAATTGGTCCATAATTTGTTTAGCCAGATAATTGCATATCTTTTTTTATTTTTAGAGATGGTCTCACTCTGTTGCCTAGGCCAGAGTGGCAGTGGTGCAGTTGTTGGGGTTCAAAGGTTCAGGGGAGCCCTGAGCTTCCCTGAGAGGACGTTTCTCCAGGTTCTTGGTCTATCACTCTCTCAAGAATGAGACAGGAGACCACAGATACCACACCCCAAGAGTGTTGCAGAAAAGTGATTTATTTAGGTAGAGAGAGAAAAAAGGAGAAGGAGAGAGAAAAAGGAGAAGGAGAGAGAGAGAAACAGCTAGCTCTCACACTGAATGAGAGAAAGAAAAGCCGCTGTCATACCGAGTGAGAAGCGTTCCCAGAGGGAGAAAACCAGAGAGGGAAAACTCCCCTCACACTGAGTGAGAGAATCCAGAAAGGCTGAATCCAGAAGAGGAAAGACAGCTTTCACACCTGGTGGAAGGGAACCCCAGAAGGGAAATCCAGGAGGGAAAGAGAGCTCCCACTATGTGGGAGGGGGTTCTTAGAGAGCTGGAAATCTGGTGTAGGTGAAGGAGCAGGGGAATTTATCCTGGGAGAAATTCCCACCTCCCCCATGTTCCTCTGGCCAATGAAAGGAGTTCCTTAGAACTTCCGCTGGGGTGATTGACTTTTAGTTTCTTCCAGTGGCCGCGAAATTTAAACATAAACTATTACATCTTCCATATGGGGAGAGATGGGAGGGGTGCATGGCGCTGGGGGAGTTCTTGCCCTTAAAACTACGCCCCCTTGTGGACCCTGGAAAGAGAACACATTCCCTCACAATCAGCTCACTGTAATCTCAAACTCCTGAGTTCAAGTGATCCTCCCACCCCAGCCTGTGGAGTATATAGGACTAAGGGTGTGGACCACCAGGCCCAGCTAATATATTTTTATTTTTTGTAGGGACTGGATTTTGCTATGTTGTCCAGGCTGGTCTTAAACTCCTGCCCTCAAATTATTGTCCCACCACAGCCTCCCAAAGCACTGGGATTACAGGTGTGAGGCACTGTGCCTGGGCTACCACATCTTTTTATAACCTTAATAAATTCATCAAATGTGTCTCATGTGGAGTTACATCTCCATCAAACCAGAATTTGACTTGGTGATCAATTCACTGTTAATAGACCACTAAGCCCTTTTTTACAAGCGATGAAAAGATAAAAGCCAAACTTGTCTGCTTTCCTTTTCCCACAGAAGGTCTCATTGTTTGTGTGCCCAATATTTGCCATGGTGTGACGTCCTGCATAGCTTGTTGTCTAACGCCCCAGTGATTTTAAAAGTGAATTATGGTTCTATATAGATCCTGAAATTAGCTTGGGAAATCAGCCCTTGCCTGAAAGGCTCTATCATGGCTAGCCGTGATTTCCAACTCAAGAGAGCCCTTTGTGATCCAAAATGCTCCGATTGGTGTAAGATCCAGAGGCAGAATAGCATGGAGAGTCTGTGTCTCTAGAGCCGGATAGCCTGGGCTGCAATCCTAGCTTTATGACCTGCTCAGTATAGAACCTTGAACAATTTATCTAGTCTTATGGTTTTCTCATCTGAAAAATGGGAATGGTAATAATAGCTCCTACCTCATTAGGATTGTTGTGAGATTAAGTCAATCAGTTAAAATATGAAAAGGAAAATAGAAGAGGGCCTGGCTCGTAATAAACACTATTAACATGCCAGCTATCATTTTAATTATTATCATTATTGTTGTTACCACTTGTATAATTGGTGGAGAAAATCTAAGAGCTGCTTCCAACACAGCTCAAAATGGCCTGGATCAGGGGCTGTTGCTCCCATACACCCCTTCAGATATGCCCAGGCCAGGAGAGGTTGTCTAGCTTGTTCTGCTTCTAATCTAGTCCTCAAGGAGACCCTGAGCCTATGTGGGGCGAGCATAAATCATCAGAGTGTGTAGGTGCTGAGTAATTGCTAGCCTTCTGCCACTTGGATTTGCAAATTTGATTTATTTTTTTCAGTTTTCAGATTATTAAGCGTGCATTAGGTTATATAACAGAATGTGGTCAATGTAACTTTTTAAAAGAGGAACTTTAAAAAGTATTGGATGAGAACTAATACCAATACCAACATGAGCTGATCAGACATGGTACCTTTCTGGGCGAATTACTTCCTCTCTCTGAACTTTGTTTTTCTCACTGATAAAACCAGAGTTTGAAATGAGCAAATCTTTATAGTCTCTTGTAACTCTACTATTCTGTAAATATAAAAAGACAATTCTTGAAGTTTGAATCATAGATTCTTCTGTGGGGGAAATAACTAAGTATATTGTGGCAGTTCATAATATAAATACTTTTCATATTCTACATAAGTAAAAGTGTTTGGTTCAACTTGATGATTTTTTTTTTAAGTAATATGTAGCCCCTCTTGTTTTCCTAAGGAATTTTTTTTTTCATAGTATAACAAGTACTGACTTGGTATTGTCTGTCCTTTTCTTCTTAGCCATTCTGATGAGTGTGTAGTATGTAGTGGTACACAGTGGTTTTAATTTGCACTTTTCTGATGACTAAAAATGTTGAGCGTCTTCTCATGACTTTTGGCCATTTAGTGTCTGTTCAAGTCTTTTGTGCATTTTTCTATTAGATTCTCTCATTTTTCTTGATTTATAGAAGTTTTAATTAATTTTATTCATATTAGGTTACCAGTCTTTGATGAATATTTGAATTATAAATATATTCTTATACTATGTGTCTTCCTTTTCACTCTCCTAATGGCATCTTTTTATGAATAGAAGTTTGTAATTTTAATGAAGTTTATTTTATAAGTTCATAACTTTATTGTTAGTGCCTTTTGTGTCTTGTTTAAGAAATCTTTGCCTACTCTGAAATCATAAAATATTCTCCTGTTTTCTTTTATTTTTACTTTTTGAGACAGAGTCTCGTTCTGTCCCCCAGGCTGGAGTGCAGTGGCACAGTCTCAGCTCACTACAACCTCTGCCTCTTAGGTTCAAGCAATTCTCCTGCCTCAGCCTCTCAAGTAGCTGGGATTACAGGTGCCTGCCACCACACCTGGCTAATATTTGTATTTTTAGTAGAGATGGGGTTTTGTCATGTTGGCCAGGCTGGTCTTGAACTCCTGACCTTAGGTGATCTGCCTGCCTCGGCCTCCCAAAGTGCTGGGATTACAGGCATGAGCCACCACGCCCAGCTGTTTTCTTTTAAAAGCCTACTCAATTTGTTCTATCTTCTGTTTTCTTTGAAAAGCCTACTCAATTTGATTCTCTTTCACAGTAATATCTATCTATAATTGATTTGTGTGTGTATGTGACTATATGATCTGAGACAGGAATCCAAGTACATTTTTTTCTGTATGAATATTCAATATACCCTGCATAATTTGTTGAAAAAGCCGTATTTCCTGTACCTTGCAGTGCGGTTTATTTTTGCATTAATCAAGTGATTAAATATGGGTGAATCTGTTTTTTAGCTCTGTATTTTTGTTTCGTTGATATGTATTTTTGTTCTTTGCCAATACCACACACTCACAGCTAATGTAACTTTATAACATAAGTGATATAACTTTATAATAAATCTTGATATTTGGTCAGGCAAAACTTCCAAATTTGTTTAATTGCCATGGCTTTTTGTGTCCCTTTGTATTTCCATATAAATTTTAGAATCTGTCTGTCAGTTCCTGCCAAAAAGTCTGCTAGAATTTTGGTTGGTAATTAAGTGTGTTTTTGTGCAAATTTATAGAAATGAAGTGTTTAATATTCAGGAGTCTTGCATAGTTCCCTGGTTTATCCCAACAGTTTGTCAAGTCTTTGCAATTTTTTATGTATATAATCATGTTGACATGATTAATGACAATCTCATGTCTTACTAATCTTAATAGATTTTTTTTTAATTTTACTTTTTCTGGCGCTATTGCCTTGGGCAGGACCTTCATTACAATGTTGAATAGAAGTGATGGTAGTAGACATTCTTATTTTCTTCCTAATCTCAGAATAAAATAATACACTTTAAGTATTTCACCAGTAAGCATAATGCTCTGTTGGTGGCTGAAAATACATTGCTAGGCAAAAACAAAGCCAAACAAAAATATAACTCCTGTCCTTATAAGGATTGCTTTATAATATTTACTTTTGAGGTGGGGGTAAGGGGATACTTCCGTTGTCTATCTCAATTATTATTTTTAACTTTTATTTTAGGTTCAAGGGTACATGTGCAGATGTGTTACATATACATATGTAATGTATCACAGGGGCTTGGTGTACAGATTATGTCATTACCCAGGTGTTAAGCATAGTACATAATACGTAGGGTTTTTTTTCATTTTTAAAATTATTATGCATACATTATAGTTGTATATGTTTATGGGGCACATGTGATATTTTGATACAAACTTACAATCTATAATGATCAAATCTGGGTTATTGAGATATTTATTGCCTCAAACATTTATCATTTCCTTATATTGGGAACATTCCAAATCTTCGATTTTGAAATATATATTGTTAACTGTATTTTTTGTGTTTAAACCTTTATTTATTTGTTTATAGTTTGTTACAGCAACTGCCTTCTTTATTTTTATTTTTGAGTTCCTCAACCTCCTCCTCTCCTTCTACCCTCAAGTAGGCCCCAGTGTTTGTTGTTCCCTTCTTTGCGTTCATATGTAGTCAATGTTTAGCTTCTACTTATAAGTGAGAAAATGTGGTATTTGGTTTTCTGTTCTTGTGTTAGTTTGCCTCCATGTTGATCCATGTTGCTGCAAAGGACGTGATCTCATTCTTTTTTATGGCTGTGTAATATTTCATGGTTTATGTGTTCCACGTTTTCTTTATCCAGTCTGCCGTTGATGGGCATTGAGGTTGATTCCGTGTCTTTGCTATTGTGATTAGTGCTGCAATGAACATACGCATGCATGTGTCTTTATGGTAGAATGATTTATATTCCTTTGAGTATACACCAAGTAATGGGATTGCTGGGTCAAATGGTAATTCTGCTTTGAGTTTTATTATCTTAAATAAGAAGTTATTTCTGTTTAATAGATTAAAAACTATTCAGATTATCTTTTTCTTCTTGTGTCAGTAAGTTGTGTTTTTAAAAGACTGTTGACTTTATCCATTTTGTCAATTTTATTGGAAAAAACATGTTTATAATGTTGTCTTAATACTTTCTAATATCTGTGGAGTCTACAGTGTGGTACCTTTTTCTATTTGTGTTATTGTTGATCTGTGAGTGTTTTTTTTTCTTATTTTCTTGATCAGCCTTGCTAGAGCTCTATTAAATTTATTAGTCTTCACTGATTTTGTTTTTATTGTTTATTTCTATTTCATTAATTTCTTCCCTTTTAAAACTTATTTCCTTAAACTTTCTTCGGTGTAATTTGCTGTTTTTTTTTTTTAGCTTCTGAAGTTGACTGATATGATAAATTTTAAGCTGCCTTTCTTTACTAACATATACATTTAGTACTTTAAATTTTACTATAAGCACCTTAACCGCATTCAGTGTATTGATATTATGTATCTTTATTGGCATTCCATTAAAAATGTTTTCTAATTTTTTGTTTGACTTGAGGATTATTTAGGTGTGTATTTCTTAGTTTTCAGGCAGTTGGAAATTTCATAGTTTTTAAATTTTCTCTTTTTCTCTATCATTCTGTTACTCATGTCTAGCGTAAATTTACTGTGGTTAGGCTTTGAAGATTTCATTCCTTAAAATCGGCTTTATGGTCCTGTGTATTGTCAATTCTGGTAAATGTTCCATGTGCCCTTGAAAAAAAATTGAATTCTGTTATTGTTGGTTGCATTTACATCAACTTGTCAATTATGTCAATTTTGTCATCGTGTAGATTTTTCTGTCCTTCCTGATTTTTAATTCTGTCAGTTCTTGCTTCCACACACACACACACACACACACACACACATACAGGCACACGCACACAAACTATTGGGTGTATACAGATTTAGAATTGTTTTATATTCCTGGTGGTTTCATTGCTTTATTGATCCACTATCTTAGTAGTGTTTCTTGCCATTTTGGTGTTTGTATGGTTTTTCTATCAACCTTTCTGTGTTCCTATATTTAAAGTTTGTTTTGTGAGCAGAATATACATTTTTTTCTAGTCTGATAATTTAGTTTTTAATTGGATTATTTTCCCTCTTATGTCATTTGCCTTATTTTTGTCATGAATTTTTATTCCACATAATTTTTAAACACCACAGATATTGTTAATTTTATTTTGTAGCGTTAATATTCATTTATGCATATTCACAAAATTACTTTTTTGGTGCTCTTTATTTCTTCTTGTACTCCTAGTTTTTGTCTGGGATCATTTTTCTTCTGTTAGAAAGATCTATGTCTAGGATTTAAGAAATGCTTTCCTAATGATAATGAATTCTCTGTTTTTGCTTGGCTAAAAACATCTTTATTTCATCTTAATTTGAAGGAATTTTTTTTTCTGGGTATAGAAATCTAACCAGATGGCATTTAATAGTTTTGCATATAGATGCAAAATTTATTGATTTTCAAATAATTTTCCTTATTTTTAATATTTACATTGATATTGGTATTCTAGTTGATTTCATGAACTTTCTTCCAACATCTCCTCCTCCTTCCTGGCATTTTTTTAATGGAAATAGTCTAGAATTTGGAAAGATAAATGCCTTAATTCAAAAGTCATTTCTACCTTACTACCTGTATGAACTTGGTCAAATCATTTAACTTTTCTGAGCCAGTTTTTAATCTATAAAGTGGGAAAAATATTACATGGGCTCTGTTTCACTGGGAAGTTACGAGGGGACTGTTGAGATACTGTAAGTGCTTTGTAAAATGTAAAGTACCAATATGCTCAGCTAGCAATTGTTAGTGTTATTATTTACTGGAACAGAAATATTCTCAGTGTATATATCCAGAATTCTCTTACAAATGCAGATTTTCATGAGCACCCACAAAATAGTTCAATGATATTATTAATGTTTTTATTTATGTCTATCCTTTGTTATATTAAGGACATTGTTAAAAGTTACATAAAATATAACTTACACAAGGTCAGTCACGAGTTTATTTCTCATCTTTCAAGTGACTAACATGAAAAGAAAAACCTGGACAGTTACATAATTCATGATGTCCATAAGATAAAAATAATTCATTATTCAGGAGAAGTGCCATTATTTCTTAATACTAAGTTCAGACAGGAATTTTCCTTTCAGTTTTTTTTATGATGTAGAGTTATTTAAAATATTTTCCTGCTGGTTTAGAGGTTATTGATTTGCATGGTTAATCCAAATCAGTGTTGGACTTATCTAGAATTTTAATATTCTGTTTCATACTCACCATGGGAGAATTATACATTTTAATGTGAGCTTCAAGTAGCTGCTCTTCCACTCCACTTGCAAATGGATTATATTCAGAGAATAATAAATAATGCCAATTTCCTTTTCAAAATGCTTGGATACACATTAGAGGGAAGGTTAGGCTATTAAAATTATATTTTGCATATATAAAGTCATCAGAGTGCCTTAGGAAGATAATATTTAGCTATATTTTATTTATTAGAGGCTAATTTTAAAAAATCCTTACATTGATCAAATACTTAGAATCCTTGCTATATGCAAGCATATTAACTCTTGGTCTGTTTATTCTTTGATTAAAAAGCTGTCATTCAGACTTACTCTTGTGCTTTATTCTTTCACTTTTTTGGTTTTTTTGATAAACATTAAATGGAAAAAAAATATGAAACTGCAGTTTTAAAGTCAACTACTGATTGTATGTTTGTGCCTCACAGCCAATGCCCCAACACATCTGAGGTTTTGTATGATGAAAAAATTTAAAATAGGATATTTGTTCCTTACTTAAATTCTTTGGCTTTGTCTTCAGGTCACTGGCATGCATTTTATATGAGATGTGCTGCATGAATCATGCATTTGCTGGCTCCAACTTCTTATCCATTGTTTTAAAAATTGTTGAAGGTGACACGCCTTCTCTCCCTGAGAGATATCCAAAAGAACTAAATGCCATCATGGAAAGGTATAGAAATAAATATGTTGTCACAGAAATAATTTAAAATTGTAGTTATATTTTAGTTCATTTGAAAAATGTTTTTCTTTTTAAACATTACAGCATGTTAAACAAGAATCCTTCATTAAGACCATCTGCTGTCGAAATTTTAAAAATCCCTTACATTGATGAGCAGCTACAGGTATTTAAAATGAAAGGGATTCGGAAAACAGGTATAGCATTTATATACACATTCTGTGACTTGAAGATGTGCACTGGGGGATAAGATGCAGTAAGAATCAACCAGAAGGGAGGAAAAAAGATTAAAAAGAAGCTGAGAAAAATAGTAGTCAGGACAATCTCTCTGCAAAACAAGGTGTGTATGAACTTCCTTTCCCCAGTGCCACTGAAAATGAGAAATTAGGGCTCTGATTTTCTACCAAAACTCAACATCCACCCTTTGGAGCTCTGTTGACAGATCTTACCTGAACTCTTTGTAACTATATCCCTGCAAAGACAAGACTATACTAACAGAGAATACTAAAATCTAGGATTTTCATTGAGCATTTATAATTCCAGTCCTTTATTATATATCTCTATAATACTTTTTAATGATTAGCTAGGTTTATTTTGTTTTCTGGTAAATTAGGAAATTTGATATAGAGGCTATGTCTCAGTATTAAGAAAGCAGCAAATGGTACCCTCTTTAGAGGGCCTTTCTTTCTTGTTTTTGTTTTTTTACTTCTCAGGGTTTTACAATACAAATCCCTGAAGCAAGTTTCCTCTAATTTTATACGTACCTTTAAGAGGAACCACAAAATGGTCGTCCACCTTAAAACACCGTGCATACCTTTTCATCAGTGGGGCGTGTTCCAAATCCAAATGAAGCAAAGGCGATAAATGATGTGCACTTAGTTAAGGGCTGGGCACTGTGCTGACACCAGGGGATGCCCAAATGAACAGATATGTTTCCTGTCCTTTTGAAGCTTGACTGCTAGTGAGAGAATCCAATAACCAAGAAAAAGTAAGGATGTAAATAAAATAAATATATGCCTAGTACTAGGAAGAAAGTATAATAAACAAACAGGATACTGTAAAAATAAGGGGAGAAAAGCAGGGCTTTGGTGGTCAAAGGAGTAAATGACCTTTCTTTACCAGCAAGCCAATGGGAAGCAACCAGCCATGTTAAGAGTCTCAGAAACACTGTTCGAATCACAGGGAATAGTTGGCACAAAGTTCCTGATTATGTTGTGCCTCAGAGGTAGATATAGATGGGAGGGTTCTTATGCAAGCATATGCTCTCAGGGAAGCCCATGCCGTCATGGGGAAGGCAGGACAGGAGAGGGGAGGCAGGCTGAAGTTTCCTGGTACTTGCAGCTCTCCTTATGTGCAGGCAAAGTGGGTGCCAGTAAAGCCTGCAGGCGTCCTCTGAAAAATTGCCTCATATTCTGGTTGCAGGTATCAAAAACACACTGAAGAGGCTGTAAGCATTCCAAAAAAAGATCAAAAGGTATTCACAGGGATCTGCTGGGACCAGGATGAGGCAAGTGAGGCCCTTGACTCTGGGGGCAAAGTTTAAGGGGACACTAAAAATATATATATATCTATATTTTTGGAGATGGAGTTTCTTCGCTCTTATTGCCTAGGCTGGAGTGCAATGGTGCGATCTCGGCTCTCCACAACCTCTACCTCCCAGGATCAAGTGATTCTCCTGCCTTAGCTTCCCAAGTAGCTGGATTACAGGCATGCGCCATCATGCCCGGCTAATTTTGTATTTTTAGGAAAGACGGGGTTTCTCCATGTTGGTCAGGCTGGTCTCGAACTCCTGGTCTCAGGTGATCCACCTGTCTCAGCCTCCCAAAGTGCTGGGATTACAGGCATAAGCTACCATGCCTCGCTGATAAGTAATATTTAATGCAATATTTTAAAAATCCAAATTAATGCTTAAAACCCCTGGTAAGAAAATACCAAAAGTTTAAAGACAAGATCCAGTAGGGCCCGGGTTAGGGTGAGGTGAGTGAGGTGGAATTGTGTAAGTTTAGGGTTGGATCCTGTCTTTAAAGTTTTGCTATTGTAATCTTTATTCTTCTTGACAATAATTTTGATTTTTAAAAATAATGTTTACTAAAATTGTTTATCTTGGTTACTAAGTTTTTTGGTGCCCTCTTAGATTTTGCGCCTGAGGTATTTCACTGGCCTAAACCTTGCACTAGCCCTGGGAATGTAGACACTGTCCTCCTTAGGCTGGGAGGTTGGAAAAAGCTTGTGTCTTCTTGTAGCTGAAAGTAGGCCTGCCCGTGACTGGCAAAAGGGAGTGTGTGAACAAGTAGTGCACCGTGAAGCTGGAGAGACAGGCAGGAGCTTGACCCTGCAGGATGTTTTTGGAAAAAGCTACCATGTAATATTTGTAACTCAGGGAAAAATAGCATGCTTTGTTCTCAGGCTTCCTGCCATGGTCAGAATTACCCCAAATCTGAAAAGATACTTGGTAATTTATTCCCTTTCATCCCTAAAGAGGAGCCTTTAAGGTACGTCAGGGTTGTTGATCTTTTTTTTTCAGCACCTAATGTGTAGATATTCAGAAATGACTCTGGAGGACAAGAATTTGGATTGTCAGAAGGAGGCTGCTCGTATAATTAATGCCATGTAAGTAATTGCTTTGTTTTTAAAAAGCCCATCGAGTGTAAATGTTAAATGCATTTGTCTTTAAAAATCTATTAGCGCTAAACTGACTGCATGGAGCATCCGAGAATTCACTTAAGTCTTGCCAGGAAATTAAGGAGCTTCAGGAACTTGTTGTTCCAAAGCCCTTTACCCCAGGTGGTAGCAAATTGAAATCATAAAAGTTTAAACCACTGCACAGCTTACAGATCTGCAGGGTAGCCGCAGTTGCCTCGCAAGGATATAGAGACATTAATATCTCAAATATTTAGTAACACTTATGCTAATGATCCTTCTATAATAACCATAAATGGCTTTCACATGTTGTTTGTTTAATGTGAACTGGCAGAGTGTCTACTGAAAAGAGAACATTGTGGAGTCCTGGGACAATTGAAAATAAGCCAAATTCACTTTCTCGAAATATACATTCCTTCACAAAAGAACTAAACAATGTATTTCCCAAAGAACTGTAACGATTTTTTGATCTCACTTCTCTCTCCTACCTCATTCAAAATTTTTGTTCTATAACTTGCAAGAACCCAGAGTACTAGGTTCTTATATTTTGGGTTTTTGCATACTTGAACAGTCTTGTACAACTATGGTGTACAAGAGGTGTGCAGTATAGTGGGGTGAAAACAGAAGCCTTCAATAGGCTGACCTAGCGCAAATGTATTCCTCCAGCACCCAGTCCAATGCTTCTCAGCTCCACCATGTTTGCTTTCCATCTTCACTTTCAAACTGAGGAAATTTGCATGATTTCCAGTTAAGATATACTACGTACCACAGGGGGTAAATTTTTAGGCATGTTCCTAATAACCTTGTTTTTTTCGTTTATTATCTGCTATTTCAAGAAAGGTTGAAATTTCCAATTTTATTAACTAGAGATGTGAGAGTAGTAGATATTTAAAAAATACTGGACTAGCTTTAGCTATCATTTTGTTCTGCAGTTATAAAACTGACACGGTTTACAATTAACGGCCATCTAGAATCCAGTTGTTTGGAGGGTATTTTACATTATGAAATATCGATTTCAGATAGTCACTGCTATTTTCGAGATCTCTGACTATGTTTCAAGGAGATCCACTGGTCTGACAAAATAAGAGATGTATATTCCTGAAAATTGCATGTCCTCTGGAGTCTGTTGTCTGGCTGGTATTAGAGAGGTATTAGAACTGTCCCCAGAGATCATTACAATTTTCTCATGGTGTTTGTCAAGGAAAGAGTTGAGTGCAAGAGGTGTTCTGTAGTACTGGGCCCTAACCAAGTCAGGAGGAGAAGCAAACGCCATTGAGAATGTGGTTGGAGTTCTTTCAATGTGCCTTCCCTCTGAAGAGCTTTAGGAGTGCACCCATCATCCCTGTCCACCTGGCTGCCTCTAGTTGGCCATCTTGCCCCCCTCCCTCATGCTAAATTTTATTGACTGTGTCTTCTATTCCAGGCTTAATACAGTAGATACTTTTGCTGCAGCATGGTATAGTGGTTAATTGCACAGATTATTAACACTCTTTCAATTCAAATTCTAGCTCCCAGGTAATACTCTACATTACTTTGGAGAAGTTTCTTAACCTCTCTATGACTGTAAAAATAAATGTATCTACTTCATAGAATTGCTCTGCATTTAAATGAGTTAATTCATGTAAAGTGCTTATAAGCATGGGGTCATTACCTGCTAAAATATTAGCTAATGTTATTCTTTAGCCTCTCAGTTAAAGAAACATGCTTACATTAATCATACATTGAAAGAGATTTATGTACTGGTTGTTGGAATCAAAAACACTGAAGAGGCTGTGAGGCTGTAGTCAAAAGGTATTCACAGGGATCTGCTGGGACCAGGGTGAGGCAAGTCAGGCACTTGACCCAGTGGCAAAATTTCAAGGGGACACCAAAAACTCATAATCAAGATCAAATTTTAATGCACTATTTTAAAACTCCAAATTAATGCTTAAAATCCCTGGTAACAAAATATTCAAAGTTTAAAGACAGGATCCAACAGGGTGAGGCAAGTGAGGTAGAATTTTATAAGTTCAGGGTTGGATCCTGTCTTTAAAGTTTTGTTTTTGTATTCTTTATAGCTTTTTGATATTAATTTAGATTTTTAAAAATAATGCTCATGAAAATTATCTTGGTTACTGAATTTTTCGGTGACCCCTTAGATTTTGCACCTGAGGTATCTCACTCGCCTAAACCTTGTGCTGGCCCTGGGGGTGTAGACATTGTCCATTACAGACTGGGAGGTGGGAAAGCTTGTGTATTCTTGGGATCTAGGATTTTAATCTAGAGGGTGTTATTAATCTGTGCAATTAACTACTGCACGATGCTGCAACAAAAATATCTACTGTATTAAGCTCTGAAATCCCAGCTGGAGGAGACCCCTTGACCACCAGGGACACGAGTTGGTAGGGAGAGCTGCTTAGAGAAGTGGTAGAGGCACCACGCTAGCCAGTGTGAAGCTCAGAGGGTTTGGCGTGAGAGTGTCTGCAGCAGAGCACGCCCAGGGGAGACCATCCCCCTAGGCTTGACCTGCTCCCATGGAAGACTTTAGACCCAGGGGAACTGTCAGACCTGAACTCTGCAGGGCAGTCTTGTCCATCAGAGGGGGCTGGTCTGGCCTGAGCTTCCCTGGATCTTCTGGCCTCTCCTGAGGCTCAGCCTGGCCATGGCTGCTTGCAGTGCAGCTGCGGGTGCCCTGGGGGTCTACATCATAGTTCCTGTACTGCTGATGAATCATGTCTGGCTAGAGGAGAGATCCAGTGGGGAGGCCTGCTCCTCCTTTAACTGCAGCTTCCCCAGGCCCACAGCCACCCGGCTCCCCACGTCGCTTTTCTGGCACATACGTACGTGGGCAGATTTTGACTTCCTGCCCTGCCAGCATGCATATGTATGCACACTGCCCTGCTACTGCTGCTTGTAGGAGTGTATCCCTCCTTACCTCCCCTGCCATACCACCATTGCAGTGGGGAGCCTTGGTGGGCACAGAGATAGCCAGCCCTGGCCCTGCCAGCACCCTGCCCCTGCATCAACACTGCCGTTGGAGTGAAACTAGATACAGAGAACAGTGGACCCTTCCCTGCCCCGAGCAGCCACCCCTACCTGTGTCAGCATGCACAGAGGTTGCACACAGACCTATGCCCACCAGCGCTGCACCCCTGTGCTAACAGCGCCACCAGCAGGACCACATGCACAGTTGCTGGTGGAGGGCCCTGACTCCCTGAGCCATTCTGCCTCTGCTGCTGCTGTGAATGCCCACAGGGAGACAGGCACCCTGACACCTGCTAGCACCCATCTACAGCTGACCAGTGTGCACGCTTCCACACTGCCACTGCCACTGCTGCTGCTGCTGCTGGCATGTGCAAACAAGGATGGATCCTGCTGCTACCATCCTACAAAATGCTTTGGCTGGCATCACCCATCAGAGTGTAGTGACCAGCTGTCCAGGTGCACATTCCCCCACACCTCCAACCCAGTGCAATGAGTTGACAACCTTGAGGAGCCAGAGAGCAAAGTTGGGGCCCATTACAAGTCCCCCAGAGTTACAGCACAGTCCAGCAGTTGGGATCTGAGTGCTGGCTGTCTAAAATTTTCCAGAAACAAAGCCAGTCTACTGAATCTGCCTTATACCACAATCAAACCCTCAAAGTTATCAAATAGAATAAAAGGAAAGAAAATTCAAAGGATAGCAACTTCAAAGACTGAAGGAACTTCCGCCCACAAAGATGAGAAAGAACCAGTGCAAGAACTTTGAGAACTCAAAAAGCCAGGCTGCTGCCTTTCCTCCAAATGACCACAGTACCTTCTAGCAAGGGTTCTGAACCTGACTGAGAAGGCTGAAATGACAGAAATCAAATTCTGAATATTAATAGGAATGAAGATCATTGAGATGCAGGAGCACATTGAAACACAATCCAAGGAAGCTAAGAAACATAATAAAATGATATAGGAGCTGACAGACAAAATAGCCAGTATAGAAAAGAATATAACTGACCTAATTGAGCTGAAAAACACACTACAAGAATTTCAGACCAGACAAGGTGGCTCATGCCTGTAATCCCAGCACTTTGGGAGGCCGAGATGGGTGGATCATTTGAGGTCAGGAGTTCAAGACCAGCCTGGCCAACATGGTGAAAACCCATCTCTACTAAAAATACAGAACTTAGCCAGGTGTAGTAGTATGTGCCTGTAATCCCAGTTACCAGGGAGGCTGAGGTAGGAGAATCATTTGAACCTGGGAAGTGGAGGTTGCAGTGAGCGGGAGATAGTGCCATTGTACTCCAGCCAGGATGATGCAGTGAGACTCCATCTCAAAATAAAGAAAAAATGCAATCTCAAGTATTAGTATCAGAATGGACATAGCTGAAGAAAGAATCTCAGAGCTTGAAGAATAGTTTTCTGAAATTACACAGGAAGAATAGAGAAAAATGAATGAACAAAACCTGTGAGAAATATGAGATTATGTAAAGAGATCAAATCATGTCCCTGAAAGAGGTAGGGAAAGTGGAAGCAACTTGAAAAACATAGAAATATGTTACATAGAAACACAGAAATATTATCCCACGAGAACTTCCCCCAACCTAGCTAAAGAGGCCAACACTCAAATTCAGAAAACACAGAGAACCTCAGTAAGATACTTCACAAGATCATCCCCAGGACACATAAGCATTACGTTTTCCTAGGTCAAAATGAAAGACAAAATGTTAAAGGCAGCTGGAGAGAAAGGTCAGGTCACATACAAAGGGAAGCCCATCAAACTAACAGTGGATCTCTCAGCTGAAACCCTAGAAGCCAGAAGAGATTGGGGCCAATATTGAGTATTCTTAAAGAAAAGAAATTCCAACCAAGAATTTCATATCTGGCCAAACTAAGCTTCATAAGTGAAGGAGAAATAAGATCCTTTTCAGACAAGCAAATACTGAGGGAATTTGTTACCACCAGACCTGCCTTAAAAGTCCTCTTGAAGGAAGCACTAAATATGGAAAGAAAAGAACAGACCATACAAACAAGTCTGCAAAATAACCAGATAACTTCATGATGACAGGATTAAATCCACACATATCAATACTAACCTTGAATGTAAACAGACCAAATGCCACAATTAAAAGGCACAGTGTCAATTTGCATAAAGAAGCAAGGCCCAACTGTATGCTGTCTCCAAGAGACCCATCTCACATGCAAGGACACACAAAGGCTCAAAGTAAAGGGATGAAAAAAAAATCTACCGAGCAAATGGAAAATAGGAAAAAGCAGAAGTTGCTATTCTAATTTCAGACCAAACAGACTTTATACCAATAATAATAAAAAAATATAAAGAAGGGCATTACATAATGATAAAGGGTTCAATTTAACAAGAAGATCTAACTATCCTAAATATGTGTGCACCCAATACAGGAACACCCAGATTCATAGGGCAAGTTTTCAGAAACCTTCACACCTGTCAGAATGGCGAATCATGAGGTCAAGAGATCAAGACTATCCTGGCCAGCATGGTGAAACCCCATCTCTACTAAAAATACAAAAATTAGCAGGGTGTGGTGGCATGTACCTGTAGTCCCAGCCACCCAGGAGGCTGAGGCAGGAGAATCGCCTGAACCCAGGAGGTGGAGGTTGCAGTGAGCCGAGATCACACTACTGCACTCCATCCTGGTGACAGACCGAGACTCTGTCTCGAAAAAAAAAAAAAGTAAAAAAATAGATGCTGGTGAGATTGCAGAGAAAAAGGAACATTCATACACCATTTTTGGTAGTATACATTAGTTCAGCCATTGTGGAAAACAGTGTGGCAATTCCTTAAAGACCTAAAAACAGAAATACCATTTGACCCAGCAATGCCATTACTAGATATATATCTAAAGGTATATAAATCATTCTGTCATAAAGATGCATATATGCATATGTTCATTGCAGCACTGTGCACAATAACAAAGACGTGTGATCAACCTAAATGCCCATCGGTGGTACACTAGATGAAGAAAATGTGGTATGTGTACACCATGGATACTACACAGCCATAAAAATAACAAGATCATGTCCTTTGCAGCAACATAGAGCTACAGGCCATTATTTTTAGCAAAGTAACGCACGACCAGAAAACCAAATAACACATATTCTCACTTATAAGTGGGAGCTAAATGATAAGAACACATGGACACATAGAGGGGAACAACAGACACGGAATTTTCAGAGGGTGAAGGGTGGGAGGAGGGAGAAGATCAAGAAAAATAATGGGTACCAGGCTTAATACGCGGGTGACAAAATAATCTGTATAACAAACACTTATGACTCAAGTTTACCTGTATAACAAACCTGCACATGCAACCCTGAACTTTAAATAAAAGTTAAAAAATAAATAAGATATAGCTATTATAATACTAGCATTTTGGAATACTTTTTATGTGCCAGACACTGTGCATATGTTATCTCATGTGATATTCACTATAGCCCATTCTTTATAGGTGAGAAAACTGAGATTCAGGGAGGTTCAGTTACTTGCCCAAGGCTACAGAGCTAATGAGTGGTGGAGGTGGGATTCAAATCCTGCCTGACCCTAAAGATTGTGTGTTTTATCCATATGGTGGAATTACTGTGCCATTCTATTTACTCTTTAATGGCCAAGATCCTAATTTGTTTTACATTATGAAAACTAGTCATTGGCAATGAAATAAGCAGGAATTTGGAAAGTGAATAATTTGCTTTTAAACAAAAATCCAATTTGAAGAATTCTGGTTATTAACTACAGTCCTGGTTGGCTCATTACATACCCAAAGCTTATTAGTTTTTGCCTGGCTTGTCTCAACATGCTTTTGCTCTCAGTAGTGGAGTGATGCTTTTATAAAATATTTGTTTAATTTTTCTAACGTATTTGGGATGGGTTATATGAGGGGAATCTTTGTTATTTATAGGCAAAAAAGGATCCACCTGCAGACTCTGAGAGCGCTGTCAGAAGTACAGAAAATGACACCAAGAGAAAGGATGCGGCTGAGGAAGCTCCAGGCGGCTGATGAGAAAGCCAGGAAGCTGAAGTAAGCGCCTTTCCTTCAGGACTCACGCCCCTGGACTACTTCTCAGGGCTCTCAGGGAATTTACAAAGAAAAGTAAAAACCAAAACAAGAAACATCAATGCATATGATTATGTATTTATGTGTTTATTCATTTGTTCACTCCAAGATGAATATTGAGCCACAGATTGAATGTCAGGTGCTATTAATATCAGGCTTTCAGTCTTGTGTGAAGGGAAAGATGAACTATTTGGGAGGTTATTAATGATGAAAATAGAGTCAGTTTCCAAATGAAACCTCATTGCTGTTGACAGCTTCTGTACATACCCCAGCAGGAGGATGAAAAGGAGGCATCACTGTTTTACCCGCATTCCCTAGATTCTTGCTGTGTACCTTCTACCAGGAGACCTCACTTATTTATAGGAAGGAGACTTTGTTGGCAGGAAATTGTTACCTTTTGGAAAAAGTAGACTGGAAACAGAGCTCTTTTCTGTCAAGTGAAACATTTAGAAAAGTCTACGCTCAGGGCAGTGCTGCTGGTGGGAAATATCGCTAGTAATTGGAGTATTTACATGAAAAAGTGAAATTTCAAGTGTTCACCAGGATGTACAGAAAAGGGAACCCTTGTACAGGAGTGGTGAGAATGTAAATCAGTACAGCCATTATGGAAAAACAGCACGAAGATTCCTCTAAAAATGAAAAATAGAACTGCCATATGATCCAGCAATCCTATATTGGATTTATATCCAAAGAAAATGAAATCAGTATGTTGAAAAGATACTTACACTCCAATGTTCATTGCAGAATTATTCACAGTAGCCGAGACATGGAATCAACCTACATATCCATCAACAGATAAGGGGATAAATAAAATGTGGTATAAATACACACAGTGGAGTACTATTTAGCCTTGAAAAGAAGGGAATCCTATCATTTGCAACAACATGGCTGAACCTGGAGGCCATTATGTTAAAGAGACATAAGTCAGGCATAGAAAGACAATTACTGCATGATATCACTTATATATGGAATCTCAAAAAGTTGAATTCACAAAAGAAGAGAGTAGAATGGTGGTTACTAGTGACAGGGGGCCATGAATGGGGAAATACTGGTCGAAGGGTAAAAAGTTTCAGACAGGAGAATAAGTTCTGGAGATCTATTGTACAGCATGGTGACTGTAATTAATAACCATGTTTTGTATTTTTGAAAATCACTAACAGAGTAGAGCTTGATTTAATCATCCCATAATGTATACATGTATGAAAACATCACATAGTACACATAAATCTAAATGGTTTTTGTCAATTAAATTTTAATAAAGCTGAACAAATACATGTATAAAAAAATAAAAATACATGTGTAAAAATAGAATTTCAAAGACCCCTAGACCCTCAATTTCTGAAAGACTGATTTATCTGTTGGTAGGTTATCTGACTTCCTAATTTTTCTTCTTTTTTCTTCCTCTGCCAATGTTTTGGTAGTTGAGGAGCCCCAGTCAAGAACTAGAGAGACAGAAAGAACCTGAAAACAAATCTATTCATTTTGTTACCTTGTTAATTTATCTGAAAAATGATTTAGAGGTATTTTTGTACTTAGAATGAATATCATGATAAGCCAAGTACGAATCTGTGAGTCTATTTTCCCTTAACATGTGCTTTCTTTAATAAATGGGTAGAAAAAGATTTCTATGAAAGTATTTTGTGGGCAGTGGTGTGCTGGTAAATATTTAACAACCAGCTCTGGGTCTGAAGGAGGCTGCTAATTTGTTTGCTGATTTCTCTGATATAAATACTTCCACCATGGCCAATATCAAGCTACCAATATGATATCATTTAGTGTTCAGTTGGGAAGATATGTGCACAATCTGCTCTTGGGAGCCAATACAAGTTGGCTTTTGCAAACCACTATGACCTTGAGTGTGAGTTTTACTGGGAAAATATATTCACATAAATTGCTTGAGCCATTGCATCAGCTCCCTGCCCCACATCTGTTTCTAATACCTTAGAAATAGTGATATTTCCAAGATAACATGATTCTGTGTCACTCACTGAGGGTAAAGGGAAAATTAAATTTCTGATAGGAACAGATTAAAAAGGCAAATTTAATAATTTATGTGCAGATTACAAAATATTTAAATTAAAAGTTTTATATTCAAATAAGTCACATACCTTTCACATGACACACTAATTTTTTTTGTTTCAAGGTAATGGTTTTAAATAAAGTTTGGCCTTGATTTTTGTGAATAAATTGTATTGGAATTGTTTCTAATTGTTGATTCTAGAATTAAGAGGGTTCATATGTTTTATCTGGAAAATGACTGTATTGTCAGAAGAATTATAACATACTCATTTTAGAGATAAGAGAGTTTGACTAGAAGGGTGTTCAGTGACTTCGAAAAACCTGAGTATAAATTAGCCCACAAGTTAATCATAAGAAGTCAAGTCTTTCTTCCAGTTTAGTAGCAGGTCTCTTAAACTCAACTCTCCTGTAATAGAGAAAACAAAGTAAATGTGTCTAGAAAAATTCACCTGCACAATGACTCCCATATATTTCCTCACAAATTCCTTTATATGTAGCTCTGTTTTTACTTTTTATGGGTTTGTTCCTCCTGAAAGCAGTTTTTGTGTCATTAGTATGTGTTAGGCACGTGCTAGACACTGGGAACACACAGCCCTGTCATCGCACTTGGAGAACGCACAGAGATGAGCACTGCTTTCTCCTGCTGCTGCATTTTGGGATTTGTAAGGGGGAATAAGGAACCAAAGCATCCTGTGTGCTTTAAAGAGAATCAGCTGGGTGCTGCACTGCATTCGCGTGGATGAGGGAGAGACCTGATGGTCTGGCTTTCCAATCCCCCAGTCTGCGTGTTGAAATAAGGATCACACTCATCTGTATAATATATATATGGTTTTAGCAATTCACACTTATTTTTCTACCTTCACTTTAAATTTACAGGAAGATTGTGGAAGAAAAATATGAAGAAAATAACAAACGAATGCAAGAATTGAGATCGCGGAACTTTCAGAAGCTGAGCGTTGATGTACTCCATGTAAGTACCCTCTTACTTTAAATTTTACAAAAAAATTGTCCTTGCTTCGGATTCATGGCGATGATTGCGTAGGAAAAGGGACAAGGGAGAAAATAAGAACATCTAGATTAACTTTGCCCAATTCCAGGAAGGATTCTAGAATGTAGGTCAACAGTTTGTGACAACGATTCAAAGTGGCTGTAGCCAGAGGTGGATCAATTGATCCATTTAATAAAAATCAAGTGCCTACTCTGTATAAGGCAACTGAATTGGCACTGAATGCATAATGGATGGGTTAAAATGATTAACTGACAGAACAAATGTGTGTGTCTAATTTTTAATTCCACCCATGCTGTTGTTGCTTTTCCTCTTTAGTACATTGTTCTCATTGTCTTGTTTTTTCTTCTTTCCTTTTTATTTTGTCTCCTAGCCACTTTGTTGTACATTATGGTAATAACTTCATTCAAACTTTAACTGCCATAGATGTTCAATAATGAATAGAGTTGCAGATTCACGTGAAATGACTGCAAATTCATGTCCTCGACATTCCAAGTCTGTAAATAGCAAACACCATTTTCTTTGATGGTTAGACAGTATCTCCATAGGCCATGGGTAGACTCTGATTGATAAGGTGGTCTTTACAACATCAAATTTGGGCAATAGACATCAATACCAACACCATGCTCTTCAGGTAAAAGCAACTTGGGATGAAGTCATTTTTGTGGAGAACTTCTACTGTCTCGAATTCTGCTTATTTATTAATTGGAGATCTCTGCATGTGAGAGATTCTCTAGCAGGAATCACCAAGCCCCCAAGGCTGTGGGGACAATCCCCCCAAGCCCCAGGAATGCTAATTCTTTTGTAACTTAGTTATCAGAGGGCTCCAAACCCTGGGACATGCAGGAGAGCTCACCCTCAGCCAGACAGGGCCCCGCTTTAAGCGGGAGAGCTGCCAGTGATACATCTTTCTCAATTATTTAGGGGTTCTGGGTGCTTTGGAGTTCTAAAAATCCCAAGTTGGGAGCAATAAGAGGCCTAGTTTCCTCTGACCTCAGGATTCTTCCTCTGTTTGATGGCCCAGTTAGCAGACAATGTGGGATGCTGATGATAAGTACCCAATTCCATCTCCCCCTTTCCCACCCATCTGCCATTCCATTTAAGTGAAGCCTCCCTGTGGGATCAGTTGCAGGCTCCAGAGACTTGGGAGATGGTTTCTTTCCTGCTTAGGGAACTTGGTGAGTGAAGGACTTACTGGCTAAAGGGCCATGGGGTCAACAATAGGGCTGGATCCCTAAGTTGGAGAAGGGTCTTGATGCAACCGCTGTGGAAGTACTCAAGCCCCCTCTGAAAACTTGGGTGCCTTTCTTCAGCTTCCCACATGCTTCTAGGCCCTGCAAATGATAGCCCATGAAGATGAGTCTTTTTCTCTGGTTCGGTCTGCTTTGTCCCCCCACAGTGCTGAGAACTGCACATTCCCACAGATCCTGACAAGGAGGCTGACAAAATTATAATGATTCTAAGTTTGTTAATGTGTAAACTACTTACTTATTCAGCTATAGAAATGAGGACGTATTTTTCTAGAATGCTCAGGGATCCTTGATTCTAAGGGATTTTCCCCCTAAGATTTAAAATTGAGAATTAGAGGCATGGTATTATTTTGTTTTATAAAATCTAAATAAATTCATTCTTGAGGTTACTATATGGCAAAAAAGAAATTTAGTTTCAAGTATGAGCTTAAATATTAGTGTCTGTTAATTTACTTAACTTTTTTGCTTTTCTTCTTGACCCTTCAAGATCACCCTGTTTGTGTTCTTTTTTATTGGACAGTATTATTATTGGTGTTATTACTACGTTGTATGAGATCTTGCCTTCCTCTTATAAATCAAGGTCCTTTTGAGGTCCTGAAGTAACTGAGGGTAAGCTTGAGATCATATGGCAGACAGAATCCCAAGAAATGTTGTTATCCATAGATTATTTCACAGAACATGGGAGCTAGACACAAAGTGCTGATCTTGGCCCAACTCAGATGAAGAAAGAGAGGATTTCACAAGGATCCTATGAATTCCCAACTCATGACTTTCTCAGTGACTTCCCAGTTTCATCCCCTTTCCATCAGCAAGGAGCAAAGGGGCAGGAGAAGCGACTGATGCTGATGCAGTTCTGGCCAAAGACTGTGGTTCATTCTGAGATTTAGTGCCTCCACTGTCTTTGGCCGTGAGCTTTCCAGAAGCATGTTTCCTACGTTTATATATTGATGGGGGCAGCAATGCTCCAGGCAGATAGATGGCTGTTGAATCTGTTCTGTTTGAACACTGTCCTCTTGCCAGCTGGTTCGGGCCCACAGCCTGGGTGGCTCAGCACCCCCAGGCATCCTGCCCTCTTTTGTGCAGTCACATCAGCCATTTCCTTCTGGCGCATTGTCCGCATCCCACCTCTCTTTTAACTGTGTTCAGGAAAACCTTCTCAGCCCACTTGGGTCCACAATCAATGGACCCTCCTCCAAATTCTTATGGCTTATTGTATTCTCAAACTTGAAATGCACCTGGATCATCTATGAATCTTGTTAAGATGCAGATTCTGATTTGATTAGTCCAGGGTGCAGCCTGAGATGTTGCATTTCTTATAAGCCTTCTGCTGATTTCAGTGCTGATGGTCTGATTCCTATGTACACTCTGATTAATAATGAATGGAAAATGGGCCTCCTGAAATCAGCACTTCACCTCCAGATGAAGGAAGACTTGGAAAACCACTGCTGAAGAGACCTTGTCATAATCTCTTTAGGAAAAAACACATTTAATAGGAATGGTAGAAAGGAGGAGCAATCTGAGGGGAAGATTTTCTTGTTCACCCCAGGACGAGGATGAAGAGAGGTGGCAAGGCAGGGAAGAGGGCAAGTTTAATCATACTCACAAGCTTAAAAGTGAGGCAGGTTTAATGATATCCAGAGAACAAAGGAGAAAGAAAACGGGAAGCTGAACAGTTTGCAGAGGAGCATGAAAGGTTTTAAACATAGCAGGAAAAAGCTTCATTGAGCTGAAAAAGATGAAATAAATATAGGAAAGAAATTAGATCAATCAGATGGAAGAGGCTAAAGAAAAATGTGATAAAGAAGGAGAAGAGAAAGAGGAAAATGCGCCCATCTTTGAGTGTTTTCCTTCCTGTTGCTCATAGACATGTTTATGATTTAATTTCTTACTAATCTCATTGCGGCTCTGTTCTGTATTCCCTCTTTTTCTCTCTTGCCTGACGGAAGCAAGCTACTTTATATTTCAAAAGCACTTACAGAAGAGAATCAGGGTTATGGAAGAGAATGGGCTCTATGTCACCTCTTAAACATGTTATAAAAATTATTTGAGGCATGTAGGAGAGTGGCTTCCTTTGTTTTCAGACCCTAGCTGACATGGTCTTTTATTTTGGCAGGCATTTTCTGCTTGACTGAATTTGGGCTTTGAAATCTTGAAGCACCGTTGTATATGGAATCATGTTAGGCACCGTTTCTCTAAGGAATGACAGCTTAAAACAGATAACATAATACGTAAGACAGGCCAGGTCTGTCTTTGATCCTGTAGCATAAACAGTTGTGCTGGTGCTAAAGTTAGGTCTCTGAAAAGTACATAGTAGATCAGGTCTCCATACATGGAGTGGTAATGGGGACCAAAGATCAGACCATGTCCTTCTGTTTCTAAGAGAAGCAGTTGTAACAATTCTATCTTTCTCTTCAAAGAGAATCTCAGCAAATCAAAGTTAATTGATATTCCAAATGCATACCTATTTTCAAATAATTGCTGAAGTACACTTAACGTATTTCATGTGCTCTCTGTTCTTTATTCATAAAGTTCTCTGTGTGCTCTCAGTGATCCTTTGAAATTTGGAACCAGTTTGACCTCCTGAAACAATTATTATACAGTACAGAAAACTGACTTCTGAAAAATACTTTATGATGATATTCTCACAAATACTGCACTGCAGTGTGGCATGGCTTCATTTTACTTATTCACTTAAGATTAGTTTGAACTTTCTTTTAAATTTTCTTTTATTAAAAAGACACTCTTGGAGTAGTTTCCCGTGAAAACCATTTATCCAGAAAAATAGGTCGCCTCAGCACCAGCTCCGGGTTCAAACACAAATACACACACACAAAACTAAGGGGAAAAGGCAAAGTGATTTATTGATTTTGGCTAAACCTTTAATTTTTTTGAAGCGTGTGTTCTTTCAACAAGTGGTCTCTTAGATCTTTTTCTTTTAGGAAATTGGAATTCATAGACTCACAGAGCTTTAAAGCTAGAGGGGAGCTTCTAAGTCATTCAAGCTAACAGCTTTAATTTTGAGATGCAAAAACTGAGCAGGGCTGGAGTAGGGTGTGGTGAGTGGAATACCCTCGATGCCAAATTGAAGGAGGCCCCCTCAGTTGTCGATGGGGTCAGTGCCTTCAGTTGGTACCTTGAGCGTCCCACTTGGCTTACCTAGTCATGATCCTGAAACTGAAGCCCGTGAAGGTTAAATGCTTTGTGCAAGGTCACCTGTCTCATTGATTCAGGGCTGTTTCTCTTATCTCAAGTTACCTACTGAAGTTTGAAAATGTTTAAGCGGGAGGATTAGGTAGGCTTGTTTCCAAGTAGTCTTCGAAATAAGAATATTTCTTTCATTTGTAGTAGTGCTGTTTCCTTCTATCAACTTTTCATGAATTGTTAATTACCTTCCACAAGGAATCTGATGAACCGACTTTAGAGAACCTGCCTGAGTCTCAGCCTATTCCTTCCCTGGACCTCAACGAACTTGAATCAATTGTAGAGGATGCCACATCTGACCTCAGATATCATGGTATGTGTTTGCATTGGTTTTCAGAAGGATGCTCACAGCTGCTGCACCGGTTGCTGTGGCTGACTTTGCAGTGGGCCTGTCTGGCCTCTGAGAGAAGCTCTGGGTGTGTGTATACAGCTCCCTGCCATCAGTTTACCAGGGCTGGGCAATGACCAGGATGAAAATAGAGAAGCCAAGGATTTTTCTGTCCTTTCCATCTTCTTTGCAATCATAAGGATGAGTTGGAAACTCACACCTGGTGAGGGACCTCTTCTGGGTGGGTTAAACAATGTTGTCTTTAACCTGACTTTGGAATCATGCAAACTCTGAATGCTCTGTGTTTCCCTGCTCTGTAAATGGTTCTCCCAACCCTCATACATTTAAATGAAGAAATGAAGCCAGACTTTGGAAAATCAGCTATGCCATGTGCAATCATTACCAGAAAATAAAAGTACTCAGAGCAGGAATACAAAGGCAAGCCTGTAGGATGGCTGACTTTGCTAGAGGACTTCCTGATGCCTTTGCTACCTCAGTCTGCCAGCAAATTAGTACACTTCCACCAAACCTCTCTTTTCACTTGAAATAAGACTTTCCAAATGGAGCAGATACATCCAAATGGAGTAGGTACATCATAACCTAATGGTTAAACGCATGAGTTTTGGAGTAAAAAAGTTGGCCCTCTCACAGAAGCCCCTGACAACATAATCTCTCTAGATCTCAGTTTTCTTATCTATGTCCCGGGGCAGGTGACTAGGGCAGTTGACTAGGATGAGTCAGGATGGAGCAGGGGACCGGGGCAACAGATGTGAACTACTGATTAGGACTGGTGGAAAAGATTGTTTATTGAAACTGCAAGGAAATTAAGCTTTAAAATGGAGGACAAAGAACTGAGCATACTGACATACTGATTCTTCGAAGAGAAACTCAGAGTTCACTATATCTAACATAGCCCCTGGGGAAGCATCATAGCCTCTGAGAGAATGCAGAGATGGATTTCAGAGCACAGCAGCTGGGATCCTTGGCCAGCTGCGCTCTGTTGTTGCAGGTCTGCAAGTGCATCCTCATGGCTGCACAAAAAGGTAAACTCTCTTGGGCAGCAGTTTACCTCTTCTTCTCAAATTGAGAATAAAGGTCGTGAACCTTGGATTATCTTGTCATCTCATCCCAGATTTTCATGTGAAGTCTTCTTGATAGACCTGTTAGAACTTGTGCTGCCTCTTTCAGCTGTTTGGAGACAAGCATCTGAAGCTCTTTAGACTGGCATTAGCCAGCTTTTAAAATGGTGCTGTGGAAGCCATCTTGTAACAGACATCCTTGACAAACGAATGTGTACATCAGATGGATTTCTGTGTTAGGCCTTTTATGGTGTTTCTTTAATATTTTATTTGTTAGAGTCCAGAAGTGAAATTCGGAAGTATAGAAATATCCCATGGACTTCTATTTCTAAGAATAGAAATGTCAGAGACATTAGAACCAGAGCAACTCCATTGCCAGGAGGTTAAGGCATTCTTAGTGACAGGATGAGACAGGAGGTCAGCATAAGATACAGGTCACAAAGACCTTGCTGATAAAGAGGTTGTAGTAAAGAAGCCAACAAAAGCCCACCAAACCCTAGATGGCAATGAAAGTGACCTCTGGTCATCCTCATTGCTCATTATATGTAAATTATAATGCATTAGCATGCTAAAAGTGGGAGGAATCCTTAGTTCCAGGAGTTTCCCACCCCTTTCCTGAAAAACTCATGAATAATCCACCTGTTGTTTAGCATATAATCAAGAAACAACTGTAAGTCTATTCAGCAGCCCCTGCCACTGTTCTGCCCATGGAGTAATCATTCTTTTGTTTCTTTACTTTCTTAATAAACTTGCTTTCACTTTTCTCTATGAAATTGCCCGAATTCTTTCTCACGCGAGGTCCAAGAACCCTCTCTTGAGGGTTGGACCCCTTTCCAGTGACAGAAAGCTGAGAAAGTTAGGCAGTATGTAGTTCCCAATACCTGTGGCTTGTGCTCTGCTGGAGGACAAAGCCATCACTATTTATGCACAGGAAGCCCCAGGACAGGATACTGAATGGGTGGTCTAGGACAAAAAGTCTGAGCTTCCTCCTGGTTTCAAATAGGAGAACTACTTAATAATACTGCATTTCATAGATGAGAAGCCGAAGAAATTAAGGGATTTGCTTAAGGACTGCAGAGTTCCTGCTTTCTATCTAGTACACCACCCTTTCCACTTGCCCCAAAGCGTGTGTTTTCATTGTTGGTGGGTAGAAGCAATCGACTTGTAAGAAGCAGAAAACCATGTCAAAGGAATTGGACTTTCTTACTTTTTTTTTTTAGTTGGAGTCTTGCACTGTTGCCTGGGCTGGAGTGCAGTGGCACGATCTCGGGTCACCGCAACCTCCGCCTCCTAGGTTCAAGCGATTCTCCTACCTCAGCCTCCTGAGTAGCTGGGATTACAGGCCCCCACCACCATGCCCGGCTAATTTTTTTGTATTTTTAGTAGAGGCGTGGTTTCACTATATTGGCCAGGCTGGTTTTGAAGGCCCAACCTTGTGATCCACCCACCTCAGCCTCCCAAAATGCTGGGATTACAAGCGTGAGCTACCATGGTACCTGGCCAGGAACTGGACTTTCGAAAGGCAGATCTTTGTCATGTGTCTCTATGCTAATTTTCGGGAACTGTAGTGGCCAAATTACTCCCTAGCCAGTCTTGACCACAGGTTTCAGCTACTATGGGAAACTCAAGCTATGTCCTTCTTACCTCTCATTTTGTCTTTTGTCATGGAGGTTTCAATATGGTAGACAGTGTACCGATTCACCAGCCAAACTGGAAATGGTCAATTCTGCTTCTTTGACCACCTTGTTCATGTCGTAAGTGTAAACACTACTTAGGACTCTAAAACTATCAGATTAGAAAAAGTACATAATAGTTTTAGATAAATCAGATGCCTTGTAAAACACTTTAAACATTTCCCTTATTTTTTCCTCTCTGTAAATTCATACTTTCTAAGTGCTATTCTTTCTTAATATTAAATTCAAAAAATTTTGAATAATTTAGAACTGAGAAAATACAACCTTGTTAGGCATTTATGTTGATTCTGTGTCTTTGCTATTGTGAATAGTATTATAATAAAACTAAAATAAAAGTAAAAACAGAAGAAAAAAAGAATGCAACCTTTGGGTTTGACAAATCTTTAGAACGGTGGGCGACTACCAGATAATTAGTGATCACAGAGATTAATCGAAGTGAAATCTGGAAACATGAGACTTAATTCGTTGATGAACTCTGAAGTGATTATTTTCCCAATGCTTTTTGCCTTTTAGAAGATTAGACTGCAACCTTTCAGCACCCAAAGGAAGTTTTTATTTGTTTATTTTTTATCTAGCATGTATATATAAAATAAAATTACAGTCATTCTTTCAAAGCTCCTACACTAAATGTTTAATCAGTCTTTGATGTTGAATTGGAAAATTCCCTCTGGGCTACGAGGAGTTAGTGGCAGAGAAAAAAGACAGGATAAGACTTATTATTTACATTTGATATGCATGAGTTGACTACTGCTGATTTAATCTAGCGAAAGTCATGGGTAACTATTATAATCAAATGAGAAAGTACAACTGAAATGTCAAAGAAATTATCCCTGTTTAACTCCTTATATGTGATGCTCATGATTTCTTGCACATTAAATTTTGCCAGGAACTTCCTTGTACTCTAACCTTTTTTTTGTATTTATTTTATTTTATTTTTTAGTAACTCATAGCTGAGTTTCAGAGCAGTGTTTTTTGCAAAGCTGGAATTGCCTGAGACTCTTGGGCCTGGGTGTACCAGGAGCATGACTCCTTACCCCACTATTCAGATGTGGAGACTGCAGTGAAGTAGGCGTTGGCTGCTTACCCACATCCTGACCAGCTGTCACCTCTTCACTTCCTGTTCAGCCACTCTTTAAGCAAGCACTGAGCCCAGGGCTCGGAGATAGATCTGACCTGTAGGTGGTTGTGCTTTGCTTGCCTGTAGGGACTCTACATGCCCTTTGCAGTTCTGGGCTGCTTTATGACTTATGATGTCACCTCTTTTTTTAAATGTTCAAGGGGACATAAAGTGATTTGAACTTTGTTAATTGAATGTCATATGTATTTATTGTTTTAATTTTAAAAAAGAAAACCTCCACTCACTCAGTAATTCCACTTTTAGATAGTTATCTGAAAGAAAACCTCTACTCAGTAATTCCATTTTTAAATAGTTATCTAAAAATGTGTCTAGAAGAAGGCCTGTACACAAATGTTTCTATAGTTTTATTCATAAGTACTAAAAATAAGAAACAAGTCAAGTGTCCATCAGCAGATGAATGGATAAGCAAATGTGTAGTTTTTCCATGAAGTATATACTACTTGACAGTGAAAAGGAACACATACCGAAATATACAACAATATAGATAAATGTTTTTTAAATTATGTGAAGTGAGAGAAGCCTCACATAGGAGTTCATACTGAATGATTCCATTTCTTTGACATTCCGGAACCAGAAATAGTTATCTATAGTAATAGAAATGAGGGCAGTGGTTGCCTGGGGGTGGTGGTGATGGGAACTGACTCCAAAAGGGCACAAAGAAACCTTTTGTTGTGATAGGAAAGTTTGTAAGTTTGATGTCTTGATTGTAGTGATGGTTGCCCAGATGTGTATATTTGTCAAAACTCATTGGACTCTCTCTACTTTAAATTAGTGCATTTTATTATATACAAATTACACCCAAATAAAGTTGATAAATTTAAAAAATGGTTAAAATATTCAGAAGAAACAATGTAATGCTCAGTTCAACATGTTAGCTAATGAATGGCCAAGAAAGATGTGAGTGAAGTCGTGGCGATACAAAGCAATTGGGAAGATGTCTGGATATCACCCGGGACACAAAGTCCTTAATCCAGAAGGTGATCATGGGGTTTGAGATTTTCTTCTAACTTCTGTTGAACCACATTGTCTTCCACAAGGAGTGTTACCAAAGCTTTGGGGTCCTTTCTCAGGAGGAAAATCGGCTATTTGGAGATAAGGGACAGGGATCTTTTAGTTCCTCCCTCCAGTCTTTATAGTTGGAGATGGAGGTGCACATATCTGAGTAGCAGAGATCCTACCAGCAGATCTAAAAGAACCTAGTGCCCACTAAAGCAGCTGGATCGCAATAGAACAAAAGGTGATAGCTCACACTCCAAAGCTCAGCCCAAGATGGAGAAGCTGGTGGAGCTGCCCGGCTCTTTAGCTCTCAGAAAAGAAGACCAAACAAATGCCGGGGGTTACTTCCACATTCCTAGATATCTCATCTTTTCCGGAGCTTTAGATGTCTTCAAGACTTGATTTATAAACATAAATTGATGGTGGTTTTATTTCATAATTGTCACATATGCCACTGAGCTACATTTGCATTTCATAATAGTGTTTCCACCTGACTCTAATACTTGCACTCAGGAATAAAGATGCCTGCAGTTCTTACTAATTTCTGAGTTTTAGAGGATAATTAGAATGAATCTAATATTGAATGAAGATGTGCTGATCTTTACCCTGAGGCGTATTTGATAATTTAGAGTGTTCCTTCTGTATGACAAGTCTCTAACTGAAATTTCAAAGATTCTATTCAATTTGAAAAATTAAGCTAGATGCTAACACTTGCCCAACAAGCCACTTTGATGTGGCATCCTAAGCAAGCATAATACAAACGGGGGAAAGTCAGTCCTAGAACATCAGATATTCATGGGGGAAAAACAGCACCCATGGACCTTTCAAAATAAGTTAATCACCTGGGAAGGCTATATGTGATCCCATGGATCATCCCTTAGCTAAATATAAATCATACAGTATTATTAAACTAAAGATGATGCTGGTAAGGCAGAGGGCATCCTTAAATGGCCTTGCTTGGCTCATCATGGCTTAGATTTGGAACAAATCAATTAAGCAGAAAATTAAATAAGTATCAATCATAGCTTTAAGGTTGGATAAAAACAAAATAGAGTCAAACCTTATATAATGTGTGTTTCAGACAGTGCTCTGCACATACCATGGTATGGTTTTCTTTAGTTGATGAATTTATTTTCCATGCATGCAGGTTTCACAGTCGTGCTCAGGGCTTATGTGCTTACCACTTGGAGAACATTGTTATGATGCCCAAAGAAAGCTAAACTGCCATGTGAAAGGGAATCATTCAGAACTGCATTTGAGTCCTGACTTTCCCATGTGATGGCACTGTGATTTTGAGGAAGATAATTTCTCTGGTTTGCAGTTTTTAAATTTATTTTTTAATTTTTAATCGATAAAATGCATTTAGTAATACCAATCTGAAAATTTTACTGTATTAAGTGAGATACCACATATTAGATATAACACACATGTTATGCTGACATATAGCAACATACATGTCTATTACTGTATTTAGCTCAGTTACAGGAGATATTACTACAAGCCAGACATAGAATGGTTAGATCGTGCTTATCGCCTCTTGTCTACTTGTTAGAATCTAACCTGTCTTTTAAGAACCAGCTCAAAGACGTCCTCCTTGATTTGGCCTGTTCTGATGTCTCCTACCAGAACTCCTTGACTAATATCCATGATCGTTTTTCTCCTTTCTTAGAACATATCCTATGCTACCTTACAGTACTGAGGTTCTGCACCTGACTCCTGCCCTAGCCTAAGCTGTAAAACTGGGGTGTCTTTGTTAACAAGTCGTGAAAAGCACTTTAAAAAGAATAGTAAGTATTTATATTATAAAAATCACAGAGACAGGATAAACAACAACAACATACAGAAAACCTATTCAAATATCACTCCAGTGAATACAGTCCTGTACTTCTTAATGACAGGAATATGTTCCGAGAAATTGTGTCATTAGGCAATTTCATCCTTGAGCAAACATCAGAAAATATACTTACACATACCTAGATGATATAGTCTAATGCACATCTAGGCTCTATGGTATAGCCTGTTGCTCCTACACTACAAACCTCTACAGCATATTACTGTCCTGAATATTGTAGACAGTTGTAACACAGTGGTAAGTATTTGTGTATCTTAACATAGAAAATATACAGTAAAAATACAGTATAAAAGATAAAAGGTGATAAACCTGTACAGGGCACTTACCATGAATGGAGCTTGCAGGACTACAAGTTGCTCTGGGTGAGTCAGTGACGAGTGGTGAGTGAATGTGAATGCCTAGGACATTCACTACTGTACACTACTGTAGACTTTATATATAAGCACTGTACACTTAGGCTACACTAAATTTATTTTTAAAATATTTTTTTCTTTAATAATAAATTAACCTTAGCTTACTGTAATGTTTTTACTTTATAAAATTTATTTTTTAAAAAAATTTTCGATTCTTTTATAATACCACTGAGCTTAAAACACAAACACATTGTACAGCTGTACAAGAATATTTTCTTTTTTATATCATTCTATAAGCATTTTCTATTTTTAACATTAATTTTTTTAACTTTCGAGGTTTTGTTGAAAACTAAGTCACAAACACACACATTAGCCTATGCCTTCTGCCTTTCACCTCCATATCTCGTCCCACTGGGAGGACTCCAGGGGCCACAACGTGCAGGCAGCTGTCACCTCCTGTGATAACAATGTCTTCTCTGGAACACCTTCTGAAGGCTTTACAGTTAACTTTTTTTAAATAAGTAGAAGAAGTATACTCTAAAATAATGATAATAGTGTAGTATAGTAAACATATAAAGTAGTAACGTTATTATAATATTGTACATATTTATATGCACTATACTTTTATGTGACAGTGCAGTAGGTGTGTTTACACTGCATCACTATGAGCATGTGAGTAATGTGTTGCTCTACGATGTAACGATGGCTACAATATCACTAGGTATTGGGAATTTTTTAGCTTAATTATTATCTTACGGGAATACCGCTGTCTATGTGGTTCATTGTTGACTGATATGTCATTATGCAGTGCATGACTGTACTTGTACTTTAAGATTGTTATGACTTGAATGTCTGCTCTCAAAAATTCAGTTGTTGGCAGTGTGATAGTATTAAGAGGTGGGTCATTAAAAGGCAATTAGCTCATGAGGACTCCCTCCTATGAATGGGATTAAGTCCCCTCATCGAAGGGCTTGATAGAGTGAGTTTATCCCTCATGTCCTTCCACCTTTCACCATGTGAGGACACAGTGTTCCTTCACTCCAGAGGTTGGAGCAATAACACGCCATGCTGGCAGTAGAGAGCAGCCCCCACCACAAAACTAAAGCTGCTGTTGCCTTGATCTCGGACTTCCCAGCCTCCAGAACTGTGAGAAATAAATTTCTGTTCTTTATAAATTGCCCAGTCCTTGATATTTTGTTATAATAGCGCAGACAGGCTAAGAAAAAGGTAAAACTTGTTCTGACAGTTTCCTATGCAGATTTCAAGGGGAGCTTTATCTGAAACATATGAGCTGGAAGGAGTTACACAACTCATAGTCATGACAAGGACACTTAGTCTGTACGCATATGAGGAGTTTAAATAATTGTATTTCATGAAATTTCAGAGTGGGAAAAAATCAGTAGCTCTAAATATTTTATATAATATGAGAGCATAAGTTAAAAATGTGTTACTAAATTAACAACGTATCATAAATAGAAATTTATCTGTTTGACATATATTCCTAATAGTTCGACATTCAAATTTGATATTCTTATTAGAAAATGAGGCAAGTTTTAAAATTTTCTAGGTTTCCTTACAATTAGACATATACCATATGTTATCCAGTCTAAAGTACACAGTTTTGTACATTTGAACATCTCTGAAATTGAGATGCATCTTAAAATAAATGGTATATCATAATTACATGGACAGTAGTTTTATTAGTAATATATCTCCTAATGATTAATTTCAAAATTGATAGTGTCTTTGATTCTGTAAAGTACAATGTGATGTTTCTCAGTTATATTGGTCAGGCTAGGCTAGACTTGCTGCTATAACAAATATACCTGCTGACCTAGGTAACAAGGGGTTTATAGCTCATTCCTATAAAGTCCAATGTGGGAAGGAATCTATCAGGGCAGATATTCCCTGTGCAATGACTAAGGACCAAAACTGCTTCTATTTTGTACCACCACCATCTCAGCATGTGGCTTGCATTGTCCCCACAAGCAGCAGAATAGATTGGAAGTAGTACACCCACACATAAGTTCTTCAGCTTGGAAATTACTTCCTCTCAATTTCATTGACTAAAACTAGTCATGTGGCCCAACTTTCCAGCAAGGGCATGGGAAGTACAGTCTTTCCTGTGCCCAAGGAGGAGAGAATCAGATATGGGTGAGCACTACTGATCTATGGGTGAGCAGTCTATCTTAGTTATCGGACTGTGAAATTAGAGTAATGAACAAAACCCAAATATATAATTGAATGATGTGAAGTTTGTGTTCCAATTAGAGAGACCAATACTTATATTCTTTTACAAAAGAATACATTGACTTGTACCAAAATGAACTATTATAAAATAAGCTTATTTCTTCATATTAAATCATAAAACTGATGACAAAAACAATGTATGTTTTTGTTTTAAATTTCATAATTAAACCTAAAAAGCAAAACTTTCAATATATGTGAGGCATTTATTAAGTTGGTTCTTAAATCTCTTCAGTCCATAATATATAAAATTCTATATTGGGGCCATTTGAAGCCTTGCCAAAACTGCTGCAGAACAGGGTTATATTTGTAAGGGCAATATTTACAGTCTGTCGAGCTCCTCATTCCTGTCAGCTAAAGAAAGCTATTATTGTAGGAAGAAGAATGGGTTCCAGAGATGTCCTTAAAATCCTGATGTCCTAAGGCTGTGAATGTGTTAAGTTACATGACAGAAGGGAATGAATTAAGGTTACAGATGGAGCTAAGGTTGCTAATCAGATAGGGAGATTATTCTGATTATTTGAATGGGCTCAGTCTACAAAAATTCTTAAAAGTAGAAGAGGGAGGCAGACAGGGGAGAACCAGAGAGATGACAGTGAGACAAGGAATTGGCCCAACATTGGTAGCTTTGAAGATGGAGAAAGGGGACAATGAGCCGAGGAAAGCAGGTGACATTTAGAAGCTGGAAAAGAGAAGGAAATGGATTCTTCCTCCCTGGATCCCCCAGAGAGGAAGGCACCCTGCCAGTAAGTGTATGTTAGCTCAGTGAGATCCATGTCAGATTTCTGATCTATAGAACTATAAGATAACTTTATGTTATGTTAAATCACAAAATTTGTAACAGCAGACATGGAAAACTAATACAGCTATATTGGATTATGTCTGCTTCCATTCAAATAACTCATCTTCCATTCATATGCTAGGTTTTTTTGCTGAAATGATTGAAATAGCTTGCTTTGGTATTTAGGCCAGACTTTAACTTAGAAATTTATGATAGGCATTTAAGTCGGTTTTCTTTGATTTTTATAAAGGAATTTCTCATTTTGTTTTGTGGCATTAAGGGCCACCTCAGTACCAGATACTAATTGTTGTGAGAGAGCCCCTAGAATCACCTGTCAAACTGTTTCATTTTTTGAAGTGAAATAGCACATCTCCAGAAAAAAAAGAAAAAAGAACTTTCTAGCAAGTAACTGTGGCAGCACAATCTAATGTCTTTCTTACTCATCAGTGGCAACATTTTCAAGTGACTTCTCTTTTTCTCTTGCTTCTAAAAAAACTCAAAAACAAAGAAAAATAGGAAACCTCTAAAAAGATCCAAAATGATTGTTTCATAGTGGTGTGTATAAGTATGAGCTGTATAATGAGTTTGACTTACTCTATCCTTTATCAGTCAGTTTTCCACATCTATCTTCAGGGAAGTATGTGACGTTGTCAGTATTTGCAGCTCACGAGGTAGACTTTTCTCTGATCTTGCAGGTTGGGTTCCTTGCAAACCCATCTCATTGGTCTGTGCCTTGGCATCCACATGTAGGGATAAATTTATATGAAAGTGTAGTGTAAACATACCTGCCTAGCTTCATAGCTAACCCTAATCATCCTTTCCTGCTAACCCCTTCATTTGTCTGATTTTTTTTTTTTTCTGGCCAAGGCTTCTTTAAATTGTTACTGGGAATTCTTCTTACTATTAAAGATTAGCTGGCAAAGTAAATATTTGTAGATGAGTTTAAGATGCCTGCAGTCTTTCATTGCATGCGTTTGCGCCTGGGCATTTTGGGTTCTAGAAATCAAAGCGACTTTACCTTTTTTTTATATTGCAGATTGATTTTCCCTTTGACTCTAGAAGAAATGAACAAACCCACCCCTTCTCCCAGCTTAATTCCACATGACCTGTTTTCTTGGCTTCAAATAGCATAAAACTAAATTAACCTGCTTCTTCCCTTCCACCCTCCACCTCCCACAAATCCATTTTAAGATATAATAATTTGACAATTTGCATAAGCAGTTGCTTATGAGCATATGGTGTCTAGCCTTATATTTAGCCTTCTTTTATTTGTGAGATTATACATTTGAACAGGACAAAACTTTATGTGCTTTTAACATCCCAAATGAGAAATTTTAGTGGTGTACTTGAGAGTGATGAAAGGTGACTATTAATTAAGAAAGAACAGATTTTAGAAAAAAATTTTAAATGTTTCCCTTGGCCCCTTTAGCTCTGTGCCATTTTGGAGGAGAGTGGGTCATTGCCCTGACTGTGCTAACATGTTCACAGGCCAGCATCTTTTTAAAAATAAAATAAAATTTAAAGTTCCAGGATATGTGTGCAGGATGTGCAGGTTTGTTCCATAGGTAAACATGTGTCATGGTGGTTTGCTGCACCTATCAACGTATCATCTAGGTATTTGGCCCCACATACATTAGCCTTTTATCCTGATGGTGTCCCTCCCTCCAGCCCTGCAACAGGCCCAGTGTGTGTCGTTCCCCTCCCTGTGGTCATGTGTTCTCATTGTTCAGCTCTGACTTATAAGTGAGAACATAGAGGGTTTGGTTTTCTGTTTCTGTGTTAGTTTGCTGAAGATAATGGCTTTCAGTTCTATGCATGTCCCTGCAAAGGACATGATCTCATTTTTTATGGCTGCATAGTATTCCATGATGTATATGTATCACATTTTCTTTATCCAGTCTATCGCTGATGGGCATTTGGGTTGATTCTATTTCTTTGCTATTGTGAATAGTGCTGCAGTGAACATATGTGTACATGTATCTTTATAACAGAATGATTTCTATTCCTTTGGGTATATACCCAGGAATGGAATTGCTGGGTCAAATGGTATTTCTAGTTCTTGGTCTTTGAGGAATCACCACACTGTCTTCCACAATGGTTAAACGAATTTATACTCCCGCCAACAGTGTAAAAGCATTTTTGTTTCCACACAACCTTGCTAGCATCTGTTGTTTCTTGACTTTTTATAATCGCACAGGCCATCTTGTTACCTGTCCCTAGGAACTCCATGATTCTTTGGTGTCATTATGATGTCGTTTGATGCCTCACCTCTTACTTTTTGCTCTCAGTTCATCATATTCCTATAATCATTGCTCTCTCAGCTCAAAATTCCATCCAGTAGGCATCACAGTAAAAAACATCTATTTTCCATTATATTGGCAAGACACATTGATTCAAAATCTCAGAGGAAGTACTCACCACATAGGAATGTATCATAGCACAGCAGTTTAGAGCTGATAAACGAGTTCTTTGTTACTCCAAGTGTGGCCTGTGGATTAGCTTCACTAGTATCCTGAGAAATTGTTAGAAATGCAGAAACTTGGACTTCACTTCAGACTTTCTAGATCAGAAGATGCATTTTTAACAACATCTCAGTGATTCGTAGGCACATTAAAGTTTGAATTAATCCGAGGTTAGCAGTTTTCAAACTTTTTGGCACCAGGACACCTTAACACGCTTAAAAATTTGTTCGAGACACCAAAGAGCTTTTGTTTACATGGTTATATCTATAGATATATATTGTATTAGAAAGTAAAACTGAGAATCTAAAAATAGTCACTTAAAAATAATAAATTTATACATATTAATAAAATTGCATCAAAATAAATTTACTAAGAATAATGGTGTTAGTTTACATTTTTACATTTTTTAATGACTAGCCTAAGAAAAGGCAGCTGTAGTCTAATATCTGCTTTGTATTTAGTCTATTGTGATATTCCATGCCATATAGCCTCTGGAAAACTATCTACTAATGATAGGAGAAGAGTTAAAAAGGCAAATAACGTTTTGGTATTGTTAGAGTTTGGACTTCCTGAAAGAATCTCCGGGCCTTTCAGGGGTTCCTGGACTGCTCTTTGAGAACTTCTTTTGTAGGTTTAAAATGGCACTGCAAGAGCTAGCATTAAATATTCCAGGATATCATGAAAAAATCTCTCCATTTGTACTGCACTATTAAGCAATTTTTAATAAACTGGAAAAGGAATAATGAAGCAATAGGAATGCATTTCATAAATAGGATACTCTAAGGTAAAAGCCCTACTTTATTTGAATTTCATGGGGGTAAAATCATTAATAAACAGAATTAATGTTTTCAGTGTTATTGTAACGATCATAAAATTCTGCATTCTTACTGAGATGATGCACTTTTATGCTTTAATAGATACCATTTATGTGCTAAGTAGGTAGGTGCAAGATCTTGAAATTGTTGGGGGGCCTCATATGGGGATAATTGTGTGGTGAAGTACAGTCATTTACTTAAATATTTCTCCTGAGAGTTTGAGAGTTTCTAAGTGAATCACCAGTGCGTGGCTCCAGCATTCACTAGGCACAGCAGTTTTTCATCATTGAAGAATCCCAAATAAGATGCAATTGCCTGATAAATAATTTTGTGTTACTTGTCAACTTTTCAAAAAAATAGTCCTTGGAGAGCTGTAGTATCAGCAAATGCAATCAACACATTACAGCAAGTTGATTTTCAGGTTTATCGTCATGGAAATAAAACTTTCCGACACTGGGAGGTGTGGTGACAGTGAAATGTGTTCTGCCCCTGGTGGCATGGATTTCAGGGAATATCTTTAGATGGACTGCTCTGTGTCAGCATTGATAAATTACACATATAGTTTTATTTCGATTTTCCAAGTTATATTCTTAAATGAGTGTATTCTTTTTTTGTTTGATTTTCTCTTGGAAAGATAGATAGTTATTTTTAGTTGAATAGCTTATGAAAAATTAGGTACATTTGACAAAGGCACTTAATGTACTGCTGGAATAAATGCAGTTCTAGTTGAATGCACAGCGATAGCATGATGGGCCCAAATTTACATTTCTATATATATGCACCTCTTCCATTGTCAAGATTTATTACATCCTAGAGAGTTTTCTAGGGGTTTTCAATAGGATCCTATAAATTAAGAACTTAGAGTCAGAAATGCATAATATTTTATTACTTCAACACTGATAATTTTTCTCTTCCCCATTGTTGAAAATAGTCATTTTCATTTTTCAAGTGAAGCCACACAATATTTACACTATTTACATTGTTTTTGTAAATTTATATTTTTTCATTAAATTATCTCAACATTTTAACTGTGAATTTTGTGTTTTAAATTGAGTTTTAACAAATGATTAGGAGAAACTACAATATTTACTAAGTACAAAATATATTTTCCCTTTTTATTTTTCTAAGAAACTGTCATCCTACCAATCATGCAATTCAATGCATCTTTTCAAGTTTGTTTTCTTATATAGTAAATATAAAGCAAGAAGTCTGCATGGTATAGTGAGAAATCAAGGGATACAGAGTGAAAAGACCTGAGGTTGAATCTAGCCTTTCCACATTGGCTGTGTGATGTCAGACAAGTTCTGAACCTTTCCCAAGTGTCAACATTGTCATCTATAATATGGATTCTGAGGTTCTATTGAGCTGCTCATGGTAGTAAGCATGGTAAGAATCTCCAATTGCCCAACTCTGAGGAGCCCTCATCTCAAGTGCTGCATTTGCCTCCAGCTAGTCTCCTGCCTCCAACCAGTTCATTCTCTACATGCCTATCAAAGTGATCTTTTAAAAATGTAATTCAGAGTTTGCCATTCCTTCCTTAAAACCTCTATTAGCTTTTTCTGTGTGTATAGGATACACAACAGAAAACTTTCACATGGTCTACAAGGCCCCTGCTTACCTGCTCTTCTCCACCCCACCTCCAACCTCACCCCATGCTACACTCCATCTCACTCCACTTACGGTGACCAGCCATCCCAGTTTGCCTGAGACTTTCTCAGTTTAAGCACTGAAAACCAGAATGGATGGCCACTCCACTCCTGATAGTCCAGCCATATTGTTCTCTGGGTATGCCCACATCTTTCCCATCTTCGAGAAGTCTGTCTTGGAAGCCACATTGTATGACCTCACCATGTACCTAGTTCATGCCCATCTATCCTTCAGGCCTCAGTTTAAAGGTCCTATTTGCAGAGAATTCTTCCCCTGAGCCACAGATACAAATTAGATCTCGTGTTAATCTTATATTAGCACCCACAGGGCTACTGCATACAGTTGTGCCTGCTGTGTACTACACAGCATCATCCATAGATGATGTGAAGGTGGTCTCTGGAGTTGTGTCATGACTTGATTCTGGAGCCCTGTTCTTTTCCTTTATAGCATCTTTATCAGTTGTGATACATACTATGTCTACAAATTATAAAGAATACATATTTCTGAATATATGCATAATTGAAGAAATTTTTATACATTCTATTAGTAGAGTAGGAGCTCTGTCAATTTTGATAATTTTTATACCCATTAACTAGTACAGTTAGTTATTTATAAAATGTGTCCAGTAAATATTTGCTTAATGAATGAATGGAAATATATTTTATATGGGTTTGGTGACTCTTATATGTAATAATATATTGAAAGTCCTTTGTAAGTTATAATTATGATAAATATTAAATAGAATATGCAAAATGATTATTAGTAAAATATCTAGGTTCTGCTGTGATATAAAACTCTTAAAATGTTTTTTCAAATACCTTATTAGCAGTCCTTAAGACTTTCCAGACATATGCAATGATAAACAGATCAGTGGAGCAAAGTAAATAATCCAAAAAATTGCCTAAATATTAGTTTAGCATATAAAAATGCGTTGTTTTATTTAGTGAAGAAGAAGATTTATTTAAATAAGTAGTGTTGGAAAAATTGCCTGTTTGGGGAAAAAAATAGATTTTTACTGTATACCACACACAAAAATAAATCTCAGTAAATTAAAAATTTAAATATTTAAGACATGAACCAAATAATAAAAGAAGATATCGAAGAATAACTTCATATTCTTGGAGTAAGGAATGTCTTCATTATGAAATAAACCCAGAAATCATAAAGACTTACAGAATTGCCTATATAAAAATGTAAAATTTGTTTTTCTTTTTTATTCTTTTAAGAAAGAGTCTCACTCTGTCTCCCAGGCTGAAGTACAGTGGTGCAATCTCAGCTCACTGCAACCTCTGCTTCCCAGGTTCAAGCAATTCTCCTGCCTCAGCCTCCTGAGAAGTTGGGACAGGTGCCCACCACCACACCCAACTAATTTTTGTATTTTTAGTAGAGATGGGATTTCCCATATTGGCCAGGCTGGTCTCAAACTCTTGACCTTGTGATCTGCCCGCCTCAGCCTCCCAAAGTGCTGGGATTACAGGCGTGAGCTGCCACACACGGCCACAAAATTTCTATATAGCAAAAGACATAATAAAGTTAAAAGGCAAATGAGAAATAACAAATTAAGAAAACATTTGCAATTCTTATATTATGTACTGGCTATAATGTATAAAATATATATTCTACCTACTCCTTTAAATCAACGAATAAAGAAAACCCAACAGAAAAATAAGTGGAGGAAATTACCAATTTCATGAAGAATCTCATAAATGGCTAATAAAAAGTGATTCAGCCTTATTAAATAAATAAAAATAAAACTGTAATATGTCACAGTTTTGTAAAACGGAAAAGAGTTACAAGACAGAATATACAATGTTAACAAAAGCATAGAGGGGAAACAGGATTTTTATACATTGTTGGTAAAATGCATAATAGTTTTGAAGAAATATTTTATAACCTTTAAAACAATATCTTTACTCAACAATTTTTAAAAAGATCATCTGTAAAGAACTTTTTTGGGTGTTGATAATACAATGCTTTCTTTTTTTTTTTTTTTTTTAGTCACTAACCACTTGGAATGTAACATTCTAGAGGAGAAGTTAGAAAATGAATAAAAAACTGCAAATAGAAGTAAAATATATCTTATAAAAGACAATGGCATTCTACTTCTGATAATGTAGGCTGGGTAATGCCAGCAAGATTTCTGTTGATGAGACTAGTTTTCATAAAGCTTATATGCCACGAAAGCAGAAATTAATGAACTGAAAGAAAGGTGAGAATATGTTAAAGTATTGAGAGACAAAACAGGAATTACAGAAGAAAAGGCAAAGACTTGGGGAACACAGTGAGATCTAATATCACTTAACTGGAGTCCCAGAGAGAAACAGTATTTGAGGAAATAACAGGTGAAAATTTTCCAGAATTGATTATGGATATTATTCAACAGATTCAAGAGACCAACAAATACCAAGTAACAAAATAAAGAAATCTATAGCTTGATATATCATATTAAAACTTCAGACAACCAATGTAGAGATTTTAAAAAGAATCTAAGAGAAAAGCCAAGGAATTACTTTCAAATGAGTGACAAGGAAACTAATTGCTAACCTAAATAGCAATAAAGAAAGGCATAAGTGATTGACATCTTCTGTGTACTGAAGGAAAGTAATTTTCAACCTGTAATTCACAGAGTAAATCAAGATAATGAAAATTAAAGCCCACACTGAGATACCACTACATACCACTCAGGATAAAAATGTACAAGTTTGATAATACCAAGTGTTGTTAAGGATGTGGAACTACAAAGAGAAATTTTGCTTCCATTTCTGGTGGGGAGTATAAATTGGTGCTCTTCTTTGGAAAATAGCTCTTGGCATCACCTAGTAAAGCTGCACACCCTATGACTCAACAATTTCACTCCTGGGTACACTCCTTAGAAACATAGATGCATATGTGTGAAAGTGGCCCAGCAGTCCCATAGACAGTTATTTCGGATAGACATAGAAATTGACCCTTCTGCTCTTAAAGCTGGAAACTTGTATTTGTTATATCTGAGTGCCTTCCTCAGAAGAGTACCATCAGGTCTCTCAAAAATAGTAGTAAACAACCAAAACTCGCCAGATGCCTCCTTGCCCCTCACTAGTTCTTGTTTTCGTATACATTGTTACATTTCTTCCCTGCTATATAAACCCCTAGATTTAGTGAGTCAGGGAGATGGAGTTGACGCTGAGCTCCCATCTCTTTGGCTGCAACACCCGATTAAAGCCTTCTTCCTTGGCAGTACTCATTGTCTTAGTGATTGGCTTTCTGTGCTGCGAGCGGTAGGACTTAGACCCAACCCCTGGTGTTTTGGTAACATGTACACCAGGAGATGTATACAAGAATGTGGTAATAGTCTCTAGAAACAATGAAAATCCCTATTAATAGCATAACAAATAAATTATAGTATATGCATGCAATGGGATGCTCTACAGCAATAAAAGTGAATGGACTTGAGCTCTCAACAATTTAGATAAGTCTTGCAGACATAACTAAAAGCAAGATACAAAAGATTCCTCAAGATATGATTTCTTTTATATAACCATTAAACCAGATAAACCAGACAATGTCAATTAGGAATTATATATATTTTGGAAACAATAAAGAAAAACAGGGAAATGCTTACCATAAAAGTTAAAATATTGGTTATTTCTAGGGTGAAAAGCAGGCTTACAACTAGAAAGGGATATAGAATATCAGAATACGGGTGGTGTTTCTGAGCCACTGGCTAATTTTAAATTTCTTGACCTATATAGTAGTTTTACAAGTATTTGCTTTGTATTTATTCATTATATTGCACTTATCTCGTATTTTTTAGGAGGTATCATTTTAGTAGAGACAAACGAAATGAGAGAGCAAACTATGTACATATCTAGGGGAAATGTTCTCTCTGACAGAAATGTGCCTCTCCTTCTACCCAGCATTTTCTCGTAATAGTTTTTCATCCAGAAATACCTCTACCAAGTTTGCAAAGTTATGTGTTCACTGCAACATTGGAGTGTGTAAGTAAATTTAGGTTGAGAGTTTATCATGAGTGGAGATTTTTCTCTGAGCAAATGCTAAACAGCAGGTTGTAGGAATGTCTGTCCCTCCAGTAATTTTTTTTTTTCTTTCTGGCAGGCATCCTGTATAACTAACTACTCTAAACCAATTTAATGTTAATTTCTCATGAAATCCTACAACACATGAGGAATGTAAATTCGGATTTTAAATACAATTCACATTTGAGTTTTAATGTCTCATAGGTCTTTTTTTTTCCCCTACTGGATGCCCTGAGTGAAAACAAAACTTTCTTGCGTCTCCCTGAACCAGTGGGTAGAGATTGTTTAGTTAATGGATAACAGAGGGTACAGGCTTTAAGACACTCACAGATTCACACAGAATTTTGTCTCCTGTCCCTGTGTGGCTCTGCAGGAGGGGTTTGTCAATGAAGTTTAGTGTTTGAGTAAGACTTAACTTGGTAAGCTGAAATCAGATACTAAAAATGGTTTCTCCCTTCTTGGACATTTAGAATCCAGAACAAGCTCAATAAGATTTTTCTCTGATCAGGTGAAAACCCTCTCTGCTTTACAATGGGGATCCTAGGCTTCACTGACCGCAAAGACTTGTAGAATTTCCAAAATTGCTATGGATGGAAACATTGGAAGCAGGTAGAGATTTGAAGGAGAGGCTGCTCCTAGTGGTTTGTTTATGGAGAGTTACCAGTAGCTATTTGTTGTCAGATTAAAGCGTTAAAAACTTTCTTAAACAATAGATAGTAAATATTTTAGGCTTTGTGACATATTATCTCTGTCACAACAACTCAACTCTGCTGCTTAACTCTGGCATTGTTAAGAGAGAAAACAGCCATAGACATTATAGGCTATGGCTGTGTTCCAAAAAAAAAAAATTATTTACAAAGGCAGGCAGCCCAGATTCGGCTTCCAGGCTATAGTTTGCTAACCCTTAGTCCCACTGCCTTTGTGTTCTGAGCATATCTGTAGATAACCCTAACAGCACTGGAAATGTAAATTTGAAAATAAAATTGCTTGCTAGACATTTTCCTTCCCTTTATTGAAACCTGGCCTCAGCCATGCTGAAACAAAAATTTTCAAAACTGTGATATTATAATATATACACACACACATATAAATGTATATTATATACATATATATATGACATATATATACGTATTTTATATATATATATATATAGTTTTCACCCATGGTTCCTGGCTCATAATTTCCATAGCCCTTGTTTCAGTAAACAGAATGTCTCTCTCTGACCTTCTCCTGCCCTCCTTTCAGTACCCACCCACAGGAGAACTCTAATCTTACTGTGAGTCACCAACTTTCATTCTAGAGAGGGTCCTGCTCCATACCCTGGAGAAAGGATGCTGCGTAGAGAGTCTAAGAGGAATCTGAACAAACAGGCTTTGCTAGGTTTCGATCATACCCTTTTTGTCCAATCACATTTTGACATGGTTGTCCATGCTTCGACCATGCCTATCCAATGAAGTCTACAAAAAACCCAAAAGGACAGTTTGCCTAGCTTCTGGATGACTGAACACATGGAGGGTCCTGGAGGGTGGCACGCCCATGGAGGGCATGGAATCTCCATGCCACTTCCTCTATACCTTACCCTATGCGTTTCTTTATCTGTATCCTATGTCCTGTGTAGTAAACCAGTAAACATCAGTATTTCTCTGAGTTCTGTGAGCCTCCTTTGCAAATTAATCAAACCCAAGGAGGAGGTTGTGAGAACCCTGATTTATAGCCAATTGATCAGAAGGCCTGGATTTGTGATTGGTGTTTGAAGGAGGGCAGGCAGTTTTGGGGACTGAGCTCTCAACCTGTGAAATCTGACACCATCTCCAGTGTCAGATATTATAGATAGATATTATAGATAGTCAGAATAGAATTAGGGGACACCCAGTTTGTGTCCACTGCAGAACTAATTGCTTGTTTGTGGGGAAAAACACCCATACATTTGGTTACAGATGTCTTCTGTGTTGATTATTGTCTTGGTATGAGAGCAGAGGAAAAATAGTTTGAGTTTTTTTTTAAATAAATAGTGTTATAATGCAAATGTACAACACATCTATTTCTCCCTACTTATTAAATAGGGCAAAATTAATTTTCTAGTGGGACAACTTAACGTTGATGTTTATGAAAATAATTTGATGCAAATCAGTAGGCATGTCCCAGGCTTTTCATTGTTTGCAGCGTGAGGACCGGGGGAAGTGCTCTGAGGGAATCAGGAGCAGAATATTAATGGAGAGAGGGCACTGAACCTGTGACTTTAAGATTTTCTCCACTGAGGGTGCTAATTTTGGGGGAAAGTTACCAGCTAAACATGAGTTATAGTTCAATAAACACCATGGCTGAGCAATTCAGGATGACATATAAAAGGCCCTGTCCAGATCAGGAGGCCAGGTGGACTGGGGATAGGGATGAAGGTGAGATTCACCATCCTTAAGCAACTAACGTCTGTGTGGCAAGATGCTGGAGTTGGGTGGGCTTGGTGTGAAGTGAACTAAAGAGTCACTTGGGTTTGGAATGTGGGTTTGGTAAAAGCAAAGTCACTAATGGATAGGGCTAGATCAAACTGAAATGTAAATGGTAAGTAAGAACTAAAAGTGTTGGTTCAAAGAGTTGAGAGCCAACCAGTGCTGGAATGCACTTTGGAATCAAGAACGGGTAACCACCTTGGCTTTCATTACTCATCCTCAGTGGAGGCATGCAGCAGGAGCATGTCTTTTTAGAGGGACCACAAATAGGCAGAACTGGAGAAAGCAGAATAGGAAAAAAAAAAGTCTCCCCTAGTATAGCAGTTGCTATCAGTGATGTGTTCATACTGTTTGATCCCTTTACCAATTCCTTGTGCTTTGTGTCCCAGCTCTGTCTCTTTTTGTGGGGGCTACTTTCAAGCACCAGAGCTTGCTTTGCCTATACTTGAAGACAGACAGAGGGACCTGGGAATATATACCTTTCTCCCACACCCCCAGCCCTCAAGAGGCAGACTTTTCAAAGTGACTAATGTATGGAAGAGCATAAACACTTCAGTGCCTCCCTGTTAATTGTCTCTAGAGCTCCCAGCGATTAAACCAAAGTTAAGCCTTGTGGACCTCTGCTTGATACTGCCTTCCTGATAAGTAACTTTTACAAAAATTCTCATCTCAAGAGTCTTTTTCTAAGGAATCCAACCTAGGACACCTAGTTTTTCAAAAATTTCGAAGTAATTCCTGGTTTTTATAGGAGATCTGGTGGAGTTTTCTTATCAGTTTTTCCTGAATTAGGCTTTAGAATTTTTTTTTTATTTTTTTTATTTTTTATTTATTTTTTATTTTTTTATTATTATTATTTTTTTTTATTGCATTTTAGGTTTGGGAGTACATGTGAAGAACATGGAAGATTGTTGCATAGGTACACACATGGCAGTGTGATTTGCTGCCTTCCTCCCCCATCACCTATATCTGGCATTTCTCCCCATGCTATCCCTCCCCAACTCCCCACCCCCCCACTATCCCTCCCCTTTTTCCCCTCGACAGACCCCAGTGTGTGATACTCCCCTCCCTGTGTCCATGTGTTCCCATTGTTCAACACCCGCCTATGAGTGAGAACATGCGGTGTTTGATTTTCTGTTCTTGTGTCAGTTTGCTGAGAATGATGGTTTATTTTATCGGTGTATTGTCTGTGTTACAGGATCACCATGTGAATCACTGCGTATCAGTAAGGAAAATGGTTTTAATGAATCTCTGAGCCTTTAGTGCTGACACTTTCTCTATGGTTATGGTATAACACTGAGCACCCACATCCTCCAAAAGAAGGCTTGTACACTCCATAAGGTGGCCTGGTTACCTGGTTCTGTCCATGATGAGCATCATTGTCTTCACCCAAATAGTCAGGCTCACCAGAGAGGTTTGAAAACTTGAAAGTGAGGATGACAATGATTTTCTGAGAATGACTGAGGAGAACTCTACCAGAGAATTGTAGACAGTTTACCGTGAATACTTAGAGACAAAGAGCTTTTCCAGATAGACTGCAGATGCTGATAGTAGTTGCAGGTTTCTGTTTGTTGAGAGACTGTTCATCAACCTTGCCAAAAAGTCAACATCTTAATGTCAAGGTGCTCCTCAGTACTGGAAGAGGCCTGGAATTACACCGTTTAGGACTTTTGCAGCCTTTGTGGAAGATCTGAGTTCTCTTTGGCAACTTTATTCTCTGTCAGAATTCAAGTTGGAAAAGAATACTCCTGTTAGATACTGTGATAGTTAATTTTATGTGTCTATCTGGCTAGGCCATGGTAGTTTGGTCAAACACCAGTGTAGATGTTGCTGTGAAGGTGTTTTTAAGATGCAATGAACATTTACATCAGTAGACACTGAGTAAAGCAGATTACTATTCATGCTGTGAGTGGGCTTCACCCAATCAGTTGAAAGCCTTAAGACTGATCTTCCCCCAAAGAAGAAGGAATTCTGCCTCCAGGCTTCCTTTGGACTTAAAATTGCAACATTAACTCTTTTCTGAGTATCCAGCCTATTTCTCTACCCTGATGGCCTACCTTGCTGATTTTAGACTTGCCAGTCCGTATAATTGTGTGAATGTGAACCAGTTCCTTAAACCCCACTTCCCCAATCCTCTGCACATACACGCACACGCGCACGCACACACACACACACACACACACCACATCCCATCTTGCTGTATTAAGTTTGCCTCTTCACACTGGTAAGCTAAGACTGTCTTAGCTAGCAAGCATCTTCTAGCAGTTTCCTGAGTGGCCCCAGATGGCTGGTTAACAGAAGGGTGCTGCCAGTGGGAGATCAGTGTTTTCCAGGAGACCAGAGGTAGAAAAGAGAAATTATGATGTTAGGATTTTACTGAAGAGGAAATCTCTTTTGGCTTACAAGGTGTTCTCTCTGCCACCAAACAAGTTGCTAAGTGCATGACAGAAATTTTGTTAAAGAGAAAATACAGCCAGAAAAAAGTAAAGCAGAGGAGGGGAGAGGCCACCTGTGGTAGCGGTTTAAATCCTTCAGCTGTGGTGGTCTTAGTTAGAATCTCACTTTCTGACAAATATTTGGTGGCCAGGAGCAGAAAGCAGTGGTCTGTTCTTCTGCTACTCTAAGTGTGGTTTATGGACCAGCAGCATCTCTGTCACCTCCAAAAGCATATCAGGAATGCAGAGTCTCAGGCCCTATGCCAGTCCTGCCAATCTGAATGCAGATTTCATCCAGTTCCCCAGGTGATTCATGTGCACACTGGTTGTAATGCAGTGCATGTTTGTGTCCCCCCCCCCCAGATTCATAATATTGAAACCCTAATCCCCAATGGGATGATAGTTGGAGATGAGGCCTTTAGGAGGTGATTTGGTCATGAGGGTAGAGCCCACAGGATGGGATTAGTTCCCTTGTAAGTAGGGACATGAGAAAGCTGGCTTCCTGTATCTATGTTTCTGTGCTCCACCATGTGAGGATACAAGAAGAGGACAGCCGTCTGCAAACCAGGGAGGGAGCCCTCACCAGACACCGAATCTGCCAGCACCTTGTCCTTAGACTGACTTCCCAGCCTCCAAAACCGTGAGAAATAAATTTCTGTTGTTTAAGCCACCTAATCTATGGTGTTCTATTACAGAAGCCCAAACTAAGACATTGGTCTAGTTTATTACTCCTTGTCATAAATTTGTAACCCTTAATGCAGAAAAGTCACCTGAAATCATTCAGTTCAAGCTCTGGTTTTAGGGTTAGTGAGTTGTGACCATCCCATTCTACACATAAGACATCTAAGGCCTCGGGCTTAAACCAGTTGCCTAAAGTCATAGAACAAGGTGTCTTCTGCCACCAAACACAGCATATCCCATTATTGTAGCAAGTTGTTTAGAGTCTCTGTGAGGTCTTTCTTACATTTCTCCTTGAGAGAATGCATTTCCTGGCCTGAATTCATTTCTCTGAATCTAGTGGAGAAAAGACAAACGTTGCCCAGTCGTTTTGGCTTTTACTGTAAACCAGGAAAGAAGTTTCAGAGAAGTATTACAGTTTTTCCTGAGGTAAAATCATCTTGACATATAGGATAAAAGTGCAGACTCTAGATCTTGAGGGAGACCTATTTCCAAAAGGATCATGGAGCTTATTTCTGTCATGTACGCGTGTGTGTGTGTGTGTGTGTGTGTGTGTGTGTGTGTGTGTGTATAGCAGGGAGTGGAAAGCTTTTAGTACACTCAGTCAAATATAGAGATGTCAGTTAGAGAGACACAGCAGAACCTGCTGTCCTATATATAAGAAACGGTACTGTACTGTACTTAATTTAGCCCTCCAGGAAGGGTCATGAATATGCATTTTGTCTAAGAAAATTATTTTTTTTCACAACCTCATATGTGATGCCGTAGGCTAAGTTAATCAATGTTAGTTAAATTTAGCCTAGTTTTGAAGGTTTATTTTAGAAAAGGTCAAAGTACTAACCCATAGCTTATTGTGTGAGAAAGCAAGCATCGAAGAGAAGGCAAACCAAGCAACTGATGTGCACCCCTGCCAAGAATGTAAACATTGTTTGTAGTTGAGGTTCAGTTCCACTTGCGGTTAGTGATATTGTTCTCAAGGTTGACTCGATCCCTGCTGTGCTGTAAAAGATGCTGTCTACATGGGGATGTTGGAGGTCCATGAGCTTGCCTTTCTCTGGAGTGAAGGCTGGGGTTGGGCATTTATTCAAACTGTACATATAGATAAGGTGTAAAAGAAGGCAGAAAAGGGCATCTTGCAGTTGAGAAGATTTGATTGGACATGTCCTTTGATATGGCACATGGTGACATGAAGAGGCCTAGGGCTGGGGTGCGATGGGATCACTACCTCTCCCCTGCTACGTCCACGACTATGGGAGCTGGAGCACTTTCAAGGGTCTGAGATTCCACTTTCTCTTTACAGAGGTGGGGATTGGTGATGGTAGATGGTGTGCTGGCCAGGAGAGGAGCTGAGGATCAGAGAAGGGAAGTGACTCACATCCCACAGCTTCAAAGAAACCTGGCCAAAATGAAAGCGAAGGCTATGTCCCCCTATTTAGAGAGAGGACAGTCTAGAACTGTGCTGTCCAGTAGGATTTCTGCAGTGTTGGAAATATTCTACAGTTTTATCACAGGCGGCTATTGAGCACCTGAAAAGTAGCTAATGCAACTGAATTTGTCATTTTATTTAATTTAAATAATTTTAATTCAAATAGCCACATGTGGCTAGCGTCTACCATGTTAGACAGGTCAATTCTAAGAGAAGTGGCACTTCCTCCCTTATTCCTTCCTGTCTCCATTGTATAACACAATTATTAGCATAAAAGAGCTTTTCAATACCCATTTTTAGACTGCATTCTAGCCTGGGCAATAGAGCAAGATTCTCGTTCTCTCTCCCACTTTCTCTTCTTCTTTTTCCCTTTCTTTCATTCTCTTTTTTTTTGCCGCCCTTCTCTCTTTCTCTTTTTCTTTTCTTTCTTTCAAAAAAAAAAAAAAAGTGGCACTTTAAAGAGTTAAAGTGGAAAAGCAAGAGTGAATTCAGGGAAAAATGCAGAGTTCAGCCAGGATTCTGAAGGTATATATGAGAACTATCTGGAAAACATCAAAAAAATAAAGCTTCCTAGACCCAGACCAGGACTGCCCACTCAGAGTCCCTTTTGGTACATACCTTTAAATGAGAGCTACCATTATTCATTGGTAAGAAAGGCAGATCTGGGAATGTGGGTTGCAAATGATAAAAGGTCTTGCCTGCCAAACTTAAGATTTTGTGTTCAATTTTTATTGGCAGTGGCGGCATTGAAAGGGGAGAGTCACATGGTCAGTGCGTTGGGCAAGGCTTGCAGCAGCCTGTGTAAGACGGGATGCCAGTGGAAGATTGCAGATGACTGCAGAGCTGAATGTTAAAAGATACCTGGAGCGTTCATTTCTCCCTTAGAATATGAGTGTGTTTATTTCACTAGGGGCTGCCCATATTCTTCCCTGGCTTGAGCATTGGTTCAAAACATTTCTTAGCAAATATGCTGCTGCACCCCTCCAGTCCCACTAAATGTTATGGTGATTGAAAATTACAGCTGCTTCCCTTGGGCGCAGAGGGAGCTCTTTGTCATGAAATAGAGATGCAGCAGCCATTTGGCATGTGGAGTAACAGCTTCTCTGGGACCTCCAGCAGGGGCCCTGGTATCATAAAAGGGGATGACTCACCAGGGAAAGGAACAATTGCTGGCCTTGGAGTGTGCCCTTCCCTCTCTATGACTTCTGAGCTCCAACCAGCAATCTTAACTGCTGCCACCAGGAACTAGGACACCGTGAAAACTGTGTTGGAGGGCCAGCCGATGACTCACTGCATAACCCTGATAAACCATTTCATGGTTCACAGTGGAGAGAGAGATTGCTTTTAAAAATTGAAAAGGAATAAATAAAATCCAATATGTGTTGAATGGAAGTTTTGAGATGGATAAGATGCCTTTTCAAACGCAAAGTTTCAAAAGAGTCAGTTTTTTTTCTTCAATAGTGCTAGGTAAGGCATGGGGAGTGAGAGGCTGGGTATCTTTATTAGCTCCTGGGAGAACGGAAAGCTAGGGTTTCAGGAGTGGTTTTTTATCTTGTTGGAAAAGTTCAGCTATTGTCCTGAAGGACAGGTGACCTCTGCCTGAGGAGTGTTTTTCTCTAGCTCTGCTGTTGGCCCTTTATGTGTACAGTCACACATCACTTAAAAACGGGGATGTGTTCTAAGAAATGTGTCCTTAGGCAGTTTTGTCACTGAGCAAACATCATAGAGTGTACTCCCACAAACCTGCATGGTACAGCTATCCTAAGTGTCGAGTGAATTTGGTGTCTTGCAGAGCACGTGATCAGCCACCATCTCACTCTGGCCCCTCCTGTTCTCTTTCTCTCCATCTTTCTGGAACAAGACCAAAACCCCCTCTTGTTGCTGGCAGAAGGGATCATATCATTTTCTTTCCCTGTACTTTTGTCAGCTGTTTTTCTAGATACAAGTTCTTAATTAAAAAATTCTCATAACCATTATAAAAGCGAATCTTTCTTCCTGCTAAAGTAACGATAACTGCCCTTTTATGGAGCACCCACCATGTTCTGGACATTATGTAAGATGAGGCATTTGAAGAAGACTTTGAAAAGGGCCAGGAGACTAGACCTCCAGAGAGAAAAAATTTAGTCATCTGAGATACAATTGATATCCGACAAAGGGCTCACTTTAGCAGTGCTGTAGATGTGGGCTCTATTGTTTTCTTGAAGGTCTGAGGATTAAAGTTATAAGAGAATGTGACTTTGCTGGAATCTAACTATTTTCCTTTAAAGGATGTTTATCTTACTGTATAGTGTCACTTATCTTTTATATTTTGTTTTGTAACCATGAGTCAAGATATTTTTATTGTAATGTCCAGGTCTTCAGTTGGGCTTCTTAGAAGCACAGCCTGAGATGGGTATCTGGTGCATGGATCTTATTGTGAAGAGCTCTAAGGGTGTGGACGTGTCTATGGGGTTTGGTGTGGGGTTGGGGGCTGTGTCTGGATGGAAGGAGCTGAGCAAGGCTGTGGTCTCAGCTGGAGACTAGCCTCAGGTTCTACCTTAAGCCACTCAGTCAGTGGCCAGAACTGCCCCTAGGGCAGAGATGTGGCATCATCTTTCAGTAAGGAGGGCTTCTTTGATCCAGAACAATTCTGTGGAGAACAGAGTATCTGTGTGCTGTCAGCAACTGTTACAGGCTTAGCTGAGTCCCCCCTAAAATCCATATGCTGTAGCCCTAACCCCCAGTACTTCAGAATGTGACTGTAATTGAAGGCATGGCTTTTAAAGAGGTGACTAAATTAAAATGAGGCTGATAAGGTGAGCTCTAAGCCAATCTGACCATGTCCTCATAAGAAGAGGAGATTAGGACACAGAGGCCCCAGGGTGTGCATGCACAGAGGATGGCCTTGTGAAGAAGCAGCAGGACAAAGGCCAGGAGAAAGGCCAGGAGGAGGGCCCCAGAGGAATCCAGCCCTGCCGGCCCCTTAATGTCCAGCCTCCAGAACTCTGGGAAATAAATTTCTATTGTTTAAATCACCTAATCTGTGATACGTTCTCATGGCAGCTCTAGCTGACTTAATACAGCAGCCAACACGTACAGCAGCTAGCAGACAAGTGTGTGACAATTATACTTTGGAGTGTGTCTGATAAAGGAATTTGGCTGGGACATTGATAGTAGCCACTAAACCCACTAACAAATGAGAATGGTGTGACCCAGAGAAGTAAAGTAGCCTACCTGAGGTCACACAGCCTATAAGCAACGGAGGCAGAATTTGATAGCCATCTGACCCTGTAGCTGGTCCTCCTGCTCACAACTTTGTATCATCACTTATGGTGGAAGACAATTTTTCTAAGAAGCAGCAGATGTCACCAGTTAATTTAACTTGAATTTTTTTTTTATCTCAATTGTGTTTACCTTGTACAAAATGGAGCTTCTGGGGGAAATTGAGGCAGCTAGCACAATGTCTCACCTTTGTGAGACACACCTGTCTGTATGTCTTCTCAAATTATTGTCTTTTACCTCATATAAAAGGTAAAAAAAAAAAAAGAAAAACCTTCTGGTTTTGGGGATGTTGTAGCATGTTAATCATAGGTTTGCTCTACATATGAGAAAATAATATATATATATATATATATTTTATTTTACTTTAAGTTCTGTGGTATATATGCAGATCTTACAGGATTGTTACATAGGTATACACATGCCATGGTGGCAAAGAAAAAGCTAAAATTGACACCCTATCATAATAATTGAAAGAGCTAGAGGAGCAAGAGAAAACAAATCCAAAAGCTAGCAGAAGACAAGAAATAACTAAGAGCAGAACTGAAGGAGATTGAGACACAAACAATCCTTCAAAAAATCGATAAATCCAGGAGCTGGTTTTTTGAAAAGATCTACAAAATAGATCACTAGCCAGATTAATAGAAAAGAAAAGGGAGAAGAATCAAATAGATGCAATAAAAAATGATAAAGGGGATATCACCACTGATCCCACAGAAATACAAACTACAATCAGAGATTACTACAAACAACTCTATGCACATAAACCAGTAAACCTGGAAGAAATAGATAAATTCCTGGACATTTGCACCCACCCCAAGCCTAAACCGGGAAGAAGTTGAAACCTTGAATAGACCAATAACAAGGGCTGAAGTTGAGGCAGCAATTAATAGCCTACTAACCAAAAAAAGTCCCGGTCTAGATGGGTTTACAGCTGAATTCTACCAGATGTCGATTTTAGATCTTTCCTTGCTTCTCATGTGGGCATTTATTGCTATAAATTTCTCTCTAGACACTGCTTTAAATGTGTCCCAGAGATTCTGGTATGTTGTGTCTTCATTCTCGTTGGTTTCAAAGAACATATTTATTTCTGCCTTCATTTCATTGTTTATCCAGTCAAAATTTAGGAGCCAGTTGTTCCTTTTCCATGAAGCTGTGTGGTTCTGAGTTAGTTTCTTATTTCTGAGTTCTAATTTGATTGCCCTGTGGTCTGAGAGACTTTGTTATGATTTCCATTCTTTTGCATTTGCTGAGGAGTGATTTACTTCCAATTATGTGGTCAATTTTAGAGTAGGTGTGCAATGTGGTGCTGGGAAGAATGTATATTCTGTGGATTTGGGGTGGAGGTTCTGTAGATGTCTATTAGGTCCACTTGGTCCAGATCTGAGTTTCAGTCCGGGATATTCTTGTTAATTTTCTGTCTTATTGACCTAATATTGATAGTGGAGTGTCAAAGTCTCCCACTATTATTGTGTGGGAGTCTAAAAGTCTCTGTGTAGGTCGTTAAGAACTTGCTTTACGTATCTGGGTGCTCCTGTGTTAGGTGCATATATATTTAGGAGTGTTAGCTCTTCTTGTTGCATTGATCCTTTTACTATTATGTAATGTCCTTCTTTGTCTCTTTTGATCTTTGTTGGTTTAAAGTCCATTTTATCATAGACTAGGATTGCAACCCCTGCTTTTTTTGCCTTCCATTTGCTTGGCAAATCTTCTGCCTAGCCTTTATTCGGCCATCTTGGCAGAGCTCCCCCAAAATAATGTTTTTATTATTAATGTTTTTATTAAGAAGTGAATTTGAGCAATTTTTCACACCCACAAATGTCATTTTTCAGAAAGTAAATTCTTTGATAGCTGCTGTATATATATATATACAATATAATATAACTGTAATCATTCTAAGCACTGCCACTCCCAACTTGTAATGAATGAACATGGTCTTCATAGAGGCCACATTGAGGTATAACAATACATTTATTCTTATTATAGCCTTACAATAGCCTTTGTTCAGTATTTTGGTAATAAAGCCATTACCCTCTTCAGAAAACTAGAAAAGAAAGGAAAAATGGAGATGACATCTTTTGGCAGCTGCCTGCTGCTGAGGGCTCCCACCACCCACCCTCCATCTGCACCATGACAGCTAAGATAAATAGCATCCTCTTTCTATAAAGAGATCCCCCCCACAGGGTGGGTGTAGTGAAAAACATGTTAAAAAGTATCTTTTGATCTTTTTGTATTTCCTGGGAGAAGGGGCACAAAGGTTGACATGAATCTACGGGGTTTCCCTATCACAAATCATTTGGTTGCCCAGCTCCACAAACATTAATGCTGACACTATGATTAGATATGCAGAGAGAGGCAAGGTGTCTGGGGCAGAATCTGGGGTACCTGGAGAAAGCCCCAGCCTAACAGTGTGTGCTGTCACACTCTGGATCGTCTTGACTGAATTCTGGGACTTGGTGGGCCTGCGGGATATAGCTGGAAGGTTTAGAATGATGAAGACATTTTTTGCTGTTCAAAGGTATGACTACATCTGAGATATAAATTCAAAGTATGTGAAAAAGAGGAAAGGGGTTAGGCTCTTATGAAGAAAATCGGTATCTCCTTTCTGTTCTCAGCTTCCCCCTTTCTGTCCTACTCTCCCAAAAGATTGGTAAATTCTTTGTATATGATACTATGTGGCAGTTTGAAAGTTCTTATCTCTTAGAGATTTATGTACTCATTTATTCAGCAAGAAGTTTTGAGTGTCTTCTTTGAACCATGTGTTGGAAATACCATGGTGAGCAAGATGGGCATGGCCTCTGCCTTCCTGGAGCTTACCATCTACCTGGGATATTAGAAGGGATTTTTATTTCAGCAGACATAAAGTGCCAGTCATTGTGCTGAATCAGTGGTTCTCAAACTTAAGGGTGCATCAGGATCACCTGGAGAGCTTGTTGAACGACACTTTGCTGGACCTTCATCTCAGTTTCTGATTAAATAGTTTGGAGATACAGGCTGCTGATTTTTATTTCTAATAAGAGCCCAGGTGATATTGTTCTTGCTATTCTGGGAATCACCCTTTAATAACCATTCTGCCGAGCTTGTCACATGCATATGCTCAAGGCATTCTAATGGTTAAAACCATTTGGGATGATGGTGGGCACACAGGCTGAGATCTTCTAAATGTCTCAAAGAAACTACGCTCCTTTAGAGGAAACTTGGTTTTCTCTTCAGGCAAAGTTCCTGTTTTATGAAAACACTCTTTAAAAAAAAATGGTTAATGTATGTCTGGATCAGTGTAGAAATTTAAAGAGCTAATGCAGTAGATGAAGTAACATGGAGTTTCTTATTTAACAGTTGCATCTCTATGTCATTTTCTCCTTGAAGGTCCAGTAAGATAGAGCAATAGTTCTCAAAGAGTGTTTCCAGATGAATGGCATAGTTAAAAAGGCAGAATTTCAGGCCCCAGCCCAGACTTACTGAATCAGAAATGCTGGGTGTGGGAGCAGGATCTTTTTTAACAAGCCTTCCAGCTGATTCTGAGGCACACTCAAGTTTGGCACATCTGAGACAGATGGTAGTGAGCACTGGGTTCAGGCTGAATCTGATTCTCCCAGCTCACATAGGACAGTTTACCAGGATGACTGAGCTTCAGTTTTTCTGACTTGTAAGTCAAAAATCTATCTCTTCTTGTCTGACATCTTTCAGAGCTACAGGGAAGATAATCATGACCTTTATCTATGAAATGGTTTTACTAGCAAAGATGAAAATTCTTAACTAACCATAAGTAGACTAATTCAGTGGAAGAAAGGGGATTTAGATGCAGGGAGTGACCATTGGTTGGTCATTAGCCTGTCTGAGCCTTACTTTTCCTATCTGAAAAGTGGGCATAAAAATGTTATTCTAGTCTATATTGAAGAGTTGTTGCAAAGATCAAATGGTATCTCTGTGCTATGAAATAGTATCAGATTTTGGAGTGTCAAATGTATATCATATGCTTTTTAAACTGTAAAATGCACACAAATATAAAGATTATAGCTTTGGGCTGCTCACCCTTAGCTTTGTTCTTTTCTATCCACAAAATGGGAATAGTTCCATTACTTATACCTCCATGGAGATTGTAAGTAATTCAGACAACGAATAGCACAACAACTTGAGCTCTTCTAAGGTAAAGTTTTTCTTTTGTTTACATTTCATCTTTAACATACAAAGGTTGAAATATGTAGAAACAGTATAAAATCTTTTATATTTTATTATAGTGTATACTTTTATTTGAACTATTCACATTCTAGAGCAGTGGTTCTGAGAATGCAGTCCCCAGACCAGCAGCATCAGCATCACCTGGGAACTTGTGAGTAACGCAGATTCTCAGATACCACACCAGAACTACCGGATCAGCAAGTGTTGGGGTGGGGCCCAGAGGTCTGTTTTCACAAGCCTGCAGGTGATCCTGATGCTCACACAAGTCTTAGAGAAAGGCATTTACTTGGGTCTTAATTGAAGGATCTTATAAAGGCCGTCCTTTTCCTGTAACAGGGTGATGGATTCATTTTTCCAGGATGGACTTGAAACATCTGTGTCCAAGCTCATGCAGCCATTATTGGATTTCTTCATAAACATATTCTGTCACTGCTTGCCCAGCATACAGAAGATCTGGAATGCCACTCCAGTACTCTCATTATGAAGCTGACTTCAGGGTACAAGGAAATTAAAGCTATTTATCAGACTCTTTCCCCTTAGTGACAGGAGAAAGGAGCCTTAGCCTAACAAGGCTTCAGATTGGGTCCATGTATGAAAAACATATGGCTTGACAAACACAGTTTGAATGGACTTACATTTCTTTTGATTTTTCCCTTTGAAAATGAAAATGAGTCCTTTTGTGAGCAGCACCAAATTAGTGGTGCTTGCTTAAGAAATACTGGGGGACAGATTCATTCCAGTTTGTTTCACAACTTAGGTGGCAGAATGGCACTTTCCCCTGGCCATTTCTTTCCTTCTTCCCCTTCCTAGAAGGAAATCCTCTGTAGGAGAGAGAAAGGGACTAAGACTGTATGTACACAATGAGCTATGTTTTGGGAAGAGGAGCTTAGTATTTTAGCAAAAGATTCGTCTGTGTTGTAGAGATATGACTTGGTCCACTGCCTATGTTTGTAAATAAAGTTTTACTGGGACATAGCCACACTCATTCATTTACGTATTGTCTGTTTTCACACTACAAAGGCAGAGTTGGGTACTTGTGGCAGAGACCGTGTAATCTGCAAAGCCTAAAATTTTTTACTATCTAGCCCTTTACAGAACGTATTTGTCAACCCCTATTGCAGAGGTTTCTTCTGAGCTGCTTGAAGGAAAAGTAGATAGAACCAGTGGACAGGAAGGACAGTGGGAGGTGAACAGTGTGGTAAAACGCCTAAGGGTTCCTGCAGAGTTCAGCAGAAAGCAAACCAGAGAGAGGCAAGATTCCATATTGCCCATTTCAGCTGGTTTCAGTATGGATTTTGAGAAGTTACTGTGTTTGAAATAAAGAAATATTTTAAACCTGGGTATATATTTGCAGTTGTCTAATATAGTCATACACTGCATAACAATCTTTTGGTCAATGACAGACTGCATATACAATGGTGGTCCCATTAATGAAGCTGAAGAATTCCTAACACCTCCTGCTGTTATAGCCATCGTAACATTGCAGAGTAGCATATCAGTCACATGTCTGTGGTGATGCAGTGTAGATAAACCTACTGTACTGCCAATCATATAAAAATGTAATACATGTAATTATGTACAGTATAATGATAACAAATGACTGTTACTACTTTATGTATTTACTGTCTTTTTTGTTTTTTTGAGGTATGGTCTCACTCTGTCACCCAGGCTGGAGTGCAGTGGCATGATCTTGGCTCACTGCAACCGCCATCTTCTAGGCTCAAGTGATTCTCTCATTTCAGCCTCCTAAGTAGCTGGGACCACGCGTGTGTGAAGTCACACCCAGCTAATATTTTGTATTTTTGGTAAATAGGGGGTTTTGGCATTTTGCCCAGGCTGGTCTCGAACTCCTGACTTCTGGTGATCCGCCCGCCTCAGCTTCCCAAAGTGCTAGGATTATAGGAGTGAGCCACTGTGCCTGGCCTGCTATAATTTTTATTATTATTATTTTAAAGTGTACTCCTTCTACTTATTAAAAAAAATTAACTGTAATACAGCCTCAGGCAGGTCCTTCAGGAGGTGTTTCAGAAGAAGGCACCGTTATCACGGTAGATGGAGACTCCGTGTGTGTTACTGCCCCTAGAGACCCTCTAGTGGGACAAGGTGAGGTGGAAGACAGTGATATCGGCGATCCTGATGCTGTGGAGGAGTAGGCTAATGTGTGTGTTTGTGTCTTCATTTTTAACAAAAGAGCTGAAAAAGAAAAAAAAATGCTTATGGAATATCTCCTAGTTAGGAGTGATGTAAAGAAAGAAAATATTTTTGTACAGCTGTACAATGTGTGCGTGTTTTAAGCTAAGTGTTATAATAGAGTCAACAAGTTTAAAAAACTCACAGTAAGCTGTTTATTATTGAAGAAAAGAAGACATTTTTAATAAATGTAGTGTAGCCTAAGTGTACAGTGTTTGTAAAGTCTGTGCTGGTGTACAGTAATGTCCTAGTCCTTCACATTCACTCACCGCTCACTCACCCAGAGCCGCTTCCAGCCCTGCAGGCTCCATTCGTGGTAAGGGCCCTGTACGGGTGTGCCATTTAAAAAATCTTTTATACTGCATTTTTACTGTACATTTTAATGTTAAAATACAAAAATGCTTACTATATTACAATTGTCTACAGTATTCAGTGTAGTAACTTGCTGTGCAGGGTTGTAGCCTAGGAGCAATAGGCTATACGATATAAACATAGATGTGTAGTAGGTTATACCATCTAGGTTTGTGTAAGTGCACTCTGTGATGTTCACAATGATGAAATCACCTGAACGATGTATTTCTCAGAACATATCCTCATTGTTAAGTGACGCATGACTGTTATTTCTTCCCAGTGTTGGGTATTACAGGTAAAACTACTGAGTGTTTGCCTTATTACTTCTGATGGTAACTAACGTTTGCTTGTTACAAACTTTGCATCCATTATACTATGTAATGGTTACAACAATTCTGTGAGATGAATATTATCATTTTTATTTTATGGATGAGAAAACCAAAGTGCAGAAAGTTTAAATAACACAATGTTACAGAGCTATTGCTACAGCCTTGATTTAAATGCAGATTTTGTTTTAATGCCAAAGCCAGCATTCTAAAGGAGTGTTTTTGAATGTTGGCCTCTCTAGCTAGGTTGGGATGTTTTTCAAACTGCAGATTGAGAAGTCTAGTGAGTTGCAACTAGCATAAAAAATAATAATAATTGAATAGAATGAAAAACACCAGAATGTGTCACATGTAGTTGGGTATGTAGGTCTTGATGTATGAAACTTTTGTTTCAACTATATATTTATGTGTATGCATATATAAGCACATTTCTGTGCACAGGATAACAATGTAAATGGTATTTCTTACCATGCCATTGTTTGAAAGCCAAAGGATTGGACAAGGAGGAATGAAGATAAATTAAAAAATGGGAGAGCAAGAGGGAAAAATGTGAATGAGTGAGAGAATGAATAACTGTCAAAGGGACAAAGAGACTCAGGGAGAGGGGAGAGGAAGAGGGTGTGGAGAGAGAAAGAATGGACAAGTTGGAGAAAGAGATGCAGAGATTCAGGGAGAGTTGAGGGTGGCCAAGAGAAGGAAGACGTGATATGGTTCCGTGTGTCATTCTACTCAGCAAGCACATGCCCCTACTTGATGGCAGAACTGGAGATCTCTCAGGGGATTTTAGTTTTCATACGCTTCTCATGCTGTGATCCTCTTGTCATTCTCAGTGTAAGTCAAATAAAGATTTTTATTAAACATGGCTTCTAGTCATTATATCAAGAAGACACCTGCGCATGTATGTTTATCACAGCACAATTCACGATTGCAAGGATATGGAACCAACCTAAGTGCCCATCACTGATGAGTGGATAAAGACAATGTGGCATGTAGAGACCGCAGACTACTACTCAGCCATTAAAAGAAGAGTGAAATACTGTCTTGCAGCAACTTGGATGGAGCCAGAGGCCATTATTCCAAGTGAAGTAACTAAGGAATGGAAAACCAAATACCACATATTCTCACTTATAAGTGGGAGCTAGCTATGGGTACACAAAGGCGTGCAGAGTGGGATAATGGACTTTGGAGACTCAGAAGGGAGGAGGGTGGGAGTGGGGTAAGGGGTAAAAAACTACATATTGGGTACAGTATATGCTACTCGGGTGAGGTTGCACTAAAATCTTAGACTTCACCACTACAAATGTCACCCATGTAACCAAAAACCATTTGTTCACAAAAACTATTGAAGTTATGTATGCGTGTACATGCATATATAGGTATGTTTTTTATATATATGTACACATATACAGACGTGCAGGTGTGTTCTTGATATGACTAGAAGCCATGTTTAATAAAAATAATATATATGATTTAAATAATAATAAAAAATAAAAACCGTGGCTTCTCCATACCAATATTCTATCTTATCTGATGCTCACCTGAAAATCAGTGATCTGAATTGGTCTGAAGGGAAAACACACTGTGTTGAAATTGCTGAGATAAGGTATGAGGTCCCCATTACACCCCTTTCTAAGGGATTTGCAAAGGTGATTTTGAATGTATGTAATTTTTCTCTTTTGAGCTAATTTTTATCTTACTGCACAGCAGCATTTTATGTTTCACTGGGAAAAAATAGATAAAAAACACATTTTAATGTCTTTTGTTTCCAGGAAATTCTACATCCATTAAGTATTTTATTGTCAAAGGATTCTGGACTCAGTTAATGAAAAGCCCATTTTTACAGACATGGAAATCGAGTGAATATTTGCATGAAACTTCCCTGCCTACTGATGCTTTCATGAGAATTCTGTTACTAAATCTTAGTAGCCACCTTACTAGATTACCTTTACGTTAATTTCACCACAGAAATTGGAGCTCTGTGAGCTTAAGTCTCTTGTACAAATTTTCATCTAAAAGTTGGTAGAGCTAGATTCCAGTCTTGATTCTCTGACCCCAAATTTCATATTTTTCCCACTAGACAGGAAATAGCAACAATAGGTTGAAAAATAATGTGTTACAATTTAGAAGAAAAGTTTCATTTTTAAGTCTGAATATGGTGCAGAGTCTAAAATGCCTACTGTTTTGCTGGAGTTGAGTATTATCATTTTCTCCTACCCCAACCCAAGGGTAGTTCTTTGGGTAATTCTTTATTTCTAGGCCCCCATTAGTAAATCAGAGTTTATATTGTTAGGCTTTACTGCGATCCATTCTTGGCCTTTCTTCATTGAAGATTGTTAAAGACACCGACTTTATTTTAGTTACTAATAATGTTGCATCAAGTAACTTGAGTAGATGCTTATTGTCATCAGCTTAAGTGGGTATTCTTTTTTAAAATAAGTGCTGAATGTAAGGTTGAGCAGGTAGGACCCACCAGCGTGAACTCCATCTCAAAAGCCATCATTACCTGTTAGAAAAAAATTGTGTTTTCCCCAGCTTGCCAAAATGCTCCTGCTATATATCCTATTCATCTTGTTTGGTCCTACCAGTAACATTAAAAAAAGTAAATATCTAAGAAAAATGCTGTGGTAGTTTTTCTCCAACTACCTATGCTGAAAATTTTATGTGTGTTGTGTAATAATAAGACCTTTCAGCCAGGACATCTTGTCCTACCTTTGCTCCTAAATTTCCTCATTTTTAATAAAGATTCATGCCTCCAGATGTCAAGATGTTAAAGCATATTATTTATTCTTGTTTCATGATTTTTTCTTACCTTCCAAAAGTAGTTGCTAATGGAAATGTTCCTCCTTTACTCCACTGGTTTTATTTTGTGGAGTGTTTATTACATTCAACCAAGTACTTTCAGGAAGCTAAGATTCAGCTCTGCATGCCATAGAATCTTTGTAAGTGCAAGCAAAATACACATCCCTGTAAAAAGACAGGGTATTCTTCGCTCATTATAATTTTAATAACTGGTCATGTCTAACTGTTGTTTGTTCGTTATTTCAGAGATCCCAGAAGACCCACTTGTGGCTGAAGAGTATTATGCTGATACATTTGATTCCTACTGTGAAGAGAGTGATGAGGAGGAAGAGAGAAACAGTGTTATCAGGACCAGAGAAAGAAATCAAGAAAGAGGAACCCCAGCCTGCTTACAGAACAAACCAACAGGTACGTGATCTTACTAGAAGCCATGGAACTGTTCAACGTACTGACTGGACTCTCTCCCAGAGAGTAAAGGAAGTCTTATAAGGTGAAGTTGGGGACACGGGGACTAGGGTTATTATAATAGCTCCTTGTGATAAGTCTGGCTTTCAAGGTCCAGAGGCAGGCAGGGCCCTATGGAATTTGGAGAATCTGATCTGGACCATGTTGATGAGGGAAGAGCTGGAGTGCACTGTACTTATTGGAGGTTTGGGGGGATGGTACACACCGCACTGCACACTGAGGAGGGCTTTGTATATAGCTATTGAATTAAAAAATGCAGGTGTCTATTTAGCAGAGAGATTCTTTTTTTTTTTTTTTTTTTTGAGCCGCAGTCTCTGTTGCCAGGCTGGAGTGCAGTGGTGCTATCTCGGCTCACTGCACGCTCCGCCTCCCGGGTTCATGCAATTCTCCTGCCTCAGCTTCCCAGGTAGCTGGGACTACGGGTGCCCACCACCATTACTGGCTAATTTTTTGTGTTTTAGTAGTGATGGGGTTTCACTGTGTTGGCCAGGATGGTCTCCATCTCCTGACCTCACGATCCGCCCACCTTGGCCTCCCAAAGTCCTGGGATTACAGGCATGAGCCACCATGCCTGGCTGGAATTTTTCATATACTTTCTTCTGGTAATGCTATTTTGGGGTCATATTCACAAATTGAATGGAAATACACATTTGTAAAGACTGACTTAGTTCTGGGGGGATCAGAACTGAGGATCCTGGACTTAGGGGATAATCTTTCTAGCTACTTTTAGCCTCTGAGGATACATTCTTGCTTAAGTGGTGAGGTCTCTCTGAGTATATGCCCTCTTTAACTATAGGAAGATTAAGCCTTATATGGGCCATAGGCCAAGAACACCGCTGGCATGTGCTCTCTGTGTTGGGTGTCTGCAGAGAGAGAAAAAAGGAAGAGACATATGAACAGTAAGGAGAAAACTTTGGGCAATGTATACACGCATACCTCATTTTCTTCTTACCTTCCAATCCTAAACTTCCATGAGTTACAGAAGCTTTTATTAACCGAGAACTATTCAGCTACTAAAATAAAAGTCAGCCAAGGGGCACCTAAGTCAATGAAAACTCAGCTACAGGAGATGATTTTTGGAGTGAAGATGATTCACTCCAAAAATCCCATTCAACCATTTTTTAAAATTATACTTTAGGTTCTGGGGCACATGTGCAGATCATGCAGGATTGTTGCATAGGTACATACATGGCAAGGTGGTTTGCTGCCTTCCTCCCCCCGTCACCCATATCTGGTATTTCTCCCCAGTTATCCCTCCCCACCCTCCCCACCCCCCGCACTGTCCCTCCCCTAGTCCCCCGCAACTGACCACAGTCTGTGATGCTCCCCCTCCCTGTGTCCATGTGTTCTAATTGTTCAACACCTGCCTATGAGTGATACCATGTAGTGTTTGATTTTCTGTTCCTGTGTCAGTTTGCTGAGAATGATGGTTTCCAGATTCATCCATGTCCCTATGAAGGACACTAACTCGTTGTTTTTTATGGCTGCATAGTATTCCATGGTGTATGTGTGCCACATTTTCATTATCCAGTCTATCGTTGATGGACATTTGGGTTGGTTCCAGGTCTTTGATATTGTAAACAGTGCCACAATGAACATATGCGTGCATGTGTCTTTATAATAGAACGATTTATAATCCTTTGGGTGTATACCCAGTAATGGGATTGCTGGGTCACATGGAATTTCTATTTCTAAATCCTTGAGGAATTGCCACACTGTCTTCCACAATGGTTGAACTAATTTACACTCCCACCAAGAGTGTGAAAGTGCTCCTGTTTCTCCACATCCTCTCCAGCATCTGTTCTTTCCAGTTTTTTTAACTGGTGGTATCTCAATGTGGTTTTGATTGCATTTCTCTAATGACCAGTGATGACGAGCATTTTTTCATATGTTTGTTGGCCTCATAGATGTCTCCTTTTGTAAAGTGTCTGTTCATATCCTTCATCCACTTTTGAATGGGCTTGTTTGTTTGTTTTTCTTGTAATTCTGTTTTAGTTCTTTGTATATTCCAGATATTAGCCCTTTGTCAGGTGGTTAGATTGCAAAAATTTTTTCCCATTTTGTTGGTTGCCGGTTCACTCTAATGATTGTTTCTTTTGCTGTGCAGAAGCTCTGGAGTTTAATTAGGTCCTGTTTGTCTATTTTGGCTTTTGTTGCCATTGCTTTTGGTGTTTTAGCCATGAAGTCCTTGCCTATGCCTGTGTCCTGAATGGTTTTGCCTTGGTTTTGCCTAGGTTTTCTTCTAGGGTTTTTATGGTGTTAGGTCTGATGTTTGGATCTGTAATCTATCTGGAGTTAATTTTAGTGTCAGGTGTCAGGAAGGGGTCCAGTTTCTGCTTTCTGCACACTGCTAGATAGTTTTCCCAACACCATTTATTAAACAGGGAATCCTTTCCCCCGTTGCTTGTTTTTGTCAGGTTCTCAGGTCAATGTTTTTGCTACTATAGAATATATATTGACTTAGAATGGATTTGGCATAAGGGAAACAGGAGTGGAAATCACAATAGAGTAATTTGTATAAGGGACAGGTAATTGCAAATTACCTGTCTCTTACACATTTGTTTTCTTCCAGTAATTCAATATAGTTTCTCCTTCCCCAAAGGTGATGAGCGTGGTCTCTTCCCTTTTGGATTATTTTCATTAGCAACATACAAATTACACTACAGAATTTAGTATTGAGACCTCAGTCATGGTCAACTTTGTGAACTGAGAGAGACCTACTGCCATCTCTCAGGTTGGCCTCTTCTCCCCTTTTCCTGGCCTTGCCCTTGACCTCTGAGTGCGCCAGGTATGGCAGGGTCTGCTTCGGTGGTCATCATACCAATGCCTTCTATGTGTGTAATCAGAGCAAAGTTGATTCCCCTTCCTTTAGATGGAGCCAAAGTCACTTAGTTACTATTTTCATGAAAGAAGTGCTTTCAAAAAGAAAAACAGCCATGGACTTCATTGAGATTGATTGCTGAGTTCTTTGTGCCACCCTTGACAATCTTTTCAGTAGCAGTGTCTCCAAAGAAGTTTTATTAAGCACCTAATTGCTGCTGATTGCCGGCTGTTTCTCTGCTGTGGTAAGCGGAGCATCAATAACACCTTTATCATAGCCATTATCATATTGCTGATGGCTCCTCTGCCAAGTCTGTGGTCACCAAATTGGAACCAGCATCTTAGATCTCAGGAGAATTGAGTTTATAGCTGTCATCATAACAGGGTTCTCCACAACATTTGTGCGACCTGTCACAAAAAAGTGTTTTATGCGCTCTGATGAACATGGCTTAGGGCTGCAGGTTGATGGATGTTTTCACAGACTCCTCTGTCTTTGCCTTGCTGCCTTGACTATGATTTTTCTCTCCGGGACTAATAAATGGCTCAGTTGTATCCAGTAATACACAGACTAGGTGGACAATAACGACTTGACACAGAACTTCCTCTGGAAGGGCTTTGTTTAATGAATGTGGCTCTCACTGGGGCTTGTTTTAAGAAGGCTCTTCAGGACTGTGGTGTTTGTTCTTCCTAAGATGAAAGGTAGCGGAGGTCCACTATTCCAGTCAATTCTGAAGTTCTCAATGCTTTTTCCCCAAATCATTCAGTGGTTTTGAAATTCTCACTGCACAGTGAAGCATTAGGAAAAGAGCTGATTTTCTGCTTGGAACATTGTCCCAGGGGCAGAGAACTGGATATGAGACAAGAAGGCCTGGGATTCTGCTGAGGACCCTTGGATCTGATTGTCATGATGGTAGGTGCCTCCAAGAGTTTCTGCTGTTAGTGCAGTCATTAGTTTAATCAGATCATAGTAATTATAACAGTAACTGCTAGTGTTTCCAGAACATTCATTCTATGCTCAGTACCTTGCATGCTGTGCCAGTTCAGGTACTCCAGGAAGCAAGTGTTGAGACAGAATTAGAAATAAAAAGGAAATGCCTAACAAGTAGGTGGGAGGGGCCGGGTGCAGTGGCTCACGCCTATAATCCCAGCACTTTGGGAGCCCGAGGTGGGCAGATCACTACGTCAGGAGTTCACCATATTGACCAGCCTGGCCAATATGGTGAAACCCTGTCTCTACTAAAAATACAAAAATTAGCCGGGTGTGGTGATGCACGCCAGTAGTCCCAGCTACTCAGGAGGCTGAGGCAGAGGAATCGCTTGAACCTGGGAGGTGGAGGTTGCAGTGAGCAGAGATCACACCACTGCACTCCAGCCTGGGCGACAGAGCAACTCTGCCTCAAAAAAAAAAAAAAAAAAAAAAAAGGTGGGAGGAGCCTGAAACCATACTGAGATATTTGAGGGGAAAGGAAGGAAGGAAGGAAGGTAGGTAAGTTGGTTGGATGAGAACCTCAGGCTGCACTGCAATTCTGATAAAGGCTTGACAGGCAGGCTGGCAGGCAGGAAGGAAGGTAGGGAATGAGGGAGGGAGGGAAAGAGAGAGGAACTGATTGGATGAGAGCCTCAGGCTGCACTGCAATTCTCAAAAAGTCTTGGCCAGGCTAAGAGGGAGCCCAAGGTCTGTTGCTGAAGTCCAGCACTGGGAAAAATGGCCTGGCCCTAACTTCTCCATAGCGCTCACATTGCCTGGGAGGTGCCTGGGAAGAGCAGGGCCTCAGTGTGGATCCAGAAGGCATTGTAGCCAAGGGCTGTCAGATCACTAGGTTCCTTGCAGCAGGCTCTCTCTTGAAGGGACTTGTAAATGGCATAGCTCATGGCTGTCATGGATGTATTATTTCATTTAATTCTTGCAACAACTCTAGATGAATATATTCTAGATGAACTGCATTAAACTAGAATTTAACTGGCTGGAATTTAAATAAGGGAGAAGGCAGGGGTGAAGGTGGGAGAATGGAAGGGATCATGAGTTAGGGATTTCATGTGTCTCTGCTGAATACTCGAGTGAAAATGAGCTGAGAGATATAAATCCCATCCCTCTACCACATCGCAGTTCCTGCATCTCTCAGATTGGAAGCCTCTTGTTGCTTTGAATTCTTGTTGTAGACTTACAGTATTTAAGATACATGCTTTTCACACAATCTAGTCCCTAAGTGCAAGTCAGCTATCTCATTGGCTCAAAAAAGAAACAGCAGTGGAGGATATTTCAAGTGCTGACTTTAAAACCTAGGTCTCTTGAAAGATGAGACTGTGACATCCTAACTCCACACAAGAGGAAACTGAGGCATAAGGAAATGAAGTAACATCTCCAAGGCCACACAGCTAGTAAGTAGTAGAACTGGACTGTATGACTATTTTTAGCATCTGCTTTACACAGTCTTTCCTCTGCACAACAATTATAATCCCATCTCCTCCACCGATGATAGAGGAAATGCATTAGGTGCAAGGGAAGAGCTTCAGGGCCATTCCATTATCTGATACTCTGGCAAGACTTTTTACTAAACAGAATTACTGTACTATGTACAAGGCAAAATTTAAACCAGTTCTAGGAAGAGTGCTGAGTTATGAAAAGTGAAACCAAAAAGACCCAACATCTTTGTTATCGGATACAGATTTATCTCTTCCTACTATGTTTTTTTCTCTTTTAATAGAAGGTGCCAGAACTCTTGAGTCCCAATAGTGGGACTTATTTGCCTATTATTTTTACATGATCAGACCTAATTAATTTAGCTTCATACTTGGGAAGAAACACTTTTTGTCTTAAATTGATCTTAGAGGTCATCAGTTCTAAAAACCAGACTCCCAGCTGTTTCAGATGTTGATCATTTTTCTATTAGCATTCCACTGGCTTGCGTCCCAGTCTGTAAAGCAATCAGCCTTGCTAAAGTGTTAGTGGATACTACCAGTTTGGTGTGTGATTCCTTCTGGTTGACAGGCGTTTTGTAGACCGTGTGTGGCTCAAAGGAGTGACTTCCAGGTGATAGTTTCCACCCCTACCCCTATCCCAGCCCTCACTTCCATCATGACTCTTCCCACTTCTCTCTCTCTCATTTCTTGTCCAGATTAAAGCATAGCTCATTGCTGATCAGATTGGGACCAGTCAGAGCTTACTGTGAGATACAGCACAGTGGGCATTTGTTTTTGTTGTTGTTGTTGTTGTTGTTTTTTAACATTATATCACTTACTTTTCTTAACAATTTGATATACTATTCTTTTTTTTTCTTCTGACATTTAGGTTCAGCGGGTAGATGTTTGGGCTTTGTAGAAAGCCTTAAACACTAAATATTTAAAATTAGACCTATTACAGGGTTTAGGATCACACCTACATTTTTCACTCCAATACCAAAGCATGGAGAAGAAAGAGAAAGGCAGTAGGGTGAATAAACGGCAAGGCAAAACTGAGCAGGAATGCAAAGAGTCTGAGTGTTCCCTTCAGTATGAAGACGGTGAGGTCACTAGCCCCATGGTCTCCCTTGTTGGTGACTGATCAGAGGTCCACAGGTCAATGGGCAAATAAAGGGACAGTGACTTGCGCTGTGAGACGCCCTGTGCTCTGCTGTGCTGCTCCTAGAACTTTGGGGTGAGAGTGGTGAGACACAGCTGATAAGACTAGTTGTGATGGACTCTCTAGTGCTTTTCCTTCCAACAATCTTCTCCTTCTACTACCCTGCAAGAATCCCTATTTCCCTAGCTATCATCAGAGCTGAGGTGCCCTGACCATACGGTGCACAGAAAGCCTGCAAAAAATGTGGAAACCATCCAAAACAGGGTTGGCAAACAGAAAAATACAAGTCCCATTCAACTGTTTTGTGATTAGAAATTTAATTTTCTGAATATTTTATTCACCTAGAAAGGGAGAGTAAATCCCATTTCACAGTGTGCAGCCTGGGAGGAAAGGGCTGTGACACATGGGGCCACTGTTGGAAGTGCATCTTTCCTCCGTAACCTGGTGATCTGGAGGCACAGGGGTTTATGTTAGCCCTGAGAAAACACCAGTCATAGTAAGACAGAGCCACCTTGCAGCATCCAGGTGTTGTTCTAAACCCTTTACATGCCTTATCCTATTCATACTCACAGCACTTGATGGAATTAACATCTCTCACCTCATTTACAAATGAGAAGACTATGAAACAGACAGAATAACTGATTTGACCCAGGTTACCCCATCCAATGACAGAGCTAGGGTTTAAACCAGCAAATATTCATTGTACCTACTGCTGAGACCAGCTCTGTTGTGGAGACCACAACCCCGGCAGTGCTGAAGGAATTAAGAAACAGAAACAAAGATAGATGCAAAAGTGGGAATCAGAGTGGGACATCAGGGGACAGCAAATATAGATGCAAAAGTGGGAATCAGAGTGGGACATCAGGGGACAGCAAAGATAGATTCAAAAGTGGGAATCAGAGTGGGACATCAGGGGACTGACAGCATTTCCAGCTGATAGCCCAGAGCAGACTCTGACCCACGTATTTATTCTTTGCGAACAAGTGATTGTTTTTAATAAGCAGGTGTTCAGTGTTTTTTCATAGAATAAAGATAGACTAAACAGGCAGATAGTGCCTGCTCACTACTAAAATAAAAATAAGCTAGAAAACACTATTTGCGAGTCACCAATGGGGACAAGGACATGCATCCTGTGTTTTGGGAACTGGTTTAACTAGTGCATGACTGGTACATACTGCTTACTATTCTATAAGGCCTGGAGCAGTTTTCTGCCTGGGGGACGGCTTGGTGTTTCTTGCCATGGTTTCTTAGTAAACAATATAGAATTCATCACATACACGTCAAGACCTTTTCCCAGCAACCAACTATTAGGAATTTGGAATAAGTCTAGAACTTAATGTAGAAGTTGGTAAAGGAGAAGTAAAGGAGATGCTTGGGACCTAAATGACAGCTCTAAAGTGTGTGAAAATGGACTATGAGCTGATGATTTTAAACCATATTTAAATCACAGGGCTAAGTTTTCACTTACTCTGTAGGATTTTTTTAAAAAGTAAATCTAGAACTAGAGTCAAAAATAGAAATCTGCAATAAAGAACTGTATCTCACAGTGGCTATCTTTTGGACTGTGAAAAATTCTTCCTCTTTTTGTGGCAGTAAACCTTCCTTACATTGCAAGACTTTCTTCTCTAGGCTATTGTACGTATAGAGTGGAAAGAGATTAAGTAGTTAATAAAGAGCAAGTGGAGGGATTGATTAGAGGTAGCTTTTCTTTCACTCCACTGGAGCTCTAGAAATGGATTGTAGCAGAGGGGAGTACAGGCCTCACCATTTCCTGGAAAATTCATTGCCCTGTGTTGGAATAGGTGTTATGTTGCAGGTCTATCAGCCCTGCTTTATTTTTTCTCTCTCCTTCCTTTACATTTCTAAACCATAGTTCTAAATGTGTTAAGAGCTCTGTCATTGGATACCTATGAATGTCTTTGAAACCCTAAAGCAACCCCACAGGCATTGACTTGCTGAGAACCTGGGCGTTAGTAAGAGACAGCTGCAGTTAGAAGGTTTTAATAATGCAGAGAAAACAAGGCATTAGCAGTGAAATGTGGACACACTGACAGTCACGTTTCAGCAATTCTGAATTCAGCAAAAGAGGCTTTTAGTCTTATGGGAGCTAGGGGGCTTGTTGGCAGTTGGAGTTTTGCAGATGTGGCTCTGTGTTCCTATCACTGCACACACTTTAAGGCAGAAGGCCACCATCCGTAGTGAGATAGGAGTTATGATATCAGCTTTCTGATTTCAGGGAAGCCCTCACAAAGGTGCCATCAGCTCTGTCGTATGGCTTTGTGCTAAATGGCATCCTGCCTTCCTATGAATTATGAATGCATATAAGCAAGGGCTTGGCTTCTAATGAGATCAAGCTGAGATGTGAAAGGTACATCTGAGTGTGAAGAAGATGGATAAGGTCACCTTGGTGTTTGGGTTTCTGTAACTCAGTGACACTTTTTCAAGGCTGTTCTGGATACCATTTGTGGGAGAGTAGATAATAGTTTAAAAATGCAACTTGCAGAAAAAAAGTAGGTGGGGCTGAGTACAGTGGTTCATACCTGTAATCAATCCTAGCACTTTGGGAGGCCGAGGTGGGAGGATTGCTTGAGCTCCGGAGTTTGAGACCCGCCTGGGCAACATAGTGAGACCTAATCTCTACAAAAAAATTAAAAATTAGCTGGACATGGTGGCGTGGTGCCACCAAGCTACTTGGGTGGCTGAGGCTGGACATCACTTGAGCCTAAGAGGTCGAGGCTGCAGTGAGCCATCATCAAGCCACTGTGCTCCAGCCTGGGCAAAAGATAAGACCTTTTCTTAAAAAATGTTTTTAAACACAGCATAGGTGAGTTATTTTTGGGTCATTCATTTATGCATCACATATTTGAATGTTCTAAGCACTGGGTATATGGGTAGTGAACACAATAGACGTAGCTCCACCTTCATGGGCTCTCACTCAGCCTTACATATTTACATAGTATTTATTGACAGACAGCTCTAAATGTGTGCCTTCCATTCTTCAGTTCTATTTTCACAGAAGTCTGGACTCACATAACCAGTCTGCCTGGGAGTAGGGTTAGGAGTCTCCAACAGAAATACTGAAATCAGCATGTACAAAAGTTAAGCCCCTCATATACTCTACCCTCAGTCCAAATTAGCTCCTCCTGAGCCAACCTTGACTAACATCCTTTCATTCACACTTACATCCAATCCATGAAGCAAAACCTATTGGCTCGACCTTTAAAGTATACTTGGAATTTGACCACTACTTAGTACCTGCATTCCGAAGCCACCATCACCTCCTTGTAATGGCTTCTAACTGGCCTCCTAGTAACCTTCCCATCTCACTCAAAGCAAAACCAAGTCTGTAGAATTGCTTTCCAGTACCTTATCATTACCACCTCACTAAGCCCCTCTCTTCTATCAATGCAAGAATTTCCCTCGCTCACTCCACTCCTGTCATATTGGCTTCTTTCCAGTTTCTGGAACACACCAAGCATGTTTCTGCCTTTGGAAGCCTTGAATGCTCTTCCCACCAGATACACAAATGATTTACTCCCTCCCTGTCTTTAAGTCTCTGCTTGTATGTCATCTTATCAGGGAGAACTCTGACCACCTTATATAAAATAGCATTCACTGGACTGAGAATTCCCTCTTTCCTCCCCTACTTTATTTTCTTCCATAGTCTTTATCGCCGTCTAAGTTGCCACTATTTTCTTGCTTCTTCATTTATGGCCTGTCTCCCTCTACTAGAATGAAAGCCAGTAGGGCAGATATTCGATTTTTTTCACTGCTGTATTCCCAGCATCTTGAACAGTGTTTATCATTAGAGCAGATACTTAGTAGACATTGTGGAATACATGAATGAATGAATGCAATGTACAGTCTAATGGTACAGGTAGCCAATTAGCCAGGACACAGACAAAGAAATAAGAGCAACTAGGAAATGAAGAAGCTGAAGTGATAGAGGAATGGGCATGTTGAGGGTAAGGGAAGATCTACTAATAAGGGAAATAGGGAGAGTCTCTAGAAGATGAGACCTGGAGGATGGAAGGGAGCCAGCCCCCGATGTGACAAAAGGGAGCTGGGAGAAGATTGCTTCTGAGGGAGGGAACAGAGAGTGTGGGAAAGCTCCAGGTTGTGAAAACACTGGACAAGTTTCAGAAACTGCATAGTGAGCAAAAAGATCATATGAGGTTGGAAAAGTCAGACCAGCTACAGCTATGCATGAAGACCGTATAAGGAGAGTGAATTTTACTTTAGTCATAGGCCAGTCTAGTGAAGGGTAACAGAAACAGTCTTACAGTGAGGCTATGGTGATGGAAATCAGAACAGTGCCTGGGGAGAATGGGGATTGGCTGGAAGGAGGCCTGAAGAAACTGTTGGGGATGACAGAGATATTCTTTACCTTGTTTAGGTGGTGTATACACAGGTTATACATTTTTGAAAACTCATAGAATTGTACCCTTAAGATCTTGCATTTCATCATGTGCAAATGTTATCTCAATAAAAATAATGCGTCATTAATAATGACATCAAAAGAAGAAAAACTACAAAAAAACTGCAACAGAGTTGCAATATTCATGCACATAGATGAGCTCTGTAGGTCCTCAGCTTGCATTGAGGCCACGTCCTGGCTGCTTGTGACCAGTGCATGGCCACAATTTCAAGAAGATCGGGGTGCACTCATATGAAGTCTCTCAGGAAAAAAGCATGGGTCCAGAGTGACTGTGGGTGAGGAGGGAAGAGGTTTTGCACATTTTGGTGGGATTTACATCTCTGTGGGATGACTCTGAGAGGAGAGGTGACCAAGAGGTGAAAGAAATCAGTCCCTTCATACTCTCACATCTGTTGACCTAAGGTTGAGTGAGGACGCGCCTGGGGTCTGAGCAAGATGAAGCTCATCTGAGCACTTCTCCGTAGCTGGGGCTGTGATAGAAGATTATGCGTACTCTACTCTAGACATTTATAGGTCTGTGCCTGCTCGGGGTTGTTCAGCAGATGGAGAGCATGGTGTCAGGCCTGGCAGCACAGCATGAAAGCATGCATGCATCTATTCTCACTCACTTGGAGCAGTTTTCAGCTGCTGGAAACATAAAGACACTTCTGTAGCTCTGAACCTGTCTATGTGTGTGTTGACATGTGCCAAGCCTTCTCTAGACATGCCTTCGGGAGTCAATTTAGCCCCCCAGCCAGGAGAGTGCTGAGGGTGCTAGATGTAGACAGATGGCTGAGTTTCACACTTTCAAGGTGAAGGAGCAGTGAGCAGAAGAATAACCTTTTGGGAGACTCTCAAAAACATCTAAAGATAGATATACAATCTCTAAGGGACTACTGGTGCCCAACCTGAGCTCTCATCCCAAACTAAATTCTTGTGGCAGCTAGGTAGCTTTTATTCATTCAATTATACAGTCACAATTCATTTGTTACTAGACAGTACACACAATATTATATATAGTTATCACTTTACAGATATCATTCCCTTAGTCATCCATTCAGCTTCAATGAGAACTGTATAAATAGTTTTCACTTACCTAACTTTCAAACAAAACCCTCTCCCATGGGTTTATCATTTCCAACTCTTTAAGTTTCAAACTTGCTCAATATCTTCCTTAACCAAATCATTTTTCATGTTTTTTGTCAATGTAATTTTTTTTTCCCTTTAACTCATTTAACGAGAGGAAGTTCACTGTGGATAGCAGAGGAAGGAAAGAATATGGCATCTTATGTCTGAAAGCCTTGCCTTCCTCTGGCTCCTTTCCTAGAATCTTTATCCACATAAAGGCTAAGTGTTGTTAGACTTGGGAAAAACAAACCTCTTAGAACTAGGCTTCTCCCATGAGTGAGTTTTTACTGGTTTGTTCCCTAGTAGGTGTGGCAAAACCTCTTTCTTACCTTGCTGCACCTTTTTCATTAGCGTTGGCTGCGGCTTGGACAGTACACCACGACCAAAGTCTCTTAGATAAGTGACTGTCAGCAACAGCTTGAGAAACAAACTGTGTCAGAAAAGGATTATGTTTCCCCAAGTGGTAGGTTGAGGTTTCATCTCTCTTCCTTGTCTTTGTATACGTTTGACACATAATTGGTTTTAATATTTTCTGAGTGAAATACAACTGGATAATGAAGCGACACATTTTTCTTTCTTGTGAATTGGATTTTTCATTATGACTAGCTCTAAGGTGAGGAGATGATCTGGTTTACTTTGTCAAACAACTGCCTGATAACTAAATGAAGATCTACGTGGTGTGATTTTTACAATCCTGTGAAGACCCCATCTGACTTCCTCCTTTGACGTTGCCTACTGCTGCTGCCTAAATTTTTGCTATTAGAAATTAATTCCTCTGATATGAGGTTATATGCCTATGAAATACAAATATCCTGGGAGAGATAGCACGTAAACCTTATTAACCATTTTCACTTTAATGGATCTGTCATATCTGTTCTTGATAGGGAGCATATTTTAACAGACAGGATGATGAACATATATATGAAGTTATATATTAGCCCCTTGTGGAGAAAATGTACTAGTTGGGATGTGTAGGAGTGTAGAGAAAAGAGTAAGAGCAGAGAAAGAAGAGGGTTTCTAAATTGTCATACTCCGTGACCCAATAATTCTATTTCTGAGTGGTCAACCTAAAGAAATAACAGTAAGCATGAAACAAAGATGTATGTGTAAAGATAGTCACTGCAGTATTATTACAACAAAATAAAATGAAAGCAATCCAGATGTCCAATGATAAGAGTATGGATAAATACATATGATAAACCTTTAGGATGCAGTGATCCAGCCATTAAAATTATGCTTCTGAAGAATTTTTAATACCATCAGATGAAAGTCCAAGCAAAATTGTACATGTTTGTATTTTATATATAGAAACATATACCATGCATGTGTAGTATAATGTCAAATATCTAAAAGATAGGCGTGTATATAGCATGCATTTATAGTATAATCTGAAATATCTAAGAGATAAATGTATATAGAAAAAACCGACTATATATGTTTATGTGTGTGTTTGTATTAATAACAGTGGGATTGGGGTTTTAATTTTGATAATTTTCTATATTTTCCAGATTAAAAATAAATGTGAATTGTTAGAGAAAATATTATTTTCAATATTTATATATTGACATTGTTTAAAAGGGGAGATTCCTTCGGATATGTTAGTTTTTCCTGTGGCGGCTAGGCAGGCATTGATAGTTATGTACTTCACAAATGTGACTGGACTTTTTGAGAACAGCTACTATTCCTCCATAAAAGCAGTGTCTAATTCATTAGTAAAACAACTGTATTGGTTTCTGAAAAAAATTTGGATATTTGACTAAACTTGAATCTGTGAGACAGATTTTCAGAACTGAATCTTACAAGATATTCCTCATGCCTCTAAGACATGTTCTTACAGTGCAAGGGTTGTGGCTATGAGAGAAGGAGACTTGAAGAACATTTAAGTTCATCAACAAAGAAGCCATTGTTATTTTCACAGCATTTGAAAATCTGGCTTCCCAGCACTTGGCTGAGATGACTGAAGGCTGGTGATACTGTAATTTGGCATCTAGTGAGATGCAGTTACTCTCTTAGGCCACTTAGCTCCAGTAAAGTTCAATTTAAATTGTGAAACAATGAAGAAATATAAAAGTTCTGATTAAGAGCATAATTCTCAGTCACGCTGGCCGTAGTATGCTCCTGAAAGATGTTTTCTTTGACTGAATCTCTGCTAAAGTGTACACATGGGGCAGAATACCAGGAAATCTCAGTAGAAAGGCTTGGCATTCACTTTCATATTTTTCCCTTTTCTCATGGGGATGATGTATTTCTGTTGGGGTCATTTATATTTAATTAAATGATAATTTCTGGATTTACTAGAAATGGCTGGTTGCTAAATTAAATTATAACTCAGTAAAACAATCTTTCCAACTGCTTTCCTTAGTTGTTATTTAATATAATAAATGTAGCACCTGATCTTTGGTATGATTTACTCTTTTTCAAAATAGAGAAAGTTTCATTTAATGTTAAAAGGCAAAGTTGGCATCTTATTTTATTCTGTAGCTTATAATCCATGAATATCATTTATTTTAATCCTCAAATTATTCTAGATTTGATCGGTAGAAAAATGTGTGTGTGTGTGTGTGTGTGTGTGTGTGTGTGTGTATACACACACACACATAAATATCTGTGTATTTACATATTTGTGGATATAGATACAGATATAGGTAATAAAGATACAGATACAGATCAATGGGTCTTGACCAGGGAAGATTTTGCCCACCATGGGATATTTGGCAGTGTCTCATGATATTTCTGGTTTTTACAACTCAGGATCAGCAGGAGGGGCAATCAGAGGGTTCTACTGGCATCTGATGGGTTGAGGCCACAGATGCTGCCAAACATCCCACAGTGTATCTGCAGTGTATTAGGCTTATCTAATGCAGATTATCTAGAATTATCTGGCCCAGAACATCAATAGTGTCGAGGTTGAGAAACTCTCATTTTGGGGGAGTGATAAAGTAAACATGGCAAAATATTGACATCAGGATAAAGGGCATGTGGGAATTTTCCTACGGGTTTGTAACTTTTCTGTAAGTCTAAAATTGTTTCAAAATTTAAAGTTTTAAATAGGTACAGTGGCAGTTTGGTCTTAACATTTTGAATCTGCAGTTTAGAGGTAGAAAACGACTTGTCCCTTGTTGGGAATATAAATTCAGCTTAGTCATTGTCTATTTTCTTTGGGTCCACAGTCTTCAGGGACAGGAAGGTGAGTTAGCAGAGGTCTCAGGTGACCTGTGTCCCATTTAACAGCTGAGAAAATTGATAGAGTCAATGGCCCATGACTGCATCTGCTTGCTCTGCCATGCCATGAGAGCATATGTGTCTCCTGTTGAGGCCATGTTTAGCCAGAAAATGGATGTTTTTAAGTTTTAAGCTGTTCTTTAGAAAAACCAACCCTTCTCCACCCAGCCCCTCCTTAGCTGCATCTTGTCTCCAGGCTGCATTATAGTTTTTATACAAGTATATCTCACCAAGAATTTGTTCTCAGGTCTTTTTCATGAGTTCATACCCTGATTCCTCAACAATATCATGAGCTCCTCTGGGTTAGGAGCCCTGTCTTCTATTATATGTGTGTGTAATATAGTGGCTAAGAAGAGTTCAGGCTCTGCAGGCATACTGCCTATTTCACCTCTTACTATTATAGTTATGTGGCCTTGGTCATATTATCGAACCTGCTGGTGCCTTAGTTTTCTCAGCTATTAAATGGGGGGAGAATAGCACCACCTTATATAGTTGAAATGTATTAATACATATACATTGACACAACAGTGACATATATTAAGTTAACATTCATTCATTCATTCATTCATTCAATATTATTAGGATTATTTCTGCCCTCCTTACACCCCTGTACAGAGTTCCCTAACCTTTGTGTTAGGAAGATGTCGTTGATGTGTCTCAACCATCCAAGTGCTTCGTATAGCCTCATCTCTGGATCTGGCTGTTTCTGTTGCATGACTGAAATACTTTTTGGGAACCTCCGTGCTCTGAGGCAGGCATATAACTTGGGCTGTTTAATTTTCTATGTCTCTGTCCTCCCATTTCATCCCATCCTATCCAAATCTCTCCTTCCATTCACTGAGTATTTCTGATGAGCCATATACCATACTAAAGGTTTTAAAATTATTTTGTTTGCTTCTTATGAGAACTCTGTATGAGATAGAGGCCGTTATTCTCCTCACTATACAGTTAAGGAAGCTTAGGCTTACAGAGGTTAATTGGCTTGACTGAGACCGCAGAATTAAGAAGTGGTATGCCATTTCCTCCACTTTTCCAGTGATAATGTACTTTGAGTTGGGAGAAGACCTGCTGTGTAACTGAAGGTAGATGAAAGCCCAAGGAGTTGATGCCACTCTTCTGCTTCACTTCCTTGCAAATCACAAAAGCTGGAAAAGATGTGGATAGATGGGCGTTTAGCATTTTTGATATGCCAGGGCCATGCTAGGTGCTGAGCGTATAAAGCGTATCAGTACCCTCAATGTATTTAGTGTCCTAGTTTATCTTTTTCTGTGTAACAAAGTATCCCCAAACTTTGTGGATTAAAATGATTTATTGTTTCTCATGATTCCATGGGTTTGGCCGAGATCACTAGACACTTTTTTCTGCTCCATGTAATATTGTTTAAAGTTAGCTATGTCATTCCGTTTAGCTGGGAGCTTGGATTGAAGGTCCAAGATGGCCTTACTTAACACGTCTTGCAGTTGGTGCTGGCTGTTGGCTGGGGCCTGTTTTCCTCCCAGGGCCTCTCATGCTGCAAGGCCTCTCACTATGTGGTCTCTTCAATAGGAAGGGCTAAGCTTCTTTACATGGCTGTTGGCTTCCGAGAGCGTGAAAATGGAAGCTACATGCCTCTTTAAGGCCTTATTATAGCAGTCACACGGCCTGAGCTGTTATAGAAGTCACACGGCCTGTGGCAGAAATGCCGCATTCCATGGGCCAAAGCAAGTTAGCAGGCCAGCTCAGATTCAGGGGACAGAGAACAAGGCTCTGCCTCTTGATGTGAGGAATGGCATGGGAACACAGGGATGGGAGTGGTTGCTGTAGCCATTCTTGAAAACAATCTACCACACTCACTGTCCATTGAGCTTTGTAGCCAGAAGAACAAGGTTTTAGAGCTGTAAGTATCCTTTTCTATCATCTGATTCAGCCCCTGATAGGTTCTAAATGTTTGTGTCCCTTCAAATTCATATGTTGAAATCTGATCACCCATGTGATTGTATTAAGAGGTGGAGCCTTGGGGGAGGTTATTAGCTTGTGAGGGCTCTGCCTTCATGAATGGGATTAGCACCTTTATGTAACAGACCCAGGGAAGCTCCTTCTGCCATGTGAAGAAACAGTGAGAAGGTGGCATCTAAACCAGGAAATGGGCCCTCACCAGACACTGAATCTGCTGGGGCCTTGATCTTGGACTTTCCAGCTGCCAGAACTATGAGAAATGAAATTCTGTTTATAAGTTACTGGATCTGTGTTATTTTGTTACAGCAGCCCAAATGGACTAGTATAATCACCTTAACCTCACAGATATAAAAACTAAGACCTAGGAGGTCATGCCACAGTCCTAGGCTGTCAAGTCACTTCCCTAGCCTAGCACACTTATGGAGGAGCCAGGCTCAGCCTTCCTATCCCTGGGCTGGAAGAGGTCTTCAGTTAATTTGGTCTCATTGACCAGCATTAACCAGCATTGACCAGTCATATCTTCCCCATCCTTGCCTTATGTATACATTCTAAGCATGAAATGATGCTGGATTTTACTACAGGCATAAAAAAATGGCATTAGAAACCCCACCAGCTGTTATAAAATGAAATCAAGCTCATTTATGTAACATGTCACAGTAGCCTGTTATACTACAGTACATTTTTCTAAAATCCACAGACAATTACTGCAATATGAAATGTGTTTGTTTTGAAATGGAGTAGGTGAGCCATAAATTCTTTTTTAAAAATTTTTTTGAGACAGAGTTTTGCTCTTGTCACCCAGGCTGGAGTGCAATGGCGAGGTCTCAGCTCACTACAATCTCCGCCTCCTGGGTTCAAGCTATTCTTCTGCCTCAGTCTCCCATGTTGCTGGGATTACAGGTGCTACCACCATACCCAGCTAAATTTTGTTTTTTTAGTAGAGATGAGGTTTCACCATGTTGGCCAGGCTGGTCTTGAACTCCTGACCTCAAGTAATCCACCTGCCTCGGCCTCCCAAAGTGCTGGGATTGCAGGTGTGGGCCACTGCGCCTGGCCATAAATTTTTAATTTTCTTTAGTATAACCACAAACCTGAAAATAATTAACTTTTCCCAGATCATTAGGATGCTCTTTTGGATTATTTCAAGCCTGCTGGGTGGAGGACAGATTTATTTTGTATTGAAAACAATATTTGAAATCAAATACATTTCTGAGATTTCCCCGACACTTAGGGGGGATATCTGACTCTACTGAGGATTAAGGTAAATGACCAGTGATATTCTTAGATTTAGTACTCCTTGAAGACCATAAATTTCCAAAGAAGAGCTAGATATTCTCCAAGAGAAAAAAAATGCATTAGATTTCTGCTGTATTGACTAAATTGTAAATGGAATAAACATTTCTTTTATTCTAATAGCATTTACTATATTTGTAGTTTAATAAGTAACATTTATTCTGGATAATTTGGAAAAGACATAAGCATACAAAGGAGAAAATAAAGATCACTTGTAATTTCGCCTTTTAGTCAAAACCACTTCTAACATTTTTTGTGTTTCTTTTTGCCACGAGAGATAGATCAGTAAATCTGGAGATCGGTGTATAGTGATATAGATATACATAAAGATATTTCTTTTTTTTAAAATAGGATTTTACTCAAATAATTTTGCAACCAGATTATTTTTTTGTTTAACTATAGTAAGAACATTTTCCCATGTTATTAAGTATCCTTCTACCATGCAGGAAAAGTTAAGTCTTTTTCCCTTATTTTGACAGGACAGTGACATTGAAGCGTTGGCCAGGTGTTTGGAAAATGTCCTGGGTTGTACTTCTCTAGGTGAGTAAGTTCCTTCACACTTCAAAATATATTGACAACTATTGATTCTGTTGGAATATCCAAGAAATTAAAAACTTGGAAGACATCTTACAGGCATTTAAGTATGATATCCTAGTATAACAGATGAAGAAACTGAGGCCAATAAAAGTTGAATGTCTGACCCAAGGGCCAGGAAACGCAAAGAAAAATTGCTTATCGTTATTGTAGGTAACTCTTAGTCTCCAAGGATGAAATAATTGAAATTCAGTGTCCCTTGTAATCAAATGGTAGCCTAGCAGTGCATAATATGCTTTGCAGTATCTGGAAAAAGGAATCTCCCTACCTAACTTGTCCTGTAGAAGCAGAGTACATTCAGTCAAGCTGAGAGGACCGTCACTCTGAAGATCAGTCAATTATTTGAAGAGACTTGGTGTGAAAAACAAAACTAAAACTTTTTTAGCATTGTCAGTCTCAATAAATAGGATTGCTGTGCTTCAGGGATAAAGCCCTATTTCTTAGTTTCTTCTGTTTTTTTTTTTATGTGAAAAGCCTGACTGTGATACATTCTCACTAGATGACTAGAGAACTGTCATACAGAGTATTCTTACTAGAAGAAAAGGGCTATTTTTTCTTCTAAATTTGATTACAAGTTTTTATTTAAAAAATTTTAACTGTAAACCAAAAGCAATCTCTTCAAAGGGAATGGCAGGAGTAAAGATAATTAAGTTTTCAGGTGGGCAAACATTCACTATTTTATTAGGAGCTTTATGCACAATTTATGGCATTTTTCTAGCTTATTCCACATCTCCATATGGGAAGCCTCAGTCATAATGTAGCTCTTTGATTTTCTCATCTGATGATCATCCTGCGATCTGTTGAATTGTATATAAACTACACTTATTTGATACATTTAACATTTAACAAGTACATTTAACATCCAAAAAGTACATTTAACATCCAAGCATGACTTAAGACCAGGAGGGCTTTTTCCTCTCTGGACCTCAGATTAGATGACAAATTTTCAATCTAGGCTCCCTGGAGACCTCCAGGATGAGGGGTTGGGGGTACTAAGCAGCATGAGAACAGAAGCTGGGTCTATAATGCTTATCTCTATTTTTCTAGAATCTAACATTATGTCTAGTGCAGAAGAGGCGCTTAAAAACTATTTTAAAATATTTATGGTCGAAGGTGGTGGCTCACACCTGTAATCCCAACATTTTGGGAAGCTGAGGTGGAAGGATCACTTGAGGCCAGGAATTTGAGACCAGTCTGGGCAGCATAGCAAGACCCTGTCTCTAAGCAAATTTTTAAAAATTCAGCCAGGCATGATAGCCTGTTCCTAGAGTCCTAACTCCGTGGGATGCTGAGACTAGAGGATTGCTTGAGCCCAAGAGTTTCAGGCTGCAATGAGGTGTGATTATACCACTGTACTTCAGCCTGGGGTGCCAGACTGAGACCCTATCTCAAAAATATGTATTATTTTTACTGTTTCTATAAAGTAAAGGGGTATAGTGCAGTTTTCTTACACGGATATATTGCATAGTGGTAAAGTCTGAGCTTTTAGTGTAATCATCACCTGTAGAATGTACATTATACGCCTTAAGTAATTTTTTATCCCTCACCTCTCTCCCAGCTTCCCACTCTTTTGAGTCTCTAATGTCTATTAATCAACACTCTCTATATATATGTACACATTATTTAGCTCCTGCTTGTAAGTGAGAACATTGGTATTTGACTTTCTGTTTCTGAATTGTTTCACTTACGATAATGGCCTCTAGTTCTTTCCATGTTGCTGCAAAAGACATGATTTTATTCTTTTTTGTGGCTGAATAGTATTCCATAGTGTGTGTGTGTGTGTGTGCGTGTGTGTGTGTGTGTGTGTGTGTGTTGTTGTTGTTATCCAGTCATCTGTTGATGGACACTTACGTTGGTTCCATATCTTTGCTGTTGTGAATAGTGCTGCAATAAACATAAAAGTGCAGGTATCTTTTTTGATACAATGATCTTTTCCTTTGGGTATATACCCAGCAGTGGGATTGCTGAATTGATTATTTCTTTGAGAAGTCTCCATACTATTTTTCATACAGGGTGTACAAATTTATATTCCTACCAACAAGGTATAAACTTTCTTTTTTCTTTACATCCTCATCAACGTCTCTTATTTTTTGTCTTTTTAGTAATAGCCATTCTGACTGGTGTAAGATGATATCTTCCTGTGGTTTTAATTTGCATTTCTGTGATGATTAGTGATGTTGAACATTTTTTTGTTTTTTTGACATTTATATGTCTTCTTTTAAAAAATGTCTGTTCTTGCATTTCCTTTGCCTACTATTTATTTGAGTTACTTGTTTGTGTGTGTGTGTGTGCGTGTGTGTGTGTGTTTGTGTATGTGATGGTTGTGTTAGTTCCTTATAAATTCTGGATATTAGTCCCTGCCAGATTCATAGTTTGCAAATATTTTCTCCTATTCTGCAGATCGTCTGTTTATGCTCTTGATTTCTTTCTTTTGCTGTGAAGAAATAGTTTAATTAAGTCCCATTTATCTATTTTTGGTTTTGTTGCTTGTACTCTTGTAGTCTTAGTCGTGAATTCTTTGCATAAACCAGTGTCCAGAAGAGTTTTCCCTAGGTTTTCTTTAAAACAAAAAAATTTTTATTCCAATAGTTTTTTGGGGACCAGGTGGTGTTTGGCCACATGAATAAGTTCTTTAGTAGCAATTTCTGAGATTTGGGTGCACCCATCACCCGAGCAGTGAATACTGTATCCAATGTGTAGTCTTTTATCGCTCACCACCACCCCCACCCTTTCCCCCAAGTCCCTAAAGTCCAGATGTATCACTCTTACGCCTTCACGTCCTCATAGCTTAGCTCCTACATGAGTGAGAACACAGGGTGTTTGTTTTTCCATTCCTGAGCTACTTCACTTACAATAAGTCTCCGATGCCGTCCAGGTTGCTGCAAATGCCATTATTTCATTCGTTTTCATGGCTGAATAGTATTCCATGGTGTGTGTACCACATGTGTATGTGTATCACATTTTCTTTATCCACTTGTTGATTAATGGACATTTGAGTTGGTTCCACATTTTTGCATTTGCAAATTTTGCTGCCATAAACATGCATATGCAAGTATCTTTTTCATATAATTACTTACTTTCCTCTAGGTAGATACCTAGTAATGGGATTGCTGGATGAAATAGAAGATCTACTTTTAGTTTTTTTAAGGAATCTTCATACTGTTTTCCATAGTGGTTGTACTAGTTTATATTCCCATCAACAGCATAAAAGTGTTCCCTTTTTACTGCATCCATGCCAACGTCTTTATTTCCTGACTTTTAAAATTCTGGCTGTTTTTGCAGGAGTGAGGTGGTATCACATTAGGGTTTTCATTTGCGTTTCCCTGATACTTAGTGATGTTGAGCAGTTTTCCATATACTTGTTGGCAATTTGTGTATCTTTGTTTGAGAATTGTCTACTTATGTCCTTAGCTCACTTTTTGATGGGATTTTTGTATGTTTCTTGCTGATTTGAGTTCCTTGCAGATTGTGGATATTAGTCCTTTGTTGGATGTATAGATTATAAAGGTTTTCTTCCATTCTGTGGTTTGTTAACTCTGCTGATTATTTCTTTTGCCATGCAGAAGCTTTTTAGTTTAATTAAGTCCCACATATTTATCTTCATTTTTGATGCATTTGCTTTCAGGTTCTTGGTAATGAAGTCTTTGGCTAAGCCAGTGTCTGCAAGGGTTTTCCCAATGTTATCTTCTAGAATCTTTATGGTTTTGGGTATTAAATTTAAGTCTTTGATCCATCTTGAGTTGACTTTTATATAAGGTGAGAGATAAGGATCCAGTTTCATTCTGCATGTGGCTTGCCAATTATCCTAGCACCATTTGTTGAATAGGGTGTCCTGTCCTTTTCCTAGTTTATGTTTTTGTTTGCTTTGTTGATCAATTAGCTGTAAGTATTTGGCTTTATTTCTGGGTCCTCTATTCTGGTGTATTGGTGTATGTGCCTGTTTTTTTACCAGTACCATGCTGTTTTGGTGACTATGGCCTTATAGTATAGTTTGAAGTCAGGTAATGTGATGCCTTCAGATTTATTCTTTTTGCTTAGTCTTGCTTTGGCTATGTGGGCTCTTTTCTTTGTTCCATATGAATTTTAGGATTTTTTTTTTAGTTCCGTGAAGAATGATGGTGGTATTTTGATGGGAATTGCATTGGATTTGTAGATTGCTTTTGGAGTATGGCAATTTTCACAATATTGATTCTACCCATCCATGAGCACGGGGAGGGTTTCCATTCATTTGTGTCATCTATGATTTCTTTCATCAGTGTTTTGTAGTTTTCCTTGTAGAGATTTTTCACTTATTTGGTTACATGCATTCCTTGGGTTGCTTCTTTCTTTTCTTTTTTTTTTTTTTTTTTGTAGCTGTTGTAAATGGAATTGCCTTCTTGATTTGGTTCTGAGTGTGATTGTTATTGGTATACAGAAATGCCATAGACTTTGGTATGTTGATTTTGTATCCTGAAATTTTACTTAATTTGTTCATCTAATCTAACAGTTTTTTGGATAAGTCTAGCATTTTCTAGGTATAAGATCATATGGTCAGCAAACAGATAATTTGAATTTCTTTTTTCCAATGTGAGTGCTATTTATTTATTTTTTCTTGCCTGGCTGCTCTGGGTAGGACTTCCAGTACTGTGTTGAATAGGAGTGATGAAAGTGGGCATTCTTGTCTTGTACCAGGTTTAGGGGAATTGCTTTCAACTTTTCCCCCCTTCGGTATGATGTTGGCTGTAGATTTGTCATATGTGGCCTTTATTATTTTGAGTTAGGTTTCTTCTATGCCTCATTTGTGGAGGGTTTTTATCATGATAGAATGCTGACTTTTTTCAAATGCTTTTTCTGCATCTATATAGATGATCTGGTTCTTAAAATTTTTTATGTGGGTACATAGTAGGTGTTTATATTTATGGAGCACATGAGATATTTTTAAATAGGCATACAATACATAATAATCATATCATGGAAGCTGAGGTTTGGGTTTGGAAAGATGCTTGGGGCACTTTCTGGAGCCTTTCCTTCTTACACCCTGCCAGCCTTTCTCCATGTTAGCACCAGAGCTAGGGAGGGACAAGGTGCTCTTCCATGGCCTGGATTGCATGGTCCCTCAGTGGAAGCTGGATCACAGAGGAACACTCTGTCTCTGTCTCTCATATTAGGGCTTTACTCACAGTTCTCAGTCAGTTGTTGCCATGTAGGCTGTCTACCCACCTTCTCTTCACTGAGATCTTTCCTTTTCCAGTGAATTCCTCTGTTCTTTGTTGAATAAAAGATGATAGTGTGAATATCTGTGCACTGTTTTACTTTTTCTATGTGAATTATTTTAAAATATTTTTAGGAGAAATTAGATGCAGACCCTGTTCTTTTACCAGTTTCAACCAAAATATCTTCACTCTTACCTGTTTTATAAATTGAATTTCTATATAAGATTGTGTCTTGAAAAAGATAGATTCCACTGCCAAAAATTTACATAACACTGAATTGAATAGTTAATATCCAAATTCCTTTCTAGACTGGGTGCTTTTTTTTTTCTTTAAAAAGATGAGCATTAGAATCATGGAGTGAAATACACACTGATCTCTGCTTGAAGCCCCACTAAAATGACAAAAAAGGAATAAAACTGATATAAACCTACAGGTAAAAAGAGAACATAAGAGGAGATGGAAGCAGATGAGAGCTTTAGTGAACTTGAGAAAGATATAAAGCAGATGGATGAGTGATAACTGATTTAGAAAACAGAAAGCTGAAAGCTAAGTGCCTAAGAGGTATATAGGAAAGAAGGGAGAGGGTAAGGTGTAGGCTAGGAGAAGCAAGGCAACTGAATCTACAGAATCTCATAAATGCTCAAGATTTGGAGTCCTCAACTACCTGTGAAGGCATGGTATAGGTGAAGATTAAAATGGGAAGATTGGTTGACAGTGTGCATAAAGAGAAATAGACCCCAGGTTTCTTTCTCTCCACTGGCACAGCCACAGTATTCCTCTCCACGGTCAAGACATAAGAAAATAGACTCGATTTGGTGGAACATTGAATCAGGAAGGTTCCAGATTTAGGGGACAACAAAGGACAGGGTAATATGATGTGATGAAAACAGAGGGATGAATTGAAAGTCTTCATGTTAAGTTATGAAATGCCCAGATACCATCCCTACTTAGTTTCTGAAACACTGGAAGAACAGCATGGTCTTCTTCAGGTTCAGAAAAGTGTGGACTCTTTAGAAGATATCTCTCTGAGAAGCATTTACCAGCCTGAGAATCCTAAGGATATTAACATTTCCTCAACAAAATGGTGGGAATGAGCCCTACCAGTTGACAATCCTGGAATCTACAGAAAAAGCTTAAATTGACTCGTAATGTTTCACACATTAAGTGAACATATAGCAAGGCAGTAGCCAGTATCTGAAGAAATCTAACCAAAAAGAGAAATCAGGACAAAAATATATAAAGAACTCAGAAACAGGCTGTGTAGGCAAGAAAATAAAAATTCAAAAACTATGTATCCACAAAAGTTTTTTAAATTAAATAAACAATATTAAAATTTTAAAAGATAGCAGAGAAGATATTACCTCCATGAAACAAATAATACAGAGAGTGAGACAGAGCTTTTGAAGTTATAATTTTAATGACAGAAATAAAAATTCAGTAGAACATTTGGAAGGTAAAAGTGAGGAAATTTAGCGGAATATAATTAGTAAATGATAAGAAAACAAAATGATCCATCTAGGTGGTTCAGCACCTAACAAATAGAAATTCCAGGAGAAAAGAACAGAAAATGAAAAAAATTATCAAATAAGAAAAATATCTAGAGAGAATCAAACAGACAACTTATAAAGTATCAGAGAAAAGAGTGATGTCTTATTTTTCAACATACCTAAAAGCTAGAGGTCAATAAAGTCTGAACCTAAAATTATTTATCTATCCAAACAATCAATCAAGTGTGAGAAAGGAAGAAAGACATTTGCAGGCATCCAATATCAAAAAATGAGGTCTGAAAAATAGCTACCTCCCATGACTTTTCTTAGGAAGTTCTTATAAAATATGCTTCATCAAACGTAAGAGTCAACCAAGAAAGAGAAAGACATGAACTTCAGGTGATAGGAAATCCAATATAGGAGAGAGGTTAAGGGAATTCCCAAGGTCACTGAATGATAGCTGGGCAACAAGCCTGGAAAACAATCCATTCAGACTAGAATGAGTCAGAGAGTTCCAAGGAGTGAATAAATATCTCCTAGAGAGGAATGGAACTAATGGATAACCCAGTTAGATTTGATCATAATGAGAGGAATTTAGGATGTTCCTTTGGTAAGTTTAGGGATGAATTGAAAAAAGTTATTAGAAAACTGAACAAAGTCAAAAATCCAGGGCAATTATTAATTCCTGGAAAACAAGAAGCCATTTTTAAAAAGAAAATGTAATCTGCACACATTGAGTGCTTAGCTATATACAATAATTTTGCATGATCATAATAATTTAAGCATTCAATTATTTTTAAAATGTGATGTAATGGTACTGGAAAGATGGAGGGGAAGAAAAATATTTGTAAGTGTGTGTGTGTGTGTGTGTGTGTGTGTGTGTGTGCGCGTACACGCACATTTAACAGAGAGGAAAAAAAGAACAAAATTCGCATTCTCCATGTATAGTAGGAAGTCCGTAGGTAGTCTAAAACAGAAAATTTTAAAAAATAGTTGTATAAACATATGCTATAGAGCGATAAAGGTAAAAAAAAAACAAAAACAAGTTAAAGAGTTGAATATGGTCGACTTTGGAGACGAACTTGACGGTGAGGCAGGGGAGCTGCCTTTTTTTAAACATTAAAAGCTTTGACTTAAAAAAGTACTAGATACATGAATTCTTAGAAGTCAATTTTTTAAAAGCGGTAAGTGTTGAAAAGCAAAGAGCCCAATTCTGTCCTCCATTACTTTAGTGTGCCCACTGTTAAGGCTGGATTAAGATTTTTGGACACTTTGATTACTGAGAAGATTATAGTAAACTAAGTTTGTAAATTAAAAAGAAGCTAGATTATAAAATAAAAAATATGCATACCCTGAAGTTAAAATATCTTCTTTTCAGATTGTCTGACTGCCAGATTCTGAATACGTTCATTAAATGCCTTTTTCAGTTTTTGGGGTGGCTCTGCTCTGCTTGTTTCCCAGCATCTGCTGGGATGATTTATAGGACATTTCAGTGCTCATTCCATTTAACTACTAAAGTGCTTGCTGCCCAAAACTGTGCAACACAGGAAGTCCCTTAACCCTTCCACTGCTTCTTGTGACTATGATGACCCCTTATGGTGACCTCTTATGTTACCAGGGCAGTAGAATTTAACCAAAGCTGCTGCTGAAATGGAAGGAGTTCTTTGATTGTGGCTACAGACATTGAGATGATGGGAGCACATGCTTTTGAAATACCTGTCTGGGGTGGAAACTCATAGCAGGATCCTGATTACACATGAGAACTTAATTCCTTTAAGGACTGCAAGAACTTCCCTTTCATTACATAGAAATCATGAAGACAATCCCATCACATAGTCTTATGAGGGTCTAAGATTGCCCAGGTAGTTGGTGTCTGCTTTGTTTCAATTACATTTTTGGGAGGCCCACCAACTATAATAATAGTTAGAGCTTATTAATCATTGTGGTTGTTAATATACATCAGAATGCTTACAGGATCCAGGGACAATTTAAGCTTAAATATGTCAAAGTATAAGCTTTGTCACTTCAAAATAAAACCTCTGTGAATTGAGCTAGGCTTTACTCATGCTCAATATCTGCCTAGGCACTTTGATAATGCCCAGGTGCCTGTAGAGCATGTCAAGATATGTATCTTCTACAAACGTCTTCAAGAGCTTCTTCATATATATGTGTGTATTGTGTGTGTGTGTGTGTATATATATATATATGTGTGTGTGTGTGTGTTATGTGTGTGTATATATGTGTGTGTATATATATGTGTGTGTGTGTATATGTATATGTTGTGTGTGTGTATATATATATATTTTTTTAAATTGTGTTTTAGGTTTTGAGGTACATGTGAAGAACATGCAGGATTGTTGCATAGGTACATACATGGCAATGCGGTTTGCTGCCTTCCTCCCCATCACCTATATCTGGCATTTCTCCCCATGTTATCCCTCCCTGACTCCCCACCCCCTGCTGTCCCTCCCCTAGTCCCCCCCGCAACAGACCTCAGTGTGTGATGCTCCCCCTCCCCTGTGTCCATGTGTTCTCATTGTTCAACACCCGCCTGTGAGTGAGAACATGCGGTGTTTGATTTTCTGTTCTTGTGTCAGTTTGCCGAGAATGATGGTTTCCAGGTTCATCCATGTCCCTACAAAGGACACAAACTCATCCTTTTTTATGGCTGCATAGTATTCCATGGTGTACATGTGCCACATTTTCCCTGTCCAGTCTATCATCGATGGGCATTTGGGTTGGTTCCAAGTCTTTTCTATTGTAAACAGTGCTGCAGTGAACATTTGTATGCACGTGTCCTTTATAATATAACGATTTATAATCCTTTGGATATATACCGAGTAATGAGAGTGCTGGGTCAAATGGAATTTCTATTTCTAGGTCCTTGAGGAATCGCCACACTGTCTTCCACAATGGTTGAACTAATTTACACTCCCACCACAGTGTAAAAGTGTTCCTATTTCTCCACATCCTCTTCAGCATCTGTTGTCTCCAGAATTTTTAATGATCACCATTCTAACTTGCATGAGAGCTTCTTCTATCTCTTAACCAGAAAAGAAAGAAAAACAGAGATCCACATGTCCTTTCCAGTAATTTCAACCAAGAAATTTTTAGCTTTGGAATGCTGAAAATGCTGTGTGTAGTGGTTTGACCCCATTCCTGACCCTGATTTAGTTTGATTTCAACTTGGAACAGGGACAGTGATATTTTTCCTTCTTACATCACAGATGAGTGGACTAAATAAATGAGTTGGCATTTGTATGGCTTCATTAGATCCCAAATTAGAAGATGCCGTTTTGCATTTCAAGTTCAGTGTATTCGTCTCCTTTATAGCATCAAGGTCAGCTTAAAGCCTTGAGATCAGTGATCCTCACAGTTGAGCATGCATCAGAATTACTTAGAGGGCTTAAAATACAGGTTTGGTATGTATCCAAGAGTTTGTATTTCTGCAATTTCCTACATGATGCTGATGCTCTGGGTCCAGACTGCACTTTAAGAACTGTGGTTTTAAAGCCCTTAAGCCATGAAAGGATTATTGTTCACACTCACCCCAATTTATAATTCAAACAGAACAATACTAAACTGTAAAATAAAAATTTTATTTCTTAAAATTATAGAGAATGTACAGGCTATATGCTAAAATAAAGTGTTTTCTTCCTAGATTTTTTTTCCTCTTTCTTTCTGTGATCCTGTCCTGTGTGATGGGCTATCTGGCACTGTGTATAAAAGTTAATGAGCTTCCTTAGAACTGGTATCATATTTTTGCCAGATCCTCAGCATCCACATCAGGCATTTAGAGAGGTCTGGCAGGTTTAAGGCATTGCATAAAGAGTTGGACATTGAGACTCATTTGGAATATGGTCCTTGTCATGAGGTGGGCTCCTGGACAAACCAGTGCAAAGTTTTGTGAAAATACGAGGGAATACCTACTAGGTGCTTTTTCATACATGGAAAACAAATTGTCTTACATGAAGGCCCCTCATTTACAAAACCCTAAATTCCCATCAAAATTTCTCATGGGATACAAGAAGCAAGACTAGACATGAACAGGATATTAAGTGATTCTAGGCAGAATTAGAAGAAAGAAAGAGGGAAGAAATGAAAAGGGAACACATTTGTATACACTTTTGGTTACTGAATGTCAATCTAAAAAACAGACACTTTCTCTCTTCCTTTTACTGGTAGGTACTGTTCTTAGAGGTTTCTTCTGGTGTATTCAAAGGGAAACAAGAATTTCCAAACTCCTTAACTCTTGTTGTTTTTAATCATCTACAAAATTCAGGTGAATATTTGCAGTGTGAAATAATCATAGTAAATATCTTTTTTCTTTTTTTAATTTTTTTTAATTTGTTTATTATACTTTAAGTTCTGGGGTTCATGTGCAGAATGTGCAGGTTTATTACGTAGGTATACACGTGCCATGGTGGTTTGCTGCATCCATCCCCTTGTCATCTACATTAGGTATTTCTCCTAATGCTATCTCTCCGCAATCCCCCCAACCCCCTACTATCCCTCCCCTAACCCCCTGTCCCTGACAGGACCCGGTGTGTGATGTTCCTCTCCCTGTATCCATGTGTTCTCATTGTTCAATACCCACTTATGAGTGAGAACATGCAATGTTTGGTTTTCTGTTCTTCTGTCAGTTTGCTGAGAATGATGGTTTCCAGATTCATCCATGTGCCTGCACAGGACATGAACTTATCCTTTGTTATGGCTGCATAGTATTCCATGGTGTATATGTACCACATTTTCTTTATTCAATCTATCAATGATGGGCATTTGGGTTGATTCCAAGTCTTTGCTATTGCAAACAGTCTTCTGGTATTTATCATATTTCCTATAAGTAGCAAGTTTGCTTTTCCAAGTTGATCCACTTTTTTCCCGACTATTTAATTTTGGTGTAAGCAGTGGGGTCCTGTTGATATACTGAGAAGCTGCCCCATGCAAAGCACTGTGATGGAAATCATGGGGAGGTGGTGGAGATTTGCCTTGGGTCTTCTGTAGCAATAATGCAACTTTATATATATCATTTCATTTTAGCTTTACTAGATTCATAGAAGGTAGGGGTTTTTTTGTTTTTTTTTTGTTGTTTGTTTTTTTTGTCAGTGAGGCAACTGAGTCACAAATTTTACCTTTCCAAATATCACAGAATCAGGATTCAAACCCAGGTCCTCTAAGCCAGCTCACATGCTTGTCCTAATATGCCCCAGGTCCCTTCCTATTGGAAAGCATTTGAGGTTGTTCTTTCCTGGACCCATCTTCTTCTTTTCCTCCTGTGCTTTTCTACTCCAGCCTCCTAATGTGGTTTGCCATGGACACTGCTGATGCTACAGGGTTGACAACAACTTCCTTGGGCGTTGGCTTTTGCCCTGTACTGATAAAATCAATTCTCTGAAAGAGCTCGGGATGGACAAGAAGTGGTAGGGATGGTCATGTCATTATTTCTAATACTGCTCTTATCAAATACCCAACTTGTTAAAGGAACCAAGACAATCATCTCCATGCCCTCAACCTTATCCACTTCAACCTTTAGGCTAGGTTTTCTAGGAAGGAGTCTCTGACAGAGTTGAGTAGGCAGAACTTTTATGCAGGAGTGCCCTTGGGATTGACCCTGTGGACAGAAGGAGAAGGATACAGGATGAGGCGGAGGGAGAAATTGAGCAGCAATGCAGGCCTGACAAGCCTTAGCCAAACCCACAGGGAGCTCCAGACTCATCAGAGTCACCAGCATAGGCCATAATGGTTAGGCTCTCTACCTCCACCATGATCAGTCATTAAAGGTTGCTACTTGGCAAGGCATGATTTGGGGTAAGGCAGTTTATTGCAGCTAAAGAAGTTCCTGAAGGGGCCACAGCTGGAGACTGTCTGTCTACTCGCAGCAGCTAGGGTAGCAAGTTATTCCTTGAAGGAGGATCTGCATGGTTTGCATCTCCATTTCTGTGGTGTTGAGGTGAGGCAGTGCAGAGACCAGCCTGCTTTGCAGATTCTTAGACTGTTTTATTGCCATTCTGATGTCCACTATTATCACAGGAGAAACTCAAGGAAAAATCTTCACCAACTTTGGGTCAGCTAAGCCTCTCAGCAGAGCAGAGCAGCTTTCACAATGCCCTGCTGATTCACAGCACCTCTCATAATAAGTCATGGGGCTGTCATCTGAAGAGGTGGAGAAATTAGATGGAAGACATAATGATCACCCCAAATTTCAACCTTTTAGAGGGGGAGTTTTGTTAGTTGATCTTATTTTTTTAAACTATCACATGAAACTCATTATTTGGGTGTGGTACTTCTATGGGATGTTAGAAAAAGCACTCATTTGGGAGTCAGGAAACCACAGTTCTAGTCTGGGCTCTGCCCCTTTCCATTATAGCTCTGTGACCTTGCACAAGTCGTACAGCGTCTCTTGGCCTAAATCTCCACACCTGTAAGATGAAGAAATTTGACTTGAGGTGTTCTATAGTCACATCCAGCTCAGAATCATGATAATTCTCTATTGTTTAGGCCAGTGGTCAGCACACTATGGCTTTCATTCCAAATCTGTCTGACTTCCTGTTTTTGTAAATAAAGTGTTACGGGAACACAGCCGTGCTCATCATTTACCTCTTGCGTTTGGCTGTTTTCATGCTACTGCAGCAGACTTGAGGAGTTGTAACAAAAATTCTATGGTCTCTAAAGTCTAGAGTATTTGCTACCTGTCCCTTTACAGAAAAAGGTTTGCTGACCTTAGTCTAGGCAAATCTTCCATCATGTCCCATTCCAAGGAGTAGGAGGAGAAATATGGGTCATGAGGACATGCCTTTGCAATAATTGCCAAGAGTGGTATCAGTCAATTAACTGCTATTTCCTGAGTATTCCTTAGGAAATTAAGAGCATGAGGAGGGTTAAAGATTCAGTAAGAAGCATTCTAAATGTACAGTGCACCAAGGGCAGTGTCTGTGAGGATTCCTGAGTAAGCAATGTCTCAGGTGCTTAAGTGAGATCTTGCTTGCCACAATATCCACCTCTGCAGTCCCTGCATCAGCTCTTTATTACCCACGTGGCAGGATGTTTAGCAGGGAAGGCAAACACGAGTTTTTCTTTTATGATCAAGGTCATTTGTCCAGCAAATGAAATGGGCAAAAAATTTTAGAAGACATTTTTCAAAGAAATGAGAGAAGAAACTCTCTGCTGATGAAATGTCAGAATGATCAAGCTGTCACTCCTTCAGGGAAAATGCCTTTGCTGGGGAGAGACCATAGAAGTAGGAGGAATACTGACAATATTATTATGAGCTTTGCTTTGCACTCTTAGGAAACACAGCATCCAGTTGCTTAATGTGCCTTCATATCATTTTGTTTTCATCTCCTTGTCAAAACATCCCTGTGGGATATTGTCAAGTGTCATAATCCTAATCGTTCTATGTTTCACAGATGAGGAAAGAGACTTCAGGCTGATCTAGCCTGACATTATATAATGCTCATAACATTTACTGTTGGTCCCAGTCTTTACCTCTTAGCATTTGGTCCCTTTGGTTGCTCTTTATCTTTGTTAGCATAGGCATTGTCTTCCCAAGTAAATGCTATGCCTCTGACCTATGTCTTATATCAGATCACAGAATGCTGGAATTGACGAAAGGCCTTCAATGTAGTGAAACTAGTGAAATATAAAATGAGGGAAGTGAGACCCAGGGAGGTGACCTGAACTGGTGAGAGAACTAAAAAAATAACTGTGGTCCCCTAACTTGAAGGCTATTGCTTTTTCCACAGACCTCATTATACCTCTTTGTATGCCCCATACATAGAATAATGTCTTATGTGCATGTACTCCATAGTACTGCTAGGGATCATCTGTATAGCTGTCCTATATTCTTAATTGACTGCAAGCTTTTTATCGGTGAAGAATCACAGCTACTATTTATATTGCTTTTGATTTTAACTCCCACCTATTGAGCATATGAACTATATGCCTTAAAAACTTAGAAAAAGACAAGCAAGTTAAACCCATGTGCAGAAGGTGCAGGTTTGTTACGTAGGTATACATGTGCCATGGTGGTTTGTTGCATCATCTACATTAGTTTTTTCTTCTAATGCTATTCCTCCCCCAACCCCCCACCCCCTGACAGGTCCCAGTATGTGACGGTCCTCTTCCTGTGTCCATGTGTTCTCTTTGTTCAACTCCCACTTGTGAGTGAGAACATGTGTTTGGTTTTCTGTTCTTGTGTCAGTTTTCTGGGAATGATGGTTTGCAGCTTCATCTATGTCCCTGCAAAGGACATGAACTCATCATTTTTTATGGCTGCATGGTGTATATGTGCCACATTTTTCTTTATCCAGTCTATCATTGATGGGTATTTGGGTCAGTTCCAAGTCTTTGCTATTGTGAACAGTGCTGCAATAGACATATGTGTACACATGTCTTTATAGTGGAATGATTTATAAACCTTTGGGTACATACCCAGTAATGGGATTGTTGGGTCAAATGGTATTTCTGGTTCTAGATCGTTGAAGAATCGCCACATTGTCTTCCACAATGGTTGAACGAATTTACACTCCCACCAACAGTGTAAAAGCATTTCTGATTCTCAACATCCTCTCCAGCATCTGTTTTTTCCTGACCTTTTAATGATCACCATTCTAACTGGCATTAGATAGTATCTCTTTGTGGTTTTGATTTGCATTTCTCTAATGACCAGTGATGATGAGTTTTTCTTCATATGTTTGTTGGCCACATAAATGTCTTCTTTTAAGAAGTGTCTGTTCATGTCCTTCACCCACTTTTTGATGGGGTTGTTTGTTTTTTTTTCTTATAAATTTGTTTAAGTTCTCTGTAGATTCTGGACAGATATTAGCTCTTTGTCAGATGAATAGATTGCAAGACTTTTCTCCCATTCTGCAGGTTGCCTGTTCACTCTGATGATAGTTTCTTTTGCTGAGCAGAAGCTCTTTAGTTTAATTAGGTCCCATTTGTCAATTTTCGCTTTTGTTGCCGTTGCTTTTAGTGTTTTAGTCATGAAGTCTTTGCCCATGCCTGTGTCCTGAATGGTATTGCCTAGGTTTTCTTCTAGGATTTTTATGGGTTTAGGTCTTATGTTTAAGTCTTTAATCTGGAGTTAACTTTTGTATAAGGTGTAAGAAATACAAAATCTGAATGTGCTTATCATATTCTATAGGACATAGATTTTCTATATACAAAATCATGTTATCTGCAAATAGAGATAATTTTAGTTTTTTTTTCTATTTGAATGCCTTTGATTTCTTTTTTCTTGCCTAATTTCCCTGTCTTTAACCTGTAGTACAATGTTACATAAAAGTGGCAAGAGAAGATGTTCTTGTCTTGTTTCTGATCTTAGGGGGAAATGTGTGCTATCCTTTTTTCATGTTACTGCATTTGACTTACTAGTATTTTAATAAAGGCAGAATTAGTTTTTAAAAATTAACATTGGGATTAAGAATTCTGCTATTTTTCAGAAAGCAAAGCTTTAAGAAAGCAGAGCTCTAGAACCAGGAATTCATGGACATGAGACCAGTGTAGTTACCCAGGGCCCCAGGTTCAGAAAGGAGCCCACACATGGGGTTTCATAAACATTTATCTTTGAATTTGTGTTCTATGAGTGAAAACTGATAGGTCAGTGGAACACAGGCCGAGGGCTTAAAGCCTTGCTCATGTGCTGTCTTGCCTTTAAGATATCTACCTGGGAAGGTTCCTCTGCCACCCATTCCTTAATCCCCACCCCATAACCACTGCAACCCTCCATTCCCAGTGGTGTTTTAGGTAATAGTGGGAAAGGGTTGGGGTGAGATAAGACTGCCAGGTCCCTATAAGTGTCTGCACTCCCTTGGAGAGTATCTATCCTAGTTCCTGGGGGGAGAATGGCATTTAAATACCCAGCAAAAAGCACAATGACAGGTCCAAAGAGAAATGCAGACCCCTAAAAAACCACGTTTTCCTCTTGTTTCTTTAACAAGGATTTCTGCATTGTCATTTGGCACTGGGCCGCACAAATTATGTAGCTGGCCTCTCTAGAGCCTTACTACTCGGAGTGTGGTTGCAGGACCAGCAGCATTGGTATCACCTGGGAACTTATGGAAATTGCAGAATCCCAAGTCCTACCCAAACCTGCTAAAGAACGATCTGCATTTTAACAAGATCCCTGGATGATTTGTATGATACCAAAGTTTGAGCAGCAGTGGTCTAGAGTACACTCTGGGATTCAGTGACCTATTGGAGGACATCTGTGTTTTCTAGCCCCAATTATTTTTATTGTGATTGTCCTTTCCTTTGACATAAAGAAACTGTTCATGTTGGAAGATGGGATGCAGAGAGAAAGTAAGCTGGCCCACAAGAAACACTGAAAAGGGAATTGCTCCGAGCACCAAGCTTTGCCATTCCTGTTGCTTGAAATCATACTTGCCCTGTTTTCTACCCTTGGGCTTAAGGCTTAGCATCTTTCCTAGCAGCGCTGAGTGCCTTGTTGAGAGGAACAGCAGCCAGCTTAAAACAAATTGCAGCTCTCCTGGAAATTGCTTTGACCTTTATTTGCATAAATCTTGAGAACTTGCTTGCTCTGGAAAAGATGGGAAAGGAGCACCTTATTTTTATTCTTGGCAGAACTGATTTTTGAGCCTGCACGTGAGTGTTTTGGCATGGTATGGTTGGTGTTGTTTTGGTAACTTTTCAGGTTCTAGGAAAGATTATTGTAAAAAGCAACCAACAGGAATATGAATAAACTTCTATGCCTTCCTCTTGCCCACTCCCCAAGCCTCCCTGGGGAAAAGTATCTGTCCTGGCCAGAGCTAGTGGGAAGGTTGGAGCTGACAGAAAGTTGCAGTGAGGGATGAGGCAGTTTTCCTCTCCAGGTGTGGAAGGGGTGATCTCCAGGAGTGAGAGAAAGGGGGGCAATCAGTGACTGGTACTTGTGTTTTCATCATGAAGGCATGACTGGTGAACTTACTGTGAGCAACACAGTGTTGATCTGGATGATGCCCTTTACAAAGTTTGTACCTGTTAATCCAGTGTTTTTATATCTAGGGATTTAGTCTAAGGAAAGATCAGAGACTTTGGCAAAGAATTAAGTTGGAGAATATTCATGTCAATTATATCTATAAGAGCAAGAAGTTCAAAGTGGGATGCATGCCTCAACAGGTAGTGCAAAAGGAGAGTGTATGTGAGACACATTAGAATTTGCATTTAACTTTTCACATTTAGAAAATAGAAGAAAAAACTTTACTGATACGTAAAACGGGGACTCCAGCTTGCTTCTTTACTGGGTCCCTAAGTCAGGCAGGCAGATGTTACGTGAAATCTGTTGAGAAAAGAATGGGAATTTCATAACGTGAGTCTCTTCTCTCTGACATAGCAACTACATGGATATAATTTATAAATGATCATTAGAGTGGGCAGTTTTTTACCAATAGGGTGTAAAGCACCTTATGAGAGATCTAAGGAAGTGCACAGGGAGGACTTTGCCCCCAGTTCCAGGGAGGAAAGAGCAGCACAGAAGCCAGATTGTAAATCCAGCTCTAAGGATTGCCCTGAGCTCTTGCTAATGGGCGAGTTTTAGCTGCTGCTTCTTATTACTATTTTTTAATAACTAAGCTTATTGAAAAAACTCGTAGTCATTTAGTCAAGCATCCACATCTGCTGAAAGAGATGGCCAAAAGGTCCTCAGGAGCACTTGGTTTTCTGTAGATACCTTTCCCCCTGAGTTTTCTAGGATAAAAAGCTCATCTTTTAAACAACGGTGTTTTGTTTAAACAATCATTTGTGAGAGAGGCTTTGTCCTGGAAGGCCTTGTGCATATTAAAACTGTAAATAATCTTGTCATTGGGAATAAATCTTCTTAATGTGCATATTGTAATTGAATTCATCTCTAATTAATATAGCATTACCATGTGGCAAAGATGGATTAACTTCTGTTTTCTGATTGCCCTTGAACATTGCCTGGAAGTTGCAGGATTGCTGATGAAGTCAATAAGAGCTTTGCATTGATTTTCAGACACAAGGACCATCACCAGCATGGCTGCAGACATGTCCCCCAGGACCAACAGTTTTCAACAGTGCAATGGCCAGGACCAAGATGAAACGCATGAGGGAGTAAGTAGCGTGTTGCCTGCCCCCTAGGAAGGTGCAGTGTTAAAGCATATTGACCAATGTGTGACCCAGTCATGTGATACTGTCTCAGTCCATTTGTGCTGCTGTAGCAAAATACCTGGGACTAACATGGTCCAACTTAGAAACTTCTCTCTAAAATGTACTGCCTGTATTGGTGCTGGTTGAATAGTTAGGGAAGTTTGGCAAGAAATATTTTTCATTGATTTGCGCTTATAGTATTCTTGCAGCACAGCATATTCTCATCCATGCTAATGTTTGAAAGCAAAGGAGAAAAAAATACTGCAAATGATTTCCAAGCCGACAGCTGTTAATATGTTTATGTATTTATTGTTTTCTAGTCCTACCTGTACCAGAATGGTCATGTATTAACATAATTACCATGTCAAGAAGTGATTCCCAGCAATTGGAAGTGAGGGAGTTTGGATTAATCTTTCCCTCTGTAGAGGGAAACTCCACCTCTCCTTGCTTGGAGGAGATACTATAGAAGGTGTTGCTAATTTCCCAGTTGATAGTCTTTCAAGAGAAGCAAAGCGGTTTGCTTATTTCACCCATAAAAGTTAACAATGTGGTGTCGAATTTTTGATCTAAGACTTCATTACTTTTGCAAAGTACACAATACCCCATTTCCTAGCATATTATGAAGTGTTTTAAATAATTAAAATGAAAGTATTTTGCCAAATTAATTGGCCAAGATGCATTCTAATGAATTTATATCTAGTGTGTTGTTTTTCTCCTTATTGCTTGACTGTAATTGACCAAGTATTTTCTGGCTCACATTTTTAATGTGGGCTAATGCAGTTTGGGTTACTCTCTCATGGATGGTATTGTTCCTCTACTGGAATAACCTGCCATCCTTTTATATTGTGTATTGTGAATCCCTATGCCATTCTGGAAAAGACAAAAAGGAAATCAAGAGACTGCAGAGCTGCATATCTTTTGAGCATGTTGAGTTTTCTCAGTTTCAAAGTCTTAGAAGCCAGCCAGAGAGAGGAAATCTTGCTGTTCTTTCTCTGCACAGTGATGTACTGTATGCTCAGCATATGGATGGCAACTATTGGGATGCCAAGAAGAACAATTAATGACATTTGTCTCCATAGAGATTATAATGTAGAGAAAATACAAAACTTCAAATGTAAAATGTTAAGTGACAATATAATGGTTATGTAATATGAAGTGATGGTTAAGAAAAGGACCCAAATGGGACCATGGCCATGAGCCAAACCAAACAGCTCTAAGGTCAGAAAGGGGAAGTTGAGAGGCTTCTGGGAGAGGCAGGGACTTAGCCTTCACCTTGGCATTCACAGAGGGATATAATTTGGATAGGTAAAGAGAAAGAGGAGAAGCTGGAGGTCAGCAGATTTGGTGTCTGAGTCTTAGCTCCACTAATAAGTAGCTGTCTAACCTTTGGCAAGTGATTTTCTAAGATTCAGTTTTTTCATCTGTAAAACGGTCATATTAATTGCCACGGCTGGTTACCCAGGAAGCATACTCAGAGATAGGTATTAATGTGTAGGACAAGGTTTGTGAGGGAGTCTTCTGGAGACCAACACCTGTAGAAAGGAGAAGGAAGGAAGCAGACTGGTCAGGGCGAAGTCAAGCTGTGACATGGGCCACTAGAGGCCTCTGCCAACGCCATAGGGAGTTCTGGGGCTGAATGGCCCTGCAGAACTGTCCTGAGTTGGGACAAGAGGGCCTTTGTAACCCCTTGTGGGCCACTCTGGGAAGGGGCCGGGACTAAGCAAGATGTTCACTTCTGTATTTACCAGTATAGACTTCATCTAGATTTACCAGTTAACATTTTGCCCCATTTTTGTAATTTTTCTTTATATCTATCTTTATAATATATATGCACATATACACTTATAAATTATTATTACTGATTCATTTCAGAATAGATTCCATGCATCATGATTCTTCATCCTCAAATATTTAAATGTGTAGCTTCTAAAAACAAGAACATTCCCTTATATAACCACAGTATGATGACTGAATTTAGGAAATTTCACATCAGTGCATACTACTATTTAACATACAAACCCTTATTCAGATTTCATTGATTATCCCAATAATACCCATTATAGCTATTGTCTCTCTGATTCGGGCTACAAGCCAGGATCACACATTACACTCAGTTGTTATGTCTCTTTGGTGCATTTACTCTGGAATGGTTCCTCAGTCATTCCTTGTCTTTCATGACACTGCCATCTTTGAAGAGTGCAGGCCAGTTGTTTTGTAAGATATTTCTTACCATGGGTTTGTCTAGTGTTTCTTCATCATGAGCTTCAGGTTATACACTTTTGGTGGTAGCCTATAAGACGTTATTGTGTGTCCTGACTTTTTTTTTCAAGCATCAGTTATTTATTGATAAAATATAATACTCATAAATTCAGTGATATCCAACAATAAGCAATGCTTGCGAGTAAGCGACTTGACCGAGGGAGCTCTGTTGATATCATTTGAGTTCACTTGGGTGTCAAGAATGGGCTACCTTGATCAGCTACCTGTATGTCTCTACAGACCTGTATGTATGTCATCGTCGTCATTTGGGTGACAGTCTTTGTTGACAGAGCCACAATAGTGACCTCACTAGTAGGATTTCTGTTTCCCTTTACTCTTTTCTAAGCTTTCTCTTCAGACTTCACTCTACATACATGGAATTACGGCATTTTGAAATTCAGTTCTGTTCTTCTGAAAAATATTTCTCTACCTATAGTCAACTTTCACTATATAGTGTCATCTGTCTTTCAGTGCTGCACAAATGTCTAATTCATTTATTTACTCACTTCGATCTGAATGGTTTTTGGGAGGAAGGATAGAAAGAGTAACTTTTAAGTGCTGTTATTAACTTCAAGCCTTTTTCTATGTCCTTTCTATGAAATGTTTTAGTTACCTTTATTTCACTGATATAGACATGCAATACTATAAAATTTATTCTAGTAATTGTCCTATGTGTATCTTCTTTTTTTAATGTATTATTATTATTAAGTGTACTTTAGGTTCTGTGGTACATGTGCGGCTCATTCAGGATTGTTGCATTGTACATACATGGCAATGTGGTTTGCTGCCTCCATCCCCCCCATCACCTATATCTAGCATTTCTCCCCATGTTATCCCTCCACAACCTCCCCAACCCCTGCTGTCCTTCCCCTAGCCCCACCCTGAACAGACCCCAGTGTGTGATACTCGCCTCCCTGTACAGGACATAGGCATAGGCAAGGACTTCATGACTAAAACACCAAAAGCATTGGCAACAAAAGCCAAAATAGACAAATGGGATCTAATTAAACTCCAGAGCTTCTGTACAGCAAAAGAAACAATCATTAGAGTGAACTGGCAACTAACAGAATGGGAAAAAATTTTTGCAATCTACCCATCTGAGAAGGGGCTAATATCCAGAATCTACAAAGAACTTAAACAAATTTACAAGAAAAAGACAACCCCGTCAAAAAGCGGGCAAAGAATATGAACAGACACTTTTCAAGAAAAGACATATATGAGTCCAACAAACATATGAAAAAATGCTCACCATCACTGGTCATTAGAGAAATGCAAATCAAAACTACATTGAGATACCATCTCATGCAAGTTAGAATGGTGATCATTAAAAAATCTGGAGACAACAGATGCTGGAGAGGATGTGGAGAAATAGGAACACTTTTATACTGTTGGTGGGATTGTAAGTTAGTTCAACCATTGTGGAAGACAGTGTGGCAATTCCTCAAGGACCTAGAAATAGAAATCCATTTGACCCAGCAATCCCATTACTGGGTATATACCCAAAGGATTATAAATCATTCTGTTATAAAAACACAGGCACATGTATGTTCATTGCAGCACTGTTTACAATAGCAAAGACCTGGAACCAACCCAAATGCCTATCAATGATAGAATGGACAAAGAAAGTGTGGCACATATACACCATGAAATACTATGCAACCATAAAAAATGATGAGTTTGTGTCCTTTGTAGGGACATGGATGAATCTGGAAACCATCATTCTCAGCAAACTGACACAACTGCATGTTCTCATTCATAGGCGGGTGTTGAACAATGAGAACACTGAATTTTTAAAAATTTAATTATAGGAAGTTGCAGCCACATATAAAAGAAGTCAGAATAGTATAATTTTTCATCGACTAATCAACCCAACCAATTCAACAATTATCACCCTTGACCAATCTTGTTTTTCTATACTTCCACCTGTTCTCCCATGTTGCTTTTAAGGAAGTCCTATTCATCATATGTTATATTCATAAATATTTCAGGAAATATGTGAATTTTAATCTGCTCTTTGACATTTTTCCTTGAATGTCCATTAGACATCTCAAGCTCAGGATTTCCAGAACTGAACTCCTAAATTTCCCTACCACACCTGCACCCTCCACAGCCTTCCCCATTTTTACATAAGCAAAGGCAAGATCTAGGTAAGAAGGAATGTTCCAGCTCAGTAAGTAGTGCCTGAAGGCTTACTTAGTGTGTGGCAGTTTAAGGATATCAGGCAAATGACTTTGTCATCTCCTCTATGAAGAAGTTAGGTGGCAACACACCTGGGGATCATACTGCCCTCCTTCTCCAAGTTCTCAAACTGGGAGCCCTAGGGCTTTGTAAGTATTAATAGATGCAGTGTCAGGCACAGAGTAGACCCTAGCACAGTGATCAGGAGGGGAAGGTGCAGGGGGCGAGCTGCTGGGATTTTTCTCTCTCCTTGCCACCGACTAATATGTATCCTTGGACAAGTTAACCAAAACCTTTGGGCCTCAGATTTCTCATCTGTAAAGTGGGACTAATAATGACTTCTACCTCATGGAGTTGTTGTTAGGGTGAGTTGAGATAATGTATGAAATGCACTAAGAATAGTTTATGGCACATAGTAAGTGCTCAATAAATGTTAACAACTTAGGCTCTCAATATGTGTGTGGTTGCTTCATTTTGAAAATCCCCAAACCGGGTATCTGAAGGTGTTGGCTTGTGTTAGTCTGCTAAGTGATGTTTTATACCTGAGGGCATTGGTCAGTGAAGTGGCTGTTTGTTAAGACATTCACATAGTATTTTTTTAGCATGCAAAAAAATGCCAGTGCCAATTCTCTAAGAAAATGCAATGAAGTTGTTGAATATAAATTCCACCCATTTGCCATTCTCCAACTGACTTCTGGCCACAGCCACTTCTCACTCCTGCAGGGAGACTATTCCATAAATGAAACTCCCCTACTGGTGTACAGACAACACTCAGCTCTTACAAGTTATTAGGTGGTACTGCTCATTGGAATGTTGGCAGAATAACAAGAAGTCAGTGTTGATTTCCTTTCTGATGGAGGAATTTCCATGTACATTTGAAGAGAGGTTGCTATTCATAGGTGGATAGATAAATGGATTAATGGATAGATGAACTGATGGATGGGTAGGTGGATAGATGAATGAATGAGTGGATAAGTGGGCCTTTGTGGCTCCATGGTCCTCCTGAAGCTTCTGCTCTCCGGGAAGGGTTTCTGTTCAGAAAAGTGTTTTTGTTTTTGTTTTCCACCTCAAGCCAGATTAAATTCCAAGCCTGGCTCCATGTTCCCACTAGAGGCCAAAAAGGAGGCCCCATGGAATGACAGCTGGACAACTTTCAGCTCTAAGGAGGTCAAGTGGCACACTGTGACTAAAACTGATCCTTTCACTCACAGAGGCCAAGGAAATGTACATGGAGGGCCTGCTTCATCTAAATGAATTATTCTCTTGGCCTCAGCTTTATACATCAAATGAGACCATTGGTGTCCTGTGCCTTACTGGGCATAGGGAGTGTGGTCCCTGACCAGCACCAGGGACATCACCTGGAAACTCGTGAGAAATGGCCTCACCCCTCCTGAATCAGAATCTGAATTTTAAACTATTTGGAAATTAGTATACACATTAAAGTTTGAGACATTTGTTACAAGAGTGTGAGTTGGGATCAGTCCTAATAAAAATAAAATATTATATAACATATATTAATATATTTGTGTTTTAAGGCCCTAATATTTTTGACTTTTAAAAACTCACTTATGGTGGGTATGGCAGCTTACACCTGTAATCCCAGCACTTTGAGAGGCCGAGGCAGGTGGATCACCTGAGGTCAGGAGTTTGAGACCAACCTGACCAACATGGTGAAACGCCATCTTAAATAAAAATACAAAAATTAGCCAGGCGTAGTGGCACATGCCTGTAATCCCAGCTACTCAGGAGGCTGAGGCAGGAGAATTGCTTGAATCCTGGAGATGGAGGTTGCAGTGAACCGAGATCATGCCACTGCACTCCAGACTGGGTAATAAGAGCAAAACGTTGTCTCAAAAAAATAAAATAAATTCACTTATTTTCCATTTATTTTAATAAGGAGGATATAATTTACATGCAGCAAATCTCACCTCTTTTTATACTGAGATCTGTAAGTTTTGATTTGTATACAATAAGATTCACTCTTTTTAGTAAACAGTTCTATCAGTGTTGACAAGTGCAAATAGTCATATAATTCTCAGCACAATCAAGATTATTGAACAGTTCTCTACCCTGCAAAATTCCCTGTGCTGCCCCTTTGTAGTCAGCTCCTCCCACCATAGCCTGTACCTCACAACCATGGTCTACTTTCTGTCCCTATAGCTTCTCCTTTTTATAATGTCATGTTAGTGAAGTAATCACTTAGCATCATAGACCCACGTTGTAACTGGATGGTAGTTGTGAATACGGAGCTAGATCGATGCATAGTCATATGCTAGAGCCTTGTAAGTTTGAATAACTTCATTCCCCACAGAATTGTCACAAGGAGAGTCAGGTCTGGCATTAAAGTCACAGGCATCTCACTAGCAGCTGTCCCTAAGGTTTCTGGCACCTCTAAGAGTCTGCTGTTAGAGGAACTTGCTATCCAGAACATTTTGAGGCTGAACTGCTGGTTCCCCTCCCAGACTTGTCAGGTTTTTGCAACGGCTGGGAGGCCTTAGTTCCTGGGAACAGTGTGAGTAGAGGGGGGCTCCTTCGTCTTGCTCTATTGAGATTTCTAGGGATCAGATCCACCTCACTAAAAAGCTCAATAATGGAAACCATGGAAAAGGCCTGAGAGTCTGGGGAAGCTTCTGGGCCCACTTTTCCAATTGAAAGTTAGTGACCTGAAAAACATCTGGGCCCTAAGAAATAGTTTAATGACAGGGATGGCATCACCTTATGGTGACATTCTCTGAATCACCTTTGCATTGCCAATTCATGCAGTCAGCACAGGAAAAATAAATATTTGCAGGGATATGTATTCTCCCCTTTAGGAACTGCAGTTACACATTGTATGTGTAGGTTCTCTGAAGTTGTCCTGCAGCTTACTGGTGTTATGCTTTTTTTTTTTTTTATGGCTTTTTTCCCTTTCTGTGTGTCATTTTGGATAGTTTCTCTTGCTGTGTCTTAAAAATGTATTAATCTTTTCTGCTGCAATGTGTGATATGTTAATCTCATTCAGTGTATGTTTATAAGTAGACATTATAAGCCGTTTGAGATTCATAGCAAAATTGACTAGAATATTCAGTGTATTCTCTGTCTTAGACATTAAGTTTTCATCTCTAGAAGTTTGATTTGAGTCTTTTTGTTACGGTTCCATCTTTCTTGTCTCTGCTTAACATGGTTGTTATTTCCTCTAGCTATTTCAGCAAGTAGAGTATAGTTATACTAATTATTTTGATGTCTTCGACATTGTGAGCTAAAACTCACCTGTGTGGGTGCTGGATAATTTTGTATTCCAATAAATAGCTTGAATCTTTGTTTCAGTTGCTTGGAATTAGTTTGATACTTTGGGTTCTTACTTTTGAGCTTTCTTATGTAGGACCAGGGAAGCATATAGACTCTAGCTGGTTATTTCCCATTACTGCAGCAAGACCCTTTGGGGTTCTCTATGCAATGGCTGATGAATGACCAGGTTTACCAGTTAGGCAAGTATGAAGGTCTGAAGAGGCACTATTCCTGGCCCACTCTGAGCCCCAAGTACTATTCTCTGTCATCCTCTCAGGGGCTTCTCTCCCTCAGCTCAGTAATCTCCTCACATGCCTGTTCTGGTCTATAGTCAGCTGAATCACTTTCTATGTGTGGGTATACACAGCTTTATTGATTTCTTTTTCTTCACAGTTTTTGAAACTACTTTTGTTTCATTACTTTTGTTAATTATGTAACATGTTTCCATGGGTCCAAAATCAGATCTATTCAAAGGCATGTTTAATGAAGACTAGCTTCTATTCTTGATCCCTCGCCCTATTTCCTCCTTTTGATGTTTAAAAATTTTATGGGTCATCCTTTCATTTAAAAATATATTCAGATTGGTAACATATTATATACATTTTTGTCTCCTTTATTTAGCAATATATGCTGGAGCACAGTAGCATATGGCAAAATACTTCACTTCTTTTTACAGCTTCCAAGTTCTCCTCTGTATATATGTACTATTGTGTAATCAACCTGTAATCTAATGATGGACATATGAGTATTTGCTATCTTTAGCTAGTACAAATTGTGCTGTAATGAATAGCCTTGCACATTCAGCTTTGTTTGTTGGTTTTATTGACAGTTTATCTTTGAGCTAGATTTCTAGAAGTGAGATTGCTTAGTTAGATGATAAATGCATACATAATTTTGGTAGATACTTCCAAAAGCCACTTTGCACTGTCACCAGCAATGTATGAGAGTGATGTTTCCCCACAAAGTATGTTATCAAACTTTTGGAGTTTATTCTGTCTGTCCATCCATCCATCCATCCATCCATCCATCCATTGTATATCTACTTTTTTTGTTTATAAATATAGTATTTCATTGTGTGGTCTATTTTACTTGCTTTCGTATAGTTTTTGGAATTTAGGAAGCTGTATCATGTCTTACAGCACATACACTTGAGATTAAAGTACACAGAATGTCCCCAAATCTAAATTTGGAGTGGAAAGGAAGAAACCACTTTTAGCCTCAGGTTTCAGCTGAGATGTCCCACACAGCTTACCAGAAACCTTGCTTACTGGGAGTCTCATGGTGTTGCTTGCAAAGGTTGATAAAAATGATACTTTTTTTTCTCATTTAGCTATTTAGCCAGAGATTTTTGTTTAATTTAATGAGGAGTAGGGGTTTGTGGTGCTCTAAATCTCTGATATCTAGGAGGAATCACCTTTCCAGGGCTGCTGATATTATTGTCATCAGTTTTAGATTATTAATGCCTAGAGACCAGACATTAGTCTGGCATTATTAATGCCATAGAGATCAGCATAGTGACATGCACATTATGCCCAAGTGGGCACTGCTTCTCCTATATGTAGACATCTTATCTATAGTATTTATAGAGGAAGTTGAAGGGTAAGGTGATTTTCATGGTGCTGTCTCATGCCCTGGTAATTGAATGGGTTACACGCCTGGCTACCACAGTGCATGCCACTGCTGATGCTCAAAACAGGTTTCTGTATTTTTGCATCTGTGTCATAGATGCCTATTCTCTTATCCAGGTCTGAGCACAGCCCTGGTAGAGTGCTGCCACGAGGACTGAAGTCAACTATTTAGAGGCTACAGAAGGCACAGGGAGTTTCTATAAGTAACAGTGAAGTCAAACCTGGTAACTGATTCAGTCTCAGATTTAGCTGGTTCACAAATTCTTGAAATTTTTCCTTCACTTTCGATCACAGGAAGATCTTGACTGAGGAAGATTAAATAGAAATGAGAAGTCCTTTATCTTTATTGTCCTTGTTAACCTGATATGTAGCTCATGGTACAGTAGTAATCACTGTTAAAAATGATGATAAGACATGAAGCCCTTGCTAAAATGTTCCCAAGATGGGGTAGTAGCCCGAAGTTTATAATTGTACCAGCTCAGTGTTTTAACTGGACCAAAGCCATAGCAGTGTTCATGTGGAGGAAGACTTGCTTTCCGTGCATGCCTCCTTTGCGTAGGGAGTGTGCTAAGCCAGACACCTTCTCTTTCATGAAGTTCTTACCATACACCTGTGAGATGCAGAGGACTCTCCGTTTTATAGGTAAAGAGTTTGTATTTCAAGAGGAAAAGAAACCCTCCCATTGTCATAAAGCTAGTAAGTGGCAATATAGAAGTGTAGTTATTCTAAATAGAATAGAAGTGTAGTTATTCTAAAACTAGAGCTGGAAAGCACGCCAAGATGAGATGGGAACAGTGGGGAGCTGAGTGACACTGAAGTCTAGATCTCATCAGGAACTCTAAAGCAGCCTCTCAATGACCACAGGCCTTTTATGTACCTGGCATCATACTCTGGAACCTATTTGTTTTCATTTCATAGCCCTAAGTACAAACCAGCTTATCTTCATGATGCAGAAGCTTTGATACAGAGAGGTTAAGTGAAACACCCCAAGGTCAAAGCTGGCTTCTAGGGTTGGTCTGTCTGCTATCATATTTTCTGTCGTTTCACATGCTTTTCTGAATTGGTGGGTATTGATATTGGTATGTTGACAACATTCTCACTCTGTTAAATTCTCATTCTCTGAATTCAAGCTGTGTGTGTGTGTGTGTGTGTGTGTGTGTGTGTGTGAGTGTGTGTGTGACTAGAATGTTCTATTTTACTATTTCAAGATTTCCAAGTGCTTTATGAACAAAGCTCATTCTGTTGAAGATTGAAATAACCCTTCAATGGAGAAGAGGTGCAGTGATGGTTCTTTTCTCATTCCTTTTCCAAGTCTCATTGAAAAAGTGCTAGTTATGCCTTCAGCATTCCCTTTTTTAAATAAAAGGTCAGTATCAGGCAGTGTTTCTGGAGGAACTGCTGATTGAAATCAGCATTTCAATTTCAAAACAACAAAAGTTTGTATGTAAAGAAAGCTTGATAACCAGCAAATGAGGGCTCCTTTACCCAAAGAGCAGTGGTTCTAAATTTATGTGTAAGGTTTAAGAGATCCTTTAAAGAGCCAGTCAGACCTCTTACTCAGCCATCTCAAGGTCTGCAAGCAATTAATGGAATTTTTCTTAAGAGTCTGTTAGATGTGAGGCATTGTGCTTTGGGGCGTAGAACAAAGAGACAGCTTACAACCTAGCTTGGGAAGTTGGACGCCTGAAGGTGTGATTTAGAAGACTGAGGGCAAATGCCAGGAGCCACTTGAGTGGAGCCAGCACCCTGGAAGTTCAGAGGAGGAGGCTCATTTCTTATAAAGGAGTGAGCAGATTCCTGCCCTTCTCCCTGAAATGAACCTGTTGTATTTATTTCCCTGCTCCAGGAATGACTTATTTATTCTTCTGAAGCTGAGGTTCAGTAGCATAACTGTAGCCCAGAAGTCAGCCAGCTTGTCCCTGCCTCTCCAGGTCTCGGCAACTCTGACTTAAACCCTTAGGACATGCCCTATGATAGCTCAAAACCTTTCCTAACACTTCTACAAACTCTTGGGTGGTGTGATCTCATCCTCTGGGCTTCTGTCCCTATTGTCCCCATTCTGACCCATATTGATCTAGAGTAAAAAGTCTAGCTCATTTTCCCCAGTACTCCAAGTTAAGTGTCAACTTGATGGGATTGAAGGATACAAATCCAGTCAAGGGTGTGTCTGTGAAGGTGTTGCCAAAGGAGATTAACATTTGAGTCAGTGGGCTGGGAAAGGCAGACCCACCGCCATCTAATTGGCTGCCAGCACTGCTAGCATAAAGCAGGCAGAAGAATGTGGAAGGTCTAGACTGGCTGAGTCTTCTGGCCTTCACCTTTATCCCGTTTTGAATCTTCCTGCCCTTGAACGTCAGACTCCAAGTTCTTCAGCTTTTGGACTCTTGGGCCCACCTACATCAGTGGTTTGCCAGGGGCTCCTGGGGCTTCTGCCACAGATTGAAGGCTGCACTGTCGGCTTCCCTACTTTTGAGGTTTTCAGACTGGCTTCCTGGCTCCTCAGCTTGCAGACGGCCTATTGTGGGACTTCACCTTGTGATGGTGTGAGTCAGTACTCCTTAATAAACTCCCTTTCATATATATATCTAGTCCTGTTCCTCTAGAGAACCCTGAGTAATATACTCTTACTCACCCAAATCTTCTGTGAGTACACTTGACTTTTTTGAATATTTGAAAGCTAGCAATAAAAGCCTCATATCACAAGGACATAAGCAACTTCAAACTAATCATTAGGCATCCCTGTTCTTTAAAAATGCTCTTTAGCAGGTGGGCTCATTGGATAGGAGGCTCTGAGATGATTTTCACGTGGAAAGGTTTCTGGAGATGGCCAGCTCTCTGGATCCATTTATGGAGGGGCAAGGAAGGAAACAGGAGTAGACAGAGAGAGAAGGTAGGCTGTGGTACCATCTCAGCAAGGCCTGGGCAACAGCACAGGGTGCAGCTAAGCTGGGATGGCCCTGCAGAGTTAATTGAGGGGCTGAGCTCAAGAGCCCTGCATCTACCAGTCACTGGCTGCAGGAATGCAGAAAGGGCATGAGCCCTGACGAGGCAGTTCTTGAGCTGAGCTGAGCTGAGCTGAGGGTAGTTCTTCAAGAGGGCTGATGGCTGAAATTTGTCTGCCAAGGGCACTCCAAGTAACTAGAGGATAAAACTTCTCTATTCTGAAAAACAGTCTTCATCCCCAGCTCCATTCCAGTTTTCTGGCATCTCTCACTTCCCCACGTTTCTCAGGAGCAAAACAAGCTTTTCTCACGCGGGGTGCCTCAGTCACTCTTCTGCTTCTTTACTGACATCTATGTCCTCGGGCTTTCATCTTCCTTCACAAAAGTCTTCTCTGTGTATTGTTTTCTAAATAAACAATTCCCATGTGTGTTTGCATGCATGTCTGTGCTAGCTGATGCTTAACACATTTGTACCTTAATTCCGTTGGCTCCGTTTCAATAATGATAGGAAGCATCAGAGAGAGAAATCGCTATAATGAGAACAGTGTGGATTTTAGGGTCTGAGCAATCTGGGTTTGCAACTTGGCTACTTAGACAAGTCCCTTTACTTCTCAGAGCCTCAGTTTCTTTAGCTGTACAACGGAGGGGATAATTAAAAATAGCACTATATTGTGTATTAAGTGGTCACCCAATAAATACCATCCCTTCTACCCCTCTTTCTTGGCCACTTCAGTTGCCATTCGACAGCCCCTGACTTTTTGAGTTGGTATCTAATTGGCTGTGAAAATGTTTGTTCTGTCAGTTTTTTCACTACACAAATTTGAAATCCTGCTTCCAAGCAAACAGTCCTAAAGAGGGCTCACTAGCTGTTACCACCTGCAAAACAGATGCCCAGGGTTGAGGGTGTAGGGGGCATGTGGGAGCAAAGTTCAGGGACTTTGCAGTATTTATGTGGCTAGTGCCAAGGTTGCTTCAGTGTTCCTAGTGGCTCCTGTTGACCCTTTCTTGTTCATGCTTCTTTGTTCTTCTTAGAGCTGTAAGTTAACTATGTTATATGTATTTGATTTCCACTGTGACCATGACGGAATTGTAGTAAAGTATACTTTTCCCAGCTGAGGTCTTAGAGCTGTAAGTAAACTATGTTATATGTATCTGATTTCCACTATGACCATGCCTGAATTGTAGTAAAGTGTACTTTTCCCAGCTTAGGGCTAGCTATTTTTAAACAATTAGGCATGCTTATGATAAAATTAAATAAATAATACAGCTGTTCCTATACTATTTTGAATTATCTATAATCTATTGTTCAGTGTTGAAAACCCTGAACACCACCAGGTACTACAGGCAAAGCAGGAAGTTTCTGTATCATTGAGTTTTGCCTAATAGTTTTCAAATTGCGAAATTAGAAAAAGAAAGCATGGAACATGAACCTTTCACTTCTCAGAATAAACTGCCATATTTGGGCTCCCAGTGCCTGGGACCTCAGAAAGGAGATAGGTTTACTCTCACAGTATGGTATGAAGATATTGACCCCAAAAATTTACCAAGAGATTATTTTGGTTTCTTGATAAGATGGAGGTAAAGTCAAGGATTGCACCTGTCCCTCATTAAGCCCTTCTGGGTGTGAGGGACACACGCAGGTAAGTCGGCCTTGTGTAACATGAATGTGCAAACAGAGCAGCCAGAAACACCCCAGGTACAGTCAGGTGCAGAACAATGGGCAAAACCTTAGAAAAACTGGAAGAATATTAGAGCCCTAGTTTTTCCCACTCCATATGAAATAGCAGGTTTTTCTGTCCATCTGTGCCCATAGAAGCTGGTCTGCAGGAAAAGGTAATCTCATAGGAGCAAGCATGCTCTTTGGTGCAGCCAAAGATTGTTCAACAGACACAGAGATCCCTGCCTCCAGAACAAGAGGTAATGGTGTATCATGGGAGTTGAGACCCAAATTTGGCAACTTGATGTGTTTCAAGAATGGTCCAAAGATCTTTGTTTATTTGTTTGTTCTGAGACAGGGTCTCACTCTGTTGCCCAGACTAGAGTGCAGTGAAGCAATCTAGGCTCACTGCAACCTCTGCCTCCCGGGTTGAAGTGAACCTACCACCTCAGCCTATTTTGTATTTAGATCAAAATATGTTAAATATTTAAAATATGTTAAAATTTATCTTGAGATTTCTTCTTTAACCCCTGTGTTATTTAGAAGTGTGTTGTTTAATCTCCATGTGTTTTGGGATTTTCCAGTTATCTTTCTGTTAATTTCTAATTTAATTTCACTGTGGTCTGAGTGCAGACATTGTATGGTTTCTATTTTTTAAAAAATTCCAAATGTAAAAAACAAGAAACAAACAAAAATTCCAAATGTCTTTTATAGCCCTAAATATAGTCTGTCTTGGTGAATATTACATGTGAGCTTGAGAAGATTTGTATTCTGCTGCTGTTGAATGAAGTAGTCTGTAGATGTCAGTTTTATCCTTTTGATCAATGGTATTGTCAAGTTCAACTGTGTCATTACTGATTTTCTATCTGCTGGATCTGCCTGTTTCTGAAAGAAGGATGTCGGATTCTCCAATGATGATAGTGGATTTATCTATTTTTCTTTTTAGTGCTGTCAGTTTTTGCTTCATATATTCTGACACTCTGTTGTTAGGCATATACACATTAAGGAACATGTGTGTTAAGGATTGTTTTGACTTCTTAGAGAATTGACTCCTTTATTATTATGTAACGCCTTTATTTATCCCTCAGAGCTTCCCTTGCTTTGAAATCTGCTCTGTCTGAAATTATTAAGGCTCCTCTTGATTTCTTTGTGAGTTTTAGCATGGTGTCTTGCTCTCCAGCCAATTACTTTTAATCTATCGTGTCTTTATATTTAAAGTGAGTTTCTTGTAGTTAATATATAGTTGGATCTTATTTTTTGATCCACCCTGACAATTTCTGTCTTTTAATTGGTACATTTAGATCATTGGTGTTCAAAGTGATTATTGATGTAGTTGGATTAATATCTACCCTTTTTCTTACCATTTTCTATTTGTTGTCTCTGTTCTTTGTTCCATTTTTATCTTCCAGTCCTTTTCTTCCTTTTATTTTTAAAGAGGGCAAATAAAGATTTTTAAGGCTGATTTGAATAGAATATGTTGAATATCCCTTATCTGAAATGCTTAGGACCAGAAGTCTTTCAGATTTTGGATATTTTTGGATTTGGGAATATCTGGTTCAGCATCCCTAATGTGAAAACCTGAAATTTGAAATGCTCCAATGAGTTTTTTTTTTTTTTTTAACTTCATGGTGGTGCTCAAAAAGTCTTTTTTTTGGATTTTTGGATTAGGGATACTAAACCTGTAGTACATTATCATGAGAATCGTGAAGGAAAAGTTAGAGATGAGGGCACATCATATTGTGAGGGTATAATTTTGTTATGTGTAAATTTTTTGCATTAAACAATTTTTAAGGCCAATTTGGTTCTAAAAACAATAGATTGCCTTTTACATAAAGTTAATATACCTTCCCCATTTTATTTAACTGTTGCAAAATATTCTATATTATGGATACACCATCTGTTTTTAACTAGTATGCTATTGATTTCTTTTTATGGTTTTAATTGAGCAGATTTCCTTCTCTCTCCTTTCTAGCATATCAGTTATACTTTTTTTAGTGGTTGCCCTAGAATTGTCAGTATACATTTACAACTAATCCAAGTCTACTTTCCTTTTTAAATTAAATTTAATTTTTTAAAATTATACTTAAAGTTATGGGGTACATGTGCAGATCATGCAGGTTTGTTACATAGGTATACACATGCCATGGTGGTTTGCTGCACCCATCAACTCGTCATCTACATTAGGTATTTCTCCTAATGCTATCCCTCTCCTATCTCCCCACCCCCTGACAGGTCCTGGTGTGTGATTTTCCACTTCCTGTGTCCATGTGTTCTCATTGTTCAACTCCCACTTATGAGTGAGAACATGTGCTGTTTGGTTTTCTGTTCTTGTGTCAGTTGCTGAGAATGATGGTTTCCAGCTTCATCCATGTCCTTGGTTGTAGGTGTGTGGCTTCATTTCTGGGCTTTCTGTTCATTCTATTGGTCTGTGGGTCTGTTTTTTGTAGCAGTATGTACTATTTTGTTTATGGTATCCTTGTAATATAGTTTGAAGTCAGGTGATGTGATGCCTCCAACTTTGTTCTTTTGTTTAGGATTGTCTTGGCTATTATTTTAAAATAGTTTTTTTGTAATACTGTGAAGAATGTCATTAGTAGTTTGATGGGAATAGCACTGAATATGTCAACTGCTTTGGCAGTATGACTATTTTAACAATATTGATTCTTCCTACTCATGCATATGAAATATTTTTCTATTTGTTTGTGTAATCTCTGATTTCGTTGAGCAATGTTTTGTAATTCTCACTGTAGAGAATTTTCACCTCCCTGGTTAACTGTATTCCCAGGTATTTTGTTCTTTTTATGGCTATGGTGAAAGATTGTGTTCTTGATTTGGCTCTCAGCTTGGACATTGATGATTCATAGAAATGCTACTGATTTTTGTACATTGATTTTGTAGGCTGAAATTTTGCTGAGGTTGTTTTTCAGATTTAGGAGCTTTTGGCCAGAGACTGTGGGGTTTTCCAGGTATAGATTCATATCGTCTACAAACGGATGGTTTGACTTCCTCTCCTTCTATTTGGATGCCTTTTATTTCTTTGTCTTTCCTGATTGCCCTCCCTAGGACTTCCAGTACTTTGTTGAATAGAAATGGTGAGAATGGGCATTGTTGTTTTGTTCTGTTTCTCAAGGGGAATGCTTACAGCTTTTGGTTGTTCAGTATGATGTTGGCTGTGGGTTTGTCATAGATGACTCATTATTTTGAGATATGTTCCCTCAATGCCTAATTATGGAGGGTTTTTAACATGAAAATATGTTGAATTTTATCAAAAACCTTCTCTGGATGTGCTGCTGGGTTTGGTTTGCTGGCATTTTTTTGAGGATTTTTGCATCTGTGTTCATCAAAAGTTTTGGCCTGAAGTTTTGTTGTTGTTTTTGTGTCCCTGCCATGTTTTGGTAACAGGATGATGCTGGCGTCATAGAGTGAGTTAGGGAAGAGTCCCTCCTCCTTAATTTTTTGGAATAGTTTCAGTAGGAATAGTGCCAGGTCTTCTTTATACATCTGGAAGAATTCAGCTGTGAATCTCTCTGGTACAGGACTTTTTCTTATTGGTAGGCTTTTTATCACTGATTCTGTTTCAGACCTCATTACTGGTCTGTTTTCAAGAGTTCATTTTCTTCCTGGTTCATTGTTGGGAGGTTGCGGGTTTCCAGGAATTTATCAATTTCTTCCAGGTTTTCTAGTTTACATTCACAGAGATGTTTGTAGTAGTCTCTCAGGGATTTGGGTTTGTTTTTTTTTTTTTTGGTATTTCTATGGGTTTGGTGGTAATGCCCTATTTGTCATTTCTAATTGTGTTTATTTGGGTCTTCTCCTTTTTTTCTTTATTATTCTAGCTAGTGGTGTATCAGTCTTACTTATTCTTTCAAAAAATCAACTCCTGAATCCATTAGTCTTTTGGAGGTTTCTCACATCTCAGTTTCATTCAGTTCAGCTCTGATTTTGGTTATTTATTGTCTTCAGCTTTGGGGTTGGTTTGTTCTTGTTTCTCTAGTTCTTATAGTTGTGATGTTAGGTTGTTAATTCGAGATCTAACTTTTTGATGTGAGCATCTAGCACTATAAACTTTCCTCTTAATACTACTTTGGCTGTGTCCCAGGGATTCTAGTATGTTGTATCTTTGTTCTCATTTGTTTCAAAAAATTTCTTGATTTCTAACTTAATTGCATTGCTTACACAAAAGTCATTCAGGAGAAGACTGTTTAATTTCCATGTAATTGTATGGTTTTTAGAGATCTCCTTGTATTGATTTCTGTTTTTATTGTGCTATGGACTGAGAGCTTGGTTGATATGCTTTTGATTTTTTTGAATTTTCTGAGAATTGTGTTGTGGCTGAATGTACATTTGATTTTAGAGTACATGCCACATATCAATGAGAAGAATGTATATCCTGTTGTTTGAGGTGGAGAGTTCTGTAGATGTCTATCAGGTCCATTTGGTGAAATGTCAAGGTCAAGTCCTGAATATCTGTTAGTGTTCTGCCTTAGTTATCTGTCTGATACTGTCAGTGGCATGATGAAGTCTCTCACTATTATTGTGTGATTATCTTAGTCCCTTGATAGGTCTCTCAAAGCATGGTGCTTCTGTGTTGGGTGCATGTATATTTAGGATAGTTAGGTCTTCTTATTGAATTGAACTCTTTACCATTCTGTAGTGCCCTTCTTTGTCTTTTTGGATTATTGCTGGTATGTTTGGTCTGAAATTAGAATAGCACCCTTGCTTTTTCCTGTTTTCAATTTTCTTGGTAGATTTTTCTTTGTCTCTTTACTTTGAGCCTAGGTGTGCCATTGCATGTGAGATGGGTCTCTTGAAGACAGCATACGGTTGGGCCTTGCTTCTTTATCCAACTTGACACTGTGCCTTTTGTGGCCTTTTGTGGCAAGGTTAATATTGATGTGTGTGGATTTGATCCTGTTATCATGTTTTTAGCTGGGGTTATTATGCAGACTTTACTGTGTAGTTGCTTCATAGTGTCAGCGGTCTATATATTTAAGTGTGTTTTGGTGGTGGTTGGTAACAGTTTTTCCTTTTCATATTTAGCACTCCGTAGAGGACCTTTTCTAAGGTAGATCTGGTGGTAATGAATTTCCTTGTCTTAAAAGGATCTTAGGGATTTTTCGTTATGTTTTTGTTTTTTGTTTATGAAATTTAGTTTGGCTGGGTATGAAATTCTTGATTGGATTTTGTTTCTTTAAAAATGCTGAATATAGGCCCCCTTTCTCTTCTGGCTTGTAGGGCTTCTGTTGAGAGGTCTGCTGTTAGCCTCATGGGGTTCCCTTTGTAGGTGACCTTCCCCTTCTCTCGAGCTGCATTTAGCATTTTTTCTTTCATTTTGACTTTGGAGAATCCATGACTGTGTCTTAGGGATCCTCATCTTTGTATAGTATTTGACTAGGGTTCTCTGCATTTCCTAAGTTTGAATATTGGCCTCTCTAGCAAGGCTGGCAACATTTTTATGGACAATATTCTTAAAATTTATTTTCCAAGTTGCTTGCTTCCTGTCCCTCTCTTTCAAAGATGCCATTGAGTCATAGATTTGGTCTCTTTACATAATTCTTGCTTTCTCCACCTTCTCTTTCAGAGATGCCAATGAGTCATAGATTTGGTCTCTTTACATAATTCCATATTTTGGGAGGTTTGTTCTTTTTTATTCTTTTTTTTTATTTTTGTCTGTGTTAATTTGGAGAATCAGCATTTGAGCTTTGAATTTTTTCCCACAGTTTGGTCTATTCTGGTGTTACTATTTGCAATTGTATTATGAAATTCTTTAAGTGAGTTTTTCAGCTCTATCAGATCAGTTTGGTCCTTTCTTAAAATGGCCATTTCATATTTCAGTTCCTGTATTGTTTTATTGTATTCCTTAGATTCCTTGGATTGGGTTTTGACTTTCTTCTGAATCTCAGTGATCTTTTCTATCCATATTCTGAATTTCACGTCTGTCATTGCAGCCAAGTTAAGAATCATTGCTGGGGAACTTGTACAGTTGTTTGGAGGTAAGAAGACACTCTGACTTTTTGAGATGCCAGAGTTCTTGTGCTGGTTCTTTCTCATCTTTGGGGGTTGATGTTTCTTCAATCTTTGAAGCTGCTTTCTTTTGCATGGGTCTTTTGCTTTTGTCTTCTTTGATGCCCTTGGGAGTTTGATTGTGGTACAGGGTGGGTTCAGGCCTCTGGCTTTGTTTATGGAATAAGCTGAGATGTGTGCTCTATCTCTGGAGGCTGGTACCAGTCCCTGAGTTTTGTTCTCCAGACTCTTGAGGTTAGGAACCGGCCGCACTGGGAGGGTGGAGGGGAGGGGGTCGAGGTGTTTCTGGTCTGCTAGCTACAACATGCTAATAGTTGGTGCTGGCCAAAGTGCTCTTTTGGGGCAATGGCAGTGGGATTTGTGTTCACTCATACATGCCAGCAGCTGAGGCAGAGTCGTGGGGTATACATGTGTCAGTTGGGGTGGGACATCAGTGGGAGTGGAGTGATGGCATTCCTGCACCCACTCACGCTGGTGGCCACAGTAGCATGACTTGGTGGGGCACAGGCAGGGGTGGGTTGCCAGCATTTGTGTGTGTGTTTGTGCTGGAGGCAGCAGGGGAGGGATTTTCAGCATCTGTGCATGCATTTGTGGTGGCAGCATGGTAGGTGCCCATACATCGGTGGAGGGGGCACTGGGGTGTGCTTGCACCAGCCAAAGCAGTACTGTGGTATGTGCACTGGCAGGGGAGGGAGGGAACGTCTGCCTACACATGCACGGCAGCAAAACAGTGGTCAGAAGATCATTGGTGAGTGCATGCTAGCAAAACGGCAAAGGGAAGCTTCAGGTGAGCTGGTGAGTTTTGGTAGGGGTGGGTCTGCTGGAGCTCTCCAGCAGTCAACTGTGGCCTGCTGGTGAAAGAGCTATGATGAGGGCCCCCGGGAAATATCCTGGTTGGGCATCTGAGGCTGCACTGCTAGCAGGCATGGTAAGTGTGGGGCCCCAGGAGAAGCCAGCAGACATAGGAATGCTCAAATTGGACTGGCCCCATCCCACAGGCAAGACTGCCCTGCTCTGCCTAGGTCCAACAGTGATCCCTAAAGTCTCCTAAAGGAGCACGGTGAGCCTTGGAAAATTGGATGTCCCGGGCTCCACTGCAGGTTTTCCCACACCAAACCCTCTGGGTTCTGCACAGGCTGGAAAACCCAGCCTTCTACCTCTCTAAACAGTTCTCCCTGCCAGCTCAAGTGTCCTTGGGGTCTTGGGGTCTTCTGCTGCTAGGATTCCAGAGGTTCATGGCAAGAGCGGGCCATTCCTTATCTATTCAACTCACCCTTTTCCAAAGAGTCACTTGGGGGCAGGAATGAATCTTGGTGTTTGACAGCCCCATGCAGGGTTCCCACTTCTTCCCCTTTCATCTAAGCATCTGAGTTCTCCCTCTATCCACTCTAAATGCCTTCTCTCCGTAGATCTGCTTGGAGTATCCCAGTATTCCCAATGTCCCCGTCTATTGGCTGCGTCTAGACAGCCATTTTGGCTTGGGCCCTCCTTTTTTCTCTCTAGCATTTCTGTTTGTTTTTCCTTAGGATTTAAGAAATCCTACTTACATTGCCCATCTTTTCGTCCATGCTATCTACTTTATCCATCAGAGACCTTAGCATAATTATTTTTGTTTTAAATTCCCAGTCTGATAATTTCAACATCCCTGCCATGTCTTGTTCTGGTACTTTGTCTCTTCAAAGTGTGTTGTTTTACCTTTTAGTGTGTCGTATAATTTTGTCTTGATAACCAAACATGTTACACTGAGTAAAAACTCTGCTGTAAATAGGACTTTAGCGAATGTTGCGGTAAGTATAGTGGGAGGAGAAGCATTCTACACTCCTAGTAATAAGTTCTCTGTTTTTTAATGTGTCTGTGCCTCTGGGCTGTGTTTCTCAGTTTCTTGGGGGGCAAAATGGCTAAAGTGGGCTATAGTTGGGTATTTCCCTCCTCTCATGTTGAGTGGGCTAGAGCTGGGTATTTTTCTTCTTCCACATGGAAGGCTAGAACTAACTAGAATTGGACATTTACTTTTGCCTGGGCCAGGTAGGCTCTGATTAGTAGATTAGGCTCTGGTTAACTAATTTCTCCTAAGAGCAAGCCTTGCTAAGAAGAAGAGAGTGCAATGACATATTTCAAAATGTTTTTTCTCTTTTCCCCTACTGGAAGCATGGAGGGCTATTTCTCCCATATTTACTGGAATAACATTGTTAAGTTCCTGGAGGTATATCTCAAACAATTATGGGGACCCTGTATAACTGGGTTTCCCTGGAGTTTTTAGCTTTCAGATTAGTCCACACTGAGCATCCAGGGATTCACCAATTACAGTTCATGTTTTCCTACCCCAGCACTGGTTCCCACAATGGTTTCTACTCGTGAGTTTACTCTGGCAAGCCATGACTCCATGGATTTTACCTGCCTGTCTCTCCAATACTGGGGGCATGGTTTGCCCTGTGTGCTCACCTCTCTGATGGATCCTAAAAGAGTTGTTGATTTTTTTAAGAACTCTGTTCAGCTTTTTACTTGTTAGGAGGGAGTGATGCCTTCTAAGTGACTTATGTGAAAAATGAGAAACTAGAAACCCTCCTCCTGTCTTCTTATCCTGTCGCTCCTATTTTGGGATTAAAAATAGCCTCCGAAGTTATATCAGCTTTCAAGAAATATAAACCAAGCCTTCAATAAGCAAGTGTGAACTCTCGTTGCCTTCAGTATCCTTTACTGAGCCCTTGCTGTTTGCAGAGAATAGTATTTACAGCTATAGAGTGGAGAAAGAAATAGAACAGTCTTTGCCTTTGAGAGACTGAAACTCTATTTCATTTGCAAATGCATTTTTCCCCAAACTCTTTGTCAAAAGGATTTGAAAATCAAGTTACCAATTGATGCATATGTATGGCACATTTTGCTGATCAGGGCTTAACTCAGAGTTACCTGAGAGACATTTATTTAATCCCCTTTTACAAAAATGCAATGTACAGTAAGGCTAATAAAGTAACATCTATAAAAAGTGAAGATCAAAGGGAAAGTGAGGAATTTAATGTGCTGACAGTAGTTGCTGTGTGAATATTATAGTTTGGCTCTGAGCTTCCAGGAAGCCAGGTCAAAAAGGGGAAACATGATACAATTCCTAGCTCTCATTATCAAAATGCATATGTGCTGCCAGTTTTTCAGGGAAGACAGAGCTTCTCCTTTGATGTTTTGTATAGAGTATATTGAGCAAAACAATATCTTCAGTAGTTCTGCATGAAATGTAGATGTGAATTTTATAAAGGTGTCATCTTTGGTGATAAAAAGCTGTCCTATAATGAACTAAACTATGTAACTTTCCAAGGGTCTAACTCTATTCAGTGGTAATAAAATTTCAAGTCCCTAGAGAATGTATAGTCTGTTAGTTTTAATTAAAGTTAAATGTTTGCTTCTCACTTTTTAAAATAAAAAAATATGTGACCCTTGAAGAAGGAATAAAACAAAACTGAAGGCAGATTTTGATTTAAATTCTCCGAGGAGTAAATGACAGGAATGCCCTTGGCTGATTTGATGAGTATGCTTCCCTGCTGTCATGCATTAATTAACTGTGTTTTAACTTTCTATTTTTATGGTCACCTCCTAATCAAGGAGTGTTAAAGCACAGTCACTACTATGGATGTTCTAAGAAAGGCAAGATGCAGAATAGCATCCATTAGTAACTCACTGTGGAGCCTCATCCGTCCTTAGTAAGGGGTTCTGCTGAGTGGGTTTGCCCATTCTTTAGGCAGTAGAATCTTATCATAGTCAAGAAAGTCTTAATATAATAAAACAGTTCTTAACTTGGGACTGTCTAAAGCACCTCAAGGATTTGTTGTGAATGTAAACAGCTTTATACTCTGGCATGAGAACAATTTATGAACGCAAAAATATGTAAAAACAAATTCTGATGGCTAAGTGAATGGGGGTAGAGGACAAGCGTAAGTGAGCACAATAAATTTACACCTCTGTCTTTAAGAACTGGGGATTACCCTCGCACTGTATGACTTCTCCCATCTGGTCTACATTTTTCTCTTCCTTGTATGGTACACATTTTGCTGATGGTCTTCTGCATGTCCCATTCTATTCTGAACTAGGATAATCTATTCTTTGTAACAGAGTCCTTTTATAATTTGCAAAAGTTTATACATGCACCTGAGGATTCTCAAGATTCAATTTAAGTGTAATTGCTATTGGATGATTTCTGTAACCTGTGCATCATCTCACACAGCAGCCCCGGACCTTTTTGACACCAGGGACTGGTTTTGTGGAAGACAATTTTTCCAAGGATGGGGTGGGGGTGGGGCAGGGGATGGTTTGGAGATGAAACTGTTCCACCTTAGATCATCAGGCATTAGATTCTCATAAGGAGTGTACAACCTAGATCCCTCACCTATGAGAATCTAATACTCACTCTCCTACTGCTCACCTCCTGCTCTGCGGCCCAGTTCCTAACAGGCCATGGACTGGTACAGGTTTTCAGCCCAGGGGTTGGGAACCCCTGCTCTAATGCACTAGGTGAAATGCTTGGTGCTACTTAATTCTTTGAGAATGCTTTCTGCTGTTTGCTTGGATGGTATCACTCTCTAACTTTGCGATTCTTGTTCTCCGTGTGAATGTTCTACCTGCCATGGTCCTGGGAAAGGCATTTGAAAATTCATTGACACATACTCTTTGTTAATTGAATCTTTGGGGGAAGAAACAAAGCAACACAAGCTGGGCTCCGGTGTTATTATTTGGACTGTTAAAAAAGTAATTATTTGCATAGAGTCATTTCCTAGTTGAAACCCAGGGTAAAATGGATCCTCCAGTGTCAGAAACATGGATGTCTTAAAACAGCCTCCTCTCCTCCTACCTGCAGTAGCTCAGGAAGGTGTTCTCATGAAACACAAGCCCCGAACAGTGATGTTTTATTACCTCTCAGAATTATACCAAGATTCTTTATGAACTGGAACATCTGGGTACAAGATAAATGCTTTCTTTTTTTTGTTTTTGACAACATTATCTGCCTAAATGGAAGAATGGATGGTGAGTAAATTTAGGAAGTGGGTCTTTTGCCAGACAGCCTGAAGAATGCTATAAAGAAAGCTACTGTTTTGTTCAGAATTAGGAGGGTAAAACATTTTACTTTTAAAGGCACTTGAGCTCAGGAGCTTGAGACCAGCCTGGACAACATAGCAAGACTCATTCTTACTAAAAATTAAAAGGACAAATTAACCAAGCTTAGTGGCACATGCCTGTAGTCCCAGCTACTCAGGAGGCTGAGGCAGGAGGACTGCTTGAGCCTGAGTGAGTGAAGCTGCAGTAAGCCATGATCATGCCACTGCACTCCAGCCTGGGTGAGAGAATGAGACCATGTTTAAAAAAAAAAAAAGTAGATATGATTACATGATTTCCTTATTGCATTTTGTCCATAGGAAAAAAGATAAATGATTTAGACAGGATTCATTGGTTCATTGGCAATTCCCCAGCACAAAGTTCAGTGCTTAATAAATAGCTGTTGGATGAGTGAATAGATGAATGAATGAAATATGAGGTCATACAAAGTAGCTTTTATTCTCTATTGTACCCTTGAGTCTCCAAAAGTTTGCTCGCTAACTTATGATAATTCAGATCTTTGGTCATCCTAAATGGATTGTGATTAAGCTTAAGAAAAATGGGTTCTAGGGGAAGTTTTCAGGTGCCCATAGTTTTGCTGTCTCTGGATAAGATGCAAGACTCCAGTGAGGAACTCGGTTTTAATGTGATGATTAATATGAGGTGGTTAAGGAGATACCTCAAAGACTAATTTTCAGGATTAGATGGGAGAGATTTTGTAGACAACTTCACTGATGAATGACTTAGCTATTATCTTCTAAAGATTTTGTTTGAAAAACTCTCCTGCATCTTAATTTCTTTTTGTTTATTTTACTTTGTACATGATAAATATATGTTCCAACTTTAAAATGAAAAGCGATGTCAGAGGTGCTGGAAAAGATTCACACCTTTTGAGTGTCAGCTGCAGGGAGATGTGTTTCTTGTGCTTCTAAAACATCTGCAGAAAAAAAAATACAGTATATATTTGCACAGAAGAATGACAAATACAGGAAAAGACAGGAGTCACACAGAAACATTAATGCAGCATCTTAGGCAGTTTGCATCACCCACACTGTGCTCTAAAATGAAGAGGTTTCATTTTTTAAGCTGCTGTTGTCAATACCCTTGATGGAATGTCTGTAAATATGCAGCCTAGTTACTGCTTCTAGCTCCACAGCATGAACATCATAGACCTCCTTCCTAAGCCATGGGTAGGAGAGAAAGAAATATAGGAATATATCCAGGATGCTGATCAAAACCGGCTGATTGGGAATAGACAGTGCCCACACTGTGGAAATTGTTGATTGGGAATAGACGGTGTCCACACTGTGTAAATTGTTGATTGGGAATAGGCAGTGCCCACACTGTGGAAATTGTAACAGTTCTTGTGCCTTAGAGACATTGTCACATCTTTCTAGCCCACTGACCTTGGGGCAATGGTGGGGGGGGGGGGGAGGGTGAGATAATTATTGTAGACATGAGCCAATTTTACAGATGAAACAGGTATCTTCTAAGCTTCCACCTATGTATAGAGAAGACCTAGAATCCAAATTTCCTGAGAACTAGTCCAAGCAATTTACATATAGTGTAGGTCCCAGGGTGAGTGTAGGCTCCAGGGCTCCATCCTCTGAGGAATCTGTTCATAGTCTGAATCTGTTTCTTTAGAAGACACTTAATATTTATTGTATGGTCAGTCAACTCAGCCTCATAATTGTAGCTTCAACACTTGTAACCAATAGCACAAACTCAAGTTGGTCCCTTCTAATCTAGAATAGGGCGAAGGGTGATTCAGCCAAGTCTCAGAACTCCTAAGACACTGAGTGCCTGTTTCAGAATAGTTCAAATAGGAATGCTGAAAATTAGAGGTCAGGCAAGTAGACAAGATGTAAGTTTTTTTAAAAACTCTTAGTTCAGGGGTACATGTGCAGGTTTGTTATACAGGTGTCAGGGGAGTTGTCGTATAGATTATTTCATCACCCAGGTACTAAGCCTACTACCCAATTGTAGTTATTTTTTCCACTTCTCTTCCTCCTCCCACCCTCCACCTTCTAGTAGACCCCAGTGTCTGTTGTTCCCCTCTTTGGGTCCATGTGTTCTCATCATTTAGCTCCCACTTACAAGTGAGAACATGTGACATTTGGTTTTCTGTTCCTGTGTTAGTTCACTAAGAATTATGGCCTCTAGCTCCATCTATGTTGCTGCAAAGGACATGATCTCATTTTTTATAGCTGCATAGTATACCATTTTCTTTATCCAGTCTACCATTGATGGGCGTTGAGGTTGATTCCATGTCTTTGCTATTATAAATAGTGCTGCAGTGAATATACACGTGCATGTATCTTCATGATAGAATGATTTCTATTCCTTTGGCTACATACCCAGTTATGGGATTGCTGAGTCGAATGGTAGTTCTGTTTTTAGCTTTTGAGGAATCTCCACACTGCTTTCCACAATGGTTAAACTAGTTTACACTCCCACCAACAGTGTGTAAGTGTTCTCTTTTCTCTGCAACCTCGCCAGGATCTGTTACTTTTTGACTTTATAATTATAGCCATTCTGACTGGTGTGAGATGCTATCTCATGATGACTTCGGTTTGCATTTCTCTCATGATCTATGATATTGAGCTTTTTTTTTTCATATGCTTGTTGGCCACACATACATCTTCTTCTGAAAAGTAAGACACAGGGAAGTTTTCACAGTCCTCAGCATGTTGTAGACACAGAAGCACATCTGAAAATGTTCATATTACCATGTCGCCATGCACAATTTTGCTGTTTTAAACCAGCACAAACCAAAGACTCTAGGAATTTTCAAGAAAGGGACTTTTACAACACTGCTTTTACAACAGTAGCATTTTAGTGTGAAGTGGGGGTAACAGTTTTGTCTTTTGGGTTTGCATATGAACCAAGTAGCATTTCAACGTTGTGCTTTTCTTAACAATAAATGGATTGGGAATTTAAAAAACTCATTTAAAAGATTTTCAAGTTAAGGTATATTCACTTTTCAGTCCAATATATTGGGAAATAAGTGTCAGCTGCCAACTCAACAATACCGGTATTTATTCTTGTAATGACATCTAATTTTCCTCTTCTAATGGTTGGTAATCTCCAGATTCTTCTCCAGAAATCTCTCTCATTGCTTTCTTCCAATTTCTCCATGGAGAAAAAAAGTTTGTGTGTGTGTGTGTGTGTGTGTTGCATTAAGGAAGTTGTAGAATACTGCAACCACAATGTCACACCACCTCACATTCTATTTATCTTCTGTGCTTGTTAGAGCATCGGCAGCAGGAGCTGGAGGTGGGAACTCATGAACAACCTTCAAGAATACTGGGTTATCTTGTGCTCATTTCTGATGTTCCACACAAGGACTAGGCTATTCCACCTGCAGCTGATTTAACATCAAATTACACAACAAGTCTTGTGAGAAAATCCTCTATGCTTAAGAATGTTATATCTTGAAAAGGAATCCTACCCAGCCATCTCAACTTGTCCATCATTCACCATGACATTCACAGAAACTGTATGTAGATTAAGTCTTTTTCTCTTCCAGCTTTCCAGTCTCTCTTTAGCACCTCCTATTGGCAGAGCCTGCCTAGAAGGCAGCAGCTGGAAAGCTAAAATAGGGTTGGCAGAGCCTTGGGCTCAACATCACAAGGCAGAGTACAGAAGAGTGGGCTTGGAGGTGAGATAATAGCTAAAAAGCTGGCACAACTTGCCTGCCCACCACACACCAAATACATTCTTGGAGCATATCTTGCTTATGTATTTCTTGCTTCACCATGAAAGTTGAACAATTCCTTCAGCATACTAGGTGGAAAAGAGCCTTGACTTCAATTGTCCTGGGAAAAGCCTAAGTTCCCACACTCATGTTGTTAAAAAGTATTTTATTTATTTTCTCTTATTCAAGGCCAAATACAGTAGGAAAACAAGCTTCAAGTTAAATACTTCAGAAAGCAACAAACCAATAACTTATAAATTATTTTAAAGCATGGAAATTGCTAAAGAGCATATTTTATTTTTCATTTCACTTTTTTATTCAACATATTTAAGATACACATGATGTTTTGATATATGTACCTTGATGTACACATACATAGTGAAGCAATTACTGTAGTCAAGCAAATTAACATATCCATCATCTCATATAGTTTCTTTGTGTGTGTGTAAATAAAAGTACCTAAAATATGCTCTCTTGGCAAATTACTAGTATACAATATTTCTGACTATAGTCCTTATGTTGTATATTACATCTTTAGACTGTTGATTCTACCTAACTGCAACTATGTATGCTTTGACTTACATCTTCCCATTTAATATATTCCCCCCAACAGCCATCATTCTATTCTTTGTTTCTGTGCGCTGTATGCCATCTGTTTTCTTTTTAGATTCCAAATATAAGTGAGATCATGCACTATTTTTCTTTCTGTGTCTGGATTATTTCACTTAGCACAATGGCCTCTAAGTTCATCCATGCTGTCACAAGTGGCAGGATCTCCTCTTTTTAAGCTGAATAATATTCAGGGGTGTGTGTGTGTGTGTGTGTGTGTGTGTGTGTGTGTGTGTGTGTGTGTGTATTCATCCATCAGTAAACCAGGTTGTTTCTATATCTTGCCATGTTCCTTTTTTTTCCTTCAACTTTTAAGCTCCAGGGTACATGTGCAGGATGTGCAGGTTTGTTGCACACGTGAACATGTGCCATGGTGGTTTGCTGCACAGATCATCCCATCACCTAGGTAGTAGGCTCCAGCATCCATTAGCTATTTTTCCTGATGCTCTCCCTCCCCCATCAGCCCCCGACAAGCCCTAGTGTGTGCTGTTCCACTCTTGTGTCCATGTGTTCTCATTATTCAGCTCCTACTTATAAGTAAGAACTTGTGGTGTCTGGTTTTCTGTGTTAGTTTGCTGAGAATAATGGCTAACAACCCCATTCATGTCCCTGCAAAAAACATGATCTCATTCCTTTTTATGGCTGCATAGTATTCCATGGAGTGTATGTACAACATTTTCTTTATCCAGTCCATCATTTATGGTATGCTTCTATTTTTTTAGTTACCAATGCAAAGCCATAAATATTTTTATGGCCTTCTATATATGTATTTGCAAAGAAAATTCTCAAAAGGCTATTTGTTTTGTTTCATACACCAAGTAGACAGACAATAGTTCTGTGGTTATTATAAACGTACGATTCAAACAGCCTAATTTTCTGAAAAGGAAAGAAACATGCCTCTCTGATACTCTACTTAAATAGAACTTTTTATTGCAAATAAAAGCATGAATCAAGCATTAAACAACCTAATTGCTAATCACCATATTTTAAAATTATCCTTAATTAGAGAAAAATGTAAAGTAAATACTGCCATATTAGAAAGTTTTCTTGTGTGTCCTTAATTTGCATCTGTCACTCATAAAGCTAACCCTGCATGTCTGTTCTCCTCCCCAGCTTTAAAGAGACACACAGTTTTACTCACATTGAACCTGTTTCTCAAATGCAAATGCCATCATCCTAGGGATAGACACAGAAGGTACATTTAACAGCTTCACTAGGTGACAAAGTTCTTAAAACCTATGCTATTCTGAGTCTTGTCCTTTGGATTATATTTTGAAAGCAATAATATATACATTAACTAGTTTTCTTAAGGCTCCAAGCCTGAGCTCCTGCCTGTATTTTGATTATGTGTGTTTTTTGCTTTTTTGTTGTTTCTGTTAATGCTTTTTTTGTTGTTGTTGATACTTTTAAAACAGTATCTTTATGTCATCCTCTCCTTACATGGAAACAGAGAGAGGGAAAACCTAGGCATGCCGACATCCAACACTGTCTGGCTTGGATCAGAGAAGTGGAAAATATTACTCTCAACTTCAGCTTGTGAGTTTTTTGAAGTTAGCATTTGTAGTTTCCTTGATGTGCAAAAACTGATGATAAAGAAACTATTACACAGGAAGAATGAAATATAAAAGCACCTGGTTCCTAAGCATACATGGACAATCCCCACTTTGCTGGAACGTAATACTTCAAAAACTATTTCAGTGGAGCATGGAGAGTTTATAGAGGAGCTTAACAATAGCTTAATTTCAAATGGAAGTTGAGATGCTTTCAAGCTTGGACTCAAACTACTTTAATGCTGGGTTTTTAGGCAATAATTTCCTTTTTGTTCTTCTCATCCAATATAGAAAATAATGGGGTGAAGCTTCCATCCTACCAGCTGCAGTTTGTGGGCACCCTCAGGACGAAAGCTAAGGCAAGCAATTGCCACTTAAACCTAGGATAGTGTCAGTAGCCCCAGATATTATGTGAATCAAGGAAATGTTGAAGGACTCTGTGACAGAGCTTTGGAGATGAAACAAACAAAACTTGATCAGATTCCTCAATAAGGGATCCTGCCAGAGTGAAAAACTAAGCATTGGTATGAATGCAGTAGCTGTTTGGTCCTGGTGCTGGTGTCAGCACAGGTTGCAACTGATGGGTGAAGCAGTAGTGATGCACTGCCCCCAGTCATTGCTATCATCCCCTTGTAACATTTGCAGGAGGCATCCTTAGCTGTAAGTAGTGATGATCACAGTCCTTACCACTGATTAGGAACGCACCTGCCTGTAATTTCTGGCAACTAAATGGTGTTCCTCAAAGTGTGGTCCCAGAGGAGGAGCACCCGTATCACTAGGAGTCCCATTAGAAATGCAGAATCTGACCAGCTGTGGTGGCTCATGCTTGTAATCTTAGCACTTTGGAAGGCTGAGATGGGAGAATTGCTTGGGACCAGGAGGAGTTCAAGACCAGTCTGGGCAACATAGCGACACCTCTGTCTCTATTTAAAAAAAAAAAAAAAAAAAAGATAGAAAAAAGAAAGAAGAAGGAAGAAAGAAATGCAGAATCTCAGGCCCTACTGCAGACCTACTCCATCAGAATCTGCATTTTTAAACAAGTTCCCCAGATGAGAAAATCCTATCCATATTGTCCTCCTCAGTATGTCTGACTTGCTCCATCCTGTAGATTTCCATGTATTCCCAACAGTCTGCTTCCAACTTAAGCCCATTTCCTGCTTTCTTCAGATGCTTCACTGTCCTTCAGTCTAATTTTTCTTCTGTCTTCTCCCATTAGATTAAATAACAAGGTATAATAATGGGAAAGAATGGAGGAAGAGGGGAAAGAGGGGAAGTAAAGAAAGAAAAATTGAAGGAAGACGGAGAGGAAGGTGAGGTGGGACGTGAGATAGGGAAGGAGGGGAGGGAGACCTAATTTAGTCGTGCCATGGTATCACTGGAGTTCTTGAGCTCTATTTCAATCCCAAACAAATACACAACCACAATTATAACCCATTCACTATTTCCATTTTAAAATGAAGGAGTTGCTTTCATAGGGAGTTGAAGAGAATGTTAATTAGTGTGATAATTTGGAGAGCAATTTGGCAATGTCTGTTCAAATTTTTTAAGTGAAAATTCTCTTTAATTCAGCAAATTTCAGAATTTACGCTGTATAAATACTTGTATACATGCACAAAAACATATATCAAAGGTATGTATTTACACGATTTTTTAATAACAAAAAGCTATAAATAGCCTAAAAGTATCAATAAGAGTTGTTTTAGAAAATCAACATATATCTCTGCAAAGGCATACGCTCCTGGCATTAAAAAGAAATGAGAAAGATCTGCACATGCTTATGTGGTGAGCTCTCTAGAGTATATTGTTAACAGAGAAAAGGAATATGCAGCACAATAGGCATAATATGACCTCATACATATGTCATTGTTTAGTATGTGTGTGTAAATGTGTGTATGTGTATATTTATAAAAGAGCTGAGAATTTACAATATTTATATCCAATGGTATATTCTACAACCATTACAAAAACTATTTTGGTAGAAATTTCAATAACTTAGGACATTCTTGTGATGTAATGCTAAGTGAACTAATGTAAGCAAGATATTACTATCATTTTTTTTTGACCCACCTTTCTTGAGCATTTTCCAATGTTATTAAATACTCCAAAAAAAATAATTAATTTGTCTATAATATTGTACTCGGGTTTTTGGGTTGTTTTCAGTTTTATAACTCATATATAATGTTGATATAAACATTTTTTTACCTAGTGCTATTTTCAAATTTCAGACTAAGATAAATAACTTGTAATTACTAGTTCATAGTTGTGACCTTATAATTACTAGTTCACAGGATTCTTACTTACTGCCAAATTGATTTCCATACTCCACAAAGATTTTTAATATAGTACTTCAATTTTTGCTAATGTGACTTGTTATTAAGTCATCATTTATTCAACAAACTTTTACATTAGAAAGGAATAGTTACTAATGCCTACTGTGTGCTAAGCTCCCTTAAAGGCACTAGGTACATCATTACAAATAAGCATGATTCCTACCTTACTACTCAAAGTGTGATACTGGGCTGGTATGGGAGAAACAGACATTGAAACACACAATGACACTGTGATTCAGGCTGTCTTAGAATTATGCCCAGAGTGCCATGGAAACTCAGCATGCTTATAGAATAACTGTAATAATTAACCAAAAAGGGGCTACTTTACTTTGAAATATTCAAATACTCCCCCACATTCCAACTAGAGTTAACTTGGTGGTGGGTCTGTAGGGGAAATATCTTCTCTTCTTACTCCTATCAGAGTTTACCTGACTGTGACAAAAAGTAGAAAATAAACTTTCCCTAGTTTTGGTGAGTAGTAAAGTAGGTGTCAAAGTCTAGCACCATTTATATATTTCTTTTACACCTGCAAAAAATAAATCTTCTTCAAGGACACATACGTTCATCCTGAATCTATAACTGAACCTTACTTTCTAACACCCTATTCTTTATGGTGGCTTAGAATACAAAGATGGTTATCTAGCCTCTGAAAACATTTTTTTTCAATTTCATAAAAACAAGTCTCCAAGTAAAATAACCCAGCTGCCACAAATAGCACTATTTTCTCAGTATTTCTAAGTCAAGAAATTCTAATTTAAAATATTCAAATTAGTCTGAAATATATGAAATTGCCCATAATTTAGTTGTTTTTAACCTGTAAAAATGGCAATTCTATATGGCTCAACATAAAGCCTGTGATTTCTTTTTGTTTCTTCCCCAGGATTGCCCATATGTTAGCCCTTATCAAAAGTGTTTTACACCAAATAATTTCTGCAATATCTTCCACAGATACAAAGAAAATAAAAGAAAAATTATTAACTTAGGTTTATGCTTGGTTGTCCCTTTCTAGTCAGATCATCAATAAAATAAAATTAGAATATAGTAGTACCTGAATTAAAGAGGAAATGGTTTCCTGCTTAGTTAAGCAAAGAGAATTCTAGCCAATGCAGAATTAGAAGTCAGGAGCAAATGTGGACAAGCAGATCCAGCAAACTACCAAGCAAACTGTAATTCATCATCTCCGTCGCATGCCAGGCTGGTGTTCTCCTCTGAAGACATCAAACAGTAGCCTGATTAATACTAACAGTGTCTTAAAAATCAAAATTACTGTTGATGCAAATCTGTCCTCCAGAGATGGGGGAGAGGAGGGAAGAGAGAAAAGGGAAGAGAGCTGTAGCCTGAAATTGATGGTGGCTTCTTTTATAGTACGTTTACCAGATTTACACTCATATTGTAGAAAAGAAAGCTTAGTACTTCAGTAGAGGATGCTGTACGGGAAACAATGTCTCCCAACTTAGAAAGCTGACCTGATCCTATAAGAATGTCAGAATTCTCTGTCAATGCTAGTTCAAAAGGCAATCCCATTTACAATAGCCACACAAAAAATAAAATACCTGGGAATATATCTAACCAAGGAGGTGAAAGATCTCTATAAGGAGAACTACTAGACACTGCTAAGAAATTATAGATGACACAAACAAATAGAAAAACATTCCATACTCATGAATTGGGAGAATCAATATTGTTAAAATGGCAATACTACCTATTTTTATACCTAGATTGTAAAAAGCAATCTACAAATTCAATGCTATTCCTATCAAATGACCAATATAATTTTTTCACAGAATTAGAAAAAAACTATTATAAAATTCACATGGAACTAAAAAGGAGCCCAAATAGCCAAAGCAATCCTAAGCAAAAAGAACTAAGCCAGAGGTATCACATTACCCAGCTTCAAACTGTACTATCAGGCTACAGTAACCAAAACAGCATGATACTGGTACAAAAACAGACACGTAGACCAATGGAACAGAATAGAGTACCCAGAAATAAGCCTCACACCTACAGACATCTAATCTTTGACAAAGTCTTCAAAAAATAAGCAACGGGGAAAGGACTCCCTATTCAATAAAGGTGCTAGAATAGTTGGCTAGCCATATACAGAAGATAAAACAGAATCCCTACCTTTTACTATATATAAAAATTAAAGATTTAAATGTAAGACCTCAAACTATAAGAATTCTAGAAGAAAACCTAGGAAACACCATTCTGGATATCAGCCTTGGGAAATTATATATGAGTAAGTTCTCAAAAGCAATTGCCACATAAGCAAAAATTGACAAGTGGAACCTAATTGAATGAAAAAGCTTCTGCGCAACAAAAGAAACTATCAACAGTAAACATCTGGTTGATGGGGTCATTCATATCCCAAATCTCAGCATCACACAATATACAAAATCCCCATGCAACAAACCTGTACATGTATCCCCCGTGAATCTAAAATAAAAGTTGAAATTATATTTTTTAAAAAGCTGGTTCATAGTTGTAACTACTTTCTAGAGTCTTGCTACTTTAAGGGTAATCACTGCTCAACATCACTAATCATCAGAGAAATGCAAATCCGAGCCTGTGTTTCTTGAACTCTTGGGGTTGGTAAATGCAGATTGTGATTTAGGACGTCTGGGGCGGGGTGAGAGATTCTGCATGTCTCACCAGCTCACATGTGATGCGATGCTGCTGGTGGCATCACACTTCCATGTGATGAGGTTTCAAACCCCGAGGTTCAGTAGAGCATCCTTGTGATGGCCTTGGCTCCTCTTTTCTAAATTGTCAGTCTGACCCTGTGGGTCACATACTGAGCACTGATGAAGAGGCCCTCTGGTCCCCTTCAGTGTCCTTGCTCTCCCCTTGTTCGAGTCTTTCCTTCTGTAAAATAGGATTAGCAAACCCATGTAGAGAGTCCACTGAATGGCAGAATCTTAGACTTTTCAGTTAGAGGAAACTTTGGAGATGATCTGATCTCACTTGTTCCCCTCTTCCCTGCATCACATCTTACGTCTGAAAGCCCATGCCTGAGATCCCATTCACTGAGTGTGCAGTTGTTAGTCTCATTTCATTCCATCAGACATAAGAAAGCTCTGTAGAATAAGGGCCTCTTGCAAATGTTTTCAAATACCTGAAAATAGAACAAACAAACAAACCCCACCTTAATGAGGAATTTTCTCTTTTGGTATCAGAAAGCAATTAAAAAATTCAGCATTTCTAAGTGAGAAGCTTTAGCAGCTCCCCCCTTGTTCTTTCTCGCCACAGCAGGTGCTAAAGCACAGCTCAGTCTTGATTCATCCCTCTGTCAAGAGCAGGTTTCAGCCTCAGTTATTGTTTTGCAAATGCATTTCAGCCCTTTAATGCTTTTAACGCAATTTCTGGAGAATGAGGTATCGATTCCCAATCTACTTTTTCCTGAAGCGTACACCACATTGGCCTTCCTGGTCTCTTTCTATCTCCTCTCTGTCGCACTCCCCCCTCCTCTTTCTGGAATGCATGCCACATTTCTGGTCAGTGTTCTATAATAAACCCATCTGTAGTTCCCAAAAAAGAGGCATAATAAAGGCATTGTATGAATATGTTTGAATGGGAAATTCGTGAAAATCATCCATTTTTATTTATGGTGAAAGACTTAATTTGGATAGCACGTGATATGAATCAAATGTAACTATGCCTCTGGTGGTACTATGAAAAAGGGAGTGCTTCAGTTTCATGAATTTGCTCTCTTTTGTTCTGTGTATATTGCCATAGCACCATTTTTAAAGTCCTCTTCTTAATGAGCGTCTCGAGCCAGTAAATTTCACACTTCGTATGTGTGAAGACAGTTTATTTTGTAAACCAAGGCACTTCTGAGAGTAGATTGGGCAGCCATTGGTAGTTGTGCTCCTGTGTCAAGCATGCATTGGGACTGTCTCAGTAAACAGATACACACGGCCATCCTAATTACAGGCAGTTTGGGATATAGGACTCAGTGATAGTTTGGTATTGGGAGGTGAATCTGTTGAAGAAAAAAAGCATGAAACATAATTAAACAGGCAAGGAAGGCATTATTCAAGACTACCGCAGTGCAGCAGGGGAGAGATTAATCTTGACTCTGGATACAGTAGGGACAGCTGGGGATTTATAGCCAATGGGCATGGTGAAGGGGTCATGGATGGGAAATTACTAAAAGGATTTGGCTAGGTATCAAGGGTGGGGGATTCTTGCTGAGCTGGGCTCGGCAGGCCAGGACCAGGCCTAGTTAAGAAGAGGCCTCAGAGGAACATGCTTAAAGTTTGGTCAAGGAAAAAGTCCTTGTTGAATCTCACCAAATAAAATGCCGATTTTAAAATTTAGTCTTAATCAAAGAAACGGAATAGTTTCCCAGTCATGGGAACTCATCCTTGCTTTGAGAAATTCTTCCAACTTTATATTTTTTTTCTTTGTGATTTTTAAAAACTTTTCCTTTGTAAATCTCGTTATTCTAGTTATGCTTGATAAAGAAATTGTTTTATCTTCTGACCTTTGCTTCTACTTCAGTAAAGCTGAGGTGAAACTGACTCTTCAGAAATGAAAAAAAAAATGTGGCTTGCATTGATCAAAGAAGCACAATTGTAATTCATCCAGGAAGGACTTCATCAAGTGGGCCATGTTTCATGACACATTGTTTAGTGAGGCTTAGAGAACAGAAGGGAAAGCAAGGGGTTTATTTGTATGATTTGTACACGTGTCCATCACAGTGGAGGCTCAATGAAGGATCTGCTGCTCCTGGTAGCCCAGTGCTCACTACTAGACAACTCCTTCTCCCTCTGAGCATTGGTTTTCTTGTCCATCAAATGAAGGTGTTCGATTAGGTGAGCTCCTTGGTACCTTACAGGGATTTTTTTTTTAATTCTGTAGTTCTGATTTTAAAAATCACTCTGTCCCTCTCTGGATTATGCTCCATTACTATAAAATATCCATCTTGAACCCCTTCTAAAGGATTGAATATGAGCAATGGTAAGTCAATCTGAAAATAATGATTTAATGTAGAACCTGTGTCTGAAAAGCTCAATTTTCTCTCTATATATTTTATGATATAACACATCCAAGGAGATGAATGCAAGAAAGTTCCAGCAGATTTATTAATAAAAGCATGTGTGTGGGGGGGAGGGGGATCAGGAGAGGAATAGAAACAACCTGAAATGTACTTCAGCAGGAGAATGAATACAGAAATAATGATGGAATGACTCACAGTGAAAGTCAATCAGCTATAGAATCAAAGGACAAAAACATCAACAATTTTTAGCAAAACCAAGAAAAAACTTACACCATTTACTTAAAGTGTAAATGGTATAAGTACTACTTCTTATACTACAAAACAGTACTACTACTCATTTCTAAGGGATACATACTTGTGTATATATAGTAAAAGTATTTTTTAAATTCTTGGTGGTGATAAACACCAGGCTCAGAATAGAGGTTCCCTCTGCGGGTGGGAAGGGATTATGATTTGAGAGGGGGAATTCATGGAACTTCAGCTGTATTTGCTAACGTTTTATTTCTTAAACTGGGAGTTAGATATATGGGTATTAATTGTATTATACTTTATGCCTTTTCGCATATCTTAAAATATTTTATAACAACCCTATGATAAAGTTGGGATGATCATAAAAAGACACTGTATACATTTGTTTGTAAATTAGAAACACTCAGTCCCCATAGTTTAGTGGTAGCAAAGCTAATGGGAATTTAAAATCTTCTTACGACCTGTCCTGCAGTTATAATGTACATACATCAAAAAACAAAACTTCCAGTGTACACACTTGTGAAATAACCACTAGTCAGATACCAGTCTCTTGAGTTATTACTACTTATATGTGTAATTGCTATTGTTATTTATTTAAAATTTACATTGTGTGAGAGAAGTTTATGAAAACATATAGGTAGTTAGCTATAAAGTTGTCACTGGATGCCAGATTGATAAATGAGCAGTTTCCTCTGCAAATAAGTGCAAACTCAGCTATGCGCTTTCAGGTGGTCTAGACAAGAGGAGAAACCTGCCTACTGGTTTCTCAGTAGACGACCTTATGATAAAGTTGGAATTGTCATGAAAAGACATTGCATGCATTTGTTTGTAGATTAGAAACAGAAGCTCTAATCTACAACTCTTAGTAGGAGAGCTGGATTTTTCTTGGCTCTAAAATTTGGGGAAGAATTAATCACAAGAATCCTTATGTAATGGGTACTGAGGCATTCTGAGTGGTACTTCTGTTGATTTGCCCTTGCCAGCAGCTCCTTGCTGTTCATCCATTTCACGTAGCACCCACAGTGATTGTGCTGTAACAGAACTCAAATCGTATCAGTTCTTAGAAGCTTCCCATTGCACCCATGGTAAAGTCAAGCCCCCTTACCTGACCTTCAGGGTCCCTGCTCCTGCCTGACCATCTCACCTCATCTCTTACCATTCTTCTCTTAATTAGGCTCCACCCACCCCAGTTGGTGGAGAGCTTATGAGATCTGGGCATTTCCTCTTCTCTCAGTTAGGAATGCCCTTCTCCCAGGTCTTGGCATAGATGACTCATCTTTATCATTCAAGTTTCCATTCAAATGTCATTCTCAGCCCCACCCCATCAAAGAGGCTTTTCTTAATGAGCAAAAGTAGCCTCACCACCACCACCTATACTATCCCTATACTCAAGGCAAGAAGGGTGCTCTCGGACCTGTGCTGTAGAGGGGTACCCCTCCAGGCACATCCCTTCCCATGAAGCAAGAAGTTCATGGGGCAAAGGGGACTTGCATACCCAGAGCTTGCATTTCCTCTACTAGGCCATGCCCTGTGCTATGGCTTGAATGTGACCCCTTCAAAATTCATGTTGAAAATTCATCCTCATTGTGGTAGTATTAAGAGATGTGACTTTTGGAAAGTGATTAAGTCATGAGGGCAGAGCCCTCAGGAATGGATTAACAGCTTTACAAAAGAGGCCTCAGAGAGATAATTGCCCCCTTTTGCCCTTCTGCTTTCTTCCCCTCAAGAGGACACAGCAAAAAAGTACCATCTTGGAAGCAGAGAAAGTAGCTCCCACCAAATTTGCCACCACCTTGACCTTGGACTTCCCAACCTTCAGAATTCTGAGAAATATATTTCTAATATTTATAAATTACCTAGTCTATAGTATTTTGTTTAAGCAAAACAAGCGAACTACGACACCCTGCTAACCCAGGATTCCACAAGTCTCTGCCCACATGGACCTATGCCCATTTCTAAAGTCTGTGAGCCTCTGCCTTGGTTCCCTTTGTCTGCTGTCAGTTTGCAGACGCCTAAGCCCAAGGGTGGTCACACGGTGGCTGTTTGCAGAAGGTATAGATAAATATTAGACATAGGGGCTATATATAGTATCATGTGTGTACAAGAACTTCCTTTCAATGGGAGCTGGAGCCAGGCTGAGAAGAGACAGGCACAGGCCAGGAGGTGGGGATCAGGGACCCAAGGGCTGGCTTGCACAGCTCTTCCACATCCCAGTGCAGAACTCGGAGGAGTCTGAGAATCCTGAGTGCAAACTTGTTCTTCCAGGTGTTTGAAAAGTTGATTTGTCAAGCTAGAGAGTAGATCATATTTTATTAAACAGTTTGTTAACTTGATTCACACTCTAATTATTTATGCATATGTGGATCTCCATTTATACTCTTACCGCCTCTTACAAATGTTAGTGGCAGGCCTGGCTTCCCCTGCATTTGAGTCAGTCCAGAAGATGATGGTGGTTCAAATTCCAGGGCCTGGTGGTAAAACAAAAAGTGGAGATCTGTGCCAAATCCCTTAGAAATAGCTTTTCTGCCACCCACCTTGTTGGGGATTCCAGACTTTCTTCTGAACAGTCCTGTTCTCTACTCTCTCTCCTATTTCCTGGTTTTTATTTTGTAGCACTGAAAAAATCTAAAATTATCTTATTTGTTTATTTGTTTAATATGAGTTCTGCGAGGTTAGAGGCTTGTGGCTACATCTGCAGCATGTGGTACATACTAAGTGCTCATTAAAAATTTGCTTATAGCCAGGAATGGTGCCCCATACCTATAAGCCTAGTGCTTTGGGGGACCAACATGAATGGAATGCTTGAGGCTAGGAATTTGAGACCAGCCTAGGAAACATAGCAAGACACCATCTCTACAAAAATATTTTTTAAAAAATTAGCTGGGTTGTGGTGGTACATTCCTGTAGTCCCAGCTATTCTACAGGCTGAAGTGGAAGGATCACTTAAGCCTGGGAGTACGAGGTTGCAAAGAGCTGTGATCGCACCACTACACTCCAGCCAGGGTGACAGAGGAAGCCCCTGTCTCTAAAAATAATATAAATAAATAAATAAATATTTGCTGAATATGTCGTGACAGGAATATTGTTTGTTTAAACATTTTTGCTGAATGAATGACTTAGGTGCTATTTTGTGCCAGGACTGAAGAGTCCAAAGATAACTCAAACAGGCCCTCTGCCTTCAGGGGTCTCCAAGCCTAGTGGGGAAGCAATCCTGAAAACAAACAAAAGTCTTCTGCTTTGAGTTTTACACTTCTCATATTATTAATGAATCTAGAAACAAAAATATATATGTAGCCATTATTGTAGCACTTCTGGGCAGACAAACAATTTGCAAAGTAAGTAAGCTCCAGAGAAAGGGAAAAATACTTTGTTATTTTCTCTAAAGCGTTAGGGGTAAGAGAGCTTTTAAACTTGATGACCCATCAGAACTGGTGGAAAGTGTTTTTTCTCCCTCTTCCTAAAGATAAATTGCTTGTTTTTCTAGGAGGAGGGGGGAACATGTTAAACATTTTCTGCTGTTAAGCTAAAATATTGTTTAGAACAGGAGGCTAAAATCTCCTCGGCTGCTGCTGTCTGCCTTATTTAACTTACATGGCAGATGGTGGCATCTGTTGAACAACACTGTGTTGGCTGCTTACCTCCTCCAAGGAGCTGAGGGCCTCTGGAGTTGGCCTTCTCAGAGGCCTCTGTGGGCAGCAGGGCAGCTGGGGCTTCCAGCTGCTCTGGACAGACTTCAGTTTCACTCCAGATGGCCTGGGTGTGCAAAGTGTGAAAGAAGACAGACAGAAACACTGTCCCTTCTACATAGAATTCCTTTTTAGAAAATAAGGCTTTTTTCTAATCACCCAGAAATATAAGAGGTCATTTTTATCCAAAGATGATTGTGCAGGCCCCATAAAGCCAATTCATTTGAAATAAGGATGAAAACATCATAAGAAATACTGAAAACCACACTTGTTTGAAGTTTTATCTTGAAAAACAGCAGCTAAAAACCATAAAAGTGATCTCAGAGTTTGTAAAATTAGGTTATAATTTTACTATGCGCTAATTCTTGGACTACTAGGGGACGCATGTGTTTTTTAATAAAATTGTATGATATCACCATATTCCTATTTGACTATCAAGACACGTACTCATTCATCCAACAAATATTTATTGAGTGCTTACTATGCACCAAGCACTGTTCTAGGCAGTTGGATCAATTTTAAAAAGAAAAAGAAAGTATTTCCTGTGCTCATGGACCTTATATTGTAATGGGTGACTGATAAATCATAAAATATTAGGGAAAAGCAGATCATGCTGGAAAGTAGCAAGTACTTAGAAGAAAATACAAAAGCAGAGATGGTGAATAAGTAGTACAGAATATTGGTAAAGATTACAGTTTAAAGAGGGTGGTCAGAATATGTCTCTCTGAGAAGATGACGTGATGGCTGCTGAGCTGACCATAGACTGTAGGGTAGTGAAGGTAGAAGCAGGAAACTTATTGAGAGGTGACTGAAACAATCAGGTGGGAGACAGAGTAGTAGTTGAAATGGTGAGAAGTGTTGGGATCCTGGTTACATTTTTAAAATGGAGCTGATAGGTCTTACTAATTGATCTGATTATGAAAGAAACTAGACTACTAGAATGTGAGAGAAAGAGAGGCATCAGAGATAACTCAGAGGGTTTTGACCTGAGCAGGAACTGACATGAACAGAAATGGGGAAGACTGAGTAGTGTTAAGATATTTTAGAGGGAAGAATAGGAATTTGACTGGGCACAATAATTGTAAGATTATTACCTACTAAACAGCCACAAAGAAGTGTCAAGAAGTTAGTTGAATACATGAGTCTGGAGTTTAGGAGGGAAGTGACAGGTGTGATAATTTAAGGGAGGATTTAAAGTCATGAAACTAGATGACCCACCTTAGGAGAGAATGTGGATAGAGGACAGAAGAAGTCTAGGGATCAGGGAGACATGGAGGAACAAGTATAGTAAAATCAGAGAAGATAATTTTGGGGAATATATTGGAGGATTTTGTTGATTTTCTGAAAGTCTTCTTCCAATTGCCTAAGATTTAAATCATCCTATTTGAAGAGTCTGTTGTCACTGCTACTGATTTTTCAGTTTTTTAGTAGTTACTTGACCTAATGCTCAGGCCCTTTCTTATCAATGACAGCACAGGTTCCAACATGATTTTCATTACTTAGTCCATTTTGTGTTGCTATAACAGAACACCACAGTCTGAGTAATTTATAAAGAAAAGATACTTGTTTCTCACAGTTCTGGAGGCTGGGAAGTCAAATATTAAGTTGCCGTCATCTGTTAGGAGCCATCTTCTGCATCATCCCATGGCAGAAGGCAGAAGAGCAAGAGAGAGGGAGACAGGGGCAAAATCATCCTTTTATCAGGAACCCATTCCTCCAATAACTAACCCACTCCCATAATAATAGTATTAATTCATGCATAAGGCAGAGCCCTCAAGACCACATTGCTTCTTAAAGTTCCCACCTCTTAACACTGCTGCAGTGGGGATTAAGTTTCCAACACATGAACATTGGGGGACACATTCAAGTCACAGCATGCACTGTGTGAAACCCTGCACCTACAAGTTTTGCAATGCCATTTTAATGAAGTCAGTATACTTTGCATTTTCACTTTGTGTTTACCTTGTCACAGCTCACCAGTAACAGAACTCTTAGTGTGATGGGCAGAGATAGAAACTAGCATTCAGCAAAGAGGGTGGACTAATTTTATACACAACCATTTATCAGTAAATATTTTTAAATTCTGATGCCCTAAAAATCCTTGTAAATTTGGGGGCTTGGGTAATGAATATTAGATGATAATGACCTTCTGTGTATCCATTAAACCATTAGCAATGTCTCCAGGTTGTTGAGAAATCATAGATATTAAAAATCAGCTTAGAGATTGTTCCAGAAGTTAATATCTTCATTTATAAAGGAAGACAGTGACTAGCCTGGAGAGCTGAGTGACTAGACCACACTCTAACCCCCCATGTAGTGCCATTAGCATACTTAACATCTGTCCCTCAGTTTCCTCAACTGTAAAACAGAGTTATATTGCATACCTCATATGATTGTATAAATAACACATAAAATAGATATCAAGTGCTTGCCATAAATGTGTGTGTGTGTGTGTGTTTGAGATGACGTCTTGCTCTGTGGCCCACGCTGGAGTGCAGTGGCGCAATCTTGGCTCACTGCAGCCTCTGCCTCCGGGGTTCAAGCAATTCTCCTGCCTCAGCCTCCCAAGTAGCTGAGACTGTGCACTCTGCCATGCCTGGCTAATTTTTTTTGTTTTTAGTGGAGATGGGGTTTCACCATGTTAGCCAGGATGGTCTTGATCTCCTGACCTCATGATCCACCCGCCCTGGCCTCCCAAAGTGCTGGGATTACAGGTGGGAGCCACTGCGCCCAGCCGTTGTTTTTTTGTTTGTTTGTTTTAATACCAAGTTCTGGCAAGGATATGGAGCTAGTAGAACTGTCATACACTGCTGGTGGAAATGCAAAATGGAACAGCCACTCTGGAAAACAGTTGAGTGGTTTCTTCACACTTGATCTTAGCCAAAAGGCTGAGAAGCAATAAGCAGTGTCTTATCAAGTTAAATATACACTTGCCATACAACCCAGAAATTCCACTCCTAGGTATTTATCCAAGTGAAATGAAAATATGTCCACACAAAAACCTACATATGAATACATACAGCAACTTTATTCACAATCTTCAAAAATTGGGAACAACCCAAATATTGGTCCGCTATGAATGGATAAACCAACTGCAGCACATCCATAGTGAAACACTGATCAGCAGTTAAAACAACAAATTACAATACACACAACAGTTTAGATGAATCTCAAAGATGCTATGTTAGTGAAAGGCACCAGTTCTTAAAAGCTGTATTCTGAAGGATTCCATTCATATGACATTCTGGAAAAGGCAAAACTGAAGGAACAAAAACAAGTTAGTCATCACCACGGGGTGGAGGGAGGATTTAGTTACAAAAGGATATGAGGGAATTTTGCAGTGTGATGAAATTGTTTTGTGTCTCATTTGAGATGTGGGTTAGGTGACTGAATGAGTTTGTCAAAACACCTAGAGCTATACACTTGAAAGAACAACTTGTGTTATATAGAATTTTTTATCAATTTAAAAAATATATAAAAATAAAAGGGAATTCCACAAAGATGAAATAAAAACAAAACATTCCTGGTACTTATTATAAGACTCTTAAAAAAGTCTTCTTCTATTCTCCCCTTCTTTCCCTGAGCAAGAACTACTCATGATTGAAAGCTCTTAAAAATAATTTTCTTATTCAGATATTATTTTTAAAAAAGAGTGAAACTCATGACTTACAAAGTATTTTCTTCTGGCTTTTGAGTCATTTTTTACCATTTTTTCAACAAATAATTATTGATCACCTGTAAGCAGATGTCTTCCTGAGCTCTCACTTACAATTGAATCTGAACATTTAGAGCTGAAGGGATCCTTAGAAATCATTTAGTCTGTGTGGCAGATGAAGTAACTGAGGCTCTGAAAAGTGAGTCACTCACCCAGTGCCACCCAGAAAGTTGGTAGCAGAATCCCAGCCAGCACTTAGAGTGTCTCATGGGGCTTCAGTCTTTTCACTGTGCTCAGCTTTGCAGCCCCTGAACTTTATGCTAAGAAGCTAATAGCTGCTTTGAGAACTGATTTCTTCAGCTGTATGAATGTACCCTTCAGTGGTGGGATTTACAAAGTGTGATGGGGGTGCAGGGAAATATTTGGGACAAGGCATTGTATCCTGAGCCTCTGGAAACTCACTTCACAAGCTGCTTCCCTTCCCTAAGAGGAGTCCTCCTTTCTTACAGTACAACCAGAACAACAGAAACAGATTGCATGGAAAAATCACTAGTAGGTACATGGAAGTGGCAAGATCCTTTTCCTATTACCATCAGGGCTTTGCTTTTACCCAAGAGAAGTGAGAACCTTCTTGAACTGGTGTAGGTGGAGCTCTCTAATAACACCCCAAGATAATGAAAGGCACTCCTGAAGTGTCATCATTTAGGCTAATACACGAAAGGAGGATAACCAAAGGGTAACAGCTGGTAAATCCCAAAGGCATGAGCAATGCAAATTGAGGGACATTCTAGCATCCAGATCATTGAAGGAAACTAAAGAGACATGACAAGTAAATGGAACTCGTAATTATTTTGAATGCTTTGTTATAAGGCAGTGTTATTAGACAATCGAGGGAAATCTGAATGTTTCTATATACAAGATAACAGAATCAGATCTATCAATGTTAATTTCCTGATTTTGGTGGCAGTTCTGTGGTTATGTAGGAGTGTTTTTATTTGTAGAAAATGTATGAAATACATTTGTATGAATAAAGTACATATTTGAAGTATAAAATGTACATTTTGTACATTTCATACAATTCATACAATGTATGAAATACAAAATGTATGAAGTACAAATTATGAAGTATGAGTGGGGGACACTGGAGTAGCAACTTATTCTCAAAAAGTAGGGACAAAAGACTTCTTTATACTATTGCTATAACTTTTCTATAAGTATGGGATTGATTCAAAATTAAAATAATATTTAAAATGTGAGGACATTTTCTTTTTTTAAATTATACTTTAAGTTCTGGGGTACATGTGCAGAACGTGCAGGCTTGTTACACAGCGTGCCATGGTGGTTTGCTGCATCCAACCCCCTGTCATTTATAGTAGGTATTTCTCTTAATGCTATCCCTCCCCTAGCCTCCCACCCCAACAGGCTTCAGTGTGTGATATTCCCCTCCCTGTATCTATGTATTCTCACTGTTCAACACCTGTATCCATGTATTCTCACTGTTCAACACCTACTTATGAGAACATGCGGTGTTTGGTTTTCTGTTCCTGTGTTAGTTTGCTGAGAATGATGGTTTCCAGATTCATCCATGTCCCTACAAAGGACATGAACTCATCCTTTTTTATGGCCGCATAGTATTCCATGGTGTATATGTGCCACATTTTCTTTATCCAGTCTATCATTGATGGGCATTTGGGTTGGTTCCAAGTCTATGCCATTGTAAACAGTGCCACAATGAATATACGTGTGCATGTGTCTTTATAATAGAATGATTTATAATCCTTTAGGTATATACCCAGTAATGGGATTGCTGGGTCAAATGGTATTTCTATTTCTAGATCCTTGAGGTTGCCACACTGTCTTCCATGTGAGGACATTTTCTATATTCTTATAAAACTAAGCAGATACGGCTCTATTCTTTAGAGCCCCTTTGAGATAGAGATAGTCTATAATTGATGGGCAAATAAGTAGATGTGATAAAATGTATTTTTTTAATAAATGAAAGGTAAGCACATCAAGAGGTAAGCACATCAAGAGGTAAGTAAAGGAATTTGGAGGATGAGAGATTGAGTTTGGAGGAAATGGGCAGGGGAGAAAAGGAAGAGCTTCCTCGGTGTTTAATAGTTTTTCATCAGCAGGGGAGTCAGCCAAACATATATTCAGGATTTGCCCCCAAGCAGTTCAAATTCTGGAACCTTAGGAAACCTTCCTTTAGGACTCCTATGTCCAGGGACCATATTCCAGCCCAACAAACACTGTCCTGAGAGTCCTGAAACCTGGACTCTAGTCCCCTATTTGTCCCCAACTGCCAATTCAATCTTAGGCAACACAACCTGTAAATGAAGCATTTGGACTAAAATGATGTTTGAGGAATCCCTAAAAAACTTAAAAGGCTTTTGATGCTTGAACAAAATGATAAAATTTAGAAAGGAAATGCAGCATAGAAATAGATGGAAAAATTGAAAATATAAGTTATTTTCATTTGAGATACTCAATAACTAAAGGAATAGTTCCTGCCACCCCACTTCCTTCTCTTTGAAAAAAGAAATGTAAGAACTCTTTTAATTTGAACAGCACAGAGAACACTGCCCTCCCTTCTCACATCTTAGATAACAGCAAGAGTTCTCTTAAATAGAATGTTCTATTTATGAATCCTAAAAATTCAAATGCATCACTGCAGAACTATAATAGCATGTTTTCCAAATATTAGAATAAATTCACACTGTAACATTCCAAGGCTGGAGCATCTGTCACTTTGCTGTCAGCCTAAAATGACTTTGTTTATGCCATGACTGATTTTGTTTTTGACCCATAATTTATTTAGAATGTATTATTTTAAAATTTACTCACATGTGTAAATGTTTAATCTTTATTTTTGTTACAGATTTCTAATAATTTTATTGTGGCCAGACACTAGAGTTTATATGAAACCAATTATTCGGCATTCCTGGAGGCTTCAATTGTCTAGCACACTGTCAGTTTTCGCAAGTGTTACATGAGAGCCTGGGAAGAATGTCTTTTCCCCAGTTGTCAGGGAGGGGAGAGCTCTCTGTGTATCTATTACGTTCAGCTTATTAAGTATGTTATTAAGATATTTTCTATCATTACTAATATTTCAAATGTTTCAGTTATCAATAACTGAGCAAGTTATATTAAAATTCAACATTATGAACACGTATCTGACAGTTTCTCTTTGTAGTGCTTTCTGTATTTTGATTCTATTTTAGTAGATGCATGCTCATTTAGAATTATTTTCTTCTTTGTGAATTGAATGATTATGTAATGACTTTATCTCTAATAATGCTTTTTTAACTTAAGATATATTTTTATCATATTAATATGGCTACCCCAAATTTCTTCTGGTTATTATTTGCCTGGTAGCTTTGTGAAAAATTATTTCACTTTCAGTCTTTCAGTGCTCTCATGTTTTAGGGGTATTTCTTGTAACAATATCTAGCTGGATTTTGTTTTTTAGTCAGTGAGTCTAGTCCATCTACATTTACTGTGATTATGAATGATGGTGAGTATTTAAGTCACAATTAAAATAATCCTTTTAGAAATGGTTAGCTTTAACATTATATTAAACTAACAACTGCACTCAGGATTCTGCCCAGGGTGAACTGAGCAGGAGTGCCATTGACAGAAAGAGGCCTTCAAGGCACATGCCTCATCTGGGCACGTTACATACTATGGGCGCGTCTACCAGTGCACCTGCCTGCCTCTGCAGAGAAAGCTGTTCTCTTTGCCCACCTGATTCAGAGACAGCCAACTGAAACATTACACATGGAGAATTTTAAACCTCTATCTGTAAAATGTAACATTAATGAAGATTTCCCATGTTTGTTAGCACCAAATAATTGTTGAAATAACAATCTTAAAGGTAAAATACGTTGTACCGTTCTATTCCTGCAGTGACTCATACATATTTGATGTGCAGAGATTTCTTATATTCCATAAAATCATTTTCACGGTTCTGTGCCTGTGTTCTCCTAAGGCTTTCTGGTAAACTAGGTTTTCATGATTATTTCTAAGAAATTAATGTTTTTCACTCCCACTGTGTCATTAGCCTCCTGGTGTCTTTTTCCCGCCCCTCCCCCCCAAATTCATCCAGAGAAGTTTAAAAAAACTAAAATATCTTAACCAAGATAGAACTACAAAATTGTTTGAAGCTTCCAGTTTAACAGAAATAGGACTGCTGTGGAATTCACCTCTGGGAAAGCAACAATAATGTGCGTGATAGTAAAATAATAGCTGTCATGCTAAGGTGTATGTCTGTGTGTGTATATACGTATGCATGGATGTGTATGTATGAAATCCCCACTAAAATATAAGAAACCCAAGACAAAGAAAATTTAAGTATTTTACTCCTTTCCAATGCTGTAACAAAATACTTCAGACTGGCTAATTTATAAACAACAGAAATTTTATGGTGAATGACTTTTACCTCATTTTTTTTTTAAAAAAAAGAATTAAAAAATATATGTATACAAAGAAGTGACCAGGGGAATTGGCCATATGAAAGTCATTGATACCATTGCAAGAGTAGTTTCAGGGAAAAGTGCAGACCAAGACTCAAGAGTGGATTGCAAAAGAGTGTGCAGTAAAAAAGCAACAAACATAACTCAAGAAATTTTGTTGGGAATAGAGATCAAAGTGATGGGCTGAGGAGGGGATCAGCCTTGGGGAATGTTGAGGTTAAAGGAGGTTTTATTGTTTAGGACAAGATATATAGCAGGTCATGTGTGTGCCCTGACAGGAATGATCCAGTAGACGTACAAAGTGATTGTGAGGTAAAGAAAGATGACTGAAGGAGGGCATGTCACTGGGATGGTGACAGAGACCAGGATCCAGACCACTCAGGTAGTTCTGTCTTTGATAGGAGGAGGAAGGATCCTTTAATTAGGCACAGAAGAGGAGGCCAAGTTTATAATTGCTGATCCAAATGAGTAAGCAGTTTGAGTACTGGGAAAATGGAATGTTTAGGTGATTGTTTCTGTTTTTCATTTGAGAAAATGGGTAAAGTCATTGGCTGAGAACTAGGGTGAGGGATTGGCAAATTTAAGAAAAGGAAAACATGTGATATCCAAAAGATTATTGCTAAGGCCAATGTTGAGGAGCTTTTTCCTTTTTTTAATTTTTTTAATTTTACTTCAAGTTTGGGGATACATGTGCAGATCTTGCAGGATTGTTACATAGGTATACACATGCCATAGTGGTTTGCTGCCTCCATCCCTCTGTCACCTACATTAGGTATTTTTCCTAATGTTATCCCTCCCCAATCTCCCCCACCCCTACTATGCCTCACATAGCCCTCCACCCCTCAACAGACCCCAGAGTGTGATGCTCCCCTCCCTGTGTCCATGTGTTCTCACTGTTCAACACCTACTTATGAGTGAGAACATGTGGTGCTTGGCTTTCTGTTCTGTCAGTTTGCTGAGAATGATGGTTTCCAGCTTCATCCCTGTCCCTGTAAAGGACATTAACTCATCCTTTGTTATGGCTGCATAGTATTCCATGGTGTATGTGTGCCACATTTTCTTATCCAGTCTATCATTGATGGGCATTTGGGTTGGTTCCAAGTCTTTGCCACTGTAAATAGTGCTGCAGTGAATATACATGTGCATATGTCTTTATAATAGAATGATTTATAATCCTTTGGATATATACCCAGTAATGGGATTGCTGGGTCAAAGAGTATTTCTATTTCTAGATCCTTGAGGAATTGCCACACTGTCTTCCACAATGGTTGAATTAATTTACACTACCACCAACGGTGTTCCTATTTCTACACATCCTCTCCAGCATCTGTTGTCTCCAGATTTTTTTTTTTTTTAATATTTTTAAATTTTACTTTAGGTTCTGGAGTACATGTGCAGATCATGCAGGATTGTTCCACAGGTACCTACATAGAAAGGTGGTTTGCTGCCTCCATCTCCCCCGTCACCTATATCTTGCAATTCTCCCCATGTTATCCCTCCCTAATCTCCCCACCCCTGTCCCTCCCCTAACCCCCACCAACAGACCCCAGTGTGTGACGCTCCCCCTCCCTGTGTCCACGTGTTCTCATTGTTCAACACCCACCTATGAATGAGATCATGCGGTGTTTGATTTTCTGTTCTTGTGTCTGTTTGCTGAGAATGATGGTTTCCAGATTCATCCATGTCCCTACAAAGGACACAAACTCATCATTCTTTATGGCTGCATAGTATTCCATGGTGTATATGTGCCATTTTCCTTGTCCAGTCTATCATTGATGAGCATTTGGGTTGTTTCCAGATCTTTGCTATTGTAAACAGTGCTGCAATGAACATATGCGTCCATGTGTCTTTATAATAGAACGATTTATAATCATTTGGGTGTATACCCAGTAATGGGGTTGCTGGGTCACATGGAATTTCTATTTCTAGATCCTTGAGGAATTGCCACACTGTCTTCCACAATGGTTGAACTAATTTACACTCCCACCAAGAGTGTGAAAGTGTTCCTGTTTCTCCACATCCTCTCCAGGATCTGTTCTTTCCAGTTTTTTTAACGATCGCCATTCTAACTGGCGTGAGGTGGTATCTCAATGTGGTTTTGATTTGCATTTCTCTAATGACCAGTGATGATGAGCTTTTTTTCATATGTTTGTTGGCCTCATATATGTCTTCTTTGTAAAGTGTCTGTTCATATCCTTCACCCACTTTTAAATGGGTTTGTTTTTTCTTCTTGTAAATCTGTTTTAGTTCTTTGTAGATTCTGGATATTAGCCCTTTGTCAGATGTGTAGATTGCAAAACTTTTTCCTATTCTGTTAGTTGCCTGTTCACTCTAATGATTGTTTCTTTTGCTGTACAAAAGGACCTCATGACTAAAACACCAAAAGCATCGGCAACAAAAGCCAAAATAGACAAATGGGACCTGTCTCCAGATATTTTTAATGATCGCCATTCTAACGGGCATTAGATCGTATCTCAATGTGGTTTTGATATGCATTTCTCTAATGACCAGTACTGATGAGCGTTTTCTTGTATGTTTGTTGGCTGCATAAATGTCTTCTTTAGAAAACTATCTGTTCATATCCTTTGCCCACTTCTTGATGGGGTTATTTTTTTCTTGTATATTTGTTTTAATTCTTTGCAGATTCTGGATATTAGCCCTTTGTCAGATGGGTAGCTTGCAAAAATTTTTTCCCATTCTGTTGGTTGCCAGTTCACTCTAACGATTGTTTCTTTTGCTGTGCAGAAGCTCTTAAGTTTAATGATATCCCATTTGTCTATTTTGGCTTTTGTTGCCATTGCTTTTGGTGTTTTAGTCATGAAATCCTTGCCTATGCCTATATCCTGAATGGTATTGCCTAGGTTTTCTTCCAGAGTTTTCATGGTGTTAGGTCTTATATTTAAGTCTTTAATCCATCTGAAGTTAATTTTTATATAAGGTGTAAGGAAGGGGGCCAGTTTTAGCTTTCTGACATGGTTAGCCAGTTTTCCCAACACCATTTATTAAACAGGGACTACTTTCCCCATTGCTTGTTTTTGTCAGGTTTGTCAAAGATCAGATGGTTGTAGATGTGTTGTGTTGCCTCCGAGGCCTCTGTTCTCTTCCATTGGTCTATATCTCTGTTTTGGTACCAGTACCATGCTGTTTTGATCACTGTAGCCTTGTAGTATAGTTTGAAGTCAGGTAGCATGATGCCTCCAGCTTTGTTCTTTTTGCTTAGAATTGTCTTGGCTATGCGTGTTCCTTTTTGGTTCCATATGAAGTTTAAGGTGGTTTTTTCCAGTTCTGTGAAGGTCAATGGTAGCTTGATGGGGATAGCATTGAATCTATAAATTACTTTGGGTAGTATGGCCATTTTCACAATATTGATTCTTCCTAACCATAAGCATGGACTGTTTTTCCATCTGTTTGTGTCCTCTCTTATTTCCTTGAGCAGTGGTTTGTAGGTCTCCTTGAAGAGGTACCTTGTTAGTTGTATTCCTTGGTATTTTATTCTCTTTGTAGCAATTGTGAATGGGAGTTTGCTCATGATTTGGCTCTCTGTCTGTTATCAGTGTACAGGAATGCTTGTGATTTTTGCAAATTGATTTTGTATCCTGAGGCTCTGCTCAAGTTGCCTATCATCTTAAGATTTTGGGCTGAGATGATGGGTCTTCTAAATATACAATCATGTCGTCTGAAAATAGAGAAAATTTGACTTCCTCTTTTCCTAATAGAATACCATTTATTTCTTTTTCTTGCCTGATTGCACTGGCTAGAACTTCCAGTACTATGTTGAATAGGAGTGGTGAGAGGGCACCCTTGTCTTGTGCCAGATTTCCAAGGGATAGCTTCCAGTTTTTGCCCATTCAGTATGACATTGGCTGTGGGTTTGTCATATATACCTTTATTATTTTGAGATACATTCCACTGATACCTAGTTTATTGAGAGTTTTTAGCATAAAGCGCTGTTGAATTTTGTCGAAGGCCTTCTCTGCATCTCTTGAGATAATCATATGGTTTTTGTCTTTGGTTCTATCCATATGGTGGATTACGTTTATAGACTTGTGTATGTTGAACCAGGTTTGCATCCCCCGGGATGAAGCCTACTTCATCATGATGGATAAGCTTTTTGATGTGCTGTTGCAATTGGTTTGCCAGTATTGTGTTGAAGATTTTTGCATCTATGTTCATCATGAATATTGGCCTGAAATTTTATTTTTTAGTTGTGTCTGTGCCAGGTTTTGATATCACGATGATCTTGGTCTCATAAAATCAGATAGGGAGGATTCCTGCTTTTTTTATTGTTTGAATAGTTTTAGAAGCTCCTCTTTGTATGTCTGGTAGAATTTGGCTGTGAACCCCGTCTGGACCTGGACTTTTTTTGGTTGGTAGGCTATTAATTGCTGCCTCAACTTCAGCCCATGTTATTGATCTATTCAGGGTTTTGACTTCTTCCTAGTTTAGTCTTGGGAGGGTGTAAGTGTACAGGTATTTATCCATTTCTTCTAGATTTACTGGTTTATGTGCATAGAGCTGTTTATAGTAATCTCTGATGGTAGTTTGTATTTCTATGGAATCAGTGGTGATATCCCCTTCATCATTTTTTATTGCATCTATTTGATTCTTCTCTCTTATTAGTGTGGCTAGCGGTCTATTTTGTTCATCTTTTCAAAAAAACAGCTCCTGGATTTGTTTTTGAAGGGTTTTGTGTGTGTGTGTCTCTGTCTCCTTCAGTTCTGCTCTGATCTTAGTTATTTCTTGTCTTCTGCTAGTTTTTGGATTTCTTTTCTCTTGCTCCTCTAGCTCTTTTAATTATTATGATAGGGTGTCAATTTTAGCTTTTTCTTTGCTTCTCATGTGGGCATTTAGTGCTATAAATTTCCCTCTAGACACCGCTTTAAATGTGTCCCAGAGATTCTGGTATGTTGTGTCTTTGTTCTCACTGGTTTCAAAGAACATCTTTATTTCTGCCTTCATTTCATTGTTTATCCAGTAGTCATTCAGGAGCAGGTTGTTCATTTTCCATGTAGTTGTGCAGTTTTGAGTGAGTTTCTTAATCCTGAGTTCTAGTTTGATCGCACTGTGGTCTGAGAGACTGGTTGTTACGATTTCTGTTTTTTTTTGCATTTCCTGAGGAGTGATTTACTTCCAATTATGTGGTCAATTTTAGAGTAAGTGTAATGTGCTGAGAAGAATGTTTATTCTGTGGATTTGGGGTGGAGAGTTTTGTAGATGTCTATTAATTAGGTCCACTTGGTCCAGATCTGCATTGTTCAAGTCCTGGATATCCTTGTTAATTTTCTGTCTCATTGATCTGTCTAATATTGACAGTGGAGTGTTAAAGTTTCCCACTATTATTGTTTGGGAATCTAAGTCTCTTTGTAGATCATTAAGAACTTGCTTTATATATCTGGGTGCTCCTGTATTGGGTGCATATATATTTAGGATAGCTCTTCTTGTTGCATTGATCCTTTTACCATTATGTAATGCCCTTCTTTGTCTCTTGATCTTTGTTGGTTTAAAGTCCATTTTATCAGAAACTAGGATTGCAATCCCTGCTTTTTTTTCTCTCTCTCTCCATTTGCTTGGTAAATCTTCCATCCCTTTATTTTGAGTCTATGTGTGCCTTTGCACATGAGATGGGTCTCTTGAATATAGCACACTGATGGGTCTTGACTTTTTATCCAATTTGCCAGTCTGTATCTTTTGATTGGAGCATTTAGGCTGTTTAGATTTAAGGTTAATATTATGTATGAATTTGATCCTGCAATTTGGATACTAGGTGATTGTTTTGCCCACTAGTTGATGCAGTTTCTTCATTGCGTTGTTGGTCTTTAACATTTGGTACGTTTTTGCAGTGGCTGGTACTGGTTGTTCCTTTCCATATTTAGTGCTTCCTTCAGGAGCTCTTGTAAGGCAGGCCTGGTGGCAACAAAATTCTGAGCAATTGCTTGTCCATAAAGGATTTTATTTCTCCTTCACTTATGAAGCTTAGTTTGGCTGGATATGAAATTCTGGGTTGAAAGTTCTTTTCTTTAGGGATGTTGAATAATGGCCCCCACTCTCTTCTGGCTTGTAGGGTTTCTGCTGAGAGATCCACTGTAAGTCTGATGGACTTCCCTTTATGGGTAACCCAACCTTTCTCTCTGGCTGCCCTTAGCATTTTTTCCTTCGTTTCAACCCTGGTGAATCTGACAATTATGTGCCTTGGGGTTGCTGTTCTTGATGAGTCTCTTTGTTGTGTTCTCTGTATTTCCTGGATTTGAATGTTGGCCTGCCTTGCTAGGTTGGGAAAGTTCTCCTGGATAATATCCTTAAGAGTGTTTTCCAGCTCGGATTCATTCTCCCTGTCACATTCAGGTACACTGATCAAACATATGTTAGGTTTTTTCACAAAATCCCATATTTCTTGGAGGTTTTGTTCATTTCATTCTTTTTCTCTAATCTTGCCTTCTCATTTTATTTCATTGAGTTGGTCTTCAATCTCTGCCTATCCTTCTTCTGCTTGATTGATTAGGCTATTGAAACTTGTGTATGCTTTGTGAAGTTCTCATGCTGTGTTGTTCAGCTCCATCCAGTCATTTATGTTCTCCTCTAAACTGGTTATTCTACTTAGCATTTCATCTAACCTTTTTCAAGGTTCTAAGTTTCTTTGCTTTGGGTTAGAACATGTTCCTTTAGCTCAAAGAAGTTTGTTATTGCCCACCTTCTGAAGCCTGCTCTGTCAGTTCGTCAGACTGATTCTCCATCTAGTTTTGTTCCCTTGCTGGTGAGGAGTTGTGATTCCTTGGAGGAGGAGAGGCATTCTGGTTTTTGATGATTTCATCCTTTTTGCACTGGTCTCTTCCCATCTTTGTGGATTTATCTACCTTTGGTCTTTGAAGTTGGTGACTTTCGGATGGGGTTTCTGAGTGGACATCCTTTCTGTTGATGTTGAAGCTATTTCTTTCTGTTTTTTAGTTTTCCTTCTAACAGTCAGATCCCTCTGCTGTAGAACTGCTGGTAGTCCACTCCAGACCCTGCTTGCCTGGGAATCACCTGTGGGGGCTGCAAAGCAGCAAGGATTGCTGCCTCTTCCTTCCTCTGGTAGCTTTGTCCCAGAAGGGTACCTGCCAGAGGTCAGCCAGAGCTCTCCTGTATGAGGTGTCTCTTTGGATATATGGGGTTCAGGGAGCCACTTGAGAAGGCAGTCTGTCCCTTATCAGAGCTTAAGTGCTGTGCTAGGAGCTCCGTCGCTCCCTTTGGAGCTGCTGGGCAGGGACGTTTAAGTCTGCTGCAGTGGAACTCACAACTGCCCCTTTTCCCAGGTGCTCTGTCCCAGGAAGGTGGGGGCTTCATTTATTAAGTCTCTGATGTGCTGCTGCCTTTTTTCAGAGATGCCCTGCCCAGCAAGGAGGTAGTCTAGTCACAGTCTGCCTGCAGAGGTGTTGCTGAGCTGCTGCAGGCTGGCTCCACCCAGCTGCTGTGTAAACTTCCTTGCAATTTTGTTTACACAGGTAAGGTTAGAACTGCCTCAGGAATGGCGAACTGCCTCAGTAATGGTGGGTGCCCTTCCTCCACTGAGCTCGACTGTCCTGGGTCGATCTCAAACTGCTGTGCTGGCTGTAAAACTCTCAAGCCAGTGTATTTCAGTTTGCTGGTCTTTGTGGGGGTGGGGCCTGTGGAGCCAAATCACTTAGCTCCCTGCCTTCATCCCCCTTTTTTTCAGGGGAATGGGCTGCTCTGTCTTGAAGAACACTGTTCCAGGTGCCAGTTATAATGGCCACCCAGATTTGTGCTGGAAACCGACAGTGCTTCTTGGCCCACTGGGAATCTCCTGGTCTGTGTGCTGTAAAGACCATGGGAGAAGCACAGTATCTGAACCAGAGTGCTGGAATGGCCGCATCAGTCCCTGATGGCCTCCACTGGGTGGGGGTTGGGGTCCTCCAGCCTGTTGCACTTCCTGAGTGAGGCAGTGCCCCACCCTGCCTCAGTTTGTCCTCCTTGGGCTACACCCACTGTCCAACCAGTCCCATTGAGACGAACCTGGTATCTTAGTTGGAAATGTGGGAGATCACTCACCTTCTGCATTGCTCTTGCTGGGGACTGCACTCCAGAGCTGTTCCTATTCAGCCATCTTGATGGAAGTCCCTTTGAGGAGCTTTTTCTTTATGTTCTCTTCTAGGAATTTTATGGTTTTGGATCTTATTATATTTAGGTTTGTAATCCATTTTGAGTTTATTTTTGTGTGTGGTGAAAGGTAAGCAGTTTATCTCTCTTTTTTTTTTGCATGTGGAACCCTAGCTATCCTAGAACCATTTATTGAAAAGACTATTGTTTCCCTATTATGTCTTCTTGGTGCCCTTGTTGAAAGTTTGTTGACAATATATGTTTGGATTTATTTATGGGATCTCTATTGTGTTCCTTTGGTCTATGTTTCTGTTTTTATGCCAGTATGATACTGTTTTGATTACTATTTAAATCAGGAAGTGTGGATGTTTCTCACTTTTTCTTTCTCAGTATTGCTTTGTCTATTTGGAGTTTTTTATACTTTCACACAAATTTTAGGATTGTTTTTTATATTTCTGTAAAGAATGCCATTGAAATTTTGACCGGAACTGTGTTAAATCTGTATTTTGCTTTAGTAGTATGGACATTTTTAACATTAATTATTCCCATCAATGAACATGGGATAGCTTTCCATTTATTTGTGTCTTAAATTCCTTTAATCAATGTTTTATAGTTTTTAGTGTACAAAATCTTTACACTTTTGAATTAAATTTATTGTTGGGTATTTTTTGGATGCTATCATAAATGGGATTGATTTACTGATTTCTTTTTCAGTGAGATTATTATTTATATATAGGAATACTACTGATTTTTAAATGTTGATTTGTATCCTCTAATTTTACTGAATTCATTTAGAAGTTCTGTGGTTTTGTTTTTGTTTGTTTTGGTGGAGTTTTGGGGTTTTCTACATATAGAACATGTCATCTGCAAACAGATAATTTTACTTCTTTCTAATTTAGATGTCTTTTATTTCTTTTTCTTCTTTCCTCTTGCTAATAAATACTTCCAGTACTATGTTAAATAGAAGTGGTGAGAGTAGGTATCCCTGCCTTGTACTAGATCTTAGCAGAAAAGCTTTTAATTGTTCCTCACTTATGATGTTAGTGGTTGGTTTTTCATTAATGACCTTTATTATGTTGAGGAACTTTCCTTCTACCTAAACTGGTAAGACTTTTTATCCCGAAAGGATGCTGAACTTTGCAAAGTGCTTTTTCTGCATCAATTGAGATAATCATGTAGTTTTTACCTTTCATTCTATTAATGTGATGTATCACATTGATTACCTGTATATGTTAAAGCAGTCTTGCTTGCCAGGTAAATCCCACATAGTCATATATATGTCATGTATAATTTTTTTTGATGTGTTGTTGAGTTTGGTTTCCTAATATTTTTTTGAGGATCTTTCATCAGTGTTCATCAGAGATATTGGCCTGTAGTTTCTTTTCTTGCAGTATCTTTGGCTGGCTGAGGTATCATGGTGATGCTAGCCTTACTAAATATATTTGGAAGTATTCCATGTAGCTCTATTTTTTGAAAGAAAGAGCTTAAGAAGTATTGGTAATAAGAGGCCAGGCACTGTAGCTTATACCTGTAATCCCAGCACTTTGGGAGGCTGAGGTGAGTGGATCACTTGAGGTCAGGAGTTCAAGACCAGCCTGGCCAACATAATGAAACCTGTCTCTACTAAAAACACAAAAATCAGGAGGTGTGGTGGCACACATCTGTAATCCCAGCACCTCAGGAGGCTGAGGCAGGATCATCACTTTAACCTGGGAGGGGGGAGGTTGCAGTGAGCTGAGATTGTGCCACTGTACTCCAGCCTGGGCAACAAAGTGAGTCAGACTCCATATCAAAAAGAAAAAAAAGTATTGGTAATAATTCTCAATCTTTGGTAGAATTCAGCACTGAAGCCATCTGATCCTGGGCTTTCATTTCTTGTGAGGTTTTTTTATCTCAATCTTCAATCTATTTGTTGTTTATCTCTTTAAGATTTATATTTTTTCCAGATTTAATCATTGTAGGTTATATTTTTCTAGGAATTTATTCATTTCCTTTAGATTATCCAATTTGTTGGCATATAACTTTTTCATAATAGGCCCTGTATTAGACTATTCTTGCATTTCTATTAAAAAAAAAAATAGAGGTTTAATTGGCTTATGGTTCTGCAGGCTGTACAAGCATGGTACCAGAATCTGCTCAGCTTCTGAGGAGGCCTCAGAGATCTTTTACTCATGGCAGAGGTGGGAGTCACATGGTGAAAGCAGGAGCAAAAGACAGTTAGTTGGGGCGGAGGAGATGCCACACTTTAGAACAACTAGATCTCATGAGAACATACTCACTATTGTGAGGACAGCACCAAGCCATGAGGGAATGGCCCCCATGACCCAAACACCTCCCACAGGCTCCACTTCCAACATTAGGGATTACAATTCAACATGAGATTTGGATGGGCACAAATATCCAAACTATATCATTCTGCCCCTGGCCTCCTCCAGATTTCATGCTCTTCTCACATTGAAAAATACAATCAATCATATTGGAAGAATTTCCAAGATGGCCGATTAGAAGCAGCTCCGGAATGCAGTTCCCAGCGAGACACAGAACCTGCGTGATCTCCATGTTTCCAAATGAGGTACCAGGTTCATTTTTAATGGGACTGGTTGGACAGTGGGAGTAACCCAAAGAGGACAAACTGAGGCAGGGTGGAGTACAATTGATTGAAGGATCAGGGCTCTCCCCCTTTGGGATTCTGGTTCAGATACAGCATTTCACCCAAGCCCTCTGCAACCCACAGAACAGGAGATCTTTGCCGGGCTGAAAGCAGCCCGAGTTACCTGAACAGAGCTGAGCAGCAAACCCAGCTGATGCCACAGGCTGTTGGCACAGAACAAAGTGGACGCATTGGCTAATGCCTAGAAAGCCTGCAGGATAGAGCTACCCACCCCCTCCCAGAAAGAAGGAGAACTAAAAGCAGGGAATCAGGAAAAATAGCTAGGCAGGTCCCTCCCCCAACAAAGCTCAGCAAACTGAAGCCCTCTCTCATGAGGGTGTTGCAGCCAGCACATCAGTTCAGGCTTGACCCAGAATAATTGAGCTCAGTGGGAGGAAGGGCAGCCGCCACTGCACAGGTGGGTCTAATCTTCCAGTATAAGCAAAAGACACAGGAAATACATGCAGCAGCTCCACTGAATCCATGGCAGCCCAGCAGCACCTCTGCAGACAGACAAAGGAAACATTGCCACCCTAAGCAGCACCCTGAGATCAAAGCTAGATAAATCCAAGAATATAGGAAGAAACCAGCACAAAAAGGATGAAACCATCAAAGACCAGAACACCTCACCTCCACCAAGGGATCATAGCTTCTCACCAGCAAGGGAACAAACAGAATGAATCTGACAAACTGACAGCAGGCTTCAGAAGGTGAGTAATAACAAACTTCTCTGAGCTAAAGGAATATGTTCGAACCTAATGCAAAGAAACTAAAAACTTTGAAAAAATGCTAGACAAAATGCTAACCAGAATAATCAACTTAGAGAAGAACATGAACGACTTGACAGAGCTGAAAAACACAGCACGAGAACTTCACAAAGCATATACAAGTTTCAATAGCCCAATCAATCAAGCAGAAAAAAGATATAAGAGATTGAAGATCAATTCAGTGAAATAAAACGAGAAGGCAAGATTAGAGAAAAAAAAAGAGTGAAAAAAAATGAACAAAGCCTCCCTAATATATGTTTGATTGGTGTACCTGAATATGACAGGGAGGATGAATCTAAGCTGGAAAACACTCTTAAGGATATTATCCAGGAGAATTCCCAACCTAGCAAGGCAGGCCAACATTCAAATCCAGGAAATACAGAGAACACAACAAAGATACTTCTCAAGAAGGGCAGCTCCAAGGCACATAATTGTCAGAGTCACCAGGGTTGAAATGAAGGAAAAAATGCCAAGGGCAGCCAGAGAGAAGGGTTGGGTTACCCACAAAGGGAAGCCCATAAGACTCACAGTGGACCTCTTGGCAGAAACTCTACAAGCCAGAAGAGAGTGGGGGTCATTATTCAACATCCTTAAAGAAAAGAACATTCAACCCAGAACTTCATATCCAGCCAAACTAAACTTCATAAGTGAAGGAGAAATACAGTCCTTTATGGACAAGCAATTGCTCAGAGATTGCATTGCCACCAGGCCTGCCTTACAAGAGCTCCTGAAGGAAGCACTAAATATTGAAAGGAACAACCAGTACCAGCCACGGCAAAAACGTACCAAATGTTAAAGACCAACAACGCAATGAAGAAACTGCGCCAACCAATGGGCAAAACAACCAACCAATATCAAAATGGCAGGATCAGATTCACACATAACAATATTAATGTTAAATGTAAATGGCCTACATGCCCCAATCAAAAGACACAGACTGGCAAATTGGATAAAAAGTCAAGACCCATTGGTGTGCTGTATTCAGGAGACCCATCTCATGTGCAGTGACACACATAGACTCAAAGGGATGGAGAAAGATTTACCAAGCAAATGGAGAGCAAAAAAAAGCAGGGGTTGCAATCCTAGTCTCTGATAAAACGGACTTTAAACCAACAAAGATCAAAAGAGACAAAGAAGGGCATTACATAATGGTAAAAGGATCAATACAACAAGAAGAGCTAACTAATCGTAATCTACATGCACCCAATACAGGAGCACCCGGATACAAAAAGCAAGTTCTTAATGACCTACAAAGAGACTTAGACTCCCACACAATAATCATGAGAGACTTTAACACTCCACTGTCAGTATTACACAGATCAATGAGACAGAAAATTAACAACGATATCCAGGACTTGGATGCAGATCTGGACCAAGCAAACCTAATAGACACCTACAGAACTCTGAACTCCAAATTCACAGAAATTCTTCTCGGCACCGCATCGCACTTACTCTAAAATCAACCACATAATTGGAAGTAAATCACTTCTCAGCAAATGGAAAAGAACAGAAATCCTAACAGTCTCTCAGACCACAGTGCAATTAAACTAGAACTCAGGATTAAGAAACTAACTCAAAACTGTACAACTTCGTGGAAACTGAACAACCGCCTCCTGAATGTTGACTGGATAAAGATGCTCTTTGAAACCAACGAGAATGAATACGCAATGTACCAGAATCTCTGGGACACATTTAAGGCAGTGTCTAGAGGGAAATTTATAGCAATAAATGCCCACATGAGAAACAAGGAAAGATCTAAAATCGACACCCTATCATCAAAATTGAAAGAGCTAGAGGAGCAAGATCAAAAAAAACTCAAAAGCTAGCAGAAGACAAGAAATAACTAAGATCAGAGCAGAACTAAAGGAGATAGAGACACAAAAAACTTTTCAAAAAATCAGTAAATCCAGGAGCTGGTTTTTTCAAAAGATCAACAAAATAGACCACTAGCCAGATTAATAAAAAAGAAAAGAGAGAAGAATCAAATAGATGCAATAAAAAACAATAAAGGGGATATCACCACTGATTCCATAGAAATACAAACTACCATTAGAGATTATTACAAACAACTCTATGCACACAAACCAGTAAATACAGAATGGATAAATTCCTGGACACTTGCACCCTCCCAAGCCTAAACCAGGAAGTTAAAACCCTGAATAGACCAATAACAAGGGCTGAAGTTGAGGCAGCAATTAATAGCCTACCAACCAAAAAAAGTCCAGGTCCAAATGGGTTCACAGCCAAATTCTACCAGATACAAAGAATGCTGGTACTACTACTTCTGAACCTATTCCAAACAATACAAAAAAAGGGAATCTTCCCTAACTCATAAGACCAACATCATCCTGATATGAAAACTTAGAGAGATTCAACTAAAAAAGAAAACTTCAGGCCAATATCCATGATGAATATAGATGCAAAAATCTTCAATAGAATACTAGTAAACCAAATGCAACAGCACATCAAAAAGATTACACATCCCGATCAAGTAGGCTTTATCCCAGGATGCAAGCCTGGTTCAACATATGCAACTGTATAAACGTAATCTACCACATAAACAGAACCAAAGACAAAAACCACAAGATTATCTCAATAGATGCAGAGAAGGCCTTCAACAAAATTCAACAGCCCTTTATGCTAAAAACTCTCAATAAACAAGGTATTGATGGAATGTTTCACAAAATAATAAAAGCCATTTACAACAAACCCATAGCCAATATCATACTGAATGGGCAAAAACTGGAAGCATTCCCTTTGAAATCTGGCACCAGACAAGGGTACCGTCTCTCACCATTCCTATTCAATATAATATTGGAAGTTCTAGCCAGAGCAATCAGGCAAGAAAAAGAAATAAAGGGTATCCAGTTAGGAAAGGAGGAAGTCAAATTGTCTCTATTTGCAGAGGACATGATGTATATTGAGAAGACCCCATCATCTCAGCCAAAATCTCCTTAAACTGATAAGCAACTTCAGCAAAGTCTCAGGATACAAAATCAATGTGCAGAAATCACAAGCCTTCCTATACACCAATAACAGACAAACAGAGAGCCAAATCAAGAGCCTGAATAGCCAAGACAATCCTAAGCAAAAAGAACAAAGCTGGAGGCATCAGGCTACCTGACTTCAAACTATACTGCAAGGCTAAAGTAATCAAAACTGGTACCAAAACAGAGATATAGACCAATGGAACAGAACAGAGGCCTCAGAATCAATGCCACACATCTACAACCATCTAATCCTTTGACAAACCTGAGAAAAGCAACGGGGAAAGAAATCCCTGCTTAATAAATGGTGTTTGGGAAAACTGGCTAGCCAGGTGCAGAAAGCAGAAACTAGAACCCTTCCTTACACCTTACACTAAAATTAACTCCAGATGGATTAAAGATTTAAACATAAGACCTAACACCATAAAAACCCTAGAAGAAAACCTAGGCAAAACCATTCAGGACATAGGCATAGGCAAGGACTTCATAACTAAAACACTAAAAGCAATGGCAACAAAAGCTATAATAGACAAATGGGATCTAATTACACTTAAGAGCTTCTGTACAACAAAAAAATCATTACAGAGAACCAGCAACCAACAGAATGGGAAAAAATGTTTGCAATCTACCCAGCTGTCAAAGGGCTAATATCCAGAATTTACAAAGAATTACAACAGATTTACAAGAAACAAACCCATTCAAATTTGGGCAAAGGATATGAACAAACACTTTTCAAAAGACGTATATGAGGCTAATATATGAAAAAGTGCTCATCATCACTGGTTATTAGAGAAATGCAAATCAAAACCACATTGAGATACCACCTCACACCAGTTAGAATGATGATCATTAAAAAATCTGGAGACAACAGATGTGGGAGAGGATGTGGAGAAATAGGAACACTTTTACACTGTTGGTAGAGGGTAAATTAGTTCAACCATTGTTGAAGACAGTGTGACTCTTCCTCAAGGATCTAGAAATAGAAATTCCATTTGACCCAGCAATACCATTACCGGATATATAACCAACGGATTATAAATTGTTCTATTATAAAGACACATGCACACGTATGTTCACTGTGGCATTCTTTACAAGAGCAGAGACCTGGAACCAACCCAAATGACCATCGATGAAAGACTGGACAAAGAAAATGTGGCATATATACACCATGGAATACTATGCAGTCATAAAAAACGATGAGTTCGTGTCCTTTGTAGGGACATGGATGAATCTGGAAACCATCATTCTCAGCAAACAGACACAAGAACAGAAAATCAAACACTGCATGTTGTCACTTATAGGTGGGTGTTGAACAGTGAGAACACATGGACACAGGGAGGGGAGTGTCACACACTGGGGTCTGTTGCCAGGGGGTGGGTGGGGCTCGGGGAGGTTGGGGAGGGGATAACATGGGGAGAAATGCCAGATATAGGGGATGGAGGCAGCAAACCACATTTCCGTGTATGTACCTATGCAACAATCCTGCATGATCTGCACATGTACCCCAGAACCTAAAGTACAGTAAAAAAAAATATATATAAAAATAAAAATACAATCATATATTCCCAGTAGTCTCCTTAAAAGTTTCAACTCATTTTAGTATCACTTAAAAGCCCCAAGTTCCAAGTCCAAAACCTCATCTAGAGATGAGTTCCTTCCACCTATGAGCCTCTGAAACCAAAATAAGGTGTTTACATTCAAGATACAATGGAAGTACAGATATGGGAGAAATTGGCCAAAAGAAAGGAGCTACAGGGACCCAGCAAGCCCAAAATCCAGCAGGGAAGTCACTAATTTTTAAAGCTACAAAATAAACTTGGACTCCATGTCCCACAATCAGGGCCCATTGGTGCAAGGGGTGGGCTCCCAAGGTCTTGATCAGCCCTACCTTTGTGGCTTTGCAGGGTTCAGCCCTCACACATGCTCTTCCAGGTTGAAAACTGAATGCCTGTGGCTTTACCAGGGGGCAGGGTGCAAGCTGCCTATGGATCTACCAGTCTGTGGTCTAGAAGGCAGTGGCCCCCTGCCCACAGCTCCACTCAGCAGTTCCCCATTGGAGACTCTGTGGGGTCGGGGAGGGGGCCCAAATCCTACCTTTTCCTTCCACACTGCCCTAGTAGAGTATCTCCATGAGGGTTTCACCCCTGCAGCAGACTTCTATCTGAACACCCAGGCTTTTGCATACATCCTCTGAAACCTAGGCAGATGCTTCCAAGTCCCTTTCACTGCATTCTGTGCACCTTCAGGCTTAACACCGTGTAGAAGCTGCCAGAGCTTATGGCTTGCACCCTCTGGAGCTCTGGCCTGAGCTGGACCTCTTTGAACCAAGGCTGAAACCAGAGCAGCTGGGATGTGAGGAGCAATGTCCCAAGGTTCTGCAGGGGAATGGGTCCATGAGCCTGGCTCATGGACCCATTCTTCCCTCCTAAGCCTTTGGGCCTGTAATGGGAGGGGCTGCCACGAATATCATTGAAATGCCTTTGAGGCCTCTTCCTCACTATCTGGACCCACTTTTAGTTATGCAATATCCCTAGAAAGTGGTTGCTCCATAGCTTGCTTTAATTTCTCTCCCCCCCACCAAAAAAAGCTTTTTCTTTCTTTGTCACATGGCTAGGCTGCCAAATTTCCAAATTTCTATGCTGTCCTTCCCTTTACCCTTTTAAATATAAATCCCAAATTTGTCATTTCTTTGCTCCAATATCTGAGCATAGGTTGTTAGAAGCAGCCAGGCCACATCTTGAAGGCTTTGCTACTTAGAAATTTCTTCCACCAGATAACCTAAATCATTACTTTGAAGTTCAAACTTCCACAGATCCCTAGGGCATGGACAGAATACAGCTAAGCTCTTTACTAATACATAACACCTGTGACCTTTGCTCCAGTTCCCAATAAGTTCCTCATTTACATCTGACACCTTGTCACCTGGACTTCACTGTCCATATCACTGTCAGCATTTTGGTCACAACATTTAACCAGTCTCTAAGAAGTTCTAAACTTTTACTCATTTTCGTGTCTACTTCTGAGCCTTCTGAATTCTTCCAACTTCTGCCCATTACCCAGGTTCCAAAGCTGTTTCCACATTTTCAGGTATCTTTATAGCAATGCCCCCTCTCCTTGGTATCAATTTTCTATGTTAAGCTATTCTTGCATTGCTATAAAGAAATACCAGAGACTGGGTAATTTATAAAGAAAGAGATTTAAGTGGCTCATGGTTTTCCAGCCTGTACAAGCATAGCACCAACATCTGCTTGGCCTCTGGGAAGGCCTCAGGGAGTTTTTACTCATCGAAGAAGGTTAAGTGGGAGATGGCATGTAACATGGCAAAAGCAAAAGCAAGAGAGAGAGAAAGTGGGGAAGGGAGAGGTGCCACACATTAGACCAACCAGGTCTTGTGAGAACTCATTCCCTATCACAAAGACAGCACCAAGACCCAAACACCTCCCCACCAGGCCCCACCTCCAACACTGGGGATTACAATTCAACATGAGATTTGAGCAGGGACAAATACCCAAATTACATCAGTCCGTTATAATCCTTTTATATTTCTGATGCATCTGTTGTAATGTCTCCACTTTTATTTCTGATTGGATTTATTATTTGAGTCTTCTCTTATTTCATAGTTAGTCTAGCTAGGGCTTTGTCAATTGTGTTTTGTTTCTCAAATAACCAACTCTTGGTTTGATTAACTTTTTCTATGTTTTGTATTCCCTATTTATTTTTATTCTGATCTTTAACGAAAATAAATTAATGGGAGTACATAAAACTAGAAAGATTCTATACAGCAAAGGAAACAATTAACAAAGGAAAAGACAACCTACAGACTGGGAAAATATATTTACAAACCACATATCTAATAAGTGGTTAATATCCAAAATTCATAAAAACTCTTACAACTTAACAGCAAGAAACCAAATAACCCAGTTTTTAAAATGGGCAGAGGACCTCAACAGATCTCTCTCCAAAGATGACATAAAAATGGCCAACAGATACATGAAAAGGTGCTCAATGTCACTAATCATCAGGAAAATGCAAATTAAAACCTATGAAATATCACATCACACCCCTAAAAATGTCTATTACAAAGAAGCAATAACAAGTATTGGTGTGGGTGTGGAGAAGAGAGAACCCTAATATACTCCTGGGGGTACGGTAGACTGGTACAGCCCCTATGGAAAACAATATAGAGATTCCTAAAGAAATTAAGAATATAACTACCATACGACCCAGCAATGCCTCTTCAAAGAGAAGAAAGTACCACCTCATAAAGATATCTCCCATGTTCATATCAACATTGTTCACATTAGCCAAGATATGGAAACAACATAAATGTCCATCAATGAAGAAGTGGATTAAAAAAACTGTGGCATACATATACAATAGGATATTATTCAGCCTTATAAAAGGAGATCCTGTCATTTGCCACAACATGGATAGGCCTGGAGGACATTATGCTAAGTGAAAAAAAGCCAGACATAGGAAGAAAAATATTGCATGACCTCACTTATATATGGAATATTAAAAAAAAAAAGAGCTCAAGTACACAGAGATAAACAATGAAACAATGGTTACCTCAGGCAGGGTGGGTAGGGGGAGAGGAAATGAGGGAATGTAGGTCAAAGGATACAAAACAGTAGATACATAGGATGGACAAGTCTAGAGACCTAATGTGCAATATGAGGATGAAAATTAATAAAATTGTATTGGAAATTTTTGTTAAATAAGTAAATTTTAGGCCGGGTATGGTGGCTCACATCTATAATCCCAGCACTTTGGGAGGCTGAGACAGGCGGATCACCTGAGGTCAGGAGTTTGAGACCAGCTTGACTAACATGGAGAAACCCCATCTCTACTAAAAGTACAAAATTAGCCAGGTGTGGTGGTGCATACCTGTAATCCCAGCTACTCAGGAGGCTGAGGCAGAAGAATCTCTTGAACCTGGGAGGCAGAGGTTGCAGTGAACCACGATCATGCCATTGCACCCCAGCCGGAGCAATAAGAGCGAAACTCCATCTCAAAAAAATAAAAAGTAGATTTTAGCTGTTCTTGTCACAAAAAAGTAACTATGTGAAGTCATTGATATGTTAATCTGCTTCATGACAGTAACCATTTTATTATCTATATGTATCCGAAAACATGTTGTAAACCTCAAATATACACAATAAAATTTTAAAATCAAAAAATAAAATATTTTTTAAAAGAATAAAGGAAAACATTTGAAATAGTCATTTAGGGAGGAAAATAAAACCACGGTAAGATGATTGGGCAGTGCTGGGTGAAATTCTGAATCGAGATTATCAACTTAAATGAGAGACTTGTTGGTACATTTGGATGCTTTTCTCCATAAATATTGTCGTTTGGGTACAGCCATGGAGTAGGTATGACTGAGTTTAATCATTAGGTCTTTGCCAAACAAAGGGAAAAGGGGGTGGAAAAAGTCTAAGGTATTTGGAAAATAATGGTTATGATGACAGGCCATGAAATTTAACTGTGAGGTGGGGGAGTGAGCATATGAGATTACAAAGGAAGTGAGTAATTTGGAGAGGGAGGAATGAAGGGCACCACAAAGTGGAAGACTAGCTGGTAAGTATGGTGGGGGTGCATAGAGGGGGTGGTTAGAGAGTAGAAGGCTTGAAATCAATTTTAGAGGTCATGTAGTCATTGGCACTGAAGAGGTCAACTGATACTATCATGGGAATAGGTAACTCAGGTAAGGTAAAAGAAATGATGGCTGAATATGACGCAGTTCAAAACCAAAGACAGCAAGAATATGGAAGTCAACAATGATAACAGAGTATGAGGTGGAAGAAAGAGAGTGGGCTAGTCACTGAAGTAATCAGTGTGTAAAGGAAATAACCAGGGTTTGGTGATGTCAGCAGAAGAAAACACTTGGATTTCCATGGGTGACTGAGGTGACTAGGGATGTCAGGCATGCTGGAATCTGTCCTGATAATCTCATGACAGAACGTGGGAAACCTATTCAAGCTGGATGATGTAGACCCTAGGGCTGCTGGTTTCTCCAGCATCTGGTGTTTTAAGATCAGCATCTGAATCCAAACTTTACCACGCTAATTGTGTGAGCTTGTGAAAGACTACTGAAAACCTACTTATTCTCATCTGTAAAATGAAGACAAATGTTCAATGAATTGCCTAGTTCACAATGAGCATTTGAAGTAATGAATGCAAAAACATTTCGCAAGCTTTAAAGTGCTATAGAAATGTTAGTTAAAATTAAAAATTTATGTCTTGCATTATCATTACTAGCCTTTAAGCCAGAGCCAGAAGAATTACCTACTCATCTCTTTATATGCCACAATACATACACCATATCCTGTGATTTAGAGATTACAAGGTTGAATAACACTGAACAAAAAAGCTTATAAAATGAATGCGTCTGTGACTAATGTCTCCAATGTTATTACCAACATTACTATCATTACTGTTAAGGATTAATGCTTTAAAAATTGTGAAAAAATATGCATCCTGTTTTTTTTTTTTTTTACCAAATCCATTGAAATGAAGAAGAAAAATTCTTCAAAGTTAAAGCCACACAAATATTTATACTCTTTGACCTAATAATCTCATCTCCCAGAACATTTTTATCATTTAATCAAGCACAACATATATTTACTCTTTTTTCTGTTCTTCAGAGAAAAGTGTAGACCATAAGTGCACATATAATTTTTAGAGGGAACACACACATGTAATTAGCCCAACTTCTAAAAATCTGATGTCAGAAAATATTCCCTAAAATGAAATATTCCTCTAAAATATTCCCAAAAATGAAAAGGCCTAGTATCTAAAGATGAGATATTCACACTATGTAATAGTGAAAAGGGGTGAAAAAATCTAATTGTTTGGTGAAGGGATAATGGAGTAAATATTGGCACATAAATTCAGTGGAACAATATGGAGCCATTAAAAAAAATGACAACTATGAAGAACCGCAAAACAAAATCCACCAACTTGAATGCCCTTGAGTTAAGCAGGTAGAACTATGAAAAGCAGCCTGGTGTAAGATCATACAAGATAGGGGAGGTTGGTCAAAGACAGAAAATGCAGAGTAGAGAGTGCTTGCAGGCCCCACATAAAGACATTCACATTTAAAAATAATAAAGGAACATAGTATTGAAAAACAAAACATGTTATGGGCCAAATTTTGCCCATAGGTCTTTAGTTTGTGACCCTTTCTGGAGACAGAGGAAAGTAGTCAATGGTGAGATACACATACTAGATATGGCAATATGATTATAATGTAAAGAGTGTATTGACATATGGACAAAAACTGGAAGTGTGTTAAAAATGAATGTTGGCCTTGGTAGAAATTTGGCCAAATGACTTTACCCCTTTAAGCGTCAGTGTCTTCATCTGTAAAATAGGGATTTAAAAAATTGCCTCCTTTGTAAAGCTGTTGTAAAGATTAAGTTTGATTATAAGGGCAAAGTGGGTAGAAAAGAGCCTGGCAAGTGGCAAATAAAATTTTCCCCGTCATTTTCCTCCTCCTATTATTTTGTTATTATTAACTATTTCTGGATTTTATATCCCACCATCCGGTTCCCCTTGTTCTACTAATTCCAACCACAACAGCTTTCTTGTTATTTTTTCAGTTTGTTTTAGCCTTAGGGCCCAAATTCTCTTGCCCCTAGTATTTGTCTTACTTCCTGAGAGCTCTTGCTCAAATGATACTTCCTCAGAAGGATTTTCCTGCCTGCCTCACTGCTTTTTCTCCACTGCACTTAGAACCATCTGATATCTTATTATGTGTGTGTATGTGTGTATATATATATATATATAGGTTTATATGAACACATGTGTTTATGTATGTGTATTTTACACACACACACACACGCACACAAAGGCAGGACTTTGCCTTGTTTACTGCTGTATTCACAGTTCCTTGAAGGGCACCTGGCACATAATAGACATTGAAGCATTATTTGTTGAATATTGTTAAATGTTTAGGGTGGAGACATTGTGTCTTATTTTTTCCCCTTTTTTTCTAAATCCTAAAATGACAATGTTATTTGTAAAATCAATGATTTAAAGGCACATTTTCTTGCAAGTGATCTTGATGTGTAACTCTTCATAATCTTTTGTAACTTTTTTGGCAGGTCAGCCATGCAGAAGCTGGGGGCAGAAGTATCTTGAAGAGGTCTATAATTACCTCAAGAGAGCAAGGCATCAGAATGCTAGTGAAGCAGAGATCCGGGGGGTGTTTGGAAAAAGTGGTGCCTCGAGCCAGCGACTGTTTTGAAGTGGACCAGCTCCTCTACTTTGAAGAGCAGTTGCTGATCACGATGGGAAAAAAACCTACTCTCCAGAACCATCTCTAGGCAACTGTCAAAAAGAAGCAGAAGTTCAAGTGGACAAATTTCTGTGAAAATGCATTTAACATACAAGCGGAACTCTGTTATGGGAAATGGATACAAAAGCAGAGCTCACATCTCGACTTTTAATTTCTTGTCAGAAGTCTTCTTTAGAGAGTAGTAAGCATAGCTGCCTATACTTGGAGTCATAAGTGTTACTTGGACTATACCCTGAGATAAGCTTACACATCAAGTTTGGCTCCCTGAAAAGCATTTCTCTCATGTGCACCCTCAATTCCAGCGAGATTGAGTCACCCTGACGATGACTGGGGGAGAAGCCATGTGCTCTTTATCATTTTCAGTTGGAGGACACAGCTCAGTGCCTGACTGCCTAGGGTCTTGTGGGCTGTGGGCAGCCTGCCAGTGAAGGTCACTGGACCCACCTACAACATGCTGAGCTGCAGCCCAGAAGCCAGACATGCCTGTCTTAGCTGACTTGTTTTTGGTCCACTTTTGCCCTCCTGTAACTAACAAGCAAGATACCTATTTCATACACACATAAGGACTTGGATTAAAAATCCAAAAAGCGATTCTCTTCCATGATTTATTTCAAACTAATCCATAGATAATTGAAGATTTGTATTCAAAATAAACATAGTTTTCACAGTTACAAAATAAATCACCTATTTTATCTTTTCCTTATGTAAAACTTTCTTATTAAATGTAACATATCCATCTTTTGATAATTATTACTTAGAGCTGGTAATATTTGGCTCATTTGGTGCCTGTTATGTGCCAGTACCGTGCTTAGTAGTTTAAGGGCCATCATTGGATCTTTTCACTAAACAAGAGAGAGAGAGGGAGAGTAAAAGATAGAGAAGAAGAGAAAGAGAGAGATGCTCAGGTTGGGTAATTTTCTTAGTCACTTGGCTGCAAGAAGCAGAGGTGGCATTTCAACCCAGGTCTGTGTCATTCCACCATCCATAATCTTAACACTGTCTATCAGAATTTTCAACCATAGAGCTACATTAGATTTTCTTGTGAAGCTTTTTAAACATAGACACATTTAAAAATACTGTTTATGAAAAAATTATTCTGATCCTTACTGAATGGCAAAAAGACTGTAATCAGGACTATTTTGATAGGTATCAACAATATTGCAATATAGGAGAGGCACTGGGCTCGACTCTGAAGTTTCTTTGCTGAAGCAAAGAAAACTAAAGATTAATAGCCAAAGGAGCAAGATTGGAGCTTGGTGGATGGAAAATTTCTAAGAGGAGTATTCAGTGGTTGGGGGTTGTCTTCATCTGTTTAGTGTTGCCATAAGAGAATACCAAAGACTCAGTAATTTATAAAGACAATAAGTTCATTTAGCTCACGTTTTTGTAGGCTAAGAAGTTCAAGGGCATGGCCCTGGCTTCTGGCAAAAGCAGTCATGCGCCATCACAACACGGCAGTGAGGGAGAAGTGGACAAGTACGAAGATGGGAAACCTGAGGGGTGTCCTGGCATTGTAACACCTGCTCTTCGGGGAAATAACCCATTCCCACAAGAAATAACACAGCCGAGACAACAGGAACTCACTCACTACTCCAGAACAGTACCAGGCTATTTATGAGGGTCCTCCCCTATAACCCAAACACTTTCCACTAGCCCCCCCTCCCAACATCACCACACGGGATCAAATTTCAACATAAGTTTTGGAGGGGTCAAATATTCAAACCATAGCAGGGAGAGTCCTGCTAAACTGAGGGAAGATTCCCGCTGAAAGCAGACCAGGGTGATTAGAGATTGAGGGCAGGTGATGAGGAATTTGATCAGATACTGAGGGTGATCAGCTATCAAATGTGGAGGATTCTCACTAAACTGACCTTACCAGAATTCTTGCTAAAAATGGATTTGGCAGGCTGAAGACAGACCCAAGAATGAGGCCTCATTAAAAAAAAAAAAAAAAAAAAAAAAAGAGGGCTCAAAAGAGCCTGTCTAAAGTTTGGTCAAGGAGATCATCTTTGTCAATGCCTAGACCCATCCCACTCCCTTCTCTGGAACGATAAGGGCCTGCAACATATCTATTGTTTCAAAACTATCGGGGTGAATTTGATGCCCAAAGTACTGTTACTCACTATTCTGCCTCCTGCTGATGACTGAGGAAACTAAGAGAGGTTCTTTATCTCACTGACCTGTTATCAGCGGTGCTGTGCTCCCTGCATGATGCACTCTTTTAGACCAGTGATTCTCACATTTGAGCATGCATTAGAATCACCTGGAGTGCTTGTTGAAGCGCAGATTGGTGGATTCCATCACCAGCATTTCTGATTCAAGAGGTCAGGGTGGAGCCTCAGAATGTGCATTTCTAACACGTTTCCAGGTGGTGTCAATGCCACTGGCACCACACAGAACCCACTGTTCAAGACCTTTCTTTCTGTTGTCTCTCTTCTCTCCCTTTTTTTGGAACAGTGGTTTGGCTGCTCTTAGTTGGGGCTTAATTCATCTCACATCTTAGAAGCAGGTATGAGGACTTCAAACAAGGGTCCAAAGACTTCAAATGCTTCACAGTGAATATAAACAAGTAGTGATTGGGGTGGAGTGATAGGGGAGTCAGTGTAAAAAACTTTAAAGAGCTTAATGGGCTTATTTTAAGGACAAAGGGGCATGGCCACTGTGCCCTAATGCTCTATCCTGTGGCTTCACTTCTATCTATGCCCAGCAACCAAAGGAACCACCCAGGTGAACCCACAATTTTTCTAGTGCTCAAGGGTTATGAACATCACTCTTCTGAGATCCCACAACTCCCTTACACTATGGAGAGGTATTGGGGGCTGCACAGATCTTCACTCTGCCTCTTCCCAAAGCTAACGATGCCCATTCTCACCCTCCCTCCCTGAATACTGGAGAATCATTCCTGGCTGGGAGGCTGGGGGGACAGGAGCATGTCTGTGCTCACACAGCTCCTGTGTCTGCAGCAGGAAAAGCAGACTTCGAATACTGGCTTCTCAGAATTTGGAACTTAAATGTGTTTTCCAAGTCAAAATCTAGGACTCGTGATTGTTGCCATGGTAGAACACTGAAAATCAGGTTTGCTCTGGGAAACCTAGGATGATGGGGGTGTGTGACCACACTGCTGCTAAGATCGGGCGTGCAAATTGCCATCACATTAACAGGGAAGAGACCTCACCCCAGAAAATAAACCCCAGAGCCCACATGCCCTTATGTGACCAACCAGATTGCAAATATGACTGGAAGAGCGGGGACCATAATATTGCCCAAGTTAATAAAAGTTGCTGAATCTTATTGTTGATGATCTGGCTAATTTTTGTATTTTTAGTAGAGATGGGATTTCACCATGTTGGCCAGGCTGGTCTCACACTCCTGATCTTGTGATCCGCCTGACTTGGCCTCCCAAAGTGCTGGGATTACAGGCGTGAGCCACTGCGCCTGGCCTTGTTGACGGTTTTTATAACATTAAAACAGAACAAAAACTTGTGTGCTGGGTCCAAAGAGGAAATAGCTAGGTTTTCAAATAGTCTCTTTCACAAACAGATTCACATTCCCATACCTTGCATTTCAGAACATAGTTCTTAGAAGACAGGTGCAGACTAAAAACAGCTTAATCGCCAGGGATTTGTGTTATTCACTCATCAGGTGTAAAAGAAAAAAGAGCCAGGAATAAATATCACTTTGAATCATAGCTCCATGCCTCTAAAGAGAAGCTCACTCAAGTTTACTTTCATTTTGTTCACTGGGGTGGAAGTGGGGAACAAGATTTAACATTACTTGAAGAAAATATCTTTTACTTATCACCATTGAGAAAATGCTTTCTTCTTCAGCTGTACTCAGTCTTAGTTTTGAGCAACTTCAGTGGGGGTATTAATAACTATCCAACTGCAAGATGGTGGGGGGGAAATGGGCTAAGGAGTTAAATTAGGAAGTTTTTTGTTATAAAACAGTCACGGGGATGAGCAAATAAAGGGACCCTGCCAGCTTGCTGCTTTGTAAAATATATATACATATATATTTCAAAAATGCCAACTGACCTTTCTGCTTTCTATTTATGCAGAGGAAATGCCACCAGCTATTTTGGGTGATGCAGAGATAAAGCACACAGAGGAGAGTGCTGAAAGTTAATTATTTAATGTCTTTGGGGCTGAAGCTGGAGCAAAGCTCTAGGTATAGTTTAAGAGTACAGTCATCACAGTGGGGTCAGGGTAAAGGAGGCTGACAAATTAAGCAGCAGCTCAACAGGGAGAAATACACCATATTCCTCTTTCAAGATGATGGGTTCACTACCTAATGTATCAGATGGGAATGAGGCCAGGCCACGAAGGAGATAAAGGAACAGAAACACGCAAATGAAGAAGGTGTGGGGTTGCGGGGAAGGAGAGAGGCACAGGAGGACATAGAGCAAAAAAAAAAAAATGTTTTAAAGTACTTCTGCCACACCTATGTAAGGAAAAAAATTGAACTTGATAGCAGATGGCTTGGATTCCAGGCCTATTATTACCATTTACTGTGTGATCTAAGGTAAGTAAGTGATTTCCTCTGAATCTGTTTCCTGTGTCTGAAGACTGCTATAAAGAATAAATAATACAATACATTGAAGCACATGAAATTGCCAGTGTGATTCAGTGTAATATGTAGAAGTGCTTTAAATGTCATAAAATGTTCCCAACTTTGAGGAAAAAAGAATCATTAAATGTACTGTCAAGCTGCCTCATCTTCCAGCATTGGAGATTCATCCCTGAAGACTTCCTTAGGTTTCTAAGATTCTACTATTACCATCCAAATGCACCCTGAAAGATAAATACTTTTAGCCATTTTCAGCTAGGACTTGACAAGACATTAGCTAAGAGCCAGCTAAGAGCTGACAGAACCATGAGGAAGACATCTCTGGAAGGGCAAGTCAGTGGACTCTCTAGACTAGCCTTGCTTTCTTTCAGTGCCTCAACCCACTTCACAGTTCATGAATCTGCAACGTCACCGTGTTCATCATCACCAGAAACCTCAGGATGCTCAAGTTTTCCCTAACTTCAGAACGAAGTTCAGAAATTTGGTTTAACAAATATACATTATAAAATAATATATTCACAAATATTCATTAGGAGTACCATAGTCATTAACATTTATACGGAATTGAAAACTTGATTCCAATAGAAATATTTTCTTTTTATTTCATTTATTTTTGAAACGGAGTCTCACTCTATCACCCAGGCTGGAGTGCAGTGGTGCAATCATGGCTCACTGCAACCTCTGCCTCCCAGATTTAAACGATTCTCCTGCCTCAGCCTCCAGAGTAGCTGGGATTACAGGTAAGTGCCACCACACCTGGCTAAATTTTTTTGTATTTTTAGTAGAGACAGGGTTTCACCATGTTGGCCAGGCTGGTCTTGAACTCCTGACCTCAGGTGATCCGCCTGCCTCAGCCTCCCAAAGTGCTGGGATTACAGGCGCAAGCTACTGCACCTGGCTCCAGTAGGAATATTTTCAAAGTTGATTTTTAGGTTTAGTTCAGGAGACAATCTTTCAACAGCTAGAAACATTCTTTTTTCTTCCCAAAATATTTTGGCTTTTTCCCACTTTGCTAGTTTGAATTTTGAGTCCCAATTTACCCCTCCTTATACCCCTGACTGCTGCCTCATAACTCTGTAGTTCTCAATATTTCCCCACTCCTTGACTCTGAGTTTAGCCATGGAACTTGTTTTGGCTGAGGAATATAATGAGGGGCTGGAAACATGTCGGTGCAGTGGGATATGTTCTCTTGCGTCTCCCTTATCACCATCCAGCCCATCTATCATAGGGAATGACAGAGATGGAGCAGAGCCACCTCAGCCAACCCACAGAGTAACACAAACTCACCTCAGCCACTGCAAAGCAAAGCAGAGCCACTCCAGATGATGTATAAACTCATGGACAAGAGAGGCCCATTTCTTGCTGTTTGCTATTCAGGATTTGTCGTTGGTTGTTATGTGGCATTATTATGTCAATAAACTAAACAACATGTCTTCCTTCTCCTACATCACTCTCTTTATTCCTTCTCCAACATATTTTTATCAAATCCTTGGGCCCTTTTTTGGCGCTGATTTTTAAAAATCTGGAGGAAGTTTATCTCCAACTAAATTACTCTGTGGCTTCTTAGAAAAAATATGGATACCCTTTTTCAAAATGCCCTAGAGGAGCCACAAACTCTGACTTTCCTGGCCTTCAGCATATTTCAAGGTAATGTGGAATGAAAGCATGGAGCCTACCTAAACCATCTCTTCTAATTCTATTCTTTGGATTTCCACTCAACATGTATTCAACTCCCATTCTGCACCAGGCCCATAATTTTGAATGATAAGAATTCACCAGAGACTTCTGCCAAGATGGCCGAGAGGGGGCAACTCTGAAGTGCAGCTCCCAGCGAGTGAGACGCAGAGGGCGAGCGGACTCCATGTTTCTAAGCGAGGTGCTGGGTTCATTTTGGTGGAACTGGTAGGACAGTGAAAATAGCCCAGGGAAGGCGAGCTGAAGCAGGGTGGGAGCAGCCCAGGGAGGGCAAACTGAGACAGGGTGGGGTGTGTCCCTACCCAGGAAGTACAGCTGGCCCAGAGGGCCAGGGACTTCACCCCATCAGCACTCCAATCCGGATCCTGTGCTTCCCTCATGCCTTCTGTAACCCACGGTCCACAAGAGCCCTGCCGGACTGAGGGGCACCACCAGATGTTGATGCAAATCTGAGCAATGGCTCCGGACTGCTGGGCGCCGCGAGTCGTCAGCAGGGGACCTGCGTGGAAGTTTGGACTAATGCCAGTGGGACGGAACTACCCGTCCCACAGAAAGAAGCAGACTTGAAAGCAGGGAAACAGGCCATGCAGTCTGGCAGGTCCCACACCCACAAAACCCAACAAACTGAAGCCTGAGCACTAGAGAGTTGTGCAGTGAATATACCAGTTTGACCCCGACTGAGAAGAACAAGCTCAGGGAGTGAAAGATGCCTGCCATTGGGAAGGCGGGGCTAATCTCACCTGCATAAACAAACTCCAGGGGGAAGACTACACAGCAGGCTGGCTGAATCCAAGGCAACACAGCAGTGCCTCTACAGGCCGAAAAAAAAAAGCCTCATACAGGAGATAGAGCTCCAACTTCAAAGGAAAGGTAATCCACTCAGAATCATCCCGAAATCACCAACTTCAAAGATCAAAGGAGATAAATCCACAAAGATGGGAAGAAACCAGTGAAAAAAGGGATGAAATCATCAAAGACCAGAATGCCTCTTCTCCTACCAGGGATCACAACTCCTCACCACCAAGGGAACAAAACAAGATAGAGAATGAGCTTGGTGAATTGACAGAAGCAGGCTTCAGAAGGTGGATAATAACAAACTTCTCTGAGTTAAAAGACCATATTCTAACTAACCCAATGCAAAGTAACCAAGAACCCTAAAAAAGGTTAGACGAAATGCTAACTAGAAAAACCAGCTTAGAGAAGAACATAAACGGCTTGATGGAGCTGAAAAACACAGCAGAAGAACATCATGAGGTTTACAAAAGATTCAACAGCTAAATAGATCAAGCAGAAGAAAGGATATCAGAGAATGAAGATCAAGTAAATGAAATAAAATGAGAAGGCAAGATTAAAGAAAAAAGAATGAAAAGAAATGAACAAAGCCTCCGAGAAATATGGGATTATGTGAAAAGACCTATTCTGCATTTGATCAGCATACCTGAATGTGACGGGGAGAATGAATCCAAGCTGTAATACATTCTTAAGGATATTATCCAGGAGAACTTCCTCAATCTAACAAGGCAGGCCAACATTCAAATCCAGGAAATACAGAAACACCACAAAGATACTCAAAAGAAGAGCAACCCCAAGGCACATAATCGTCAGATTCACCAGGGTTGAAACGAAGGAAAAAATCCTAAGGGCAGCCAGAGAGAAAGGTTGAGTCATCCACAAAGGAACGACCATCAGACTCATAGCAAATCTTTCAGCAGAAACCCTACAAGCTAGTAGGGAGTGGGGGCCAATATTCAACATCCTTAAAGAAAAGAACTTTCAACCCAGAATTTCATATCCAACCAAACTAAGCTTCATAAGTGAAGGAGAAATAAAATCCTTTACAGACAAGCAATTGCTAAGAGATTTCATTGACACCAGACCTGCCTTACAAGAGCTCCTGAAGGAGGCACTAAACATGGAAAGGAACAAGTACCAGCCACCGCAGAAACATACCAAATGGTAAAGACCAAAAACGCAATGAAGAAACAGCGTCAACTAACGGGCAAAACAACCAGCCAGTAACAAAATGGCAGGATCAAATTCACACATAACAGTATTAATGTTGAATGTAAATGGCCTAAATGCCCGATCAAAAGACACAGACTTGCAAACTGGGTAAAAAGTCAAGACCCATCGGTGTGCTGTATTCAGGAAACCCATCTCACATGCAAGGACACACATAGGCTCAAAATAAAGGGATGGAGGAAGATTTACCAAGCAAATGGAGAGCAAAAAAAGCAGGGATTGCAATCCTAGTCTCTCATAAAACAGACTTTAAAACAACAAAGATCAAAAGAGAAAAAGAAGGGCATTACATAATGGTAAAAGGATCAATCAGCAAGAAGAGCTGACTATCCTAAATATATATGCACCCAATGCAGGAGCACTCAGATACATAAAGCACGTTCTTAACAACCTACAAAGAGACTTAGACTTCCACACTATGATAGTGGGAAACTTTAACACTCCACTGTCAATACTGGACAGATCAATGAGACAGAAAGTCAACAAGGACATCCAGGACTTGAATGCAGATCTGGACCAAGCAGGCCTAATAGACATTTACAGAACACTCCACCCCAAATCCACAGAATATGCATTCTTCTCAGCACCACATCACACTTACTCTAAAATTGACCACATAAGTGGAAGTAAATCACTCCTCAGCAAATGCAAAAGAATGGAAGTCATAACAAATAGTCTCTCAAACCACAGCGTAATCAAATTAGGACTCAGGATTAAGAAAATCGTTCAAAACTGCACAACCACATAGAAACTGAACAACTTGCTCCTGAATGAGGAATGGATAAACAATGAAATCAAGGCAGATATAAAAATGTTCTTTGAAACCAACGAGAACGAAACCACAATGTACCAGAATCTGTGGGACACATTTAAGCAGTGTCTACAGTGAAATTTATAGCAATAAATGTCCACACGAGAAACAAGGAAAGATCTAAAATCGACACCCTATCATCCAAATTGAAAGAGCCAGAGTAGCAAGATCAAAAAACCTCAAAAACAAGCAGAAGACAAGAAATAACAAAGATCAGAGCAGAACTGAAGGAGATAGAGACACAAAAAACCCTTCAAAAAAAATCAATAAATCCAAGAGCTGGTTTTTTGAAAAGATGAACAAAATAGACCACTAGCCAGACTAATAAAAAGAGAGAGAGAGAGAGAAGAATCAAATAGATGCAATAAAAAACGATAAAGGGGAGATCACCACTGATTCCTCGGAAATACAAACTACCATCACAGATTACTACAAACAGCTCTATGCACCTAAACCAGTAGACCTGGAAGAAATGGATGAATTTCCGGACACACGCACCCTCCCAAGCCTAAACCAGGAAGAAGCTGAAACCTTGAATAGACCAATAACAAGGTCTAAAGTTGAGGCAGCAATTAATAGCCTACCAACCCAAAAAAGTCCAGGTTCAGACAGGGTCACGGCCAAATTCTACCAGACATACAAAGAGGAGCGGGTACCATTCCTTCTGAAACTATTCCAAACAATACAAAAAGAGGGGAATCCTCCCCTAATTCTTTCCATGAGACCAACATCATCTTGATATCAAAACCTGGCAGAGACACAACTGAAAAAGAAAACTACAGACCAATATCTATGATGAACACTGATGCAAAAATCTTCAATAAAATAATGACAAACTAAATCCAACATCAAAAAGCTTATCCATCACGACCAAGTAGGCTTCATCCTGGGGATGCAAGGCTGGTTCAACATATGCAAATCTATAAACATAATCCACCACATAAACAGAACCAAAGACAAAAAACACATAATTATCTCAATAGATGCAGAGAAGGCCTTTGACAAATTTCCACAGCGCTTTATGCTAAAAACCCTCAATATACGAGGTATCAATGGAACATATCTCAAAATAATAAAAGCTATTTACAAGAAACCCACAGCCAATATCATACTGAATGGGAAAAACTAGCAGGATTCCCTTTAAAACTGGCACTAGACAAGGATGCCCTCTCACCACTCCTATTAAATATAGTACTGGAAGTCCTAGCCAGAGCAAGTAGGCAAGAAAAAGAAATAAATGATATTCAATCAGGAAAAGAAGAAGTCAAATTGTCCCTATTTGCAGATGACAAGATTGTATATTCAGAAGACCCCATCATCTCAGCCCAAAACTTCCTTAAGCGGATAAACAATTTTAGCAAAGTCTCAGGATACAAAATCAATGTGCAGAAATCACAAGCATTCCTATACAACAACAACAGACAAACAGAGAGCCAAATCATGAGTGAACTCCCATTCACAATTGCTACAAAGAAAATAAAATATCTAGGAATACAACTAACAAGGGATGTGAAGGACCTCTTCAAGGAGAACTACAAACTATTGCTAAAGGAAATAAGAGAGGACACAGATGGAAAAACAGTCCATGCTCATGGTTAGGAAGAATCAATATTGTGAAAATGGCCATACTGCCCAAAGTAATTTATAGATTCAATGCTATCCCCCATCAAGCTACCATTGACCTTCTTCACAGAACTGGAAAAAACCACCTTAAATTTCACGTGGAACCAAAAGAGAGCCCGCATAGCCAAGACAATCCGAAGCCAAAAGAACAAAGCTGGAGGCATCACACTACCTGACTTCAAACTATAGTATGAGGCTACAGTAATCAAAACACCATGGTACTGCTACCAAAACAGAGATATAGACCAATGGAACAGAACAGAGGCCTCAGAAGTAACGCCACGCATCTACAACCATCTGATCTTTGACAAAACCTGACAAAAACAAGCAATGAGGAAAGGATTCCCCTGTTTAATAAATGGTGTTGGGAAAACCGACTAGCCATATGCAGGAAGCTGAAACTGGTCCCCTTCCTTATACCTTATACAAAAATTAACTCCAGATGGATTAACGATTTAAACATAAGAGCTAACACCATAAAAACCCTAAAAGAAAACCTAGTCAACACCATTCAGGACATAGGCATAGGCAAGGACTTCATGAAATCACCAAAAGCAATGGCAACAAAAGCCAAAATAGACAAATGGTATCTAATTAAACTTAAGAACTTCTGCACAGCAAAAGAAACAATCTTTAGAGTGAACCAGCAACCAACAGAATGGGAAAAAATTTTTGCAGTCTACCCATCAGGCAAAGGGCTAATAACCAGAATCTACAAAGAACTAAAGCAGATTTACAAGAATAAAATAAACCCATTCAAAAGTGGGCAAAGGAGATGAACAGACACTTTTCAGAAGACATATATAAGTCCAAGAAACATATATGAAAAAATGCTCATCATCAGTGGTCATTAGAGAAATGCAAATCAAAACCGCAATGAGATACCATCTCATACCAGTTAGAATGGCGATCATTAAACAAATCAGGAGACAACAGTTGCTGGAGAGGATGTGGAAAAATAGGAGCGCTTTTACACTGTTGGTGGGAGTGTAAATTAGTTCAACCATTATGGAAGACAGTGTGGCGATTCCTCAAGGACCTAGAAATAGAAATTCCATTTGACCCAGCAATCCCATTACTGGGTATATACCCAAAGGATTATAAATCATTCTATTATAACGACACATGCACATGTATGTTCGTTTTGGTGCTATTTACAATAGCAAAGACCTGAAACCAACCCAAATGCCCACCAATGATAGACTGGACAAAGAAAATGTGGCACATATACATCATTGAAGACTATGCAGCCATAAAAAACGATGAGTTCGTGTCCTTTGTAGAGACATGGATGAATCTAGAAACCACCATTCTCAGCAAACTGACACAGGAACAGAAAACCAAACACTGCATATTTTCACTCATAGGCAGGTGATCAACAATTAGAACACTTGGGTACAGGGAAGGGAACAACACTCACTGGGGTAGGCTGAGGGGAGGGGAAGGGACAGGGCAGTGGGGCACGGGAGGTTGGGGAGAGATAACACCAGGAGAAATGCCTGATGTAGACAATGGGGTGATGGAGACAGCAAACCACTATGGCGTGTATGTACCTATGCAACAGTCCTGCAGTATGCAGGATGTGCACATATACCCCAGAGCCTAAAGCACAATAAAAATAAAAAAATAAAAAGAATTCACCAGGCAAACAAAGGGGAGGGAAACATCCTGCAGGCATGAGGAACACCAAGATGGAAGACACAGCCCTATACTTTCTGGGAATCTTAAATCCTTTGGTGCTGGTGGAACATAAAATATGAGAGTGATAATGTCAGGTTTAGAAAGAAGGGGATGGTAGCCAGCCTCGAACATGACTTCCAATGATCCCCACTTCTGGTATTCATATCCTGTGTAGATCCTTCCCACACTGCCTCAGGGGCAGCCTGTGTGACCAACAGAATGATATAGAAGTGATGGTGTGTGACTTCTGAGACTAAGTCATAAAGACGTGGATTTCATCTGTATCACCCACACTGGAGGAAGCCAGCCACTATGTTATAAGGACATTCAGGCAACCCTAAGGAGAGATCTATGAGATAAAAAATTGGGGAATTTTGCCAACAGCCAGCATCACCTTGCCAGCTGTGTCAGTGAGCTATGGGAAGCATATTCTCCAGCCCTAGTCAAGCCTTCATTTGATTACAGATCTGGCTGACATCTGGACTAAAACCTAGTGAGAAACCCGAGCTAGAACCACCCACTTTTAATTCTTGACCTACAGACACTAAAATAATGAATGTTTCTTGTGATGGTGTTAATATATTTTACAATATATTTCAGCAATACATCACCAATACAGAAGGCAAAGCTCGGATATATGCTGTCACATTTGCTCTGCTGTGTCCTGTAATTAGAGGCAGCCACTGCAAAGTTATTGATGAACGGGATCTTTAGCAGTATCATGGCACTGGGTGGAGAGCAGATTTGAAGAGAGAGACTGGAGGCAGGACAGAAAGGCAGGTTTGTCCAGGTGAGAAAAGATGAAGGCCTGACTTACATCTGATGACGTCAAGACCTCCTGAGGGGACATAAGAGAGAGAACTGAGGACTGACTAGTTGGGTCGAGGGGTGATGGAGTGGTCTGTGAGGACTAGCAGTTTTACAGCATGCGTGATTGGGCAGGAGATAGGTCATTCACAGAGCTATGGATACAGAGATACAGATTGAGAGGTGGGAAAAATACTGAGTTCACTCCTGGGTGTTTTGAGTTTGGGGAGCTTATGGGGTATTCATTTAAAGAAGTCTAGGTGGCCGGGCACAGTGGCTCATGCCTGTAATCCCAGCACTTTGGGAGGCCATGGTGGGCAGATCATGAGGTCAGGAGTTTCCAACAAGGTGAAACCCCATCTCTACTAAAATAGAAAAATTAGCCGGAGGTGGCGGCAGGTGCCTGTAATCCCAGCTACTCAGGAGACTGAGGCAGGAAAATTGTTTAAACCTGGAAGGTGGAGTTTGCAGTAAGCTGAGATTGCACCACTGCACTCCAGCCTGGGCAGCAGAGTGAGACTCTGTCTCCAAAAAAAAGTCTAGGCATGGAGCTTCAGGTGTCTGAAAAATTCTGCCCTTATAGTGTGAATGGATCTACTTAATGAACTCCGGATAACAGAGCAGTGGATAGCTTTGATGCTATACCTGCAAATAGCCAGTGTTACCTTCTAGAAAACGTACGTCCTTTAAGGCTCCTGAATAGGATTTTAGATTATGTGGAAGTTTAAAAATAAGCAACAGCATCTAGTACTTTCAGGAAGTCATTGGGGAAAATGACAGCCTCTAGCTGATAGCTCTCTGCTGGTGGCATCTCCTCCCCATTCCCACCATGGTATATTCTTCTAAACTAGTAGTTCTCAACCTTGGCTCTGCATCTGGAAAATTTTATGAGGATTAAGTGGAATAGTTTAAAAATAACTGTCAGATGGCAGATGTTTGCTGTCGTTTTCTTCCTGCCTAAAAAGTGAGACTACACCCTACCTCTCTCTCCCTCTCCTGAACCAAAAGGGATTCTCTCATTGGAAGAGTTTTGTAAAATGCAAAACTTTATTCAAATATATGTACCTCTAAAATATAACTCTTTTAAGAAATAGCCACAATACTATCGCATCTCAATGATCCATAATTCCTGTATATAAAATACCCAATAGGATTCTAATGTCCCTCACTATGTGAATTTTTGTTTGTTCAGATTAGAATAAAGCCCAGTTTCTTCAATAGATATGTCTCCTCAATTTCTTTTAATGTATAGATTCTACCACCATGTTTATTTTTCCCTTCTAATTCGTTTATTAATGAAACCAGGTCATTTTTCTTGTAAACTTTCCTTAAGTCTAGGATTTACTGATTGCATCCTCAGGTATGTTTTAAAAATAAACTTTTTAAAAAGTTTTTCATTTGCAGGCCAGGTGAGGTGGCTCATGCCTGCAACCCTAACATTTTAGGAAGCTCAGGTGGGAGGATAGCTTGAGGTCAAGAGATGGAGACCAGCTTAGGCAATATACTGAGACCTCATCTATCTATTTATCTATATATATATTTTTTTTAATTTTTTACATTTACAGGAAAATTGTGGAGACAGTACCAAGAGTTCCCATTACTCCACCTAATTTACCCTATAATTAACATCTTACATTATTATGGTACATTTACAATAACGAACCAATTTTGATACATTATCATTAGACAATAATGAACCAATTTTGATACATTAACAATCAAGTCTACACTTGATTCAGATTTCTTGAATCCACTTATTAATCATGTCATGTGTCCTTAGGCTTGTCCTTGTTGTGAGAGTTTCTCAGAATTTCATTGTATTTCATGATTGCTACTGACTGAATATTTTAATTCTCCCAAATTCATATGTTAAAATCTTAACTCCCAATTTGTTGCTATTTGGAAGTAGGGCCTTTGGGAGGTGATTTAGATCATGAGGGCAGGGGCCTCATCAATGAGATTAGTGACTTTATAAAGAGGTGTGTACATGTCTACAAATATTTCCCTATGTAAACATATGTAGCTATATTAAGCTAAACATAAGTTAATACTGATGTCTCCAACTCGAATCCACTATTACATGGCTCATTCTAGTTTCTTCCTGATATTTTAAAAAGGGGTATCTTTATATTTGTTATAACTGGTATAGGTTGAGATTCAAGTTCAATTTTGTGCAAGAAAAATTAATAGAAGGTGATGTATTCTTCCATTATGAAGTGCACAGTAATTGCTTGGTTGCCTTTTAATGATTTTAGCAACCATTGATGATCATTCTCTAGGATCCATTAATTCTTTAAAGATTTTTAAAAATGTAAAATTTTGATTGGCTCCTTATTTGATTAGCTAGAATACTTACAACAAAAGTTTCCTCTCATCAGCTATTTAGTAGCCCTGAGGAAGAGCTCATATACAAAAGGCAGGATAGGCCGGGTGCGGTGGTTCATGCCTGTAATCCCAGCACTTTGGAAGGCCAGGGCAGATGGATCACTTGAGGTCAGGAGTTCAAGACCAGCCTGGTCAACGTGGCAAAACCCTGTCTCTACTAAAAATACAAAAATTAGCCGGGCGTGGTGGCAGGTGCCTGTAATCCCAGCTACTCAGGGAGGCTGAGGCATAAGAATTGTTTCAACCTGGGAGGCAGAGGTTGTAGTGAGCCAAGATTATGCCACTGCACTCTAGCCTGGATGACAGAGCAAGACTCCATCTCAAAAAATAAAAATAAATAAATTGAATTAAATTAAAAAGGCAGGATAAGTGCTTAATTGTTTCCCTGATTATTTTTAAAACGAACTGGTTCCTTAGCATCCTCCCAGACTGAGCACAGGGCTAATTTTGGTTCCACATACCATTATGAACTTAGAGCAGCTTTTTAGGTACATGGCTCAGCCGTGTACCTGCAGCCTTGAGTCCTGGGCATTCTGCCTCAGGATAGTGAAATGAGGGATGGTTGGTGAGGGTGGGGAGGTAGGGCAGAGGCAGAGAGGGATTTGAAAGGGATGGCAAGGTTGGGGCTCTTATGGGCTTTCATATTCCTTCATCCAGAAAAAGCTCTGGTTTCCAAAGCATTAATTCCTGTATAGCTGTTGCTTTGATTTTTATAGATTTCCATGTTGCCTTACAAATAGCTGAGTCCATCTTTAAAAGTCTCCTCAAGCAACCAGGAAAGAAAGAACAACCTGAAGATCTGGAAAGGGCATGTTTAACCCTAAATCCTTAACAGTAGCTAATCTAGGAGAGAAGGTCACCTTTGAAATGCTGAGGAAAGGGGTAGAGCACCTCTTCTCCACCTTGGCTGTTACCTGAAACACCTTTGAAAAACCATGTATGTCCCTATAGTACCTCCACAGATTCTGATTCGGTTGGTCTGGTTGGAATTCTTAAAATGGCAGTTGCTATAACCTTTTAGAGCAAGGTGACTCTAAGTGGGGGGTTGGGGGGGAGGCATTTCCAAGTCTCCAGCATGATAGGCTAACAAGGACTGTGTTACACCTACAGCTTTATCACCTTGATCTGGCTGTCTCATGTGAGTAGTTGACATCTCTGCCCTGGAACTCAGAAAACTAAGCTACGAATAATGATGCCCAACAGGTGTCATCCCTGCTTGAAACACTGGGGCCTTGATGAGTGTGGCTCAGTTCCAACCCTTGGGTCTTTAACATGAGACATAGCACTGTGCCCCAACCCTCGACTCCAAGAATGGCTACATTTACTTTCTGCCTGGCACTGTTCTAATTGCTTTACATATCTCAACATCCCCAATAGGTTGGTATCATCTTCACTTAACAGATGAGCTACTGGGATCTGAGAGAGTTAAGGACTTGTTAAGGTCAAAAGCCTATTTCTGGGTAGGTCCGGACTCTTCCACCACATGCTGTCACTTACAGGCTGTGATTTTATGCCCAGCCCCTCTCAAAGAGCTGCCTCCTGCTTTCTATTGCACAATCAATACTGACACCTGGTGTAGGGGCGCAGTGCTGGGTGGGGAAGGCCTGGCCTGAAGTGAGGGATCCTGCATCTCAGCATCAGGCCCTGAGTAGGTCACTGAACTTGTGGTAGGGTAACCCACCCTCCTTCACAGCTCAGAGGTCTGAGGGTGTTTGAGGGAAAGACTAGAACGCCTAGGAGGCTTCTTCTACCTCTCACCCCTCCTCACTCCCAGTCCCGTGCCACAGGGTTTCACCCACAGCTCCTTCCGCTCCACACTTCCCCTGAAAATCTCCCCACTGCCCTGTGAGATTTCCATGTGCCACTTCCTGTGCGTCAGACCCCCAGGATCAGGTGCCCATTCTCTATGGCCACCCCAATTCTTGACTAGAACTACATTTATCACTGCCCACCCTTCTCCCTCTCTTCCCCCTCTCAGCAAATGACACCACATCCAGGAAACTCTTAACCACCACTGGCCCAGCGCTCCCTCTTCCCCCTTCACGCAGTCACCAAGTCCCCTCAGTTTCACCACTCGAGATACTTGTTAGACCATGGCGCCGCTCCATCCCCCATTTCCCTAGGATAGGCCTCGGTGTATGAGGCCAGCCCTGCCTCATTTCCCCCTAACCCGAACCCAGGCCTTGTGCTTTGTGTACCACCAGACCCAACCAAAGCTCGTTACCTGATTTGCTCTTTTGGCTCCCAGGAGACGTTTAGGTACCCGCCATGGTCCAGGTTTAGGGTGCGGCCACACCTTCAGTCCCCTCAGTTTCAGCTCTTCCTCACCTCCTAGGACACTCCAGTTGACTCCAGATTGTGACGCAGGCGTGTACGTACCAGCCTCGCTCCAGGTTCCCGGCGCTACCGCACCTTCAGCCCTCCCCCGCCACAGGCCCAACGCAGAGGCTAAGGTTCCTAGGCCCTGGACTTCAGTCGGGTCTGCAAGCCCTGCTCTGATAGGCTGCCTCCCGCACCGGTCGCGGTGCCCCGACCTAGGGCGCTTAGGTCCCTCCCCTTAGCCCTGCAGGGATTGGGCCTTGTGGCATCGCCCACGCTCGGATTCGTCCTGGTCCGAGGTGAGACCGGACCTTGTGCCCACGTGGGCCTTAGGGACTGCGGAGGAGAAGTGTTGGGCCATGGCCCGGGCTCGCAGGCTGGAGCTGGCCCACGCTCTGGCTCTGGGGCCGGACTGGAGGCATGCCTGTTATGCGCTCCTGCACGCGCCGGATCCTGGGATTCTCTTCGGTCGCCTCCCTCTGCGCTATGCCATACTGGTGAGGAGGGGGCGCGCCCGGACCTTTCCAGTTTGGCCCTACATCCTCCCTGCGGCGCTACTCTTGGGCGCCCCTGCCAATCCCAGCTTCCTCCTCTTGCAGATGCAGATGCGCTTCGATGGGCGCTTGGGCTTCCCTGGGGGATTCATGGACTCGCAAGACAACAGCCTAGAGGATGGGCTGAACCGTGGTCTGCTGGAACAGCTGGGTGAGGCAGCGGCCGCCTTCCGCGTGGAGCGCCCTGACTACCGCAGCTCCCACGCCGGGTCAGGGCCACGTGTTGTAGCCCACTTCTATGCCAAGTCTCTGACACTCGAGCAGCTGTTGGCTGTGGAGGCCAGTGCAACACGCGCCAAGGACCACGGGCTGGAGGTGGGGGCCTGTCTGGGACCCTGCCCCGTATCCTATTCCTTTCCCTTCCATTCCTTCCTTTGCCTCAGAAACTCTTTTTGGATTGAGGTCCAGAACTTGCCCTCTTCCCTTTTTTTTTTTTTTTTTTGGTGGAGTTGGGATCTTGGTCTTCTCTTATCGAATGGTACTGCCAACCTAGGCTTCCTGGGAAGATTTCCACCCATCTCACCCTTTAGTGGGCTCTGGAGAGATTTTTCTAGAATACACATATCCAAATCTCTCTGCTGCTCTCTACTGATAATGTGAAAATGGCCAGGCATCCACCCTAGTCCCTTATTGTTGGGCCTCTGTTTTTCTTAGGAAGAAGATAATGGCCCTAATACTTAAGGCCAGGGTAGTATGGACACAGATTGTATATAGAGGTGGTTCTTAAATTTTGTCAAGTATTAGAATCAGCTGTGAGGCTTATAAAAACAACAATGACTAGATTCTACTCCCAGAATGCTGGTTGGGGGTGAGAAAACACCAGCTTCCACCACTCGCAAGTCCTGGGGGCAGGGGTTCAGAAATCTGAGAATTTGCTTTTTTCAGAAGTTCCCAAGTGATGCTGATGAAGCTGGTCTAGGTTTCTCATTTTGAGAACCATTGTTGCAGGGCTAAAGATGAATTCTGGCATTAGTTAGGAGCCACTAGAGGTTTAGGGGACAGATGTCATAAAGATTAACATTGATGGAGCTGGATAGTATGTCTTGGGTCATTTGTCTGCAGAGGGTTAGCCCACTGGGCCTCCTTTAGATAGAAGCCTTGGCTTGTTTCTCTTGGAGTATTAAGGGGTGAGGCATCTGCTCTAGAAAGATCTGCTAAAGAGAGGATGGAAGTAGTGACATGAGCTACCTGGAGTCCCAGTGTCTTGTCTCCTTACTTTTACAGGTGCTGGGCCTGGTGAGAGTGCCCCTGTATACCCTGTGTGATGGTGTGGGAGGCCTGCCTATCTTTCTGGAGAACTGCTTTATTGGTGCTGCCCGGGAGCAGTTACTGGATACCCTCCAGGACTTGGGAGTGGTGGAAGCTGGTGCTTTCTCAGGCCTTCAGATCCCAGCTCGTCAAAGGCAACCCTCTGTGGACCCAGGGAACCTAAGATGAGGACTTTGGTACTAGGAAGAGAATGTTTTCTCTTCTGGACCTAAAGATGATACCAGATTAAAAGAAGAAGTGTGTACCATATGTTCTGAGCAGAGGACCCTCCAATTCATGGCATCAGGGGCAAAAATCCACAGCTCATCCTAGCGGTCCCAGCAGTTTCTTAGAGCCTACCTCTTCCCTGTACGTTTGCATACAGCCTAGTAACTCCCAGGCATGCATATGCACAACGTGACCACACACAGCCTGAAATATTTCACCTATCAAGTCCAGTTTAACCAGGAATTGGCATTTGTTACCATACCCTGTCTCTTGCTTTGCTGAGAGCTTCTACAGAAAGGGCAGGTCCTTCCCACAGTCCTCCATGACTGCTCTTTAGAGTCTAGCCCAACCCATGTTTGTTGGCGAAGAATAGAGAAGCAGAGAATCATCTTTGCTTTCCTGAAAGTATCCATGCCCTTGCCAGAGGGTTCGCCAAAGCAATTGGCTCCTGAAAAGTGGGAGAGGGTCTTAATCAATCTCCAACACTTTTCTTCTCATGAAACTGAGAAGGGGTAAGGAAGGTAGCGAGGTCCCCTTGGACTGAGCATGGATGTGAGACCTGTGAGTACTGGTGTCTCTCCTTCAGAGCTTTCATTTTTGGTTTGCTTTAGACTCTGGGACTATCGGAAGAGAACTGACCCACAGCTGTCTAGTCCTGCCCTGCCAAAAAAAAGAGCCTCCCATTAAAGAGGGCTTAGAGCTGGGCCTTGAGGCTCTTTACTTCTTTCAACATACATCTAATATGTACCTACTAAATGCCAGGTACTATAAAAGGTCTTGCTCTCCAAGACTCCAGGACAGGGGTAGGCAAACATTTTCTTAAAAGCCAAATAGCAAATATTTTAAGCTTTGTAAACTACAGAGTTTTAAAATATATATATTTTCTAACATTGATGAATAAAAATTGCCTATACTTATTTTATACAAAATGAAGCTTTGAAATATGTATAAGTTGTGGTGTGGCTAAATTGAGCTAATTAACATATGCATTACCTCACACATTTATCATTTTTCATGGTAAGAACACAAAATTTACTCTTAGCAATTTTCACAAATATGATGCAGTTATTTACCATAGTCACCATTCATGCAGTATATCGTTTGAACTTATCTCTCCTAACTGAAGTTTTGTATTCTTTGATCAGTATCTTCTCAATTACTGTTCCCTACTCCCAATCCTGGTAGCCATAATTTTGCTCTCTGTTTCTATGTGTTTAGCTTTTTTAGATGTCATATGTAAGTGAGATCATGTGATATTTGCACCTGGCTGATTTCATGTAACACAATGCCATCTCGGTTAATCCATATTGTCACAAATGACAGGATTTCCTTCTATTTTAAGGCCTAATAGTATTCCATTGTGTATATGTACCACATTTTCTTTATTCATTTATCTGTTGATGGACACTTAGGTTGCTTCCACATCTTGGCTATTGTGAATAATGTCACAATGAACATGGGAGTGCAGGTATCTCTCCAGATCCTAGTTTCAATTCCTTTGGATAAATACTCTGTAATGGAATTGCTGGACCATATGGTAGTTCTTCAGTTTTAAGTACCTCATGCTGTTTTCCATGGTGACCATACTAATGTACATTTTCACCAATATTGTGTTAAGCATTCCCTTTTCTTCATATTTTCTCTCTTACCTTTCATCTTTTTAATCATAACCATTCTAACAGGTATGAGGTGATATTCTATAGTGGTTTTGATTTGCATTTCCCTAATAATTAGTGATGTTGAGCATTTTTTTCTATACCTGTTGGTCTTTCTTTGAGAAGAAAGACCTTTGGTTAAATTTGGTTAAATTTATTCCTAAGTATTTTATAATCTTTTGGTAGCTATTGTAAATGGGATTGTTCTCTCAATTTCTTTTTTGGATAGTTTGTTTTTAGTGTACAGAAATGCTACTGATTTTTGTATATTGACTTTGTTTCCTGCAACTTTACTGAATTTGTTTTTTAGTTCTAACAGTTTTTTGCTAGTCTTTAGGGTTTTCTATATATAATATCATGTCTGCAAACAGGGACAATTTAACTTCTTAACCAATCTGAATGCCTTTTATTTCTTTCTCTTGACTAATTGCTCTGGGTAGGACTTCCAATACTGTGTTGCATCCTTGTCTTATTTGTGATCTTAGAGGAAAAGCTTTCAAGTTTTTACCATTGAGTATGATGTCAGCTGTGTGTGGGTCACACATGGCCTTTATTATGCTGAGGTAAATTTCTTCTATGCCTAATATGTTGAGAGTTTTTATCATTAAAGGATGTTAAATTTTATCAAATGTACCTGTTGGGATGATTACATGTTTCTTGTCCATTCTGTTACTATGATGAATCACATTGATTTGCACAGGTTGACAAGGTCTATCCTTGCACCCCAGGAATAAATCCCATTTGATCATGGTGAATGATCATTTTCGTGTGCTGTTAAATTCAGTTTGCTGGTATTTTATTGAGATTTTTGCATCTATGTTCACCAGGCATATTGACCTATAGTTTCCTTTTCCGGTAGTGTCTTTGGCTTTAGCATCAGGGTAATGCTGTTCTCATAAAATGAATTTGGAAGTATTTATTCTTCTTTAGTTTTTTGAAGAATTTGAGAAGAATTGTTCTTTAAATTTTTGGTAGAATTCAGCAATGAAACCATCCGGTCGTGGGCTTTTTTTTTGATGGGAAAACTTTTTATTCATTCATCTACTTATTTGTTATTGGTCTGATTAGATTTTCTTTTTCTTCATGATTCAGTATTAGTAAAATTGTGTCTAAGAATTCATCTGTTTCTTCTAGGTTATCCAATTTGTTCGCATATACTTGTTTATAGCAGCCTCTGGTGGTCCTTTGCATTTGTGTAGTATCAGTTGTGATGTTTCCTCTTTGATTTCTTATTTTATTTGAAGCATCTCTTTTCTTAGTCTAGATAAAGGTTTGTCAATTTTATTTTTTCAAAAAGCCAACTTCTTAGCACCTGTTGTTTTTCTAGTGTCTATTTCATTCATTTCTACTCTGATCTTCATTATTTTCTTTTTCTAACTTTATGCTTAGTTTTATCTTTTTCTAGTTCCTTCAGGAGTATTCTTAGGTTATTTATATAGATCATTTTTCTTTTCGATTTTGGTGTTTAATCCTATAAACTTCCCTCTTAGACCTGATTTTGCTGCATCCCAAAGGTTTTGGTATATTGTGTGTCCATTTTCATTTGTCTCGATGTAATTTTTAATTTTCCCCTTTTATTTCCTTTTTTTTTTTTTTTGAGACGGAGTCTTGCTCTGTCATGAGACTGGAGTGCAGTGGGGTGATCTTGGCTCACTGCAATCTCCACCTCCAGAGTTCAGCGATTCCCCCTGCCTCAGCCTCCCGATTAGCTGGGACTACAGGCACACACCACAACGCCCAGCTAATTTTTTGTATTTTAGTAGAGATAAGGTTTCACCGTGTTGGCCAGGATGGTCTCAATCTCCTGACCTCATGGTCCGCTCCCTTGGCCTTCCAAAGTTCTGGGATCACAGGCGTGAGCCACCATACTGGCCCTAATTTCCCTTTTAATGTCTTCTTTGACCCATTGATTGTTCAGGAGCAATGCTGTTTCATTTCCATGTATTTGTGAATTTTCCGAAATTCCTCCTGTTACTGATTTCTAGTTTTATGCCACTGTGGTTGGAAAATAGACTCGATGTGATGTTAATCTCACTAAATTTGCTAAGTCTGATGTCTTATTTACTTGTTGTATGTATGATTTGTCCATTGCTGAAAGTGGTGTATTGAAGTCTTCTACTATTATTGCATTACAGTCTGTCTCTCCCTTGAGATTTATTAATATTTCCTTTATATATTTAGGTACTCTGATGTGGGGTGCATACATATTTATAATTGTTCTATCTTCTTGATGAATTGACCTCTTTCTGATTATATAAAGACCTTCTTTTGTCTCTTTATACAGTTTTTAAGTTTAAGTCTATTTTATGTAAGTATATCTATATATAGAAATGTAGATTTTCTCTGATCTCTTTTAGTTTCAGTTTGCATAGAATATTTTTTCCATCTCTACACTTTCAGTCTATGTGTGTCTTGAAAGGTGAAAGAAGTCTCTTCTGGAATGTTGTTGGGTTATTTTTAAAAATTCATTCAACCACTCTATGTATTTTTTTTTTTTTTTTTGAGACAGAGTCCCACTCTGTCACCCAAGCTGGAGTGCAGTGGAGCGATCCTGGCTTAAAGTAATTATTGATAGGTAAGGACTTAAAACTGCCATTTTGTTAATAATTTTCTCATTCTCTGTAGGTCTTTTGTTCCTTTCTTTCTGTCTTGCTGTCTTTTGTGATTAGGTGACTTTTAAAATTGTATTCTCTGATTTTTCACTTTTATCTTTTATATATCTACTGTATGTTTTTGCTTTGTCTTTACCATAAAGCATACATAAAACATAATTGTAATAGGCTATTTTAAGCTGACTACAACTAAATGTTAATTGTATACAGAAACTCTACACTTTTACTCCATCCTTAATGTTATAATTTACATCTTTTTATATTGTGTATCCCTTAACAAATTTTTGTCACTATTAATAGATTTGTCTTTTAACCATTATATTAAAGATATGTGATTTATACAGCACCTGAATTTGACTGTGCTATTTCCAGTGAGTTTTAGACTTTGATATGCTTAGTCTTACTAATTAGCATAATTTTCTTTCAACCTAAAGAACTCGCTTTATCATGTCTTGTAAAGAGAGGTCTGATAATAATGAAGAACTTAACATACCCTAGAGCATCATCAGCCCTGGGAAACTAAACTACCTCTAATGTAGAGAGCAGGCTTACTAAAATCTCCTAGAACTCAAAGAAAAAATACGAAACAAGGAAAATGGCCAAAAAGAACATCATAGATACAGAGATCAGACAATGAGATTCCAGGGTCTTGCTAAGTGATGGGAGAAAATACTAACAGAACACATGTAACAGGAGCACTATTTTAGAGGAAACAAGAAGAAAAGTTTCCTACACTCAAAAGATATCACACCAGAAGTGGGCAGTACTCACTATGTTCAGGGAAAGAAAAAGATAAAAACTGAAAAACAGACATCAGAATGTTTTTCATATGAAAGACATTTGTAAGGTAGGAGAATTAATCCACTTCCTAACAGCACAAGCTGCATGTCTATCTAACTGATGTGCAAAAGCATGGATATGTTTGGATTTACTGGAAAACCATACGCGTGTTTTTCAGAAATGCACAAAATGAATCAAAGTAAAGAACCAATCAACAGGAAAATTGTGTAAGAAATCTGTGAGCTGATTGTGAGGCAGTGGCTCCTATTATGTACAGATTTAATGCTAAGTTCTTGTGTTATGGCTATCAATATGTTACCAATAAATGGAAATATGTGTAGTATGAAAAATAAATAATTTGATTAACATAGTAGTCCTGTAATTCTAGATCATTCCATGAAAGTTAGATCATAGGGAGTATGGGGAAGAAGAATAAAAATGTACTATTTGTGCTTAGGGGTAAGTAGCATGATTTAGTTTCTGAAGATGATAAGAGTCTTTGTAAAATTTTACTATTTTAAGAGACATACCAAAGTAACAGATTCTGCTGAATATGAAAGGATGGGAAAGAAAGTCAGGGAATTACAGTCAAAGGTAAGAAATCATCATAATATTAATATCAAAATTGAATGTCAAATGCATTAGAATTCTTTAACTGACTAGGAGATTATCTACAATGATCACATAATTATCACCAACTTCAAATTATATATAGCATGATTTGCGAATGTAGGATGAAATTAACAAAATAGATTGAGGAGTGGCAACACACTTCCTTTAGTTCTTGACAGATAAAATGTCAGCTTCTAAGTATGCATATCTAGGAGCTAAAGAGAATAAAAATAAAGATGAAAATAATTAACATTTGGGGGATATTTACTGTGTGGTAGGCACTATTCTAAGTTCTTTTCATGTATTAACATATTTAATCCTTAGGACAACCTTATGATATATGAATACTATTATCTCTATACTTCAAATAGACCCAGCACAAAGGCCAAAAATATGATTGATATACTTTGTGTAACAGGTAAATATTGCACTCTGGAACTTCAGAGAATATACCTTTAAGGGCTCAGGAAGCATTTACCAAATTAGTCATATATTGGACCTTATCAAACCTCAGTAAATCCTCTCAAGTCTTCTAGTCCCCTCAGAAATCATAGATCACATACCTTGTTCTAGACTACCTCATGTAGTAAAACTAAAAATAAATGACCGGGATAGAAACTTTGAGATGGTCTTCTTTATGTGTTTTCTTATTGTTTGAATCGTGTACAATATGAATGTATTCTATCATTATAAAACAACAGCTAAAAAGTAAAAGAAAAAAATTCTTAATTCAGAAACTAGCCCTAATAAATCTAAAAAGCAAAACAAAAAATGATTCATAGGTGGGCAGGGACCCATCCCAGGAAGAATACTGGAGATAATTTGTGGAGTTGAGGAAAGATCTCTTCTCCACCCTGAAATGAACAAAATCAGAGCAGAGCCTGCCTGCCTTAGTCTGAGCCATGTGCTCACATGGATCCCCCTGTGCTGACTGGAATATGCAGTCTGGTCAGGCCTGGATCCTCTACCCTCATTGTGGCCAGGGAAGTGGAGAGCTGTGGTTGGCAATCTCACCAGATCAAGATCTAGGGAAGTGGCAGGTCTCTAACGGAGGAGGCAGTGTATAGCACAAACACCTGATGTCCACCACAGGGGGGAGAAACAAGGCCAGATATTCTACCTACCCCTTTGTTCTAATAGGTACTTTGTTCCCATGATTCCTTAATTCTTTGGTGTATGAACTACAGGTCTATACTATCTTCAACCATAAGATTTGCTCCTTGTTACTATGCAGGTTCCACAAGGATCATAATATTTCATAAGGATGTGTCACTTGCATTTTAATCACCTCCTCTTTGGTTTCTTACCCTCCAACCAACCAGAGCTAAGACAGCCATTTTGATCTCAGGTTACTGGTGATGCAATTTCTCCTCTTCTTTCCCCTTGTTACTACCCACCCCCTCTCCCACCACTCCATCCCTCCACATGTTTTACCTTATTAACTCTGAGTCTGTCTTAGTGTCACTTTCGAAGGGAAGCACTCTTTATATCCTGACCTTCCAGACCAGATTCATTTCACCCATGTACCTTTTCTTCAAATCACTTATTGCCATTTCAAATCACTCATTTGTATGTGACTTTTTGATTAGTATTTTTTTGTCCTCATATACTCATCAATATTCTTGGATAGAAACAATAGAAATCGCTGGGCAGGGTGCCTCACGCCCGTAATCCTAGCACCTTGGGAGGCTGAGGCGGGCAGATCACTTGAGGTCTGGAGTTTGAGACCAGCCTGGCCAACATAGCAAAACCCCATCTCTACTATAAATAGAAAAGTTAGCTGGGTGTGGTGGTGTGCACCTGTAATCCCAGCTACTTGGGAGGCTAAGGCAGGAGAATCACTTGAACTCAGGAAGTGGAGGCTGCCATGAGCCAAGACTGCACCACTGCACTTCAGTCTGGGCAACAGAGCGAGACTCTGTCTCCAAAGAAAATAAAAAATAAAAAAGAAACCATGGGAATGGATCACGGTATATTTATGGCAAAGTTTAATTTATTGGAAAGGTATTAGGAAGCTCACAGTTTTAATGGGAGGCTGGAGAACAAGGATGAGGCAGGGATGAGGGCTGGTAAGGCAGAGCCAGCATCTTGCTAGGGATAGTGGGTTTAGGATGCTGCCACCCAAACCTTCAAAACTGGATACTTGCCATTGTACTACTGGCACCACCACACTGGCACTCATTACTGGCCTACTGAACCCTTAACTCTGATCATATACCTTGTGTCATTTCTCCGAAATCAATATCCTGAGCAGGAGCATCTCACTGGCTGTGCTTTTGTCAAAAACCTCCTTTCAGTTACCAAAGGGCCAAGAGGGACTATCTGCCCACTCTTAGTTTCACCGTAGAAGAGGGGGCTTTGCTTATTAGTACTCTTTTCGATGGCCCAAAAATCGAAAACAACTAAAATGTGTCTCAATAGGTGAATTTCCCTGACAAGAAGTCCTTTGTGATAAACCCCAGATGGCTCCAGCTGGTTGCTCTCTGCAGATAGAACCGCAGAGATTTGTTTAAATCAGTCATTTTCAACCTGGGTTCTGCATTCAACGCATCTGGAAAATCTGATGGGGATTAAGTGGACTGGTTTAAAATTACCTGGCAGATGGTAAAGGATTTGTAGTCTTCTTCCTGCTAACAAGACTAGACCCTTATCTCTCTCTCCCACTCCTTGACTAAAGGGATTCTGTCTGTGAAAGAATTTTCTGAAATGCAAAGTTTTATTCAAATGTAAATCATAACCTTTACCTTTACTTCATGAGATGCCAAAGATCTTTTATTTTTAACTTTTTAACTATGAAAACATCAAGCTATATAAAAGTAAGCAGAATCATGTAAGTCCTTAATAAACCCATCATCACCCAGCTTCAAAAATTATCAATTTATGGCCAATTTTATTTTATTTATACCTTCAGCCTCTGCCCTCTCATTGAATTATTTTTATCATGTCATTCACAAATGTTTTAGTATGTATTTCTAATAGATTAAAAACCCTAACAAAACAGCCACCATACTATTAGCACCTCAAACAATGATCAATAAGATTGGACAAATCAGAAATCAAATAAACCAACTGCTTCAATTGATATGTCTCCTCAGTCTCTTAATGTATAGATTCTGCCACCAAGCCTTTTTTCCCTTTGTAATATTGATTGATTGAGACGGCGTCTCACTCTGTTGCCCAGGCTGGAGTACAGTGGCACGATCTCGGCTCACTGCAACCTCTGCCTCCCAGGTTCAGGCAACTCTCCTGCCTCAGCCTCCTGAGCAGCTGGGATTACAGGCATGTGCCACCACACCCAGCTAATTTTTGTATTTTTAGTAGAGATGGGGTTTCACCATGTTGGTCAGGTGGGTGTCAAACCCCTGACCTCGTGATCCACCCACCTTGGCCTCCCAAAGTGCTGGGATTATAGGTGTGATTTATTAAAGAAACCAGGTCATTTTTTCTCTAAATTTTTGTTCAGTGTATATTTCACTGTTTGTATTCTCCTGATTTTAAAACAAACCTATTTTTTAGAAGTTTTACATCTACAGAAAATTTATAAAAACAGTACAGAGTTCCCATATACTCTACCTACTTTACCCTATAACATCTACATTATTAAAAAATATTTCTTGCAATAACAAATGAATTTTGATATATTATCATTAACCAAAATCTATGCTTTATTCACATTTCCTTAGTTTTTCTCTAACGTGCTTTTTCTTCTCCACGATGCCACATTCCATTTAGTCATGTTATGTCTTCTTAGGCTCATCTTTGTTGTGAGAATTTCTCAGATTTTCTTTATATTTCATGATTGCTATAGACTGAATATTTTTGTTCTCAAATTCTTATGTTGAAATATTAATTCCAATTGTGTTGGTATTTGGAAGTAGGGCCTTTGAAAAGTTATTAGGTCACGAGGGCAGAGCTCTCATGCTTGAAATTAGTGACTCTATAAAGAAACCGAAGAGAACTCCCTCACCCCTTCTCACATGTGAGGTTTCAGCACAAGGCTATCTTCTATGAACTCAGAAGTGGGCCCTCAATAGGCACCAAATCTTCCAGTACCTTGATCTTCTACTTCTCAGGCTTCAAAACAGGGAGAAATCAGAGTATTTGCTGTTTCTAAGCCATCCAATCTATGGTATTTTGTTCCAGTAGCCCTAATGGACTAAGACAATAACAATTTTGAGACTTACTGGTCAGGTATTGTGTAAAATGTTCCTTCAATGGGATTTGTTTGGTGTTTTTCTCATGGTTAGAGAGGGATTATATCTTTTTGGGAGGAAAACCACAGACAAAAGTACCATTTTCATTACTTCATATTAAGGGTACATTCTACTAACATGACTTGTCAATGTTGATTTTGACCTTGATCACTTGTACAAGGTAGTGTTTGTCAGGTTTCTCCACAAAGTAACAAAGTTTCTCCTTCCCTCTCCTGTTTTCATACTGTACTCTTTGGAAGGAAGTCATTATTCACAACCCACAAGGAGTAGGAAGCTATGCTCCACGTCTTTGAGGACAGAGTAGTTACATGAATTATTTCTAATTCTTCTGCACAGGATGTTTTTCTCTTGTCTATTTATTTACTAATAAATTTTCATTATTTATTTGTACATCAGTATGGACCTCTAGATATTTATTTGATACTTCAAGTTGTAATCCAATACAATTCTTTCACCTTTGGCCACTAGGAGTTTTTTCAGTTGGTCTCTGTGTCCCTGTTTCTTTGACACATCTCCATCAATATAGATTTTTGTCTTTTTTTATTTGGTGAACTTCCTTAATTTCTGGCATCACAAGATGCTTCTGGCTTATTGTATATCTAAGTTGTATATTTCCTGGCCTAATGTTGGAATCAGCCATTTCTCCAAGGGACTTTGATTCCTTTTATGGAAAATGGTATTAGAAACCAAAATGTGGCACTTGGTGTGTTTGTTGCTATTGGAATATCATTGCTTCTAAGCCCCACTCACCTGACGGAGCAGGGAAATATATGTGCACATTAACCCTTGTATGTATACATATGTGTGCATGTATATATATATAAACATATCTACATCAAGCTAAAAATGAATTCATACTGATGTTTCAGACTCTAATCTATTACTACATAGATCATTCTAGTCTCTTCCTAATATTTTAAATAGGTATTCCTTTGTATTTTTTATAAATTGTTAGATCAAGGTAACAGTTCAGTATTTTGGCAGAAATAATCCAAAGGAGGCAGTGTGCTCTTTTATCACAATGGGTATAACAACTGTCTATTCATGATGTGATCATTCCCTAGATTCCATTAATTCTTTAATATTTGTTAAATGTTAAAATTTTGATTGGCTCTTTCCTTCTTCTTTGATTAACTGGAATACTTTGTGAGATACATTTCCTCTCATTAACTATTTGGTGGCCCTGAGGAAGAACCCATATAAAAAAAGGCAGGATAAATGCTTGATTCTTTTCATTACTATATTTTAAATAATAGATTGGTGTTTAAAATCCTCCCAGGCTGACCACAGGGTTATTTTTGGTTCCAAGTATCATTATGAACTTGCAGCAGCTCTTTAGGTACATGGCTCGGCCCTCTACCTGCAGCTTTCAGTTCTGGACATTCTGCCTCAGGATAGCGGAATGGTGGGTGATTGGTGGGGGTGGGGAGGTGGGGCAGAGGCAGAGAGGGATTTGAAAGGTATAGCAAGGTGGGGTCTCTGAAGGGTTTCCATATTTATCTAGAAAAAGCTCTGATCTCCAAAATCATTAATACTTGTATAGCTGTTGCCTTGGTTTTACAGCTTTTCATGTTGCCTTTGAAATCTCTGAAGTCCATCTTTTAAAGTCTATCTTTAAAGTCTTCTCAAGCAACCAGGAAAGAAAGAACAGCCTGAAGATCTGGAAAGGGCATGTTTGATCCTAAATCATTAAAGGTAGCCTATCTAGGAGAAAAACCAAGTCGACTTTGGAATGCTAGTGGAAGGGGGAAGGCCCTGGTTCTCCACCCTGGTTATTACTTACCTAAAACACATTTTAAAAAACCACGTATGTCCCTGCATGACCCACAAACATTCTGATTAAATTGGTCTGTGATAGGACCCCAAAAGTGTTAGTTTTTTAAAAATTGTGTAAGCTTTTTGCACGGTGACTCTAACGTTAAAGGAGAGCTATTTTCAAACCCCCTAGAACTCTAGCAGGCTAATGACAATTGTGTCACACCTACAGACTCATCACCTTAATGCAGTTGCTTCATGTTATTAGATGATATCCCTGCCCCACAACTCAGAAGACTAAGCTAGGAAAGATAATGTCATACAAGTCTCATCCCTCCTAAGAATACTGGAGACTGATGAGTGCAGTTCAGTTCCAACACTTGGGTCTTTATTATTATTTTTTGTAGAGATAGGGTCTCTATGTTGCCCCAGACTGGTCTCGAATTTGTGACCTCGAATGACCTCCCTTGCCTTCCACAGTGCTGGGATTATAGGTATGAGCCAGTGTGCCCAGCCCTGGGTCCTCAACATAAGACATAGCACTGTGCCCCAACCCTTGACTCCAAGAATGGCTACATTTACTTTCTGCCTGGCACTGTTCTAAGTGCTTTACATATCTCAACATCCCTAATAGGTTGGTATCATCTCCACTTAACAGATGAGCTACTGGGATCTGAGAGTTAAGTGACTTGTTAAGGTCAAAAGCCTATTTCTGGGTAGGTCCAGACTCTTCCCCATCACATGCTGTCACTTACAGGCTGTGATTTTATGCCCAGCCCCTCTCAAAGAGCTGCCTCCTGCTTTCTACTGCATAATCAATATTGACACCTGGTGTAGGGGCGCTGTGCGGCGTGGGGAAGGCCTGGCCTGGGGTGAGGGATCCTAAATCTCTGCTCCTCAGCATCAGGCCCTGGGTAGGCCCCTGCCCTTGTGATAGGGTAACCCATATTTACAGCTCAGAGGTCTGAGGGTGTTTGAGGGAAAGACTAGAACGCCTAGGAGGCTTCTTCTACCTCTCACCCCCTCCTCACTCCCAGTCCCGTGCCACAGGGTTTCACTCACAGCTCCTTCCGCTCCACACTTCCCCTGAAAATCTCCCCCACTGCCCTGTGAGATTTCCATGTGCCACTTCCTGTGCGTCAAACCCCCAGGATCAGCTGCCCATTGTCTATGGCCACCCCAATTCTTGACTAGAGACTACATTTATCACTGCCCACCCTTCTCCCTCTCCTCCCCCTCTCAGCAAATGACACCACATCCAGGAAACTCTTCACCACCACGAGCCCCAGCGCTCCCTCTTCCCCCTTCACGCAGTCACCAAGTCCCCTCAGTTTCACCACTCAAGATAGCTGATAGACCATGGCGCCGCTCCATCCCCATTTACCTAGGATAGGCCTCGGTGTATGAGGCCAGCCCTGCCTCATTTCCTCCTAACCCTAACCCAGGCCTTGTGCTTTGTGTACCACCAGACCCAACCAAAGCTCGTTACCTGATTTGCTCTTTTGGCTCCCAGGAGACGTTTAGGTACCCGCCTTGGTCCAGGTTTAGGGTGCGGCCACACCTTCAGCCCCGCCCCCGACGGCCAACCCAGAGGTTACTTTCGGTTTCCCTAGGGTTCCTGGATCCCGGACTTCACGGGTCTGCAAGCCCCGCCCTCATTGGCTGCCTCCCTCACCAGTCGCGGCGCCCCGCTCTAAGGCGCTTAGGTTCCGCCCCTTATTCCCGCAGGGATTGGGCCTTGCGGCACCGCCCAGGCTCGGATTGGTAGGAGGTGAGACCCGCCCCTCTGCCCACGTGGGCCTTCGGGGACCGCGGAGGAGCAGTGTCCGGCCATGGCTGGGTCCCGCAGGCTGGAGCTCGCCGAGGCCCTGGAGCTGGGACCTGGCTGGCGTCATGCGTGCCACGCTCTGCTCTACGCGCCGGACCCTGGGATGCTCTTTGGCCGCATCCCGCTGCGCTACGCCGTACTGGTGAGAAGGGGGAGCGACCGGCCACTTTCTGCGTGAGCCCTGCTCTCTCTGGGGGTCTCCTCCGGGGCGCCCCTGCCAATCCCCGCTTCCCCCTCTCGCAGATGCAGATGCGCTTCGATGGACGCCTGGGCTTCCCCGGCGGATTCGTGGACACGCAGGACAACAGCCTAGAGGAAGGGCTGAACCGCGAGCTGCGCGAGGAGCTGGGCGAGGCTGCGGCCGCCTTCCGCGTAGAGCGCACTGACTACCGCAGCTCCCACGCCGGGTCAGGGCCGCGCGTTGTGGCCCACTTCTACGCCAAGTGTCTGACGCTCGAGCAGCTGTTGGCTGTGGAGGCAGGCGCTACACGCGCCAAGGACCACGGGCTGGAGGTGGGGCCAGCCTGGGACTCTGTCCCTTTCCCAATTTCCTCTTCTCCCAGAGCTTTCCTTCCCCAAGAAAGAATCCCTGCAGAAAGTCTTTACCCCTCTGACCTTGCCCACTTCCCAATTTTCTTGATGGAGTTGGGATCGTGGTCATCTCTGCTTTGAGTTAGTGCTGCCAACCTGGGCTTTCTGTAAAGGTCTTTCCCTACCCATTACCAGGAGAGATCCAGGATCTCTGGAGACATCTTTCTAGAACACACTTATCCACGTCTCTCTGCTGTTCCCTATTGACAGTGTGATAGATTATCACATTATTTAAGCGTGGCACCCTATGTTTTATTCCTGGGTTTGCTTTTCTTGTGTAGGAGGTGTGACCCTGATATTTCAGGCAAGCCTAGTAGACTGTGTATGAGGTGGTTCTCAAAATTTGGCAGGTAGCAGAATCATCTAGGTGGTTTATTAAAACAGTAATTTCTCCCAGCATTCTTGCATTGGTGACGGGCATGGGGGAGAAGAAATCTGAGAATTTGGAGTTTTCAGAAGTTCCCAAATAATGCTGATGCAAGTAATCTGAGGACCACATTTTGACAACCACTGGTGAAAGGGTATGAATGCATCTTTGAGGCAGGAACCACTAGAGGTTTAGAAGCAGATGTGGAAAATATTAATTGATAGAGCTAGATAATAGGTTTTGGGTCATTTTCCTGCAGAAGGTTGGGCCACTAGGCTTTAGTGACGTATGAGCCTTGGGCCTGGTTCTGCTGGAGTGTTAAGGGGTGAAATATCTGCTGGAGAGAGGATGGAGTTAAGGGAATGAGCCACCTGGGGCCCCAGTGTCTTCTGTCTCCTTCTTTTCAGGTGCTGGGCCTGGTGCGAGTGCCCCTGTATACCCTGCGGGATGGTGTGGGAGGCCTGCCTACCTTCCTGGAGAATTCCTTTATTGGCTGTGCCCGGGAGCAGTTACTCGAAGCTCTCCAGGACTTGGGACTGCTACAGTCTGGCTCGATCTCAGGCCTTAAGATTCCAGCTCGTCACTAGAGGCAGTACTCCATGGACCCATGGAAACTGAGATGAGGACCTTGGTACTAGGGAGGGAGGGAAGGATGTGGGAATGTCTTCTTATTGGACCTGAGAGATGATACATGATACCAGATTAAAAGAAGAAGTGTGTACCATATGTTTTGAGCAGAGGACACTCCAACTCATGGCACCAGGGGCAAAAATCCACAGCTCATCCCAGGTACCCTGGCAGCTTCTCAGAGCCTGCCTCCTCCCTGTATATATGCATACAGTCTGGTAACCCCCAGCATGCAAATAGACAGTCTATAACAACACACAGCCTGACACCTTCCCCCTGGTCATGTCCAGTTTAACCATGAAGGGGGTATTTGTCAACATACTTTGCTCCCTGATTGCAAGGAGCTTCTTAAGCAAGCATGGGTCCTTCCCACACTCATCCATGGCTGCTCGCCAGGGTCTAGCCCAGTTTATTTGTTAGGGAGGATAGAGAGGCTGAGGACCCCCTGTGCTTCCTGAAAATAGACTTGCTCTTGTCTAAGTGGTGACCAAGGCAGTTGGCTCTTAAAAGGTGGGAGAGTATCCTAACCAATCCCCAGTCTTTTTCTTCTGAAACTGAGCAGGAGGGGTAAGGAAATGGCTAGATTTCCTTAGACTGAGCATGGGCACAAGACCTATAACTACTGGTGTCTCTGCTCCGGAGCGTTCATCTTTGGGATGCCAGAGACTCTGATACTATCGGAAGGGAAGTGACCCACCCTGGTCTAGGCCTGCCCTGCCAAAAAGAGCCTCCCATTAAAGAGGGCTTAGCGCTGGTCCTCTAGGCCCTTCACTTCATCTACATAAAGGTGGTAGAAAAACGTAGACTGGACAAAGTAAACCATGGAGAGAGAAAAAGAAGAGGGCTCAGGACATGACCCTGAGGAAGCCCAATCCTAAGAGTCTGGGCAGAGAAAACCAGGCATGTTAAGAAGACAAGAAAGTGGACTATGCAGAGTGCTTATGAGGGTTTCACTAAAACAGAGGCAGAACTGTCCACTCAATTTAGTAACATGAAGTGTTTGATGATTATGATGGCAGCAATTTCAGGGAGGGTGGTGCGGAAGGCAGGCTGGATTGGCTGAGTGAATGGAAGATCGGGGAGTGGAGCATGTGAGAAGTTAGCCCTAAATGGGGCTCAGGTTAATAACTGGAGAGCTGTGGGGTCAAGCCGTGTTTAAGGTGGGAGGTAGAGCATGCTGATGTTGATGGCAACAGTCAAGATGGTGCAGTGAGAGACATGGGAGGGGGATGGGGAGGGGGACAATGGCTCCTGGGTCACACCACCCTCCTCAACATGTCAATTTTTTGCTTCAGTCAGCACCCTGCCCTCCAGCCTGACCAACCCCAGACAGATCTCATGTCTTAAGTCTCCTCCCCTGGCTTTGGCCAGCAACCCCCAGGTCATATCCTCTATTTTGCCTTTACCTGAGATTGCTCCACCTCTCAATTTCCAAAGCACTCCTGTCTGGCTCAAATACAACCCTGACCAACCCCCTCACCATTCTAGAGTTTCTACCTTGTCAAGACCTCTGATTTCCTAATCCCTTCCTAGTCGCCTCCTGTTTTAAATTCTCATTTTGGGCCAATTAAATTTTAGACTGCAATTTCTCCTGTCATGTCATCAGAAGATGCTGGAGCTTGGCCCTTATCAGAGACGAAAAGAAGAGCCAGGTGGTGGATTTTATTTACAGCATGTTCAATTCTGAGGAAGAGGAGTATGGGCAGGGCAGAGGAAAGGGAAAAATGGGAAACTCCCTCATGGACTTAAGGCTCCCACAAAGAGAAACCATGTGCCTTCCTCCCACTTCCCTTCTGGCTTGGGCAAACGAAGCAGTTCATGCTCCCTTTAGGGGTGGAGGCAGTCGGCAGAGACCAGTTGGGCAGAGATGAAATCTTGCAAAGGAACCCTTCTTACACTCGAAAAGCAAGAATAGCAAAGGGACTTTGGGAAGGACATAACACAAGAATAGGAAGCTCCTCACCAACAGCTCCCAGATGGAAGGAGTCTGTGTGTCTAGCGTTTTCACCAAAGTGCTGCTATCCTGACGCACAGATGCAAACTGGAACTGCTGCCTGTGCCCTCACCATGGGCATGTACCCACCACAGGCATTCCCAGGTGATGCAGGGGCACAGAATTCCCTCTTTCTGCTCAGGATAACAACCCCTGGATGGGGTTTTCAACAAGTATAGGAGCTCCTGGACTCAGCCAGGACTCTCACCCACAGTCCCAGTCCTCCCACTTTCTTCAGGTCTCTAGAAGACAGAACTGATGGGTTTACAACATCCTGTTATCCAGCGCTAATCCCAGGCTGTGGATGTAGGGAAAGGCCAGGTAAACAAGGAGGGGAGAATAGGTGAATGACCCCAGTTGTTTGAAACAGAAAGAACAGAATTGCCCCCAATTTACTTAAGTAAACAGCAAGGAATTTTGTAGTACGTCTGTTCCAGAAATACTACAAAATAGAAGAGGATGTGAGCACCAGATGCACGTGATAAAGACCACGCTCTGGAAGATGGATCCAAGGAGTAGAAGCGGTATTTGCTCACAGCATTGAAGGAGAGCAGAGACTCTGGGATGCCGTGAGAGTAAAGGTAAGACAGGCAGGAACCAGCAACAACATCAAGAAAGGATTTAAGGGCAGGGATCCTCTCTGTTAGAGAACTTAACACTACCCTAGAAACAGCAAAGAGCATCGTCAGTCCTGGGAAAAACTACCTCTGATGTGGAGAGCAGGCTTAAGACAATCCCCTAGAACCCAGAGAAGAAGTGCAAAACAAGGAAAATGACCAAAGAGAACATCATAGATACAGAGATCAGACAATGAGAATCCAGAGTCTTGTTAAGTGATAGAAGGAAAATGCTAACAGAACACGTGTAACAGGAACACCGTTTTAAAGGAAACCAGAAGAAAACTTCCCTAAACTCAAAAGATACCACACCAGAAGTGGACAGTACTCACCATGTTCAGGGGAACAAAAAGGTAAAAACTGAAAAGCATCAGAATGTTTTCTGTGTGAAGGAAATTTGTAAGGTAGAATTAGGTCACTTACTACAGCACAAACGGCATGTCTATCCAAATCAACATTTAAGTGCAAAAGCATGGATGTTACTCATGTAGTTAACTGGGAAACCATACAGGTGTTTTTCAGGAATGTACATAATGAATCCAAGTAAAGAACTGATCATCAGGAAAATTGTGTAGGAAGTTTGTGAGCTGGTTGTGAGGCAGTGGCTCCTATTATGTCCAGTTTTAGTGCTAAGTACTGTGTTAATGATGGCTGTCAAGCAATATGTTAGCAATTGAAAGGAAATATGTATACTGTGAGCATAATAAATATTTTATAAAGAATAATCATTTGGTTTTATGCTAGTTCCGAGGTTCTCATTTATTTTAGTAAATGTGAGTAGCAGGAGGGAGAAAGAAGCATAAAAATGTGTTGATTTTACTGAGGAAATTAGCAGGATTTGGTTTCTGAAAATGGTAAGACTTAATGAAATTTTACTATCTCAAAGTACGTACCAAAACATGATTCTGGCTGAATATGAAAAGATAAGAAAGAATGCCAGGGAACTGCAGTTAAAAAGTAAGAGATCATCATAATATTAATATCATAAGGACTAGAATTCTTTAATTGATCAAGAGATTATCCACAATAATCACATAATCACCAACAATTTCAGATTATATACAGCAAAATCTATTAGAAATTAATAAAATAGTATTAAGAGAGTGCTAACATACTTTCATCAACGTTTGACAGTTAAAATGTCAGCTGTAAGTATGCCTATCCAGTATCTAAAAAGAATAAAAAGGAAGATGCCGATGACAATGAACATTTTAGGGATGCTTACTGTGTGGCAGGCACTATTCTAAGCTCTTCATGTATCAACACATTGAGTCCTTAGAACAATCTTAAGATGTAGGGATACTATTGTCTTCATACTCAAAATAGACTCAGCACAAAAGTAAACAACGAATGCACTTTGCTTACATTCTGAACTCTGTAACTTCAAGCAGTGAATATAGTTTTAAAGGGTCAGGAAACATTTAGCAAATTAGTCATTTATTGGACCTTATAAAACCTCAGTAGGCCAGGTGTAGTGGCTTATGCCTGTAATCCCAGCAATTTTGGAGGCCGAGGTGCGTGAGTCACCTAAGTCAGTAGTTCGAGACCAGCCCGGCCAACATGGCGAAACCCCGTATCTACTAAAAATACCAAAAAAATTAGCCAGGTATTATGGCACGTGCCTGTAACCCCAGCTACTCAGGAGGCTGAGGCAGGAGAATTGCTTGAACCTGGGAGGCGGAGGTTACAGTGAGCCAGTATCACACCACTGCACTCCAGCCTGGGTGACAGGGCGAGACTCCATCTCAAAACAAACAACAGCAGCAACAACAAAAAAACCTCAGTAAATCCTCTGGTCTATCACCCTCTTAGAAATAATGGAGCACATATCAAGTTCTGGACCACATGTAAAACTAGAAATAAATTACAGTGACAGACACTCTGAAATATTCCGGTTATGCCTTTTTATATTGTTTGAATCTTGCACAATATGTATGTATTCTATGGTCATAAAATGACTAGTTAAAATCATAAAAGGAACTTTTTTATGTGTTTGAACATATAGAAACCAGCCCTAATACATCTGAAAAACAAAAAAAGGAGCCATGGGTAAGTGGGGACCTATCCCTGTAAGAATTTTGGGGTAATATGTGGAGTTGAGGAAGATCTCTTCCCCAGCCCCAAGTATCAAAATAGATTAGAGGCTGATTGACTCTGGGCCATGTGCTCACGTGGATCCTCTGTGTTAACTGGAATATTCAGTGTGACTGTGCCCTCTGCCCTCTCTGTGGCCAGCAGGGTAGAGACTTGTGATTGCCAGTCTCACCAGATCGAGATCTAGAGGAGAAGCAGATCTGTAAGGGAGGAGGTAGTGTATAGCACAAACACCTGATGCCCACCACACGGTGGGGGGTGGAGGGAGGGGAGAACAAAGCCAGGTAAACTCGCACAAGGTGCAGGGCCAGAGACCATGTTATTTTAGAAGCATGCCCTGTGGCATCCAACCTGGAATTATGAGGATAATAAAAGAGAAACAAGGCTAGAAATTAATATTGCCAGGAGCTAGTCTGTGGAAAATTCTTCCTGATCTTACAGTTCATATACAAAAACAAACAAAACAAAAAACTTGAGGTTGTTTTTTAACATTTGACAAAAATTTTAAAACTTTACATTATGTTACCAGTAACAAGTTGTGAAACCAAAAACCCGTTTAAACTATCAATAATTAAAAACACACTTTGAGTACCATCCTAGAGGAAAACTGAATAAATTTCTAATTCAGCATATGTAGAATTACAGTATAAAATTTTCATATGAAGACTAATCAAATAGTATGCAACTAAAAAAAGGTAGAAAAATAGTATAAGGGCATATTAGGTGATTAGTTAATTATGTTATTTTTCTGGATTTTTTCATGCTTGTAGGATTTTTTTAGTTTTTTCAAGTTGTAATTTGTTGTGAATTTATATTCCAAATCACTTTCATATCGAATTTTGGGTTCTCTTTTTCTTTTTTAAAAAATTTATTTATTATACTTTAAGTTCTGGGGTACATGTGCAGAACGTGCAGATTTGTTATATAGGTATACACGTGCCATGGTGGTTTGCTGCATCCATTAGCCCATCATCTACATTAGATAAAAAGTGTTCACAGAGCTGCATAAGATTCAAGCCCCCACGCAACCTAGCTCTGCCCATGCATTGAGGCCTGGCATCCCTGGCTACTTGGATGGAGTGAAGTGGAGCAGGAAGTAGCTTTTCAGCCTCTCACCTTCCCTGAAGACCCTGATGCTGGGGCTGAGACCCAAAGGAGAAAGCTGGGGTATAACTAATAGGGAAATAACTATCATCTGTTTGAGATTTTTTCAGTTTGTAGAACTAACTGAAGTTATTCCTAATTTATCCAAGAGATGGTAAGTTATGTAAATTTTCCATACCAGGACTTAGGGGTGATGAAGAGGATAAGAGGGGAGGGAGAGAGAGTAATCAAATCCCAGTGAGCATAAGTAGCTGAGAAACACTGGTCTCTGAACCTGAAGCCTTTCCTTGGTGTTAGTGTACTTGGTGACCAAATGGAGGATTTAGTGTCCCTAAGGCAGTTGTCCTCCACGGGAGTGACACCCCTCTTTAAAGGGAGTCTTCCTGTTACCAATATCATGTAACAAACCGTCCCCACATTTAGTGGGTTAGAATAACAGCAATTCATGGTTGTAGTCAGATGGAGGCTGGAGCTCGAGTAGTTGGGCTAGACAGGCATCTCTTTCCCTTCAGATCATCTCAGGGCCTCTCCATGTTGGCTGTTTGGGGTTCCTCACAGCATGGCCACCTATGTCAGTAAGACTGCTTACATGGCAGGTCTGGGCTCCAACATGAGTATTCCACCAAGCAAGGTGGAAATCGCATGGCCTTTTCTGACAGCCTCATAAGTCAAACAACTTCACTTTCCCCACATTCCATTGGTGACAAACTAGATACAAACTCACACAGATTGAAGGAGTGGGAGGACTAGCCTCCAAATCTTGATAAAGGAGCGACACAGTTCTGGAAGACGGTGTGGGACAGGAGATATTCTATGGCAATCTTTGGAAAAGAGAATCTGCTACACGGTGTTTCCAAATCCTTATGGTAAAAAGGAGGCATTGGATCTGAGAACCCTTGTCGCGCCCTGAATACATTTCAGATGGAGCCAAGCACTAATTGACAGGGTTACAGTCACAGTGCTTGGCAGCAGGTCTTGCTCCGGTGTTTGACTTGCAGCTGTCATCCTGCTCCCACCTCACATGGGCACAACAGAAATGAGGCTGCCAAATCACAAGTTAGAAACCTCTGGAGATGGACACAGGTTGGTGCCATGTAAAAAGTCAGAGGGAAAGTTCTGGATTCTGGACTTTTTTTCTGATGACTTTTAAAGCTGTAATAATGTTCTGAGAAACCTCAGGTCTGGCTTACCATTGTGTCAGTTATTCTCAGACACACATTTTAAAAATCTCTGAAATAGGAATGAGTCTTACAATCAATGCTAGGTTTTGTTCTTGACGTGGTTGATGTCTACTGCATACAGTTTTAAACGTTTTAGAAGGAATGTCAGCAGCTTGGAAAGAAATCCAAGAGATGAATGTGGAGAACTCTTAAGAAATGTTGCAAATCATGGCTCTTAATGGCACAGAGGATGATGTTTTATAGAAAGATATGGACACCTATGATCCCAATTTGAAGTGATTCAAAGAGATGGAAGCTGTGTAGAAGTTTTAGAGATATCTAAATCATTTTATTTTGCATATATTTCCTTTCTACATATGTACAAAAGTGATCTATAATAAAAACTCATGTCTCAATATGTCTGAAAGGTCTTTTTTAATGTACACAAAATTTTTAAAATACCTTCTAATTGGCAAAAGAGCATCAGGTATGGCTCCAGGGCAGTATTTTTTTTTTCTTAATGGTACCTAAAATATTAAGGCATGTTGCAAGCAATAATTTCTCAGAGCGGGTGAAACACGGGAAATAAGCCTCATTATCACCTCAGAGGCAGCCGAAATCCTAAGAGACTTCTAAGAAAGAGCCCACGGTATGCAGTGATGTCTGAGAGGCGAGGAGTCCGAAATGTCCAGGACGTGTACACCCATCCCCTATCTGAGAATCCAACACCTTGTACCTTAAGATCTGTTCAAATATTGGCTTCAATACCTCATTTCTCAAACTAAGGTCTGTGGTCTACCAAAGTGCTTCCAATTTTTAGGACAAAGAAACTGAATGTTTGAAACTGGACATATGGTCTCCATAGGTATCAGGCATGTTGCTCTCAGACACTACTGAGAACATGTCAGTCCTCTTTTTAGTAACATTAATCACATTAAGTGCAACTCACATGCTGTTCATTCCTGGAATGTCCCACTTTTCCCAAGCCCCTGTAATGTCTGACTTGTCCTTCAAAATGCATAATCCCTTTAGGGCAGCTTTCGCCTCCTCTCTTCTAGGCTACCATGGCAACTGGAGTATGCCGCTGCAATAGTACATATGCCATTGCCCAGGATTCTGTCTTTAAATTGCTTTTGGCCCTACTAGAACACGACTCTGTTTCCCCAGCATCTGGTATGTTTCTTACGAAGTAAACTCAATAAGCACTCAGTAAAATGCTTATTGAACATATGCTTCATGAGAAGTCTTTGCTCTTATGGAAGCTAAAGAAGCCTCCAAACAGAAGTTCATTTGGAATGTTACTTTATATTAACTTTTGTCAAGAGTCCAGTGTGGCAAACAGCACTGGACTAAGATTCAAGTCTCTTTTACAAGGTCATATGACCTTGGGTAACTTCCCTAACCTTGCTGACTCTTGGTCTCTCCGTCTTCTGTGAACCTCTCAAGGGTGGCCATATTTGCCATTTTTTAGCACAGTGCCTGACACATAGAAAGTGCTCAATAAATATTGACTTTAATAATGTAATCTGTAAAGCAAATGAAGAGATCAGACAAATTATCTCAAAGGGCACTCTTTGGCTTCCTCATAATGCAAAGAAACACTTCTCCTCCCCCTTATCCAATCAAAACACTTAATAATTCTTAATTCATAGGATATAGTTTAACAAAGCAAACTTCTAAGGCTGCTTGGAGGTATCTCAGCAACTTATTGCCATCCTACCAACTTAATACCATTACACTCAAACGATGGGTAGAGAACAGATAAATTTACCTAAGGTACATGTTGAAGTTTGGAACTTAAGGCCATTCTTATTGATTACCATAAGAAACAGGCAATAAGGTTTATTGGTCCCTAAAGACACTCCTCAGACCCTCTTCCACCTATTGGCTGATACCTGAAATTCTACCATTCATCTTCTTAGTGTGAAGGTCTTTCTACCTTTAAAAAAACCTTAGAATATTCATAATTTTTTCAATAGTGCTCAATGCTAGAATAAATATATTTATATATTAGCTACATGGAGCTTTTAAAGATAACATTGGTGAGTTGAGAAGTAATACTGTTCCTGTTTCATGACACCATATGTGTGTGTGTGTGTGTGTGTATGTGTGTATGTATATATATATACACAACATGGTCTATCTATCTATCTATCTATCTATCTATCATCTATCTATAGAGGCTCTCACTCTGTCACCCAGGCTGTGATGTGATCACAGCTCACTGCAGCCTTGACCTCCCTGGATTCAGGTGACCCGTCTACCTCAGCCCCCTGAAAGTAGCTGAGACTATAGGCATTTGCCATCACACTTGGCTAATTTTTTTTGTATATATACATATTTTTTGGTAGAGACAGGGTTTTGCCACATTGCCCAGGCTGGTCTTGAACTCCTATGCTCAAACCATTCATCTGCTTCAGCCTCCCAAAGTGCTGAGATTACAGGCATGAGCCACCACACTCGGCCCATTATAACGTTTTAAGGGAATTCCACACTTGGCCCATTAAATTTAATTCCCTTAAAATGTTATAATGGGCCGAGTGTGGTGACTCATGCCTGTAATCTCAGCATGAGATAAATTAAATTAGTAAATCATCACTGCAGATCTGCTAGTATGACAGCTGGTGACAGTTTGTCATACGTTGGTTGTAGTGGGCAGGTTAAGCCTGCAAGTTCATATGTTATAGCCAATGATATAACAAAAGTCTTTGCTAAAAATCTCAGGCAGATCTTGGATGTCTAGGTATTAAGTTAGTATCACTCATTTATAGCAATGCATGAAGAAAGGCCTGGAAGTGCATTCTTTAAGTGGGGAAAAGCACAAAGTTTCAAGGATAAAAAATGGAGTGACAGAGGCATTACTAAAATGGAAACAAAATTATGTTCAGAAGGAGCCATGATGCATACCCTGGATTTCATTAAATAACAATTAATTGACACTCCATTAATTAACAATTACCACAGTAATGCTCTATAACAAGCACACAGTCTCAGCAGTGAGAAACATAATCACCTATGTAGCCTGTGTGCCTGCAGCCCTCCAGCTGGCCTGGATTTTAGCTCTTCTGGGTTGGGGTTGGCTGGGACTGACTCTGCTCCATGTGTTTCTCAATCTCCTCCTGGGACCAGAGAGCTAAATCAAGATGTTCATCTCTTGGTTACAGCAGTGAAGCAAGCAGCAATTACACAAGTGCTTTTCCAGCCATTGGTGATACCACACCCACCAATAGTCCATTGGTGAAAGCAAGTCACATGGCTGAACCCAAAGTTAAGGGGCAGGGAACTATATTCTGCCTCTTAGTAAGAGGAACCCCAAAGTCACATGATAACAGGTGGAAACAGATACAAGGAGAGGGAGAGAATTAAAACTATTCATGCCACTGGGCACGGTGGCTCACGCCTGTAATCCCAGCACTTTGGGAGGTCAAGGTGGGTGGACCACTTGAAGTCAGGAGTTGGAAAGCAGCCTGACCAACATGGTGAAACCCAGACTCTACTAAAAATACAAAATTACCCAGGCGTGGTGGCACACTCCCATAATCCCAGCTACTTGGGAGGCTGAGGCCGGAGAATCGCTTGAACCCGGGAGGCAGGAGTTGCAGTGAGCTGAGATGGTGCCATTGCAATCCAGCCTGGTCCATGAGAGTGAAACTCTGTCTTAAACAAACAAAAAAAACCTATTTATACAATTTACCCCATATACTAAGATATAAATTATTTACAGCAGATGTAATTTCCAGTAAACCAAGCCCATTAGAAGACTGGCGAATTTTTCAGGTATCATTAAATTTGGCTGAAAACCTTCCAGCTCTGCCTGTGGTCTGCAACCTTGTCATTCCCAATTAGAACACTCTGGGCTGTCAAAAAATAGAACATTTAAAAACTAGTAGAACTATCCAATTGTCCCTGTCTTTTTAATTGAGATGTGGGCACCTAGGTGGTTTTGACTGAATCTCTTACTAGGAGAGGAAAACCTATTTCATAGCTTTATGTCAGGAACATGTATAAATAAATGCTGCTTACTAATTATGGGAGACCAAATAAAATGGATAGGAAGAAGAAGGTGGGTAAGTTCACTAACAAACTTCATCCCAAACTTCCTTAAACAAACCCATCTGCTCTTTCTTGTTGACAAAGCAAGCAAGAAAATTGACCTTTTGAAGTTAACCCTGCAGAAGTATTGGTACTCACGCTTAATTTCTACTGACCCATTCACTGGCTAAAGGAGGTTAAGATGTTTTGCCTGTCTGGTTGCCTCAGTGATGTTGGACATATGAGGTGGATGCCAGATCTAATTCTGATTCTGCATGACTTTCTGAGCTGTAACTGTTTCATCACATGAAGGCAGCCATAATGACTAGAACTCCATAGCTCAAATTCAGTGCTCATGTACAAACAAGTTGTAAATTTAGGACTCAAATTCTACTTCCGATGTGAAGAAAAATCATTTGGCTTAAGTAAGCCTATCTCCCTTTATTATACATGCCACTACAGGGAGTTGTGCGCTAAGCTCCCTGTCACGGAATGTAGGAAGTATAATATAGTTTTGGAAATGCAAATACATTTTCATTTGCTGATGGACATGTATTATTTATGAAGTCATTGGTTGTAAGTAACAGAAGATCCAATTTAAACATTTTTGGTTCATATACTGGAAAATGTCAGAGGTATATGGGTTTCAGGAGAATTTGATCCAGGGGCTTGATAATTCAGTTCTCTCTCACTAGACTCTAATATGTACAGTGAGGGCTCCATCGCAAGGCCGGTTCCCCTTATTTGAATCTAAAGGAGAGTTCTTACGTTTGCAATGATCGGTACACCCTGAACCAATCCGTGTGGTCAGAGGAAGGGATTGAGCTGATTGACTGAGACCTCGGCAACCTAAAGCAGTCACTGTGCCAAGAGAAATAGGATCAAACTTCATGGCTGCCATTCAATGAGCAGGAGAAGAGAACAACAATGTCCAAATAATGGTGTCATGGAAGGCAGAATTCTGTCTCCAAATGAAGTATATGATTCGCTTTTTCATATACTTATTTTCAATAAGTATTGAAGTGTAAAAGGGTCACAAATAAAACTTGTATTGTTCTGCCTGATTTCAAACAATTCCCTGGAATTGAAGGATTTATATGAAATTGTTGGTTCTCCTTGACAGCCTCCCCTCTTCCACCTCATATTTAATAAGAGAAAGAGACCAAAGTCAGAAATGGATGGTACAGCTTATATACCATGGTAACTAAAAACATAGCTTTTAGTTATGTCCATAGCTTGTGCTGTTTAGAATGCTTGGGCAGAGATAAAAGGGTCAAAAGGTCTCTCGTCTATCTGGCATAACTGTTCTACTTTAAGTCAAAGCTGAATATTCAAGCCTCAGCAGCAATATCTCAAATGGTCAACTTAAGAAAAAACTTCACTTCCACATTAGCTTGTTCTTCAAAGGGTGTTTCAAAAAGTTTATTTGCTTAAGCAACTAAAAACTTACTTATATGGTTAGGACTCAAAGTAATGGGCTAGTGCAGCCTTGTAAGTTTATATGCTCCACTTGGCCACATGTTTTTTGCATTAATTTGTGTCATCCTTAAAGCCAATATGTTTTCAAGACTTTAACAACTGACAAAGTAGCATACTTCTTCCTCTTGGGGATATGAAAGCATGTTATAAGTGCTATTACCCTAGAAACCCTTAACATTGCATGTGTGTGTGTGTGTGTGTGTGTGTGTGCGTGCGTGCACACGTGTGTGTGCATGTGTGGCCCCCTTATGAACAGATAATTGTCTATTATGTACAAGGTATGTCACACAAATCACCTTATTTAATTTGCAGAATCACCGCATTTAATATAAGTCCCGTTGTACAGATGATAAAACTGAGTCTTGGAAAGGTTAAGTAATTTTTCCAGTAGTCATAGAGTTATTGAGTAGCAAAGCCTGTGTTGAACTCAAATCTGACTGTGGTCACAGCTCATCTGATTCACCAACTTTCACTGCCTCAGCCCCTCTCTAAGATTTGAATTAAGTCACATTTCTCATTTTGCTTTTTAGCTTTGCCTCCTTCCCTGCCCACCTCTCCCCTGCTGAACTCCATAGTCATTGACTCACTAAATATTGATTGAGTATCTCTTATATGCCAGACACTGTTTTAGGTACTAGAGATGCAACAGTGAACAAACTAGACAAAAATCCCTGCCCTCATGGAGCTTACAAATTGAGTTGGAATGGTTCAGTCAACTGTGTCTTGATCTTCCAGATTTCCATCCTAAATATCTTTTTCTTCTGATCATTCAATAAACTTAAGACTTCTCCCCAAAATTTTACTTGTCCTGAAAGATAACTCCATATGTCAAATTCCTAAGGATGGTGGCAATTTTCCTTTATTCTTCTGATCCAAGCCACTCTTTGCTGCCCCATTGCTTCAGCTTCAGAGAAGGTGGCCGATCTCTGCATTGACTGCTTGCCCAGTGGTACCTGGATATATGGGCACTGAGGCATCCAGTGGGTCCAGAGATGGGAGTCATAGGACCAGTTTCCAGGAGAGCAGCTTCTGAGGCTCAGATGTGCAGGCAAGGAGTTTGTTGATAAGTGCTCTCAAGCACATACTGGGCAGACAGAAATGTTGAACTGCTATGCACCTACCACAGAGGCCCGGAGCTACAATGGCCTTCAGAGACATGCCCAGTTGGTGTGAGAGGGTGAGGCCTTTGTACTGCCACTTCAGTCGTTAGATGTAGGCTGCCCTGGGAAGAGAATGAGTTTCGGGAGGTAGCTCTCTCTAGCCATGAGAAACTCCCAGATAGGGTCTTACCTAAGTATTCACCATCAACACACCTAGAAACTGGAGGAATGAATGCTTCAGTCCTACAGTGGGGGATCCAGGAAACAAACCACAGTCTCCACTGCAAGGGGCTTCTTCACATGTTAGCAGAGTGGCCTCTCCTCCTTGCCTTCCCTAGCTAGAACATTTTTATGGGCTCCTCAAGTCTAGATATTACTTCAGCAAGATTTTGAAGAAAGTCAGAAGTCCCAAAAACATGAAACTCAAACTTCAGTACCCTTAGACTCACCGGAGAAATACTACAGGAAACTGGGCAAAGCTGTAAGTTCGAGCTACCATTGATCAAATCTGCTACTTACCCTTAAACTGGCTTTTCCATTTTGGTAACACCAGAAACATTTATTTGACGGCTTTTGTTTTATTTAGTTCCTTTTGCTCTTAAGCACTATGATAGTGTTTTGTTTAGTTATAGTTAACACTTCTTGGGTCAAACCTAAAGTTACACAGGTTATCTCATTTAATCCTCAAAACAATCCAATGAAATAGGTATACGTATCACTATTATCTCCACTAAACAGATAAGGAGATTGTGCGGCACAGTGAGATTAGTTAGGGAGCTTCCACATGGTCACGCTAAGTGACAGAGCTGATATGAGAACCCAAGTCTACCTGACATTGCTTGAGCTCTTCTTACTCCTGTACTTCCCTACTTCTATCCCTTTCACAGGGTTATCCTGGGTTTCCTTTAAATTTGGCATTAAGACATACTCTCGGATTGTCTATGTCCCACTGACTTATTGATTGAATCATTAAACAAACATACCATATTCTAGATAGTATCCAAACCACTGGAGCTGTGATACACAAGACAGGCACATTTATTGCTCTCAAAAATTCTCACAGGATGGTGTGAGGCATCAGAGAAGTAAACAGGCACTCATAAGACAGAGGGATACATGATAAGCTATGTGTCTTAGTACATTTGTGTTGCTATAAAGGAATACTTGAGGCTGGGTAAGTTATTAAAAAAGAGGTTTATTTGACTCACAGTTCTGCAGGCTGTACAGAAAGCATGGTGCCAGCATCTGCTGTTGGCAGAAGCCTGAAGCTGCTTCCACTCATGGCAGAAGGCAAAGGGGGAGCCAGTGTGTCACATTCTGAGAAAGGGAGTAAGAAAGGGGGGAGGGAGGTGCCAGGCTCTTTTCAACGAGTTCTGATTGGAACAAAGAATGAGGACTCACTCCCAGTGCAGATGGTATCATAAGCTGTTCATAAGGGGTCCACCCCCATGACCCAAACACCTCCTACCGGGCTCCACCTCCAACACTGGGGATCAAATTTCAACATGAGATTTGTGGGGTCAAATAAACTACACCCAAGTCATAGCAATATGGGAAGCCCAGAGTACTGTAGGTGTACACAGGAGGGACTGCACCCAGTCATGGGGGTGGGACAGATGGTCAGTGAAAGCTTCATGGAAAGGATATCTAAGCAGAATCCTAAAGCAATTATCCAGGTTTATGTGTATATGTATGTGTAGGGGTGGAGCACGGAAAAAAATGTTGCAACAAGCAAAAGAATGCAAATGCTTGGAGGCAGATCCAAGAATTGAAAGAAATTAGGATGTCTAGGGCTCCTACCTGGGAGTCTGGGTATGGAAAAGATGTATTGAGTAGGGACCAGATCATGCAAGCTTTCCAAGCCACATTCTAAAGACTGGATTTTATCCTAAGACAATTGGGAAACCATTGAAGAGTGTTAAATAGGGTGACATTGTCTGATTTGCATTTTATCTTGTGAATAAGTTTTTAGTTTTTAACAGCTTCATTATGGTATACTTTGCATAAAATAAACTGCATATATTTAAAGTGTACAATTTGATAAATTTTCACATATGTATATACCTCACATATGTATATATGTATATTCTTTTCCTGCTTCAGATTGCCAATACCTTCTCACTTTAAGTTATATTTGTTATGTTTATTTAAGCTCTTGCTCTGTAAGTTCCAGTCAACGTTTGTTGTCTATAGCAGGCAGTTATTTTGCCCTGGGAAATCATGTTTCTGTTTTAATCTACCCTGCCTGGTAATGTGTTTTAAGCAGGAGCTGAATCCCTCCATGTGAGTTAAGAAGAGAAGGAATAAACCCCAGAGCTGGATGCTCCAGATACCACAGAATTCGATAGGCTACTATTTTTGGTACCACTCTGCTAGGCGACTTCTGTGGGCAATAGTTGCCTAGATTAAAATCTGCCATCCTAGGGAGTTTGATGTGGAAGAGGTGGATGAGTGGATGTTAAATATCAGCTGGCCAGTCCTGTTTTAATCAACCCTCATCCCAGTAGGGGTTTTGCAGTACTTTTATGCACCCCAACAACACAAGCAGCCTGAATTGATGCTGCCAGTTTCAATGGCAGAGGGACCAGCAAGGATTCACTTAAAGCCAGGCAGTGAAGAGGAAAAGGCAGAACCCAGAGGCCTTCCTCCACTATCCCCCTCCGCCTGCTGCACCTGCCCAGCTGTCTGCCCCAGCCTGCCACCACCCATCCCCCACACTCATACTCTAGATAGCCTTCTGCCTTCCCAGGGCATTCTCACCCTTTTGGGTGTCACTGACAATTTCCTCAGAGCTTTGATTGCATCTGCTTCTGGAGCTATCTGGGGTAAATTTTGGGGGGGAGGGAATCAGCATCCCATGCTAGTATACCACTTTAACAGAAAGAGGAAGAGGCCTGAACACGTTCCTTACAGACACAATGCACCTTGGAGTCTACTTCCCCCATTAAAATAGTGGTAGGGAGGGCCACCCATGGAGGCCTGGTCAAGGACCAGCACTTCTTAAAGGAGAAGAAAAGATATTAAATCCTAGCCTTCTATTTTCCTCTCAAAGTAAACCTAAGTTAAATTTTTAAGGTAATGACTCAGAAACTCTGAAAAGCTTTTAATAATAGCTCTTGATGATTCATATGAATATTTTACTCTAAAGTTGCTTGTCTTGGAGGAATGTTGGTGTGAAACTTTTGCTCCTAGGAAGTATAAGTGAAAGTCTGAATACCTATTGCTTTGTGAAGTGGTTATGATAATAGTAATTAATAGCTGTGCTTCTCTATGCACTGCCAAAGAATTGGGCATTGCAAAAACACTCTAGAATAAAGCGATAAATAGATGGAGTAGCTGAAGATATTAATTAAGCTGCTTAAAATAAAGGTACTGTTTCACTCCTTTTTAACCCCAGTGTCTACAAACTTTACAAAAGAATCATTGAACTAATTGCTTGGGTAGATCCCAAAGATTATAATTTGCAGAACTCTATTATTAGATAAAAATAAAACTCCGAGGTTCAAAAATGCATTTGATATCAATGCTTAAGTTTGAGGCCAAACCTCTTCTAAATGATAGAACTGAGAGGGTTCTTCACCTGGCAGTCTTGGCCTGGCCTGCCACCAAGTAGCTGTCTGACCTAGGCCAAGTCACTTATCTCTCTGGACCTCAGTTTCCTCATCTATTTCAGTTCACTGAAATAGACCTCTAGGCTAGTCCACCATTCTCTTCACTTTCATGAAGTCTATCCTTTCTGATACATTGCATGCTTTAGCAGATCCATCCCTGGAAAACTGTATGTAAAGATTGCTTTGGTATATCAAACCTAATTTTTTCCCATGGGCTTGGGTCAGAGCTTTCTGAGGAATACCTAGCGCACTGGTGAACCAGGAAACTGATACAGATGGCAGTGTCATTGATGCCCTCAGTGTTCAGGGTGGCTGGGCTGGAGTCCCCAAGAAATCTCAGGATCTGCAGTAACCTCACATAGTGTACAAATATAATTTTTATGAGTGCTTGGGTGTGAAAAATTTTGGAAAGCCCTGTCTTCGCTTTATGAAGTCAGAGAAACACCCCCTCAAAGGAAGAGAAATTAAGATGCTTAAGATTTCAGCAAAACTTAAACAAATACGTGCATACAAGCAGTAACTTTAAATAAAAACTTTCAGATCAAATAGGGATAATCCTAAATATTATAGTAATTCAGAAGAAAAGCCTATAAGAACCCTAGTAACTTTCATGGCAGATATGGAAGAGCTAGCCAGGAGTTCTTCCCCCTTACCTCTGAGTATGTCTGAAATGAAAAAAGCTATCACATTCCAAAAAACTTTTATAGAAACAAAGTCTACCTTTTTTTTTTTTTGGTCCCTTTTCTCACCTCATGGCACCTCTTTCTCTCCCTTTTAAAAATAGTCTGGTCCATTTCAGAGAGCACAAGATGACTGGCTTTGGGGTCTGGAGAAGAGAGTCTTCTCTCAATTCTAATAACCAACAGTATAGCACTGCGAAGTTATTTTAAAAGAAGAAATAAAAATTCCTATACAAACGTTTACCTTGTCCATTTCTGAATACAAATGTTGAGGTGACTTAAGATAAAATAATCATTTTTCAGCATAATTATGGGATCTTCTTTTTCTTTGTTTCAAGTCATGTCAACCACAGAGATGATCAGAGAACGTGATACTTTATAGCCATCAACATCCAGAGAGTTCACCTGATTCAACGCTTTGATTTCAGATAAGAAAACAAGGTTTAAGAGAGCTAGTTACCTCTAAAAAGTATTAATGAGTCCAGAATCCGGGTCAACTTAAAAATTTTACATTAGTTCCCCTTCTCCCCAGACTTTCCCTAGTGTAAATGGCATTTATAGTACATTTAAAAATGTTTTGTTTTTGGTTGCCCAGCACATGAAGTTCTTTTTATTTGCGGGGAGCTCCCAAGTTATGGTCACCTTCCCAAAAGAAGCTGAAAGTGTCAGAATAGGGCTTGCTAACCTAGACTGCCTTGCAGCTAGAGCACAGGCATGTGATCTATGCTCTTCCAATCTGATGCACCAGCAAAGACTTTTACTCTGGAATAGAAATAATCAGCAGAGTTAAGAGACAACCCGCAGAGTGGGAGAAAAGCTTTGCAATCTATACATCTGACAAAGGACTGATATCCAGGATCTACAAGGACCTGGAACAAATCAGCAGGAACAAAACAAACAATGCCATCAAAAAGTAGGCTAAGGACATGAATAGACAATTTTCAAAGAAGATATGCCAATGGCCAAGAAACATGAAAAAATTCTCAACATCACTAATTATTACAAAAATGCAAATCAAAACCACAATGTGACATCATCTTACTCCTGCAAGAACGGCCATAATAAAAAAATCAAAAAAATAATTGATGTTGGTGTGAATGTGGTGAAAAGGGAACACTTTTACCCTGTTGGTGGGAATGTAAACTAGTGCAACCACTATGGAAAACAGTGTGGAGATTCCTTAAAGAACCAAAAGTAGATCTACCATTTGATCCAGCAATCCCACTACTGGGTATCTATGCACAGGAAAAGAAGTCATTATACGAAAAAGATACTTGCACACAGATGTTTATAGCAGCACAATTCATAATTGCAAAAATATGGAACCAGCCCAAATTCCCATCAGTCAAAGAAAATGTGTTGTATGTATATATATACACCACACCATGGATACTACTCAGCTGTAAAAAGGAATGAAAGAATGACATTTGGAGCAACCTGGGTGGAACTGGAGACCATTTTTCTAAGTGAGGTAACTTAGAAATGGAAAACCAAACATCATATGTCCTCACTTATATGTGGGAGATAAGCTATGAGGAAGCAAAGGCATAAGAATTACACAATGGACTTTGGGGGACGTGGGGGAAAGAGTGAGAAGGTGGGTGAGGGATAAAAGACTTCACATTGGGCACAGTGTACACTGCTTGGATAATGAGTGCCAAATCTCAGAAATCACTACTAAAGAACTTACACATGTAACCAAACACCACCTGTTCCCCAAAACACAATTCAAATATAAAAATACTTTAAAAACAGAAATATAATGTTTTTGTTACTGAGATAAAGTAGGTAATTTTTAAAAATCACATTAACATAATTTTAAAACATTAATAATTATTTTCCCTTTTCTGTAATATAGTATTTGTTTAATTTTTTAATTTATTTTTTGGCATAATTATGCATATATGATACAATAATAGAAACATTCTCCGTCTGCATTTCTTTTCTTATCTTCATTATGATTAGTTTCATTCCATGATTATTAATGAAAATCTTTTTGCAGTAGAGAGGAGGACTAGGGTGTTATAAAACCATTAAAAAGACACACAAATGGTTTTAAACAGCTAGAACTGGCCTTGAACAGTGTACTCTGAAGCACTGAGCTTTAAACTTGTTCCTTGAAGGTTGGTGCACAGAAATTGTGACACCATTGGGCACATGTCAGCATGTATCAGCTCTAGAACTACCAGAGACATCCCAGAAACAGAAAAGTAAGTGACCAAAGGATCCATAAATGATTTAATGAGCCGTTTACAGTTTCACTGTACCCGCCATGTGCACCTAGACATGCATGGCTTAATCCTTCCGACAACCCCATTTCTTTCATTTACATTTCCCTGACTACAGGAAAGCCGAGCATCTTTTCATGTTTTTGGATATCTGATTGCCTGCTAGAATTCATTCAGTCCTCTCTGGAATGGTGATGCCCAGCCTGCTTGGGTCAGGAACGTCTTTGAAAATATGAAGAAGCCCGTGGATTTGTTTCTGAGAAAACGGCCCACATTTTCATTGGCACAGACCCTTGCACCCAAGTTCAGGGGACTCAGAAATCACCCCTTCCTCATTCTACAGTTACAGAAACTCAGGCCCATGATCTTGGACTAAACAGAGCAAGCTCCATGCCATTTGACACTTGTTTTTCCATCTGCAGAATAGAACAATCACACCTAACCTCATAGGATGAATGTAAAGATTAAATGAGTTAATATCTGAGCATACAGGCTAGACAACACAGAGTTTCTTAAAGTTTCAGTTGATTTCCAATATTTAAAAATGAAGAGATCTCACACTTTTTGAAAAATCCACATTTTTTGGCTTCTCATAGAAAGCCAGGAACCAGCAATCGTGTGCTCACCTTGTCATGAGCTAGCAATGGTCTGGGCTAGGAAAATTGCTGTTTCCAGAGGCAGCCTTGATTTGCAGATCCCCACTGTTTTCAGCACTCCTCGTGTTGCCTGGCAACAGTGATGACTGCTATTTATTCTTTTCCAAGTAGGGCGGCTTCACTCATTTACTTTACCTGCCAGGCCAGGAAGGCCTTTAGGGTGGGACTCCCATGCACCTGTCAATGTCAAGTCAGTCAACGGAAGGTGACAAGGCTACATGAGGATTGAGATGGTGCTGTCTTTCTCTGGGAGATTTGCATTCTATCATTTAGGGAAGGGTCTTCTTAAAATCCTATCACCCTGATCATGAAAAATCGTAGTAATTATTTGAGAACTGTTTTCCAACCTACTTAAAGGACTAAAGGTGAAACTACAGTTGACTTTACCTCCAAACTCTTTGGCAATTCAGTCGATTTCTCTCTCTCTACTGTCACAACCTTAGTTCAAGCCACCATCACCTGCCCAGATTCTCGTGTGACCAAGAAAAAGCATTCAAATACCTTTTTTTGTCTTCATTGCCTTTAGATTATACTTGTTTTTAATAAACTCTCAAATTTTAGAGGTAATAAATTCACACTTGCTGATTATTTCTCTGTTGGCTCTTGTTTATTTCAGGAATGCGAGGGGCATGAGACAAATCATTGTACAGAAGATGAGGGGTGAGGGTTCAGCTGAGCTACAATGATATTTGTCAACAAATTAGTGACCTGAAGTGAAATATTGTGGGCACTAACTTCTCAGAAAAGTAGTTTGTACCAGTAGCAAGGAGAATCAAAAGAGGAGCTTAGACAGGGATACCCCAAATTTTGGAGCTGATACTCTCCAAACACCAATCTTGGGAATTATGAATTTGCAGTTTTGAAATCCAGGTACTGAAAAGCCCAGCTTAACCACCATGAACAGAAAAGAAACTATGCAAAGTCGGCTGTCTTGGGAGCACACACACGGTTAGCAGGCTGACAGAGTCCTCTGCCTTCTGTGCCTGCAAGGTAGCACATTCCTTTCCATATATTTTCTTCTATTTTAATCAGGCACCATATGGCCTTGGTAAACCCCACAGGTATCTCTTTCTGAGGCAAATTTCTGCAATGCCCATGTCTTATTTAGTGTTACTGGATGCTTAGCAACACTTTGAGAAATAGGGATGTCCCAGTACTTCTTCAGGTGGGGTTCTTATGTGTAACAGCACGCCCTGGAGTGCTGGCTGGAAACTCAAATAACCTAAGTCTCAGGCCAGGACTCCTAAATCAGAGTCTCCTAGAGGGTAAGTTTGGAGACCCTGTATTTTAAACCAATCAGATCCCATATCCTCCACACTTAATATCCTCCAATCGCTTCCCATTGCTTTTAGAAAAGACAAACAAACAAACTCTGTATGTTTCCATGTCCTATGAGGTCCTACATGGTCTAGACCCTGCCTGTTTATCTCCCATGAGGTCGCCCCTCCACTTCTGAGCTCATAACCCAAATGGCCTCTTGTCTGTCCCTCATAGCAAGCTCTCTCCTTCCACAGGACATTTGCACATGCTCTTACCCCTGCCTGAAGTGAATTTTTCTTTCCATTTCACCTGGCTAACAACAAATCATCATTTAGTTAAGTCTCAACTCAGGAGTCTCCTGCTCGGTCATATCTCTCATTACTGCTTCTCATAATATTTGTCCCCTATTCAGTGGCCTGAATGAATTCCAGTAGCAAGGTCTCAAAACTGCAAGTAAAAAAAATTTATCATGGCAGGAACACTTAACATGAGATCCACCCTCTTAACAAATGTGTTTAAAATGTACAATACGGTACTGTTAACACATACCAGACACTTCTCAATGGTGGACCAGTGTCTATGTCTTCATCCACTAAATCTGCAAAGCTTAAATTATGCCTGGCATATAGTAAGTGCTCAATTCATATTGAATTAAAAAAATGGTGTTTCCCAGTGTGATATCATCCAGTGTCATGACTTTAAGACCCATCTACTAGTTGGTAATTCCCAAATTTATACCTTCAACTACAACCTCAAAATGTCTAAAATTCAACTCTTAATCCAGTCTTTACCATCTTGGAAAATGGTATCATCATTTACCCAGTTGCTTAGGATCCAAAACTTGGTATCATCCTTAACCTTTCTCTCTTTCTTTCACCACATATTTGATCCATCAGCAACTCCTACAGCTTCCTTTCAAAATATTTTCAGAAACCTCCAGTTCTTCCCTGCTACCAGAAGCAAACCGCCTCTCAACAAAACTTACCTCTATAGTCCTTTTTAGAGGGAAACCCTTGGGTTTGTGGAAATAAATGAAGACCACGCTAATGAAAATAAACAGAAACTATGTATTCAGAGTTGTCTATAGCAAGAGAGTCAGCCTCCATTCCTTTTGTTTGGCACAGACTCAAAGGCAAGCAGAGGAGTGTGAACGATTTGTAGTGTGAAAAGGAAAGGCGTCAGGTTTGCTAGATTGGAAGTTGTTGGTATGGGGAAGCAGGAAATCGGTAACTAGAAGCAAAGCATCCTACATGATTGGACTGGGGAGCATATTTGGCTTTCTGTGGTTGGTTCTGAGTTGGCAGCTGGCAGTCACTGACCAAGTTGTGACCATTTTAAACCAATTGCTGCAGAAGTGGTTTGGCTTTCTGGATTGGTTGCTGTGACATTGTGGATCAGAGTTCTATTTTTATATGGTGTGACCTCCCTCTGTTTGTTTATTCCATCTCTCAGATTGATGGGATCTTCTGTGGCCACTTGGGTAATCTCCCTTTAGTGGGTATCAGAGAATATTTGACATAAGTTTTGATCATGGGAGAGTGGACAGGTAAGACCATACAGAGGCATGTGGGTACTAAGGCAGTAAGGCTAATAATTTAGTACCCTTTTAAATAGCTTTAATATATACATTCAGCTGAAAGCTGGGAGATCGAGGTAGGGGTAAGGGCAGAGGTGGGAAATGCTGGAGGCAGTGCTCAGTGTCACAGTGTTCCCAAACAGTTCAGATTTGGCCCTTAAGTCCTGAGTTCCTAGACCCACCTTCCTTAGAAGAAATCGATTGTTTCTTGAGGAAGAGTGCAACAAAATGGCTACGTATTCCTCCCATCCCAATATGCATGATCCTTTGCCACTCCTTCCACCAGCAGGCGGAGTCTGTTTCCTCCTCCTTTGAATCTGAGCTAGGTTTGTGACGTGCTTTGACCAACATAAAATGGCAGAAGTGTTGTTAATCAACTTTTGAGACTGGGCTTTAAGAGACACTTCATGTTTTCCTTGGTACAATGCCCAGAGACCAATATGTAAAAAAGCCAGTCTGGCTCCAGGACCATAAACAACAATGTGAGGGGAGAACTGAGGTGCCCCAACCAACAGCCACCACCAAAGATGGGAAGCCATCTTGGCTTCGAAACCCAACCAAACCAGCTGATACAGCCACATGAATGAGGCCCAGTAAGACTAGAAGAAATCTGGGAATCACTAACTAGTAGAAGAGGAATTGTCCAGCCAAACCACAGAATCATGAGAAATAATACATTATCGATGCTTTGAATCACTAAGTTTTGGGTGGTTTGTTATGTGACCATAGATAATTTTAAAGCATTTCTAAATTATACACTTTGAGACTCAAACATCAAAGAAATATCAGAGTATTTATTTCAATCATATTCCACTTTCTCTCTGAGAGAAGTTCTAGAAATATGTTCTTCCTACCTAGATACATAGTTATTAGCTAGATGTACTGGCCAACTGGCCCCAACCCTTAATCTAGTTGTAGGGAAACAATGGTAGGTCTAGTGTTCAAAAGAACTGCTTTGCTTAAGGAAACTCCCTCAGAATCACAGAATTGGTCCAGCTAGTCATTATCTTCCCCAAGAAGGGGCAGACTCTACGGGTAGAAGAGTGTAGACTTAGAAAAACCAGCTTCTCCTGGTGTACAGAGTAGAGACTCTCACCTACAGGGCATGCTTGGCCCTGTGCTGGACTCTGAAGAGACAGGCCAACAAAGGCCCACTCTGCCTGAGGATTTCCCAGCCTTCTATGAGGAGTGTGGCTCCTTACTTGGTCCCTGGGAGACTTCAGTTTGGCCTCCCTCTTTTCCCAAGGCTCACGAACTTCTCTGTCTATTTCCTTAAGTTTTAACTTCATCCAATCTCTGTGTGAGGAATCTGTGGTGATTTCAAAGCATGTCTGCCAATTCTTTGACACTCCTATTTGTAAGAGATGGACTTTAATTTCTCTCCCCCTTGCATACAGGCCTTAATGTAAAAGTGATGCTGTGTGATTTCCATGTTTAGGTCATGAAAAGTGATAGAGCTTCTGTCTAGGTCTCTCTTTGGAACATGCACCTTTGGTTCTCTCAGCCGTCATGTAAGAAATAGGTCCACTCTGAAGCTGCTGTACTGGGGGACCAGATGCAGATACCATGTTGAGAGCAGAGAGATATCTGAGCAGCCCCAACTGTCCCAGCTCCCAGCTGCTTGAGTCTGCCTAACCCAGGTATTGGACATGTGGTTGAAGAGGCCTTTGAGATGACCTCAGTCCCAGCCACCATCTGAATACAAAGAAATGTATGAGAGACCCAGAGTAAGAACCACCTAGCTGAGCTTAGTCAGCCCTCAGACCTGTGAAAGGTCTAATAATAGATGGCAGTTTCTGTTGACACTACTAAGGTTGGGCTACTTTGTTACACAGCAGTAGATGACTGCTAGAGAATCCTTGAGCACTGCTGAGATGAGGAAGGCTCAGGCCAGAGGAGCTATGGAGATTGGCCACCATCTATGTGGGACCTCACTGCCAGTCATATCTGCAGCCTCGCTGAGGGGAAGTTCACTCCCCTGCCCCTGGCCTGGGAGGATCAGCCAGGCATTCTTCAAATGTAAGTGTCACCAAAATATAATACTAAACTCTCATAATTTACACAAGAATACCCTTCCAATTATACATCCTAGGGAGGGATAAATTTAAATGACATTTGGTTACATGTGGTTAAAATTCTAATTCAGCCAGAAATACCAGGTGTAGAGATATTTTTTTCCTTCCCTAGGAAACTATCTCATCTTTTCTTTCCTTGTGAATACAAGATTTTTCTGGAATTTCTACTAGTTAGAAAAATAAGCCATGGTAAATTATGGGACCTTCAAGATTATTTAGTCCAACTCTCATTTTTACTGATAAGAAAATTGAGTCTCAGAGAAGTGAAGAAATGCCCCTGAGTTAATAGATGGCAAGCAGTGGCTAGAGTCTAGGATTTTAGACTTCCAGTCCAGTGTGCATTTCAAGTCATGAATGCTTGTTTTATATATGTAACAAATGCTTACACAAGCACTTATGGGCCAACACTAAGTACTGCACAAGTATTAACATATTTAATTCTCATCATGACCCTAGGAGGTAAGTGCTATTTTTATTTGCCTTGTATAGTGAAAAGAGACAACTGAGTACAGAGAGGTAAGTAACTGGCCCAAAGTCAGTAACTCCTTTAGACTTGGACAACAGGAACCCTGGGCCCTAGGCTTTGGAGGACCCCATTCTGGTCTCCTCTTGCCTATGTGGGATGAGGAATTAATGCGGCCAACATGCTTGCTTAACTGGAGGCTCTGTTATACCTTCTAGACCACAGCTATGTGCCCTAGAATTCCCTGCCCAAACAGCCCTGAGAACACTTCCAGGTCTTGTGCAGGCATTTTCCTCCAGGGCTGGCCTCCTGAGTGTGGACCTCCCCCTCACATGTCTGTACCCTTGGGCCAGAGGGATGGCCAAGGAGCAGCTATTTTTATTGTGAGGTTTGGGGGCAGCTTGAGTGTGTAGTGTGGGGAGTCCTCACATGGTAAGGGATGGAGCTGGGGGCAGAGTGGGAAAGAGAGGGGAAATAGAGGCTGGCTCTTCCCTCACTGCCACCTAACACAAAACTCTGAAGAGCTTTAGAATTCTAAATTTAAAAATAGCACTCTAGAGCTGAGTACAACGGTGTGCGCCCTTAGTCCCAGCTACTTGGGAAGCCTGAAGCAGGAGGAACCATTGAGTCCAGCAATTCCAGTGCAGCCTGGGTAATATAGTGAGACTCGGTCTCAAAAAAAAACAAAAGCACTCCAGGTTATTATGAAGATATATCTGTCAAGGTAGAAGCTAGAATAATTCTATGTGACAGTTTGCTAGAATAATCTATAACGTTTAAATATTTGGATGTATATATGTGAATCTTTATACACTTATTCTGAGCCCCATAAATGTTAGCAGTGAGCAGTGGTGTGCTAGTGGATGTTTAACAACCAGCTCAGTGGCGTGGCGATAGTGTGGAGGAAGCCCTGATTGGTCATAGGTTTCCATGATGTGAACCCGACCTACTATGGCTGATTTCAATCCACCAACAGAGTATCACTGAGCAGGGAGCTGGGAAAAGATATGCACAACCAGCTCTCAGGAACCAGACAAGGCAGCTCCAGCACATAATTCAGGGCAGGCCAATGCCACACAGCTAGTAAGTGGCAGAGATGGAATTTAAACAAAGGCAGTTTGGTTTCAGAATCTGAACTTCTAATCGCTATGTTTCTTCCCAGCCGTCTCTTTCCCAGACCCACATTACTAGTCCCTGTAAAGTATTGAGGATTGTTGTCCTAACCTGTATTTTGAGCCCTGGACCCAGGAGGGCATCAGCTGATGCTAAAATAACCACAAATAGAAGACTTTCTCCCAGAAGCAAGGTGGCCATATCTTCCCTCATTTTCAAAATCTCTTGCCTATGCTGTGTCATTCTTAACGTTGGAGTTTATTCCAGCTTCTGGCAACTCCTACTTCCTGGCTCTTGCCTGATTGCCTCGCCCTAACTCCTATCTCAGCTTGATCACTTTTACTCATTAGTCCCTGTGGCCTGCCTGACCATGACCCACTGGGCCTCTAACTGCTGAGTCTGGACTGTAGTTCCAAGCGGGGGACATTAGGTGTTAGGTTTTTTTTAAAGGGTCAGTTATTTTTCCATTTAATAGGTGCTCACATGGAAGCGAACATGGAAAATATTTTGACCACATAACGGAATTCTACTTTTGGAAAATTTGAGAACTACTCCTTTTCCTTGACCACTCAGACTTTCTGACTATTCTAGGAGAATATAAAATCTTAATTCCTAAATCATCCATTAAGTATAATGAATTGGGATGCGGGGCTCTAATTTTCAAAGGTGCTACTTTATTTTTTTCCAGTTGTGACCTAAAGGCTGTCCTTGAAGTCGTAACACTAAGTGAAAGGATTTATGACTGGCCCAGTGGCTCACGCCTGTAATTCCAGCACTTTGGGAGGCCAAGGCAGGTGGATTGCTTGAACACAGGAGTTTGAGACTAGCCTGGGCAACATGGCAAAACCTTGTCTCCAACAACAACAATAACAAAAGAAACAAAACAAAAATTAGCCCGGTGTGGTGGTGCATGCCTAGTCCCAGCTACTCGGGAGGCTGAGGTCAGAGGATTGCTTGAGCCTGAGAGATCGAGGCTACAGTGAGCCGTGATCATGTCACTGCACTCCAGCCTGAGTGACAGAGTGAGACCATGTCTCAAACAGACAGACAAACTAACAAAAACAGAAAGAAAAGAAAGGACCAGGGAATCAGAGTGACACAACCATTTAGCCAGAAGACCCCAGTCCCAAATTCTATTAAATTCAACTGGTTCATGGTCCGTGATAATCTCTAGACTTGATTCCTGATACATATACTTTTTTCCCCCATATGTAGAGCAGTCATACTTATACCAGATAGCTATTTGTCTTTTTGGGAGAGAGTGAATGAAAAGAATGCATCCGGGGTCTCAAAAACAATCCACAAGTTTTTAGGAGAAACGAAAATACAGATCATTGGTGGGTCAGATAATTTTTGAGGTCTTTCTGATGCAAATCACAAAAATCAGAGGCCCAGCATGGAATGTTCTGATAGTTTCAGCCTAAAGCTGAGCTGAGTGACATGCATGGGTTTTTGGAGTATGTGCTATATTTTCACCAGTTCTGTAAAGATGTTTGGTGGCCCTAAAGATCTGTTTCCAGTTGCTACTCTTTCTAGAGCAGTTGTTTTCAAAGCATGGACTTTGGAACAGCAGTATCGCATCACATGGAAACTTGTTACAGTTATAAATTCACCCAGACCTGCTGAATTGGAAACTCTGGAGTATATGCCAGCAATCTGTGTTTTAACAAGTCTCCTAGGTGATGCTGACATGGATGAAGTTTGAGAACCACTGTTCTTGAGTATAACTACAAATCTGAACATGCCTCTAAGAATACCCGAACCATGGAGAGACAAGAAGCATGCTGGAAATGGGGAAGAGAGACAAAGGGAAGTGGTAGTGGACTACCAGCTTGGTGCACAAATTAATGGGCTGTAGTGTTTCTCCAGGTGCAATTATCCACTCTGAACTGACAATCAGCCTTCTACCAGTACAGCAGCTTATTGGTGGTTAAATTTTGTCACCAATTAAAATGTCTCATGACCCACTGGGTTCCCAAATCTGTGTTCCATTCTAGTTTCCATTCCAGAGGTGATCAGATGGTTTCCTGTGATTGCTTTTCAAGCACCCCTTGGAGAGGGACATGAACCTCTCTCCTCTCTTTCCTTATTTGCATGTAGAGAATCTTTTAATAAGGATGATTCAGATTTCTTGCATTTGGCCTTTCCTCCTCCCTCTGCTTCCCAGCATAGTAAACTGCATGCTAAACAGAGCTGAGAGAGGGCATATTAAATGCGTAGAAGAGTAATGCCATAAAGGCAAGCAGGAACTTCAACCAACCTCATCTTGCTTGTAATTGATACATTATACAATCTTAATAAAAACCGCAGACGTCTAGTTTCCTTTATGGCCACACATTAATGAGTCCTGACTCCTGAGACCCTTCAATATATTCCAAAGCCATAATGCTAAATCTAGGATTCTGATGGAACCCTGCAGTGTCAGAGTATAATCAGAAAAAAAAAATCATCTTTGGACACACAGAGAGATGGTGGGGAGAATGGAACTTGTCTTTTCTCTTTAGCTGGAGGACATACATGGAGTTACTTAGCTGGGAGCTTCTCCAGTATTATAGTACAAGCTGTAGATGCCTCGGCCACATTCCCTTAGCACACTGATGGTTGCATCCTGCAAACACCATTGACTCTCAGCTTGAGCATTTTTGTCTGGCCAAGGGAATATGCGTGGCCTGTGTGCAGGGTAAGCTAGAAGTTTCAGGAGATAAGATCCCTAGAAGCAACACTCACCCAGTTGGTAGATAAATACCGCCTCAGAGTCCTCACCTTTTGGTTGGGACAGCTCTGAAGAGGGTCTTGCACTACCCCCTAGATCACCCCAGAACTTAGCTGCTGTTGCTCATAGTGGGAATTGGCTTAATAACATACCCCTTATTGTCTCTTTCTTTGCCCTGACTCACTCTCCTATTCCTTTGCTGGTATGTTTTTGGATAACCTCTTAAATAAACTACTTGTACTTGAATCCTTGTCTTCTGAGATAAGTCAGATTAAGACAAGGATGATAAGAAAATATTTAACATGACACACCCAATAAGGGTAAGAAATAGCTTTCATTCTTTCTTAAAAACAAAAAGCAGACCTTTACATTTAGGTAAATGGTATAATCAATTCATTCATTCATTCATTTATTCATTTGTTATCAATGTTTATTGGGTACCTACTGTATGCGTAATATTGGACTAGGCACTGTCCTGAAAGAATTTAAAGCATTTAAATCTAGTTTTGACTATAAGACCAACATGAAATGTGATGAAAGGATATTCAAATCAAAGGACTGTGGGAGTAGAGAAGAAAGAATATCTGCTCTGGTCAGAGGGTATTTGATAAAAGCTTTGCAAGCGGGATGGAAGAAGATTTAACCAGAGGTCATTCTACACAGAGAAAACAATAAGAGTAATTGTGAGGAGGTGAGAGAGTAAAATATGTCTGAAGAATTCTGTGTGCCTGGAGCCCAGGGTAGATGTAGAGAGGCTGGGGTATGATGGTAAGAGGGCTTGAATACCAGCCATCCTGAATCCAGAGGAAGGGGCTATTGAAGTGTTTTGAGCAAGGGAGTGACATAGTCAGAGCTGGGCACTGGGAAGCTTAATCTGGTTGTATAGTATAACCTGGATGGGAAGATTGTGCTTTAGAGGCACATTACAAAAGTGCTGGAATATTTATAGTGTAGATGTTAAAGAATACTTTTCAAAAAGTTACATAAATGACTTTCATACAGTAGAAAATGAATATGTCAAAGACTAGGAATCTCAGATTGAACTTGGAAAAGTCTCTATTTTCTCTCCTACCCCAAAGCTTGGAAACAGAGCCCAATAAACTCTACCATATTTGACCTGGAGAACCTGTAAATTTGGTGAGTTTCTATTGTCTTGAAATCTACCCAATTTTCTAAAATTCCTGGCCTGTCAAGAAATGACCTTTCTTATCACCTGTGAGGCTGATAACTCATTAGTAAGGTAGCAGGCTAGTTTCTTAGGAGAGTTTTGTAGACTTTGGCTCATATATAAAGTCACACCATGAATACAGGGTTTGTTGTATGTGACTGGGCACAGAAATGATTTCCAGGTATACTGAGGTGATAATTCTTGTGCACTAAGCAATCACTATACCTAGAAGTCATTTTTATATCCACACACATAAAACATTCCTCAAAATCCTCCAATGCATATGTAAAAGGAACTGGACAATTTGTTAATTCAACAACAATTCTGAAATTCTACATAACTTCACTAATAAGGAGCACTAAAGATAAAATAAACTTTTTAGAGCTATCCATAATGATAGCAGGCTAGGCACAGTATCTCATGTCTGTAATCCCAGCACTTTGGGAGGCCAAGGCAAAAGGATTGCTTGAACTCAGGAGTTTGAAATCAGTGTGGGCAACATAGAAAGACCTCGTCTCTACAATAAAAATAAAAAATTAGCCTGGTATGGTGGCACACATCTGTAGTTCCAGCTATTCAAGAGGCTGAGGTGGGAGGATTTCTAGAGCCCAGGAGATCTAGGCTGCAGTGAGCTATTATCATGCCACTGCACTCAAGCCTGGGCAACTGAGCAAGACCTTGTGTCAAATAATAATAATAATAACAGAAGCAAGATGGCCAAATAGAACCCTCCAGTGATCATTCTCCCTACAGGAATACCACATTGAACAACTATCCACACAAGAAAGCACCTCCGTAAGAACCCCAATCAAGTGAGTGATCAAAGTACTTGGTTTTAACATCATATGAAGGAAACAGGCACTGAAGAGGGTAAGAAAGAGAGTCCTGAATTACTAACACACCCCTCCTCCATGATGGGCCACATGATGTGGAGGGTAAAATCTGTGTACTCTTGGGAGGGACAGGGCAGTGATTGTGGACTCGTATTGAAACTCAGTGTTGTCCTGTTACAGCAGAAAGCAACACAGGGCAGAATTCAGCTGGCACCCATGGAAGGAGCATTTAGACCAGCCTTAGCCAGAGGCGAATCATCTCTTCCAGCAATTGAAACCTGAGTTCTAGCTAATCCCATCACCATGGGCCAAAGTGTTCTGGGGTTCTAAATAAACTTGAAAGGTATTCTAGATCACAAGGACTGCATAGTGTAATCAAGTCCTGGTGTCACTGGGCTTTTAATCCAGTGGACTTGGGTATACATGCCCTAGTGGGACACCAGCTGTGGCAACCAAGGGAGTGCTTGTATCATCCCTTCTCCAATCCCCAACCCCAGGCACCGTAACTCAGAGCTCTGGGACAGACTCCTTCCTTCCACTTAAGGAGAGAAAAGGTGAGAGTAAGGAGGATATTGTCTTGCAATGTGGATACCAGCTTAGCCATGGTATAATTTAGAAAACCATTCCAGTCCCTAGCTCCTGGATGACATTTCTAGGCACACCCTGGGCCACAAGGGAACTCATTGCCTTGAAGGGAAGAAGCCAGTCTTGGCAGGATTCACCACCTGCTAACTAAAGAACCCTGGGCCTTGAGTAAACACCAGTGGTAGCCATGTGGTACTCTCTGTGGTCTTAGGTGAGGCCCAGTGCTGTGCTGGTTACAGGGGGAGACCCAACATATTCAGACCTGTGGGGCCACAAGGAGAGACTTCTGCTGTTTAAGGAAAGGAGAGTGAAGAATAAGAGACCTTTATCTCGCAGCTTAGGTATCAGCTTGGCCCACAGTGGGATAAGCACCAAACTGGCTCCTGAGGTACCCAGTTCCAGGCCTTGCCTCTTAAACAGCCTTTCTGAATTTGTCCTGGGCCAGAGGGGAGCCCATTTCCCTGAAAGGAGAGACCCAGGCCTTGTAGCATTCACCACAAGCCTATTGAAGAGCCCACAGGCCTTGAATAAACATCAGTGGTTACCAAGCAGTACTCCCCATAGGCCTGAGGTGGTGGTGGCTGTGAAGACTCCTTCAGGTTGAGGAAATGAGAGGGAAAGTGAGAAGGACTTTGTCTTGCAGCTTTGGTGCCAACTCAGTCACCTGCTGACTGAAGAACCCGGGGCCTTGAGTGAACATCAGCAGTAGCCAGGCAGAGGTCACAGTGGGTTTCTGGTGAGACCCATGCTGCACTGGCTTCAAGTCTGACCCAGTGCAGTCCCATTGGTGGGGGCCACAAGGGCACTTGTGTCACCCATCCTCTAGTTCCAGCCAGCTCAACACAGAGAGAGAAAGTAAGAGAAGAGAACAAGAGTCTTTGCCTGGTAATCCAGGGAATTCTCTTGAATCTTACCCAAGGCCACCAAGGCAGTATCTATACAAGTCTGCAAGAGTCACAACATTACTGGGCTTGGGGTGTCTCCTAATGCAGGTATAGCTACAGTGACAAAAGGCTTAAATCATGATGCTCAAGTCCCTATGAATACTCGGAAAGTCTTCTAAAGAAGGACAGGTACAAACAAGCCCAGACTGCAAAGACTACAATAAATACCTAACTCTTCAATGCCCAGACATCAGTGAATATCCACAAGCATCGAGCCATCCAGAAAAATATGACCTTACCAAACATAATAAATAAGGCACCAGTGACCAATCCTAGAGTGACAAAGATAAGTGACTTTTTAGACAGAAAATTTAAAATAGCTGTTTTGAGGAAGCTCAATGAAATTCAAGATAATACAGAGAAACATTTCAGAATCCTATCAGATAAACTCAAAAAGAGATTGAAATAATTTTTTAAAATCAGGCAGAAATTCCAGAGGTGACAAACACAATTGACATACTGAAGAATGTATCAGGGTCTCTCAATAGCAGAATTGATCAAGTGAAAGAAAGGATTAGTGAGCTTGGAGACAGTCTATTTGAAAATATACAGTGAGAGGAGACAAAAGAAAAAGAATAAAAGAGAAGAAGCATGACTAGAAGATGCAGAAAACTAGAGGATATAGAAAATAGCCTCAAAAGGGAACAATCTAAGAGTTGTTGAACCTAGAGGATATAGAAAATAGCCTCAAAATTTACGAGTTATTGGTCTTAAAGAGGAGATAAAGAGAGAGATCGGGGTAGAAAGTTTATTCAAACAGATAATAACAGATAAACTTTCTAAACCTAGAGAAAGATATTAATATTTAAATCCAAGAAGTTTATAGAACACCCAGCAGATTTAAGTGAAATAAGACTACCTCAAGGCACTTAATAATCAAAGTCCCAAAGATCAAAGATAAAGAAAAACCCTAAAGGCAGCAAGAGAAAAGAAATAAAAACACACAAAGGAGCTCCAAAACATCTGGCAGTAGAATTCTCAGTGGAAACCTTACAGTCCAAGAGAGAGTGGCGCTTAAAAGAGCTGAAGGAAATGAACTATTATTTTAGAATAGTATACCCAGTGAAAAATATCCTTTAAACATGAAGAAGAAATAAAAAATATCCCAGACAAACCAAAGCTGATGGATTTAATCAACACCAGGTCTGTCCCACAAGAATTGCTAAAGGCAGTTCTTCAATCTGAAAGAAAAAAATGTTAATGAGCAATAAGAAGTCATCTGAAGGTACAAAACTCACTCATAATAGTAAGTACACAGAAAAACAGACTATTATAACACTGTAATTGTAGTGCGTAAGCTACTCATATGTTGAGTAGAAAGACTAAAAGATGAACCTATCAAAAATAATAACTACAGAAACTTTTCAAGACATAGACAGTACAATAAGCCATAAATAGAAACAAAAAGTTAAAAAGCAGTGGGAATGAAATTAAAGTGTAGAGTTTTTATTAATTTTCTCTCTACTTCTTCACTAGTTTTTGTAGTCAATGGTAAGTTGTCATTAGTTTAAAATAATGGGTTATAAGATGTTATTTTTAAGCCTTGTGGTAACCTTAAATCAAGAAACCTATAACAGATGCAAAAAAATAAAAATAAAAAGCAAGACATTAAAACCTACCACCAGAGAAAATCACCTTCACAAAAAAGGAAAGAAGGATGGAAGAAGGAAGGAAGAAAGGAAAGAAGGAAGGAGGGAAGGAAAGAAGGAAGGGAGGGAGGGAGGGAAGGAGGGAGGGAGGGAGACAAAACAACCAGAAAACAAATAACCAACTGGCTGTATAAAGTCCTTATCTATTGCTAATAACATTGAATGTAAATGGGCTAAACTCTTCAATCAAAAGACACCGAGTGTGGGCTAGGTGCAGTGGCTCATGCCTATAATCTCAGTACTTTGGGAGGCAGAGGTGGGAGAATTGCTTGAGCCCAGGATTTTAAGACCAGCCTGGGCAACATAGTGAGACCTCATCTCTAAAAAAAATAAAATTAGCCAGGCATGGTGGTGCATACTTGTAGTCCCAGCTACTCAGAAAAATGAAGTGGGAGGATTGCTTGAACCCAGCAGTTTGAGGTTACAAAGAGTTATAATTGTGCACCACTGCATGCCTGCCTGGGCAGCAGAGTGAGTCCCAGTCTCTAAAAACAAACAAATGACCACCACAACAAAAACAGAGTGGCTAAACTGATTAAAAAATAAGACCCAACAATCTGTTGCCTACAAGAAACATACTACACCTATAAAGACACACACAGACTAAAAATAAAGGGATAGAAAAAATTGTTCATGAAAATGGAAGCCAAAAAGGAGTAGGAGTAGCTGTATTTACATCAGACAAAATAAATTTCAAAATAAAAACTATTAAAAGGAAAAGAAGGTCATTATATGACAATAAAGAAGCCAATTCAGCAAGAAGATATTGTAAATATATATGCACCCAATACTAAGGCACCCAGATATATAAAGCAAATATTATTAGAGCTAATGAGAGAGATAGAACCCAATATAATAATAGCTGGAGACTTTAGCAGCCCACTTTCAGCATTAGACAGATCTTCAGACAGAATATCAACAAAGAAATATCGGGCTTAATCTGCATTATAGATCAAATAGATCTAATAGATACTTGTAAAACATTTCAGCCAACGGCTGCAGAATATACATTCTTTTCCTCAGCACATGGATCATTCTCAAGGATAGACCATATGTTAGGTCACAAAACAAGTCTTATTTTTTTTAAATGAAAACTTTATCAAGTATCTTCTCTGATCACAAATAAATAAAACTAGAAACTGACAAAAAAGGAAATTTGGAAACTATATAAACACATGGAAATTAAACAATATGCTCCTGAATGAGTAGTGGATCAATGAAGAAATAAAAAAGGAAAATTTAAAATGTCTTGAAACCAAAGAAAATGGTAACACAACATATCAAAACATGGGATTCAGCGAAAACAGTAGTAAGGGAAAGTTTATACCAAAAATTACCTAAATCAAAAATGTAGAAAAACTTCCAATGAACAACCCAACAAGAAACTAAAAAAGCAAGAGCAAAGCAAACTCAAAATTAGTACATGAAAATAAATAAGTATCAAGCAGAAAGAAATGAAACTGAAACAAAAAATAGAAAAGAACAACAAAATAAAAAATTGATTTCTTTGAAAAGATAAAATTGACAAATCTTTATGCTAAGAAGAAAAGACAGAAAACTCAAAATCAGAGATGAAAAAGGAGACCTTACAATGGTACTGCAAAAATTCACAGGATCATTAGAGACTACTATGAGCACCTATATGCCAGCAAATTGAAAACCTAGAGGAAACGGATAAATTCCTGGACACATACAACCTACCAAGATTGAACCATAAAAAAATCCAAAACCTGAAAAGACCAGTAACAAGTAATGAGATCAAAGCCATAATAAAAAGTCTTCCAGCCAAGAAAAGCTTAAACCTGATGGCTTTACTGCTGAATTCCACTAAATATTTAAAGAAGAATGAAAATGAATCCTCAAACTCAAATAATAAGTGAAGGAAGGAATAATTCCAAACTCATTATATAAGGCCAGTATTATCTGATACCAAAACCAGACTAAGTTACATTTTTAAAAAAACCAACTATAGGCTAATATCCCTCATGAATATTGATGCAAAAATCTTCAACAAAATACTAGCAAACCAAAACTAACAACATATTAAAAAAATCATTCATCGTGACCAAGTGAGATTTATCCTACAAATGCAAAGATAGTTAAACACACACAGATCAATAAATGTGATACATCGTGTCAACAGAATAAAGGATAAAAACCATATGATCATTTCAGTTGATGCTAAAAAACATTTAATAAACATTTAATAAAATTCAACATTCCTTCATGATAAAAACCATCAAAAAACTGGGTCTAGAAGGAACATACCTCAACACAATAAAAGCCATGTATGACAGACCCTCAACTAGTATCATACTGAATGGAAAAAAATGGAAAGCTTTTCCTCTAAGATCTGGAACACAACAAGGATGCCCACTGTCATTATTCTTATTCAACATAATACTGGAAGTCTTAGGGCAATTAAGCAAAGAGTTCTTGAGTAATATTCCACAAGCACAGGCAACGAAAGCAAAAATGAACAAAAGGGATAGCATCAAGTTAAAAAGCTTCCGTGTAGTAAATCAACAAAGTGAAGAGACAACTCACAGAGTGGGACAAAATATTTGCAAACTATTCATCTGACAAAGGATTAATAACTAGAATACATAAGGAGCTCAAACAACTCTATAGGAAAAAATATGAGACAATTTAAAAATGGGCAAAAGATCTGAATAGACATTTCTCAAAAGAAGACATACAAATGGCAAACAGGTATATGAAAAGGTGTTCAAAATCACTGATCATCAGAGAAATGCAAATCAAAACTACGATGATATATTATCTCACTGCAGTAAAAATGGCTTTTATGCAAAGACAGGCAATAACAAATGCTGGCAAGGATGTGGAGAAAAGGAAACCCTTATACATTGTTGGTGAGAATGTAAGTTAGTACAGCCAGTATGGAAAACAATTCGGAGGTTCCTCAAAAAGCTAAAGCAGAAGTACCATATGATCCATCAATTTTACTGCTAGCTATATAACCCAAAGAAAGGAAATTAGCATATCAAAGAGATATGCACTCCTATGTTTATTGCAGCACTATTCGCAATAGCCAAGATTTAGAAGCAACCTAAGTGTCCATCAACAGACAAATGGATAAAGAAAAAGTAGTACATATACACAGTGGAGTATTATTCAGCCATAAAGAAGTATCAGATTCTTTCATTAGCAACAACATGGATGGAATTGGAGGACATTACGTTAAGTGAAATAAGCCAGGTACAGAAAGACAAATTTAGTATATTCTCACTCATATATGGAAGCTAAAAATTAAAACAACTGAATTCATGGAGATAGAAAGTATTAATAGAATGATGGTTACCAGAGGCTGGAAAGGGTAGTGGGGATGGAAAAAAAGTGGGGGTGGTTAATGGGTACAAAAAATATAGTTAGACAGAATAAATAAAATCTATGTGGGAGGCCAAGGCAGGCAGATCACTTGAGGTCAGGAGTTCAAGACCAGCCTGGCCAACATGATGAAACTCTGTTTATACTAAAAATAGAAATATTAGCTGGGCATCATGGGACGTGCATGTAATCCCAGCTACTCAGGAGGCTGAGGCAGGAGAATCTCTTGAACCTGGGAAGCAGAGGTTGCAGAGAGCCAAGATCCCGCCACTGGACTCCAGCCAAGGAAACAGAGCAAGACTCTGTCTCAAAAACAAAACAAAACAAAACAAAACAAAAAAATGAAAAAGATCTAGTATTTGATAGCAAAACAGGGTGGCTACAGACAACAGTAATTTATTGTACATTTAAAAATAACTAAAGAGCATAATTCAATTATTTGTAACACAAAGAAAAGATGAATGCTTGAGGTGATGGATACCCCATTTACCCTGATGTGATTATTATACTGATTATTGTATGCCTTTATCAAAAAATGTCATGTACAGCATAAATATATATACCTATGTACCCATAAACATTAAAAACAAAATAAAAAATAAAACAAAACAATAAGAATTTCAATCATGATAGAGATATATACGATCTTTCCATTTTCTCTATTGAAAATAACGTTACAGAACTTTTATATGAAAAAAGAGAGAAATGAGTTTACAACCAAAAATACAGAGAAAAAAGGCATTATAGAGGTGTGGTCAGCAGTTAATCAAATTATCACTTTTTTTTTCTGGATTTTGTGATGCATGTGGTTTTTGTTAAAACATTTTAATTTTTCATTTGTTGCAATCTTTTTTTTTACTCTAAATATTAACACTGGTGCCTTATTGTGTGTAAATTTCTTAAAGGGAGTCCTCCAGAAGTTTTGGGCCCCTAAACCTGGTTCTCTTCCTGGTGAGTGCACCACACACCTGCCCCTCTGGAGGGTCCTTTACAAAGGTGTTGCCACAAACTAGGCTGTGGGCCTGGGCTTACAGATCTTTCATCTTCTTCTCCGCCTCAGGGGAAGTCTCTCTCCCTGCTCCTTTTCTAGGGATTTTGTGCTCCCCTCTGCCCACCTCAGATTGAGCTCTTTGTTGAGGTCAAGGGTTTCATAGAAATCAAGATGTGCTTTCAACTGTAAGCATCTTCTATTATTTCCCCTACAAGAATCCCCCCAGGCACGGAAATATGGACCTGAATGCCAGTTTAGGACTTGAGGAGAGAGGGTTGTGGAAATCTGCAAATTGATGCAAATTGATTTCTCAGTAAATGATCCTGCTGCATGAGCTAATATGATTGCTCTAATTGTTTTAACAGTCCTATTAATGTCTGTCTTCAATAAGTAGATGACATTTATATAAAAATTAAATAATAATATAAAGCGTATCTTGAGTCAGTTGAGGGAAAAGAATGTTACTCTAGAGTTGTAGAGTGACCCAGCAATTGCACATATGAGACATTCTAGTTTTTGTTATACAGTCTGAGGAAGCAACGAGAACTTCAGCAAGTTCTGGGGCTTCTCCCCATGTCACTGCCATATGCTCCCAGATGGGAACATAAATAAGCAATGAAAACGGAGTGTTGAAATGAGATCTAATAACAGGTCATCTTCAAAGACAGAGCAAAGACTTGTAGCCATTTTCCAGCAATTTCACAACTACTACTGAAATCAGCAGAACATTTGCAACCTGGCCTATGTTAGAAAAAAAAGGTGTGTGATATACCATCAACAGAATTTTGGTTTGAATTATCTCTGAATGTGTGTTTATTTCTCTTTTATACCAGCTGCATCTGTACCTACCTTGCTGTGAAACAGCATAATTAACCAGTAGGTTTCAGGGAGAGGTGATAATTTTGAGCTTATTCTAGGTCATTTTCAGTCAAAATTTTAGCTTGAAAATGCTTTTCCTTCTCCCTTTGGCAGCAGCTTGCAGACGTGGATTTTGGTGAAGCCTTCTATTTTCATCACTCTGATTGCTTTATTTATGCTGCAAATCACTGATTTGGTGTTTAGGAAATTATCATGTTTGGGCAGCAAAGCTTTTTAGTTAATGGATTGAGGAGTTCTAAACTTGTTTATAAAGTACATGTATTTTTAAAAGGCCCATAAAGTTCCAACTCATCATTCATTATAATCAGGATAGTGATTAACAGTAAGCTCTTTTACCATTTGCTTCAACCCTTCCTGTCAAAGCAACACTGAAGAATACATTTATTGAAACTTCAGAGTATCTTGGTACTTGTCTTAATAACTAGGTTGGATAAATCAGTCTTTTATTTAAACAAAACTCTTAGTACTTTCTTCCCTGAATATCTAATCTCTTTGAATAGAATTCTTCAGGAAAGTAGAAAGATAGCCTGGAAAGACAGCGTTGCTATGACACTTCCCATCTGGAAAATGACTAGGAACACCTCGACTGAAATGACAACAGTGAACGATATAGAGTAATAGATGCATAGGCCATAGGCTTTGGAATTAAGTAGAAATCAAGGTTATGTGCTAGTCTTGGCTCTGCCATGACTTGGTTATGTCACTGTCTTACCTTTCATGCTTGATTAAGAAAGTTGGATTAGACTATTACTTTATAATTTGTTGTTTGTAGTTGTTTTGTTTTAAGCAAGAGTTTTTCAAAAGAAAATTTACTTGAAATTCAGATATATAACGCAATATGTTGGTTTTTCATTGCTGTATAACAAATCTCCCCAAAACTTAGTACCTTAAAGCAAAGGTAGTAATTTATTAATCTCTTACAGTTCCAAGGGTTGGGAAATTGAGATTGACTTCGCTATGTTACCAAACTGAACTTGGGTCTACTTGCCCTATGTGCAGAAAAAGCCAAACACTAATATTAAGATTTGCAGCAAGAGAAATTAATGCATTTATTGTAGGGTGCCAAGTAAGGAGAATCAGGCAGCTAATGCTTAAGACCTGAACTCTCTAACAGCTTACAAGCAAGGGTTTTAAAAGGCAGGGATATATTTTAAGAAAGCGAAAGTTACAGGTAAAATCATGGGTAAATACATGGAAGTGATACATTGGTTTGGCCCAAAAAGGTAGGATATCTTGAAGTGGGAACTTGTAAGTCATAGGTGGATTCAGAGATTCTTTGATTTTTCAATTGATCAAGGAAGCAAGGATTTTGCTAAAAACACAGAACATAATTTTGTTTTACATGTTTCTGTTTAAAGAAACCTTAATATTTTGTTGATTCATTAATATTTAACTCATGGCCAACTGCACTATAACTCATGCCTGAATGAAGCTCATCTAACACATGGTATTTTTTTTCATAAGGCACATCACAGCTTTCTTGCATTTGGGATCACTGAACAGTAATTCAGCCTCATCCTTGGGGGCCAATTTAAACAGTGACATTAACAAAAAGCACAAAAATGGGGAAGAGAAGACATATGGGAAGTATGGACAAGAGTTTGGCTGGATCAGCCTTGCTGCTCTACAGTGATTTGTCTTTCTGTGTTGGGCCCCCACCTGTGCACTCCAGCATAGGCTGCTCACCAGCTCTCTTAACCTTTTGACCCACAGGCAAAGATGTTTCTCTTTTGCCTCCTAGCTGTGCCAGAGAAAGGTGTGAGTCTCCCTGATTAGTTTCCTCGGGCTGTTGTAACAAATAACCACATATCTGGTGGTTTAAACAAATAAAATTTATTCTCTCAGAGTGTTAGGAGGCAGAAATCTGAATGAAGATATTGACAGAACTGTGCTTCCTCTGAAATCTCTAGGAGAGAATCTATTCCTTGCCTCTTCGGGCTTCTAGTGGCTATTGTGACCTTGGCTTGTGGCTGCGTCACTCCAGTTCTCCCTCCATGGTCACGCTGCCTTCTCCTCTTCTGTCAGTTCTCTCTCTCCCTCTTAGAAGGATACATGTGATTGCATGTAGGGCCCACCAGAATAATCCAAGGATAATCTCCCTACCTTAAGATCATTTACTTAATCACATCTGCAAAATCTTTTATTTTTTTGCATATAAGGTAACATTAATGGGTTCTAGGAATTAGGTCATGTATATCTTTTGGGGGTCATTATTTATCCAACCATGATATGCTTTGGCTGTGTTCCCACCTAGATCTCATCTTGAATTCTCACGTGATGTGGGAGGGAACTGCTAGGAGGTAATTGAATCATGGGGGCAGGTCTTTCTCATGCTGTTCTCGTGATAGTGCATAAGTCTCACAAGATCTGATGGTTTCGAAAAACAGGAGTCTCCCTACACAAGCGCTCTCTCTTTGTCTGCTACCATCCACATAATTTGTGATTAGCTCTTTCTTGCCTTCCACCATTAAACCTTTTTCTTTTGTAAATTGCTCAATCTCGGGTATTTCATCTTTATCAGAAGCATGAAAACAGACTAATACAAACCATGAGCTCCAAGAAAGAATTTCTGCCTATTGCTTTGTGGGAGCATCGGCACTATATTCTCTGAAGCTTTGACTTCAGCGCAGAGGCTCCCCTTCTTAACACTAAAGATAAATTTGGGAAAAAGGCAGGTGATCGGGGGAGCTCAAAAGGCATCTCTAGGGATGAGACTCTAGAATGGCCCAAAATAGGAGAAGTAAAGGAAATTTTAAGCCAGAGATGAGAGCAGAGGACAGACTAAAGGATGAGGTAGAGAGGCTGTGGGCTGGGGAGTGGGGAAGATTCCATGCTCATCTAGCAATCTGGGGTGATAATGATGGTAATGTTCACAGAATTGGCCACTGTGAATATTATTATGGGAATTTTCTGTCTCTGCATGCAAAGCTAGTTGACATTGCTTTTTTTGTTAAAATAAACCCCTTTGAAAATGTAACAGGGCTTATGAATAAGGTGACTCAGATTTGAGGAATGGGGGCCAGGTACAGTGGCTCACACCTGTAATGCCAGCACTTTGGGAGGCCGAGGTGGGTGGATCCCCTGAGGTCAGGAGTTCAACACCAGCCTGGCCCACATGGTGAAACTGCATCTCTACTAAAAATACAAAAATTAGCCAGGTGTGGTGGCAGGCACCTGTAATCCCAGCTACTTGGGAGGCTGAGACAGGAAAATTGCTTGAACCCAGGAGGCGGAGGTTGCAGTGAGCCAAGATCGCACCACTGCTCTCCAGCCTGGGCAACGAGAGCAAAACTCCATCTCAAAAAAAAAAAAAAAAAAAAAAGTTGAGGAGTGGGGAGTGAAGATTATAATGTCCTAAAAAAGAAATTTGTTACTTTGTATTCCAGAGACATTTAAATGCCACTTTCTTCCATTAGAAGCCAATGCTTCCTAAAATGACATTCTCCAGTCCTAACTCTTCTTAGTTTTTTTTTTTATTTTCTCCATCACACCTTCAGTTCCATCTCAAACTTCTCTTTCTTCCCCAGATTTTAACACTGTTCAACATCACCACCAGGAAAATATCCTGCATTGTCTGTCCTACAAGCCCCACAATATGTGTGAGCCGTTTGATACTCCCCAAGTTCATGAACCTAAAGTGGTATGATTTTTCTCCAGCAATGTTCAGCTGCTGAGGCCAGGCCTGGAGAAGACAAAAAGCCAAGCTTTGCTTTCAATAAGATCAGTGCATATGAGAAAAGGCAGATGAGCTAGAACAGAAAATAGTGGTCAGAGAACGGAGTGGATGAAATCAAGAATTTGGGAGTTGTATTCAACAATTCTATGGTGAATGGCCATTATGTGCCAGAATTCTATGATTAAGTTACTTAGTAAATCTTGTCTAGAAGGGGGAGAGAATAGACGAAGGCTAAAGTTGGAAGTGTCAAAGAAGCAGAAGTCACTCATGTTAGCTGGAATGTGGGGATGTTGGGGTTATTTTTTTGATTTGGACAATGTTCATGCTTTGTGTTCAGACGTGATTACAGAGTAGTCTTGTTTTGTTTTGATCCATCAGGGTCACAGAGTGGCCTTCCCTTATGTTGTTTTTCTGTGAAAGTGTTGTGTTTGACAGAACACCAAGGCCCAGCTGATAGTACCAGGCCAGCTTCCAGGTGTCAAGGACTGCTTTTCTCCTTTGTCACCCCTTAGAATTAACCACACATTAAGAGAATGAAAACTCCAGTTTTAAATAAACTGACTTTGCTATTCTGACATTCAGGAGAAACAAAAAAGGCAGGTTAACATATTTCTCGAACTCCCGACAGTAGAATGCTTTTGAAGATGAATTAAAATTTGAATTCAAAAATAATAAAATTTGCATTCAAACTATTTGAATGCAAGAGCAATGAAAACATTTGAGTTTTACTTATTATAGGTGCAGTCTAGAGACACATAGTCCCAGTCTGACCTACTTTAAAACTGTGATAATCTTTGGAGAATTAACTCATGGATGCTAAATAAGTTACTTTTAAATTCCATTATAGTTGCTGTGGCTTTAAAATAACAACATACTTTGTATTTTCATGAACTGTATATTGGTTTTCCTTCCTCCCCCAAAACCAGTCCTGCTATTTTAGCAAACAAATGCATCTAGAAACAATATATGATTCCCCAAATCATAATATTCAGGGGAAAATAAAAGAAAATAAAATGTTAATACTGGAAGGAAGATATCAGGATCCCAACCATCAACAAAGTCACTAAGCTAGAGTGGAAGCATAAAAAGTTGATCCTAAGTCTCTAGACTCCTGGCTTTAGTTGGACAGCCTGATACTTGGGTGGGCAGAGACATTTTCTGTCTGTTTACTATTGGATTCCCAGTGCCTAGGATATTGCTGAATAAATTGTAGGTGCTCAATAAATGGATACATAAATATTTTTGATAAATAAAGCACTTTTCTAGAAAGTCAGTGATTTGAAGCTGTAAGGTACTTTACACTCTGTTATTCAAAATTTGCTCTGTTGGCCGGCAGCATCAGCATCACCTGCTAAATTGTTAGAAAAGTGGAATCTCAATCTCCACCCAAAATTACTGAATCAGAATCTGCATTTTACAAGATTCTCAAGTGATAAATAGGGATGTGAAAGTTTGAGAAGTATTGCTATTAACATCATCTATGTTTCTCAATCTTGGCTGCATATCACTGTAAGGAGCTTCTAAAATATACGAATTAAATTAGGCCCTATCTCCAAAGAATCTGATGTTCAGCCAGGTCTGAGGACCACTGCCTGTAGCCCAATATCCTGTGTAATGAGTTACTTAACCTTTCTGTGCCTGTTTTCTTATGTGTTAAAAGAAGCTACCAATATCTCCTAGCCAAGACCATAAGGAATACACTGTAATTAAATAGTTCCTTCAGTGGCTTGCTGCAGTAAGGAAAATAGCAAAAGAGGCCATGAGGTGTTTCAGAAACAAAGTGCTAGGGGAAGGTTATTACAGGATATGAACTTGTGATAGGTGATGTGGGAGAGAATTCAAAGTGTGGTTTTGCTCTGAATTGAGTGCTCTCTAGAAGTGGGAGCAATTTTATTACATCTTAATAATTTTTATATAGGAGATGAGAGGAATAAAGCAAGTGAAAGGCTGTAATTTATAAAGAAGTAGTCACTCATATTAGCGAGAAGAGGGGGATATTTGGTCATTTTTAATGGGTTAGATTGTTCTTGTATCTATGGACACAATTTCAGAGGGACGTTGTTTTTGTCTTGCTCCATCACGGTCACAGAATAGCTTAGTTGGCTGTTGGTGTACATGAAATTGTTTGTGTCCAACGTATAATACTATAAAAATTGTTAATAAAATATTTTATTTTATTTTTTTTTAAGGGACAGGGTCTCACTCTGTTGCTCAGGCTGGAGTATGGTGACGTGATCATAGCTCACTGTAACCTTGAACTCTTGGGCTAAAGTGATCCTCCCACCTCAACCTCCCAAGTAGCTAAGATTACTGGTGCATGCCACCATGCCCAGCTTATTTATTTTTTTAGTAGAGATGGGGGTCTTGCTATGTTGCCCAGGCTAGTCTTAAGCTCCTGGGCTCAAGTATCCTCCCGCTTTGGCTTCTAAAAGTACTGGGATTACAGGCATGAGTCATTGCACCCAGCCCTTTTTTTCCTTTGTATTATTATTTAGTGTTCCTCTTTATCTCCACTAATGGTTTTTGCTTAAATTTGACATTGTCTGATTGATATCAATATTGCTACAACCAGCTTTATTTTTGTTAATATTTTCTTGGAACGTATAGTTTTCCTTTCAAAATATTTTACACCTTTCTTTGTGGTTTTAGGAGAGCTCTCATTAATGACATCTAGCTGGTATTTCTTTAATCTCCCAATCTCTATCTTTTATAGGTAAATTTAATCTATTTACATGTATTATAGGTTGTATGACTTTCTCAGTACTATATACTGCTTTCTTAATTCTCCTTTTAGTCATCTAAAGTTTTTATTAGGTATCAAGTTTTTTCATTTCTAGCATTTTAACTTCTTCATAGAAATTCATTCTTGTTTCTTATCTGGCTATTTTTATTTTGTAATTCCTTGCTATGTTGAATAAAATTTAGTTTTATTTACCTCTTTGAGCATCTGCTTTAGTTCACTCCAACTGCTATAAAAATATCGCAGATTGGGTAATTTATAAAGAACAGAAATTAATTTTTTTTCACCGTTCTGGAGGCTGAACAGTTCAAAATCAATATGTCTGCAGATTTGGTGTCTAGTGAGGGCTGCTGTCTGCTCCCAAGATACCACTTCTTGCTATGTCTTCACATGGAAAAAAGGGCAAACAACTCCCCCGCACCTCTTTATAAGGGTGCTTATCCTGTTCATGAGGGCTTTGTCCTTATCACTTAACTCCTAAAGGTCCTATCTCTTAATATGATCACATTGGCAGCTAAGTTTCAATGTATTAATTTTAGGAGGGCATATTCGGACCATAGCAGCATCCTAACCATATTAAGATTTTTATTGAACTCTTGCATAAATTAATTTATATGGAAGACATTTGTTCTGTTGAGTGTATTGTTTTTTTGTTTTGTTTTGTTTTTGTTTTTTTGAGACAGAGTCTTGCTCTGTCACCCAGGCTGGCTCGCAATGGGGCAATCTCTGCTCACTGCAATCTCAGCCTTCCAGGTTCAAGCTATTCTCCTGCTTCAGCCTCCTGAGTAGCTGGGATTACAGGTGCTCACCAGCACACCCAGCTAATTTTTGTATTTTTAGTAGAGACAGGGTTTCACCACGTTGGCCAGGCTGGTCTTGAGCTCCTGACAAGTGATCCGCCCACCTCGGTCTCCCAGAGTGCTGGGATTATTGGTGTGAGCCACCGCTCCTGGCCCATATTGGCTCTTTCTTTGCATTTAATTTTTTATGTTTTAGAATCTGGCTTTTGAATGGGAGATATTTTATTTCCTCTTCAAAATGTATTTTCTATTTGTCTTTTTATTTCAATGCTCATCTGTTCTTATCTGAAGATTGCATAGTTGCTTCTATCTGGCTTCTGAGCCCACTGTAAAAATGGCTTCAAGGGATCCTGGCCTTTGGTTATACTGAAGGCTTTGCAATTCCTGTTACTTAGCCAATGAAAATTTAATTTATCTCTTAGGGGTCATAAAATTTCAAAGGTGATCTCCCACATCCCCAGGCAAGCAAATGCCATAGGCAGCAGTACAGTTTTTCTTTCTTGTCTTCATTTGATGCAGACGGTGGAGTGGTGAAATTCCTACCAAACCTCTGTCTTCATGCAACAAGTCTGGGTTTGGTCTCCTCTTGGGTGAAGCATTTTGGTCCCCTTAAATCCCACTGCTACCATTTTTCTCTTACCTATGTCCTAAGAGTCTTGTGCTTCAATTTTTTCTCTGCTTTATGTTTTCCCCTTTTTGTGGTTTATCTTGTGAAACATGGCTATGTCTATTTTTATATTTAATCTATCACTGCTATGTTTCGAAGCACAGGAGGTGCAAAAAAAGAATGATCTCATTTCACTTTGTTTACCAGAAGTCCCAGCTTGCCATTCTGAATATTACTCTGTTATGTAATTCCAGGAGTATATAAGCTCCTGGAGGGCAGGGGCTATGAGCTCCCAGAGTTAGCACAATGTCCAGGACATGGGAGAGGCTCCTCCATTAATGCTGGTTTGAGTCTGTTTACTTGGTAGGTGCCAGCCTTTAATCGAAGCCTCATGTTTTGAGAATCTATCACTACAGTCCTTTTTAAAAGCCTCTTCTCAGAGAGAGGTGTTCATTCATTTATCTTACAGGTGTAATTTTTTAGTTCTGTATTTGTACATTAAATAGAAGACCAAACTAGTCCCAAACAAAGGCCTCAGAACCCTAAAAGCTTACATAAATGGTCAAAGAAGATACATTTGGAAGAAGTATGCTGTGTATTTCTTTCCCTCTAATTTCTAAGTTTCCTTTCAAATCCTAGCTCAAGTCTCCTGGATATCTTTCCTAACCAACTCTTCTGACAATCCTTATCTGACTTAGAATCCCTTCAGCAATGGTGGGTAAAGGTATATTATTATTATTCTATTGTGCATGGTTCTATGGTACTTTAAAATAGTTGTTTTCATCTATAAAGTTTTTTTTTAATTTTTATTTTCTTTTTATTTTTTACTTTAGGTGCATACTATATCTCACATTTCTCCCCATGTTATCCCTCCCCATCTTCTCCACCCTCCCCACCCCCCACTGTCTTTCCCCTACCCCCCTCCAACTGCCCTCAGTGTGTGATGCTCCTCTCCCTAAGTCCACGTGTTCTCATTGTTCAACACCCATCTATGAGTGAGAACATGCGGTGTTTGGCTTTCTGTCTTGTGTCAGTTTGCTGAGAATGATGGTTTCAAGATACATGCAAGTCCCTACAAAGGACACGAACTAATCGTTTTTTATGGCCGCATAGTATTCCATGGTGTATATGTACCACATTTTCTTTGTCCAGTCTATCACTGATGGGCATTTGGGCTGGTTCCAGGTCTTTGCTATTGTACATCGGGCTGCAATGAACATACATGTGCATGTGTCTTTATAGTAGAACAATTTATAGTTCTTTGGATATATACCCAGTAATGGGATTGCTGGGTCAAATGGAATTTCTATTTCTAGATCCTTGAGAAATCGTCACACTGTCTTCCACAATGGTTGAACTAATTTACACTTCCACCAACTGTGTAAGAGTGTTCCTATTTCTCCACATCCTCTCCAGCATCTGCTGTCTCCAGATTTTTTAATGATCACCATTCTAACTGGTGTGAGATGGTATCTCAATATGGTTTTGATTTGCATTTCTCTAATGACCAGTGATGATGAGCATTTTTTCATATGTTAGTTGGCCTCATATATGTCTTCTTTTGAAAAGTGTCTGTTCATATTCTTTGCTCACTTTTGAATGGGCTTGTTTTTTTCTTGTATATCTGTTTTAGCTCTTTGTAGATTCTGGATATTAGCCCTTTGTCAGATGGGTACACTGCAAAATTTTTTCATTCTGATGGTTGCCAGTTTGCTCTAATGATGGTTTCTTTTGCTCTACAGAAGCTCTGAATTTTAATTAGATCCCATTTGTCTATCTTGGCTTTTGTTGCCATTGCTTTTGGTGTTTTAGTCATGAAGTCCTTGCCTATGCCTATGTCCTGGACGGTTTTGCCTATGTTTTCTTCTAGTGTTTTTATGGTGTTAGGTTTTATGTTTAAATCTTTAATCCATCTGGAGTTAATTTTAGTGTAAGGTGACAGGTAGGGGTCCAGTTTCTCCTTTCTGCACATTGCTAGCCAGTTCTCCCAGCACCATTTATTAAACATGGAGTCCTCTCCCCATTGCTTGTTTTTGTCAGGTTTGTCAAGATCAGATGGTTGTAGATGTGTGGTGTTGCTTCTGGGGCCTCTATTCTGTTCCATGAGACCAACATCATCCTGATACTAAAATCAGGCAGAGACTCAACTAAAAAAGAAAGCTTCAGGCCAATATCCATGATGAACATTGATGCAAAAATCTTCAATAAATTACTGGCAAACAGATTGCAACAGCACATCAAGAAGCTTATCCATCATGATCAAGTAGGCTTTATCCCAGGGATGCAAGGCTGGTTCAACATACGCAAATCCATAAATGTAATCCATCACATAAACGGAACCAAAAACAAAAACCAATATTATTATCTCAATAGATGCAGAGAAGGCCTTCAACAAAATTCAACAGCACTTCATGCTAAAAACTCTCAATAAACTAGGTATTGATGGAAAGTATCATAAAATGATAAAAGCTATATATGACAAACCTACAGCCAATATCAGACTGAATGGGCAAAAAGTTGAAAGAATTCCCTTTGAAATCAGGCACTAGACAAGGATGCCCTCTCTCACCACTCCTATTCAATATAGTACTGGAAGTTCTAGCCAGAGCAATCAGGCAAGAAAAAGAAATAAAGGGTATTCAATTAGGAAAGGAGGAAGTCAAACTGTCTCTATTTGCAGATGACATGATTGTATGTCTAGAAGACCCCATCGTCTCAGTCCAAAATCTTCTCAAACTGATAAGCAACTTCAGCAAAGTCTAGGATACAAAATCAATGTGTAGAAATCACAAGCATTACTATATACCAATAACAGACAGAGAGCCAAATCAAGAGCGAACTTCCATTCACAATTGCTACAAAGAGAATAAAATACCTAGGAATACAACTAACAAAGGATGTAAAGGACCTCTTCATGGAGAACCAAAAACCACTGCTCAATGAAATAAGAGAGGACACAAACAGATGGAAAAACATTCCATGCTCATGGTTAGGAAGAATCAATATTGTGAAAATGGCCATACTGCCCAAAGTCATCTATAGATTCAATGCTATCCCCATCAAGTTCCCAATGACCTTCTTCACAGAACTGGAAAAAACCACTTTAAACTTCATATGGAACCACAAGAGAGTCCACATAGCCAAGACAATCCTAAGCAAAAAGAACAAAGCCAGAAGCATCACACTGCCAGACTTCAAACTATACTACAAGGCTACGGTAATCAAAACAGCATGGTACTGGTACATCTATAAAGTTCTGAGGCAAATTTTCAAGTTTTTCTTTGGCACCATTCTATTACTCACTTTTGATCCCATCTGACAGCCACTTCATTATACCCCTCACTTTCCATTTCCACCCTTCCATACATGACTTGCTCTTAACAGACAATTAGTAAAAAAAGAAAAAAAAATTAAATTCATTTTGAATTGAGGTATAGCACATATACATGTATAAGTTTTCAGTGAACTCAATAAAATTTTATGTATAAACATATACACTTATGTAGTCATTATCAATAGAGATACAAAGCATGTCCAACATCACAGATAGCTCCTGTAAGCTCCCTCCCAGTCAATATCTTCTCCTCTCTTCTATGGAAGTAACTTGCCAATTTCAGTTGTGATCTCTAATATTACATATTAGTTTTGCCTATTCTTGAACTTCATATAAATGGAAGCATAAATATGTATTCTTAAACTTATTTAAAAATAATTTCAAACTTCAACATAAGTTGCAATAACAGTACAGTGCATCCATATGACTTTTGCCCCAGATTTACATATTGGTAATATTTTGCCTCTATTTGCTTTATTATTTACTTTACTACCTATCTATATATTTCTATCATCCACCTAAATATTTTTTTCTGAGCCTCTTCTTGAACGTTTAAGAGTAACTAAGTTGTATATCCCATAGCTGTTGAACTCTATATACCTTCAGTGTGCATTTTCTAAAAGCAAGAATTTCTCTTATATAACCACAGTAAAGTTATCAAGTAAATTTAACATTGATACCATATTTTTATCTAAAGTACATATTCTAGTTTTACCAATTGATCCAATAGAGGATTCAGTCTAGCATCAGGTATTACATTTAGCTGTCATGGCTCTCTAATCTCTTTTAATCTGGTATATATAGTCTTTTGTTTGGTCTTTTGTGACATTTAACATTTTTGAAGAAATTCTCCTTTTTTCTTTTAGCAGGATTTACCTGATGTGTCTTAATGATTAGATCTGGGTTATGCATTCCCAGCTGGGATATTACATAAGTGATGTTATGTCTTTGGTTTCTCATATATGGTGACACATGATGTTCATCTGTCCATTTGACATATTAATTTTGATCAAATGGTAATCACTGTATAGTTAGAATTTTCCTCTTTTAACTAATAAGCAAGCTATGGGGAGACACTTTAAGACCATACAAATATTATGCTCCTCAACAAAATCTATCCCCTCCCTAACCCTAGATTTAGTATCTATTGATGATTCTTATCCAAACCAATCTTTATCATGATGGTTGCAAAATGATAATAAGCTTAATAATAAAGTTGAATTTTCCAACTCTAACACCCCTACCATATTTATTAGTTGGTAGTAAACATTCTACTGTAATTGGCAATCCTCCCTTTTCTCTTATTTATTTATTATTATTGGTATAAACTGTGGATTCCTGTTTTCCAATAGTTTAAAATTAGTAAACTGACCTTTAAAAGTATTTTTCTGTATTTGTTCTATTTTTTAAATCTACTTACTGTTGTGCCAGTACCACATGTACTTTGTTGATTCTTAAGACAGAGTGTTTGGTTTAGAGTCTGGAAAGATAAATCTTGCCCCTATTTCATATTATTCTGGATAAATTTTAGAACCACTTTTACAAAATTATACCCCACATGCCTTTTCTACTCATGGGTCCCCTCAGCGCTGGTGGAATATGGCACTGTGTTGAACCTACAAATTAACTTAGAATTTTTAGGGAATTTTGTGGTATGCAGTCTTTTCATCAGCAACAGGTCTGCTCTCCATTTATTAAAATTTTAATCTGACCAACATTTCTAATGAGCATATCTTCTGTAATATGTGTAGGGCACATGGATATGCGATTGGTCTGTAAGATTCTAAAATGATATCAAACTTTTACAAGAATATCACTATGGTATTGAAGTCAACCAAGAGAAGAGCAGATAAAAATCAAGGATATAAATGAATAGGTGCAATATGCAGGCTGCTCCCTTCTTTAGCCTTTAACATCTTCTTAGGAGTCTGTCATCTGTTTAGAAACATCAGTCTGTGTTACTAAAAGCACTGGCAGAATCAGAGACCCTGGGATGTGGCCTAGATCACTTGTCTGTCGGATTAGGCTTCAACCCTCAGATGCAAGCATCATTCATAGTGTGGAGAAATGGCTGGCATAACTGCTCTGCAGTGCTAATTCTAGCTGTAGGCTCTCTCCGTAGTTTAAAGAGATATTCCCAGGCCACTGCTCATTTCTCCTTCTTTTCTTCTTCCTTCCTTCCCACAAGGAAGTATTGGAAAACATGACCTCAAGTATTTTCCTAACTCCTGAATTTAAATCTTTAGTAAACAAGTATTCAACGCACATTTGTCGTGTCTAATTCCTTCTGGATAAATGGAAGGGAATAAATTTAAGTAAACTAAAGTGGAACTTAAGACTTACAGTTTCAGGTTCAAATCAGCCACTTGCAAAAGCCTCCAGTTGCTCTCCTTTTTTCCTTCCCGTCTTCTTTTCTTTTTTTTTGAGAGAGGGTTAAAGACACGCCACCAAGCCTGCCTTTCCTCTCTTTTAAAAGGTCGTTTGATTTGCCGTAAAAGACACATATTTGACACACCTGGAGAATACATTCTCTTCTCTCGTTTTTGAGCTGTCAAGGAGGGGTCAAGGTTGGGGGGTGGGTGACTTCTGGGGATGTATGTATGCATGGCCACCGAGGAGCGTGGATAAATACATTTTTTCTTTTGGTGGGATTTGTGTAATATTTCTTAATGATTAGATCCAGGTTTATGCATTCTTAGGTGGGAAATTACATAATTAATTTTATGCTTTCAGGGCAACACACGTTCAGACACTTTTCTGCTTAATGGTAAGAGAAAGGATCACTAGATTTCTTAAAGTTGGCCAGATCAACCTAATCAGGTTGATTAGGTCAACCTAATTTATCAAGTAAAGAAGAAAAATGACTCACCCATGGATATTCTTTCTAGGTCTGTCTGTCCATGAAGAGACACACAGAAGTCAAATGTGCCTCTCTGTTCTGTCCAATGTACCTCACTACTTTGTTAGGTGAAGAGAAAATTGAAACACCATCCTTAAAAAGCTGCAAGAACTCTCTTTAATTGAATTTTGAATCAAACCTAGATAACTGAGCAGTTTTGGCTTATATGACTTCTTTGATATCCTGGAAACTAAGAATATGTCTTTTTAAAGAAAGTCTCGAGAAGGCCATGTGAAAACAGAGTCAGCCACAAGTCAAAGAAAGCCTGGAGTCCCCAAAAGCTGAAAGAGGCAACAGAGAATCCTCCCCTAGAGCCTCCAGATGTAGCTCTGTAATACTAATAAGGAAAAATTTCCAAGATTAACAAAATAAGTTTCACATGTTTTACTACTCGAAGCTATTTCCAGGTCTACTCAAGATCTGTTAGGACCAGGACCCTTGCTCAAGTCTAATTTCGGAGTTGACAGGGTAATATTACCATCTTGCCTAGCAACCTGGAGTGAAAGGGCAAATGGTTTCCTTATTTTTTATCATCAACAGCACTCAACCCCTCCAGTACATACTCAATCTTTTTCCCCTTTGAGGATGATGAAGACAACCCTGAAAAATACACAATTTCACTCAAATATGAATAGGAATGGCATTACCCAGAGTTCCACAGTCCAGTAGTGAATTAGCCCACACTCATTCAAGCTCTGGCAATCTTCTTTCAACTCTGTCTTCCCGGCTCGGGTGATGGGGAGAAGAGAGAAGTGGAGAACTTAAAGGATACAATGCACACTTTTTCTTTTGGATACATGGGAGAAACTGCCTCCCAGAAAATTTGTCTATGCCGTGTGGTCAGGTACAACACAGGGGAGGGGATTTATATCTCCCCAAAGCTTAAGAGAGGGCTTATGCGGTGGCATTCACCAGAATGGCTAGGAAACTTGGGTGACTGGAAGTTGGGGCTCTTCCCAGAATGAATGACTTGGAGCGCAGAAGCAACCTTTAGTTCTTGCCTTACATTAGCCACTCACTAGATATTTGACTCAGAAAAGTTACATAATCTCTGAGTCAATTTTCTCATCTATGAAGCAAAGATAACAACTACCTGGCAGAGTGGTTGAGGATTAAATGAGACTATGTGTAAAACATGACAGTGGGTGTTCAATAAATGCCACGTAGTTTTGTCTCACAACTTCAGGTATTAAGAGAGAGTGGCCCTCAGGAAGCCTGAGAAGAAGGATTCATTGACTACTAAGTCAACCATTAGGAATCTGCTGGTGCAGTGCCACCCTATACTCAAGATTATCCATCTCCACATCAGTTTCTCTGGAATTGTACGAAAACATTCAGCCACAAAAAGAAAATAAGTCTCGACCTATCCCAGTTTGTAAAGACAGAAACTAAGTTAATGGATAAAATTTTCTTCATTCTCAATTTTTTTCTCTCAGTACTCTTTCTTAAACCTTTGATACTTGGTGCAGATGTAGGACAACCCTAACTTGAAAACTTTAGACAAGATTGACAGCTTGTTTCATTTGTGATGGTATTATTGATTTGAGATACTTAAGTAACACATTTCTAAAGCAACCTAAAAGAATTCATTATTTATGTGTGAGGTCAATCCCAGTTCATAACAGACTAAACCAAATATGTCAATATTTTACAGCATTCTTCAAAGGAAATCATGATTTCCAGGATAGAGGAATGTAGGGAAGTGTCCAGTGCCCCAGTTTTGGGCCCTGCCAGCCACTTGTTTAGTGAGACCCCAAGTAAGTCGTAGACCTGCACTCTGCTTGTTTTCTCAATTATAACACAGGATTGATGATATCTAACATTTGCGCATTTTTACAAGATGCCAAGCATTTTCCTAAGAGAGTACCCTTAGGAAAAACAACTTAAAATATAAAATACTATACACATATAAAACACCACTATTATTACATTTTTACAGAATTATCTGCAATTTGAATTGCTTTAGGGAGATGACCACTTAACTGGCCTGAGTTCCAGATGATTTGTCTGTCTATACATCATGTTGTTTTAGGTCAGTAGTTCTTAATCACAGCTTATCTGCCCCTCTTCAAACAGAGGAGTTAAATATTTAACTGGGGAGCTTTAAAAATCACTGATGACTGGGACTCCTCCCTCTCTCCCTGCCCCCAAATTTCAAGAATATTGGACTGGGAATTTAAAAATCTCTTCTGTGAGGAGCTAACATGCAGCCAGTGCAGAGAACTACTGTGTTAGGTGAAGGCAGACTTGCCTTTGTGAGCCACTGTAGAAATTACCTGTGCTTAACATGCCCCCTCTTGTGTTCCCTTATGTTTGGGTGGACTTTGTCATAAATACTTACCTCAACGACTCCTGAGCCACAGAACCTTGGGCCTCTCTTTATGGCTAAGTGCTGTCTAAAAATGGGCTTTGGATCATTAAATCACAAAATTACACCTTCTTCCCATGGCAGGCATCATCACTGGTTACTGGCTAAAGAAAATTTCCATGGAAGCAGGGAGATGCCAACTGTCCCAATATTACAGATCTTTCCTTTATTTGCTTTCTATCAGTACTTTTGTCTACTCCCTCAGCTTTATGTTTTCCTAAATATCCATTTCTTCTGTTCTGTCATTGATGATATTTTAGCAGTATGCTGGCTGTTATTAGCCACGTGCCAAACTCTGGGGGTGGGGAAGATAAGCACACCATTCTCCCACAAGGTAGGGCATCAGATTCAGTTCTTCTGCAGTTAACAGAATAAAGGGACAGTGAGTCAACAGCTCCATTGCCATCTTTGCTTTGTCATTTAAACAAATCACTATTTTAGATAAGGAAATTTATGCCATTTATTATTATTCAGACACAGTCTTGTTAATATAGCCGTCGATGCATCTTTGTTAGAACTTCTGTGATGAAGTGTTTGGTTGGTTCCTTTTGAAATAAAGCAGATTTGGTGCAGTGTCAGAACTTGATGGATGTCTTATCCTCATTTGCTCAAAAAACTAGCTTTCTAAATGACCTAAAATATACTTGGTGCTCATATAGTCTGCTTTTGGAGAATTCACTCTCTAGTCAAATGCCAAAAAGCAACAATTACACACCTACTATGCCAACACTCTGTCCAGTTGAGTTAAAATCATTCGTTTGCTTTTGTGGTGGTATGGACTGCATTCATTGAGATTAATATAGCCTGTCTAACTTGACAGGCCACCTCATTAATCTAAAAATAATAAAAAATGTGACATGGACTGCTGTTGTTTGCAAACATTAAAAAGCAGAAAAGCAAATGATGAAATTGGGGGTGACAACCCTGCACGCTCAGGACTAGCTGTTTTCTGGAGAATGATACTGAGTCCTCTCATTCCAGAGAATTCTAGGTAATTGCTGGTGGCAAAGTCTCTGATGGAAGTCTTCATTTGTCTGGTAGGGCATGCTTTGAGAGACCACTATTATTTATGGGGACAAGCTGGTGGATGATGCGTTCTAGCAGAAATAGCAATAGAACTGAAAACTGAAGAAATGTCTGTTGTTAAAGTCAACTTTAAGGAAAGTCCCTGAAGAGAGTGGTAACTTTGTCACTAGTAAAATAAACTCTCATGTGAAGAACTTCTTCCTATATAGAAAACAGGTAGCCATGAAGTAACATGATTATAAAGCTACTGAAGACGTTTGCCCAAGGTGGCCTCATCGCATGGTGACTTGCTTCTGTCTGCCTGTCTTCACTCTCTTTATTCAGCAGTTCAGTAAAACAGTTACCGGCAACATGCCCTACTTCATCACTAAAGCACTCCACTATAAAACTATTCATAAAAGCACGATTAGCAGTGCCACAATAAGTACCATGATAGAAACATAACATTCTTCTTGCCATAGTTCCTGCAAAAGTGGGGAAAACTTCCCAAGTGGTGACCTTCAGGCAAAACAGGCATTTTTAGAATAATGCACATCCTACCCAGGGCAAGGAATCGGCCATAGAAAAATAATGTAGCTAGTAGAAGCACATCACACTGCAGGCTAGAAAACAATTTTGCAAGACTCAATGCCACAGGAAGCCCTGTGTTTCTACTCTGACAAAAATGAGGAATAATATAAACATTTAAATGCATTCATCCTAGAGGTCCGAATAACAGATTCAGAGTCAGCAATCTGAATGCTGCTCTTTCCTCCCATAATGGGTTCACTGTGACACAGCCAACAGTCTCTCTCTGGGCAACGATTTAGGGCATAGGTTCAATTTTGCTGGAATCAGGAGAGAAGTTACTCTGACACATTCTTTCTCAAAGAGGGGTTCTTTTGATTAGTAAACAAAATAAGCTGCTGGATGTAAGGCAAGTAATCCTGTAGCCTAACAGAATTCATTCTGCATATGAGGAACCCTAAGTACGAATTCAGCTTCCATGTGTGTGACTGTGTTCTAATACTCTTTACACTAGAAAAACAGGCCATAGTTCTATACACATTTCTCCATATGTGCTGAAACATGGTCAAGTCTCATCTGTAAATCTACCTTTGGAAATTAGCTGTAAAGGTCATCCTTATATTCTACCCCTTACGAAAAGCTGAAAAGCATATTTGTACCTCACCATCAAAGACTGCAAAAGCACTACTGACTCTGAAATGCTTAATACTCTTGTAAAGTATATCCGTATACTTGCTGTAAGAAATACTTTCATTTATAGCTTAATGTTTGCAACAATTGGCATCATCCAATTTACCCATGCCAGGGGCCACTATGGAATTAGGACTAATTAATATTTGCAGTTCAGCTTGGGCTACCCTAGCAGGTAGGTTAAAGGTCTTGGAAAGGAAGGATGACCAGTAGTATAACTCTTAAAAGTACCCCTTAATCTGTTGGCCTTTCTAAGGCTTACAGAATTATACAAGGTTCAGTATTTCCTTATTTTATCACTAATAGCTACTACCAAGTATGCTGGAACAGATGTCTAATTTGAATGAAGTTTAATTACAAAAAGGTTCTCCACTTCAAGACAAAATCTAAAACAGCAAATCAAACTCAAGCTCAACTCAGGCCTAAGATAGCTCCACTGCTAAGAACTGCATTGCCAACGTTGTCTGTCCAGTGGTCAGCACTGCTCAAGAGCAGTCTTCTAGTACTGCCTGGGATCCAGAGAGGTGAGCAGGCGAGTACTGGGACCACATACTCCCTATCTATAGTAGGCAGATTTCCATTTCTGAGCTGAACACTTGAGGACAGCTGCTGAGGCAAAATGCTTGTGCTGTAGCCGGAAACAGTAACCCTAAGACTCTTGGGAAAACACATTTGGTACTGTTGGACTAGGCAGACGCGTTGAGGAATTCCACAAATGGAGAAGAACACAGTTCTTCTGGCCACTTAGTTTTCCAGAATGGAGTCCACATCCTCTTCAAAGGATATGTACCTGTAGAAGCTGCTGGCAGTGGGGGACTGGTTTGGGTTGGGGGTGAGAGTGAAAAGTTTTGCTCCCTGATTCTAGAAGACAGGGATCACACTTGTAATCCCAAAAGGTGATTAGAAATGTTATTTTAAAACTCGAAAACAGATCCACAGAACACTGACTATAGTGACAGAAGGTGGTAGGTTTGGGGCAGGCTCTTTTAAGTGAAGGTTCCCAGCCTTCATCAAAACATCTTATGTCTAGGCAATTGGCTGCCAAACTGCTCCTTGCTCTCCTGTCATTTGGCTACCTTCACATGCTGATTCTTTTCTTTTCACAAATATTGCAGGAAAAATATATGTTCTCCCAGAAACAACTGTCCATTTGTCTCACAAAATAACAGCTCACTGACAACACACCTAAGTTAGCCAAGAGCTCTGATGAAGATGTTCAAGAATAATGTTGTTTCTATGCCTGCTAACACATCTGTTCTGTAGTCCAAGGATAAAAGTGCAATTGTGACTTTCAAACTCTAATTATTTAAGAAATAGTTGGAGATTCTGCCATATGGCCAAATAGGAACAGCTCTGGAGCACAGCTCCCAGTGAGAGATGCAGAAGGTGAGTGATCTCCACGTTTCCAACCGAGGTACCAGGTTAATTTCAATGGGACTGGTTGGACAGTGGGTGTAGCCCAAGGAGAGCAAACTGGCAGGGCGGGGCACTGCCTCACCCAGGAAGTGAAAATGACCAGAGGATCAGGGACTTCCCCTGCCCCCGGCACTCTGGTTCAGACACTGTGCTTCTCCCCACACTCTCTGCAACCCACAGACCAGGAAATCCCCACTGGGCTGAAAAGCACAGTAAGTTGCCAAAACAGATCTGAGCAGCAGCAACGACAGACGCCGCAGGTTGTCGGCGCACATCTAGGTGAACATTTTGACTAGCACCAAGAGCGCCTGCAGGATGGAGCTACCTGCTCCCCAGAAAGTGGGGAAGCTGAAAGCAAGGAGACAGGTGATATGGCTGGGCAGGTCCCACTCCCAGAAAGACCAGCAAATTGAAGCCCTCTTGCTTGAGTTTCGCATCTAGCACATCAGTTCGAGCTCGACCCGTGACAACTGAGCATGGTGGGGGGAATGGCATCCAGCATTGCCGAGGCAGGTCTAAACCTACCTGTGTAAACGAAAGCCAGAGGAAGCTTACAAAGCAGCTGAACTAAGTCTGTGACAGCGGAGCAGCGCCTCTGCAAGAAGAAAAGGGACAGACTGCCTCTTCAAGCGGCTCACTCACCCCTGTATAACCAAAAAGATGCCTTACAAATAACGAGATTTGCTCCCACTTTCCAATTAATCTCATTAATTTTACTTGTCTTAATGCACTGGCTAGGACATCCAAGAACACTGTTGAATAGAAGTTGTGGAGGGTATCCTTGTTTGATCCATCAAAATAATTCTTCTAGCACTGTACCTTTGTATATGATGATTGCTAGAGATAACTTTAAACAAGTTTAAAAAATTTCTAGTTTGATATATTTTTTTAACCAAACATGGTACGGTGGTTTTAAGTGTAATCTACTCCAGCTAAAGACCATGACAGTCTATTATTATCACTATTCAAACTCATTAATAACGGTATGTAACAAATCAATGTTTTATGTTCCACTTTAGCACCCAGGAAGCTCGAAACCAAACCATCTAAATATAACAACTCTGCACACCACAGCCTGCTCATCTATGTGACACTGACACCATTCCCTCCCCCAACATACCACTGACTCTAATTTATATTATTCTAAATATTTTTCTCTTATTTTTCTATTTCATTGAGTGGACTTCCTATCAATTGCCATAAATTTTTAATGGAATAAGATAAAGTATAAATAAAAACTTTTAAAAAATGTGGCTGCATTTGGACTTAAAGTGAAAAATGTGATACAACCAGGATAGTATATCACATGGAGATCTAACACTATGACTAACAAACCTCTTCGGTGATGTGAGTTAAGAATCTGGTTCAGAGGAAATCAAGTATTTAAATTGAGGTTGCTTATACACATGGTTAAGCTTATTTGTCATGAGTAGCCATTAGTAAATACATGTTAATTTCATACAATTAAAAGAAACCCCAGAAGCCACTAGCATTTTGAGTAATACATAATTAATAAAAGTTTGCCGAACATACAATCTTAGGTCCTTATAAATTCTTTCTGAAAGGTAGGTTGCGCCCAGTGGCTCACACCTGTAATCCTAACAGTTTGGGAGGCCACGGAAGGTGAAAAGCTTGAGATGAGAAATTCGAGACCAGCCTGGGAAACAGAGTAGGTCCCAATTTTTACAAAAAATAAAAAAATTGGCCAGGCACAGTGGTGGGCACCTACAGTCCCAGCTACTTGGGAGCCGGAGGTGGAAGGATCACTTGAGGCCAGGAGGTTGAGGCTGCAGTGAGCCAAGATCATGCCATTGCACTTCAACCTGGGCAACAGAACAAGATCCTGTCTTAAAAAAAAAAAAAAGTATCAATGAGAAATGAAAATCATCACACAGATCTTATAACTGAGTGATAAAACTTAAAAAGTAATCACCTCTCCCAACAAAAATGTAAACAAAACCCATGATTTATGATTCTAATGTCTTTCCTTTGGCCTTTAACATGTTTCTGTAATTTAAATAAAAATCTATTTACTTTCTCCATTTTAGCAAATGGTTTCTCTACCCAAATAGGTTGCACCATAGTCCCCATATGGTTTTCTATTGTTCCACAACCACTGTTTCACAAAGATTGACCAAACTTTAATAAAAGTTAAATTTATAGACATCTTAGATACTTGGGAAATATGTAATTAAAAAGAATAAAGTCCACAAATTACGAGTATTTTGCTAATGTGCCAAACACCAATTTCAGCAAATCCAATTAACTTTGCTCATATGTTTAATGTGGTAATTTTTCTAACAAAATGTAATGGGGGTATGAAGGATACATTTATGCCCTTGACAGAGATGACAAGTGTGATTTTGTTGTGACTAAGAAAGGAGAATATGATTTCTGGTGGTGATTATATCACTCTGGCTCATCAAAGCTCACAGAATATGTAAGGTTCTGCCACATCCAATGATGTTAGGCAAACGTAATAGAAGGTTCACTGGGCTGATACACGTTTTCATCATACAAATCTTCTGGTAGTTCCTCTTCGTCTGCATCAGGAAAATATGTAGGGAATGGCAGATTTTTACAGAGATCCTTATAGGCAGGCAGTTTAGAATCTCTGACCTGAGAGAAAGCAAAAATCTTATATTAGTGATGCCAGTTAAGTTATTTAAAGGTAGCCTTTTCAGTTATTATTCATAATCAAAGAAATATCCACTTCTATATTTTCTAATGCGAATAACACAACTGTTACATATATAGAGTAAAAAGAATTCAGTCAATGTTTTCCTTTAATTCTAAAAAATAACAGAAACTCAAGCAGCTGTAAGAATAAAATCACGAACTATTACTTTATATCTTAACTTACAAGAATCTCTAGGACTGCCCCACAGGATAAAATCACATTCTAAAATTACTACTTGAATTTCATTTTTATATGATTCATTTTCAAATATAATGACCTGACAAACTAGCATTTTTGTTAGTCTTAACTCTAAGAACACATAACTAAAACTATCACCTCTTACTAAGAAAATTAGCTTACATTTTTCTTCCCCCTACCAAAAGTGTCATTTCTCCAGTAAACAAAACAAAACAAACACTAATGTATTTCTATGTCACATGGCCAAAAAAAAAAAAAGTCCTGTATTGATGGAAGATTTAAAGATAATTATTCAGCATTTTCAAACCCGGGTGAGGGCCTTTAAGTTGAGACTACTTTGTATCTGGTTCTGTGTTCGCCAGAATGAAAATGATCATCCTTGGTTTAGCACAATTACTCCCATGGCCTTAGTACATTTTCTGCTTATAGGTGTGAGTCACAACCAATCCTATATTCATATACAATAAATGCAGCACGATCTCTGTCAGAGCATATATTCTCATTGAGAAGTTAAAGACAGAATAATATTTAGTAAAAACAATAAAAGACCTATGAGTCTTTATAAGAGCTCTGTTAACTCTTTATGTTCTAAAAAAATTCTGTGAATTCATGGACTGAACAATTTTAGTGTTGATACTGATGTGATCTAAAATGTTGATTTTTATTTTTAGAAAACATTATTGGATTCTTCAGAGCTTCTGACTCATTTTACAGTTTTCATTCATAAGTAAATTTTTAAAAAAAACTTACATGTAATTATATACATAGAGCAAAATGAGGCACAATTACTATAGCAATAAGAAATGAATAATTTGGTTGAAGTACACAGTTGCTAGGAACTGCTTAGTAAAGAAAAACAGATCTACTTTAATCCCTCTTGTTAAAATGGTTTCAAGAAATTATCAGTAAATTACCTAGAAGAAAAACAACTTGTTTCTTTCCCCCCAATCCATTAATCCTGGGTTGAACTTTAAAAGGGAAAATGTCAGATTCTTACCAATTTAAACTTTCTCAGTATTTAGGATTGAAAAGAAAACCCAAGCAAAAAACCTAATAAAACTAATCACAACAACATTTTCTATGCTAATTTGCCATATAAAAATTTAGTCATCAATAACCCAAAGAAATAATTCTCAGTTGCTTTCATACTTTTATAGATTCTAACTGAGAAATATTTTAGACAAAGAAGCAATGTTTATAAAATCTAAGCATTCTAATTCAAGGATGTGAAATGTAAATGACATCTCACCTCAACTATTTTTGTCTCGGTGGTGCAAAAGTTGAGGGTCACAGGTCTGCAGCCCATCTTTAACAAATGCATAAACCTGTATATGTATTTTTGTGTATTTAATCTCACCCCAGGTTTATTATTTTCCTGTCTGCACCAAGACTCCCTCAATTATCTACCTCATTCTTTTTATGTCTACCAGCAAACCAGTTCAAATCTTTTAAGAAAATGTGGGAAAAGGACCAAAACCAGGCAAATCTGAAAATAAATTATATATTAGGACATAGGAATGAACACAAATGAACAGTATAACATACATTTATACCTATTATGCTGTAAACAATAGTTCTTTAGTTTTCCTTAATATATTTAGTGAATCCAAATAGCAAAACAAAAAGCTCATGCCTGTTAAACAGGTTGGTCATCTCTATCTACTAACTTTAGAATATTAAAAAAAATAATAATATTGGTACCCCTGCACTCTGAGGGAACAAAAGCTCCCAAGAGGCAAGTGGATGTTAATAAAGTTGGCTACCTACTAGGGAGTGGCTCAAAACCCGTGGGCAAGGAAGGCCTAATTTACCTGCTATGGAATCGCTGGAGGAACAAAATAATGGAGTGAAAGGACATACCAAGGTTTTATCATTTAAAATAGAAACTTACAAAATGTTCCCCAAATTCACACCTTAATTAATGCCTGGGCAGATACTTATGGTTACAAAAGAAAGTTATTTAAGCACCATATTTCAAAGATTTTTTTTAAAGGATGAGTTGTTTTTGAGACAGAGTCTCACTCTGTCTCCAGGCTGGAGTGCAGTGGTGTGATCTTGGCTCACTGCAATCTTCGCCTCCTGGGTTCAAGTGATTACCCTGCCTCAGCCTCCTGAGTAGCTGGGAATACAGGCGTCTGCCACCACACCTGGCTAATTTTTTATATTTTAATAGAGACGGGGTGTCACCACGTTGGCCAGGATGGTCTCGATCTCCTAACCTCGTGATCTGCCTGCCTGGGCTTCCCAAAGTGCTGGGATTACAGGTGTGAGCCACCATGGCCAGCCAGGATGAGTTCTTTTATTATCCAAATACTTGCTGGAAATACATTCACTACTGTGTTAATAGTTCAAAGGGGATTGATGCCAGTTTCTCAAAATGCATTTAGATTCCTTTTTCAGAACTCTTTGGAGTATCTTCAGTGATGGCAAACTATTATTGGCTATGACAGTGAATAGAGTTTTTGGAAGCAATCTTTTATTGAAGTAGGTGATAAACTTGAGTGATAAATGTTACTGGTTATAAACTATTTATAACTACATCAGAATGTCATTGTATGCACTACAGTTTTTTAAGATAACTGACTATCCCTGCTGGTGACAGGGAAGCTGTAGAAATACTTGAGAAGATGCTGTAGTAGTACTTGAGAAGTCACAGCAACCAATGGTAAAGTTCGGCTACAAAACCAGCCTGTAATCAGGTATGTAGAAAAATGGGCAGAAAAGGAGGATCTGATATTTAAAAATTAATCTGGTGTCCAGTATAATTTTAGTATAAAAAATAATCCTTCTCCTTTATTTGGTTGTGCTATTTATAACCTGTAATCTGGAATGTGGGGCGAGGGATGTGAAGATATGTCTTCATATGAATTATGAAGACAAAATATTATGAGAAGTACAATAATAATCCTCTGGCTTCAACTACCTGTCATTGTAAGTATGACTGCCTTACTTGGAGAAACCTGCAAACTTAAGGAAAAAACAAAACTTACAAAAATTCATCAAATGCATCTTTCTTTCTTTCTCTCCTTCCCCCCCTCCTCCCACCCCCAATAGAAGCAAGATCCTACTCTGTTGCCCAGGCTAGAATGCTATGGTGTGATCACAGCTCATTGTAGTCTCCAACTCCTGAGCCCATGTGATCCTATCCTCCCACTTCAGCCTCCTGAGTAGCTGGAATTACAGATGCAAGCCACCAGCCCTGGCTTAAATGCATTTTTTTCTTTAAGAAAAATGAGAATAATCCAGTCAGTAAGTGAAGTGTCCCAGAAAGGTAACTTTAAAAAATAAAACTCTTATTCCTTGCAAGATTTCAAGAAATTACTCCTTATGTTAGTAATGGAACCTAGAAATAAGAAAAATATATACGAAACACAGAATTTAAAAAAATCAGAGGTTTAAGTTTCAATATTTCTTTGCTACTTTCATTGGAAAATCAACCAAGAAAATACTTTGGAGAATAGCTGACGTCATTTCTAATACAAATTTATTTTCAAAATGGAAGATTCAAAATTCGGAGGTAAGAAAATTTGCAATGTGTTGGAATAAACCCCAGGCAGAATATTTATTTTGTATTATATGGAAGTAAGTAAGTCTCTGAGAACTGAAAGAGTTTTTCTTAAAATGTATCTGATCTCTCTGTACATAGTTTTTATTTTATTTTATTTTTTAAGAAAAACAAAGATGCAATCAGAGCATGGTACTAGTAATAATAAGAAAGCTCCCACTCAAATATCTACCTTTAACCACTTTTTTTTGATGATTCTAATTTTTACTTTATGTATTTTTGGTTTGTCAAAGTAACTTTTAAAAGCTAAAAACAAATTCTGGGGGGGTGGGGGCAGGGTTTACTTATAATTGACACATAATTGCAAATATATATGGTATACAGTGTGATGTCTCAATACATACATACATTGTATAATGATCAAATAGGATAATTAGCATATCCATCACCTTAAACATGTATCATTTATTTGTGATAACATTCAAAATCCTCTCTTCTAGCTATATTCAAATATGCATTATTATTAGCTATAGTCAGTCACCCTACTATGTAACAGAACACCAGAACGTATTCTTCCTGACTGTAACTCTGTGCTTGTAGACCACCTCTCCCACTCCTCCTCCCCAATATCTTCCCCCAGCCTCTGGTAAAACCATTCTGCTCTCTACTTCTATGAAATCAACTTTTTTAGATTCCACATAAAAGTGAGATCATGCAATATTTGTCTTTCTGTGCCTAGCTTATTACATTTAACATAATGTCCTCCAGGTTTATCTATGTCACCACAAACAACAGCAATTAATTCTGCTTTATGGGTGAAGAATATTCTAGCGTGTGTGCATTCTCTAGAACATTCTTCAGCCATATATATAAATATATATACACATGTAGGCATGGTGATACATGCCTGTAGTCCCAGCTACTTGGGAGGCTGAGGCACAAGAATCACTTGAATGTGGGAGGCGGAGGTTACAGCGAGTAGAGATTGCACCACTGCACTCCATCCTGGGCGACAGACAGTACAAGACTCTGTCTCAAACACATATACCACATTTTCTTTATCCATTCACTTGTAGATGGGGCACTTTAAAAAGCTAACATGTTCCTTTTGGAAGGACAGAGATATACTGGTATTTTGGCAATTGTTATCCAAATATACTTCTCATATTCCTGAAGATCTTTCTGCTTACTGGCCTGACACGGTTTGAATTTGTGTCCCTGCCCAAATCTCATGTCAAATTGTAATCTCCAATGTTGGAAGAGGGGCCTGGTGGGAAGTAACTGGATCATGAGGGCAGATTTCCCCCTTGCTGTTCTAGTGATAGTGAGTTCTCACAAGATCTTGTTGTTTAAAAGTGTGTAGCACCTCCCGCTTCCCTCTATTCCTCCTGCTCCAGCCATGTAACACATGCCTGCCTCTCCTTCCCCTTTTCCCATGATCGTCAAGTTTCCTGAGGCCTCCCTAGCCCTGCTCCCTGTACAGCCTGTGGAACTATGAGCCAATTAAACTCCTTTTCTTTATAAATTACCTAATTTCAGGTGTTTCTTTGTAGGAGTCCATCCATTCTATTAGGATGGACTAATACATGGCTTTAGCCTTTTTACAGGTTCTTGGTTTTATAGAAATATAGGTCATCTTGTGCATTTTTTTTCACTCAGGTGCTACCAAAAAGCGGAAAGATTCAGAACAGAACATGTGGAAAAGCAGCCATTTATTTATAAGTCACATATATTGAGTCAAAGGAGACTTTATGGCAAATATCCCTATATATGAACAACAGAAAATAAGGACAGTAACTTGTTAGCTTGCGAGTAAGAAACCAAAAAGAAAAAGGAGAAAAAAGAAGACAGTTATACTTACCTTTACTAAGCAATTTTTATGTCCAGGTACAGAGCCATTTACGTAGATTATGTTGTGCTTTGTGTTTATTCTCCACACCTAAAGCATGAAATAAAAAAAAACTTTAAGTGTTAAAAATTTTAGGATATACTTGTATTAAAACAATGTTACTAAAAGCTGAGGATGTAAGTTGCTTGTAAAGTAATAATCTTCTCAGTACTTCAGAAGGTCGAATAAGAATTTGAAAAACTTCAAGTCCTATAGATGACTTGTAATAGAAAACCATAGCGGATACATCTTATGGAAGTAGTAGAAAACTCATTTTAAATAGAGATGTGACTGAATGATCAAGTCTACTTTGATATCTCAATGGACTCTGTTGGTACCATTAATAAAAACAAGTAGCAATTAGTTTTATTTTTAGTTAATACTAGGTTGCTGTAACTAGAGGCTAGAGAAGCCACAACCTCACTGATTCTAATTTCTAAAGTAAGCAGGCTGAGTAGATGGTCCTCAAAAAATCTTCAGGTGGAGAAAAAACTTACATAATTAGGAAAAGAATGACTGGTCAAAAAATGGTATTGAGAAAATAAAATATTTAGAGAAGGAATCAAGTTTGACCCACGGCTCCTATTTAATAATGAATAATATTAAATATTCCAGAAATTGAAATCACACACGGGAAGAAAATAATAGCAAACAGACGGTCTCTGATGAGTAAAAATGTAACAGAACGGGTAAAAAAAATCTTAGGTTTAATTATATAAAATTCGAAAACTTCTCCTGGTTAAAATTTATATATAAAACGTATCTAGAATAGAGACTGGGAAAATATGCACCAAAATGTTTCCAGTGATTGTCTCTGGGTATTGTTCTTATGGGTAGCTTACTTTCTTCTCTGTACTTTCTACACTTTAAAACATACATGCAAACAAATATAAACATTAGCTGTTTAACAGAAATATAATTACACAGCATCCTTTATAGTATAACTCATTTTTACTTACATACGTTTCTCATGGGTAGAGATTGAATTCAACTTCTCTTTTAAATATATAAACCTATTTTTTATAAGAACAGATGTATATCACAATCCTTTTGCAGTGCTATTCTTTCCTTCTATTTTGATTGTCTTCCTTTTTCCTTATGTACACCCACTTCTACACACAGCACACATATGATAAATAATCCAAGATAACCTGGTATATGCCCTTCCACTCCTCTATGACTGTATAATGGCACAGCAACATACATATGTAGAGAGCTTTTGTTCCATCTTTTACTCAAAAAGGAGTATTATACATAATGCTCTGAATCTTACTTTTTTCACGCAACAGTATCTTGTAAAAATCTTCTAAGTCCAAGAGTAGACTACTAATTTTGTCTCTTTATGACTGTGCTTTTCACGGCTTGGAATATACACTACCATTACTACTACTATGACTACAACTAGAGCGTAACACACACACACAATTCATGTATCCTCTTTTCCTCAATAACTTTAAAGCCTATTAGAACAATGGTACACAGACACACATTAAACACATATTCTGCTGCCTTTGAATTTAGACAATTTAACCGTTCCTAAAAAGAACCATTTGTAAAACTTACTTTTAGTCCATGTACTGTCCTATCTATGTTTCCCGTTTGTCCAGGCAATTTAGTTCCAGGCCAGACTCTGGCAACATCCTAAATGAGAAAACTAAAGTTAATACTTTTAAGTACTATCAATTTTAAACAGCACTGATCAAACCACAATGCAAACTAAGAATAAAAATTATTAAAATATTTTATTTTTCCCCTATTCGGCTAGGTCCCGGTAAGGAACTACATATGGATTTAGACATATTTAATCCTAGAGGATTTCCTTTCTAAATCAGACTAGACTGTTAAGATAAATACAGACTAAAAAACAGATTCAGTAGAAAAACTCAGTAACAAGTGACCTAATAGTGGCTAAGAACTAAAAAAGGACAAGGGTGTACAGACACAGGACACCATCATTCAAAGAAAGAAATAGACTGCAGGCCTGTTTTGAACCAATCTTCTGTATTAACTAACTTAATGGACTTCATTCATACCACTGGTGCTGGAATGGTCCTATTCCTCCTTGCTTTAGATGTTACGTTCCTTGACCAAAATTATTAAAGGACAGTTATTAAAATAGTGAGTTTGTCTAGCCCTGGTTTTCTCTGACTTATATAAATCTAACAGCTTCACACAGTCCCTGATTTTGGCTCTGATAATGGATAACAGTTCTACATCTAAAGAAGCAAATCTGATTTACAGCTAAAACAGGACATCTTCTTACAACACATGAATTCTCAGAATATAAACCCTTTTCCATCAGCTGCTCTCACATTAACAGGTGAAACTCCTAGTGGAAGTACCTCATCATGGCATTAGATATGTTTAACATGTAACCAACAGGCTTAAAAGACAATTCTGAGTATTACAGACTGAATATCACTCTTATTCATTCTGCAAATATATTCTGTTATACATGACTACAATGTTCCAGCAGACAGAGCTGAGACATAATAAGCACACACACACTGCTCCATTTCTGTGTGCTACATTTTTTCCTTGTGCGCATGGACGCACTCCCCTCCCTCACCAAACAGTAAATGCATACTTAAAATCTGAATTCAACACTACAGAGTTCATTTTAATTTTCCCATTTTCATACTTTAATGCCCTTTCCCAATAGTGAGAAGCCTAGCTCTCATTATCAATATATCTACTTATCTGCTCAATCCTACCATTCACAGAAAATTATTTCAGAATTGCTAACTGATACTAATTCAAAAGACAAATCAACTAGGAATTCAATGTTTGCACAAACTACATTTTAAATTTAGACTCAGGGTATATACAACCAAACTACAGATGCTCAACTAACAATGTGGAATATAACTAATTCTAGTCTGGCTCTGGGAAATGAGTGAGGCAAGGATCCATAAAAGGGTGACAAGTACTTGGACCCCCGCTCTGGGGTCAGACTAAACTTATGTCACTTTATATCAAGGACAGACTGAGGGCTACATGTGCAGAAGATGAATATTTAGCACTAAAAACAGCTTCACTAGTTATACTCACACCAGTTGAAATAGCTCCAGGTCTCCTGTGGGTTTTCGTCTGACCATGTGTAGCCGGCTGGCCTTTAAATCCCCATCTTTTCATGACACCTTGAAAACCTTTACCAATGCTGAACAAAACAAACGTTAGAATTTACATAATGAAAAGAGCATAGAATATTCCCACTTGTACACTTACTAGTACCAAGTGTACGCTTTCTTGTTAGAGTTTTAACAAAGCTTCTTATCTAAATAACTAGAAAAGGCTATACAAGTAAAACTGCAAATAAACATTCCTTCATATCTGTCCTGGTCTGCACCTCTTCCTGGAGTCTAATTCTATATAAAATGATTAATTCAAGATTGTGAGACACCAGCAAGCTAAGCACAGGGAATTTTATCTGAACAGGTAGTTTTATCATCCTAATCCTGTGAAGATGACACAGTAAAAATGAAAAAGCTCGAGAAGTTTCAAAGTACTTATAACAGATATGGCAGGCAGCCATTAAGATGGAAACCAAAGATCACCACCTCCTGGTACTCATGCTCTTGGCTTAATTCCCTCCCCTTGAGTCTGGGTGAACCTAGTGCCTTGCTTCTAATGAATAAAATATGGCAAAAGTGATGAGATGCCACTTCTGAGATTTGGTTACAAAGAGACTGTAACTTTCATCTTGGTACTCTCTTGCTTGCTAGGCTCTGAAGGAAGCCAACTTCCATAGTTAGTGTAAACTAACCATAGTTAGTGTAAGCTGGATGCCTCCAGCCATTAACCAAGGATCTGAGGTCTGTCAATGGCTTATTAGTGGGTATGGTGGCAGATTCTCCTTAGAACCCTGACATGACTGTCACCCTGGCTGATGCCTTGACTGCAGCCTTGGGAGAGACCCCAAGTCAGAAGCATCCAGGTAAATTATACTGGGATTTCTGAGCACAGAAACAATAGATACTAGTACAATAGAGGAATAAATGGAAAAAAATGCTTTAATCCAATTAAAAAATAAGCAAAACAGCTTAATACATTCCTCAAAAGGAGACAAAGAAATGGCCAACAAGTATACAAAAAATGTTCATGGCCACTAATTACCAGAGAAATGCAAATCGAAACCACAATAAGATACCATCTCATTCCAGTTACAATGGCTACTATCAAAAAGACAAAAGAAAACATGTTGGTGAGAATATGGACAAAGAAAACACATACATCGTTGACTGGGATATATAAATTAGTACAGAAAATGTATGGAAGCATCCCTCAAAACATTAAAAATACGACTACCATATGATCCAGCAATCCCACCAAGGGGTAGATATCCAAAGGACATGAGATCAACATGTTGAAGAAATACCTTATATTTATTGAGCACCATTCTCAATAGCCAAGATACAGAATCAACCTAAGTGTCCAACAGACAAATGGATAGAGAAAATGTGGCACATATACACAATGGAATATGATTCTGTCCTAAAAAATAAAATCCTGTCATTTACAACAACATGAATGAAACTGGAGGGCATTATGTTAAGTGAAATATGCCAGACACAGAAAGACAAATAATATATGATCTCACTCACACGTGGAATCTAAAAAATGCTACTATCATAGAAGTAGAGACTGTGTAACCGTGGTTACCCAGAGACTGGGGAGAGGATGAGGATGGGAATGAGGAGGATGGGGGAGAGGTTGGTTAATGAGTACCAAGCTACAATTAGATAGAAGGAATAAGTTCTGGTGTTCTATTATACAGTAGGCTATCTATGGTTAACAGCAAATTATTATATACTACAAAATAGCTAGGAAGGTTTTTGAATGTTCTCACCACAAAAAAATGATAAATGCACAAAGTAACAAGTATAGTAACTACCCTGATTTGATCATTATACAAATAAACATTTCTTTTAATTTGAATATAACTTTTTAAAAATTTTTGACTGCTTTAATAATGAAATTTAAATTGACATACTTTCTTTCTTTTCTATGAAGTTTTTTTTTTATTGTACATTAAGTTCTGGGATACATGTGCAGATCTTGCAGGATTGTTGCATAGGTACACACATGCCATGGTGGTTTGCTGCCTCCATCCCCCCCCCATCACCTACATCACCCATTTCTCCCAATGTTATCCCTATCCAACCTCCCCACTCTCTTCTGTCCCTCCCATAGTCCCCTATCCCCAACAGACCCCAGTGTGTGATGTTCCCCCTCCATGTGCCCATGTGTTCTCATTGTTTAACACCTGCCTATGAGTGAGAACATGTGGTGTTTGGTTTTCTGTTCTCGTGTCAGTTTGCTGAGAATGATGGTTTCCAGATTCGTCCACGTCCCTACAAAGAATGTGAACTAATCCTTTTTTATGGCTGCATAGTATTCCATGGTATATATGTGCCACATTTTCTTCGCCCAGTCTATCACTGATGGACATTTGGGTTGGTTCCAGGTCTTTGCTATTGTAAACAGTGCCGTAATGAATATACGTGTGCATGTGTCTTTATAATAGAACAATTTATAATCCTTTGGGTATATATCCAGTAACGGGATTGCTAGGTCAAAAGGAATTTCTATTTCTAGATCCTTGAGGAACTGCCACACTGTCTTCCACAATGGTTGAACTAATTTATACTCCCACCAACAGTGTAAAAGTGTTCCTATTTCTCCACATCCTCTCCAGCATCTGTCGTCTCCTGATTTTTTAATCATCTCCATTCTAACTGGCACGAGATGGTATCTCAATGTGGTTTTGATTTGCATTTCTCTAATGACCAGTGATGTTGAGTATTTTTTCATGTTGGTTGGCCTCATAAATGTCTTCTTTTGTAAACTGTTCATATCCTTCGCCCACTTTTGAATGGGTTTGTTTGTTTTTTTCTTGTACATCTGTTTTAGTTCTTTGTAGATTCTGGATATCAGTCCTTTGTCAGATGGGTAGATTGCAAACATTTTTTTCCCATTCTGTTGGTTGCTGGTTCACTCTACTGATAGTTTATTTTGCTGTGAAGAACTCAGGTTTAATTAGATCCCATTTGTCCATTTTGGCTTTTGTTGCCATTGCTTTTGGTATTGTGGTCATGAAGTCCTTGCCTATGCCTATGTCCTGAATGGTATTGCCTAGGTTTTCTTCTAGGGTTTTTATGGTGTTAGGTCTTATGTTTAAATCTTTAATCCATCTTGAGTTAATTTTAGTGTAAGGTGTGACGAAGGGGTCCAGTTTCAGCTTTCTGCAGATGGGTAGCCAGTTTTTCCCAACACCATTTATTAAAAAGGGAATCTTTTCCCCATTGCTTGTTTTTGTCAGGTTTGTCAAAACCTACAATCAGATGGTTGTAGATGTGTGGCATTACTTCCGAGGCCTCTGAACAACATAAACATTTTAAAACATCAACTTGTACCCCATAAATACAACTGCAATGTGTCAAACAAAAATAAAATTTGTCTTTGAATGTATCAGTACAAATGACACAATGAAAGGACTGGAAAAAATTTTTAGACTGTACTAAACTTTTTTTTTTTTTTTTTTTTAGACAGGATCTTACTTTGTTAACCAGGCTGGAGTGCAGTGGTACAGTGATAACTCACTGCAGTCTTAAACTCCCGGCCTCAAGCAATCCTCCCGTCTCAGCCTCGTGAGTAGTTACAACTACAGACTACAGTTGCATGCCACCACACTGAGCTAATTTTTAATTATTTTGGTAGAGACAGGGATCTTGCTTTGTTGCTTAGGCTGGTCTCGAACTTCTAGCCTTGGGTCATCCTCCCACCTAGGCCTCCCAAAGTGTTGGGATAACAGGTATGAGCCACCATGCCAGGCATGTGACATTATTTTTACATACTCTTAAAATGAAGATTTTTTCCACCTTTCACTAGATAATAGATCGACATATTTTTAAGAGTGTTCCCTAACTACGCCAATGTTATTATTATATAGTGTACTGCATCAGGCCATTTACAAAGAGGACAAAAAGAAAAAGACTATAAAAACCAACTTCTACAAGGACTTTGCTATGTATTTAACAAAGAATTATCAGAGAGCAATGGATTTGAAGAAGGCCTATATGAATATAAGAGTTTGCTTTAGATACATCAAAAATCCACTATAAAAATAAGGATAAGGCTGAGTGTGGTGGCACACACCTGTAATCCCAGCACTTAGGGAAGTTGATGTGGGAGGGCTGCTTGAGGTCAGGGGAGGCCAGCCTGGCCAACATAGTCACGACCTCAAATTTAAAAACAAAAATAAAAACAAAATGATACATGTACAACCTAACAGCTGAATACTATCAAATTATAGGTCAAAAGTTACTTTTATAAGAATAATTTAAACGTAGCTTATACCACATTCTTCACATTAAGCATGTGAACAGTGTGTATATAATTTTTTTGATGTGAAAACTCAAAATAATGTTTATACCTGATCAAAGGGCTAAAACATAACACATACTAAAAACCCATTATTTAGTTATGTAAACTGATTAACATCTAAGAAGAGAATAATCAAATATTTTACTGAAAGTATGCTTCAGAAAGTTAACAAATGTTTCCATTTACCACTGAATTTGAGAACATAATTGGAAAGTACAGTGCTTGGTAATTTAAAACTGATGAAGAAATACCTAAAGAGTAATCTGAATTTACCATAACATTTGGCAAACAACACTTCAAAGAAGAAAGGAGAGAGAGAGACTGGCAACACTAACCTAAATAAACATGTTACACTGGCAATTCTTGGTAGAAAGTTTACTGGTACTTCTGTGTTATTAAACTGATGATCTCTTACTTAAAAAGAGACTATGAGTGCATGCACCAACAGAACACATGCCAGGTGAACTACAGAAAATAATTTAGCTCATTTTAAGAGTAAATAACTATAAGATAAAAGTGGTATCCTGAAAGTGCTAATTATCTGTTGGCTAATTACAGACCGCTCTTCAATCCAGCTCTAGAATACATCATGTAGTTATACTGTGTACAACAGGAACCTCTTCAGTAACCTTTAAACAAAAGAATAAAACACAAAAAACATGACAAATTATTGGCTGAATTGAGATCTAGGGAGAACAGAGTGTACCTGTTGATCCATAGGGGGTACAGGTATTTATACTACTCTCAGTTGTTACTCAACTTGAGAACAAAAATAAAACAAAAGCAAGAAATGAACTAATCTATACTTAGCATAGCCAGATACATTTCAAATATAAGGTTTCCACAGGTCACAATCCCTCACCCCTTTTCTGCTATAGTTTTTAATGACGGCAGAAGAAAATCAAATAAAGGAAAGCTCAAAGTGGAAAGAACATAGAGATCCCAATTTTAGTGAGATATATTTGAAAATTAAGACATAAAAGATTTATTTATAGCACCCATACTAAAATATAGAAATTCAGAAGTATCATTTAATCCAGGAAACATTAATGTCTCTGCTTCTTAGCCCATTTCGCCTTAGCACACTTTCAGCGCACCAAGGGTAGAAATTGTGCATTATTTAGCCCTAGTGCTCAGTCTAGAGAAGTCAGAGTAAAATTTGTTACTGGCTATAGCTGTGTCCTGGGAAGACAGGGGATTAAGTCTTCTTTCTTCTGTCCTATAGTTTCCCATTGTATAATGGGCATGCCTTTTAGTTTGAAAAGACGGTTTGAAGAAAATGTGAGGAGAAGCTTAAAGGTATGACTAACGATCCTGGAGAAGGGAATGCACAATTTAATGTTTCCCACTGAATTCTATAAATCTCTAGAAATTCTTACTAGAGAATTTCATTCCCTTGCTATACTGTGACAAATGCCCAAACATCTACAAGCAGACACACAGGTTTTAATATAAATCCGCCATGTGTTTCTTTACTTTGTGGGAAATTGCCTTTTATTGCATGATTCTGGATTTACTTGTCTATGGGAATAAAATGAAATGTCTGTAAGGTGAAGAGCGACCACATACCTGCTTTTAAACACATCTGTTCTGTGTCCTCTGAGAACCTCTAAAATTCCCATCTCCTGAGTCTCTCTCTACCTCTTGAGAAGCCATGGATTCTCCTACCTTCTTTTCCCTTTATATCCTTCCTCCTCTTCACTAGGACACAAACTGCTTCTCCTTCTCTCATCTACCATCCACCTTCTGCAATCCATCTTCCTCTCCAATTACTCTTTGGAACTCACTCTGAGGTTAACCCCCAAATCCAAGTCTTTTACTAAAACAACTTTTATTATGGAAGTTTTAAGGACTATTCAGGAGCAGAGAGATTAATAATTCATTAAATCCCTATGTATCCATCACTCAGTGTTGAACAATTATTGATTCGAGGCCTATTTTTTTCCAGCTGTTCCTCTCCCCTGACAACTCCAATAGATTGTTGTGAAGCAAACTCCAGATACCCTATCATTTCATTCACAAATATTTCAGTATAGATCTCTAAACAATAAGAATAACTTAAAAGAACAAAACCACAATACCATTAACACAACCCCAAAATTTAACTTCTTAACATCAGTGTTTAGATTTCTACAGGCTCTTTTAAAATAGAATCTCTCCATAGGGTTTTCCTCTACCCCTTAATGTTCTGCCCCTTTCCACTGTCATCATTTCCTCCCTATTTTCGTGCTTCTGTAATATTCTTTCAAAAATATCTTTCCTCTTGCTGCCTCTGACTCTCTTCTCATTAAGGTTTAAAAGCGGGGTTGGCAAACTGGCCTGCAATGTTTTCATAAATAAAAGCTTTATTGGAACAGTCATACACATTCATTTATATATTGCCTATCTCTACTTTAGAGCTGTAATGGCAGAATACGTTAGTTCTCTCATGGGCAAGAGAAAACATAATGTCTGCAAACCTAAGATATTTGCTATCCTGTAGGTTGAGAAAAAGTTTTTTTGATCCCTAAAGCTATTAGTAATAATCTGGAGTTCCACAAACTTGCACTCTGGCAAGAATTCTACTATGATCCCATCTACTATGACCCAACTGGAAGTGCCTCAGCCATTCGATTACAGTGTTTCAGAAACAAACCAACCATCACTTTTCCTTCAAGTTATCCTTCACAGCCACTAGAGCAAAATCCCTAAGATGATAATCTAATCACATAAATTTGTGCTGCTTTAAAAAACAAAAACAAGCAAACAAACTAAACCACAAACTTAGGTGGTTCCCCAGTAATTATTTCTAGCTTTAATATATGTTTTTTTTTTTTTTTATAACTGGATCCAACCTGACTTCCAAACACTGAAAACTCTTATAGTCATAGCACATTACTCCATGAGTCCCTATATAAGCCATTCTTCTATGCCTTTGTTCATTTTGTTCCTTCTGCCTCAAACGCCCTCCCAATGACATTGTCTATCTTTCCACTATTGCCATAAAAAACCAACCAAGTATTTATTATCAAGTTGCATCACCTGTTGGTCAGGCTGGTTTCAAACTCCTGGCCTCAAGTAATCCGTCCACTGGGGCCTCCCAAAGTGCTCAGATTATAGGTGTGAGACACCATGCCCAGCCCAAAATATTTTTTATTAAAAAAAAAATCAAAATCCATACTCTTAAGTAGAGGTTTTTCCATTAGAACCATTCCCAAATTAAGTTTTTTCTTTTTTCCTTCAGGGAAATGTTAAGAGTCCTGCAATTTATCCAGCCACTGATGAAGCTGGTTAGAGCTGGCAGGAACTCCAAATTATTCTTGCATACACTGTCCCCCCTGCCTGGCTATGAGCACAGTCAGGCAAGGTCTACGAGTATGCCCTCCAAATTAAGTTTCAACTTTCTCTCTTTATGCTGTAAGAAGTTTAAGCGACTTGTATATATATCACTCGAAAAACCAGTAACTGTGTACAGAATGGAGAAAGGACTCCTGACTTCTTTAAGAATACAACAAAACCAGGCTACACTTTTAAAATTTAATAAAAAGAAGTGGGGGATGGGAAGGCGAAGAAGTTACTGGTTTAAAAATCAGCTTCTCTGTTATGGTTAAACATTACATTAGAAAATAGGAAAATGGAGATTCATTTGGGTTTCTAGCTAAAATCAAGACTGAGCTGAACTGAAACACTAAAACACATTAGAGTTATGATGAAATCTTTTAACTGTGATAAAATATTACTGAATATAAAAGCAAAGTGTCTATATCAACATCAAAAGAATTTCTGGTAGGATATAATCATCACTTTACTATGTTTTAGATTCAAAATATCCAAATGCTCTCAGTTTTAAAGCAAACAAAAATTTCCAATAAGCAAAAAAGAGTATTTTTTGCCAAAATATATTACATGTATATAAAAGGCTTATTAGCTAGTTGACAGTCTCCCTTAGGATTGGCTTTTAACTCATGATGAACTAATATGGCAAAACACTTTAATCTTTTGCTATAGGCTTCTCCTTATTTCAGCAAACTCACCCAGATGTTACCTACTTACTTGCATTTCCACACAGCATCTCCACTGAAGATCCCTGTGAAGTCTGGGAGTCAATTTTTACCCAATTCAGTGTTGCTGTCTAAAACCTACTTGATCAGTGATGAACAGCTGCTGAGCCCACAAGTCAGTCATGGTGGAATTTTCTAGTTGCTTTGTGTTCCATTCACGTATAGTTTAGAAGGTGGCATGGAATATCAGTATAGCTGTAACTCTTTAGGATGAATTTGCGACAGCATGAGCTGAAATGCAGGTATGATTTCTGTCTAAAAATCATAAACCTCCCATCAATATCTGGGAACACGTTTATCAACAAGAGTGCGAGGAGTGCATTGCTTATGGCTTTTCTGACATCAAATCTAGCTCATTTAATAGTACAAAGAGCCAAATGTGCAGTGATTCCTTCAGTTTCCCAAATGCACTAAATAAACCCAGAACATTACAGTTGCTGTCCTGGGTACACTCTGTTCTTCTCAAAAAAGAAAACACAAATAACCAATTCTGCATATCATGAAAAGACATAAATTTTCTGAAGGTCTTCAGCCATACAACGTTCTTCAATAGACTAGAAGGCCATATTGCCATGAGCTATGAATCTACTGTTGTGTATTATTTTTTCATTAGTGTAGATAAGGGTGAGTTATGCCACCTGGAAAACTGAGAATTTTTTTTGGAAACAGATTTTTAGAATTGTAAGAAATCTTAGAAACCATTTAGCCTCAGACCTTCCAGGTTAAAGATAATGAAATCTAAATCCCCACAAATTAAGCCACTTGCCCAAAATCAAACCACTGGTAAACGGAAGCATCTGGCCATGCTTTCAACCCAGGTCACATAGTGCCTCTTAAGAAACAGACTGGAGGAAAAATATTAAAACATCCAGCAAATCGGAGAGGCATGAAGCCACTTTGAGGGCATTCTCATTACTCTGTAAATTCCAAATATAATAGAAAGTACGTGATCTTAAAATTACCTAGAGTATTTTGTAAAGCTACTACTTTGTTACATAAAATATGAAAGCGGCAAAACTTAATGTATTAGAAAAACATCAGAATTGAATTCCTAATAACGTCATGTCTTCTATTCATTTAGAAAGATACTTTCTATTCAGGAAAACATGGATCTTTCTTTTTAAAATTTAAACAAATTACAAAGCAGCAACATCAATAATAGTGATAGCAGCCAATACTCCTGAGCATTTACTATGTGCCAGGCATTGAGCTTTCTACGCACTGTATTCAATCTTTGTAACATGGCTATGAAGTACATTTACAATTATTCTTATGTTAAAGATGACGCAGCAAAGAGATTAAGAAAGTTGTCTAGGTCACAGAGCTACTGAAAGGCTCATGCTTTTAGCCACCACCCTAGACTGCCTCTTATTAGGCCTTAATTTTGCTGAGATTGAGTAAAAAGATGCTGCTTTGTAAATAGGGAGGCAATTATAGATGACCACTAATAAAATTTTTAAAGCAAAAAAAACAACTAAATATAACTACCAACACACCACTCTCCCAATCACACCTTCGTTTTGATAAATTGATTTAAGACGGATTAATTTTTACAAAGATTATTTCTGTCTATAATCACTCATCTTGAAAACTGTTTCACTAATACATTAAAAACACATTGCTTCAAATATCTAGTATATAAAGTTACTTTTTAAAAATGAAATAAAATTGAAAATGTATAGGACAGCACAGCAACTATATCCTGAAGGCAGCACATACCTTGCTTTCTCCTTCCAGAGTTTACAATAAACATCTACCAGTTATAACAACGAGCCCGTGGGCAGAGTTTCTGACCGTGTGTATACATTCTTCCCTGAACAGTGTACAGGGCTAGGCATAGAGCCCACAGAGTCTTTACTCTTTTAAGAACCCACGTGACATTTGAAACACCTTTAAGACTTTGATAGAAAAGAATACTGCTTTACACATTTTGGTATTTTAACGAAAGAATCCAAAGTAACTCAATCTCAGTAAATGTTCAGAGGTTCTCCAATACCTAATCACCTCCATTCCACTCCCCTTAATTTTTATTGCTAATGATAATAGTATCAAATATTTATTTTTCTGTTTTGAGACCAAAGGGTAGCGAGAATTTAAAGGGCACCAACAACTGTAAAGTAGTAAGATTATTCCTGAAAATGAGTTGTTTTAATCATCCAGACTTGTAGACAAGATTTTTAAAGTATCCTTCTTTCAGAAAGAAAAAAATATTTTAAGTACTTGAAATCTTCTGACTTCAAATTTTAAGTAAATAAATAAATTCCAGATAGCCAGAAGAAAAATTACTTCAGGTATGCACTGTCATGAATTCAAAGTTTAGCAAGACACCTTGAAGGAAAGGGTCTCTCCATGCCATTATGAATGCATTATTACCATCGCTGTCCTTCAAGTCCTTTCGGACAGATACCTAACTCTGCTCCCTAAACACAGCAAAATGCATCTTTAGTTTTCTTTTTGTTCTTTGTTTCATTCTTTTCTCATTGCTTCCTTTTTTTTTTTTTTTTACAAGTTATAATAAGCACCACTAGAATTCAACAGAAAAAAAATGGGCTAAACATCCTATGCTGAGGATAGAATCAGTAGTCATACCTCAGCTTACTATTTATACATTATCTATAGTTAGTTTCCTCTTCAAAACTGAGACTGAAAGAATGGGAAAACGTTAGACTCTAAACCATCATCTATTAAAAGTTACAATGGAATATAACTGCTGCTACGGAACAAGAACATAAACTTTAAAAATGTACCAGGGTAGGGGTAAGGACAAAAGACATCATTATACATGCTAGTTTAAAGATTTTATTTGGAATGAATTACATAAATTGCCATATTTTTAAGACTGGGCTTAATTATCTATTGATACCATAATAAAACTATGTAAAATTGTTCTGCTAGGCAGTTTTATTTATCAGATGTAAAAATATTTCCCATACAATCTAAATGAAATTTGTATTCTACCACCCTTTTGATGAAAAACTATTGCTGGTATTAAAAGTAAAAATTAAAATGAATTCTGGTAAATTATATATTCACCTCACACACTAACATGACACTGGAAAATTTGCCTATTCATCTAGAGAATTATAACAAACATCAGTATACGTAAACACAATGTATCTTTCATGTAAGCAAGTTTCCTATTGCAATTTTATTTTAAAAGGAGTATTTAAAAATTGTTAAGCACTTGTAAGTGGGTGTTGAACAATGAGAACACATGGACACAGGGAGGGGAACATCACACACTGGGGCCTGTCAGGGGGTGGGGCACTGGAGAGGGATAACAATGGGCGGTGGGGGGAGTTGGGGATAGGAGAGGGACAGCATTGGGAGAAATACCTAATGTAGATGACAGGGTAATGGATGCAGCAAATCACCATGGCATGTGTATACTTATGTAACAAACCTACATGTTCTGCACATGTACCCCAGAACTTAAAGTATAATAATAATTATTTAAAAAATTGTAAGTATGTCTTCAAGAGGCTGTTGCTGTTGATTACAGGTCACTTTTTAAAAAATTGTCTGCAGACAATTTCATTCCTGAGGTAGACAGATTCTACTATTTTCTTGAAATGTAGACAATGTTTGTTCCTTTTAAAAATTTTCTTAGTTATTTCTAAAGTACATTTAATTTAGCAATTAAAGCTGAAGGTATAAGGTAAAAAAAATTGAAATCTAGTACTAAAAATATAAAATTATTACATGAGAAAAATATGAAATTAAGAGATTGAGATTTTTCTCTTTTCTTATGAAAAGATAACAAAGCCAATTACTAAACAGACTAGCTTTCAGTTTTATACTAACTAAAATGTAATAAATAGGCCTACTTTTATTGGCAATGTTGTTTTAATTACATTAAACTTGTTTGCTTTTAAACAGATGTTTATATGTTATAATTCAACCAGAGTTAAGGAAAGAAAGGCATTCTGAATTCTGTGCTAGGTAGAGGAGTGAGGAGAAGGAGTGGTTTAACTGATGACCTTCTATTTTCCAGTCCAGCGGTTCTTAATGTGTGTTTCTGGACCAGCAGCATCTGTTATCATGTGGAAACTTGGTAGAAATGCAAATTCTCTGGTATTAACCCCACTCCTATAGAATCAGAAGCTCCATGGGTGGGGCCCATCAATCTGTGCTCAACTAACCCAGAAGAATATAAAGCCCACTCAAGCATGAGAACCACTGCTCCAGCCTGTAAATCCATGTCCTTTCATCACCCCCTTAACCATGTCACTGTACATATTTTTCCCCTAGAGTTCGCACTTGTAACAGGATTAATATCCAGAAGATAGAGCCCAAAAGTTCCAAAATGCATTAAGAAGATAGAAGAGTTTAAAAAGGAAAAAAAAGTTAAACAAATGCATGCACATGTATGTGCACATGTACACACATATGATAACACAGGGAAGTCAGTGGCAGGGAGAAGAGGCAGCAGCAACTAGGACTATACGCAGTTGGAAATACAATGCAGCACTCGAAGGAAATTCAAAACAGCTCCAGATGAGACGGGCAACGAACGAAACATATAAATCTATAAGCATTTAAAAGTAACTTACAGCAATAACAACATGTCAGCTACATGAGCTATAGTTATTGGTAACATTTAACAAAAGGTCAAATAAAGTCCAATTCATTCTCATGTAAGTTGTAAATACCACATGAAGGTATGCACACACATGCAAGGTAAACTCTGTCCCACTGTTAATACAGTAAAAGTGAAACAGGATACTGTATAGTAGCCCATATAATAATAGTAGTGATCTTCTCAAATGGAGGTCCTCACTTCTCCAGAGTTGATGGTCACTACTTTAAATCCCAGGGCCAGTTATTCACCCAACTCTTATCAGCTACTTAATCCTAAAGCTGGTGCATGGCTTTATACAATCTTGTTTTCTATGAAAATGATCTTACAAAAACCCAAAAAACAAGTTTTCTTCTTTTACTTCACACTTACAAGAAGGTAGCTGAAGTTTTAAAAATCACTTTTAAGAAGCCAGGGAAACCAAACAGAAGTGTATGAGATGAAAGTATTTACTGAAGCTAGATAGGCATTTGAAAAGCTAGGCTCTAATCCAAGTTAGTTACAAGTCCAGCCACAAGGCAAATGTTAATAAAGGTTTCTGACTTTGCATGGATTCTTAGAATATCCCATTTGTTGTATACAATACATAATGGAATTCACACATTGACTGTGTTTAAATTAAGAAAATTACTATGTGGTATTTTATATGTAATAATTCAAAAAGTAACACAATAGTCTGATTTCCAACACACATACTTCCCCAATTAACCAAATCAAAGCTTTTAAGCTCCAATATTTTGAGTTCTTGCCAAAGGAAAGCAAAACAGAGTTACCAAGGAACCAGTGATTTCAGGGGTTCTTGTAACTAGGAACGAGTCCACGATAATCAGGAAGCAGGGAAAAAAAGTGGGATAGGTTTACAATCTCTCTAAGAAGAAGACCCACCTTACTACCAATCTATACCACATTTCATTTCAAAATAGCGAAACGAAGGTTATTAAAGCAGCTAGCAGCTTTTGCAATGGCCTATGTTTGAAACTAGGAAGAATGCATCTTAACTGTGTGAAGGAAAGTGATACTAGCACTCACCCAGTTTCTTTTGATAAAACCTGCTCTGGCTCAGTCTCTGTGATTATAAACCTATCCCAGAGCACTTGTAAACAATGGCTTATTTTTCAGAGGGTTCCCAGTTAGAATAATCCCTGCAGCATTATCATGCAACAGAAAGCAGAAAACCGAAGCATCAAGAGAAATGAAATTATCATTTATGTAGAAGAAACAAGATACATGAACAACAGCTGATATTTGGAGTTTTGTTTAGCCTAGGTCCAATGGATTCCAACAATCTATTCTGAACGGTTTCTATGTAACAAGAGCTTAGCTATTTCATTCTATAGTGAGGTGACCTAAACAAATTTTTGAAAAATGACTTCTTTAAGATGTAAATGTTTTCTAGATATTACATAGCCAGTACTGAACTGACCTAGGCCATTTGATACAAATGGTGAGGTATGAAAAAGCTACAGTAACAAAATAGTGCTACCCAGTCTTAATATCCCCCAAGTCAGCAATTCTGATAGAGTGACAACTCAATGTTGCTTCTACCAGATTAAACCCTTAAGTGTTTAAAAAAAGTTTTATGGTAGAAGTCTCGTTTACACTGTACTGAGAAATCATGACATGCTACTGAAGAGAAGTAAGGTATGACATTTCTTATTCCAACTTCTGATAGGCTTTTTAGAGTTACAAAAACCTTTAGCATTATTTTGGGGAAACCTTAAACACAACAGCCACTGTCCCAAATACTATGTTTATAATTTAACTGCTACCTAGAATTAGAAAGAACAACCAGTAACTAGACTACACAATAATCTCAAAAGAACTTAACCAGTATTGCTAATGTATTTTTCACCAAACTGTATGCTGTCTTTGGTCTTCAAAACAGAATCAGGCCCAACTTCTAAAGAATCTGAACAATGTGACCTTTCTTTTAGCCCTACTTCAAGAAGCATATATCTCAATTTAAAAGCTATAACCTGATGTGAACTCTTTAAATACAACTAATTTGGCACAATTTAAAATCCAGTATGGTAGGTAGCATTAAAGAGATGAATTAAGAATGAGAAGTATATTTATCTGTTATTTACTGACTTGAAAGACTCTACTTCTTTCACTTACTCTGTTCTCTCTTAATAGATGAAAACAAAAGGAAAAGAGAACTTGCTATGAGGACCTACGTTTTGGCTGTGACGTCCACATACTGTCCAGGACGAAAATGAGCAGCATAGAGAGGAGTGCCTTATGAAAAGAAAATGAAAAATCAATATGAAATTTCACAGCACAGAAACAACTTTATTCAACATAAACTATATCCAGGAAGGCTTATAGCTATCTGATTTCAAAAACGGTTAAGAGATTCTCTTCTGCAATTAGAAACATCCAAACAATGAAATTATTCAACAAAACATGTCTTTTGATTGACGATGCATGGGTCAGAACAATATGGCCCAGTACAAGGCACATGGTGCTAGGTTGAAGGCACCAGACCATACCTGACTGACAGACTGTGCCTTCACAGAGACCAAAAGTGGTGCTTGTTCGAAATGAGTGATTCCCATGGCATCACAATGTTCTTGCTGTTAAACACATAAATCTGATGATTTTTGGTTGTTTTGGTGAATAACAGTATACTGAATTAAGATATATGTCTTGTTTTCACATAGGGAAAACAAAAACAACTAAAACGTGTTGGGGCTTGATTAAATATCTTGCACTCATTCGAGAAACAGGAAACAACTACTTATACCCAAGTCCCTCATATGCTGGGTAATGACCATGGTATGTATGACATCTATATAAAGCCTCCACATATCAGATTTTGGGTGCACTACTTACTCATTGTACCAGTAAAATATAGTCCTCCAGTTCATGCCTAGATATTTAGAATAGCAAAAAACTGCCTTTATACTGTTTTAATTTTACATAGAAACATTTACAAAACTAGTTGTATGCAAATAAAGTCTTACCTTAAATGTACTCGGGAAATATTATTTTAAAAAATTTTAAATTTTGTGATAAATCAAAGCCCTTCATAATATTGTTTACATAAACTTGAAACTAACATTTACAAGAACTATTTGGCAATTAATTAGCAAACATTTATAGGACACTTACAAATATGTGCAGCTACAAATTCAGGAATGTAAGACATGGCCCCTGACAGCGAGAAATATGTTATCTTGGTGAAGAATAAACATTAACATCTTTAAATAAGATACATTTTTTAAATGCCAGAAATCACTGTAGTAGAGAATGTAACTGAAATCTGATTATAGTTATAGTTTATTTAATATAAGCAGTAAAGGGCTATAGGATTTCAGGGGGGATCCTCCTTTGATTTAGGACCCAACCTGGATTTATATAGGCAGAGAAAAACCTTGAATGAGGAAAATACAGAGATTTAATCATTCCACATTGTCTACATATTATCAAAACATCACACTATTACCCCATATGTATATATAATTATTATTGTCAATCAAAAATAGTATTAATTTTTAAAAAACGAATTAAAAGTCACCTTTTATGAGGCTGAATTGCTGATTTCTGACCCATAAAAAAAAAATTTTTACATGATTCAAGCTACAGCAAGTTAATGTGGGCTTAATTTTATCTTTATCATAAACATAAAGAGTTCAAGAAAGTTAGATGTGTTAATACCAACAAGAATATTAAAAAGTGCTTCAGAACTATCTATACAACCAAATATTTTAGAATTATCTCTTTATATTTACAGTATTCCCATTATAAACTATTCTAATATACAATGAAATAAGTACCTCTACTAATTTTTATATTTGTTTAATTCCCTTTACTTTGCCTTAAAATTGCAAAACCTTAACCTCAAAGAATACTTTTAATTCTACCTTATATCAAGGCTGATCCTCTGTCATACCAATAAGAGCCTACTGCAACTATATTTTACTTCAAGCAGTTCAGTTCAGATATTAAATACCAAATCTTAAAACAGCATTCTACTACTATCTTTTTGTCAGAACTCAAGTTCAGAGATCAGGGAGATTTTCTGAAGTTCAGACATCAAAATGTTGTATTTTGCTAACCGTATGAGCCAATATAATTTTACTCTTTGACATTCCTTGGATTAGGCAAAATACCTTGGAATTTTTAAGTAAGAATCTTTACATTGAGGTGTTATGGTCGGTCCCTTCTGTTGTTATATTTTCTTGAGTTCTTCTATCTAAGCAAGAGCCTGGCTATTTTTTAGGAATGCCAGCCTGTGAACACTAATCTCGGAATTTTAAAAGTTGGTGTATTTCTTTGAGGTGGCTTTTAAAAATGTTAAATTCTCTCTACATTAAAAACGAAAGTGTTCCTCCCTCTTTCACAGAAAGCAAAGAGTTCTCTACAGGTTTTTCTACTTAAAAAAAAAAATACTTGTTTGCTCCTAGTTATTAAATCAGATATGGTAGGTTTTTTTTCGCTTTTCTTTTTTTTTTTTTTAATTTTTTTATTGCATTTTAGGTTTTGGGGTACATGTGAAGAACATGCAAGACTGTTGCATAGGTACACACATGGCAGTGTGATTTGCTGCCTTCCTCCCCATCACCTACAGATATTGTTTTTTTATTTAAAAATAAGTGTTTGAGATTTTGCATTTTAGATGTAGCTTTATTGAAAGGGCTGACATTAAACAAATCTCATATTTGGGTATTTTTACCTCCCTCCTCTCCCTGACCTCAGATTACCTGGTTTAAGTGCAGCATTATCTGTTATACGAAAGATTTTAACTTTCTGTTTTGGCGGCAATCCAAGTTCTCGGTAAAATTCCAGTATGTGTGTAGGTTTCTAGAGGAAAAGCAGCACATATAAGTTAACACATTGAAAATAAAGGTGGAATTGAATGCATAGAGATCTAAACCAAGTTATTAATACCCCAGAAAATAAATCAAAGCATACCTTATTCCTTAATGAACAAAGGGCACCCAATTCCCCTTGTTTAAGGGAGGTGAGATTTATAGCTACATGTTATTACAACTCCGTGAAAAATCTTACTACTTAGATTCCAACCATGTACATAGTGTTCAAATATAGTACACTAGGAAAGACCGCTGTTCTGCAGAAAAATAAAGAGTTGTGCTCATATTTAAATTCTGACTGGAGACTGTCTGTATCAAGAACCTCAACCCCGAAAAATCAACTCTGCCCATTCTACACTTATTCTCAACTGGAAGAAAATATGGTATGTTATATGTAAATGTTACGTCCACAAACTTCAGATCTCAAATGTGGCCTGGCCAATCTACATTATCTCTGGTTAAATCATTTTCACATTCTCTAAGGAAACTATGTTACATCCTTTTTAAACTCTTCAGCCGTTTCCTCTTCCTCCTTTGAGCTCATCAAGTGAAAGAATTAAGAGAACTTCCCCATGCTCTTACCAAATCAAACTGTCTATACCAGCACTCATATATTAATACCATTATCCTCCCACCCCACTCTAGGTTTCACATGAGATGCACATGAAGAGCTTTTAGAAAATGCCAATGCCAAGGGCACTCTGCTTAGAGATTGTAACTTCCCTGTCTGGTGTGGGGTCCAGGCATTGCTAATTTTCAAGTACCTGACATGATTTCTATGTCAAAATGGGGTTGGAATTCATGCTGCTAGATGAACTGTCCATACTTTTATTAAAAGCACTAATTCCCATCCCTTCTCACCTATTCAATGGTCTCCTCCTGAAACTGTCCCCACTCTCTTCTAAAGAAATTTTCATTTTTTCCCCTTTCTATTGGAACTTTCCTATCACTATAGAAACATGTCACAATAATTCACATATTAAAACAAACCTTTTCTTGACCACATATTCTTTAGCTAATTTTTCTGCTCCCCCTTACAGCAAAGCTCCTTGAAAGACTTGATGAGTCTACTCTCTCCTCCCATTCTGTGAACCCAGTTTAATTAGGCGCTTTCGGCCCCTAGCACTCAATGGAAAGTGCTTGTCATCCACCAAGGATCTCCATATGGTCAACCACACTGGTTGATACTCACTTTACTGAATCTAACAGCAACACAGGTCACCCACTATCTCCATGTAAGACTTCCTCTTGGCTTCCAGTTACCACTCTCAGTTCTCATATATGTGAATATCCCCACATTTCTAACTTCAATTCCAAATTCTACTTTGAACTATAATTCATATGTCCAACTGCCAAGTCATTATCTCCATTTCAATGTCATATAGAAACTTAAGCTTAACGTGTCTAAAACCGAACTCAACTCCCTTCAACAAGCCAGCCCTTCCCTGGCCTTCCAAATCTCAATAAAAAAGGCAACTCCATAATGCTTCTGTTTAGGACAAAAATTTTGTAGTCACCCTTGATTCTTTTCTTCTTCACATTCCATGACCCATTCATCAGCAATTCCTCCAGACTAGTTAAAAATACAGTCCACACCAACCACTTACCATCCCACCCAATGTCAACCCTCATCCACTGTCTTCTGCCTGCATTATTTAAATAGTCTCCTAACTGGTCTCCAAACTTCCAAACTCCTGAGTCTCTAGTCTGTTCTCAATTCACAGGCTGGCATTATCGTTTTAAAACTTGAGCTGTATCATATTTATACAGTGGCTTCTACCTCTTGCAGAATCAAGTTCTAAGTCCTTACCATGGTTTAAAAGGTTCTACACAATCTGACCTCATCTTTTACTCCTGAATCACCCTGCTTCAGAAAAAATGCACTCCCTTATTGGCCCAGGAACACATCAAACACCGGCCTCAAGACCTATGCACATTCTAGGCCTCTGCCTAGAATGCTTTTCTGCCATATTTTTGCATGACTAGCTCCCATATGTATTCAGGTATCCATCAAAATATCAACTTACCTTATCCAATTACTCAATCTGAAATAGCACCATTTTTGTCACTTATCCCCTCAGACTACTTTTATTATTTTATTAATATCACTTTTTTAAACATATCAGGAAACTTCTGAGAAAAATCCTTTACATTTTTAATACTACCCTTCAAAGCATTTATCTCCACGTGTCATGATACACATTTTTTACTGTTTCTATGTCTTCAATGACAGCAATGCCCAACCTTTTTGGTACCAGGGACTGGTTTCATGGAAGACAATTTATCCACAGACCAATGGAGGCAGCAAGAAAAGTAGTTTCAGAATGAAACTGTTCCACCTCAGATTATCAGGCATTAGAGTCTCATAAGGAGCATGCAACCTAGATCCCTTGCATGCACAGTTCACAGGAGGGTTCATGCTCCCATGAGAATCTAACGCTGCCACTGATCTGACAGGAGATAGAGCTCAGGTGTTAACGAATGCTCACTCATCTGCCGTTCACCTCCTGCTGTGCAGTCTCCCGTTCCTAACAGGCCACAAAGCAGTCTGCAACCCAGGGATCGGGGACCCCTGGTCTATGCAACAGCCTCCCCATTTCACCCTCAAACCTACCCAAATGTAAGCTTCCTGAAAGCAGAGACTTGCTTTAGTTGCTGCTATATCCCCAGCTCCTGGCAGATCCTGCTGTCTGCTCTCCACCCTTGCCTTCTGTCCTGCTACTGTAAATATCACTACAACCAGTGTCATTAAAAACAAAACCCATGGACATCTTATTTTCTTATAATTCCTGGGTCTTCCCCCCATCTTAATTCTTATGACTCGACATAGATTGCTATAGGACTTGACAAAAAAGTTATACCCCTTTATATTTCCTGATGTGAAGACTGCCTCTTTCATCACAATATAACTAACATAGGTATATCTATTTTCCTGTTCTTCCTTCTCTCTCAACTGTCTAACCATAAAGAACCTGCAGGCCCCCAGTGGCTATGGTACTCTATGTATGCTTACCTGTATCTATCTGCACCACTCTCTTCAGCTGTGATTTCCTCCCTACCTGGCATCTCCAAAGCTTCAAAGTTGAGGAACAGGGAACAGCAGGTAGATATACCTGTGTTGGTTTTATTCTGGTGAAAGAGGCACTCTTCACATTGGGAAATATAAATACATGCCTTTAGTACTAAATTCAGTTATATTTCCTATCCAGACCCGTCTCTGAGCAGCCCTACCAGAGCACATTGCTGCTTTGTCTATACCAACACTAGACACTGAATGTATCTCAATTATTGTCCATATCACAAATACTTATCTACTCACATGTTGGTCAGCATGCTGACCTATGAGCACCTGGATAGTAGAGGCTGTTTTTTATTTATCTGTGTCTCTAGCTTTATAGCTAAGCACAGTAGCAGGGGACAAATAGTAAAAAGAAACAGAAGATAAAGGACAGGCATCCATCTGGGTATAAAGTTTGTCTACCTCCTCCCACTTTTCTATTCTGCTGCATCAGTTCTTGGAACACGGCATTACTGTGTTTGTGGTCTCTATCTTCAGATCTACTTACTGTAAAATTATAGGCCTAAAATATGTATCATGACTTACTCTGAGGATGAACAAATCAGCAGAAGCTAAACTATTATAAAACCAAACCAACAGTAACTCATAATTTTAAAGCAAGAATAGCAACAACTGAAAAACCCTAACCAACTCAAGATGACATTGATAGTAACAACGTGTCCTCCCCCCAAATTCCAATGGAGTGCTTGCAAGGTCAGACCTTGTTTGTAGAATATGTGAATATTCAGTAAACTTTATTTACTTGCTCAGTTTAAAATGTAAACCATTAGTACCCCTTTATAACTTACTCAGTTGCCTATAGGTGACAAGAAATTGGGTGGCACTGGCCTGTAAGCACAGAACTTTAATTTTTGTATCAGTCTGCAACTTATTAAGAATCTCCCTGGAGCTCTCCAGTGGAGCCATACAACAAATGCCAAGAAACTCTACTTTGATAACCACTGAAGACTACTTTATACATCATAGAGTTCTCCCAAGAAGCTATCTTTTCCTCCACAAGAGTGATAACACAAATTCATTCCAATCATTCTCTATGGTTTTATTTCCCACATGCTGAAATCTAACACTAACACCCAACACCACTATTACCAAGTCCCCTGCTTTTCATCTTCAATCATACTCACTTCTGCAACAGCAGCAAACACAAAATTTTCATTTAACAGTATGGATCCTTGAAATTATTCTTCTGATGTATCAAATTCAGATTTATTAAATTTTAGAAAAGACTTCAAGTTTATTTTTGACATTCACATATTCCACATGATTTTAAAAGAATATTATTATTTTGTTAATGCCAAGTTTAAGCATATCTGGAGGCTTCTGAGAAAAATCCTTTACTTTTTTAGTAATACAAAACAGACAATATAAACATCTCAACCTAAGTAACTTTTTAGACTAAACCATAAATAGAACCAAGGTAAAACATACTTCTTAATTATCATCCAATTTCACTAATAGTACTTTTTTCTTTTAAAATAAAAATATTATAAAACTAATTAGGTCTCAGTCAAGAAGAAAACCAAATGCTCAAGTAGAGTTAAAACCAGAAGCAGTGTAAAAGACATTTTTTTTTCTTTTCAAGCTTCTAAATACATAAATGATTTCAAAAGGCAATTTAAAAGACTGACAGTATTGTCACACTTGGATAATCCCATCTATGAGGTTGCATTCTTTTCCCCCAATTCAAAGTTCTCTGCAATTATCCTTCCCACAATGAAAATGCCTCTGCTCCTAAGATGAATTGATTTAATCAATGTTTAAGGCCACCTAACTTACTCATTCAAAAACACTATGTACCACATCAGTTTTTATTTATAATAAGGTACAAAATAAAAATGGCAACGTAGTCTAATTTCTTGGAGGCATAAATTCTTTACAGATCAAAAAAAAAAGTTCTAACACTAACATAAAAAAATTGATTTAATTATTTCCAAATGTTGATATATGAAATTTTATATTCATAGGTCTTCATTTTTAAAAAAATCCTCTATAATCAATCTATTTGCATTTTCTCTGAGAACTATAATACGGAAGTTTGTATACTTTTAGTTTCAAAAATCTTTTTCATTTTCAAACAAAAATGCTTTACTAAAAAGGAAAACTTCATTTTCACATTTCATTCTGAAGAAAGGTCAGTTTATAGACAAGGCTTTTTCTTGATTTTGTAATAAATGTTATCTGGACTCAGAAATTTTATATCTTCAAGAAATCACACAAGAAGGGCCTTTGCAGTACTTTCTATGCTAGAGAAGTGAAATTTGTGTAAATTAAGTGGATCAAAATCCACTGCAACATTAGAACACAACATCCAAATCACCCTGCTGTGCTATATAACCACTGAAAAGAATAAAGCTATCAGAATAAGCTAAAGACACAATGTGTGAACAGCCTCAAATATGAAAACGCAGTACCTAACATTTCTGTAATTTTTAAATTATTGTTACTAAGTTATAGTAATACTGTAAGTATTTTCATAAAATTTTGATTATAACACATCTTCATCACTAAGTTAAATAAAGTGAACTGAGCTCCCATGTACTTTTTCCCCCTAGACTTGTTCTTGAGAATTAAAATCTTCAGAGTACCAATGTGAGACTTTCAGAACTGAAAGATAACTTAGAGACCATCAAGTCCTATTCCTTTTTTTATGAGTAAGAAAATAGATATTCAAAAGGTGAGTAAAGGGGACCTAAAGGTAGAAATCAGGATTAGAACTCAACTCCTCTGATCCCACTTCACTCGTTTTCTCACCACCTCATATTTCAGAGGGAGCAATCTTTACAGACCTGCTGGGAATGGATTACCCTAGCATGCTTGATTTAGAAATATCAAGGTCATGAAGTCATCAATTTACAAAACTGGTAATGAAAATTAAGATGATGACACTAGTCATTACAAAAACACAGAAGTACAATCAAATAGAAAACAGTGGCATCTATCAAACCAAAGAATTATTCATATAAAGGCTGGTACATATTAACACATTTTTAAAAAGTCAAACACTTGATTTTTTTTAAAGTTCCCATAACTATCTCATTGTACTTTATAATTACTAAGGAGTTATTTGAAATCCAAGTTTGTTAGTCAATAAACTGTCAAGAATGGCAGGATAGATGTTTCTATAAAGCTTTAAAGAAAAATAAATGGGGGGGGGATCCAAGATGGCGGATGAGACATAACTCCAGCGCATAACACCCAGCGAAAGAAACACAGAAACCCAGAGATCTCCTAGCTCCAACCAAGGTACCAGGTGCATTTCAACGGGTCTGGTCCGAGGGTGAGCAAACCCCACTCAGGGCAGACTGAGGCTGGGAGGGGGTGCTGCTTCACCCAGAAAGTGCATCTGACTGGTGAGTCGGAGGCTCCACCTCTGGCACTCTGGTCCAGATACAGCGCTTCCCCCAAAGCCTCAGCAATACACAGAACAGGGGATCTTTGCCAGTCAAGCGCCGGGAATTACAAGCGCGGAGTTGAGTAAGAGTCTGCAGACTGAGCTATCACTTCCTCCCCCTGCCTGGAGAAAGAGGAAGATGTAAGCGGGAGCAGCTGGGTGGCCCCTACTCCATGACCAGAGAGAGAGAAAGCTGAAAGGGGGAGACTGTCAGGTGCGCTGGGTGGGTCCCTAACCACCCCGACAAACCCCAGAGGGCTGAAGCTCTGACTCTAGTGGGTTGCGTAGCCAGTGCCACAGTTTGAGAGGAACCCTGAATGATCCAGCCCAGTGGAGGAAGGGCACAACCCACCACTAAAGGGGTGGGACTGGGTTACGTGTTTTAACAAAAAACAGAGGAAGCCTACATAGTAATGGGACGGCGTTCTCCACAACCCAGCAGCACCTACAGGTCAGCGGAAGAGGTGGGCCTAATCTCCTAGCATAAACAAAAAAGACACAGGAAGCTTCCCTAGCAACCTGAAGGAGTCCCTAGAAACCCAGTAGCACCCCCCACAGGCAGACAAGCGACCTCATCAAGCAGCTCTCTGACACCACAGCCAGGTAAATCCACAAAGATGGGAAAAAAACAGTGCAAAAAAGGTGAAACCACCAAAGACCAGAACACCTCTTCTCCTTCAAGGGATCACAACTCCTCAACAACACAGGATCACAATTTGACCGAGAAGGAGTGTGAAGAATTGATAGAAACAGGATTCAGAAGGTGGATAATAACAAACTTCTCAGAGCTAAAGGAACACGTTCTAACTCAATGCAAAGAAATCATAAACCTTGAAAAAAGGTTAGATGAAATGCTAACTGGAATAACCAGCTTAGAGAAGAACATAAACGACTTGATGGAGTTGAAGAGCACAGCACGAGAACTACGTGAAGCAAACACAAGTTTTAATAGCCAAATCGATCAAACAGAAGAAAGGATATCAGAGATTGAAGATCAACTCAATGAAGTAAAAAGAGAAGGCAATACAAGAGAAAAAAGAGTGAAAAGAAACGAACAAAGCCTCCAAGAAATATGGGATTATGTGAAAAAACCCAATCTATGCTTGATCGGTGTACCTGAATACGACTGGGAGAATGAATCCAACCTGGAAAACACACTCCAGGATATTATCCAGGAGAACTTCCCAAGCCTAGCAAGGCAGTCCAAATTTCAAATTCAAGAAATACAGAGAACTCCACAAAGATATTCCTCAAGAAGAGCAACCCCAAGGCACGTAATCATCAGATTCACCAGGGTTGAAATGAAGGAAAAAATGCTAAGGGCAGCCAGAGAGAAAGGTCAGGTCACCCACAGAGGGAAGCCAATCAGACTCACAGCAGATCTCTCAGCAGAAACTCTACAAGCCAGAAGAGAGTGGGGGCCAATATTCAACATCCTTAAAGAAAAGAACTTTCAATCCAGAATCTCATATCCAAACTAAGCTTCATAAGTGAAGGAGAAATAAAATCCTTTACGGACAAGCAATTAATGAGAGATTTTGTCACCACCAGACCTGCCCTACAAGAGCTCCTGAAAGAAACACTAAGCATGGAAAGGAACAAGTACCAGTCACTGCAAAAGCAAACCAGTTGGCAAAGACCAAAAATGCAATGAAAAAAATGAGTCAACTAATGAGAAAGAAAATCAGCCAGTAACAAAATGGCAGGATCAAATTCAAACCTAACAATATTAACACTGAATGTAAATGGTCTAAACGCCCCAATCAAAAGACACAGACTGGCAAAAAAATTTTTGCAATCTACCCATCTGACAAAGGGCTAATATCCAGAATCTACAAAGAACTAAACAGACATACAAGAAATACTCATTCAAAAGTGGGCGAAGGATATGAACAGACACTTTTCAAAAGAAGACGTATATGAGGCCAACAAACATATGAAAAAATGCTCATCATCACTGGTCATTAGAGAAATGCAAATCAAAACCACACTGAGGTATCATCTCATGCCAGTTAGAATGGCGATCATTAGAAAATTGGGAGACAACAGATGTTGGAGAGGATGTGGAGAAATAGGAACCCTCTTACACAGTTGGTGGGAGTGTAAATTAGTTCAACCATTGTGGAAGACAGTGTGGCGATTTCTTAAGGATCTAGAAATAGAAATTCCATTTGACCCAGCAATCCCACTATTGGGTTTATACCCAAAGAACTATAAATAGTTCTATTATAAAGACACATGCACACGTATGTTCATTGCAGCCCTGTGTACAATAGCAAAGACCTGGAACCAACCCAAATGCCCATCAATGATAGACTGGACAAAGAAAATGTGGTACATATACACCGTGGAATACTATGCAGCCATAAAAAACGATGAGTTCGTGTCCTTTGTAGGGACTTGGATGAATCTGGAAACCATCATTCTCAGCAAACTGACCCAAGAACAGAAAGCCAAGCACCGTATGTTCTCACTCATAGGTGGGTGTTGAACAATGAGAACACGTGGACTCAGGGAGAGGAGCATCACACACAGGGGACAGTTGAGGGGGTAGGGGAGAGACTATGGAGGGTTGGGAGGGAGGGGGGGAGGGATAACATGGGGAGAAATGCCAGATATAGTATGCACCCAAAGTAAAATAAATAAATTATTAAAAAAAAAAGAAAAATGAACTATACTACCATAATATTCAAAATAGCTAACTTCTCTAACATGAAACAAAATAAACCATGTCACAGATTCCAATGACTTCCAGCACCACTTATTGATCAATCAATATTTCTCACCATTTATAGAACTATGATTTCCTGTGAACACCTCAAACATCTCTTTCCTCCAAAGCTTCCCCTTCCTTGTTCCTATCCCAGGGTATGGCATCGGCATTGACCTAACTGTATCCTCCCACCCATTCGCTTCCAATCCCTGCCCCTTCTATTCTCAGTGCAACTGCCTTGCTTCTAACGGCTCTTATCAACTCTCCCCCTGGTCTCTTAAAATAATCTCCTAAAAAGTCTTCCCTCCTACCAGATTTTTAAAATTTTAGTTAATTAACAATTTGAACAAGTTACTGATGTAGTTAAAGAATGTAGAAAGCTCCTCAAAGTCTACAAGATGAAGTCTGAACTTCCTCACACACCACCTTGATAGCTGCAGCTTCACGACCCTCCCCCAACTGGCCCAGGCCTGCACACTAAAATGCGGCCACATCACACTTCTCTTCCCAAACACACATGCTCTTGCATGTTGTCTCTGCTTTTGCAGAGGCCATTCTCTCCGGTATGCCTGTAACACCCATTTTCCTTTCTGTTCTCCCTGTGAAACCTCCTGGGATTTTCCCTAGCAGAATTGGCTGTCTCTGGTTCTGTGCTCCTTGGATTTATAGTATTGTATTGGGATGACTGGTTTACTTCCTCACTAGCCTATGAGCTCCCAGTGGAGCTTTACTTACACAGTTAAGTAAGGTTCTGGAGTCTGTCACTCTGCCTCTTCTTACCAGGGGGTGACTTTAAATGAGTCTGTTAACTGTGTCCTCAGAGGCTGAAAACTTTATATAAGGTAACAAATGAAAAAGGTCTAATGCTTATGCACCTGGCATGTAATAAATGTTCAATAAAAGTTAACTATGATAAGAAAGTGGAGTAGTCAGTAGGCACACAATAACAACCTGATAGTTTTGACAGTCAGAGAGTATGGGTTGTATCCTAATTTCTGCCATGTTCATTTCATACACAATTTACAATGAAAAAAATTAGCAACGTGTTCCAGTAAACTGAAAGATGTTTAGTGAAAACCATCACCATTTCGAGAAAGATTTTCTGGTTTTAGTTATTCAATACTGGATACTCAATGGGCAGCTTTTCCAAACTTAAAACTACAAACTCAGTACTCTACTTAGAAAAAAAATGCTTGATTAAAAAATCTGATGTGGGTTCTTACACAGCTTTCTCCCAAAAACTGAAAGCTCCTTCTAGAATACACAAAATTAATTTCCATATGCTCTTGGTGTCAAGCATTAAGACAATTTTCCATAGGAAGAAAGTGAAATGAAACATAAAACAATAACAAAATAACCAAACCTACTGAGTGTCTATTATATTCCAGGTACATTTCAAAAACCTAATTTAATCCTTGTGATAAACCTATCAGGGAAGTAGTATTTTTATTCCCATTGTACAGATATACAAACACTAGAGCTTTGAGAGGTAAAATTACATGTTCCAGATACAGGGAGAGGTATTAGAACAAACTCAAGAGTCTCCCACACTCCTGGGCAAAATGGTTGGGCCAGACTGCCTCCCCCAAATATACAATTTACCTCACAAACAAATGCAAGTTTGTGGCTGTGGAACAATCTCAAAACATAAACTCATACAGATTTGAAACTAACGAAAAATGCAATATTCTAGCTATGAAAATACATACTTACATGAAAACGTGATAGAGTTTTTCCTCCAACAGACAGAGCTGCCATTTTTCCATCATGGTTTTCCTTTGAAATATATTTTAGGACATGACAGTCTTGTACCTAAAAATAAGTAAATAAATAAATAAATAAATAAACTAAGCATGTGCCAATATATATTTTAACATTACAAACCAGTCACATTGAGACCTTAGGACAAATAGGAATTCCCTACAGTTACTTACCTCATGTTTCCTCTAACACCGGCCACAATCTTAAAAACATAAATCTTTAAAAGAAATGATTAAACACAACATGCAGAAAGAACATAAATATACGATAAAATGAGTCTAAACAAAATGTACATGTAACCACCACCCACTTCAAGAACTAGAATTCCAAAAGCCTGTGTGTGTCTCTTCCCAATCACCAACTCATGTTTTTATCCTAGAGCAGCAGTTCTCAAAGTATGGTCACTAGACAAGCAGTGTTAGGATCCCTTGAAAACTTAATAAAGATGCAGATTATCAGGCCTCAATCCAGACCTAATGCATCAGTATCTTTGTGTTTTATTAAGACCTCTAAGTGATTCTGAGGTTCACTAAAGTTTGAGAAGCACTGCCCTAGAAATAACTCTTGACATTTATGGTAACCATTTACAATTTTTTAATAATTACTATATGTGAAAGTATTGCTTAATAATGTATTTAGAATTGCCTGCTTTAAACTTTATGTAAATGGAATCAGATTTCACCTATTCTTCCATGTCTTACTTCACTCAACATATTTGTAAGGTTCATCTATACTGTGTGTAGCTCTATTGTGTTCATTTTCATTGCTGTACAGCATTTCACTATGTGAATATAACGTGATTTGTTTACCTGTTCCACTGTGGACAGACACTTGGGTTATTTCCAGTTTGTTGGGATTAAGCGTGATGCTGCTGTTCATGTTTTCTAGTAATACTTGGGAGTGGAAGTGCTAGATTACAAAGCTTACCTGTCTCAATTTTGCCACATAATGCTAAAGTGTTTTCCAAAATGGTTTTGTACCAATTTACAATCTCACCAGCCATTCCTGAAAGCACCTCCAGTTTCTTCAGAGTTCACAAGACTATTGTCTTATACTTGATCACTGAGAGCCAATAATAATTTGCAAAGGGTCTACAGATTCTTTGTGCCTTATTAGCATTCCAAAGCACTTAGGTGCATAAGCTCTTACTTTAATAATCATCACCTGTATCATTACTTGCCTAAGACTAAGCCCCAAGGATCAACTGAGTTGTTCAAAGTGATTTGGGAAGTGATGATCTCTTACCAGTGATCTTTCTATAATAACAACAACAATAATAAAGACAATATTAGCTAATATTTGGTGGACACTTAACATTGTTTCGAGTGCCTGACATTTATCATCTTGTGCAATCTATACAACAACCTTTTGAGGTAGATCATAATTATTTCTTTTACAGAACAGAGTATCTTTTACAGGTGAGGCACAGTATTCTAAGGAACACAGCCAGCAAGTGGCAAAATCAGGACTGCAACTCAGGTATTCTGGTCTCAGGATCCACACTCTTATCTGTTAGATTATAGCTTATTTTAGTGAACAAAATGCAGCTTCACCAGACAAGAGTATTCTGTTAGCAAAAAGATCAAAACTGTAATCTGGAGTTGAAAGAACTCCATAAAAAGAAAATAAAATGGGAGTGAGTTTTTTTTCTATTATGAAGTAAACAAGTGGATCTGTAAAAAGCTAGGTTATACTAAAAAAAAAACAATCCATTGCTCCAGTTATCCCAACACCAGTATCAGAAGGTCATTGCTCAGGCAAGGGTCAGAACATTCCTGAAACCATCATAAGTTCTTTTAATATTATTTATGTTCAACATTACCCCTTTCTTGACCATACAGTTCCATGTTTCAGGATACAAATAACGCTTGTTAAGGTTTACGTAAACAGATCTTGGAACACAGAGATATCCCTTATGTCTTCTGTTTCTTTCTTACTTGAAGTAATGTGACCACGTGCCTCTGACCATCCTTAGTCCACAAAGGCATCATGCCCAGCTTCACGGCAATAAGGCCAACTCTAGAGGAACCTGGCAATCAAAACCAAAGCAATGTGAACAAAAGCTTTTTCAACATTTGCCAACATGATGAAATTGTTTTTCCTAAAACAGGTTTCACTATGAGGAGCAGGCATGTAAGAAATACATTCACAAAGTATAAATATATTCACAGAGTAAAATATTCACAGAGTAAAATAGGACTGTTCTTTACAGATGTGCCTTCAACCATGCCTGGCATGACACTGGTACTCAACAAATATTTGTAAAATGAACAAATATAAATGTATGAAATAAAGAAAATAGATAAGTTAGAAATAACGGCATTCATATAGGGCATGATAAATTCATCATTTTGCTTTCCTAATATCAATTCTTATCCAAATTTATTCACTGGAAAACATCTACAACTCAAACTCTAAGAAGACAGCTGAGGCTATAGAGATGCCACAACTGGTCATATATTGCTAAAATGACAGTCTACAACAAGACACTTAGATTTCTTGCAAAAATTGGTAAAGTTGCCTAAGAAGTTTTGTTAAGTATCCAATTCAACTGTCACAATAAACCCTAACCAGGGATCACACACTCAGTAGAAAAGGCCTTATTCTTCTAGGTCTGGCCACACATGGGTTTAGCATCCTACTGGACACAAAGAGCAGATTCAGGGGTTATGCTTGTCCAAACTCCAGTGCTAGAGCATCCCAACTGAACATCCAAGCAATGCCTTACAATTTACATCATACTCTTCCAGCCTTTCTTTCCCGACTTACATTCTTTTTTGCTGAGGTAAACAAGAGAATGTATGCAGAATGATTCTCCTTTCACCTATAAAACAGCTTCTCAGGGAGGTCTTTATTAATCACCAGACATTCACTAAAACTAGACTAGGAAGTTGGAAATAAACTTGCAAAAACAAACCACAATAAAACAGACATAGCACATGAAAAATAAATTCAAGAAATGATAAATTTATCAAGCAGTCACTAGATTTTAAATGTGTCCAGCCACACAATAATTAGGAAATGAGAGCTCATCAAATACAAAATAATCACCTGGTTCCCAAGGATGTATAGGCCACGGTTCATCTTTCAGAGGACATAGTTTACTTGCTAACTGGGCTTTATCTTCATCAGAGACCAACTGCTTAATGAAAGGGACATTTTCTTCAGAAAGATGCTCATCCCACCAAGTAACACTCTTTCCATGAAGACTTCTAGCAAAAAGCCAGAGGTGTGTTCTATAAAAAGGAAAATAATAAAAAAAAAATAACCAAACCACAACTGAAAAACTTCTCCATTTAATACAGAAAAGGGAAGTCACAAATTGGAAAGTGTAGTCAGGGCCTTAGGAAAGGGCTTGGATTCTGTACACCTTTTTCCATCCCTCCAAACTCTCCCTCACTGCCCCCCCACCCCCAACATTCCTTCTGATAAGGCTCACATTTAAAGTGTTAGTGGTTACACTGGAGAAAAAAATTTTTCTCCTCGCAGATAAACAGATTCCCCCCTCCACTTCCGCCAAAAAACCCAGTCCTACCTATAGACATAAGAAGCCACTAACCTATGTGAACATGTACCTAACAGTTTTACATTCAGTGGAGGTGGCAGAATGTGGCATACTGATCTTTGTGTAGTAAGCTCACCTCCTCCCTGCAATGACATGGCCTAGGTTCAAAGAAATGAAGAAACTGGGGTGTGCAAAGTTAAAAGATACAAAAAAGGCATAACCTACGAACACGTGAACGTGCCAAGAAAGACCTTAGTGGGTGGAGGTCAGGAAGAAGGGGTTTAATTCTTGCATGGAGGGTAAGAACAGAAGTAAAGCTTTCTGCAGTCTACTCTCCTTTTGTAGTTAGGTAAATTTAGGTTAGATTTCCAAGTTTCCACTTATTAGTTGAGTGACTTTGGGCGAATTAACTCCCCCTCTCTGACCTTCAGTTTTATCTGTAAACCTCAGTTTGCAGACGTGAGGCTACAGGAGATAAGGTACCTAATACACACAGCAGGGTGCTCAGTACCTAGCACACACTCACTAATTGGAAGATATAATTGCTACCAATAGCATTTGCTGCTTGTGGCTGGCTCATAAGCGTTTTTTAAAACTCACCACTTCAATCCCTTAGAACGTGCTTCCTTAGATTAGCGGCCCTTATTCCTCGGTGTCCCACGTCTGAACAGAGCCCCTTCCTCCTCCACCCAAGGGAGGCCCAACTGCACCAGGCTATTCCACTGCTCCAGGACGCGGCTGTGCACTTAGGAGACTCTCACACACCTTCCTACCTGTTCCCCGGGCCCAGAGGAGCACCCAGGCCGTCCCCGACTCGACCCAACACCTGGGCGCCGACCTGCGTCAGCAGCCTCCAACCCGGCATGGATTAGCCGAGGAGGACGACTTCCAGGCGCCCAGCCGCTTTGCTTTCAGGGCGTCCCCCACACCACCGCCACGCGGACGCAGCTGCCGTAGGGCAGTCGTCGCAATGGCTGCCAGCAAACGCCCTCCGCGACGGAAAAAGAGCCTCCAGACCCACTTCCGGTCCATTTTACAATGAACTCCGGCCACTGGAATCACTCCCCCAGAAACTAGAGTTCCGCTTCCACTGTAGTCCTACCTTGGATCTGAGTTGGAGTAGGTAGGGTGGGCAGGGGCTGACTCGCCTCTCCAGGGGCAAAATAAAAAGGGATGTTCAGAGTTTACATTTCAGAAGAATAAGGACAGACTTCCTGAGGACGCTAAGGAAAATGAAAACACTTCTAAATAGTGCCCGTTGTGGGGCAACTCATTATGCTAAGCAACGTTTGATAATTCTGTATTTCTTAATCATAAAAAACGGTCCTGAAAGGAAGTAGTTATTTTTCTATTATAAATGAAGAAACAGACTTGGAATTTAGGCGCAGGTCCAAAACAACACATCTGGCAGAGGAGTAGAGTTGGCACTGAAACAGGGTTGGCATGTGTAGCAATAGACTACAGCTGTAGAAATGATGTATGACTTCCAGGGCTGGATGATAAAACATACTGTTACTTCAGATTTTGTCTCTTGTATTGCTCCCTATGGTGAAAGCTAGCTATCATTTCCTGCAGACGCTCAAACAGCTCTGCAGAGAGGTCCATATAAAGAGGAATCAACTAGCAGTCATGACTGAGACATCTAGGAAGTGGATCTCCCAGCCCTAGGCAACCTTTCAGATGTCTGCAACTCATGAAGATGTTAAGAAACCTGAATCACCCAGCCAGGCAATTCATGAATTCCTGACCAGGAGAAATTGCCAGAAAAAATAAATGATTAATGTTTTTTTGAGTCATTAAACTTTAGGGTAATTTGTGATGCAGCAATGGATAGCTAATATACCTTCTGTACAAACGGTCTCCTGTCCTGGGTTCCAGTTCCAGCCTAATCACCATGTATGTGACTAGGATGTTTATTCTTCTACTAATTCCCTTGTCAGATTAGTGTTTGTAGAAATTTGGAAATAAGAACTTAAAAGCGTAGCTATTTCAACCCTCTCTTTTTACTAGAGATCTGGCTATCCTGGCTTAACAGGTCCAGGCAATAGTCAATTCCTGACCACTACTTGGACTTTAGTGAGCTAAAAAGTCTTTGCTTTGCTTGTCCAATCATTCCATTCATTGCTGTTATAGTTACCTTAGACACTTTTCATTAACATTTTGGATCTTGAAGGAAAAATGACATCTCTTTATTCTAGCCATGCTGCCTGTCTGCCCAGATACTTAAGGATGGCTCTTCATTGAACAAACATGTTTTGAGGTGTGCTACATGCAAGAAGTTGAGAATAAGAAGATTTCCATACTACTACAAATAGCTAACATTTCTTGTGCATATAGTGTTCTAGAGTATGTGCTTAGCATTGTGGAAGACCATCAGCCAAGACTGCTAGGAGAAAACGTGAACTCATACAAAGTTGAGTTTAAGTAGCTCGATGCAGCAAGAAGCAGCATACGTCTGAGGATGTTTTAAAGAGTGACCTGAGAGGGGCTTAAAATGAAATTTGGACTTAATACTGAGTGATTTTAAGGTGGCATCAAACAGGAACTTGTTTTGGAATGGATGCTGTCAAGAAGAAAGGACAGTTCAGCAATTGGACATCTTGATAATCTTTTTTTCTGGAGAAAGGAAAAACAGAGAGGGAGTGGGCATGATGTTTGTAAGAAAGCAGCAATCACTCAGAATAAGGAACTGTTAGTCATTTTGCAGCAGTGGGTGTGGTCTAGTTTCTTTTTGAGGTGTAAAAAAATTATTAGTATTAGTAACACCCCAAAAGCAAACACAACAAAAATAAAAATAAATAAATGGGATGTAATTTAACTAAAAGGCTTCTTTAAAGCAAGAAAAGTAATCATCAAAGTAAACAGACAGCATACAGATGGGAGAAAATATTGGCAAACTATGTATCTGATAAAGGACTAATATCCATAATCTACAAGAAACTCAAATCATCAAGAAAGAAAAAAAAATTGGTAATCCCATCAAAAAGTGGGCAAATGACATAAAGAGACATTTCTCAAAACAAAATATACAAATGGCCAACAAAAAAGATGAAAATATGTTTAACATCACTAATCATCAGATAAATGCAAATGAAAACCACAATAAGATATCTCCATACCACGGCCGGAGTGGCCATTATTAAAAAGTCAAAAAAACAGTACATATTGTCACGGATGTGGTGAAAAGTGAATATTTATACACTGCTGGTGGGAATGTAAACTAGTACAACTGTGGAAAACGGTATGGAGAATTCTAAAGAACTAAAAATAGATCTACCATTCAATCCAGCAATCCCACTACTGGGTATCTACCCAAGAGAGAAGAAGTCATTATATTAACGAGACATCTGCATGCATGTGTTTATTGTGGCACAATTCACAATTGCAATTATCAAGCAATGAGTGGATAAATAAAATTTAGTATATATGCACCATGAAATACTACTCAGACATTTAATAATGTCTTTTGTGGAAACTTGGATGGAGATGTCGGTCATAATTCCATAAGTAACCCAGGAATGGAAAATCAAATACTATATGTTCTTACTTATAAGTGGAAACTAACCTATGGGTATACAAAGGCAGACAGAAGGTATAATGGATTTTGTGGGCTCAGAAGGGAGACGGTGAGTTGGTGATGAGGGATTAAAAAAACTACACATTGCTTAGAATGTACACTACTCAGGGGAAGGATGTCTAAACTCTCAGACTTTATCACTGTACAGTTTATCCATGTTACCAAAAACCACTGGTACCCCACAAGTTGAAATGAAAAAAGTAATTCTTGGTAAGAAGGCTTGTATCCTTTAAAAATCCAAATTCACGAACAGTTTCCATTATTTTGTACATCCATATATTAAAAATATTTGATTGAATATCAACTGTGAAATATATAGTCCTTAGTAGTAGGTGCTTAACAAATATTGTTTAAATAATCAAATGAATTTGAATCACACTTCACTCCATGTAGAAGATAAAATGACAATGATAATACCTGCTATTTATTGGGCATTTTCTATATCAGGTAATTGGCTTGGAATAGACACCACCAAAGTTTCTCCTGATAATAGTGAAAGATATGTTCACCATTTTACATATGTGAGTGTATGTCAGATAAAGAGGAGCAACTTGCCCACTTAGCTAATAGGTAGCACAGTAGAAATTCAAAACTAGGTTTGTCTGGATCTAAAACCTCCAATCACTCTGCCATTTTTCTTTTACTCTAGAGCATCAAGATAAAAACCTCAGTCCTTGAGAAACTCACAGTGTAGCAGGGAAGACAACGGAGGTAAACAGAGGAGGTAAGTGCCAAAGTAGGGATGTATGCACAAAGTATCTGGACTGGAAACGCATAGGGGAGTTAACATCTCAATTATTTCTTAAGGGAAGAGTTAGATTGCCCAGGAATAGAGAAGAGCACTAGAAATAAAAGGAACACAATTCTAGCAACTACTACTAGGTAATAAACTGCCCCAAACTTTTTGGTATGGAGAAACTGTCATTTTATTATTTGTACGGCTTCTCTTAACCAGGAATTCAGAAAGGACACAGTCAGGATAGCTGTCTCTGTCTCACGAAGTCTGAGACCTCAGCTAAGATGACTTATAGACTGGGGGTGATATCAGTTGGGGGATGAAACAACCTGCAGCCTCATTTACTCCATGCCTGCTGGTAGATGCTGGCTATGAAGTGGGACCTCCACTGGGCTGTCAACTGGAACAACTATATGTTTGGGCTTCTTCAAAATTTGGTGGTTGGGTTCACAGGGCAAGCATGCCAAGAGAACCAGATTACCTTTTATGTGCCATCACCTTGAAAGTCACACAGTATCACTTGACTTCAGTCACAAGCTGGACCACATTTAAGGGGAAGAAAATAGACCCACCCCTGAATGTGAACATGGCAAAGCCACACCGTAAGAAGAACATGTGGATGGAAGATATTGTTGCAGTCATCTCTAGAACCGCAAGCACCATGTGTATGTCCATGTGAAATAATGAAGTCGCATCTAGGTAGTTGCAGGGATTGATTCATTCTGAATATCATGACAGAGTTACCTTGTGAAAAAGCTTCAGGTTATGTCTCGCTGGCTTACAGGAGAAAAAATGAGCTTTATTCCGTATATTTCTTGTGCTACCCAGTGTAGCTTTTGGATAAATACCTAGTGTCTCCTCCACTCAAAGGCCAGGCTTGAAGAATTATGGATGCCCAAGAGGATATGGGGACTTGACTATGACCGAGCATCAATAGCCCAGTGTGGGACAGAGGGAGATTTACCATCAAACAGGGCCAGCTGCTGACCTTAAGCTCCTTTTCTACTTGCCACTGTGCCTGTGGCCCCCAGTGTCAAGGACTGGGCAGCTGAGGTGGGTCCAGTAGGAGGAATGGACAAACTGCTAGGGGAAGAAACGGGTACTGCTAGCCTGCTCAGGGGTGATGCAGTGACAGTGGTCCTTCCATTTGTGGTATTAGACTTCAACCAGGCCTTTCAGGATCGTCATGGCAACTTGCCCGTCTGTGCCGCTGAGCTAGAGACGAGACAGGATTCCCTTAGTAACCAAGGAACCCAGGAGATTATGGTTAAAATAATCCTTTTTAGTCTGGCAGAAATAAATGCCTTTGCAGTTTTAGTAACCATGAAGCATCATGGGGCATGGCTTTCACTGTCCCTTTATTTCAAAATGAACCAAATGGCTTTTCAAAGCGGGTATTTCCAACCCAAGGCCAAATGTATCCTTGCTTCACAAAGTATACATCCCACTGAAGCCAATAAGCATCACACCTGTGCTTCTGAGATGAGCTTCTGGTCATGATTATATAAATTACCTTCAAATAGACCTGGCGCTCTCTGGCTGAAATCACGGTGCTTCATCTAATCTCTTTTTTATTTTCTATTGAAGTCTAGCCAGTCTCTCAATAGGGCAAACAGTTATGCTTGGCAAGAGTTTAACACTTGAACCATTTAGCCTGACAGGGCATCCAATGGCCCTCCCTGCTCACACCACCTCTCCTACTCTCCCTCATCTGCAAAGCCTGCCTTATGCCTGCACCCTCCCTCCATGAGGACTTTCTCATATCAGTAGCCCCGGCTGTTAGCTTCCTTTTACTAATATGGAAATGCAACATATGCAAAAGTAGTGTTTTCACTGTTTAAAAACATTGCCAGCAGTAGCATCGTCATTAACAGTACCAGGAAACCGTGGCTCCTTTCTGGATGAGGGCACATTTGCCTCTCTTCCTTCCATCTGTTCCTTGTTCCTTGAAGTTCACAATCAATCCCCCAGTCCAGGAGCATTGCAGAGAATGCCAGGTGTGGGTCTGCAGACTTTACTTAAGAAACAAATTCCTTCAAGTGAGTTCATCATGATGGGAACAGTAATTTGTTTGAGAGAATGTGTGTTCTTTGACAAAGGAACTGCTGTTATACCGTAAAAGTAGTAATAGTAGTGATAAAAATACCAATAATAAATTTATTTTTTAAGCCATTTCTGTAGTGTCTGGTGTTATACTAAATGTTTTGCAAATATTATTTTATATATATTTCCTTGCCACAGCAATCTATGAGGAAAGTACTGTGGCTAGAGAGATTAGGTAAATTGCCCAGGACAACCTATCTAGAAACATCCCTCGTGAAGCCATTTACCTAGTACAACCTGGTTTAAACCCAAGGTCTCCTAATTCACGTTCTTATTATTTCCACCTCATGTGGTCCTCAGCCTTTGGGCTTACTGTTTTGGGGGACTGAAAGTAGAATCAATTATTTATAAAATGTCTTCTTGCTTAAGTTATGGCCAGAAAGAAAGGAGAAAATAATTTTTAAAATGAAACATCAACTAGATTGGAAATGTTCACATGTAAAATGTCATTATAAGTAGACAAGTCCTTTGCAAAAGGAAGCTTGTGACTTGGTCAGAGAAGAAAATAATATATATCAACATTGATTTTTAGAGAAATAGATTTTGTCATCTAAACTGGACATTTTCTTCCAGGAGCACAGGGGAATGTGCCAACAATGGGCACATGGGAGGTTTCAGGCAGGAAGAACGTGCTGGTCATAATGCATACTTTCTTGGACTTTAAAGTACAGTGGTCTTCTGAGGAGGAAGATGAAGCCAGCACGGGGGACAAGAAGCCATTCTCCCTCAAGCCCTCAGTTCCCCCAACAAACTTCCAGTAAATTTAGAAAACACCATAGTCACTGTGTCCTTCCTGCTTCCAGGAATATGAGAAAAATTTTATTTTACTGCCTCCATTGTATTATGCATATAAGTGTGAATCATCTTATTCCAAATCCTGAAATAAAAAAAAATGTAATGAGCCGTCATATAATGCACACCAGGGGAATAGTAAGGAGTGGTCAACAGAGAATACTGGGAAGATACACAGTGGGTTTCCCAGAGATGGAGGAGAGGAGGGGTACTATAATTGTCTCTCAGCTTGCTTTATTTGTTAGGTATTGCCAAGCTTTTGCCTTCTGTACAACTTGCCCATTATGCTATAAATAATGATTCATAGACACTTTATGCTATACATTGCTATAACACTTTAAAGATATTATTTTCTTAAGTACTTACAAGAACTTAAGAGGAGATAATATTGTCTTCATTTTACAAATAAGAAAACTGAAGATCAGAGAGGATAAGTAAGTTTACATTCTCTGGGGAACCTGTTTTTGCCTGACACCAAAACTCTTGCTCATAGCCATAACAATTCTGCCTTCTTTTGGAGGGTCAGCTTGTTATCCATTCTTGCTAGAATAGACAAATGTACTTTCTAGGATGGGCTGAGATCTGCAGGAAAAAAAATAAAAGACTAAATCGCATGGGCGGGGCAGCTCAGGTGGGGCAGCTCAGGTGGGGCAGCTCAGGTGGGGCAGCTCAGGTGGGGGCAGCTCAGGTAAGTTCATTTTGATCCTGAAGATACTAAAAACAAAACGAGAGAGAATAGGATGGTAATTTCTGAGCTGTGGCTATAATTTAATGATTTTTTAGTCACTTTCAATTCATTTGCTTAATATTAAATTCTAAATGAATTAGATTATGAAATTATTTTCTCAGTCTAATTCAGTTCCTGTGGGTGTGCATATTTTTAATATCCCACACTCTATTCCACCTGGGTTTGACATCTGGGGCTCTGATTGCTTTCCATGATGCAGGGATTGCAATCCCAGTGGATCCCAGCGTTGCCAAGGATTTACCTCTGGGTTGTTAATGAATGCAGGTAAGTCCTTTTTAGCATTTTTATGTTGCTTGGAAAAAATCATTCGTTATGTAAGAGGGAAGAAAAATATCTTTCTTTTGAAATATACAAAACTTTTCATCACCAGTAAAAGAAATTCCTGTCTTAGAAACTCCTCTGGCAGTCAGGATGGGAACATTAATGGGTAAGAGGTGTCTGCCCACCTTAGAGTAAGCCCTGCCAAACTCAGGCATACTGTTTTTAAATTTTATAAAAGTGAAGGCTAATATATATATACATATATATTTATATGCATGTATGTTCTATATACCTAAAAGAACCATGTATACTATAAGATACCATTATATTTTTGAATCTATTTTTTCCCTCATAAATTCCTGGGCAACACTAGAGAAATAATTTCAGAGCTTGAAGCCATGTTTGCTTTTTGGGAAAAAGTATTTTTTGGTTCCATCAACAAGGCTGCAGTTTTAGAAACCTACTATGTTCTCAGGAGTCACAAACAGGAATGAAATGGCAGCCTGGTGCTCCTTTATGAATGCACACTGGGGTTTTAAAATTATAAAACACTGTAAGTTTAATAAAGTAAGAAATGCCTACAAAACTTCAGTGCTTCTGAGTAAGCTTCATTATTATATTATACATACTAAAGACCCAAAAAGGTCAGGATCCCATACACTATTATGAATACCAACATTTTTTAATGATGCTCTGTGTAACTGCAAATGGCAGAAGAACCTTTAAATTAACAATATGAAGAAGGCTTACATGCATTTTGACACTGAAGAAGAAAGAATATGGAATTGCAGGGGATAAATTTGTGTTATTATTGGCAACTAAGAAATTTTTTAAATGAAACTTCTGTAAATGTTTAATGAGATTTTTCTTTTTCTCCTGAGTTATTAAATTAACAATATATTTTATAGCCCGTGACTTCTTACAGCAAACACAGGATTCAGTTTTACGTTTATCTCTTTTGCATCATAGTTTCCTTTGTTCTCTCCAAGTTTTCAGGAAAGCTTTGCTAAATCCTCCTTTCCGTTCTTGGTTGTACTTTGGGGGAGTAAGCAAGGAAAATGTGTCCATAGCGGTGTCAGGGGTGGTGAGTGTGGAGTCTGATTTAAAGAAAAATGCAGCCATTTAGAAATGTGTTAATGTGATACAAGGGCAGGGATAATTAGCAGAGGAACCTGGAACCACATCCAAAGTAAGAGATGAGGATGGGTCTGGGAGGGGAACCAACGGGATAGCAAGCTAATCTATCACTGGGGTATTAGAACATTTTATTGTGTGCCATTTTAGTTGATGTGAAATTCACATAACATAACCTATATAACATAAAATTAGTCATTTCAAAGAGGACAATTTAGTGACATTTAGTACATTCAAAATGTTGTGAACCACCATCTCTATCTAGTTCCAACAAAATACAGGTGATGACATTCCTGTTGGGGTATTTTGTTGGAAGGCTGGAGAAATTTCAGGGACATCTGAATTACATAAGTGTGTTACATAAACCTTGGGAAACTGGTCACATTCTCTTATGTATTATAAGTTTGTAGTACTTAATAATGTTTGCCTGAAAATCTTGGTGCTAAACTGAGAATTTTGGTGTAATACAAGTTAATGCACCAGAATTTGATTTGTGCTTACCATCTATATTTCTTAAGAGACTCCAATGAGGGTCTATTGTAAGTGGTTCCCCTCCCTTCAGAAGAGCAACTCCTCTTACAGATTTATTCCTGCATGCTCTAATCATGTATTAGGCACCAAACAGGGTCTCAGTTTAAAGGTAAGACAGGACTCTGCTCTCTGGGAGAAACTAAGCTACTACATGGGGAGAAAGGTTCTGACAGAGGTATACACAGGTTTAGGAGGGCTTCTTGGCTTCTTTTTTTTTTTTTTTTTTTTTTTGCTAGAGTCTTGCTCTGTTGTCCAGTGCAGTGGCACAATCTTGGCTGACTGCAACCTCTGCCTTCCAGGTTCAAGTGATTCTCCCACCTCAGCCACCTGAGTAGTTGGGATTATAGGTGTGGGCCACCATGCCCAGCAAATTTTTGTATTTTTTAGTAGAGATGGGGTTTCACCATGTTGGCCAGGCTGGTCTCGATCTCCTGACCTCAGGTAATCTGCCTGCCTTGGCCTCCCAGAGTGCTGGGATTATAGGCATGAGCCACTGCTCCAGGCCTAGGAGGGCTTCTGAGAGGAGTTAACACGTGAGCTAAGTCTTCCAAGATAAGTAGACATTAACTGGGTGAAGGGGTGGAATGGGGAAGCTTCAGCAAACCAATGTGAAGAGTTTATTAGCAGTATAGGGTGGGTTGGGGTGGCTAGAAGTAGGCCGAAAAAGTGTGCAGGGATCATGATGAAAGTCAGATGCATGTTATGTTCAAGGTCATATTCAAAAGTTAAGATTTCATTCTGAAGTTGGTGGGGGAGCCACTGAAATATTTTAGGGAGGGCAATGAGATACTCAGATTTATTTCATAACTACCACTGTGGCAGCAGTGTGAATATGGATTACATAAACCAGTTAGGAAAATCTTTTACATCCTAGACAAGAGGGGATAGGGTTAGAATAAGTCAGGAGCAGTGGCTATACAAACAAGTGTAAAAATGATGACAATAACAGCAAATGTCACAATATACTGAGTACTGTGCCAAATGCCAGGTGTCACAGATGTTGTGCTTTGCAACCCAGATCTCCCCTTCAGGCTTGAGAATTTATTCTTGCTGAGACCCAGAAGCTCATTTCTGAAATTTCCTTAGTTGAAAGAGATGCTTTGATCAAAACCAACCCTTCTTTTGAGGCATCTGCTGGCTTATCTGTGATGGAATTTAAAGGCTAGGCCCTCTTCCCCAACTTGGGATCACTTCGAAGGGCTGCCCTCTTCAAAGCTTCCTATGGGATCACAGTCCCACTTACCTTCCATTTCCTTCTGCAGTTTACGAGCCTGATAATACTCCCTTAATAGTCTACCGCATTCTAATCTTGATCTTAGAGTTCACTTTTCAGGGAATCCAACCTCCGGATATTGTTCTAAGGTGCTTGCAAACATCTTCAGTTCTCAAATTGTAGCAATCTGTCGAACTAGGAATCGTTCTCCCTATTCTACAGATGGAAAGTTGAGGCTCAGAAATATCATCCCACTCTTAAGTAGCAGAGATTGAATTTGAATTCATGTTGCTTTGGCTTGAAAACACTAGGTATTTTCACTATACCATGCTCAAGAGGAAGGCACTGAGTCGAGACAGAATTAGAAAGTAGAATGTTTTTAAGGATGAATTTGTCTATTTCATGTGGAGGGCAAGGCAGGAAATGATGATAAAAATGGTTGCCTGGCTTGATTGTTCTTCTCACCTGTGTCCTTATCTCTTCCTACACCACTACTCTACTTTCAATGTTTGAGAATATCTTCATGAGAGAGTCCTCAGATAGTAAATGTCTTAATTGTTCAGGCATGTATGTCTAATGGGATCCCAAAGTCCTAGAATCAGAGGGCAGCTCTAGGCTGTGAGCTCCTCCAGGAGTAGGGACTGTATTTTCTTTATCTCTGCCTCTCTAACTCCCATTCCCCCATTTGTCACCTCCAAGGTTAGTGTAAGCAAGGTTGGTGCTTAACAAGTGCTGGGTAGACTAAAAAAAAGGGAGGTATTCAAGCAGATTTAGAATAAGCTCTCCTGGGCAAGGTCTAGAATCAGTGGGTATTTTTAACACCACTCCTTGACTTGGTCTATATTTTCTTCTATTTCCATGGGAAGCCTTTTTACAGTTCTTGAACAGTCCACACTTACTTTAAGAATCATCTAGTAATGTTTTGCATTCCTTTTGTTGTAGGCAGAATGGACCCCCAAATAAGTCCAAGCCCTAGTCCCTGGAACCCGTAAACACGTTCTGTTTAGGGGTTTATGACTTTGACAATGTAATTACAGCCATAGAGCTTAGGATCTTGGATTGTCTGGGTGGGTCAATCTAATCATAAACCCTTGAAAGCAGAAAACTTTCTTTGGCTGGAGTCAGTGAAATACAGCAGAAAAAGAAGTTAGATTCAATGTTTGAGAAGGACACACCAGTGCTGGAGGCGGCCACATGGAGAGTGTAATACAGAACATGAGAAGCCTTTCAGAGTCAAGATCGTGTCTGCCCCCACCCCACCATCCCTGACACTGCCCTCCCCCGCTACTTCCTTGCTCAGCTGATTGCAAGAAACAGGGACTTCAGTTCTACAACTGCAACCAGCAACCCAAGTGAGCTTGGAGGCAAATTCTTGCCAGAGCCATCTAGTAAGGAACACAACCCTACTGACACATTGATTTTAGCCCTGTAAGACTTTAAGCAGAGGATGGACCTAAGTCGTCTTGGATTTCTGACCTATAGAAACAGTGAGATAATGTGTGTTGTTTTAAACACTAAGTTTGTGGATGTGTTATGCAGAAATAGCAAACAAATACAACTTTGGAAAGTAGCCTATAGAAAGCGGTTCTCAGACTAAGATCACCTAGACCCTTTCAGGGAGTCTGTGAGGTAAAAACTATTTTCATAATAACATTAAAATGTTGTTCATCTTTTTCACTATATTGACATTTGCATCAGTGGTGCAAAAGCGATGGTGGGTGAAACTGTTGGGGCCATAGCTCACATCAAGAAAGTGGCACCACATGATATTAGGGTTCCTGAATTTTTCACCATCACACACTTGCAGAAAAAACATACAGTTTCACTTAACAGTGTTCCTGATGCAGTAGGAAAATTATCATTTTTATTAAATCTTGACCTGTGAGTCCATGTCTCAAATGCTGGGAGACAAATTGCAAAGCACCAGAAAGTGCTTTTGCTGCATTTAACCTAAAATGGTTGCCTTAAGGAAAAACACACATGCCATTATGTTTGGAGCTGATTTAGCTGCTTTTCTTTCCCATAGAACAGCATTTTTACTTGTAAAGAGACTGACAGATAAACCAGAGTTATTCAGACTTGGGAGATATTTTCCTAAAAATGATTGAAGTTAGCCTGTCACTTCAGGAAAAACAACTGACAGTATTTATTGGCAATGATAACATTTGAGCTTTCTAGCAAAGATTAGAGATTTGGAAAGCCTGAACCTGCCACCATAATCTGACAGATTTTCCATACTTAAAGATCGTCTGGTGAAAGCAGTGATATTGTATAGCAGTAGAAAGTGCAGGGTTTTTTTGATATTATAAAATAAACTGTGCAAGCATTTGGAACATCTAAATAGCTGAGTGGATCAATATTTCTGAATGATCAGTGCATGATGCTACAAAGTCATGCATGGGTAAAAGAACCATTGAAAATGCTAGGACAGTTTTATTGATAAGATTTCATGTTCTACATTGCAGCTATCCTTTAAAACACTACCACTTGTTGAGTTTGGATGTGGTAAAAAGAAAAGCTAAAAACAGCTCTGCCCTTTCCAACTACATGTCCATGTGAGGCCAGGTTTCCAACATTGTACTTCAACCAAAACATATTTCACAACATGTTGAATACAGAAGCAGATATAAGAATCTAGCAATCTTTTATTAAACAGGACACTGGAAGATTCGAAAACATTGTAAAACAGTGCTGCTCTTCTCACTGACTATTTTTCGGCTTTGAAAATACAGTTTGTTATGAAAGTATTTTATTTATGTTATGTAATGGGTCTATTATTATTGTTTAAATAAATATATTACATTTTCAGTTTCAGTTCCTAATATAGCAAATATCAATCAATATAAGCCACAGAAATAAAACTTCTTTAGGGTCTTCAGGAATTTTAAAGTGTGTATATTATCTGTTGAGACCCAGTGGAGAGCAGGCCATACACAGAAATAACTCAGTGGTTCCAAATTTGCATACAGAGCCAACGTAAGTCCAGTGGCATTTTTCATTTGACTTGCACAGATTGGTTCTTGCAGTTTTTTTTTTTTTTAGACCAAGTCTTGCTCTGTTGCCCAGGCTGGAGTGCAGTGGTGCGATCTCGGCTCACTGCAACCTCTGCCTCAGGTTCAAGAGATTCTCCTGCCTCAGCCCTGTGGGTAGCTGGGATTACAGGCATGCACCACCACACTCAGCTAACTTCTGTATTTTTAGTAGAGATGGGATTTTACCATGTTAGCCAGGCTGGTCTCAAACTGCTGACCTTAGGTGATCTGCCTGCCTCGGCCTCCTAAAGTGCTGAGACTGCAGGCATGAGCCACTGTGGCCAGCTGGTTCTTGTAGTCTTTTAAACAGTTACTGAATTTTTAATGAGTTTTCAATATTTATAGACCAGTAGGTTTCATGTGAAATATCAGGTTTTTTAACTTTCTTGAAAAAGGGGATGGGCTGGCTGCATTGGGTCCACATTCTAGCATGGCCCCTGGACCTGAGTAGCAGCTGCCTTCTTCTGGACACACACATTCTAGCTTCTCTCCCATTCTTCTTACTTTACTCTTTATGTCCTTCTGTTTAAACCTGTTTTTCCTTAGTTATTCACATGCCTTGTGCAGCTCCTGGAAGTATCTGTATTTGTAATGTCCAACCTAAATGGTTTCCTTGATGGCAAGGAGCTGGGGAGACCTGGCTATGGCTTGAGAATTTTCTGTTGCTTTTGGGAGGATATCGTACATCACGAGACACCAAGTGCCCAAAACAACAAGCTGAGATCATCAGATGAGATGGATCTTTCCGAAATTGGGAGCAAAGGATATTTTAAGGCTCATTTCTCTCAAATTTCTTATTAATCTGCTGCTTAATATGGCAAGTGAATGAGTATGGTGCCAGAAGGATAGCCTAAATGGGGAATATACTGTGAGTTTGGGTTTAGAAGCCAGAGGATCTGTATTCAAATCCTGACTCTGAACTTTGATAGCTGTGCAATCTTGGCAAGGTATCTAACCTCTCTGTGTGTCAGTTTCCTCATCTGCAAAGTAAGACTATTAATACTACCTATCTCACAAGGACGTTGGGAGGATTAAATGAGATAGTACATGACAAGCACTTAGAACAGTGCCTGGCACACAGTAATCTTTTGTTATGAACTGAATATTAGTGTCCCTCCAAAATTTATATATGAAGCCCTACCTCTCAATGTGATGGTATGAAGAGGTGGGGACTTTTGGAGATAATTAGACTTAGATGAGATCATGAGGGTGGGATCCTTGTGAGGAGATTAGTGCCCTTATAAGAAGAGACCAGAAAGCTGGCTCACTCTCTCTATCATGATAGGACATAGTAAAAAGATGGCTGTCTGCAAGCCAGAAGCGAGCCCTGGAACCAAATTGACTTGTACCTTGATCTTGGACTTGCCAGACTTCAGAACTGTGAGAAGTAAATTTCTGCTGTTTAAGCTACCCGGTTTATGATATTTTGTTATAGCAACTTGACCTAAGATACCCTTCAATAATTCAAGGTATTGTTTTTACCATTCTTTTGAGATGAACTGTGAAAAGGAAAATCTTAAGGTTCTGCCACCCCAGTTGCACTCTATCCTCTCTGCCCCATCTCACAGACTCCAGGAATCCTGATGTGAGTGTAAAAATCCCAACGGATCTTTGTGAATAACATGGTGCATCCGTTGATTGATAGATACAACACCGAACCTACCTGTTAAATCTACAATGGATTAAAGATTGATCCTAAGGCATATTAACAAGTCTATTCATTCATTTGTTAGTCATCACTGTATTTATTAAATGTCTATTGAGTGTTTACTATGTTCCAGGTACATAGACATGGTAGTTCATGTCTTGGTTTGGGATTAGAAATAATCACCAGATATTTCTGTAATATAGTGCCTAAATATTTTAATTCCTGGTTTATTAGAAGCAGCCATCCATGTTTCCACCGGACTATGAAAGAGCTACTTCTAATCTGAGGCCACATTATCTTCAAGAAATAAATTACTGTTAGGAAAATGCCTTGAAAAGAGAAACAAGACCACAACTCTTAGAAGAATTCTGTAAGTACCCAATTTATTAAAACAATATCATTTAAATATTTATGATTTTTTTCAGTTATACAATTATACCCTCATTCCCAAAATGTTGTGCTTTTGGTTTACATGTATTTGCAAGATTAGGATCTATAATTGCAACTCTGGAAATCATACAAGGCATTTTATTTGCTGCTAATACTGATCCCCCCTTCAAACAAACAACAAATTTTACCTTGTGATTTACTTCTTCATCTCTCTGACCAAAAATAAACTCCACTTTTTGCCTTTTACGCTTGCAAAAGCACTTGTCTCTCTGCAAGAAGATCATACAAGTTAAACATTCATTCTTTTGGTTCCCGACTGGCCAGCTTATATTGAAACAAAACACCTCCACCCCAAACAGTAATTCCAGGGGTTTCCGCTTACAGAGTTTGCTCTCAGAAGTGATAGAAAGGAGAAAGCAGTTCCCACACTAAGCTCAAAGGTCAACTTAGTGGACCAGATATTGGGGAGCTGTACTGCATGGCCATTTGCCATGGGTAAGTTTCTATTGTTGTGGTTCCCGTGAAGACTCTTTGAGGTCACGTCTAGGGACTGACACCATCCATGCAGTGGTGTGTGATGCCAGTTTTAAGAGGACAGGGACTGGGCAGGAAGAGCACTTTCTAGTCTTGTCTAAGGAAGTGGTGTGAGTATAAGCAGCGAGACTGATTTGAGGTGTGCAGCCTCTGGAGTCAGTCTTATTACTTTCTACTCTCACCTCTGAGACAGGCAGGACTTTTATGCTACTGTCAGGAAGAGGTGCCATTCTCAAGCAGACCAGAAGCTGCCCCTGTTTTTTATGGTCTCCATCATGACACCCTGAAGTCTAGAACGGCACTCCTCTTGATGTAGTCCAGGGACTGCATTAGCACCGCCTGGGACTTTGTTAAAGATGCAGAATCTTGGGCCCCACAGAAACTTACTGTATCACAATCTGAATTTTAAAGACTGTCAGGTGATTTATGTGCACAGTAAAGTATGAAAGGTGCTGGGCCAGATGACTCAGACCTACCTCAAAGAGACCCACCTCAAAAAGAAGAGGTGGATAAACCTCTTCTTTAGTAGAGAGACCATTCTTAGTAGGGAGGAATTAGAGATAACAACTGCAAAAACAGTGTGGCTTTTTCGTTTTTTATTTTAAACATGCAAAATACAGTCCATGCATCTGCCATTTTAAAAAGTCTCTCATCCTATAGCAGATAAAACCAAGTATATTTTGGCTATCAACATTCAATAAATGTTTCGAAATGCTTTAGAGTGTAAAGATAAGAAATTTAGCAAAATTTCAACAAACCTGTATAAAAATGGATACAGATACCATTATATTTCAAGGTGGCATGCTGTAATGTAAATAGTAAGTTATTATTATCTGTATTTCTTTGTAAAAAGTTAACAATACAAGGGTTTAACAGATCCAGGCCTCAGGGCTACACATGCAAAAAAAATGTCAGATAGTTAAAAATCACCAAAACGTGCTATTTTTAAATGTGTATGCATTGTTGTTTTCTTTTTAAAGTACAGTAGAAGTATTAAATATGAAATAATAGCAGGAGTAGTATTTCAGAACTCTGTAAAACTGTGTGGGAGTTCATGGTGCTAATGTTCTGGAAGAATCATACATTTCTGATGAACATTTTGGTTTAATTCCTTTGCCATTATAATAGTCCACAACTTGGTTTGGGACTTCAGCCAACACGCTCTTTGCCAGGGCAGCTGGAGATGCCTGTAGGGAAGAAGAAATCATCATGACTTTGGCTTACGGTCCAAGGAACCAGACTCAGCCTAAAAGATTTGAGTCCTGCTCGGAGCAACTAAGTTTCATTTACTTTCATTCATTCATTATTTGTCCAGGGTCTACTTCAAGCAAGAGTTGTCAGATTATTGGAAAATGGACCTTTAATTTCATTATTATCTATTTTATGCCTGTCTCAAACCACGAAACAATTTACATCTGAAGATGAGTAAAAGTTGGATGGGAGAATGAATTGTTCTGCAGTTTTATTTCTAATTTGCAGTCAATTTTAGATACTTATTTATGTTCCAGGTGCCTCACTAGGGTTTAAGGGTCTATGCTATGGTTCTTGCCTCAGGAAGGTTGCAATCACATGAGGGGAGCTAGGCATGGCCAATATTAACCCCACTATGGGATAGAATATGAAATATGCCATGGAGCAGCAGCGTCACATCACATGGGCGCTACTTAGCAGTGTAGACTCTCAGACCCAACTCAGAGCTAGTGATTCATATGCATATTAAAATTTGAGAAGCACTTCTCTAGACAGTCACAAACAGTGAGGCCAGGGCATAAAAAGCAAAGAGACTAACTTATCTTGGAAGCTTCCAAGAGGAGGTGGCTTTTAAGCTGAGCATATTTTAACACATAGAGAAGGGGTAGGGGAATGGCATTTGACCATTCTAGGGACAGGGAGTTATCTCATGGAGCTGCAGGAAGTGTGTATGGTGGGTTGTGGGGGGAGGGGGTTCTTGGGGAGATGCGGGATGGGTTGGGCATTTGGTTGGAAAATTGGCTTGACACCAGGTGATGGAGAGTCTTGAATACCACACTAATTCAGTTAGCCTTCATTCTATCAGCCTTGTGGATCTACTGCATGGTTTGGAGGCAGGGGCACAGGAGGACCATGTGATTTATGGTGATGCTCCTGCAGCAGAGAAAGGTTGAGGCTGATATCATACATGGACTCTGGAGTCAGGCAGAGCTAGACTTTACTCCTGGCTCTGGCTTTTAGTACTAGCTGTACAACCCCTGGGCAAGCAACTTCAATGGCCCGAGCCTCATTATTAGCTATTATTGAAGAGATTGAAAACTTGAGGCAGACTTAACAAGTGTTTGAGATTCCAAAAGAAAAAGGGCTGGATTAAATACCATGTAACCTGGTTTTCAGTTCCTTCTTTCCTATGTGGCTTGCCACTTGGCCATTAAACTTTGCTAAGCCCCAGTGTTCTTAGAGGCAAAAGAGAAAAGAAAAAGATTCACTCTATATCACAGAGTCTCAAAATAAGAGACGTGTGTCTTTAAAGCAATCTGAAAACACTGTAAAGAGTTTTCCTAAAGTGATCTTTCACATTTTGAAGATATCATAGCATGATGGACATTTGTGATCTACAGATGTCCCTTTATTTTATAAACAACTGTTCAGGGTTGTGTTAGACCATGGTCCATATGAATACTGGGGCAGATACAAAAGTCATTTATACCATTTTCTCCCTGGCTGTTTCTCATACAAAGGTTAGAAAGTCAAATCCTTGATTTTCCAGCTTCCTTTACATCTAGGGATGACCATATGACCCAATTCTATCCTTTGACATATAAGGGAAAATTTCCTGGGGAAGGTTTTTTGGAAAGATTTTCTTTACTGGTTAAAAGTTAAGACCTTTTCCTTGTAAAAATTCTTTAACAATACAAGAGTTTAAAAAATTCTGGCCTCAGGGCTACACATACAAAAAAATTTTCAGATAGTTAAAAATCACCAAAACGTGCTATTTTTAAAGGTGTTTGTATTGTTTTTTTAAGTACAGGAGTAGTAGCAATATTAAATATGAAATATTAGCAGGAGTAATATTTTGAGCTCTGTAAAAGTGTGTGGCGGTCATGGTGCTAGTATTCCGGAAGATTTGTACATTTATTTCTCTTTCTTTCTTTTTTTTGAGATGGAGTTTCACTTTTGTTGCCCAGGCTGGAGTGCAATGGCGCGATCTCAGCTCACTGCAACCTCCACCTCCCCGGTTCAAGCGATTCTCCTGCCTTAGCCTCCCAAGTAGCTGGGATTACAGGCACCTGCCACCAGGTCCGGCTAATTTTTGTATTTTTAGTAGAGACAGGGTTTCACAATGTTGGCCAGGCTGGTCTCGAACTCCTGACCTCAGGTGATCCACTGCATTGGCCTCCTGAAGTGCTGGGATTACAGACATGAGCCACCAAGTCTGGCCTTGAGGACTTGTAAATTTCTGATGAACATTTCGGTTTAATCCCTTTGCCATTGTAATAGGCCACAACTTGGTTTGGGATTTCAGCCAACATGCTCTAGACACAGTTGACTCTATGTCCCTCTCCTCTTCCTTTCTATCTTGAAAAAGAATGTGACTCCTGGAGTTATAGCAACTACTTTATCATTATGTAGGAAGGAACAGCAAAGAGAATCACAAAGTGCTGGCTCTCACACTGTTATATCACTGATGTCAGCAGCGCTGAGCCCCTAACTTCTAGCTACATGAGAAAAATATGTTCTATTTGTGTAGTTCAGGGTTTCTCCATGTTGACACTATTGACATTTGTGGCTAACAATTCACTGTCTGGTGCACTGTAGCAGCATCACTGGCCTCTACCCGCTCTATGAATAGTGCCCCATATTTGTCACCATCAAAAATGTCTTCAGATATTCCAAAATATTTCCTGGAGCATAATGTTACCCTTGGTTAAGAACCATTTATGTAATCCTTGTAAGATGGATTTACTGTTGCTTGCAGTAAAAAATATTCTTAGGCCAGGCTGTCAAATAGATCTTCCTCTGATGATGGTAACATTCTATATCTGTGCTGTCCACTATGGGAGTTCTTAGTCTCATGCAACTATTGAGTCCGTGAAATAAGGAAAGTCTGACTGAGGAACTGAGTTTGAAATTTTATTTTCTTTTAATGAATTTAAATGTAAATATCTACATGTGGTTAGTGGCTACCATATTGGAAAGTATTGTTCCCTAAAGGATTCCCCCATCCCCTTGCATATCTGTGTGGGCAAGCAAATAAGGCTTTTGGGACATGTATTGGGTGGGGAAAGGGTCAAGAATATGAATGAAGCTGGTAATAACAGTAATAAAAACTCTATTTATTAACCACCTACATGGACCAGGCACTGTCTTAAGCTTTATATAGACAGCACCTTATCTTTGCAATGGATGTATCATTTACCTCATTTTATAGATCAAAGTCTGTGGCATGAAGAGGTTAAATAACTTGCTCAGAGTCACATAGCTTAAAGCATACATAGTTTGAGTGTGTCTCCTAAATTAATGTGCTGGAAACTTAATTTTCAATGCAACAGTGTTGGGAAGTGGGGCCTAATAAGAGGTCAGTATCACGGGGAGCAGGTTAGTTATAAGAGTGGGTTGTTATAAAGAGAGTCTGTCCCTTGTGCTTTCCTTCTCTCTCTATCTTACATGTTTGCTTGTGCCTTCCATACTTCTGCTATGAGATGACCCTTGCAGATGCTGGTGCTATGCTCTTGGACTTCCCAGACTCCAAAACTATGAGCCAACTAAATTCTGTTCTTTATGAATTACCCAGTCTGTGATATTCTGTTACACAGGCAGGAAAAAAGACCGTAACTTCACTTGGGCCCTGTAAACTCTAAAGCTCTGAGTTATCATGCAGAGCAGAAAAAGAGGCAATTCATGAGTTAATGGCTTATATAAAATGATTTAAGCTGCTACCTTCCCCTTTATTTATGGCTCATTGAATTCAAAGTAGATTAGTTTGGGTAATGAAATGGCTTTCAAAATTTAATTTGAAATCCGTGAAGATGAGACTGGTGAGTATGCTCCTGGTGTTCTTCCTTGGTCATTCACAGAGCTGCCAGAGACTCTGCAGCACAGAGACTGTGAGCAGCACTGTACTTCCTTGCTCTGCCCTGAGCATTCCTCTTGTTGCCAATGCCCCTGAAATTCCCTGCTCTTCAAGGCTCTGTTTTTCCTCTAATACATAACTTAAGCTGTAAGCCTTTTTCCACGGCTACTTCTCTCTGCTTTGAGGTCCCATAGCAACATTTTAATTCTTCTCAATCATCCACACGTTGCTTAGCATGTGATTTTTCTGCTGACACCTTTGTCCCAGTCATGCAATTCTCCAGTAAATATCTTTAGGCCTGGATCCATGGTTTTATCATTTCATTGTGGTCCTAGAGACTAGCATGTACCTTGCACAGAACAAGCATTCTATGAGTGTTTGGGGGAAGAGGAGGAGGCTTGAGGGTAGAGGTTAGAATCTTCATAGTTCAGTGACATTGTGTTAGCACACAAGTGTGTGTGAGGAGGTAGGGACGTGGGAGATGCAGAGGAGAGAAAGAGAGAGGGTGATTTGGAAAAATGCATGAATCTCCTAGAGAGTAAAGTCTTGTTCATAACTGTACTGCCACATAATTGCTACTTTACTTCTGAGGAGAGCTTTGCCTAGTGAAGATTCTGCTTCACTAGGCAAAGTTATTGGTATTCAGTGATGTGGCTACCTGTTTGTCTGGATGAAAAGAGTATAGCATTAAAATCAGGAAGAACTCCCTTTCCTCTACCTTAGACACCTTGGGTGGAACTAGCTTCATTAATGAACATAATTGCAGCAAATTTAGTCTGCTCTAGCTCATCCCTCTTTGTAAAGAATACGACTTATTTTTGACTCTACTTCTTGCTGTCCATAGGCAGACACCTTGAGGGCTTAGTGCATCTCTTTCATTAATGAGTACCTTTATTTGAAAATCTCTTCCTAGGGAAACCTGAAGATGCGATGTAACAACAAAATTACCTCTCATCCTCATGCATTGCCCTGGGAGCTTATGGGAAGATTGATTGCTACTGCTGCTGCTACTTGGAAAGTCTCTCTGTACTCAACTCTGTAGCCAGGGATTGATTTCTGCACCTTTAATGATTTTAATTACACTGCAGCTCTCCTCAGAAGTAAAGTAGCAATTATGTGGCAGTACAGTTATGAACAATAGCTCATCATCCAAGGAGCCCTGGAATATGCAGTTTATTCCCTATGAAGTCTGGGCAGGTCATGCAATGCAGGGTTCAGCTGAGGCTGCTGAGCTGGTGATTTATCTGAATTCTCACTTTAAAGCCTGTCCAAAGAAGGTGGCAGAAGGAAAAGCAATTTCTGAAGAGCATATGCTAAAGGTTCTCACACTAGGACTGGTACCAGGATTACAGTCAGGTAGGTATGGGGGTGGGAGGATGAATGGATCATTGCTTTTATGATCCATTTATCTTTCCACCTCTCATGTATAATTTCCTTACACAATGTAGGTGAGATTCCAGTGTGAACTCAAATTGAGAGTCAGATGTGCCTGGACATATCTGATAAACTCACTATGAAGAATGTCAGGGATTCATTTGAATGAGAGTTTTTGACTGGAGGAGAAAAGCTTGACCTAATAAGCGTCATGTGGATGGGACGGCATCCTGCCTGACCTAAATAACTGATTTGAGCCCTATGGAGGGAGGGACTGCAGTGGAAGCTAATGAAGATGTTTTCCAGCAGGGATCCTTGAGATGTGGAGACACAGACTTCACTGCATTAATGGCTCAAGTGACAGAGGGGACTCTGTAGCATGGTAAGGAGAGGATTCTCTTCTTTTCCAAGGAGATCGTGGATATAAGCTTCAGGGTACTGAAGATTCTGGAGATTCCCTCCTGCCAGGGCAGCTCAAGTTTAGTCACCTGCCCCAGGGAGTGGTAGTGGTGGCATCTGCAGCAGTGCAGAGAGCAAGGCCTCAGGGGAAAGCAGGAGCTGGGCATATGCTCCGCTTTTGGGTGGCTTTCACAAGAAGCACAAAACAAAAAACACAAAGGTGATCCAGGAATACCCAAGTTACCCCCCACAGATGCCAAGACACAGCTAGGATATTCTAGAGGGGTGTTCAGGACTGCCATTAGCCCTGAGGAAGCCTTTTATGAATTCAAGATGTCCTTCTGGGTGATTATAGCTCAGTAGGTGCAGGGGTTTATGGAAATTTAAAAAGTGCTCCTTCCTCCATGGACACAATATATCAAAACTTGGGAATGTGGAAAAATTGTCACTGAGCATTTTTTCCATGTCATACTAGAGCATTGTCTAATGGTTCTGCCTCAAGGTTCTTGGGGAGTGTAATGCTGCTTGACCGACTTACTATTTCTTATTGGTAAGAGCCCAAGACTGTAAAGTTAGGTATTAATTTATAGAAAAGTGATGGCATGCAAATAATTTCTGTCCCATAGAGAAGGCAATTCAAAGATTACTTTTTTTTTTTAACCCTCTTGGTCATTAATCAGTTTTCAATCTACCTTAGCCAATTTATTCAGCACTTTAACTGGCTTATATACTCTTTTTTTTTTTTTTTTTTTTTAGATGGAGTCATTCTCGTCACCCAGGCTGGAGTGCAGTGGTGCGATCTTGGCTCACTGCAACCTCTGCCTCCCCGGTTCAAGAGATTCTCCTGCCTCAGCCTCCCAAGTAGCTGAGATTACAGGCATCTGCCACCATACTCGGCTAATTTTTGTATTTTTAGTAGAAATGCAGTTTCACCATGTTGGCCAGGCTGGTCTCGAACTCCTGAACTCAGGTGACCCACCTGCCTTGGCCTCCCAAAGTGCTGGGATTACAAGGGTGAGCCACTGCACCCAGCCTTATAAACTCTTTTGAACTAACTTTATTATCTTGTTTTGAAGGAGTTAAATAAATCTTTGATGCTGCTTACTATATTTTTATAGGGGATTTAGGTTTCTATCATTTTGGAAATATACTTTGCCAAGGCAAACACAGATTTCTGCCAGAGCACATGGCTTGACAAGCAAAACACAGGCTGCTTTTCAGCTTCTCGTTGGTACTTTGGGTAGGTACCTTTGGGCAGGGAACAAGCTGCTCAACTGTACATGGCAGTCCTGGGTGCACTAGAGATCCTAAATTATATGAATTATAGGGCAAGCATCAGTGAAACTTTGCCTACAATAGTTAGCATGACTCCTGATCTATAACTCAATTTATAATGTTTTTCTCCAAAGAGTTATGCTCTACATATCCTTGTTGTGGGAGATGACATGGCCCAGGAAGGGATAGCTAAGCCAGGCCATCTCCCACAGCAGGGCTATGTAGAGCATAGCTGGTGTTGCTTCAAGAATAGGTAAATCACTATAAACATTGGTGGACAAATGTGGAAAGTGAGCATGCTTTGGTTCTGCTCTTCCATGTAAAGTGCCCCAGTATGTATATGCATACGTGTTTGAAGTTCCTGAAGGGCACGAACTGGACGATGTCTCGAAGAACAGGCTCTCCCTTGGGTGACCTCAGAATCCCATCGTCACCGTCCAGCATCTGCATGTCACTGAAGTCAGCGTTCCCGACTCCCACGATGATGACTGACATGGGGAGGTGGGAGGCGTGGACAATGGCCTCCCGGGTATCGGCCATGTCTGTGATGACACCGTCTGTAGGATCAGCAGGATGAAGTATTGCTGCAGTCACATGCCCGACGATGACAGGGGATGAAGAGGTGAGGGAGACAAGGGACAATACAATACCAGTTAGACACCCAGGTAGCTTCACTGCACACTGAGCAAAGCGACAGTGCTGACAGACATTTTTGAGCTTCTGTGCTGGTAGTCCTAAAGGCTTAGGTTTCTGGTGAATGGAGCTTAAAGGTAGGCACAGTAATTATAGCTTAATTATAGTAAGTACCTGACTGACAGTTACAAAGAAAGAGCAGCAGACCAAGAGTTAGGAGGACCGGCTTCAGAGCTTCATTCTGTGAGAACCTGGGACGATCCCTTAACTCCTCTGTGTCTCGGCTTCTTCATTTCTCAAATGAGGGGTGGGACTCAACAATTTAGATGATTCCCTTTGCTTGAAGATATTTAAAAGTCTAAAGTTGTAACATCCAATACTGACGGCTAGCCCCATGAGACTACTACTCAGCCCTTGGAAATGTGGCTAGAGCAAGTGATGAACTGAATTTTATATTTTATTTCATTGTAATGAGTTTAAATTTAACGTTAAAAATGGATACCCAATTCAGTCATTAGAAATATTTTAAGTATGTTTGGCACAACTTAAGTACATGAATCTACTTTTTCAACTGTCTACGAAATCTAAACAAAGATCAAGTATTTATGATGAAAACAGCATCCAAGTTGAGATACTGTAAGTATAAAATACATGTGGATTTTGAAGACTTAGCTCACAAAATAGAATGCAAATTATTTTATCAATTTTTATGTGGAGTACATGCTAAAATGGCAATATTTTGGCTATATTAAGTTAAATAAAATATATATTTAAAATGGCTTTCTCTGTTTCTTTTTACTTTTTAAAATGCAGTTACTGAAGAATTTAAAATTGTGTACATAACTGGTGTTATATTTCTACTGGATGGCACTAGTCTAAAGTCCTCCTATAAGACGGTCAGGGTGCAGTCTCTCCCTCTGACGACCATGTGCCACGAACATGGCAGCCCTTCTCCAGGCATTCTTGCAGAAGGTTGCAGTGCTCCTGTGGCTTCCTGCTTTAAGTCCTGACTTCTGGCCTGCAGCCTGCCTGGCCCCTTTCCATCTGGAAAGCTGGAAGATGACTCAGCTGAGATGGGAACTGGAGGAAAGGTGCTACACTCAGCAGCACAGGGAAGCCTTGGGAAGTGCTTTGGGGTCTGGAGAATGATGACCCATTGGAGGTCATCACTGTTGTTAGTCAACATGAGAGGCACCATGGTGGCCTTTACTGGTAAGAGGAAAGAGAAGCAGATTAGTCAGATGTAGCTCAGGCTAAACAGTAAAGAACTTTCAATATAATCCTGCAAGATGCCCAACATTTATAGGGAGTAAGTGTGAGATTAAGCCATTCCAAGTTGCCTGTTTCAAAGGAGAAAGACTGGATAGAAGAGTGACATTTTGAAAACATTTGGCTTTGAGAATCATATACTTAAGGTTGCAAGTAGTTTTGTAGTGCTAAAGAGTCTCACTCATTGTTTTTTTTTTTTTTTCCTGTGAGCCTGAAAAAATGTTTTAAACAAAAAAATGTCAGCTGGAGACAGGTGAACTTCACACTATGATGAAGATAGCCACATGTTCTGAATGCTTTTCATACAGTCTGATGTAAAGGCTAATTCTGTTCCATGTCCATGAACTAACCACTCACCCCTAGTCCTAGCTGAATCCCCAGTTTGGTTTGCAGATTCATTCAAGTTGTATGTTTCCATCTATGTCTATACTTTGAGTTTTGTATGTTCCCAAGGAAGTTGGCTTGAGAGTTTACAGAAGGATCTCAGCAGGATGAAGTGATGAAGGAGGTAGGAAGGTGCAGAGAGAAGAGGCAGAAAGAGGCAACACTGGTGGTTTGGGGATGGAGGGAAGGAGTATAGAATATACTAGAATCAAGCCCAGAGGAGTTGAAGATGATAGTGAAATGCAGGGGAAGGGACAGTGGACTGAACCAACGGCATGCAGTGACTGTCCTTCTCTAGAGACCTTGGGAATTCTGATCTTTTCAAGCAGGAGAGACTTCAAATTATAATTAAAACAAGAATACTTTATTTTCTGGTGTATAACATGTGCAATATTTAAGATATACACCAATTTTACAAAAGAAAATTTAAAGTACTTTTCATCATATACATATGAAAAATAGAGTGGTTTCATATGCATTTTTAAAATAAGTATTTATTGAGTATGCACTTTGTGCAAGTACTGTTTTGTGTATTAGGGATATACTAGTGAACAAGTCTTCTTATTGAAAAGCTTCCATATAAAAGTAGAGAGACACGGCTGGATGCAGTGGCTCATGACTGTAATCCCAGCACTTTGGGAGGCTGAGGCGGACAGATCATGAGGCCAGGAGTTCGAGACTAGCCTGGCCGACATGGTGCAACTCTGTCTCTATTAAAAATGCAAAAATTAGCTGGGTGTGGTGGTGCACATCTGTAATGCCAGTTACTTGGGAGGCTGAGGCAGGAGAATCACTTGAACCTGGGAGGCAGAGGTTGCAGCGAGCCAAGGTCACGCCACTGCACTCCAGACTGGGTGACAGAGCAAGACTCCATCTCAAAAAAAAAAAAAAAAAAAAAGAAAGTAGAGATATAAAGTTAGTAGATGCACCTAAAGTATTTCAGATGATGATAACTACTAAGAAGAAAGGAAAGCTGAGCCATAGCGTGGGTGGATGGGTTGGCTATTTTAGATAAGGTAACCAGGGGGAGCTTTCAGAGGAATTGAGAGCTGAGTAGAGATGTTAACACAGTCAGAGAATGGATCATATGGAGGTTTGGGTGAGAAAAACCCTGGCAGGGGAACAGTAAGCGAAAAGGCATGGAGGTGGGAATACATTTGGTGTGTTTGTGGAACAGCAAGGAGGTCAGTGTGGCTGAAATCTAGGGAGCAAAAGAGAAACTGATAAGAATTAAGATCAGAGAGGTAGGCAGAGATTAGATCCTATAGTGTCTTCTAAGCCACATCAGGGAATTTAGTTTTTACTCCAAGTATGAGAAGAAGTACTGGAGGATTTAGAACAAAGGAATGATGTGATACTAATTACATTTTAAAAGGCCAATCTGGTTTCTGCATGGAGTGCAGATTATAAGTGGAAAAAAGTTAAGGACAGTAGCTAAAGGGTAAAGCAGAGTCAAGGGGAAGATTTTAACTTAAAATAGGAGATATTATAGAAAGAGTATAATGGGAATGAGTCTTCAGTACAAAGGGTCATAGAAAGGAAAACAATAGATGATAGGAGAAAGAGCAAGAATATAACTGCAGAATCGAAGTTCCTGGATAATTCAGGAGATGTGCTCAAGTACACAAGAGAAGATGGTGACATGAGGTAGGAGCGTGGTCCTCCATCTATTCTAACATGAAGAAAGGCTGAGAACATGCATACAGTGCAAGAGGTTAGGTGAATTGATGTCAGAATATAAGGGAGTAGTATTTTTTAAAATAAAAACTCAGTACCCAGGATAAAATTACAGAGCAAACTTCATATCTTGGTTATATTCTACTAAATCTGAAAAAAATCATAAAGCTAAAAAGACATGTATTAATGTTATTAAAATAAATACAGAAGTTATTATGGTAATACATTTACTTCTAGAAGATTAGGGGCAAAACTCAGACTCTGGTCTTGGTTTGCCTTTTTCTTAAGAAAACAAATAGAATATGAAACATATTTTTGCTGTGATGTTTTGTGCTGCTGCGCTTTACCACCAGGAGGCAGAATCATCCCTTGTGTTACTTCCTTGGTGCTCTGCTTCCATCTGTAGTATGGGTACCTTGAAAAACAAGCTTATTTTTAAAACTTCTCTTTTTTCTTTCCAAGGACAGGAGGTGGGTATGACATACTTTCGTGAATACAGTAGCTTTCATTGTTAAGTCTCTTTTGTGTTCAGACAACGTGGTAGACATTTGACATGTGTCCTCTCTCAGCCTCACAACCCAGCAAAGATGGGTTTGATTATCCCCATGTTTTAGATGGCAAGACTGAGACTAGAGGGAGGTTAAGTCACTTGTCCAAATTCACACAGGTAGAAACATTGGAATTTATTGTCAGAGTGAGATGGGTGTGTTGGCCAATATCCAGATGAGGAAGAATAAGCTCCCTTTAGGAGGCAAATAGCACCCTCCTTACCGATGCCTCCTTGGTGTTAGTTTCCTCTGACGCTGACTTGGCAACCTTCTGGATAATGGGGGCAATGTTGGTGGGACCGTAGAGCTGGAGCTTAGGAAGACAGCTCTGATAGGCTTCCACAACTCCTTGAATTCCTGAGGTGAAATTGGCAAAGATCAACAGTTCCAGAGTCCCTCCAAATACATTTATAGCCACACACACACACAAAGGTAAAGCATTACCTTTCCCAAATAGTCCTTATCAACTCACATTTACGTTCTGAAGATAAAAAAGGAATACTACATCGCTAGTGTTGCTGCCTCCTTCCCCACTGAAATCATTCTCTTCTTTAAAAGCTGAAGTCAAATGCAATCATTTCCACAAATTTTTTTTAATATCCCAAGTTATACATAAGATTTCATTCAATCCTCATAGCATAATGAAATAGATGTTATACCCATTTTATAGGTGAAAAAACAGAGGCTTAGATTTGTTAAATGATCTGCCCTGGGTCACACAGCAAGTGTATTTAAGACTCGGGATTTATTTAAGACTTGGGTCTGCCTGGCTCTAAGCACTGTGTTCTTAGCCACTAGCAAGCCGGCTTCAATGCTGCACTTTTCCCACACCATCTTGTTGACTCTAGTAGATACTACCTGTGCACCCTATAACAGTTAGGAGTTCCCATGACCATCTCTCCAGACGTTATACTCTTTGTGGGCAGGAATCATGACTTACTTATTTTTTTGTATTTCCCCAAAGAGCTTGAGGCACTATCGAGCACATGGTGGTGCTCACCAAGTGTGTGATGAATTAGCAAAGTGGCTGATATACTTATCTCCTGGGAGCTGAGTACAGATGAGTGATGGTTATCATCAGGGACAACCCCTCCTTTAAAGGGGGGCTTCGATTTTGAGGCCATATGAGCCCAGGAAATAGAAAAGGATGGGACTCTGCTAGGAGAGGCAGTACTATCTGTGCAGCTTATTACAGCACTTGATACATCCTGACTGCACATTCATGTTATCATTCTGATCCCACAGTAATAATCTCATTACAAATTATTTTTATTCAGATGGCTACTCTTATCTGTGCCTGTGTTATCTTTTGTCTCCCCCTATTTCAGCTCATTCTGTTTTTTTTTTTTTTTTTTTTTTTGAGATAGAGTCTTGCTGGTCGCCAGGCTGGAGTGCTATGGCACCATCTTGACTCACTGCAACCTCCTCCCCCTGGGTTCAAGTGATTCTCTTGCCTCAGCCCTCCAAGTAGCTGGGACTACAGGTTCATACCACCACGCCCTGCTAAGTTTTGTATTTTTAGTAAAGACAGGGTTTCACCATGTTGGCCAGGATGGTCTCGATCTCTTGACCTCGTGATCTGCCCACCTTGGCCTCCCAAAGTGCTAGGATTACAGGTATGAGCCACTGCACCCAGCCTTCAGCTCATCCTTCTATCCCTTTCTATTCTGAAACAGCACATTAGTCCTGTTTTTGGCCAGAGGGATCCACACAATCCCCTTCGGAGATTGTTCTCCATAACCAGCATGTACAGCAAAATTGCTCTTGGGTATTTTGGATGAGTAAGTTTGGTTCTATTCTGCTCTTACATACATGCTTCCAATCTCATTGACAATCCTGTACCCACTTGGCCTTGCCCCAAAACCTATCATTCTAAAGACAGATGCCAAGTCATTTTGCAGTCTGGTTCCGAAGTTAAATGATGCTGAATAGAAGCTTCTTATCTTTTTTTTATGGTTCTTGAGTTTTTGCCTACGATGAGTTTTGCAACTTTGATTTCCTCAGAAATATCAGGCAGATGAATTCTAAAAGTATGAAACAGGTGAATACTAGGATTTATATTTCATTCTGCTGCAGGGGAAACCACTCTTATGGCTTCAGAATGTGGGCAGTTGGGCATGAGGAAATTCTAAACCATAATAAATTGAGGGTGGAGAATACATTAGTGGAAAAAATGGCACAATGGAGATTGGGTCTTGGAGGTTACTATGTTCAGACTCAATGGTATTGATATCATATTCTTGGCCATTAACTGCTAGATGCCTTATATATTCTACTGGATCTGAATTCATCCTAATTTAGCCTCCCTCCTCCTTGACAAGAAGGAAGAGAGAGATAGGGATATTTCTAGTGCAAACATGTCTTATGATCTTCATTGTAACATATGTATTTGGCTCTGTTACTTAGAAAACAGAAAAAATCACTCTAGAACAAAATTTATTGTAATAATTATCATCATAGTTGCAGCATCATTATTTTATGAAAACACGTTAGAGAATTGTGGTTGGAAACAATGGAATGTGAACCAGAACTTTTGAGCCGGCTTTCACTGGCACAAAGCCATGATGCCACTTGTTCAAACTCGCTGAGGCCATATCCTTGGCCAATATGCTGAAAGTGGGAAATGATTTTCAGGTTTACCCCTCTCCTTATACCTGTTCAGAGATGAAGGTATAAAAAATAAACACGCGATGAAACTTTGAAAAGCAGAAAGAGGGATATTGTATCACTGCCTACCAGTGAAGTTTCCTTTATTATTATTATTATCCTCGGATTGGGATCAACATTATTGCTGTAAACTCAAGACCTCTTCTGCATTCTGTCTTTTCCAGTTCTTATTTTCCTGCTCTGTTATGGCTCTCTCTTGCCTTCGGAGTGGCATGGCTTATGTGGATCCAGAAAGCCTGCTTCTCTGCTGTGGGCAATTGTAACTAACATGCGACACCAGTGGAGAGAAACTAAAATGGGAAAGGTGTGAAGGGAAGGACTGTGACACCGGCTTTTTCCCATGTTGTGCTTTACCTGCACATTCTGGGTTGTCTTCATTAAAGTTGATTGCAAAGTCATGAGAGACCTAGACACCAATTAAAATTTAAAAAAACAGGAAGAAAGGAGAATTACAACTTTAATCCAGTAAGAAGGCACTGGGGTTTAGAGTTTGCAAACAAATGCCCATTACATTCATTATGTCTTAAGCAGCAGGAACCATTTCAAGCCTTTACACAATCAATCTGAGATGGAGGGTGAATTCTAAGCTCCCTGTGGAGTTGAGGTGACAGGAAGATTTTCTAGAATCAGATAAATGCTGTCAGAAGGGGAGAGTCAGGCTTATAAAAACTCCCAGAAAAGATTTCAGAAAGATAACTTCAAATAACTGCTAGATGGAACTGACCACAGACTGGAGGCTTAGATTTGGCTGAGCTCTATTTGGATCCAGTGATTAAAAAACAACAACAACAAGAACAAAACAAAAAACAAAAGCTCAATAACTCAGGCTGTCTACTCAACATGGCGATGGTTATAAAGGCTTCAGCTAAGCAGTTGACACTTACGGATTACTAACATGATATGCAGAACTACAGTGCAGTAGGATTTTCACATATGTACAGGTAAACAGACTGCACTCTACTTTTGGAAACATAAAAAAATAATATACCTTGTAATCTTCCAACACAAATTCCTCTACCTGGCAGAACCTATGCACCAGGTCAAATAACATATTGTTTACTTTTTTCTTTCTAAAAACCTGATAAAACAAGATGGAGTTGTAGCATCTGGACATCTTTATTGAATCATTTGGTATTTTATGGAGAATTCCATTTCAAAGGACATTTCCAAGCTCTGACTCTTTTGGATTTCTATAAAATAGGTCCCTGTGTTAAAAGACATCTCCATTCTTTGTGGGAGGTGATTAGTGATGCTCTTGGTGCTTATCTTGTAGAGCAGTTCCAGGTAAGCCAGTCGACTTCAGTCAACTTATTTGCTTTATCTTAAGTTTTTTCTGGTCTTCAGGGCCTGCCGTGCTTGCCCAAGTGACAAGCTAAAAGTGACCCTCGAGAGTAATCAGCAATTAACAGGAGATGATGTATACATACCCCAGCTCCCTTATCCCTTGGGGTCTGTGCTGTACATTGTTTCCTAGGGTTCTTCAGCAGAGTTAAGCACTAGTTGCCAACAGCGGTAACTGACTTGAGGATATACTCTATGCTGACTTCCACTTCCCAACCTCTCCTGAGGTTTCCTCTACCTTTCAAATAAACTACTTACATCCAAATCCTTATCTCAAGATTTTTTTCTGAGAAAGTACAACCTAAGACAGAGGTGCTTGTGTTTCAGTTTCAATGCATACTCTGAGATTTTGTCCTAAGAAGTAAATTGTGGCAACCTTGTAAACTCTCGCGGGACACCTGAGCTGCACAAATCATCAGTGCTTGTCGAGGAAAGGGGAAAATTAGGCATGGAAAAGGGGTATTTAAATATATATGGAGACCAGAAATGAGGAAATATGAGAGATGCCTATTGAAACAGGAAGAACCAGGGGATTTTGCTGACAGGAAGGATGGAGTTAGGGGATCAGGTCAACAAGAGGACTTCAGGAAACAGCCAGAGTTACTCCAGGAACAGAACCAGGAAGATGTTGTTAATGAGAAAAAGGAATGCTGCACAGCTCTACCCTCAGCCCTGTTGGGCCAACCTGAGGCTGGGAGACCACCTGGTGGGGATGTGATGAAAACTCAAGAATCCCTGGGTAGTCAGCAACTCTAAGAAAGTGGACACTCACCTGTTTACATTCCAGATTTGAAGGGATCTATATCTCCTCAGCTCCAGCTTATTCTTGTATAGGTTATCTTTTAATCTTAGTGTTGCCAGGCCTTTCAGGTTTTCAAGAGAAGCCAGAAATCTGACATTTTATATGAAATTGCTGAATTGGTCTTTTAAAAGTGTGTCAAATATAACACATTTGTGGCCTGAGTAATGTCTAAAGGCCACCAGTCGATAACTCTTGTTCTATATTCTTTCTCCCCCACAAGCTCAGTTTCCAATAAATGCTTCTAGAATTATGTAGCTATGCCCAGCAGGAAGGCCAGTGTGGAATACAAGGCAAAAAAGAAGAGAACGGGTCTTGGAGACATGTCATTCCATCCACTGTTCACTCTAGGAGCGACAGGGAGATTGATTTCCTCTTCAAAAAGGACACATAAGGGGAAAGCCCTTATGTGATGGCTCTAGTGAGGGAGCAAATGTCAGCATCTACCTGTGGCTCAGACACAGCTAGTAAAAGAGAAATTCAGGACTGCGCGGTGTTGTTTGTACTTAGCATAGACCTCAGAGGCACTGGTAAGGTGGAGGCTGGGGCAGGTACCCTGCTGTTTCTCCAAGGCCCTCCCCACTTAGTGAGCATGAGTTCTCTGTGGAGAATGTCCTACAGGAGCATCTAGAATATCACAGTAGTGTCTCAGCCTTGTCACAGTGCAAATTTATCTACACACAATCTTTGCCTTTTTCTGTCATGAGAAATCATTATCAAAAACAAATAGGATTCCAATGTCATCATAAGAACAGTTCAGCTTCCCAATTCTCTAAGTCATAAGTTCTTCTTCACAACTTTTCTGTGTCTCCCATACCAGATTTGGACTAGAAGACTTGGGATAAGGAATTTTGTAGACTCCATTGTCCTGGACTTTCCCAGTTGGCGTTGCCAATAGAATTCTGTTTCCCAGGGGATATATGAATGAATAGGTTCTGAGCCCCTGGAGATCAATTTCCTGAGTGTTTTCTCAGACCATGATCACATTTATAAGAAACTAAACAATCAAATTCTTCATCTGGACCTCTGAGAAGACCCATCCAAAATACCAGGAGATAGGGTTTCATCAAGAGACTGGTTCTGGGGAGTTAATCTCACTGATTGCAAAGACCATTTCTGACTCTTTCGGCCCTACTGACATAGCTATGTTAGAGTCAAGAGAGTGAGACTGCTGCAAAGACAACCCAAGTTATCCTTCGACCAAAGCAAAGTGAAAGAAGATCTCATCTTTACTCACTCACCGTGTACTCCGGAGGTATCCTGGCGCCAAACCCAAAGGCAGGGAACATTTTGTCACTGAAACCAAAATGAAAAAAAGAAAGAAGTTGCTTCATTTATTCATTTAATGAGAAAGAAAAAGATGAACCTGTGCTACCTTGCTAGGCCATGTTGCTATGCCAGTGCTGACTCATGCTTCTTGATTATCTGTGGTGATGAGGGGTAGCAATAGCACGGATAATTGCAATCAAGAAATAACCCCCTAAGTTCATCACAGTTATTAGTCTACAACTTCTTCCTTAATTTTTTTGCTAGATTCTATACTAAGAAGAAACTGGTCCTACAGTTTCACCAATGGCCCCCTCTCCAAATTTCTGGTTTTTTTTGAAAAGGGACCATGAACTAGGTAACTTGGTGACTGTGTTAGAACATTTTGTATGTATTATCTTTTAAAATACTTACAGGGAGAGATTGTTATTCCCCTTCTACAGGTGAGGAAATGCCTTGAAAGGTAAAGTGACTTGCCTAAGATCATGCTGCTAATTAGAGCTAGAGTGCAAATACAGACAAGACTGAATCTAAGTGAATATTAAAAAGTAATGGGGCCAGGTGCAGTGGCTCACACCTGTAATCCCAGAATTTTAGGAGGCCAAGGTGGGTAGATCACTTGAAGCCAGGAGTTCAAGCCCAGACTGGCCAACATGGAGAAATCCCATCTCTAATAAAAATACAACAATTAGCCAGGCATGGTGGCACACTCCTGTAATCTCAGCTACTCGGGAGGCTGAGGCATAGAAATTGCTTGAACCCTAAGGCGGAAGTTGCAGTGAGCCATGATGACACCACTGCACTCCAGCCTGTGCAACAGAGCAAGACTCCCATCTCAAAACAAAAACAAAAATAAAGCAGCAGAAAGCTTGTAAGATTGGCTAATTTGACAGAGCTTGGCTCCCTTTACATGACTCATTGTGCCCACCACCTTATCACATGCAGTGATAAGTTGTTTACATGTCTTTTCTTGTTTCTTAAACTCAAAGAGACTCTGCCTTTTATATTAAAATCTTTATATCTCCACTCTCCTTTGCCTCAACTGCCCCTTGCCTTACTCTTTATTATAGTACTTGTCATAGAATGTGTGCTGAATAGTTAATGAATATATAATCCACTAATTTTAATTATTAAAATGTAGCCACATTCTATGAAAAGAAGGGAGAATTCTTGTGAAAACCCAAGAGAGTCACTTACATATTTTTTGGTTTGAGTTATCTTATGCATACTGGAGTTTCTCTCCTAATTATTCATTCACATATATTGGATCTTAACTCTAACTTTATTGTACTATAGTTGATAGGATGGGGAACAGAATAATTAACATCTATTGATGCATACAATGTACAAGGCCCCTGCTAAATGATGTCCATACTTATTAAATTCTCACACAATCCTGGAAGCTTCACCTACTTATTATTACCATTTTACAGGTAAATAGAGCCTCAGAAAGGCTAAGTGGCCTGTGGTGATTACCAAGGAAAATTATGTGATTTCAAAGCCCATGCCTTTTCTGTTATGCCATTATAATTTAATGATTTTCTATAGTATTAAATGTGATTTCCTACTGGTACTTCCAGTAACCAGTAGAAGTACCCCTGACTAGACAACAAATAAGACTCTCTTTAATCAAATATTGTGCTGTCAGGTGGCTGTTGCCATAGGGCTCTTGGCAAAGGCATGTCCTTCTCATGTTATCTACCTTTCATTTATTCTCCCATTAAGAACATAACTGGGATTTGTTCTACATTTTCTACATTTCTCTGTTCTTGGTATATTCAGTCAATTCAGGTTAAGGCTCACTGTTCTAAACATCTGTAAGCAAAAGGGGATGAGCCCCACCAATCCACAGGCTGACAAAGAAGTCAAAGTAGCAAAGCCAGATTCTCCTTTATCACCACCTAACTGATTTAGAGGTCATTACTAGCCAATGATGGTATGGACAAAACTTTACCAAAACATAGTCAACTGTATCAGATTTGGGGTTAGGGGTTGGGAGAAACAAGGAAGCCAGAATTCTTTGAAATCAAAGTGTAAATTCTCCAGAAAAATCACCAACTCCCGTTTCTCCTCACTGTTGGGTCATTTCAGGTTTTGTGGTGCATTGCATCTAGCAGATATTAGAGAAAGTATTGATGTGGGTAAATAGAGACTCAACACAGCTTATGAATAATTAGCTATAGATAGGAGAAAATATAGTTCTGGTCCTTGGACATACTGAAATACTTTGCCTCAGCAATTGCTCCTTAAACAAAACAAGCATGGGCGGGTGTGAGAAGAGATCTGTGAGGGATATTTTAGGGTACTTTCTAGTTAAATCTGAAATAAGGCTTTCCTGAGTGGAGGATGGATCATGGTCCTTCACACTCGAAATTGACCCAGAAGTCAAAATAGAGAAACTGGGAGTCTCAATATCCATTCTTTTCTTTTCTTTCTTTCTTTCTTTTTTTTTTTTTTTGATGAGTTTAGGAGGGGCAAGCTCTAATATCCATCCATCTCTAATCCCTATGGTGTTGTAGTGTTAATGATATTCCTTTTATACTGTCTAAGCCACACTCGGGGATTCAAAGTTGCTGAGCATAATGCACTGTTGTGTAATTGAGTTTCAAGAGTAGGAAGGTAGGGAAAATGCCTCACCTACGAGGGGAATAATTAATGAGCCAGGAGGGACAAATTCTCTGAACTTAGCCACCAGAAAGCCTCTAACTAATAAACATACTAAAGAAAAAGCTTTAAGCCTAAGCACAATGGATTTAAACATCCATTATTTCTGTTTTAAAATAAAACTAGGCAGAGAAGAGTCTTCTTATACAACAAGTTAAAGAAGGCAAGTTGAGCACAAAAGAAAGCATCTGTATCCTAACACTTTAAGAACTCAAGATTGGATCCACTCAGCACCCAGCAAAAGGCCATTTAGCAACTGATGGGCAAATGATTGAGAAAGATGGACAATCTGGAAAATTCAGGGGTCTATTACAACATGGGTAAAGGCCATATTTCTTATAAACAGAATAAAATAGTATAATATACAATAAAAAAGCCCAGTTTCTTCAATAGTAATGAATAAGCTGTCCTGACCTTTTTAGGGAATGACTATTGTCAAATGACCTCCAGAGGGAAGACTGATTTTTAACCACTATTTTCCCCTTTCTGTTCAGGAAGATTTTAAGATTAATCAAAACATTAATAAACATAAAGAAAAATTACAGTATCCATAAGGAAATGAAATTCAGAGCAATATGGCATTTCAGAGCACTTAGACATTTAATGAAAACTGTCCTCTAAAGCAGAGGTCTTAAAACTGGGATACCTGGAAATGCAAAGCACTTCTGGGGATATGAGAACATGGCTTTTTTTTTTTTTTAAGGGAATCAGTATTCAGTTCCTCCTCATCCATATGTATTTTTTGCCGAAACTGATCTTCTGGGAATGCCTGTGATGGAGAGAACTGTTCTCCATTCATACCTTTCCTTTCACTTATCCTTCTTTTTACCTATTCTGAGTCTTAACCATCATAGTCCATTGCTCCAGAGTATAAAAACTCTGTAGCAACATAGACAAGAATAATTCTAAACATGAATGTTTCACTAGGAAAAAATATCCTTTTGCAAGTCAGGTAGTTGCCAAGTTTTGCTTTAAATAAATTTTGGCAAGTGCTGATGTCAGCTGGTAGATCATTGAAGAAAACATTTTGATGACTGGTCATTATGTAATTTTTTCTGGTATATAACTCAAAAGAATTGAGTAATACTGCTAGTCAAATTATTTATTTTCATATACTTATTTATAAGAACATGTTTTCTTAGAATTTACATTGATAAGAGTGAAAAATTGAGTTAGAATTGATGCTCGACTCTCCCATTCTAGTACTAGGTAGCAGTCATCCACAGCTCTATATACTAATTGGAAAAATGCTCATTGTCTGTTTCAGTAAGAGCTGATTTCTGATACATATTTATAGGCAAAAATTATACTGAAATTTCTAGTATGTTTATGTTCTTTTGATCCATTATGCACTAGTAATAATTGTAATAAAACCCAGATATTTTTTAAATACTTTAAAATTTTTTCATCTTAGAAATTTTTTTGAAATTAAAAAATTTTAAATTTAAATTTTGATTACAGAAATATACAGTGATCATAACAATGTCAAACCAAATATATTAAGATACATTAGGATAAAATTCTTAGGAGAAGAGAATGGAAATATAAGTTGGTGAAAAGGAAGGAACAATTACAATTCTCAACTCACATTGAAGAGCTTGCTCATTTTTACAAAATGGATGATGGTGGTTATCAAAGAGTTATGGCATTTAGATTCTACTTGACAGTCACAAGAGTTATGTAAGAGTTTTATTATTAAATGTCCAAATTTACAATACACTAGAATTTTCATTCTTTGTCACTATATAAACTCATGATGAAAAATGTTAGATTTCAGTGAAAAATGTGACAGCTATACATTTTTATAAAACTCTTTTTAAAAGTATATGAGCAAAAATATTTTAAATATCATTGGTCCAAAGCGAACTTTAGAACTGACTCTGTAGTTCCGTCTTCCTTTGTGTTCAGATCATTTTAAAAATATAAATCTAAGGTATTAAAGATAATAGCCCCTGTCATTTATTGAGTATTTATAAGAGGTGGAATCTGTGTTAACTAGCTGCTTTATATCTAATCCTTATAACTGCTCTGCAAGGGAAGTGAGATACATCTTCAATTTATAATAAAGAAAACCAAGGTCCATAGAATGTAAATCTTATGACAACAGAGGTAGCAGAGCTGGGGTCTGAACTTAGGTCTACCCGTCACCAGTTCCCCATGCTCTGTCATCCCCATTGACTCTGGTCCTCATAGAAGGCTTGTCTGGTATAATTATTCAGAATAAGGAGAATAAATCCATCCACATTCTAATAACAACAAAACTGAAGGCCAAATTCTGATCAGCCCAGAAATTATCATCCCCAGAACTCCCTCCTTGACCACCCCTCTTCCCACAAAGGATAGAGTTAGCCCTTCCCTCTTTTATACAGTTCCCATCCCTATACAGGGTAACACTTCCCCTGGCCATGCTGGGCTGTAATTTACACAAGTTTCTCCCCAATGAGACTGTGGGCTACTTGGGGAAAAACTGTGCTTCATTAAATAGTCTGTCTTTACGGTTCCCCATGAGGTGTTTTGTGCTTAAGCAGATGCTGCATTGGACCTTAGCCATTGCATCTAACCCATCCCTCACGATTTAACACTGGGTCTCAACCCTGGACACCTAGCTGGATAAAAAATTCTAATTTCCAGGATGCACACCAACCATTTAATCAGAGATTCTGGGGTGGGGTTCAGGCATCACCACATTTTAAAGCTTTTCAAATGGCTTCAATGTGTGGCCAAGGCTGAGAACCACTGACTGACATAGAGTGGAAAAGGTAGCACTGTGATTTTAACTGTCTTCTCATCACTAAACGAGTGCTCTACACTTGAAAATACCTGTCACATTGGGTGTCAGTTCTAACTTTGTCTCCTTGTACCATAATTACCACACCATGGAGAAACCATGCTTTGGTTTCATCTGTCTCATTCTGGGGTAGACATGTCTATAAAATGGCAATCTGTATTTCCAAGAAATGTACATGTTCAGTTTCTGTACTGTCTTGACAGCAGATAGGCCATGCTTTTTATTAGAGAACATGTCAGGTTTTCAGAGACTCATATCCCTGCTGGCCCCAAAGAAAAGATGTCACCTTGGCCTTGAGCCGTCTAGGGAGACCAGGCTACAGAAGCTAGAGAAATGCTACAACCTGAGCTTGTGAGGGCCTGTGTGTGTGTGCACATGCATGCACGTGTGTTTTTGTGTGTGTGCACAAATAGTTATGCTGGGGTGGGTGGTCAAGGCAGAGGGAATGCGAAGTATCATCTCTTTCAGTGGCTGAAGGACAGAATAGGCAGGCAGGCTTGAGGACCAGCTGTCTGCGGGAAACTTCCCTTCAAGGCCATTCTGAGAAGAGTTTTATCCACCTCTCAAGCTGTTCTACTTCATGGATCACCTCATAATGACCTGGTAGCAATGACTGTACAAGGCAGAAAGAAAACTCTTGGCTGCTAGAGGCTGGGAGGAATTTCTAAGGCTCATGGGGATTAGAAACCTCTGTGTCACTGCAGGAGGGGGAACAATGCCTTCTGTCAGTTTTTATTCAAGTGTTTCTCTTTGAGCACCAACCTCACTGACATTGAAGTGAGAATAAATTAATTCCAGAGCCCTGACTTGAAATTTCCTGACTCTGCCTGTCTATTGTCTATCCACCCACACAAAGGAGAAACAGCGGAACCTTGTCAGTTTTCAAGGGAACAGCTTGCAATACACATTCTTCTAGGGAGCTTTTTTAAAGGAGCACAGGGAGTTTTTCAATCTTCCTTTTCCTTCCTTAAGTATTTGCCCATTTTATTGTTGAGCTGCTTTCTATACATGGAAAAAATAATTGTTCCGCTGAGCTGTAGAAACTCTATTTTCTTGGCCAGTTGGGGATGATAACATCAATCTTACTCTATTAAAAAATTTACAACAATAATTTATGATGATTCTTCATGTAACTCCTAAGGTTTCATATCTTATATTTATATTGAATCTGCATTTTTGAGGGAACAAAAAATGCTCCCCAGACTTTGTCTGGCTCACAGAGGGATAAAAGCTTTACAAGATATACATGTCACTCTGACTATAGTCTGCATTTTGCATGTGAGGCAATCAGGAAATGGAGACGTTCAGCAGCTTCTTCGCGATCATCCGCTAAATCTACTACAGTTAAGGGCTCTGAGGCTTAGTATCTTAATTTCTGGAAAACCGTCAGTCTTCTCTTTGTACTTTATTATTAGACTGCCTTCTTCCCTGCAGATTCAGAGTTAACTTTTTAATTAAGCATCTACTGTGTGAGATATGTGTTAAGTGCATTTACCTACTTTTTCTTTGCAAGCATTTCGAGATTGAAAAGTTACGAATCCTGAAGATACTCTCCGCTTCTGGCCTCTCAACGTATTCACACATTATTATACTAGATGATTAATGTGTGTGATACAAAGAAGGAAGAAAATTACTGGTTTTGTGTCTTGGGAAAGTTTGGAGAAGTTTCCAATGTAGTGGATACGATTGGCCTATCTTTTCTTTCCCTGGTGGAAATACTCATATGACACAAACCTCTCTAGGAACCCCACCACCACACCGTCTGCACTGGGGCTTGAAGAAATCAGTGTTGAAATTCAAGTTATCTCAAGTTAACTCAAGGGAGTTTTTCACAGTCAATACCTCAAGATTAAGTATAAGAGGTGTTTTCCAACAAGATAATTTAAAATAATGATTGACTTCTTTCCTAGATGTACAGGAGAGGAAGTGTCAGCAAGGGCCTGAGTGTTTAAAGGTCTTTGATTTTACTGGACCTGTTCATTCATTCCCCAACTGCCTTTGTGCTACATTTGAGTTACTGGTGATGACCAAGCTTAATCCAGAGACACAGGCAGGCAGGAGACTGACTGCACCTTTCCCATTACCCTGTTCTATTAGTTTCTCTGTACTTTCTAGTCATGAGAATGTGTCATTTCCTATGATGTGGAGGATAACAGGTTTTTAATATGATTATCACCAATTATGACACTAGAAGGAACAGAAATCATGCTATCTTACAAAATTCATCTGAAACCTAAGAGACAGAGGTGCTTCCTTTATTTTCCTGGTCATTTCAAGGTCAATTTGTCGCTGCTCATTACTAACTAGCCTTGGTTTACAATCACACCAGTGAGTTAACTAAGATTCACACATATTTATATTTACATTGGTTTCACTTCAAAAGCTTTCCTTAAGAAAACAACTAAATTCCTTGACTTTATTCTAAAACTACTGGAAAGGCAGAATACATTCAGTTTAATGTAATTTATATAAGATACTCCTTATTTTTATCATCAAGTAAAAATACATAGAATATCGATCTGATGTTAAATCACGTTTTTTATATACGCACACGCAAACATACACACTCATCTGGCTACATACATGTACCACACCCTCTGCTGAAGTTACCAATAGCTTTTGAGGTCAGTGAAGCATAGTGATTATAGACTTAAGCTTTGGAGTGGGTAGACCTGGGTTCAAGTCCTGTCTCTGACTATGTGATAGTGCACAAATTACTTAACTGCCTGTACAGTATTCCCTTCTTCTAAGGAATACATACTATATAAGCGTTAATGTGAAGATTAGATGCGGTAATGTCTAATAGACCTTTGCTTCTTCAACTCTAAAGTATACACAAATCATCTGGGGATTTTGTTAAATGTAGATTCAGATTCAGTAGGTCTAGAACGTTGCTAGTTCACAAACAACTTTGAGTAGCAAGGCACATGCTAAGATTTCACAAAATGGAAACCAAAATTGCTATCCAATTGTCTTGCAAGCCAATTAAGAGAAGAAAACTGAGAAAGGTTTTTGTTTGGTGACCAAAATGAGCTAGGTACAAACTTAGTTTTTCTAGTATGGAGAGGATAAAGCAAGTTTTTCTAGTATGGAGAGGATGAAGCTTTTGAAGCCACTGCATAAGGAGTTACTTGACTTAATTTCCACTTTCTGCCCAGGATCAGCCAAAGACCATCTCACCCACATGAGAGATGAAGAGGCTCCAAATGCCCTGAAGTCTCTTACCTGTCATAGTCTTGGCAAATCTCCCCCACAGCTACCAAGGCTTTCAGATACTCATTGGGTTGGTAAGGGTGGATGTAATGCAAGGAACAGCTGTTCCTGGGGTCCCCATTTGAGGCAGTGAAATCTATAGCTACCTAAAAGAGAAAAATACAAGAAAAGGTAAATTTAAAGTGAATGCATCTCCTAGGAATTATGATCAGCCATGACAGAGACATGGCCTCAGGTGAAAAACAGCACATTACATATTCTGCCAATAAAGAAAGAGCATAAATTAATTAGCTTGAAAACCTAGTTATTAATTTGGTTGAGGCCATTTCTGCAGTCTTCAATCTCTCTTCCCACCAGTGCCCTCTCTTCTCCCTGTTTATATAGGAACTTGAGATTGACATACAGATCAGAAAGCCCAGATGCTGTTGATCCATCTCACCAGGCAGCAAGAGTAAGAATAGAATATCTGCCCTCCAATTTCACAGTTCACTAAGAAAAGACTTCTGTGCTCCCTGGGTAGAACAGTTCCATCTATGGGGCATAGGTAAGATACCTTAAAACCAAATTCTATGTTAAAGATACAGTTTTCATAACAAAGCCGTTGTTATATTTCCGTGAGTGGCCAGATGCAGAGAGATGTGTTAGAGTGGTTATAACAAATTTTCTGCAAGGAGCAGCTCTGTGTAAGGCATTCATCATTTGGTTCCCATTCATGTAAGAACTCCTGCCTACAACAAAGAGGATGCCTGAATGTTACCGCGTTGTGAGTGGAAAGTGGAGAAGGGAAACCTGTCTTGCCACCAACTAGTCATTTATCCTTCAACTTCCTGAATCTCTTCTGACCCCCAGTATCATAATCATGTAAGTACAAGTTGACTCACAGAACACTTCTTTATAACAAAAGAAAGAACAATAAATGCTTAAGCCTGAGGATGTTAACATGAGAAGAAACACTTCTTCTAATTTCCAGCATCACCACCATCTAAATAAAAGTTAACCCAGCAAAAATCTCTTTAAAATGCTGCTTAAGCTTCGAGGGAAGAAGGTTAAAATAAAAAGTCATAGGGGAAGAAAGAAATGTTTATGTTGCATAATTTCGTTTCCTTCTGGGGCATGGTAGAATGCATTCATTGACTTACTATGGCTGAAAGTCTCTATTTCTCATACGATCTTGGGGGATCATAATGGGAAATGTTATTTGTGTTATATTTGGTAAATTCCATTATAACAAATAACTGGAATACCACTGGATGTATGAAGGTTGGACATTATTTCTAAAAGAATAGAGAAAACCTGCCATGTGTTTGTTTGTGCTTCTTAATGTATAAGATGATGGGGAAAGAACGTTACTCACATCTGATATTATACCCTGCAATCAAATCAAAGTGACTAGGAAAGAAAAGCATAGGCTAACTAACAGTAATTCATTTATAACCTTTTTTATTTTCTTTCATGAAATTACTTTTTCATCTCTGTTAATTATTTTTTTTCCCTTTTTCTTCCTTGCCTCTCCACAGGACTATGTAAAAAATAAAGTCAGGTAGGATTCAAAATCTGTTTTCAGAATACCCAGATTTTTTAAAAATCAGGGGGATGCCTACTGATAAATGCCTACTGATAAATTCTGTTTCCAGAATACCCCAGATTTTTTAAAAATCAGGGAATGCCTACTGATAAATGCTAGTACTAAGAATATGTTAAAAAAGAAAAAAACAGGTTATGTAAAGAAAAATTGCAGTTTCTCCCTGACACTTAGATGTCCTTACTTTGGATAACAAAGGAAAGAAGAGAGAAGTAATCTCTGTCAGGCACTATACTAACTGTGTGTGACACAGAGGGCATGATATTACTTCATTTTCATGTGACATAGGGTAAGAGGGCTTGAAGTTGGATTTATATCCAAGTCTATATGGTTCTTTTTTTTTTTTCTAACCGAAACCCTATGACTGAATCATCTATATGGTTCTTTTCTACCTTTCTCCATTATGCCATCATACATCCAGGAGAACACGTATGTCTATGACCAAAACACCAAGACTTCTCATGGTCATAACTATTCCAATAAAAAAATGGAGGAGATTTGGCCTGGAGGTAGGGAGATTAGCTAGGAGGCAATCACAGTAATTTGGGGAAGAATTTCCTTGAATAAACTCTTTGTTACCAAAAGAGTTGTAAAAGTTAAGAAAAGGAAAATTGAAATATTTGTGTATGTATGTTTGTACACACAACAGTGGGAGAATTGTTACTGAGGATGACTGGAGGTAACCCAGGAGGACCAATAAAGTCCAGTGTCTTCTACGATGGGTTTATCCTGAAGGTGAGAGCCAACCCACTGGAAAAAGGAAACAAAGACCGTAGGTGAGGTCCTTTTTAATCAAGGACTATGATGAAAAGCTGGTGGGAGGGAGGAAACTACATGTATTTTCTGAATGAGAAGGAAGGGAAAAGCACCCCAGGATCCACCCATGAGGCCTCAACAAGACAGGGATCCAAACACTTGCAGATAATTCCGGGAAAATTTCTGAGAGGAGCACTCCAGAGATGTTTGAGAGACAATGTTTGAGAAAATCATATTTTCAGGGGCTTCCTGGGTTTACCAAGCTCAATTCACAGATGCCATTCTCAGCCTTTTACTCCTAATGGGACATGTTTAATGGATGATGGCACTTTGCACAGGTGTACATAGTGTTTAAAAGGTTAAAGTAAAAATAAATAAATAAAAACAAAACAAAAAGGTAAGAGTAGTGCTGGAAAGGCCAGATGTAAAGCCACTTCTTTTCCACTGAGGAAAGCATGTTAGTACTCCAGGGAATTCTAGAGAGTGTGAAGATGCTGTTATGGCGATTACCTTGATTCTGCTTTGATTTATCTAAAAAGTGAATCGTTGACAGGCGTCGGTACTTTATTATTAATAACAAGCACCTCGTGGCCCACCTCACTTCTGTTCATGGTATCTTTCATCATGGATCACCACCTTCTCACCACTGTCAAGCTTCTGCCTCTTGATACTGAAGTTAACAATCTCCCATGTGCTGGCTGGCTGACTGAGACTCCTAGAGTGTTAAGGGTGTTCTGTGATGACAAAAACATGCTGGTGTCTTAATATAAAACTGGAAAATGAAATCAGGTTATAACAGGCCAGAGGAAAAAAATCCATAAAGAAAAATGGCTGCTCAAGAAACATTCCTAGGCATTGGCAAAATTCTCCAAGTACGCAGGCACCCAGGGGCAGCATCTGAGCCCAAGTATATCACCTGGATGAATTTGTTATATCTAGAGAAGCGTGCATAATGTCTGGACAAGCATACATAGATTTTGGCAACAGTATTTTTTAAAATAATAGAAAAAAAAACAGATCATAGAGCTGGGGATGGGGTGAGGCAAAAAGAAGTAACTAGTTTGTAAAACCCAAGGAGGTACTCACTCTCAGTGGACCCCACACTTGCAAAATCTGCAGGTGAGAGTCTCCTTAAATTTTGCACCCCAGGTGCATCTCTTGCTTTACCTCCATCCTGGTCCTACTATGTCATTTTCATTCCTATCAACTCTTCATCGTCAGGCTTGGAATAATTTTCTTACGTTTAACTAGGGTGGGGCAGAGATGATGGTGAGAAGGAAAGAGTGATTGAAGAAAGTCAGGGTAGAAAATGAATAGGGTTTTGTGACCAATTGAATGTGGAGTTGGATGTCAGTCAGGGAATGGGAATGGCCAGATTTCTAGGTGACAGAGGAGGATAATAGTTTTTGAAGATAATGAAACAATGTACAGGCTAATGCTAGAAGGTTAATATTGGGCTGCCTGTTCTTGGTGGTACTATATAAACATTCAAACATGCCCCGTGGAAATTTTACTATTTCTTTTCAGGCAGGCCTCTAGGGTTTCCACTTTTCCCATGGCAATGGCCCCTATGTCTATGAAATGAGAGAGGCCACTTCAGCTCAGGAGATTCTCATATAGATGTGGGGGAGGCCATGAACGTAAAAATTAACTGATGAAAAAGGAAATAGGCTTATGGTTCTTACCATACAGCTCATTCTATAGTTCTCATGGATCACCACAAAACTATTTTATCATGTGACTAGATAGCAGTGGACAGTCTTAAGTATGAGTCAGGTGAAATATTTTTATTTTCTGGAAAGTGGTGGTTTCTTTTTCTTTTTTTTTTTTGTTTTTTTTTTAAGTGAGACAGAGTCCCTGGGCTGGAGTGCAATGGCATGATCTCAGCTCACTGCAACCTTTTGTCTCTCAGGTTCATGCAATTCTTCTGCCTCAGCCTCCCGAGTAGCTGGGATTACAGGTGTTCACCACCACGCTCAGCTAATTTTCTGTATTTTTAGTAGAGACAGGGTTTCACCATGTTGGCCAGGCTGGTCTCGAACTCCTGACCTTGTGATTCACCTGCCTCGGCCTCCCAAAGTGCTGGGATTACAGGCATGAGCCACCACGCTTGACTGAAAGTGGTGGTTTCTAAAGCCTCCTTTCTGAAGCTGGAGATAAATTATCTATCTTCAGGGGGTGGTCTTCTACCAAGAATTCTCTGTGCTCTTTAAAGTTAGCATTAGTGGAAAGAGAACAGAGTGAAAGGTTAGGTTTATTTTAGAAAGCAACAGGGAGGCAGTGAAAGATGGAATTAAGTCGAGAAATAAAAGCAAGAAAATGACTGAAAAATGCCATTTTGTGGAGGTGGCTACTGATGCCTGGTTTTCTGAATGCCGGCGAGCTCACAGAATCACCACGTTTTCATTTCCTGATATGAAGCACTTATGGAGACCTGTGGTTCTGGTATGTGCTCCAATCTTCATGGCAGGCAGCACAAGAACAGGCGCCCAGTGCTTTTTCCTTCTGCCCAGGAAGCCACTGCTCATTATTAAGCAGAGCTGTGGAGCAGCTTTGCAAAGCCTTGTAAAGTAAGAGTGCAAAATGCTCCCTCCATGATACCAAGTCCCCAGTGTGTAGAGTTGTTCCTGGGGAAAAGGCTAGTTTCAAATGATAAGCATCTTTCTTTGGGCATTTTTAGATTCTTACATGAAACAACCCTGCTCCTCAGGTCCCTTCCCTTCATCTGACAAATGGGTCATTTGTGAACATTTTCGAAGTTTTCTAAGGGAAGCTGCTGTGTAACAACCTCTGGTTAGCTGTACCTGCAGTCTACCTTTGAGATCACATTCTTGGGCAGCTTTTTTCTTTTTAAATATCTGTATACAATTTGACCCTTTACAATGAATCTTGTAGGTGGAGATACTGTTTAGTCTGGACCATTTCTTAAATAATAGCTTACATTTTTATTCTTTTCTATTTTCAGGAAAAACTTTCTAAGAGGGCAGTTAAATAGGAAAATAGGGAAAGATGCTTAAGCTCACTTGGCTCATTTTCTGGAAATGGTAAAGCATTTGGCTGCTTAATTGTACCCTGGGTTTGCATAGAAATTCAGTAAGCAGTGCTCACTAAGTAGTAAGCAGACTCAAAGGTCTACACCAGAGTAGATCAGTGTTTAATCTGGGATGTACAATAAAGATTTAAAAACATAAACTGGGCCACAGTGTGGACATAGAATGCCCTAAATGTTTTAGGGTTAGATTTCCTGAGGCTGGACATGGTGGCTCACACTTATAATCCCAGTGCTTTGGGAGGCTGAGATGAAAGGATAGGTTGAGGCCAGGAGTTTGAGACCAGCCCGGGCAACGTCGCTAGACTTTGTCTCTACAAAAATTTGATTTAAAAAGCAGCCAGTGTGGTAGCACATGCTAATAGTCCCAGCTACTTAGGAGGCTGAGACAAAAGCATCACTTCAGCTCAGGAGTTTAAGGTTACAGTGAGCTGCCAGAATGCCACTGTACTCCAGACTGGGCAACAGAGTGAGACCCCTTTTTTAAAAAAGAAAAAAAAAGAAGAAAAGATTTCCTGAGAGAACCTTTAATAAGTGATCTAAGTTTTTAGGCTTGAAGGTCATTCTGGGAGAAGTTCCATTCAGCTTATTATATTATTAAAATGTAAACTACAGTCAGAGGTAAGAAAAAGCAACATTATCTTCAATTTTTAAAAATGACACAAAAGAAAATGTCCATTTAAACATAATAAGAAAAAAAAATCACTCACTGTTCCACTAGGCTGGTAAATCATATTTTATTTTTATTTTCCTCTTTAGGTATTTTACATATGTAGTTGTAATCATACAGTAACTCTGCTTTATATTTTTATAACACTGTGTCATAAACATGACCTCGTGTTATAATCTAAACCTTAGAATTGTAATTTAAATTGGCTTTACCATAGTCAATACTAGATACTATGATACTAAATAGCATAGTATTTAAAGGAATACTGTAATTTACATAGCCATTACCTTATTATTAGACATTTAGGTTTCTGACAGCTTATCTGTGTAAAAATCTGTGTTACAATGAATATTTTTGAGCATACGAAAAGCAGTAACTTTCAAAAAGACCTTTGATTTTTCTACCATTTTTTTCTTTTCCAATATCTTACAGCATCTGTCTGTTTTATGCTATCTATAACTTTGTATTTTGTGTGTGAAATTCTAGTATCTGGTTTTATTTTTAGCTGCTCTACCATGTGCCGAACTCAATCTCTCACCCTGTGGTCTCTGTCACCGTCACCCACCTCCTCAAAGACTGTGATGCTACAGTTGCTCTAAACTTCTTATGACTCAAGGATTCCTGTGAGGTACAAGATCTGTCCTCAGGGGTGCCCTTGACCTCCCAAAATTGCATGCAAAATTGGATGTGTGCACTTCCCAGTAAGAGGCTATAGATCATGTATCAGATTCTCAAGTGGTTCAGGTGACCAAAAAAAAAATAAGAATCATTGACTGTCTAGGACACTTTTTAGCATCATTTATCTCTTTCCTTCCACTGGGCTGTTGCTGCTGCTTATAGTCAGATTCTAGCCTAAAATCTCTTCTCTTTTAATCTTTAACTTGCCATCCTCCTCATACCTCCTGCCTTCCCATCACTGTCAGCTTTCTTGAATGAATACTCATACCTGCTGTGTTCACTTCTTTCCCTTCTGTTTACACCCTAACTCCTGGGTCTCACCTACCTGTTCTGCTGAAGTTGCTCTTTTGAAGATGATATACGCCTACTCATCATGTGGTCTTCACCTTCTGACTTCCCTTTAGTGTGCAAGATTGTTGTCCTTGATCTTAACCTTAGCTTTTTCCTCCTGGGCAACTGAACTACTGCCTCCCCTTGGGCCTTCCTCTCCTCTGGCGTTTCTTCTCTTAACTGTTTGCCCCTCTTTCCTCTGCTGCCAGATGGAGTTCTCTACAATTTCTTGTCATCGGGTCCCTTTTCCTTCTATATTTTTCTCTTGGGACATCTCATCCAGACCCACATACAGGAAGCTCCCGACTCTCACCTGAAACCCAGGTCCATATTTATAAGTACCATCTCCACTGGGACACCTGAAAGTACCTCCAACATGTCCAAAGCCAAATTCATCACCTTGCCTGCAGCTGCTCTTGACTTGCATATTTCCCTGACCAGAACCACCATGCTCTGTCAGTCAGGCACAAAAGCTTTGATTGCTTTCAGTCTTCTCATTGTATCCTAGGCAGAGGCGTAGTGCTGTTCTTCCCACAGTACCTCTCCAACTGCTGCCAGCGTTGTTTAGCCTCTTTTTACCTGGCACTAGGCCTGTGGCAGTGGGCTTCCATCTTTTCTTGCTTCATCTCTCATTCTCCCTTCACCACCATCAAACACTCCCAGCTTTACTCGTCTAAAGCATGTGCCTGTTACTTCAATGCCCCCCTCATTGTCCTTTTGAACTTGCATTATCCACCAAATTACCTCAAAATTCAAAGCCCTTCAAGTTCTGACTCCAACCTCATCCTCAACACTTCCCTAAATACATCCTGTTTATTCAATTAACCTAAGTAAGGTTTTAGTATTTATAATTAGAATATAGGGGTACATAAATATTTATGGGGATGCTTTTTAAAGCAAACCCCAATATCATAGTTATTTATCCAATTTGTTCTCTTTTCTAAATCTTACCTCCCTTTGAAGGTTTAGGTTTCAATTTATTACAATTCAACAAAAATATTTTGAGCAGCTTAGCAGCTGAGGAGAAAGATGCCCCATCGTTAACACTTTTAAGACTGAACAAGAAGCACCAGCATCTATGGAGGATGCAAAGGCTTTCTCCTAGCCCCTGCTTATATTTTGTATTGGTCAGAGCCACTACAGGAAACAAAAATCCATCCAAAAGGTGTTTGAGGAAGTTTAATAAAGGGAAAATTTCCGAACATGTGGAAAAGGTTAATGAAAACTGACCAGAAAGAGTGGGAGGGAGCAGTTACTAGAATTCAGTAAGAGGAAGATCTTCAGGACATTCTGTCAGGAACAAGGTTGCTGCCAAACCACAGCCTGGCAGGCAGACAGTTGGAGAAATAAATGTTCCAAGTTCTCTCTCCTCCTATTCTTTGATCTCTGATGGATGCCTCTCACTGGACAAACCCAACCAAAATCTTAAGAGCTGGAGAGCTTGGATAGTGCATCTAAGGAGGCTGGCTTCCTGGGGCACAGAAGGGAGAGTGGAGAAGGATGAAAAGTGGCTCTAGGGGAAGAAATGGGGAACATCTAGAACTTTATGTCACCTCTGGTGCATGAAGGCCTTTCTCCAGGGAGACAAAAAGTTTGTGTTGACTAAAGCTGCTGGTTGCTCAGGAGCCACGGGTCACATAATGTGCCAATTCGGGTTTTTGCCTCTGAAAGCCTCTGAGGTGTAATTACTTCAATGAAATATCCTTTCTCTCTCTCTCCTTGCCCATCCCCATGCCAGGAAGCCTTCTTCTCTTCACTTCTCATCTCTCTGCCTCTTCCTTTTCATGTTGCCAGATGGTTTCAGTAAAATAATCAGGCATATAATAAACACTTACAGACCAAATTAAATAAGACAGGATACTTTTTCTTAACAATTTGCATTACAGCTTGTAATTTACATGAAGTTGCACCACTTAAGCAATAAAAAATTTATAATGAGAAAGCCGACTTAATTTTGGAAGAAAATGACATCGAAGTGACTGGTATGTTTCCTTTGGTAGAACACTGGGAGTAGAATACCTAGCAATTCTCTTCTGAATCCCCACCCTGAAACCCTACAAAAGGAAGGGCTTTGTGGAGGAACTGTTGTTGGCTGCCTCCTTTTCCTTGGCACTCATCTGTACGTTCTCCTCTTCTTATTACTGGCTCCAGACTGCTCTTCTCACTCACACCTCCCACAGGTCTATCAGTTGACACTGGAGGGCATGGGAAGCTGTGACTGGGGTGTTTTTGGTGACAAACACTGAAGTGGTACTCCCAGTGGGGAAAGGTCAGCAGACTGAGACAAGAGGAGAGAACAAAGCAGGACACAAGGACATTTGAAAGTCAGGATGTGGAGCTGGGAACCCTTTGGGTTGGAGTTCAGCTCCTGATTTTTGCAGCACAACTTGAAGGACAAAGCAAGCCCCTGAAGGTTGAATACAGAGTTGTTCAAGAGCATGGGATCTACAAAATCTAAACCAGACTGAAATCAATAGAGCTTTCCCTTGAAAACCTATAAATAGTTTCCTGAAATCACTTTTTTTTGCCTAAGATCTTGGGAAACTATTTCCGGTAGCTCTCCTTTATGACATTGCTTGCTTCCATACTTCCATTTGTGTATGCTCAGAGCAGCAATGAGCCCGCAGGACAGCTAGAGTTAGATGTGTACCCTCAGTGAACATGCTTGTTACCTTCTGTATGTGAATGTGAATGTAGGAAGGCTTGCTGGCTGTGCATTAGAGAATCTTAGACTCTAAAGAGGTGAAAAAACTCTAAAATTAGCTCCTGTAAGTGTTCAGAGATAAATGCACACTATCCCAAGTTTAGGCGCGACATAGGTAGACCTCCCTGAGATTAGTGCAGAGGACACTTCCCTAGTTAAGGAGAGGCTGGTTTAGTTAATGGCCATTTATCTCATTCCTTTGAGACCCCTTTTAGTCCTCTGAGTACCACCATCCATGGTTCCAGGAATATATTGGTCCTGTCTACTCTCTTGGGTCCAAAGCTGGACTAAAAACTCAAATCCATTTTCTTTTCTTTTTTCACATAACTGAGCCAGTCAGGGAGCTGAACAGGGCTGAGCTTCATTTGTACACTTCTGTAAGATGAGAAAGAAATGCTGTACAAGTTGTATCTCTTTTGTTTACATCCACATTGCTTTCTAAAGGGTTCTAGAACATCTGTCTTTTGCCATCTGGGGATTCTCTTTCTGGAAGTCACATTTGACCAAACCTAGGAGGATTTTGAATATTAAGTCAGTGAAAGCCAGTTGTTCCAGTGCAGATGGACTCACAACCTTGACCTATTGAGGCACTTTAAAAAGACTCAGCCTACTCAGTCAAATATACATCAGGGGTGTGTAAATCCCAAGGGCACACAAATTACATACAAGGGATGATCCTTGATCCACCCACTGAGTCTAAACACCCACTCTACTTCTCAACCTGGACCTTGGCCGGGTTCTCCAGTCTTTGGAATTCATCTTTTTATTGCCATATGGCTTACTCTTGGTACCGACCACTGGGTATGACTTTGGTGCTTGTGGTCTGGTCACATGAAAGCAACCATGGTATCTTCCTTGGCTCAGTGGAACTTACTTGCTTGGCTTACTTTCTTCCAATTTTTCTCACCAGGTGATGAAATCTGACAGGCTATACTGCTTCATGCCTCACATAGTTACTGAAGAAGTGGGAAGCATTAGGAGGGTTCCCCAGACCACCAGAGGTTGAGTGGCATATATTTCCTGATATGATGCTGAAAACTATACTTACTAAAGAAAACGGAAGTGCAAACACATTTCAAAAACATGATACCATACAATGTTTCAACAATGAGACTTGAACAAAGCTGACCGAGGTTTCGATAAGTTTTTGTCTCCTTATCTCCCAAACCCAGTGCCACTCCTCATCTCTTGCTTCCTGAATAAGAACAAACATGAAAACAACTTACTGTAAACTGGATTTGGCAGCCACCCATGATGTAGTCCAAGAAAGAGTGCATCTTGTGGATCTGCATAGGAGGGGAGAGGAAACTGGGTTAATAACAGCACAGTCTATTTCCTGATATATCAGAGACCTAACGGTTGGTGATTGATAGGCTGCTAAACCAGAGGAAAGGGCAGACAGACATAGTTAGAAAAAGATGGGTCAGCTAAGTTTGTTCTGTTAAAGAGGAGAAGGAAAGCAATATCAATACAGATGAGCCTATGAGGGCTGCCAATATCCATCCCTTGCTCCCCTCTATTATTGTTTATGCAAATTTTAATCAGCTTCTGCCTCTGAGATGACACTAAAACTGTATTTTCAAATGTCACTACTGTTTTGAAATCAATAACGTCTCACACTTGACTTCAGTCTTGCTCCCTGTGTCTAAGTCCCATTCCTGGTGACATTCTTAATATGCAGGTGATTTCGATAGGCAGTTTTAAGAAACCATTAGCTGAGAAGGTAATCTACTGACAATTTCCAGTTAGTTAAACCCTTCCCTTGCCATGAAGAACAATGACTAACATTTATTAGGCATTACTGAATGCCACGTACTTAGCATCTTTCACCTCATTTAATTCTCAGAACAACCCTATGAAGGTGGTACAACTATTATTATTGTACCCTCTTTATAGATGAGGAAATTAAGGTCAAGATCACAATGCTAATAAATGATAGAGTTGAGACTCAAATGATGCAAGTCTGGGTTACATACTCTATCTTTTTGACCTCTATGCTGGAAGTCAGTATGGTTGTTGCATTATGCCAACTGCCATCATCTGTGTTCTCAAGTACCTTAGGGATTTCTGGTCTTAATTCACATTTCTTTGTGATTTTGCTGTTTGGCTTGGCTCTTGGTGATATTCACATATTCGTTGATTCAACAATTACTTATTGAACACTCATTATGTACTAGAATCTAGGAATATATTAATAAGAGAAACAGATACAGTACTTGCAGTCATGGAGCTTACAGTCTGGATCCTTCTACCTGGACGGCCAGTAACTGTAATTTTTGACTCTCACTTTTCAGATTCCATCTAATGCTCAGGAAGCTCTTTTTTTTGGGGGAGGGGGTGGAGTCTCACTCTGTTGCCCAGGCTGGAGTACAATGGTGCTATCTCAGCTCACTCCAACCTCTGCTTCCTGGGTTCAAGCAATTCTCTGCTTCAGCCTCCAGAGTAGCTGGGATTACAGGCACCTGCCACCATGCCCAGCTAATTTTTTTTTTTTTTTTTTTTTTTGTATTTTTAGTAGAGACAGGGTTTCACCATCTTGGCCAGGCTGGTCTTGAACTCCTGACCTTGTGCTCCACCTGCCTTGAACTCCTGACCTTGTGATCCACTCGCCTTGGCCTCCCAAAGTGCTGGGATTACAGGCATGAGCCACTGCACCCGGCCTTAGGAAGTTTCTTAGAGACTGACCCTAAAAATCAGTGTTGGCCTCTCTAGATACCACCTCCAGGTGGCACACATCTATTGGCATACTTTTCTTAGGATTGATGTTCACTTGGCCTCTAAATAATGCTTGCTTTTGGCTTCCTGCTGGCAATGCTTTGCCTGATAGTTGGGATACTGTGCTCCTGTGTCAGTATATCAAATGAGAACTTGAAAGTGAGCAAAATAAAAGTGGTTTTTGAGTACTGGACTATAAGATTAACTCATGGAAGAACAAAAACAATTGTGTGCACAGTTACCTTAAGGAGAAAGATAACCACTGAATCTAGATCTTTTCTCCTGCTTCTTTGGGCACAGGGATAGTCACGTGACTGTTTAGAATATACCCAGGATTTGATTTGTACAGTTACAATAAGATGCTTGACATGGAGACAGCTGTCTCTGTAAGAAGGGTTTATTGCTCACAGTTCCTCAAAGGATAGGAGGCATGTTATGCCACATAGGAAGGTCACATGGGACCAGGATAGGTCAGGAAGCAAAAGCAATGAGGGGAAAGCATGGGAAAAGAATTTATTGTGGTTTTTCACAGGAAGGAGTGGGCGAGGCAGGGTAAGCTGCTAAGGAGGCCTCGAATTGGATAGTTTGAATAATTTCAGCAGGCTTTGAAATCTGTCAAAACCATAGGAATGGTTTCTAGTTAAATGATACCTGGCCCTGGGGTCATATAAGGTGGGAGAACATTGGCTTGGTGTGTGAGTTTGGTAAGGCAGGTGATTGGGGATTTGAACTAAAAAATGACTGGTCTGCATATCAAAGGCATGCTAGAAGGCAAGTTGTTTGCTGTCTTTAGGAACTAGCTAACATTGGGAGAGTAGTCCCTCTTCGGTTCATAAGGCCCAAAGTTGTCAAAGCATCAAAATATATTGAAAAAAAAGATTAATACTATGACCCCAGTTGGCCAATCATAAGACATTAGGCCCTAGTCCCAGTGATTTGTTTAAAAAGTAGGGACGTGACCCAAAGTGGACCAATTACTCTTTTCTTTCACTATTTTATTATGTAAGGATATGATCCTGCATATATACATATTAGGTTCCTTCTAATATATTAGGAAACATATATCTATGTATGTATACACACATACACATGTGTATACACGATTGTGTAATCATGTGCCATTTAATGATGGAGATACATTCTGAGAAATACATTGTTAGGTGATTTTATTATTGTGTGACTATCATAGAGTATACTTACACAAACCTAGATGGTATGTCCCAGTATACACCTAGGCTATATCGTATAGTCTATTGTTCCTAGGCCACAAGCCTGTACATCATGTTATTGTACTGAATATTGTAAGCAATTGTAACACAATTATAAGTCTTTGTGTATCTAAACATAAAAAGGAACAATAAAAATCTGGTATAAACATAATAAATGGTACACCTGTATAGGGAACTTTCTGTGAATGGAACCTGCAGGACTAGAAGTTGCTCTGAGTGAGTCAGTGAGTGAGAGGTAAGTAAAGGTGAAGGCCCAGAATATCACTATACTCCATTATAAATTCCACATGACAACAGAAGAAGATTTATAATCTTCTTCTGTTGTCATGTGGAATTTATAAACACTTAGGCTACACTAAATTTATTTAAAAAATAAAGTAATTATGTTACAATGTTACAATGACTACAAGTCACTAAGTGATAGGAATTTTTCACCTCCATTATAATCTTATGGGACTGCCATCATATCTGTGGTCCATCATTGGCAAAATATTATTATGCAGAACATGACTATATATATACACATATACATGTATGTACAGTGGCTCCTGGACTTAAAATGAGGTTATATGCTAATAGGCCCATTATAAAGTCAAAAAATTATAAGTTGAGCCACTGTAAATTGGGGACCATGACCATCTGTGTGTGTGTATATACACATACACACACATATATGTATAGGTGTATCTTTTATTGTGTCTCACTTTGTTGAGCTTTGTATTTTTTACAGATTGAAGGTTTCTGACAACACTGCACTGAGCAAGACTATTGGTGTCATTTTCCAACAGCATGTGCTCACTTTCTGTCTGTGTCACATTTTGGTAATTGTTGTAATATTTCCAGCTTTTTCATTATGATTGTATCTATTACAGTGATCTGTGATCAGTTATCTTCGATGTTACTACTGTAATTATTTTGGGGTGCTATGAACCAAGCCCATGTAAGATGGCAAACTTAATTGATAAGTGTTGTGTGTATTCTCACCGCTCCACTGACTGGCCATTCCTTCAACTATCTTCCACTCCTTGAGTATCCCTATCCAGCGAGACACTACTCTACTGAAATGAGGCCAATTAGTAACTCTGCAATGGCCTCTAAGTGTTCAAGTGAAAGGAAGAGTCACATATCTCTTACAAAATTAAAAGTTAGAGATGATTAAACTTAGTGAGGAAGGCATGTCTATAGCTGAGGTAGGCTCAAAGTTAGGCCTCTTGTACTGAACAGTCAAGCTGTGAATGCAAAGTAATAGTTCTTGAAATTAAAACAGTGAACATACAAATGATAAGAAAGTGAAACAGGCTTTTTACTTATGTGAAGAAAGTGTTAGTGGTTTGGATAAAAGATCAAACTAGATACATCATTTCCTTAAGCTAAAACCTAATCCAGAGAAAGGCCCTAACTCTCTTATGAAGGCTGAGAGAGGTGAGGAAGATGCAGAAAAAAAGTTTGAAGTTAGCGGAGGAGGTTGGTTCATTAGGTTTAAGGAAAGAAGCTGTTTCCATAACATAAAAGTGTAAAGTAAAGCAGCAAATGCTGATGGAAAAGTTGCCACAAGTTATCCAGAAGATCCAGCTAAAATCATTTGATGAAGGTGACTACACTAAACAACAGGTTTTCTTTATAGATGAAACAGCCTTATAATGGAAGAAGATGCCATCTAGGACTTTCCTGGCTAGAGAGGAGAAGTCACTGCCTGGCTTCCAATCTTCAAAGGGCAGGCTTACTCTCTTGTTAGGGGCCAATGCAGCTGGTGACTTTAAGTGGAAGCCAATGCTCATCTACCATTTCAAAAATTCTACGGCCCTTAACAATCATGCTAAATCTACTCTGCTTGTGCTCTATAAATGCAACAACAAAGCCTGGATGGTATCACATCTGTTTACAGCATGATTTACTGAATATTTCAAGCCTACTGTTGAGACCTTCTGCTCAGAAAAAAAGATTCCTTTCAAAATATTATAGCTCATCAACAATAGACCTAGTTACACAAAATCTCTGATGGAGATATGCAAGGAGTTTTATTGTTGTTTTCATGTCTGCTAACACAATTTCCTAATCTGCACCCCATGAATCTAAGGGTAATTTTGAATTTCCAGTCTTCTTATTTAAGAAATATATTTCATAAGGTTATAACTATCATTACAGTAGTTTTTCTGATGCATCTGAGAAAAGTAAATTGAAAACTTTCTGGAAAAGATTCATGATTCTAGATGCCACTAAGAACATTCATGGGAGGAAGCTGAAATATCAAAATTGATAGGAGTTTGGAAGAAGTTCATTTTAACCCTCTAGGATGACCTTGAGGAGTTCAGAACTTCAGTGGTGGAAGAAACTGCAGATGTGGTAGAAACAGCAAGGGGATTGGAATTGTAAGTGAAGCCTGAAGATGTGGCTGAGTTGCTACAATTGATAAAACTTGAATGGATGAGGAGTTAGTTCTCATGGATAAACAAAGAAGGTAGTTTCTTGAATCTACTCCTGGTGAAGATGCTGTGAACACTGTTGAAATGACAGCAGAGAAATTAGAATATTCCCTAAATTTAGTTGATAAAGCAGGGCAGAGTTTGAGAGGATTAACTCCAATTTTGAAAGAAGTTCTACTGTGGGTAAAATGCTGTCAGACGGCATCACATGCTACAGAGAAATATTTCATGAAAGGAGGAGTCGATTAATGAGAAACATCGTTGTTGTCTTACTTTTAAAAGTTACCTCAGCCACCCCAACTTTCAGCAATTACTACCCTGAGCAGTCAGCAACTATCAATATCCAGGTAAAATCCTCCACCAGCAAAAAGATTATTACTTACTCAAGGCTCAGATGACTGTTGTATTTTTTTAGCAATAAGGTGTTTTTAAATTAAAGTATGTACATTTTTAGACATAATGCCATTGCATACTTAATAGACTACCGTATAGTGTAAACATAACTTTTATATGTACTGGGAAATGAAAGAATGTGTATGACTTGCTTTATTGCATTGGTTTGGAATGGAATCCAAAATATCCCTGACACAGGCCTTTATACATACACATACACATATGCATATACATACATATATATGTACATATGCCTGTATACACACACACACACAACATGCACACACATCTATCATCTGGATAGCAACTGAGTCCTGTATGATGGAGTCAGAGACACACTGGGTTAAAATCTCAGCTCTTAAATTTACTACTTGTGTGACTCTGAGCTAGGTACATAACCTCAATTGAAAGTAGACATCTCAAAGTTGTGGTAAGAGTTAAAGAGAGTTTATTGTAGTTATTCTTGCATAGTAAGTACTCAACTTACTGGCAGCATCACTCCCAGATTTGAGTTAAGAAGTTTAATTATTACCACATGTGATTCTCTGCAAAGTTGTAGCCCCTCTGGAAGGAATTCGTAAGACCTTTAATCTTCTTCTGTTGTCATGTTTTTATGGTATCCTTTCAGTATGAGTAAGGTACCCCATACAAAGCACTGGACAGGCCGGGCGCAGTGGCTCACACCTGTAATCCCAGCACTTTGGGAGGCTGAGACAGGTGGATCATGAGGTCAGGAGATCAAGACCATTCTGGCAAACATGGTGAAACCTGTCTCTACTAAAAATACAAAAAATTAGCCAGGCGTGGTGGCATGCGCCTGTAGTTGCAGCCGCTTGGGAGGGTGACGGAGGAGAATCGCTTGAACCCAGGAGGGAGAGGTTGCAATAAGCTGAGATGGTGCCACTGCACTCCAGCCTGGGCGACAGAGTGAGACTCTGTCTCAAAAAAATAAAAACAAACAAACAAACAACCACCACAACAAAAAAAAACCATGGGACACTGTGAAGGGCACATAGTAGGTGTTCTAGAAATGTTGGCTTTGCCATTTGGAGATCCCCCTCTGGCACTGCTCTGGGCAGAGAAGATCCTGACCTATCAGTGGAACTCTCTTGTCTTTGGGGCAGGACAGTCCCTGGGGAGAGGCACTGGGCTGCCACAGCTCCATGACACCCATGCTTACATTTCTCATTTTATGTTCCTTAATACATGACATTTTTGATATTTGTTTTAGAAGATCACATCTTTTTGACACTCTTTTCCTCTGACCACACCACTTGAACTCTTCCTCTCAGACAGCCCTAGCTTTATACTCCTGGAAGAGGGGGCTGCATACATACCTTGCACAGATTCAGAATCACCGTGCCTGAGTTCTTGTAATTCTTCTTCTTGGCTTTATACTTGGGATTGATGCACTCCCACTGCACCTGAAAGAAGGGTCATAGTATGAGAATCTGCTCAGCAAAAAGCTGAGTCATTCAATAGGGCCAGGCTCCTAAGGTACTGAGGACAAACTGAACTGGAGGACTGACAAATAGTCTGTAGGTGGTAACTCTTGCATTTACAGAAGCAATGAGGGGGGGTGGTTGAGGGTGAGACTCTGCTCCCAGACTTCCAGGTTTCAATCCCAGCAACTCAACTTCCCTACTGTGTGACTTTTGGCAAATTACCTGATTGCTCTATGTCTTGGATGTGTCCTTTGCAAAATGGAGCTAATATCTATCTCATAGGATTATTGTGAAGACTGATTAATCCGTGTAACAAATTTAGAAGAGTACCTGGCACCTATCAATGCTTACTATTAATATGGTCAAATCAAGCAGCAGAGGGAAGAAGAAATCTGCCAGAATACAGTTGAGTGACATCCAGGTACTAAGACTTACTGCCTGAGAATTGACTCAAAAGGTAGAAAAATTTAGGAATAGTGAATGCTGGCTACAGAAATTTCGTAGGGACAGTAATAAATTTACATAGAACTTAACAAAGAACTAAAATAATGGATTGACATATGTCCCAACAGTGACACAATAGATCTCCAAAGGGGCCGTTTTGAGGGATAAGATCAGAGCTATAGGAGTGGCTGGGAATTGAAGAGTCAGCTGGGAGCTAAAGGGCTGACTAGGAGAATAGGTCTCCAGCCTACAGAAGATTTAATGAGACAAAAATCAATTGTGAATAAAATATCCAAGAGTCATTGCATGTTCCTCCCCCACCATCCTGTGAAAGATGAATCTCTGGATTTCTATTCAAGAGAAAAAATTTCCCTCCCTGAGAATTAGAAGTGTCTGAAACTGAAGTAGTTTCTGAGGCAGATGCAAATGGATAGGCTGATATAGCAGTGGCCTCCGATAATCTACTGCTCTCGGTGTCCATGCATTTATGTAGCTCCCTCCCACAAGGATGTGGCGTTTAGTCACATGACTTGTTTTGGCCAATGGGACATTAGTAAATGTGATATTAGCAGAGGTTTGAAAAGCGCCTGTGTATTGGGGCTGGCCCCTCTTGCTTCTGGGAAGTTTTCAGGGTCATGTTAAAAGGCCTACAATCGTCTCCTGGAGGATAAAAGCACACCTGGAGAAATATCCTGGCCATCCTGGCTGCTGAGGCACAAATGCATGAGTGAGTTCTGTTGGCACCACATGGACCACTATGGGGAGCAAAGAAGATTTCGGCTAAAATTGCCAACCCAGAGAATGGTGAGTACATAGTGATTGGTGTTTTCAGCCAGGAAGTTTTGAGCTAATTTTTCACTCAGCAACCGATAACTGATACTGTAGTTTCTCATCACTGGGAAGGTGTCGTCAGCAGGACTGGGCAACTACATAGGATTTGGAAGAGGGAGGTCTTATACCAGTGAAGGGTTCTCTATGACTCCTTCCAAATATGGGATCCTTCGGTGAAAGAAAGAAAGAAGAAAACATTCAAAGCAGAATCTAAAATCAGATCCCTAACCTTGTTTTTTTCACTTAAAGGCCTAATCTCTTAATCTGTCCATAATGAATGTTGCCTTTCATTCTTCCCTTTTTCTTTTCATTTACTCTCCAGGTGGGTAGAACTTGACAAACAAGAATTACAGTGCATCTCAAAGTAGATTTAGTATTTCTACACAAAAGAGCCCAAGTTCTTCCCAAACCCATCAAAACTGAAATTGTCTTTTCCCCCCCCAAAGCTTCCTCTAATAGTTCAGTAAAACAGGTGGCTTAGGGGTTTACCTAACAGTTGGAAAGAAAAGATACTAAAATTAGCTGTGCCATTTTTTGTTATTCTCAATTATTTCTATTAATCTCTATTTCTTCCATCAAGCAGGATATATTGAGTTAAAGATTTTGAATTCTATTAAAAGTTATAGTGATAATCCATGAAAAGCCTACTCACTTCCTTCTCAGGCTAGATGAGGAAGTACGGTTGGCTTAGTCAGGAGAGGGCTGCAAGGAAGTTGAATCAAACCTGTTGATACCTGGGGTCCTTGTGCTTGTTAGGTGGGTAGGGGGTCCTGATGGACCAGATCTAAATATTTTGCATCTGTCTTGGGATGAAGTTGGCATATAACCATGGGCTATACACTCTACTTTCCCAATCTCATTTAACTCTCCCCACAGCCCACTTTGACAGATGGAAGATGAGGCTCGGAGAAGAGAAAAGACTTGCCCAGGTCATACAGGTGGTAACTGATACACCTAGGATTCACACCCACATCAGTCTAATTCCAAAGCCTGGACTATTAACCACAATGCCTTCTTCTAGGAAGGTCTTGGAGTTGCTCTCCTATTCTTGCAAGCTTCCCCTTTGGCCACCCCAAACTAAGGATGCTCATAAATGTTATTCAGGAAATAATCAAGGTTAATTAAGAATTTACCCTGTACCTATAGAATCATAACTCCAACAGAAGAAGGAAAGTTGAAAGATGCTGTCTCTCTTCTTTCTGATGCTACTTACTGAGATTCCTCAGGATTTGAGTTTCCTCTATCCTTCCTTCAATCCCTTCTCCCTAGGTGTACTCATCCATTCTCTTGATTTTAAATATCCTCTCTTAGTTGATGGCTCCTAAAATACATTTACAGGTAAATGTCTCCTCTGAGTGCCAGTTTTTGAAACCAGAGTTTGAAAACTTCCTCATAAACTGGACCTCCCTGCCATAATTATTCCTCATCTCAGAAAATGGCACCATTTAACCATGTATCCTTGAGTCATCCTTTTCCTCCTTCCCTATATCTAAGCCTTCAACAAACCTTGTAGCTCCTAGTTCCAAAATATGTCTTAAGTCTATCCAATTTATCTATCTCTGTATTTCCTTAACCCGCCATTATCACCTCTTATCTACAGTCGTAGCCTCCAAACAGATCTCCTGTGTCTCTCTTTAATTATCTACACAGTAGCAAAAGTAATCTTTTAAAAAATTACAACCAATCATGTCGTTCTCTAGCTAGAACCCTTTGCAGCACTGTCCAGTAGAATTTTCTCAACAATTGGAATATGCTGAATCTGCACCAGCCACATCAGAATATTCAGCATTTAAAATGTGGTTAGCATGACCGAAGAACTTAATTTGTTACTTAATTTTATTTTAATTAATTAAAAAATTTAAACAGCCACATGTAGCTAGTGGCTACTGCATAGGAAAGCACAGCTTCCACAGGCTCTTGTCACATTTAGAAGAATCTGCCTTTCCTGGCCTCTGGCCTTGTTTCTCACCACATCCTATGAACGGTCTCTTCACTCTGTGCTTCAGATACACGGGTCTCTTTCCAGGTCCTCCACCACACCAAGCTCATTCCTGCCTCTGTACTTTGCAATACAATTCCTTTTGGTTCAAAGGCTTTTTCTCACTCATTACATGTTGGCTTCTTTTTAATCCTTAAGGGGCCTCAACTTAAAGGCCAGATTATCTTTTTTATATACACACTTTTAGAATTAAACTGGTTCTGTTTTGTCACAACATTTGTCACAAATTGTAGATGCATTTTAACTTTTTTTGTTTTTTGTTTTCATATTCTATCCTGACTTTCACCTATCTATAAGTTTCAGGAGGCCAGGGGCCATGTCAGCATTGTTAATTATGGCACATTTAGAGCCTGGCACAGTGCTTGGGATTTAGTAGATGCTACTCGGTAAATATTGTAGAATCAATAAATAAGAGAATATTTCCCACTGTAAAAATACACCAAAACGAAGGCTGGGTAGTTGAACTAAAGTTTTTCTGGTATCTCAGTGATACAGAAAAGCACAATAGCATATGGTCCATTTCCTCAGTGGAACTTAAAAGATTTCTCTTGGTTTGAAAGCATTAGGTTTTGGTATATTTCATTTATGCTATGTGTTACGTTTTTATTTTTAATATCTTTTAGGAGGCTAAAGATGAAATATTTCCCATATTTACTGCTTGGGCTATTTCTATTCATAGAAGTGGATAAGGCAAAACTTTATAAAACGCTTTAGAACTCTAGCAGGTGGTATGAATACTGTCATTGATTTATTAGTTAAATAGGCCTATATCTGCATATTCAATAGAACAACAGTTTCTCTAGCTATATTCCTTGTTATCTTGGGAATGACTTTGGTTATAATTTAGTGTGGTTTTAACTGTGGCTCTGAAACTCTGCATCCTGGTTTGTGAGTGAAGGTCTCTGTGCGTTTGACAAGTTTCTTGTAATGCTGAGTACCTAATAGGGCATTTACAGCAGGTTTTGCAGGAGCTATGTAGAAAGCTGTCATTGTTTCCACTGAGTTTCCAGACCAAGGGTATGTGTTCAATAAATGGTCTGATTCAGATTATGTTTCTGACTCTAAAAAAATGTTGGTTCATTTCCATCCAGTTTGGTTATATCCTGACCTTACATATGAGAGAGCTGAAAAATGAGTTGGGGCATCTCTAATCAGCACTTCTGACCAGAACAGCCACAGAGTATTATCTCTAAAGAAAAAGACTTTCTCAGCTGGGGTGCAGTGGCTCACACCTGTAATCTCAGCACTTTGGGAGGCTGAAGCAGGTGGATCACAAGGTCAGGAGATCTAGACCATCCTGTCCAACATGGTAAAACCCTGTCTCTACTAAAAATACAAAAATTAGTCAGGCATGGCACACACCTGTAGTCCCAGCTACTCAGAAGGCTGAGGCAGAAGAATCACTTGAACCCAGGAGGTGGAGGCTGCAGTGAGCTGAGATTGCACCACTGCACTCCAGCCTAGGTAACAGAGTGAGACTCTGTCTCAAGAAAGGAAAGAAAGAAAGAAAAGAAAAGAAAGAAAGAGAGAGAGAAAGAAAGAGAGAAGAGAGAGAGAAAGAAGGAAGAAAAGAAAGAAAGAAAGAAAAAGAAAGAAAGAAAGAAAGACTTTCTCAAAAGCACTGAGCCCTCTGCTTTCACTCCTTTCGGCTCCAGAAGGTGACTGAACTCCAGAGTAAGAATGGCAGGTATCTTGGGTTGAGTTTCCCAAGAAGCAAACTTTGAGGCAAGAATGTTAAAGTAAGTATTCCATCTGGGAGGTGATACCAGGAAATATGAATAGAGGAATTGGGAATTAGATAGAGGAGGCATCCCCAAAAGGGTGCATTATCAAGTCAGTTACCACTGTGGACAACTAGGGCCTGCTGGGGAACTGGAAAGCTGTATAAATCACATACCTCAGAGTTTTGCTAGCTGAAGGACAAGGGAGCTGGGGTATTTATACCCCAACTTCCATTAGTTATTTGTTGGGGGCTACCTCCTGGAAGGTGTTACATCTCTGTCCACACTTCTAGCCTGCTTTGGGCATGGATAAAACAGGCTCCAGCAGCTAGAGAAAGCCCTCAGGCAAAGGTGTTGCAGCTGGACTTTGGGCCAGTGAACCATAAACAGGTAAAAGGAGAAGTTGCATGAATAGAGCTCAGATGATTTCTCGATCAATCTATCTACCTACCTACCTACCTACCTAATCTAGATATGATACGATATATGATATGATATGATATGAAAATGTGTGTATCTGAGGAAAACACGGAAGGGGTTTAGATTTCTGTGTGGGACAATGTGTCTTTGTGGTATGTGGTAGTGTTTGGGTTCAGGTCTTGGCATCAAGTATGTAAGAGTAAAATGATGGCACTAGAAGAAAACCTGGTAACCCTATGAAAATTTAGAGAATTCAAATAATTTCTCCAAAGCATTAAATTGTTGTTAATGTCACCAAATCATAGAAATATAGACCTAGAAAGAACATTACTGTTAATAGCAGATATTTTGAAAACGCTAGCTATGTGCTAGGTGCTCTGTGAGCACCTAGGATTATCTCATTTAATCTTCACAAAATTCTATGAGGTAGGTACAATGATCACTCTTATATTTTAGGTGAGAAAAATGAGGCATGGAGAGATTAAGTCACTTTTTCAAGGCTACACAGCTAAAGGAGAGTAGAAATACTCTCCTCTAACCTTTCCATTTTACTAATGGAGAAACTGTAACGTTTGGGGTCAGTGTCTTTTCCAAGGACACACAATTGCTTTGGGTTGGGCTAGTTCTAGAATCTAGGAAGTCACATCCCACCATGCTCCCTTCTTATCACACGTAATCATACATTGATGTTTTGCCTCTCACTGTTTCATTTGTAGCTGGGTGCTAAGGAAGTATCATAGAGACTGGAGGCAAAAACCCACACAAGTGGTTGACCATGTACCTGTTTCCCCTTCCATTGCTCCTCTCATCTCCTTGAATGTCGAGGTGAATTCTCCAATGAAGTCATGCTTGCCATTGGAGTCCCAGTCCCATACTATGCACTGTAAGAGAAAACAATTATCTTTCTTAAAAAATTAAGAATGTAGCCACAGCAGCTGAAGACAATGTGAACTTTATGAGAAAGAGTAGATGAAAGATGTTTGGTCTGGAACCAAAGCTGGGAGTCTAAGATAGGAGCGTGTAGGATGTCATTCTGGTTTCTATAGCCCTTTGCTTGGACTTTTTGCCACAATCTGCAAATGGCACTGTGATGCAGCAGTGTCTACAATGATGTGCCCATTTTCCAGATAAGGCCAGCAAGACCCAAAGGAGATAAGTGACTTGCCAAAGGGGCCTTCTAATGAATAAAAACCTGGGACTTGAAGGCAGATGTCCTGCCTCCAATTTCACTACTTCTTTATGCATAGCAGATAGACTCCCTGGTTTGCACTGGAATGAAATGCCTGAGTCCATGTATGTAGCTTCCACAATGACAGCTCCTGCTTCATGGTTTGAATCGGGCCATATTAATGACATTTTTATTTTTCTATTTTTTTCTGAAGTCAAAAGAGCAATAACAACAAAAATTATTAAGAAGGCAAAAAAGTAAAATCTTTAAATGTACCTATGTGAAAAATGGTTGGAAAATAGTGGACATACAATAGCAGATATTTACCACACTGGTAAATATTATGCACCCATTACACACAAGATGCAGTCATTCCCTTCTAACAAAGGGCTCCTTATAACAATGTTAAGGATAAATCCTGGGCTCCCAAGTGATACTTTTTAAAGTGACTAGATTGAATCAGCAGCAATCCCTCTGCTTGGTCACACGTCTAAGTGAAGAGGAAGGTCTCCATGTATTCCCAGGGGGGAGGCTGTACTGGTGTCTTAGCTTACTTTAGATATCATTTCTATATCTTAAGTTAAAGATTTGCAACAAAGAATCTCAGATCTCAGATAAGATCAAGACAGCAAAGGGGACCTTTTGCTCAAAGGTTTTCCTTGTAATATTGGGGATCAAAGAGGCAGCTTAGTCCTTCTTCAGGATGCAGATCCCACTGGCCAGTCTTGCCTGAAAAAATATGACTTGGTAATCTGTTCCTAGATCCTGCAGATGCCTCACAAAATCTACAATATGATCTGTCTAAAATGAAACATCATTTCCCCCTAAATTTATTCCTACTCATTTATTTTCTGTCACAGTGAATTGCACCAACACTTACACAGTTGCTACAAACAGAAAACTGGGCATCATTCCTGATATTCCTGTCTCCACTCACCCTCCCACATCAGGTCCTCACCATTCTGTTTCCTATCGCTTGACTCCAGCACTTCTCTCCATTCCTACTGCTCCTTCTCATCTGCATTCCTACAACAGTCTCCCAGCTTCTTCTTGTGGCACTTATACTCTCATACTCCTTATAACCCACTAATTATGTTAATTCCCTGCTTAAAATCAAAATGTATATAGGCTAGCAAGTCTTCCAAAGTCTGTCATGATCTGACTTCCTCCATACTCCCAAATTCACCCTTTATGATCCATGCTTACTGTTTTAGTCAGGGTGTTCCAGGGGGACAGAATAGAATATATGTACATATGAAAGGAAGTTTATTGAGGAGAATTGGCTCACATGATTACAAGGCAAAGTCCCATCATGTTAGGCCGTCTACAAGCTGGGAAGAGAGAAGCCATTAGTGGTTCAGTCCAAGTCCAAAAGCCTCAGAACCAGGGAAGCTGACAGTGCAGCCTTCAGTCTGTGGCTGAAGATCTGAGAGCCCCCAGGAAGCCACTGGCACAAGTCCCAGAGTCCAATGGCCAAAGAACCTGGAGTCTGATGTCCAAGGGCAGGAAGAGTGGGAGGAAGCATCCAGCATGGGAAAAAGAAGGAAGTCACAAGACTTGGCAAGCGGGGTTATACCATCTCTTTCACCTGCTTTGTTCTAGCTGTGCTAGCAGCTGATTGGATAGTGCCCACCCATATTGAGGGTGAGTCTTCCTCTCTTAGTCCACTGACTCAAAAGTCACTCTCCTCTGACAATACCCTCAAAGACACACCCAGAAACAAGACTTTTCCAGCCACCTAGGCATCCTTCAATCTAATCAGGTTGACCCCCTAATATTAACCATCACACTTACAGTCTTTGAAAGTTTCTCTAAAATGGGGTTGGTAGGAATGAAAAACATTTGCAATGACCTTTTTAAGACATCAAGAAAAACTAATTTCTCAGCTCCTCCTGTCTCTTTAAATACAGAGGATTTTGCAGATAATTATTTTGCCTAAGAAATATTAAGAAGCCCTTTGGTTAGGAAGGAGAATTCATTAGAATAAATAAGAATGGAATAGATTAAGACAAAAGGAACTAAACTTATCTGCTGAAAAAAGTAATGGTCAAGTTGAATTTTCTCATTGATAACAACTAGAGACACAGAGGTGAGTAATTTCAAGACATGAGAATTGAGAAGAAATTAGGGTAGGTTTCCTCAGAGGGCTGAAGATGGACCCAAGTTTGGGGTAGGAGGAGGGGGAGAGACGGGTAAGGAATTTTGAAAACTGTGATGTCTAATTTTCAAGGTGAGATTATGTATGTCTCCTTTCCATTCCCCCCACTCCCAACTTGCCCTTCTTCCATAACTCCAAGATTCCAGCAAATCTGCTACCCATAACATCATTATGCTGATCATGACTTGGAAAATAAAGGAGAGGGGCTGTGTCCATATTGTGGGGACAAAGCAGACCAGAAAGTAGTGTGAGACGGCCCACAGCAATGACTGAGAACTGAGTGGGAGGCAGAACTGTGGAGAGACAGTTTGACAGGGAAATCTAGGAGCGGAACTCTAAGAAATACTATGGAAGGTTGCCAGCTGTTCTGCCAGCCTGGGTCCCTACGTGAGGGAAGTGCAGAACTCCCAGATGACCTATGTGTAGGTAAGAAATAAACCTTTGTTGTTTTCAGCCACTGAGATTACTGGGGCATAACTTAGTCTAAGAACTATCTAAGTACTTAAAGTACTGTCATAGGAAAAGGTATGACAATTTATTTCTTCTCATTCCAAAAGTGGGATAAATGGAATTTTAAGAGGTTACAAAGAATTAACAAAGGAAGCATTTTCCAATAAACCTGTACCAAATAAAATAATCTATTTGTGAAAAACTGTTTTATTGCTAGAAATGTTCAAGCAGAAACTGCAGGAACACATGCAAAAAATGTAGCAGAGAAAGTCAAGCAGAGAGTTATAGAAAAATTGGTGGGGATGTTTTGGAACTTTCTTCTAATTCAGAGGCGCTAATAGTCCTAGCTGCATGGGATGCAAAATGAAGTCAATGAAAGACTTAGCTCATTCTGCTTGAAATGCTATGCAGTGCAATGTAGCTTTGATAAGAGTGATGGGAACCCCTGTAATTCAAGGTAGGACAAAGTTCTACCTCATTTTTCCAATGAACAGTGGAACAAATAAATGATTCAGTCATTTGGAAAAATTGCTTGGGGTGGGCAAGGTGATCATCACAATGTGGAACACTGAATTGATCCACTGCTGTCACAATCAGGTGCTTTTCTCTCTGTGTGCCAGCCCCCTCCTTATTGACCCTGACACTCACACACTCCTTACCTGGAGAAAGGAGCAGAAGAAAGTTTGCTGGGCCTAGACATAGAAAGAAGAAGGGTGGCTCCTGGGACCTTGTATCTGAGCTCATAACTTTGACAGATAGTAAGTATAGCCCATTGAATTCCTGCATCTGACACTCAGATGATTACTCTCTTACCTTTGGAAGGAGCAAAAAAAAGGCAAAGGAGGCAGAAGCAAGTAAAAGAAGTGGGAGCAGCCTTTTAGCACTCTCCTGAATTGGGAAGAGCAGGAGTCCCCTTCTTTAGAGACAGGGCACACATCCCATTCACCCCTTCTTTGCCCTCTCTTAGATTTCCCATCATGCTTTGGAGAATTACTGTCCCCCCCCTTAACTGGCCAACCACAAGCCTTTAAGATGTTTGCAATGTGCTCTCTGGCTGGGGCAGAAAGGGAGTGACCGCCAGGCCTCCCTGAACTGGAGGATGAGTAGGCTTGACAGAACTCCGGGGGGGGCCTCTCAGCAGCAGCAGTGCTGCTTACAGGGACCTGTTTCTTCGATCAGCTGGCATTCCTCATCAGGGCAATTGTAGAATTTTATTTTGACCTTTCTGAGAAGGGATCCCAAAGGAAGAAAGACACAGTGAAGCAGACAAATAAAAACACTGTCTTTCCTTTTCTCTCTGGCGTGAAGCTAGCTTATGACAGCTCTGATGCAGCTGACAGAGGAACGCATCTTGGTAAAAAGTAGACAGATCAACCACCCTGCAGAAAAACTGAGACAGAGGCAGAGTCTTTGGTGTGAATCAATAAGAAGGCCTTGACACATCCGTGAGAGCACAGCATCTCCAAACTATCTACAAGTCAGAAAACCTTCTTAGGTTCTTCATCTCACAGAGCAGTTTAGGTATAAAATCTTTTAAAACGCGTAAGCTTGACAGATGGTCTAGTTAACTCCTTCCTTTTACAGAAAAGAAAATTGATGGCACATAAGTGACTTATGCAAATTCACCCAGTACAGGGTGGACTAAAATCTAGTTTTCATACCTCCCTAATTTCACTACTACCACACAAGCACAAATGATAATAGTTAAAAAGTATGTAGTGTATACTAGGTGCTAGACATTGTTCAGAGCATTTCATACATATTAACTCACTTAATCCACAGAATAATTTATTGTATGCTTATTTTACAGGTGAGGAAACTGAGGCACAGAAAGAAGAAGGAACTTTCTGGAAACTACACAACTAACACTAGGTAATAATTGAACTAAAGGAAGTTTAGCATCATAGCTTGTCTTAACCAAGCATCTTTTATAAAGCCAGGCCATTTGTGTGTATGGTCTTTAATTCTTTACAATAACCATGATATGGCAATATTATTACCATTTATAGGTTAACTGCCATTCACAGGTGCCATTTACAGGCTTGGAGAGGGAATGTGACTTGACTAGACACGTGGTAAGTGACAAAGGTGGATATGAACCCAGGTATTTAATGTCATAGCTGATATTTTTTGTTATGCCATGATAGAAGCAAGAACTTAGAATCAAGCTCTCGTGAGTCTGCTCTGTGTAAAATCCCCATTCTTTTGTAAACTACTAGAATTCTCTGTGGTTTAGTGAGCACACTAAGCAATACAGAGAAAGCACCTGCTCACTGTTTCCCCACAAAAGGATGCAAGGGCAAGTAGTATGCGCATTGTCCCTGGGGTTCTCAGCTCTGTATGTAGAATGCACGGATAAGTGTGTCTGAGAGATTGGGTTACTCCCTCCTACTCTTGTTTTACAATTGCCTTGAACCCATTAAAAGAAAGGTTCTATGCCAACTTATTGTACATTAGCTTTTGGTGATGGTCAGCTTTATGCATCAACAAGGCTAACTGGCTAACAGTCCCCCAGTTATTCAATCAAACAATAATCTATTTTACAGATGTGGTTGAACAGTTTATAATCAGTTTACATTAAAGTAAAGGAGGTTTTGTGGTTTATATGAATTTTAGGATTGCTTTTTCCATTTTTGTAAAAAATGCCCTTGAGATTTTAATGGAGGTAACTTCAAATCTATAGATTACTTTTGCAGTATGGACATTTGAACATTAAGTCTTTCAATTCATGAACATGAAATGTCTTTCCATTTATTTGTGTCTTCTTTAATTTCGTTCATCAGTATTTTAGTAGTTTTCAGTGTAGAAGTCTTTCAATTCTTTGGTTAAGTTTAACCCTAAGTATTTTATTGTTCTTGATGCTATTGTAAAAGGAAGTATTTTCTTAATTTCCTTTTCAGATCGTTCATTGTAAATGTATAGAAATGTTACTAATTCTTATATGTTGATTTTGTGTCCTGCAACTTTATTTTATCCTGAATTCCTTTATTAGATCCAACAGTTTATTTTCGTGAAGCCTTTAGGGTTTTGTACATATAGGATTATATCACTTGTAAACAGAGATAAGTTTACTTTTTCTTTCTCATTTGTTTGTCTTTTATTTCATCTTCCCTAATTGCTCTAGCTAGAATTTCCAGGACTATGTTAAATGGAAATGATGAAAGTGGGCATACTTGTCTTCTTGCTGATCTCAGAGGAAAGCTTTTAATTTTTCACCGTTAAGTATGATGTTAGCTGTGAGCTTGTCATAGATGGCCTTTATTATATTAAGGTACATTTCTTCTATACCTAGTTTGTTGAGTGATTTTATCATGAAAATCTGTTAAATTTTGTCAACCCAGAATAGCCAGAATGATCTTGAGAAAGAAGAACAAATCTGGTGGCATCACATTTCCTGATTTACAAATACATTACAAAGCTACGATAATTAAAATGGTGTTTATTCACATAAAGATAGGCAAATAGACCAACAGAACAAAGAGGCCAAAAACAAAACCATGCATATATATTTGACTGAACTTTGAGAAGGATGTCAATAATACACAATGGGGCTTTAAGAAATTATGTTGGGAAAACTGGATATTCACATAAAAATGAAATTAGACCTATACCTTATATCATATACAAAAATCAGCTCAAAATGGATTAAAGATTGAAACATAAAACCTGAAATTATAAAGCTCCTTGAAGAATGCATAGGGATAAAGTCTTGACCTTGGTCTTGGAAATTATTTCTTGGATATAATGATAAAAGCACAGGTAAAAGAAGCAAAAATAGACAGGTAGGACTACATCAAACTAAAAAGCTTCTGCACAGCAAAGGAAATAATCAACAGAATTAAAGGGCAACCTACGGAATGGGATAAAATATTTGTAAACCATGTATCTCATAAAGGGTTAATTTTCTAAATAAATAAGAAACTCCTACAACTTAATAGCAAAACAAACAACTCAATTAAAAAATTGATATAAAACATGGATAGGCATTTCTCACAGAAGACATACAAATGGCCAAACAAGTGTATACAAAGATGCTTGGCATCATTAATTATCAGGAAAATGCAAATCAAACTCCAATGAGATACCACCTTACACCTGCTAGAGTGGCTGTTATTTTTAAAAATGCACACACACACACAAGATAACAAGTATTGGTGATGACATGGAAAAATGGGAACCTTTGTACATTGTTGGGAATATAAAATGGTACAGCAGTTATGGAAAACAATAAGAAGGTTCTTCCAAAAATTCAAAATAGAATTACCATATGATCCAGCAATCCCACATCTGGGTATATATATAAAAGTAGTAAAATCAGGATTTTGAACAGGATGTCTGCACTCTCAGGTTCATTGCAGCATTTTTTACAATAGCAAAGATACACTAGTAACCTAAGTATTCATTGATGAATGAATGGATAAAGAAAATGGGGTACATATACCTACAATGAAATATTATTCAGCCTTAGAAAAGAAGGAAATCCTGCCATTTGTGACAACAGCAACTGTGTTAGTCTGTTCTTACATCATTATAAAGGAATACTTGAGGCTGGGTAATTTACAAAGAAAAGAGGTTTAAGTTGGCTCATGGTTCTGCAAGCCGTACAGAAAGCATGGTGCTGGCATCTGCTTCTGGTGAGGGCCTCAGGAAGCTTGCAATCATGGTGCAAAGTGAAGGGGAGCCAGCATGTAATGTGGTGAGAGCAGGAGCACGAGAGAGTGAGGGAGGAGCCAGGTTCTTAAACAAGCAGCTCTTGGGTGAACTCAAAGCAAGAACTCACTCATTACAGCAAGGAGGGCACCAAGCCATTCAGGAAGACTCCACCCCATGACCCCAAAGCCTCCCACCATGCCCCATCTCCAACATTGGGAATCACATTTCAACATGAGATTTGGAAAGGATGAATATCCGAACCATATCAGGCATGAGCATGGAGAACACTATGTTAAGTGAACTAAACCTGTCACAGAAGGACAAATACTGCATGATTCCACTTATATGAAGCACATACAATTGTCAAACTGATAGAAGCAGAGAATACAACAGTGGTTACCAGGGGCTGGAAGGTGGGAAACTGGGGAGTTGTTGTTGAATAAGAACAAAAAGTCATGTTAGATGAGAGGTAATATACAACATAGTGGTTATAGTGAACAGTATAGTATTGTGCACGTCACAATTTGTTAAGTGAGTATCTCATGTTAAGTGTTCTAACAAACAAACAAATAAATAAGTAAATGGATACAAGGAAACTTTTGGAACTGTTGGGTATGTCAATCAGCTTGTGATGGTATCACAGGTATTTGCATATGCCTAAAATCATTAAATTGTGCACGTTCAGTATGTGCAATTCTTTATGTGCCAATTATTTTTCAAAAAAACTGTTACAAATTAAGTAAAGCAAAATTTTTCTAATAATCTGGGTGGGCCTGATAAAATCAGTTGAAAAGCCTTAAAAGCAGCATTGAAGCATTTCTGAAGGAGAAATTCTGCCTGTGGACAGGATCTTTAGCTCCTGCCCTAGAATTTCCAGTCTGCCCTTCCTGATGGCCTGATATACAGATTTTGGACTTGCCTAGCCAGCCCCCACAATTACCTTAGCCAATTCCTTGCAATAAATCTCTTAATATATGTACATCCTCATGGTTCTGTTTCTTAGGTGGAACTCTGACTGTTAAAACTTTCTTTACCTATTCCCTGGTTTTCATGTAGTAACATTCTGAAATGAGTCTTCAGTGACACACAATTGGTCCTTTCATACTACAATGCCAGCATTTACTGAAGACTCACTTTGTCCCAGGTGTTGTTGTAAGCATTTGTCATGCTCTGACTCATTTAATCTTCACAGTAATCCTCTCAGTAAGACACTATTATTATCAACCCCACTGAATAGATGATGAAACTAAGAAACAGAGGGGTTAACCAACTACTGCTGTTATAGAATGTCCAGGGTGTTGGAAAGTATGACTGACTTTGACATCAGAGTTCAAAGGTTCTGAATCTGATTCAGTTTCTGGTGGGCAGAAACTAGCTGTCCAGACTGTGGTCATCAAGTAACATAACTGCTGCTGATCAATGCCCAATTCTTGTAGTTAAAGGAAATGTGTTATTTTTCTCTTGGCTTTAAAATGTTTAATTTTTTAAGGTCACAACTTGTCACTGGTTTATGGGCTAATACAAAGAAAGTGAAGAAGGGCCCTTAGGTATTATTAGCTTCAAGGGTAGTATAAACAGGAGATGATAACGCACAGGAGAAGTATATGGCATGATCCATGCCATGAAATAGCCAAACGACCTGTAGATGAACATGTCCAAAGACCTGTCTGACATTTGCAAGGAAGTGATTGAAGGGTTGACTTTAAAGTGGGAGGGGAATCAGAAGTCTGCTTTACTTGATGGAACAAGACCAAGTAAAATGCAGGTCTTTCCACCAGCCTTTGTTTTAAGATCTATTTTAAATATTGGGCATGCCACCAGGAACAGGCCTCATAAGTGAGTTTGTGCACAGTCATCCACCACTCATTTTCCCTGCATAGTCTGTTCTCCCACTCTGACCCCAGCCTCTAGAGGAAACGTGGAGTATCTAGGGCATAAAATCTGCGTGGGGTGCTCTGTGCTGTCTTGGGGTTATACCACGTTCCTCATTAGCACCATATGTCCAGACTAATGAGGCTTCCTCTAATCCTGAAACTCAGACCTTATATTTAATAGAAGGGGCATCTCAAAGCACAAACTTCTTTTACAGACTTTGGTCACACCATTTACCTCTATGTGCTCCTTGTATCTTGCTCTCTATCTGATTCTAGACTCTCTGGCTGTGGACTTTCCTACTTTTGTTTTTCTTCTGAATCTGTTCCCAGTTTACATTTTGCATTTGTCTCACTACATTTTCATTAATGGGGCAAAACTTCCTTTTCCAAAATCAGAGAATTGGTTAAAGAAGTCAATACTTTCAATGGGGAGTGGCTCACACCTGTAATCCCAGCACTTCGGGAGGCCGAGGCAGGCAGATCATGAGGTCAGGAGTTCAAGACCAGCCTGACCAACATGGTAAAACCCCATCTCTACTAATAAAAGAAAATACAAAAATTAGCCAAGTGTGGTGGCATGCACCTGTAATCCCAGCTACTCAGGAATCTGAGGCAGGAGAATCGCTGGAATTCAAGAGGCGGAGGTTGCAGTGAGCCGAGATCGTACCACTGCACTCCAATCTGGGTGATACAGTGAGACTCTGTCTCAAAAAAAAAAAAAAAAAAAAAGTCAATACTTTCAGGAGAGAGAACACTTTGATGGTAAAAGGGAACTTGGCAGTGCGCTGGTATGGTGAAACAGCAGCATTCTTGGGGTCATGCAGAATTCAATTCAAATCTCCTCTGCTTGACTGGACAACTATGTAATCATTCTCATATCACTTCCTTTGTCTACCCAGTTTATTCATCTTTATGGTGGGAATTAGTTTTTGTTCTATTTGCCAGGTTGCTGCAAGGATTTATTACACACCATTAAAAAAAAAAATCAACTACAACAGAGTAGGAATTGAGCTGGCAATGAGGATAAAAAAATGAAAGACAGCTCCATCCCTCAAGATGTTGATGATATAGTGCAGGTGATGCACATGTAGATAAGTAATAGTGATGCAGTGGAGGTGGCAAAAATGGAGGGTTGCACCAAGGGTTGTCTGGGAGTGTTCACTGCAGATAGAGAAGGCTTCCAAGAGCAAGTAAAAACCTGGTAATACCTGGTAAACAGCATATGCAAGTATAACATTTCTTTATCTTATTTATACAGAAGAACAAATTACTAATATTAGACCCTCTCTGAAGCACAAGGTAAATACAGGTAGAACAGGAAAATATTCTGGGAGCCTGAAGGGACAACTGATGGTGCAGAGATACTTTCTCTACTCTCTTGTTTACATGATAGCCTGCACAGAATTGGAATGTAATCTGTCCATTTAAGGCTCTCCTCTTCCCTCAGATTACATGTCCCAGAGATGGTGCAAGCATCTCAAAGCATTACTCTACAGGACTTGTGCTATGCTCTGGTAAATGTCTTGGGAGATGAGGAGGATGTTGTAGAGAATCAAGGACAGACCTGGGAAGGCACAGACTTCGGTCCCAGTGTGGTCTTCGATGTTAACCAGCTGTGAGACATTGGGCAGGTCATTCTATTCCTCTGGGCCTCAGTCCTCATCTCTTAAAACACTAATTTGCATTGGAGAAACTGCAATAAAAAGTTTTTATGCCTAAGAATTTAGTATGCCTAAGAAGAGCTTGTTAAATTTCAGATTTCCAGGCTTTACCTCTAGAGATTCTGATTAACTTGTCTGGAGTGGGTTACAAGAATCTGCCTTTGAAGCAAGCAACTTGCCAATTTGGATGCATGTGGTCTCTGGACATACTCAGAAACACTACATAGAATACCCAGGAGTCTGTGGTTTGTGACTATGGTGGCAATTATATCCTGGCTCACACTGTATTCTTCAATTTAACAACAACAGAAAACCCAACCATAGACAGAAAACAACGATCAAGGGCCATCCTGATTCCTTAAGATAATTCAATGCAGTATTGCTGTAAGTAGGCAAATACAGTCCTAAAATGTTACCACACTCACAAAAGCCAGACTGAGAAATGCCCAGGAAGGGAGGGAAGGGCAATGGATATGTTGGCTTTATCTCGTCAGTTCACACATCTCTGCTCTTCTGGATTGCAGCCAAGCTTGGGGACATTCTACAAGAAGTATGTCACTCTTGGAAGCTTTCATTGGAGATTTATGGCCTTGGAAGGCTTGGTTAGCTCAGATAAGCCTCGGAGCCTCCCAAATGCTTGTCCAAACCTTTTTAACTTTACACCTCACTACTCTTTAGGAAGATTGAAACTCCCATGGTTGTGTGGGCAGAGTGAAGAGACAGGCTTTGACAGCGATTTATGCCCCAGGCTTTCAACGAGAACTCTATCTTCATTATCAGAGTAACTCTGCACTGGTTCAACCTGCACCACTCTCTTCTACCCAATTTAGAGGTGTAAGATTTATTTGAGAACCAGATATTTTATTTGGGGACTGATGGGTGGTTGGATTCAGGAAACGTTATTATGTGAATTGCAAATATGAACACAATTCCTAGTTACTGCACAGATACTCAATAATACAGGACAGTCCAGTTGGCTGTTGGGGTATGATGCATACTACTTTTAACATCTGATGAAGCACTACTATGAAAAGTATTGAAATTATGTCTCTCATTTATCTTCTTTTGTTTTTTGGTCTCTCTGTCTCTATGTCTTGTATCTCCACCTATTTCCTAGACCTCCTTTGGATGAGTTGGATCTGTTTCATAGCAGGAAGCACAAAAAGTGCTTGCGAATTTTTTTCCATTTGATGGTTTATTTTGATCCATTATCAAGTCTTCAATGAGTACCTAAACCATGTTGGGGAAATGATACAGCTGCAGTATACAGAATACCAAAAATGATACAGAAGTGCAGTAAAACAGCAATAAAGATGGGAAGATAGATGGATTAATCTTTACCTATATAAAGCTTACAGTCTAGTCATAAAAACAGACATTAACAACATGTGAAAAAAATATAAAATTAAAGTGGGTACCTAATAGGGACTCCGTAAGTGTGGCTTGGATGAATGAATGAGTGAACAAAAGCAAAATGGGAGGGATTTTTTTAATGCAAGAATCTTGGAGCACTTTTTACAAATGCTAAGTAAGTAATAAATCTCTTCAAACGTTTTAGAGTATCAGTAGGAACTGATATAGAAACCCATATTTTATTTAGAATTTATGTTAGGTACATAATTTGTAACTTCATAACTTTACAACCTCAGGGTTATAAGAAAGAAAGGCTGTGCTAGTTCCAGGGCTTGAGAGGCTGAGCCACAGTATCCGTCATATGTGCTGTGAAAACAGAAATCTGTCCACATCTCACATTGGAGAGACACCATGAGGAGACAGGCATTTTAGACAAACAGTCTCAGCATTCTGAAAAGATTTGCCTTTCAAATCCAATCAAGATTTACAAAAACAATTGTTCTGCATAGTCCTCAGTGGAAGAAGCATTGGTCAGAGAATGGCCATTACCTTTTTAAGACAGGATTCTTCATTTTCCAGGGGCTAAAGGCTATCTTACCTGGAGAAACAACGGCACTCAATATTCCTTAAATTCTTGTTCAATTCTTAAAATGATTTAGAAATCCAAGGATTTCCCTTTCTTCACTAGTGTCATTTTTACCTATCAGTGGGATCATACTTGATCAACTTCGGAAGAGTAATTGCATTATGCTTCTTATTAATAGAGCCCCACACTTCCAGATGTCTGTTCTATGTCACTGCATCCATTCTAGATGGTAATGGCTCACCAAAGACATATCTAATTGAAGGCAATTTTAGAAGGTGAACTCCAAAATCATTCATTTCTACTTAATATAGCTCTAACTCCAACAGATGTTGATCTTTCCACTGGAACATCAAACTAAACTTTTAAAATTGCAAAATCCTTAGATATGGGGGAAAGATTTCCTAATCTTATTGAAAAAGGTGAACTCCAGTTGCATCATGAGCCCTGAGTAAATGCCTTTTGATCGACTGATTAGGGGTTGTGATGGTTAATACTGAGTATCAACTTGATTGGATTGAAGGATACAAAGCATTGATTCTGGGTGTGTCTGTGAGGTGTGTCATTGATTCTGGGTGTGTCTGTTGCCAAAGGAGTTTAACATTTGAGTCAGTGGGCTGGGAAAGGCAGACCCACCCTTAGTCTGGGTGGGCACCATCTAATCAGCTGCCAGCAAATATAAAGCAGGCAGAAAAACATGAAAAAGAGAGACTGGCCTAGCATTGAAGCCTTCATCTTTCTCCTGTGCTGGATGCTTCCTGCCCTCGAACATCGGACTCCAAGTTCTTCAGTTGTGGACTCGGACTGGCTCTCCTTGCTCCTCAGCCTACAGATGGCCTATTGTGGTACCTTGTGATCATGTGAGTTAATACTTAATAAACTCCCCTTTAAATACACACACACACACACACACACACACACACACACACACACACATTGTCCACATCACCCCTGTATTAGTCAGGATTCTTTAAGGGGAACCTATACATATATATATGTAAACCATTCCATTAGTTCTGTCCCTTTAGAGAACCCTGACTAATACAGGGGTGATGTGTGCAATGTGGGTTCCAAGTCTCGGCAGTCAGAGGTCACAACTCTCCAATTTCCTTGTAAAGTACTCTGTATAGGTGATGCCTAAAAAGTACATACCTTTTGTCCTGTTAACCTATTTGCTACTAATACAGACTGCATTTAAATTATTTCAGTATGCCAATAAGTCATTGGCTAAGTACTCCAAGTACATCTCACTTGATCCTACTGGTGTTGGTAACCACATTTTGAAGGACACTGAAGCCCAGGAATGCTAGGTAACGTTCTTGAGATTATTAAGCTGGAAAGTGATGAAATTAGGATTTAAATCTTAGTCTTTTACTTGGCCCATTTATTCTTCATTGAATGAATATTCAATAAATGTTGCCTATTACTAGAATGAATATTTTTTGAGTGTCTCCTATATTTTATGTGACTTTCGGGCAGTGATTATATTAGGCTGAGACAGAATGCTATTTTATTATTTTTTAATAATTTCAACTTTTGATTTAGGTGCAGCTTTGTTACATGGGGTACGAATGATTCCGTCATCCAGGCAGTGAGCATGGTACCTAATAAGTAGTTTTTCAGTCCTTATCCTTTTCTTTCTCTCTCTCTAGTAGTCACCAGTGTCTATTATTCCCATCTTTTAATCTATGTATTTCACTATCTTTATAAAGTCAATCCACCCCAGTATTTACTAAACCTTAGAGCATGCCATAGAATGCTTTGGTCGGAGTAACTCTCTGCAGGCAATTCAGTGTGAAATATTTTAAACAGAGAAATGACATGATCAGAGTAGCAATTTAGAAATATCATTCTGGCTGTTCAATAGAGAATGAATGAAGTGGGAGGGAAATAAAAGTCCAATGAGAGGCTGAAGTAAATCTGCAACACTGGAAAGATTATAAAGATATTAAGGAAGAAGAAACTGTAAGTCTCAATATCTATGTAGATGTTGGAGTTGAGGGAGAAGAAAAGGAGGAAGAAGAAATTAAAGATTACTCCCCAAACTTTTGGTTTGTGTCATTGGGTGTACCAGTCACCTACATGTGAATCGCAGCAAGAACAGGTTTGAGGGCAAAGGAATAGTTTAGTATTTGGCCATGAAAAGTCTCACATTCTTTAACTTCTAATAAGTACCATAATTCTCTGAACCCATGACATGTAATCATTGTTTCTTCTAGCAAAATGCCTGTGTCTCTGTTTCTAAATGAGCCATGCTGCTCATGGTGGTTTATTGATTGCTGTAATTTGATGCCTGGAGGCAACTTTTTGTTGGATCCCTGAAGAGGAAAAGGTGCTTGAAGACCATAAAAGAACAGATGATTCCATTTGTATGGCTTAATCAGTCTGGAAACCACAAATGGGCAATATGGGATTTACTGACAGATAGGAGGAAGTTTTGGCACAGCCACACAACTTGATTACTATGTATTTCAAACTTGTTTACTTGCTTCTCTTGTTTAATTGTTGCCTAATGCAACCATCACAGGTGTTCAGGACTTGAATTTTTGTTTTGGGATAAGAGAACAATACAGATTCCAAAAGCATGGAGAAATTAGCCACTTCTAACCCATCATACAAGAATGATTCACACAAAACAGTTTTGCTACCGCTATGCCCAAGTCAATTCTGGGTGTTTATAATAGATTGGACTGCCCACCCTCAGATAATGAAAAGATACTCAGGCATCCAGCCAGATTCACACACATGGTTCTGGACCTCTGTTTTATTACCACCCCTGCTCTTGGTCCCTGCTCTGGTCTAGTGTCCACAACATTTCTTTGGCTTACTTGGGCTGAATGTCTAGTTTATCCCTGAACACAAAAGCATCAGGACATTTTAGGGCCTTGCCAATCATTGGGATTCTCTCACCCTTGGCTCTTTGGGGCAACCGTCACATCTGACCTGGGTCTGGATCCTGGGTTCTCCTCACTCAGGAACTGGGTGCTGGCTGGAACCTTATGTAGACTTACTCCAGCCACCCTCTAGATATCTAGAAACCAAGTTTAAGATACTACAGCATTTCTCTTTTTTCCTGAAATTGTGTTTAGTTATTTGTGATGGGGTCTTTCAGTCTCCAGAAGCTTATTTTCTACATCACTTAGCCTTTCTGCATAGATTCAGCCATTCCTGGCCAATGTTTTCCTCACTGAGTTATGAGGCTTAATTATATAGTGTGAGAAAAACAGTTTGGAAGTTCCTTGATGAAATGGAGAAATCAAAAATTTGTACTAAGCTGTTAGCCTAACATTGCTACTACTGAAACTCTGTTTGTCAAAGGGAATCAGTTCTCCTCTTTTATACAATTATTATAGACAGACTTTTGGGTGGATCACTTTCCTGGGAGATAAAATGACTTGGACCTTTGAGTCAGCCAGGAAGACATTTTATTCCTTCACTGAGATGGAGTCAGACACACATTTGCAAGATGGACAAGCAGAGAGCTGAGATTTTGACACTGTTAAGCAGGGCCACTGACCTATCTTATCAGGCTTATTTCCAAAGTAATTGCACTTTTCTTCTCATTTCATCCCATCACTGGACAGACCAATAGCTTTATTTGTCTTTGGAGAGATAAAACAGGACTTCTTTACTTGGAAGTGTAAACCCATCCGTTCACTAATGGGAATGGCCCTCCTTTTAAAGTGGTCTCATCTATAACTACTTCGAGAGACCAGCAACATTATTGGAAGCTAATTAGAAATTTCTTCTGGCTACCATAACATTCAATGTATTTTCAAAGGTAGTTTTGATAAATGGACTCATGTTTCTATCTAAATTCCATTTTCCACATCAAGGTTATCATTAGAAAAAGCAGACATCAAAATGTATTAATCCATGCAGTAGAAAAGCATTTTAAAAGTTCATTTAAAAGAGCATCAGTACTATGGGAGGTTAATAGGTATTAATGAAAAATTAAAAAGGACTGGATTTTAAAATAATTTTGGATTACCCTGAGAAAATAGAAGTTAAACCATTTTTTGCTTTTGCAGAAACCCTCAGAGCCTCTGAAATGCCAAGGTGAGGGGGGAGGATTCAAAATGGCCAAATAGACACAGCTCCAGAGTGCAGTTCCCAGCAAGAACAATGCAAAGGGTGAGTGCCCACTGCATTTCCAAACAAATTTTCACTGCCCATAGACCAGGAGATACCTGGGCCGAAAAGCACCACGAGTTTTTAGCACAGGTTTCAGCTGGTGCTGGGTTGGTGCACAGAAACTTACACAAATCTGGGCAGCCATTTCAACTGGCACACGGAATGCCTGGAAGACAGAGCCACCCATTCAATTGAAAGGGAGGGGGCAGAGACAGGGAGCCAGGCGATTTGGCTCAGTGGGTACCACTCCCACAAAACAAACAATCTGAAACACTCTGGATTGAGAGTTTTGCAGCAAGCACAGCTGGACCCAGGATGGTCCAGCTCAGTGGAGGGAAGGGTGACCACCACTACGGAGGCAGTCCACAACTACCCAGGTAGTCCTCCACTACCAAGGCAGTTCACAGAGCACTTGGGCAGAGCCTGCGGCAGCTCAGTAATGCCTCTGCTGGCAGGCTGTGACTAGACTACTCTGTGCGGGGCAGGGCATCTATGAAAAAAGGCAGCAGCATGACAGAACTTATAAATAAAGCCAACCTTCCTAGAACAGAGCACCTGGGAAAAGAGGTGGTTATGAGTTCTGCTGCAGCAGACTTAAAAGTACCCACCCAGCAGCTCTGCATGGAACAACAGAGCTCCCAGCACAGCACTTGAGCTCCTATAAGGGACAGACTGTCTCCTCAAGCAGCTCCCTGACTCCTGTATACCCAAAGAGACACCTCATAAATGAGAGTGCAGGCCGACATCTAGCAGGTACCCTTTTGGGATGAAGATAACAGAAGAAGAAACCAGCAGCAACCCTTACTGTTCTGCAGCCCCTGTGAGTGATCCTCAGGGAAGCAAGCTCTGGAGTGGACCTCCAGCAGTCCTGCAGCAGAGAGGCCTGACTGTTAGAAGGAAAACTAACAAACAGAAAGAAATAACTTCATCATCAACAAAAAGGATGTCCACTCAGAGATGCCATCCAAAAGTCACCAACTACAAAGACCACAGATAAATGAAGCCACTAAGATAGGAAGAAACCAGCGCAAAAAAGGATGAAAACACCAAAAACCAGAACGTCTCTCCTCCTCCAAAGGATCACAACTCCTCACCAGCTAGGGATCAAAGATGGATGAAGAATGAATCTGATGAATTAACAGAAACAGGCTTCAGAAGGTGGGTAATAACAAATTTCTCAGAGCTAAAAGAACATGTGCTAACCCAATGCAAAGAAACTAAACCTAGAAAAAAGGTTAGATGACATGCTAACTAGAATAAACAGCCTAGAGAAGAATACAAACGACTTGATGGAGCTGAAAAACATAGCATGAGAACTTCGAGAAGCATACACACGTTTCAACAGCCAACAACCAAGCAGAAGAAAGGATATCAGAGATTGAGGATCAACTCAATGAAATAAAATGAGAAGGCAAGAATAGAGAAAAAGAGAGAAAAGAAATGAACAAAGCCTCCAAGAAACATGGGATTATGTGAAAAGATCTAATCTATGTTTGATAGTTGTACCTGAATGTGACGGAGAGAATGAATCCAAGCTGGAAAACACTCTTCAGGATATCATGCAGGAGAACTTCCCTAACCGAGCAAGCCAGGCCACCATTCAAGTCCAGGAAATACAGAGAACACCACAAAGATATTCCTCAAGAAGAGCAACTCCAAGGCACATAATCGTCAGATTCACCAGGGTTGAAATGAAGGAAAAAATGCTAAGGGCAGCCAGAGAGAGAGGTTGGGTTACCCACAAACGGAAGCCCATCAGACTTACAGTGGATCTTTCTGCAGAAACCCTACGTGCTAGAAGAGAGTGGGGGCCAATATTCAACATCCTTAAAGAAAAGAACTTTCAACCCAGAATTTCATATCCAGCCAAACTAAGTTTCATAAGTGAAGGAGAAAGAAAATCCTTTATGGACAAGCAATTGCTGAGAGATTTCGTCACCACCAGGATATCCAGGACTGGAACACAGATCTGCACCAAGTGGACCTAACCGACATCTACAGAAATCCCCACCCCAAATCCACAGAATATACATTCTTCTCAGCACCACATTGCATCTACTCTAAAATTGACCACATAATTGTAAGTAAATTACTCCTCAGCAAATGCAAAAGAACGGAAATCATAACAAACAGTCTCTCAGACCACAGGACAATCAAATTAGAACTCAGAATTCAGAAACTAACCCAACCGCACAGCTTTATGGAAACTGAACAACTAGCTCCTGAATGTCAACTGGATAAACAGTGAAATGAAGGCAGAAATAAAGATGTTCTTTGAAACCAATGAGAATGAAGACACAACGCACCAGAATCTCTGGGAAACATTTAAAGTAGTGTTGAGAGGGAAATTTATAGCAATAAATGCCCACATGAGAAGCAAGGAAAGATCTAAAATCGACATTCTATCATCAAAATTGAAAGAGCTAGAGGAGCAAGATAAAAAAAAACCTCAAAAGCTAGCAGAAGACAAGAAATAACTAAGATCAGAGTAGAACTGAACAAGATAGAGACACAAAAAACCCTTCAAAAAAAAATCAATAAATCCAGGAGCTGGTTTTTTCAAAAGATCAACAAAATAGACAGACTGCTAGCCATATTAATAAAAAAGAAAAGGGAGAACAATCAAATAGATGCAATAAAAAACGATAAAGGGGATATCACCACTGATTCCACAGAAATACAAACTACAATCAGAGATTACTACAAACAACTCTATGCACATAAACCAGTAAAACTGGAAGAAATGGATAAATTCCTGGACACATGCACCCTCCCAACCTAAACCAGGAAGAAGCTGAAACCTTGAGTAGACCAATAACAAGGTCTGAAGTTGAGGCAGCAATTAATAGCCTACCAATCAAAAAAAGTCCAGGTCCAGGCAGGTTCACAGCCGAATTATACCAGACGTACAAAGAGGACATGATACCATTCCTTCTAAAACTATTCCAAACAATCCAAAAAGAAGGAATCCTTCCCAAATCATTTTATGAGACCAACATCATCCTGATACCAAAACCCAGAAGAGACTCAACTAAAAAAGAAAACTTCTGGCCAATATCCATGATGAACGTTGATGCAAAAATCTTCAGGAAAATACTTGACAAACCGATTGCAACAGCACATCAAAAAGTTTATCCATCACGATCAAGTAGGTTTCATCCCAGGGATGCAAGGCTGGTTCAACATACGCAAGTCTATACAAGTAATCCACCACATAAATAGAACCAAAGACAAAAACCATATGATTATCTCAATAGATGCAGAGAAGGCCTTCGACAAAATTCAACAGCCCTTCATGCTAAAAACTCTCAATAAACTAGGTATCTAAGAAACATATCTCAAAACAATAGAAGCTATTTATGACAAACCTACAGCCAATATCATACTGAATGGGCTAAAACTGGAAGCATTCCCTTTGAAATCCAGCACTAGATAAGGATGCCCTCTCTCACCACTCCTATTCCATATAGTATTGGAAGTTCTAGCCAGAGCAATTAGGCAAGAAAAAAAATTAAAGGGTATTCAATTAGGAAAACAGGAAGTCATATTGTCTCTTTTTGCAGAGGACATGATTGTATATTTAGAAGACCCCATCGTCTCAGCCCAAAATCTCCTGAAACTGATAAGCAAGTTCAGCAAAGTCTCAGGATACAAAATCAACGTGCAGAAATCACAAGCATTTCAATACACCAATAACAGACTAACAGAGAGCTAAATCATGAGCAAACTCCCATTCACAATTGCTACAAAGAGAATAAAATACCTACGAATACAATTAACAAAGGATGTAAAGGACCTCTTCAAGGAGAACTATAAACCATTGCTAGAGGAAATAAGAGAGGACACAAACAGATGGAAAAACATTCCATGCTCATGGTTAGGAAGAATCAGTATTGTGAAAATGGCCATACTGCCCAAAGTAACTTATAGATTCAGTGCTATCCCCATCAAGCTACCAAAAACCTTCTTCACAGAACTGGAAAAAACCACCTTAAACTGCATATGAAACCAAAGGAGAGCCTGCATAGTCAAGACAATCCTAAGCAAAAAGAACAAAGCCAGAGGCATCATGCTATCTGATTTCAAACTATACTACAAGGCTACAGTAATCAAAACAGCATTGTATTCGTACCAAAACAGAGATATAGACCAATGGAACAGAAGAGAGGCCCTGGAGGCAATGCCGGACATCTACAACCATCTGATCTTTAACAAACCTAACATAAACAGGCAATGGAGAGAGGATTCCCTGTTTGATAAATGGTGTTGGGAAAACTGGCTAGCAGTGTGCAGAAAGCAGAAACTGCACCCCTTCCTGACACCTTACACTGAAATTAACTCCAGATGGATTAAAGACTTAAACATAAGACCTAACACCATAAAAACCCTAGAAGAAAACCTAGGCAAAACCATTCAGGACATAGGCATAGTCAAGGACTTCATGACTAAAACACCAAAAGCTATGTCAACAAAAGCCAAAATAGACAAATGGGACCTGATTAATCTCCAGAGCTTCTGTAGAGCAAAAGAAATAATCATTAGAGTGAACCAGCAACCAACAGAATGGGAAACAATTTTTTACAATCTACCCATCTGACAAAGGGCTAATATCCAGAATCTACAAAGAACTAAAACAGATATATAAGAAAAAAAAAACCCATCCAAAAGTTGGCGAAGGATATAAACACTTTTCAAAAGAAGACATATATGAGGCCAACAAACATGTGAAAAAATGCTCATCACTGATTATTAGAGAAATGCAAATCAAAACCACATTGAGATACCACCTCACACCAGTTAGAATGGCGATCATTAAAAAAAATCTGCAGACAACAGATGCTGGAGAGGATGTGGAGAAATAAGAACAGTTTTACACTGCTGGCGGAAGTGTAAACTAGTTCAACCATTGTGGGGAGACAGGGTGGTGCTTCCTCAAGGATCTAGAAATAGAAATTCCATTTGACCCAGCATTCCCATTATTGGGTATATACCCAAAGGATTATAAATCATTCTATTATAAAGACGCATGCACACATGTGTTCATTGTGGCACTGTTTACAATAGCAAAGACCTGAAACCAACCCAAATGCCCACTGATGAAAGACTGGACAAGGCAAATGTGGCACATATACACCATGGAATACTATGCAACCATAAAAAATGATCAGTTTGTGTCCTTTGTAGGGATATGGATGAATCTGGAAACTATAATTCTCAGCAAACTCACACAAGAACAGAAAATCAAATACCACATGTTCTCACTCATAGGTGGGTGTTGAACAATGAGAACACATAGACACAGGGATGGGAGAATCATACACTGGGATCTGTTGTGGGGGGGCAAGGGAGGGACAGTGGGGGTTGGGGAGGTCGGGAGGGGATAACATGGGGAGAAATGCCACATGTAGGTGTTGGGGGGATGGAGGCAGCAAACCACATTGCCATGTGTGTACCTATGCAACAATCCTGCATGATCTGCACATGTACCCTAGAATCTGAAGTACAATAAAAAAAAAAAAGAAAGAAAGAAAGAAAAGAAATGTCAAGTTGCAATGCCTGTTACTAGAAGGAGGTAGACTAGCCACCAAGGGCACAAAATTTAAGAAAGCCCTCATTCTCAGGGCATTGCAAGTGCAGGGTTGGCGCCTGCATTAAGCTGACAGCAGCTGCTTCCTTAAATTTTGTGCTCTATACATCTATTACACTGTGAATAATTGTTAAGATTAGGGCATAGTACACAATCTTCTCCAACTTACTTGAACAAGAAAGGAACTTGTTTATGTATTTAAATTTAGGTAAAACTTGTAGTGAAATTAGTGTTTTGAGAATGAAGTTTTAGAAATAATTTTTTTTCATTCAATTAATACTATCTTTTCAGTGCTTCTATGCTTCTACGTACCAAATAATGGCAAGACACAGGTAATAGGAAAACAAAAATTAAAAGAATCCCTTTCTTTAAAAACTTGGAACATACTAGGGAAAATCAGTTCAAATAAACCAACTATACAATTTAATAAGTGCTATGTTAGAGGTGCATTTAATGTGGAGTACAGTGGGTATGGAGTGGATAGCATCTGACTCAGCCAGGAGTTTGAGGAAAGCCAGTGAAAAACTTACAGTAGAACTGAGTAGGGAAGCTGAGTTATGAAGGATGAATGCAGTTAAGTCTGAAGTATGATAGGATGTGAGCCTGCTAGGTACAAGGAACAACAAGTGTGTTCTAAGTGTACTGAGGTATGAGAACCCACAGTGTGCCTGGGGCACTGCACAGTGTTGAAATGGTGCCATGAGGAGGAAGACAACTTTCATTGAAATCAACTGGCCTTAAAGAAAGGATGCTCTAGGAGGTTGATGATAGCGGAGAATTGAGAGGAAGTGCAAGAACAGTGTAGTTTTGTATGAATATATGTATATAAACAACTTTCATAAACCAATGTGTGACTAGAAGGGTATAGTAAACACACAACAAGAATCAACAGAACTAGGAAGACTAAAATCCCCATCACAGCTCATAGAGCCCTGAAGGTCTCTGCCTACTTCTGTAGCCTCACTCCACAACACTCCCCCAGCCCCATGTCCCCGGCTTTCCCTTTCACTCTCAGGGCTTCAACCACACAGACATTCTTTCCTGCTTATGTCAGGGCCTTGGCACATGCTCTTCTCTGCCTGGAATGTTTTTCTCTCCAACTTTTTCTAGATACTCCATCTCAAATTTCAGATACCAGCCCAAATGTTCCTTCCTTGGGTACTCAGGCTAGATTTAGCTTGTTATAAACTTTATTCTATCCCTGAACCTTTCCTTCATTGCACATTTGGGATCATATGTTTTCATGATTACTTGATTAATGTATATTTACCCCCCCCAAACTGTAAGCTAGCTCCATGGGGCTGCAACCACTTCTATTTAACTTATCACTTTATTCCCAACAGCTAACAAGGAACTTCATATATTTTAGGTGCTTTACAAGTATTTGTTGAATGACTGATATGATTGGTTGGCTAGCCATCAAATATTTGTGCTCCCTTTCCACAGTGTAGAGTTGTTGATGGATGGGTACATTTCCTAGCCATTTGACTAGACACCATCAAGGAAATGTGATGTGTTTCACTTCTGGACTAAAGCAGTTAAGAATGAGGTGTGCTTTCTCTATTCTCTTTTCCTATCCACCAGCTGGATGTATGAGACTTTAAGGCTTTAGAAGAAGGTGGGATGATAAAGCCACAGGTGTATAAAACCAGCATGCCTGAATCACTGTATGAAGGCTGCCCATGAAAAACTTGATTAGATTTTTTTGACTAAGAAATAAATCTTCATTTTACTAAGCGACTGAAAATTTAGTTTTTAAAAAATACATGTAAGTGACACATATAAAGGAATACATGAAAGGTTAAAACACAATCTACATGTGATTGGAATGGAGCTGGTTCTTTAGCCCATATTAGCTAAGAATTTTCAAGAACATTTAATAAAACAAGCTGGGAATTAATATAAATGTTATTATTGCCATATTTGTGTTTGCTCAGGTTGACCAACAATAACGTTCATATTAATTCCCAGCTTATTATTCTCCCCTCATCTAGTTGATATAAGAGCCCCTACTGGACTGTTACAAATGAACTCTTGGGCTGAATGGACAATAGTCAACTTTTAGAGCCAAGATTTTCATGCTCAGAATAAGTAAAATAAGCTTGCATCATTCCTTTAAGAATAATGTTTTACCAAGATTCATTTTTATTTGAGTGTGTAATATATTACACTAGTATAATATTTCCATCAAACCAGCTTCCCCCTCTCCTTTCCTTTTTGCCTCCTTTCACAAATACTTTTTGAATACTACCCATGGGCCAGGTACTGTGCTAGTTATAGTAGATAACATGATGAACAAGGCAGTCATGGCTTTTGCCATCATGACGCCTACAATCTAGCAAGACAGACAGACAATTAACTAAGCAACTACACTGCAGCATGGTAAATGCTATCTTAGAGTGTTTAGGGTGCTACAGGAACACATTGCACGGTCAGCGTCGCAGATACTATTAATATTCCTACCCATGTCACATTGAATTACTTTACCATTCTGAGGCACACCAGAGTTCCTGATGTCTTTTCTCTCTCCACACTCAGCACCTCTGTCTACGTGTTGGAGGACTGCCCTGAGGCTGTCAGATTGTTCTCCTTGAGTGCGCAGTATTGGAAGTGCTTGGAAACAATCCTTACCAGTGACGGACACACATCCAGGTTTAAATGTTGTCTTTGATGGAGACAACTCTGAGATGTGACTACACTGTTTTTAGATATTCCTGGCAGGACTGGGCCAAAATTCTCCTTGAGATTTTGCTTTATATCCTACTTTTGCTTGCCTCCTTCTCCTCTCTGGTCCTAATTTTCTACTCTCCTGTCAGTTATTTCTGGAAACACTTTCACATGAATCCTTATCTCAGGGTTGCTTCTGAAAGGTCTGACCTAAGAATGGCATCTTACTCAGTCCAGAAGGTCAGGGAAGACTTCCTGGAAGATATCTACCTAAAACGATGACTGATGGAGGAATGGAGTCATCCAAGTGTATGGGAATGGATGGAAGACAAGAGGGTTCTAGGCAGGTTGACTGGACATCTAAAGGCTCCTCCTGGAGAGGCCACAGTTAGGTGCAAATTACCTCTTCAGAATCCATCTAGATTTTCCATTTTGGCAACTTTTATGGTGAGCTCACATTTTCCTTAACCTTTATGTCTGTGATACAAAATTCCTGTTTTCTTATAATCAGCATTTATCAGGAGTCTTTTTTTAAAAAACACAAAACAGAATATATTTGTTCCTCCTTTACTAATAGATTAATTGCCTGTAACTATAAATAATGTGTTGGCCAAAGGAGAAAGAGATAGCCCGTTACACTTATTGATATAAATTATCCTTGATGAAGAAGGTCTATGTTCATCAATACTGTTATGACTGTGTCATCAATTTAATAGCTGAATGCTAAGGACCATTAAATTTATCACTATTTGCCATACCCTTATTTATAATAGTTCCCAAGAGAAATACATAATTAACTTCATGACTGATTGACAAAGTAAACTGCAGGGTAATCAGTCATATTGTATAAATGCTTGTCATTGGGCTACATGTGGAATACGGAGGTCGACTTGTGATATTTCAGCACTTCCCTGTCTTGATTGTTGCTCTTGGCTATTGTGAGGCCCAACACTTACAGGGACTTTAGATCTAAATTTAAAGCTAGTTGCTGCACCTTGAGATTCAGTCCAATCTTGCTGTCTAGTATAATCTATAACTGATGTCCTTTGTGTGGGCATATGGAGGACCTCTCCATTCCTCTTGATCTGGAATGTCTTTTTTTTGGTCTTCCCAATTCACAACTGTTTTCCTTTGCACACCAGCCCCTGCTTTCATTTAGTCTTTCTTCTGACATTAGTATTTAAAACTAGCAATTTGCACACTCCTGCAATAGTTTCCTTTTACTGAAGCCATTTTGTAACTCTTTCTCCTCTCTCAGCTTGCCAGAAATGAGAAATGCCTATAAACTTCACTATGAGCAATTGTAAATGAGCCCAAATCGTGTTTTCTCTCCAAGTATGGACTGTTTTGCACTGCTTACAGTGACCCAGAAGGGTCAGCTGCTTTGCCTGTGATAACTATTTGTAACTTCAGAAATTCCAGGTTTCATGTGGCCAAAGGAAGACTAAGACAACTGTCATAATTCATTCCAGGAAGAAAAATGGGCTGGGTGTGGTGGCTCACGCCTGTAATTTCAGCACTTTGGGAGGCTGAGGTGGGCAGATCACTTGACGTAAGGAGTTCGAGACAAGCCTGGCCAACATGTGAAACCCTGTCTCTACTAGAAATACAAAAATTAGCCAGGCATGGTGGCAGGCACCTGTAATCCCAGCTACTCCGGAGGCTGAAGCAGGAGAACTGCTTGAAGCCGGAAGGTGGAAGTTGCAGTGAGCCGAGATCAAGCCACTGCACTCCAGTCTTGGCAACAGAGTGTCAAAAAAAAAAAAAAAAAAAAAAAAAAGGCTAATGGAAAGATATGCATCCCTACTAGTGTTTCTTTTGTGTGAATACTGAAGCTACTATATAATAGTCTAACATAGTTACCCATGGAAATTGGGCCCCTGTGGTTAGGTAAAGTTTTCCCTGAAGTGGGGAGGCTTTAATTCACATATCTGTCATGGAAGAGGAGTCAGATCCATAAAGTGGTGAAAAAGAAGATCCTGTACCTCTCTCGGGATCTCTCTCTTAGATCTAGACTAGGATGGCAGATACCAGGAAAGGCATTATTACTCATCCTCCCCACTACTCCCTCTGTATCCTCTTATCTTCATCCATTACAAGACATCAGTAATCCATCATATAATTGCTTCACTGAGCAGAGATAAAACCTACCTTTGACTCCTCCTCAATCCAGCATGGTAGTTAGTTGCTGTCTGTTGATCACAGTTGAAATATAAGATTAAAACCCATTTCCTATTGTTGGTCCCCAGTCTGCTGAGTCAGGATGCATGTACGTCTAGAACACACTGATGGTAGGATGTGTGCTAGGACGAAAAGAACTACCTGACGTCATCACCTTAGTCACTGGTACAGAACGGCAAGCCCCGAAGAGGAAGTCATATCTTGTAAATCAGACCATTCTAGTTTCATACAATTCCTAGATTAATTTTCTCTTTGTTATCATATATATATGATATATATCATATATCAAAAACCATATATTTTGCATGGGAAGTCCTTCTAGTTTTATATTTCACTAAAGCCACAAGATCAGGTAGCAGGTACCAAAGTCTTCTGATGACTCAAGACGCCAACATCCTATGAATAAAATGGTGATGATTTTCTCAGCATGAGTTTCTAAGACAGCCAGAGGAATCTTGCCTTCTTTTCCTTCTGTTTTTACCTAGAAGTTTAGTTCTTATGATATCCTATGCAGCTTTGATCTATACAGGAGAAAATCGGCAAATATAAGCCTTGCAAAATGTTGTTGATATTTGCAAATAGCCATCTTGGCAGGCAGGTATGTGCTCTGTAAACCTAAGTATTACTTTGGCAAAAGGGGAATTTGTAAGCAACCTTTAGGCAGTTGCTCTTGGAGAATACAGCTTGGCATGTAACCTAGTTCAGCTGAAAAATTTGGACACCTCATCACTGCTAAACAGACCATCACTCTTCTTTGTGTCTTTCTGGTCATGTACAAATCATTTATTTGGCAGGTTCTTTCTAATTCCACTAATTGATGAGCATCCAATTCATCCTTTTGGCTCCGAGTCAGGATTCTACAAGATATATTTTTAAGCCCAAACATCAATCTAACCAAAAAAAAGGGGTACTAAGAACAGTATTTAAGATTTATTTTTAAACTTAATTAAGAGTTTGGCGAATTGTCATTTGGCCCAGTGGCTGGCCTGGCACTTGTTTGGATTCCTCATCAGCTCAGCATAGAGAAACATGAATCCGCTTTTAGGCAAATGTGTTGTCTTGAGGATTTTATTGGTTTCATAGCCCATTAGTGGGTAAAAGGTGGATCAACAGGCAGAGAAACAAAAGACAGTGAAACTTACTGTGAAGGTATAGAATCCATTCTGCACATGTCTATACTATTGTTTCGTGATCTCATTTATTAGACCCAACAACATGCCCCCAACATGTGCTCAGTAGGCTGTCAGGAAACATACTGTATACAAGTGAGTTTAACAGCATGGTCACTGCCCTCAAGAAACTTGTCATCCAGTAGGGAAGATAAATATATGCTGGAAGAAACTGAAAACCAAAGCGAAATTACGTGATAACTTATTAGGAACTGCAGAGAAAGGTTTGAGTGAAAGCAAAGGAGAGGAGTGACTTGTGCATCCTTACTGGACATGAGAACAGTGTCGGATACTCATTTGTCTCTAACTTGTGCCAGGAAAAGAAGTAGATGTTTAATAAATGCTTAATGAATGTAATTGAGAGACAATATAGACAGTTTCCTGTACGAAGTCATTTTTGAAGTAGGTTGAAAGGAAATGTGGACTTTGGGTTGACAGAAGAAGTAGGAGAAAATTCTATGTAGGAAACTGAAGGAGATCAGAAATGAGGTGGGGGTGGGGGCAGCCTGCTGAAGCAGAAGGGAAGGACAGAGAATGGTGAAAGAGAACTAATGCATATGGCATTCATCCTTAGTTTGGGCTTCCTCCCAGATTTGACCCTCACTCAGAAGTAACTAGAGATACAATAGTTATCTTGTTTTTAATACTTGTTCCTAAGACCTTGTTCAAGATATCTTCATATCTTGTTCTTAATACTCTTATTCTTAGCCAAGTTATGGGTACACTGCATTGTTCTCAGGGGAAATAGATCCTCCCTGGCGTCTTGGGAAGCTCACGCAACTATCTTACATCACTATTCTTAGACTTTAGCATGCACACAGATCACCTGGAGGGCTTGTTAAAACACAGATTTCTGGACCCACTCACAATGTTTGTGATTCAGTAAGTCTGGGGTAAGGCCTGAGAATCTGCATGTTGAAAATCTCAGATGATGATGACATGCTAGTTCTAGGACCGTAGTTTGAGAACCACTGTCTTAGATAACTATACAGTTTCCTTTCCTTCTTATTTGCACTGTTTACGAAGACATGGAGAGAATCAAACACCATAAGATGGCTGTGATGAACAGAACCTTTAAAAATGTTTGCTGAATGCAGCTGATTCAAAGGTGCTGGCATCAGGCGATATGAGAAAATTCGTAGAGTAAAACTGCATTAATTTTCAATATTTAAACAATTATACTCTGGATGTTTCTATGGTAAATTGGGTGTTTGAAATTCAGAACACTATTTTCCTTAGAGAATTAATGCTGCTGTAAATAGAGTTTAGGTCTCCAGCTCACATAAAAGTCCAGGTCTTGTGGAATATATCTAAAGCACTCAGCTCTACAATAGATTATCACAGAAAATAACACCATAGCAATACCACTAGTTAAATAAAATGCATCCTTGAACGTACTTCGCTCTAACAGATGATGCTTAGAAGTTATGTGACCACTGAATTTTGACAAATTGTATTTTAACACAATAGGAACCTCGCTAACTCAAGGACCCTTAGTCAATGAATAATAGAGTGGTATAGAATGCATTGTAAAATAATAACATGTTGCATAAAAGTGTTCTTAAAACCTTTGTTTATGTGCTCTTTGAGTTGGAATTTATTTTTACAGATCATAGTATTTTTACAGGAAGAGAAGCTTGGTTTATATAGGCATATCAGGCTCTATTATGACACTGACTTTAAACACTTTACTGGGCAGTCTAGGCTTTAGAACATCTGCTACCCCCACAGTCCCCTTCTGAGGGGTTCTCTCCATGTAACTTGCCATAATGGTCTCATGCCCATGCTCCCCTGGCCACAGATGAAAGACAAGAAGTGGGTACCTTGTTTAAGGACAGCCAAGATGTAGGTTGACCAGAGCCTATGAGGTGACTTGGTGTAGAAGTTTTACTCATCATAAACAATGGAGACTAACAGGACCAATCAGAACTTGAGACAGAGAAAAATAATAAAGCAATTAGCTGTGGAAGTAGGAGTACTGAATAGTGAGAACAATGTGAATGGCTGGGTTGCCATAATAGTGGAGCATAAGAATAGATGTGAACCTCTGCTGCTTAGGAGGTTAACCAGATGACCCAGTTGTTAGGGCTCGTCTGAATTCTGAAAGATTTTCTGAGTCTTGGGCTATTTAATAAGGCCTGTTAAGCCCTGGCTGTTCAGCCTTTCCTGAAATCCTGGGAGTGTGGCCAGATTTCCTGTCTTTCCATTTTTTTTTCCAGGTGAATTCTTATAAAATCTTCCCAAACTAGAGGAAACCCAAATTCCATTTGACAAAAATAGCCCAACTAACATAAATTCCTATGAAAAGTCCTTAGTGATAGATTTGGCACATAGATGATGCTTCTTGGTCCCATTACTCTCAAACCTTCATTTCAGGTCTCTGAGCTCAATTTCTGTGTGCAGAAATGGTATAGGATTTCTCTCTTCCTCTTGTTGATTTCTCTCAACTGATGAATCAGTATGGTAAAATCTGTACAGCTTTGAATTTATCAGAACTGAAGGTACATAAAAATTCGAGGAATTAAAGAACAGACAGAACATAAAAGAAAAAGGTACAGAATGAGAGTAAAGGAGATCAGCCCTCACCACAAAGGAAAGCTCAAAGTCTTTGATGAGCTGCATCTATAAATATTAGCTCTGGCAATCACTGTAAGGCTTTGGCCAAATGGTCCAGGCCCATCAGGGATAATGAGGGCTAGGGGCATGCTGCTGACAAGCACAGCTGTAACATAGGCTTGAGGACAATGTGCCTCCAATTCTCACTTGTATGATGTAGATTTATAGGATCTGAGCTCTGTTCTGATGACTGCCCCAAGGAAGCTGGTATTCTTTGATTCATTAAATGGGAACTTACCTTGCCTTTTCTCCATTTGGTCATAGGAATCATTATATCTTAGGTTCAGTGGTAATTTTGGGATTACTCTACTCTTACCCTCTAATTTTAAGGATCAGAAGACTGAGGTTGTGAAAGGGGAGATTACTTAACCAACACCACACAATTTATTCATGATAGTATTGCTTTTAAAGCCTTGCTCTGCCTGCTCTTAGATCAGAGGCAGTAAAAAATTCATCTTCCTGACCTGTTCAATCACTTATTTTGTGGGCCTGTTTCTAATAGCTCCAGTGCTGTCTCATCTCTTTCTTATTTGATCCTCCCAACAACCCAGGCAGACGGGTAGAGGTATTTTCATTTTACAGGTGAAGAAGCGAGAGCTCAGAGGTGGGCCCCTTTTTGGAAACTCAGATACTCTGACTTCTAATACAGATAGCTTTTCAATACATAATTTATTTGAAAACAATGTGTAGACTAAAATTTGCGATAGAAATGCTGGTCTTTATCATAACCCTCACTTTCATCCCGTGCCACATTCCATTCTGCTATAGCAGAAGTCCATCCTTAAGGACAAAGTCTTCTTTGTTTCTTCAGTTTTCTGCATAGCGCATTGCTATTCTAGGAATTCTCCTCAAATCAAGTCATGATTTCCACTGGGTTATATATGGGGTCCATTTGGATGGTGATAACTTTATTTCCAACAAACCATTTTCTCCATGCAGTGAAAGGCTTTAATTCTGAGTCTTTGGTTGGTCACTGTAACCATTTTCTTCAGAGGGTTCTGTTTGACACCGATATTAACTCACCACCAGTCAAGGCATTAATTAATTAATTAATTCCTATATATTCCATTTCCAGGGCAGATGTGTGACAGATACCGTGTTAAATGCCAAAGACATACAGATAACAAGATGTGGTACCTGTTTTCCAGAAATTTACAATTTAGTGTATATGGGGGAGGGGGAGGTCAGGGTATGGGAGACATCACTTTAGAATTAGAAGACCTGAGCTCAGAGACCTGAAATGAAGGTTTGAGAGTTATGAGACCAAGAGACATCACTTTGGAAATGGGGATGTAGGGAATGTTTCAAGGGATTCCTAGTGGGACACTTTGGCTGACTACTCAGGGTGTGGGGGAGTGAATACTGAGGTGATTTGGGAGGGCAGAGGCAGCTCTAAAAGCATAGAAATGGATGCTTAACTGATTTTTAAATGTATTTTTAATTGACAAATAATAATTATATACATTTATGAGGTATACTTGTGATAGTTTAATCTATGTATACAATGTAGAAAGATTCAAACTAAGTAACATATTCATCACCTTACCAACTTATGACTTTTTTATGGTGAGAATGTTACAAATCTATTCTTTTAGCAATTTTGAAGTATAAAACACATTACTATTAACTGTGGATGCAACTCATTTTCTTGCTTACTATCCTATGTGCTACTGGGAACTGTATCAGTCTTTCAGTTTTCTACCTGTATGTTCCATAGTATCGGGGGCTTTCTTGCAGCATTTCTGGAATATTTGTGGAAAGAAAGTACTGTTTAAGGTAGAATGTGTTTTCTCTGCATTTGCTCTGACCATCCAGAAACATGTTCCATTGCCACTGGACGTTAGGTGTCCAAGCCTGAAGTATTTGTTAGAGAAGGCATTTCACAGTGCCTGGAATATCCGTAAAAGCCCATGTGTGTTTGTAGAGCAAACACTGTTGAGGCAGGGGGAAGCAGAAGTCCCTACTACCAAGGAGAGAGACAGCATTGACCCATGACTGCTAACTGAGCAACATAGAGTGGTTCATATTTAAGGGCTTGTGTGTAACTCAGAATTTAAGGGCAACCTATATTCAGGGCGGTGTTAGTCTGCGGATACTGTGGGAGGTTTTTATGGAAAGCAGTATGACGTGAGCTTTGAAGAACAGTGTGGCAGGTGAACAGGCAGAAAGCATTGTGGAAAAAGCTGTAATGTTGTTACCCGCAGAGTAAGAGAAAAATGACCTGGTCAAGCAGGGAGTGCTTGCAAGGAAGCAATTGTTGGGGGAAGGGGATATGATTGTTGGTAAAATTGGGATGCAGATAAGGATATCTAATTTGAAGACCTTTGGAAAGGACAACCACAGAGGACTGGAAAAATCCTAAATCCCCATGATAGTGCACAAGGTCTCACATGACTAAGCCCACCATCAATTACCTGACAACATCACCTACCATCATCCTCATTCATTCTGTCCCATATATGGTGGCCTTCTTACTCTTCCTCAAATTTGTCTGGAATGTGCCCAAGTCAGAGACGTTGTACTTGTGTTTGCTCTGACCAAAATGCTTTTTCCACAGATTTTGACATGGCTTGCTCCCTTCTTTCCTTCTGGTTTACATTAATATTTCACCTTAAGATGCCTTTCTTAACCATCCTATTGTAAATTGCTTTCCTCTCTGCTTTATTTCCTTATCTTATCTGCTTTATTTTTCTTGTTACCATCGGACATGGCATATATTCTACTTAATTATTTGTCTCTGTCTGTCTCTCTTACTAGAATTCAAGAACTATGAAGGGGGAGGGATTTTTGTCTGTTTTATTAACTGCTGTATCCCTAGTGTTCATAAAAATGACTGTCCTTAGTATGTTTCCAACAAAAATTTGCTGATCAAAAGAAGAAAGGAAGGAAGAAAGAGGAAAGAAAGAAAGAAAAAGGAAGAGGGCAATGCTCACTTTCACATGTAAGAGAGATGACAAGGAAAAGTCATGAGACATGAACCTCCGTGATAGAGGTTAATATGTTAATTGCTGGCAGAAAGCTACAAGGGTGAAAATTGTGATGGAGTTCAAGAGACAGAGCAATGGAGAGAAGAAGGAGGAATAAAGGGAAAGAACGTTAGTTATTCTGGGAAGAATATTAGACATAATTTCTGGATTTAAGTTGAAGCTCTGCCACTCACCAGCTGTGTGACTTTTAAGTCACTTCATTTCTCTGGGCTCTCAGTCTTCTCAACTATAAAATGAAGCCATTCTGGCCCATGTCAGGTGAGGCTTTTACGGAGCACTTATGCTGATACCTTCTCTTTTATAACCTTCCTAGTGCATATCAACAATCTTTCATGGAGTCTTTACTCATTAAACTTGGACATGACCTTAGAATACTGCTCAACATGGTAGTCAGCTATTAATGGCTAGTCCTACTATTAATGGCTCACAACTCTCACAACTGAGATAACATCACTGCTAACCTTGGCTTAGGTGATCTCTCAGGTGACTTCCAGTTTATTGAGCTTATTATAGTTCAAAGTTTGAGGGAAGTAGTGTGGAGAATGACATAGTTACTTGATATTCATGGGGATGGGGAGAAGAAAATAAGAGGGAAAAGAGAATAAAATGAAGTAAGTTGGCATAGAGGATTTCTAAGCATTCTATAGATAGATTGGCAGTATTCTAAGCCATTAAAACTTGAATAATGGCAAGGTTGCTTTTAGGAGATGGTTGATAGATAGAAAAAATAAATATAATGCAATAAATCTCAAGCTGAATCAACTAAGCCTTTAAAATGCAGATTTCTAGGCCCCAGTATATCTTGGGTGTAGCCTAAGAATTTGCATCTCTTACAAGTGTTCAGTTGATACTGGTGGTTTGAGAACCACACTTTGACATTTTGTCAGAAGTAGGGAATATAGGGAAAAAAAAAAAGGATCACAATAGTTTGGGCAAAAATCATCTCTAACAATATCTAGTAAAGAACCTAATTATTATTCTGAACCCACTGTCATCACATCAAGGAGAAAAAGGTGGCTGGGACAAATAGTAAAGAAAGAGGAGGATAAAATAGAGCATGAGTCACAATATACTCCCAAGATTCTTTGAAGCCACTAAAAAATAGAATTGCTTCCTAGTTTATGTTGAGCCTAAAACCACCAAAAAGAAAATGGAGATGTCTTTAAAATTTAGCTAGTCCCGCAGCAGGTGCTAAATATGTATTTTACAATAGCATGCAGCATGTCACATGTGACATGAATTTCTGTGGCTGCTCTGCTGCAGGGAGAACTTGAAAGTGTTTACAGGAACTCTCTGGCTAGTAGTATCCCTGTCCAAGATCCATTTGTAATCTCAACCTGCTGGGTAGTAAAATTGTCAAACTTTTTTTCCCTTGGAGAATAAAAGTCAGTCACTTACTGGAGACACTTCCTAGAACAACAGTTGACACAGCTGTGGGGGATGATTAGCTTTCTTTGTGCAATTGGGTCCTCTGAAGAAAGGGGACATTTTCTTATGAATGAGAGGAAGCTGTGTGGCAGGGAGAGCTGTGAAAGCCCATGTAATTACACGATGAAGCTGACAACTGGACAAATAGGGAAGATCCTGGTAGAGGACTTAGACAAGTGTTTCTGGTTCTTTCTGTGACATTTGCAGAGTCAGTCAGCATCTTTCAGCTGTGAAAACTATAATATGACAGGTATTATAATAAAGGGAGAGACATGAAGAGTGGGAAGAGAAGATAATTCACAGTTACTGAACTCCGGGCTTCGTGTGCAGTGAAATGCAAACATGATTCCATTCAACTCTCCAAACAACCAATGAACTCTTTACTGTACAGGATCATAGTACCTAAGTAACTTTTCCAAGTTCATTGGCTTGAAAAATGTTCAAACAAGGGTGTATCTGATTTCTAAACCCATCCTATTTCATCACGTCAGTCTTGCCCATCCTAGCCTAATGATAAGAGTCACTTTGGAGTATTTATTACACACTTAAATTCCGAAGCCCCTGCTAAGATACAGAATAAGAATTTTAAGTGAGGTGTCTAGGAATCTGTGTATTTAATATACACCCTAGATGGTTAATAGGATTAACTCATTTTGGGGAATCCCTGCAATGTGTCACACTGCCTTGACAAAAGGCATAAGTTTGGAACGGAAAGAAGGGAGGGATGAAGAGATTAAGGAGGTATAATTGACAGGACTTGACTGTGATTGCAGGAGAGGTGAAGTCTTCAGTCTCTGATTAGCATTTTCGTCTGAAGTTTGTTGGTGTAAGCCCCTACCTTGCAACAAAACCCTCCTCTAATTAGGGCAAAAGTAGTGAGTGGCCATTCTGCCATGCTCTTTTGGGTGTGAGCATCCCAGGAGAGTTTTAGCCAGGACACAGCAGCATGCAAGTGCACTGCTCTGGTTGCATCTGTTGGAGATGATTTTCACAATATTCATAGGCAAAAAGAAATGTAAAAGGTTTCTGGGACAGAAACCAACTGTCATGTTCCTGTTTTCAGAACACAAAAATTGCTGTAATTGTTTGGTTAATTTAAAAAAATAATGATGATGTATTGCAAGAAAATGACTTAAGGAGAGAGTTTCTTGGAGCAAGAAATGATGTTAAGTGTTTAAAGGTTGTAAATAGACAAATTAGGCAAGAATTAATCCTTTTACTTTTGGAACAGTGAGCCATTTTTCTTGAGCTCTTTGGGTCCTGAATTACTCACCATGTTCAGCATAGATAAATGCTAATTTTTTGTCCTTCAGTGAAGACACTGCCTATGGTAGGCAGAATAATGGTTACTCAAATATGTCCATATCCTAACCCCTGGAACATGTGAATATGTTACTTTAAATAGCAAAAGGAACTTAACAAATATAATTAAGTACTTTGAGACAAGAAGAGAATTCCAGATTATCCAGGTGGGCCCAATATAATTACAAGAGTCCTATAATAGGGAGCAGGTGAGTAAAAAATCAAAGAAAGAGATGCAATAATGGAAGCAGAGGTCAGGGTGCTATGATTGCTAGAAAGGGGCCACAGGCCAAGAAATGCAGGTAGCCTCTAGTAGCTAAAAAAGTCACAGAAATTGATTCTTTCCTAGAGTCTCCAGAAGGAATGCAGCTCTGCTGACACCTGTTTTAGCCTAGAGAGAAACTCAAAATTATTTGTGTTTCTAATCTCCAGAACTCTAAGATAATACATTTGCATTGCTTTAAGCTGACAATTTTGTGGTAATTTTGTTACAGTAACAATATGAAACTCATAACACCATCACCAAGTGGCTTTTGTCTATTATTTCCACCATGAGTAGAAAGGCTCTTGTATCCAAAGGGGATCTAGCAAAAACCAGCATGGTTTTTAAATTAAAACTTCTGGGAGGTAAAATTAAGACCCAAGTTCAAAGTTGATTGTGTTGACCTTGACTTAGAACCATCATTGGGTGAATAAGCCTAATTTCTTCCTGTAACTCTGAGACCTACGGAGTTTCTATTCCTGATGATTGCCACTGACAGTGTTCCACTGCACTGTGCCTTTCTTATGGTCATTTGCTCTTTTTTAGACAGTGTCTCTTACTGTCATCTAGGCTGGAAGGCAGTGCCACAATCATGGCTCACTGCAGCCTCAAAGTCCTGGTAAGAGAGAGATGGCTGCAAGGCTCATACTGCCTCCACAGGAGTTTGCCTCTGTCCACGGTTCTGAAAGTGCTGCCCTAGAACACACAAGTTGATAGCTCAAGTTGGGTTGCATCAGGTGTTTTTTTTTTGGTTGTTGTTGTTGTTGTTCTGTTTCTTGATAGCTAGGGACATCAATAGGTGTCTAGAAGAGACATAAGCATGATACACATTTTCCTTAAATGCAGACCACGTGCTATAGTTCATAGAGGAGAGTAAGTACAAGGACGGAGGAGGGGCCAGGTATTTAATAGGAGACTACAAAGAGTTAATGTGATAATTCTGTACGCAATGTATATAAAGTCTCCATTTTCTACCTTTTGCTACACCATCAACTCTATTTTTATCTCATCTTTTTTATGTCACTAAACTCTACTGTAGTGACATACTTAAACTGAAAAAAAAACCCTGAACTTTTATTTTTATGCAACAAGACAGATGGAGTGTGCTGAAATGAAATCTATCATTGGGTGATGATTTTTGTTCAGGTTATGAAAACTTGTGATGACTCCTGTGAATAAACAATTTTAAACATTCCACCTCCCCTCCCTACTCAAAAACAAAAAAGTCCTGCATGTGCAATTCTGGGCTACCCAGATCTCCTCTTGCTGGGGTAGGAGCTGTCAGCAGTCACAAGAGAGTTTCTGAAATCACTCCTCTCAAGAACTGTCATTCTTGGCTAGACTTCACTTCCTTACTCCTGGCAGGTGCTTTCTTTATTTCTACCTGCAGTCCTCCCTCCTGAAATTGATTTATGCCTTCACAAAAACCTAGTTCAAGCTTCTGCATCAAGGCTTTTGTTACTCAAATCCTGATGTGGATCAGTGTGATCTATCGATCAGCAACATAGCAGTCACAACTGTATTAAAATGCATATTCCCAGGTCCAATCCCAGATTTATTTAACCAAAATCTGCATTTAAACAAAATCGCCAGGTGATTTTATGCATATTAAAATTTAAGAAGCACCAGTTTAGGTGATAGCTAAACCAGTTCAGTTGGCTGAACTAGGAAGGGCTGTTTCCAAAGTTCTAAATCTGCTTCTTGGGCCTATGTATTCATTAAATAGGTAATGGGTATCTACTCTGTATTAGGCATTACCTGAGTTCTATGGGTAAAACATAAAGAGAGTACTGCTCTTTTTTCTTTTATTTGTCATGGCAGTTGTTTACCACCTTGCCCTCCCCTTTGGCTCTGGAAGGTCTGAGCCTTCTCACCATCCTCCTTAGTTTTGGGTGCCTGGCCTTGCTTTACTCTCTGCTATTGTTGTCTTTCTGAGTTTTGTCTGTGAGTCTGGATATTGTTTCCTTTTGTTCTGCTATGATTCTACCTGGGTTTTCTGAGTCTGACTTGGCCATCTTTCTGACCATTGCTTATCTCACACATCAAGTTTTCTGAGGCTGCTCAGATCCTGGCTCTCTTCCTCGTGACTGTGTCCCATTGCTACATATGCCCTTAGAACACAGCTTTCTCATTTTAGCCACGGGGTACATATTTTTATAAGTGCTGATAGCTGGGTCCAGGTTTCTAGGAATTGTGGCTTTCACCAGAAATTACCAGGGTCATACCTTGGGGGAGAAGTAACCTGTTCTTGCACCAGAAAACACAGGGCTTTATTTTCTTACCATGAAAAGTATACCCCTTTCCCCCCGAGCCTTTTTATCTTTTCCTCAATTTAACTCTTTTTTTTTTATATAGAAGAACAATGAATCGCAGTTGGAATAACAAATGGCTATATTTTCTAGAAAGCCTATTAACTTTCCATATTCTTTTCATTCTTTTATCACTAATAGAACATACTAAACATTGAGTTTCAATCCAAATCCAAGTAGATTCAACTAATTTGAGAGATCTAGGACCTATAAATCTTAATGTGGAGTAATTTTTGGGAGGCAAACACTGCCTGTGCTTTCTAGTTTCTTTGGTGGAATAACATTTCTCCTTAGATTGTTTCTGTTTAAAACATGCTTGTTCCCTACACTCACATAGCACTTTACTGGGCGACTTTTATCTGATTGGATGTGACAAAAACTGTTAAGGTCTCATAGGGATGCATCATTGCTGCCTTCACCCCAGAGCTGCATTTCTCATGCACAGAAGCTCATAGAGATATTTTCAAAATGGTGTCTTTAGCTTCTGGTCCTTACCCTGTGCAAACAGAGCTCTAGTCCAGTTCATAAAACCAGACCATGGCAGGCGCTATTCCATCCATCTAGGTTTGCCATCTTTCCTGCCAGAACTCTGACTGACACATCAATTATTAAGCCTTTCTCTGTCTCTTTGCACCTTCCCTTCAATTTCTCCTTTTCTCAGCTAAACAAAATTAACAGTACAATTAACCACACTCCTCCTTACAAACACCTATGGGGTCAAGGAACTATTATTCAGAAACATCTAAACTCTATGGCCCAATTGGTCCTTTCATCCCTTCTCCATTCTCTTTAAACAAACATTTGTTAGAGCTCTATTATGTATCAGAAATTATATTACCATATTTCGTTGGCTTGAAGTCATTATTGATTGAAGGAAGCATCATTATTTCAGGTTCTACTATAACATTAAAAGCATCCAGAATTAGGATTTTAACAGGAGACTTCTGCCTAATTCTGGGATGTTACAGATTTATCCTTTGAGGGTAAGAGTAAATGAGAAAAAAGCTCACTATTCAGAAAGAGACAGTAAGAAAATGTACATATATCAACTTTGGTATTGGCCAGAGATAGAAAAAAAAACTCTTACAAAAATTTGAACCAAATTTGGTACAGTAGTGCCCATTTATCCATGAAGGATATGTTCTAAGACTTCCAGTGAATGCCTGAAGCCATGGATAGTACTAACCCTTATATATGCTATGATTTTCTTTATATGTACCTAGAGTTTAATTTATAAATTAGGCACAGTAAGAGATTACCAATAATAATCAATGCAGGTATACCTTGTTTTGTTTTTCTTCTCATATATTACATTTTTTACAAGTTGAAGGTTTGCAGCAACCCTGTTTTGATTAAGTCCATCAGTGTCATTTTTCCAACAGGATGTGCTACTTCATGTCTCTGCATCACATTTTTAAAATTATTTTAATATTTCAAACTTTTTAGTTATTACTGTATCTACTATGGTGATCTGTGATCAATTATCTTTAATGCTACTATTTTAATTGTTTTGAGGCACTACAAACTGTGCCCCTATGAGACAGTGAACTTAAACAATAAATGTGTGGATTCTGACCTCTCCACCAACTGGCCATTCTCCCTTCTCTCCCTCTCTTTGGGCCTTCCTGTTTCCTTAGATACAACAATTCTGAAATTAGGTCAGTTAATATCCCTAAAGTGGCCTCTAAATGTTCAAGTGAAAGGAAGAGTCACATGTCTTTCACTTTAAATCAAAAGCTAGAAAAGATTAAATTTGGTGGGGAAGGCATGTCAAAAGCCTAAACAGGCCAAGAGCTAGGTCTTTTGCAACAAACGCTTAGTCAACTTGTGAATACAATAAACAAATTCTTGAAGAAAATTAAAAGTACTACTCAGGTGAGCACATCAATGATAAGAAAGCAAATAAGACTTTTTGCTGATATGGAGAAAGTTTTAGTGGTTTGGATAAAAGATCAAACCAGTCACAACGTTCTGTTAAGCCAAAGCCTGTCAGAGTAAGTCCCTAATTCTCTTGAATTCTGTGAAGGCTGAGAGAGGTGAGGAAGCTGCATAAGAAAATTTGAAGCTAGCAGGATTTGGTTCATGAGGTTTAAGGAAGGAAACTGTCTCCATAAAATAAAAGTATAAGGTGAAGCAGCAAGTGCTGATGGAGAAGCTATAGCACGTAATCCAGAGATCCAGCTACGATCATTGATGAAGATGGCTATGCTGAACAATAAATTTTCAATGTAGACAAAATAGCCTTATATTAGAAGAAGATGCCCTCTAGGACTTCCTTAGCTATAGAGGAGAAGCCAATGTCTGGCTTCAGATCTTTGAAGGACAGGCTAACTCACTTGGTGACTCTAAGTTGAAGTCCATGCTCATTGGCCAGGCTGAAAATCTTAAGTCCCTTAAGAATTATGCTAAATCTACTCTACCTGTGCTCTATAAACGTAAGAATAAAGCCTGAATGACATCATATCTGTTTATAGCATGGCTTTCTGAATATTTAAAGTCCACTGTGAGAGCTGTTGTTCATAAGTAGAGTCCTTTCAAGATATTACTGCTCACTGAAAATATATCTAGTCACCCAAAAGCCCTGATGAAGATGTACAAGGAGATTCATTGTTGTTTTTGTGTCTGCTAACACAACGTCCATTCTGCAGCCCTTGGATCAAGGTGTAATCTTGATTTTCTAGTCTTCTTATTCAAGGAGTTCATTTTGTAAGGCTACACCTGCTGTAGATAGTGATTCCCATGATGGATCTGGGGAAAGTAAATTGAAAATAGTTTGGAAAAAATTCATGACTCTAGATACCTTAAGAACATTCATGATTCATGGGAGGAGGTCAAACTACAAGCATTAGTAGGAGTTTGGAAGATGATTTTAATGTTCAGGGATGACTTTGAGGAATTCAAGGCTTCAGTGGAGGAAGCAGCTGCGGATGCAGTGAAAATAGATGTGGTGGAAACAGCAAGAGAACTAGAAACAGAAGTAGAGCTTGAAGATGTGTTTGAATTGCTGCAATTTCATGATAAAATGAATGGATGAGGAGTTATTTCTTGTGAATGATCAAAGAAAGTGATTTCTTGAGATGAAATCTACTCCTGGTGAAGATGCTATAAACATTGTTGACATGACAACAAGGAATTTAGAATATTATATAAAATTGTTGATAAAACAGTGACAGAGTTTGAGAGAATTAACTCCAATTTTGAAAGAAATTCAACCATGAGTAAAATGCTGTCAAACAGCATCACATGGTACAAAAAGGAATCTTTCATGAGTCAACAAGGCAAACTTAATTGTTATCTTATTTTAAGAAATTGCCACAGTCACCCCATTCTTAAGCAACCACCACCCTGATCATCAGCAGCCATCAACATTGAAGCAATATCCTAACACCCTCTGTATTAGTCCATATTCATGCTGCTGATAAAGACATACCCAATACTGAGAAGAAAAAGAGGTTTAATTGGACTTACAATTTCACATGGCTGGGGGAGGCCACAGAATCATGGCGGGAGGCAAAAGGCACTTTTTACATGGTGGCAGCAAGAGAAAATGAGGGAGAAGCAAAAGCAGAAACCCTTGATAAATCCATCAGATCTCATGAGACTTATCCACTATCATGAGAATAGCACAGCAAGACCAGCCCCATGATTCAATTACTTCCCCCTTGGGTCCCTCCCACAACATGTGGGAATTCTGGGAGACACAATTCAAGTTTAGATTCAGGTAGGGACACAGCTAAACTATATCACCCTCCACCAGCAAAAAGATTATGACTCACTGAAGGCTCAGATTATTATTAGCATTTTTTAGCAAGAGTATTTTTAAACTAGGATATGTACATCTTTTTTTTAGATATGCTACTGCACACTTAAAAAAGAACAGGATACTATAAACATAACTTTTTTTTTTTTTTAAACAGAGTCTCACTCTGTTGCCCAGGCTGGAGTGCAGTGGTGTGATCTTGGCTTGTTGCCTCCCAGGTTCAAGCAATTCTCATGCCTTAGTGTCTCAAGTAGCTGGGATCACAGGCATGTACCACTACGCTTGGCTAATTTTTGTATTTTTAGTAGAGACAGGGTTTTACCATGTTGGCTAGGCTGGTCTTGAACTTCTGGCCTCAAGCAATCTGCCCACTTTGGCATCTCCAAGTGCTAGGATTACAGGTGTGAGCCACCATGCCTGGTCAATAGCGTAAACATAACTTTTATATGCACTGGAAAACCCCCAAATCTGTTTGACTTTCCTTATTATGATATTCACTTTATTGCAATAATTTGGAACCAAACCCACAACATCTCTGAAATATGCCTGTAATAGGCATTTGTGAATGTGATCTTCTCTCTCTCTCTCTCTCTGTTTCCTTCTTTCTCTCGCTGTCCCCTCTCCCCCATCTTTCAAAATATCTTACTGAACTGTACTCATCCTTCTTCTTGTGATGATGTGAGATGATAAAATTGCTGTATGATTAGATGAAGTGAGGTGAATGATGTAGGCATTGTGATGTAAATGAAAAATGCTAGAAAAAAGCAATTCGTAAGTTTTAAATTGCATGTGTTCTATCGCGTGATGAAATCTCACACTGTCCTGCTGTGTTCTATCCAAGACACGAATCATCCCCTTTGTCCAGGGTATCCTGTCTATTCCACCTGCCAGTTAGTCACTTAGTAGCCATATTGATGATCAGATCTACTGTCACAGTATCATACTGTTTTTGTTCAAGTAACTATTATTTTACTTACTCATAGTTCCAAAGGGCAAGAGTAGTAATGTAGTATTTTCAGACTGTGGCTGACCAATGGCAACTGACACTCTGCAAAGAGAAACTACAGATAAGGGGGAACTACTGTACTCAGGGCCTCAGTCTGAACTCACTACTGGTGCAGTGAAGAAACCTCAAACAGAGAATTTAATTTAAAGGAGCTCAAGTTGTTCATTTCTCAAGTGAGTGGAAGAAACAAAGTTAAATCGTTCCTGTAAGAATTTGACTTGCACATATGATGTCCATTAGGGCCACCACTAGACACATGTGGCTATTTAAATTTTAAACAATGAAAATTAAATACAATTAAAAATTTACCTCTTTAGTTGCACCAGCCACATTTCAAGTGCTCAAGAGACATATGTGGCTGGGGTGACCATATTGAATGGAACAGTGTAGAATATTTCCATCACACAAAGTGTTCTTCTGGACTGTCTGACCATCAGCCATAGATTCTAAGATAAATCCTGATTTCCAACACATAAGACAAATGCAAATAAAATGTGTGTCTTAGACTCAATGAAATATAGTAGATGTAGAGATAGGGAGATGAAAACCTCTCTTTGGGGACTCAGCAGATAGAAGAATCAGGCTGCTGATTATGACTAAATCAGGGTACCCAGAAGTTCTAAATCATGGAGAATCCCTCTCCAGCCACCTCAGCTTCGAGAGAAGTCTGAAGTCACTTGGACTGTGTGCTCACTGTGTGTGACTAACTGGGGAATTAGCACAAAATCTCATTACTTGGATGACCTCCCAGGCCTTTACTTCTGTGAAAATTAGAATTGCATTCAGAATAACATATTTTCAGATATCCTTTTTCTCAGAATATGGCTACCCTTGACCTTTTAAAATTAAATCCATTTTTTATAAAGTCACCATAAAATCATTAAAGTTAATATAATCATTTCCTAAATCCCAAGAGAAGACAAAACCAGTTGAAATTCCAAAGTAAAATATTTTAAAGAACAATTTCCACCTCTCTAGCTTTCCCCCGTCCCTATCCTTCGACATGTCTCTGGGGATTTTTGGTTTTGATTAAAAGTTTAGTATATAGTAGTTTTATGTGGGAAAGATATATGGAACTTCAGCAGGCCTAGAAAATGAGCTACTGGTTTAAGTTTGCACAGTTTCAAACTGAAAAATGTCTTAAATAATTCAATTTAACAATGAAATATTTAATTTAATGAGAAATTATTTTGTGACTCTGTATTTTTAAATTCCTACCTGTTTTTCTCCTAGTCCAATGTATCACCTTATACAGAAAAACTAAAATCATTAACATTTTTCTTTTTCTTCAGTTAATAATAAGGGGTCATTGAAGTATAGTCCCCATCATAAAGTGTATTTTAATGAGAGAATTGTCTCCTATAATACTATATAGTCCCTGGAACGTAATAAAACATCGAAGTATCAGTTTTTGTGTGTGAGGGGCAGGTGGAAGGGGTTTGCGGGAGAAGAGAGACTGGAGATGAATGGGAGAGTTGTGGAAGGAGACTTTAGATTTTTTGAGGGCCTACTCTGTGCCAGTTCTGTGATAGGTGCTTTGCATACATTATTCCCATTTTTTCTTTTTTTTCTTTTTTTTTTTTTTTGAGACAGAGTCTCGGTATGTCGCCCAGTGCACTCTGTTGCCCACTCACTGGAGCATAATGGCAGGATCTCAGCTCACTGCAGCCTCCGCCTCCTGGGCTCAAGAGATTCTCCTGCCTCAGCTTCCCGAGTAGCTGGGGTTACAGGCTCACACCACTACGCCTGGCTAATTTTTGTATTTTTAGTAGAGATGGGGTTTCACCATGTTGGCCAGGCTAGTCTCGAACTCCTGACCTCAGGTGATCTGCCCGCCTTGGTTTCCCAAAGTGTTGGGATTACAGGCATGAGCCACTGCACCCCTCCACATTATTCCTATTATCTTATGCAACCCCATGAAGTAGATTATTACCTTCATCTTACGAGAGAGGAAACTAAAACTCAGAGAGGCTAAGTACCTTGCCAAAAATTACTCAGTCAGTAACAGAGCCAGACTTTTGCCAACACCACTGTATTGAAATTACTCTTGTTAATATGGGGGTCTTTTCAATTACCCCACAGTGGTAAATTCAATAAGCAATTTTCAGTCCTCATCTCTGTTGACCTATCAACAGCATTTGACAAGGCTGATCAATTCCTCCTCCTTAATACACTCTAAATACTTGCCTTTCAGGACATACGATTATCTTGTTTTTTCCCCCCCAATATTACTAGAAACTTTGCATATGCTGAGCATTTATTCACTGACTTAGTACGTTTAGAATATATAAATGCAAAGATTGGCAAATATTTTGCCAAGGTTTATCCATAGGAAATCTAGATTAGAAATAATACTTGACTTTGAATAATTTCTTCAGGTATAGCTGTCAGAATCAATGAAGAAAGTAAGTAGTCAAACCCATTTATCATCACAATCCAATTTTGCAGAATGTCAGCCAGCAAAACAATTCTAGAGACAATTAAACCTAGGTCTCCAGTTTAGGGGCCAGTAATATCCAGTAACTTCACAGTCAGTTCTCATTTGCTTCCCACTATTCTTGAGATGAGTATTTTAGACTTGGGTAAATATGATTACTTTCACCTTGAACCTACCCAGACCTTCAATATTGTCATTCTTGAGCCTGACAATATCTCATAACTAGAAAGGAGATTAAGGGAAAAGAAGGTAAAAATTGAAGCAATGTTCTTTCAGAATTCATGTGAGAAACTGTAAAGCTTAAGAAATTTTTAGCTATGTTTTAAGAGAAACTATCATAGGTCTTATGCCATTACTTCATAAGCTGAATCATCCTAAGTGGAAAATGGGGAGATTTGGTGTCTTTCCTTTGGCCGAGGAAATTATCAAACACTTAAAAATATCTGAAAAAAAATCAATCAATAACACATCAAATGGTACTCAGATGCAGTCACACATGAACTTTTAAAGCTCAAACTCATTCATTTGTAGCTTATCCCTTTGAAACTTGATTATGACAGGTCTTCAATCGGTGACTTATTGCTCATCATAAGGATCAAAAATAAATTTTGATTTTTGGAATGGCTTTGTATGATTTCTGTAGAAGAACATTTGTGCTTTCCATGATTTTTCTCAAATTTGGGTTCAGTAACCTCTTCCCACTTAAAATAAATTTCCAAGGGCTGAAGTTGTAAAAAGTCTTAGAAAACCTGCTGGTCATAGAATGATTTAACACCCATCAGAAACAAAAGGCTCCTAACTTTGTTAAAGGATTCTAATAAATGATTTAGACATAATCACTTTTGGAGTGGCCCTAAAAATACCTCACTAATTTTTATAAAGACTATTCTAGGTTATCAATTTTTAAGTTTTCTAAATACAATTCAAAAGTGTATAATTATCTTTCTACTTAACTATTGTGTAAAGTATTAGATCAATATATCTATTCCTATGCTGTCTAATAGGTTAGCCACTAGCCACATCTAGCTCTTTAAATGTAAATTCATAAAAATTAAATAAAATAAAAACTCAATTCCTCTGCTTCCACTAGCCATATTTCAAGTGCTGAATAGCAACTCATATCTTGTGGATAGCCCTATTGGACTGTGCCACTATTGAACATTCTGTTGAATGCAGAATAGGACATCACAAAAGATCAACTACACAGTGTTATCTGAGACACATCAATCTAATATCCTGCATAAAGGCTAAACAGAGGGAGAGGGATTATGATGGCGGATAGGAAGCAGGACTGACTTGCATCTCCTGCTTAGATGGACAGTGCAGCCTGTGGAGACTTACACCATGAACTTTTGCTCCAAGAACTACTGTGGGAACATATCAAGTAAAGCCAAGAGAATCCACAGACCCTTTGAAGGAACTGGATCACTGCTGCAGGCTCCCTGAGATGCCAAAAAAACTGTGACTCTGCTTGCTTATTGGCAGGGAAGCTCGTGGTCTGGGGCAAATTCTCAGCCCTGGTCACTGACTGCCTGGAAATAGACTTGGTGCTGCTGAGGGTGGGGGCGCTTTCCAAGAGTGAATCTGGCCTTTAGGATTGTAGGCTGCATGGAAGTAGGGTGGGGCCTGTGACTGCTGTCTTTCCCCCCACTTCCCTGGTGACCTGTATGACTCAGCAGAGGCAGCCATAATCACCCTGGAAATATAACTCCAATGGACTGGGAACCACACTTTCAATCACCCACAGCTGCTGCAGAAGCCCTGCCCAAAGAGAGGCTGAGCTCAGACACACCTATCCCTGGCCCCACCTGGTGGTCTTTCTCTACCTGCCCTGGTAGCTAGACAAAGGTCATAATCTCTTGGGAGCTCTGTGGCCCTGTGCACCACCTGAGAAACCTGAATACTGAATACTTAACCAGGTGTCTCTAGGGCAAGTCTGCATCCTCCCTATAGGACCACAGCTGATGTGCTCTTGAAAGTGCCACCTCTTGGCTGGGGGCCAATCAACACAAAACCAGTGCACTAAACAAAAACATAACCAAGGACCTTCATAGAGTCCACTTCACTCCCCCTGCTATCTCCACCAGAGCAGGTGCTAGTATCCATGGCTGCAAGACCTTAAGATGGATCACATCACAGGACTCTTCTGCAGATACTCCCCAGTACCACTCAAGAGCCCAGAAGCTCTGCTGGGCAGCTAGACCCAGAAAAACAAAAACAATCACTGTAGTTCAGCTCTCAGGAAGCTCCATTCCTAGGGGGAAGGGGGGAGAACACCACATCAAGGGAGCACCCAGTGGAACAAAAGAATCTGAACAGCAGCCCTTGAATCCCACATCTTTCCTCTGACATGGTCTACCCAAATGAGAAGGAACCAGAAAAACAATTCTGGTAATATGACAAAACAAGGTTCTTTGACGCCCCTAAAAGATCATACCAGTTCACCAGCAATAGGTCCAAACCAAGGCAAAATCTCTGGACTGCCAGATAAAGAATTCAGAAGGTTAATTACTGAGCTAATCAAGGAGGCACCAGAGAAAGGTAAAATCAAACTTAAAGAAATGAAAAACATGATACAGGATATGAAAGGAAAATTCTTCAGTGAAATAGCATAAATAAAAAAAAAATCAAAACTTCTGGAAATCAATGATACACTTAGAGTAACACAAAATGCAATAAGTCTCAGCAAGAGAATCAAATGAGCAGAGGAAAGAACTTCAGAGCTCGAACACAAGGCTTTCAAATTAACCCAGTCCAAGAAAGACAAAGAAAAAAAAGTTGTTAATGAATAAAGCCTCCAAGAAGTTTGGAACTATGTTAAATCTCCAAACCCAAGAATAACTGGTACTTCCAAGGAAGAAGAGAAATCTAAAAGTTTAGAAAACATATCTGAGAGAATAATTGAGAAAAATTTTCCAAGTCATGCTAGAGATCTAGACATCCAAATAGAAGAAACTCAGAGAACACCTGGAAAATTCATCACAAAAAGATACTCACCTAGGTACAAAGTCATCAGGTTATCTAAAGTCAAGATGAAGGAAAGAATCTTAAGAGCTGAGAGGCAAAAGCATCAGGTAATCTAAAAAGGAAATCCTATCAGATTAAGAGCAAATTTCTCAGCAGAAACCCTACAAGCTAGAAGGGATTGGAGTCCTATTCTTAGCCTCCTTAAACAAAGCAATTATCGGCCAGTAATTTTGTATCCAGTGAAACTAAGCTTAATAAATGAAGGAAAGATACCGCCTTTTCCAGACAAACAAATGCTGAGCTAATTTGCCACTACCAAGCCAGCACTACAAGAACTAAGGGAGTTCTAAATCTTGAAACAAATCCTTGAAATACACCGAAATAGAAACTCCTTAAAGCATAAATCTCACAGGACCTATATAACAATAACACAATGAAAACAAACAAACAAACAAGGTATTCAGGCAACAAATAGCATGATGAATAGAATAGTACCTCACATCTCAATACTAATATTGAATATAAATTGCTCCACTTAAAAGATGCAGAATGCTGAACTTAAAAGATACAGAACGGATAAGAATTAACCAAGTTTCTGCTGTCTTCAGGAGACTCACATAATACAGAAGGAGTCCCATAAACTTAAGGTAAAGGGGTGGAAAAAGATATTCCATGCAAATTTGACACCAAAAGTGAGTAGCAGTAGCTATTCTTATATCAGACAAAACAAACTTGAAAGCAGGAGCAGTTAAAAAAGTTGAAGAGGGGCATTATAAAATGATAAAAGGACTAGTCTAACAGGCAAATATCACAATCCTAAATATATATGCACCTAACACTGGAGCTCCCAAAGTTATAAAATAATTACTCATATAAGACCTAAGAAATGAGATAGATGGCAACATATAGTGGGGATTTTAATACTCTAAGGCACCACTAGACAGGTCATCAAGACAGAAAGTCAAAAAAGGAACAATAAATTTAAACTATACCCTACAACAAGTGTACCTAACAGATATTTACACAACATTCTACCCAACAACTGCAGAATATACACTCTATTCATCAGCACATGGAACATTCTCCAAGACAGACCATATGATAGGCCATAAAACAAGTCTCAGTACATTTAAGAAATTCAAAATTATATAAAGTACTTTCTCAGACCACAATGGAATAAAATTGGAAATCAACTCTAACAGAAACTCTCAAAACCATGCAAATACATGGAGATTAAACAGCCTGTTTCCTGAATGATCAACAATGAAATCAAGATGGAATTTAAAACTCCTTGAACTGAACAATAATAGTGACACAACCTATCAAAGCCTCTGGGATACAGCAAAAGAAGTGCTAAGAGGAAAGTTCATAGCTTTAAATGCCTACATCAAAAGTCTGAAAGAGCACAAATAGACAATCTAAGGTCACACCACATGGAAATGGAGAAACAAGAACAATCCAATCCCAAACCCAGCAGAAGATAAAAAATAAGGAAAATCAGAGCGCAACTAAATAAAATTGAAACAAACAAACAAAAACAATACAAAAGATAAATGAAACAAAAAGTTAGTTATTTGAAAAGATAAATAAAACGGATAGGCCATTAGTAAGATTAACCAGAAAAGAAAAGACCCAAATAAGCTCAATTAGAAAACAAAATGGTAGCTATTACAACTGATACCACATAAATACAAAAGATTATTCAAGGCTACTACGAACACCTTTACATGCATAAAATAGTAAAACTAGAGGATATGGATAAATTCCTGTATATATACAACCCTCCTAGATTAAGCCAGGATGACATATAATCTCTGAACAGACCAATAGCAAGCAGCGAGATTGAAATGGTAATAAAAAATTGCCAACAGAAAAGTCCAGGACCAGATAAATTCAGAGCTAAATTCTATCATAAATCCAAAGAAGAATTGGTACCAGTACTATTGACACTATACCAATATATAGAGAAGAGGGAATTCTCCTTAAATCATTCTATGAAGCCAGTATCACCCTAATGCCAAAACCAGGGAAGGACATAACAAAAAAGGAAGACTACAGGCCAATATCCCTAAAGAACATAGATGCAAAAATCTTCAACAAAATACTAGTGAACTAAATCCAACATCATATCGAAAAAAGATAATTCACCATGATCAAATGGGTTTCATATCAGGGATACAGAGATGGTTTAACATATGTAAGTCAATAAATATGATACACCACATGAATGGAATTTTTAAAAAATTACATGATCATCTCAATAGATGCAGAAAAAGCATTTGACAAAATTTAGCATCTCTTTATGACTAAAATCAGCAAAGAAGGGACATACCTTAAGGTAATAAAAGCTATCTATGAAAAACCCATGGCCAACATTTTACTGAACAGGAAATGTTGAAAGTATTCTCCCTGGGAACTGAAACAAGACAAGGATGCCCACTTTCACCACTTCTATTCAACATAGCACTGGAAGTCTAAGTCAGAACAATCGGACAAGAGAAAGAAATAAAGGGAATCCAAATCAGTAAAGGGGAAGTCGAATTGTCACTGTTTGCACATGATATGATTGTATATCTAGAAGACCCTATAGACTCATCCAAAAAGCTCCTAGAACTGGTAAATGAATTCAGCAAAGTTTCAGGATACAAAATTAATGTCAAAAATCAGTAGCTCTGCTATACACTAACAGGGACAAAGCTGAGAATCAAATAAAGAACTCAACCCCTTTCACAATAACTGGAAAATATAAAATACTTAGGAACATACCTAACCAAGGACGTGAAAGACCTCTACAAGGAAAACTACAAAACTGCTGAAAGAAATCATAGATGACACAAACAAATGGAAGCACATCCAATGCTCTTGGATGGGTAGAATCAATATTGTGAAAATGACCATACTGCTAAAAGCAATCTACAAATTCAATGCAATTCCCATCAAACCACCACCATTATTCTTCACAGAACTAGAAAAAACAATCCTAAAATTCATATAGAACCAAAAAAAGAGCCTGCATAGCCAAAACAAGACTAAGGGAAAAGAACAAATCTGGAGGCATCATATTAGCTGAGCTCAAAGTATACAATATGGCCATAGCCACCAAAACAGCATGGTAGTGGGATAAAAATAGGCACATAGACCAATGGAATAGCATAGAGAATGCAGAAATAAAGCCACATATTTACAGCTAACTGATCTTTGACAAAGCAAACAAAAAACATAAAGTGGGGAAAGGACATTTTATTCAACAAATAGTGCTGTGATAATTGGCAAGCCACTTATAGAAGAATGAAATTGGATTCTCCTCTTACCTTATACAAAAATCAACTCAAGATGGATTAAAGACTGAAAACTAAGACCTGAACCCATAAGGATTATAGAAGATAACATCAGGAAAACCCTTCTAGACATTGGCTTAGGTAAAGGCTTATGACCAAGAACTAAAAAGCAAATGCAACAAAAACAAAGATAAATAGATGGGACTTAATTAAATTAAAAAGCTTCTGCACAGCAAAAGAAATAATCAGCAGAGTTAACAGACAACCCACAGAGTGGGAAAAAAATCTTCACAATCTATGTATCTGACAAAGGACTGATATCTAAAATCTACAAAGTACTCAAACAAATCAGCAAGAAAAAAACAAACAATCCCATCAAAAAGTAGGCTGAGGACATGAATAGGCAATTCTCAAAAGAAGGTATACAAATGGCTAATAAGCATATGGAAAAATGCTCAACATCACTAAGTATTAGGGAAACACAAATCAAAACAATGCAATGCAATGCCACCTCACTTCTGCAAGAATGGCCATGATAAAAAAAAATCAAAATTTATTGATGTTGGTATGGATGCAGTGAAAAGGGAACACTTTTACACTGTTGGTGGGAATGTAAACTAGTACAATCACTATGGAAAACAATTTGGAGATTCCTTAAAGAACTAAAAGTAGATCTACCTTTTGATCCAGCAATTCCACTACTAGGTATTTACCCAGAAAAAAAGAAGTCATTATATGAAAAAGATACCTGTACATGTATGTTTATACCAGCATAATCTGCGATTGCAAAAATATGGAACCAGCACAAATACTCATCAATTAGCGAGTGGATAAAGAAATTGTGGGATTTTTATATGCCATAGACTACTACTTAGACATAAAAAGGAACAAAATAATGGCATTGGCAGCTACCTGGATGGAACTGGAGGCTATTATTCAAAGTGAAGTAACTCAGGAACAGAAAACCAAACATCCTATGTTCTCATTCATATGTGGGAGCTAAGCTATGAGGACACAAAGGCATAAGAATAACACATGAGACTTTGGAGACTTGGGGGAAAGAGTGAGGGGTGGCAAGGAATAAAAGACTACATATTGGGTACAGTGTACACTGCTTGAGTGATGGGTGCACCAAAATATCAGAAATCACCACTAAAGAATTTATTTATGTAACCAAATACTCACTGTTTCCCAAAAACCTATTGAAATAAAGACATTTAAAAAAAAAAGGACTAAATAGTGTTTAGAAAATTCAAATATCACCAGGGACCAGGAAGGTAATATACATGTACAAAACAACATGGTGTAAGACTATAGAGGAAATTGGATGTCTGCTGAATTGGACAGCAAAGAGTATATGTTCCATCAAGAGGACTACCTGCCTGCCTCTGGCAGTGTCTCCCCTACATTTTGTGTTCTGTTTTTCAGCCAGGTCCATGATCCTGCAGGACCCTAAGAACACTTCTGCTAATTTAAGTAAAACCTTGGACCTTGAAAAGTATTACCTTTCTGTCTTCCAGGTAAAATAATAGACTTTAAGTGAGATCCCAACACAATTTCATGCATTAGTGGCTGATACGGTTTGGCAGTTTCCCCACCCAAGTCTTATCCTGAATTGTAGTTCCCAAAATGCCCACATGTCATGGGAGGGACCCAGTGGAAGTAACTAAATCATGGGGGCAGTCACCCCCATGCTGCTGTTCTCATAATAGTAAATTCTTATGTGATTCGGTGGTTTTATAAGGGGCTTTTCCCTCTTTGCTCGGCACTTCTCCTTGTTGCCATGTGAAGAAGGAGATGCCTGGTGGGAGATAATTGAATCATGGAGACAGTTACCTCCATGCTGCTGTTCTCATGATTGTGAGTTCTCATGAGATCTAATCGTTTTATAAGGGGCTCTACCCCCTTTGCTCAGCACTTCTTGCTGCTGCCACGTGAAGAAGGACATATTTGCTTCCCCTTCTGCCATGATTGTAAGTTTCCTGAGGCCTCTCAAGCCCTGCAGAATTGTGAGTCAATTAAACCTCTTTCCTTATAAATTACCCAATTTTGATATTTCTTCATAGCAGTGTGAGAATGGACTAATACAGTACCCATTTAATAGCCTTTTATAATTAAGGTACACACTTTTGGCAGAGTGTGTACCATTGGGTCTCAAACTTTAGCATGCATCAGTATCACCCAGAGGGCTTGATTTTCTGCTTTGGTAGGACTTAGGTGGAGCTTGATTGACAATTTATACTTTTAGCAAGTTCCGGAGTGATGCTGACACTGCTGATTAGGGGGATTACACTTTGAAAAATACTACTTTATGTTCTTGCTAATAGTTCCTTTCAGTTTAGTCCATTTTCCATGTCCAGATTTTAGATGTGAATCATATTTATGCTTATACAAGAAGAGACCATCCATGCAAGAAGTGAAAAGATCACAGAATTGGGAATTAGAAGATTTTGCCTGTTATCTCAAGTCACTGATTGATTCTGTGACCTCACGCAAGTCAGTGTCATCCTCTGGGACTTACAGGAATGGAAAAGGTCTAAGAATACTCTGGACTCTAGATAAAATTAGCAGTTACATACGAGGAGCATAATCAAGGAAGGTGAAGGAAAGCTGGGCACAATCTAAAGTCCAGATGGCTTTCCAGTAGTGATCAGAAGCAAAGAAACAGCAAGCAATTATTCCAACTGTAGAAAATGTAATTGCAGATCAATAAAAAAGTTTTTGGATAAGGAAGAGGAGACCAAGAGTAATGTCACACAAGCAAAAAGCCTCTGATGAACTGGAACTAGAAATTTACTGCCAGCAGAGACGCTGGAGGTACCAAACCATTGCTGCCTAGAAATGAAAAACGGGAAAAACTTGGAAGACTGAAATGGTTCTGCAAATTGAAAGGATACAGGATGTCTTGAATTACATTTCTGTTATTGCCGCTATCCATTTGTGATGTCCACACTAACATTGTACCTACCTTGAAATGGGACTAGTCCTTTATGACAAAGAGCTAGAGTTATATATTTAGAAGACTTCATTATAACTAGTTACAGATAATATCTCCACATCTTTTATGTTTGCCCACTTTTTTTCTTGGAAACTCTGACTCTCTATAGGAGGGGCTGGTACCTCAGAGAACACAAGTATGTTTCTTTGAAATTTCAAATGAAATGAAATTTGGTTGATGTCTGACCAACAAAACATCCTAATGAATTATCTATCATAACATCTAATACAGGTCACTTTGCCCATGCTTTTTGACCATTTATTATATGTTGAGTGTGTTGTTTTAATTTCCTCCTTTAATTCTTACAACAACTCTTTGAGACAGGTTTTATGTCCATTTTATTAATGATGGAGGTCCAGAGAAGTAAAGTATCTTACTTAGAGTCATATATAAATTTCAAAAGACCCAAAGTTTCAAATACAGAGTTTTGATAAAGTAAGCAATTCATTGATTTTTTTTTATTCTTTGAAGTCTCAAGAGCCTTTGTGGCAAATATATGAGTGCCCTGATTATGTGACCATGACTCCCAATAATGGATTTCTAAAATAACAGGTCCCTTAGAGGAATCCAAAGTCCTTTTAGACTTTCTCACTTACTCAAAAAAGGTTACTGAGAAGTGGGTGGGGGGCAGGCATTACCATCTTTGTAGGTAATACAATTTAAGCACAGGAAGGTTATTTGTCTAAAGTCACAAAGAGGAGTTTCAGAATTGTGAGTGGAACTCTCACCTTGACCTTGGAGAAGACTCAGGAGGCTCAAGAACCTATGCATGAAAGGCCTTTCTTTTCAGCAGTTTCACAGTATCCAATTTCTAATGCAGGGGTTACTTTGTTTAGAAAGTGCTTAGAGTCTTACTCTGTGATTCACTAAAGACCCAAACTGCTGAAAAAAAGTGACAAACTATACACAAATAGAAGGAAAATAATAGAAAATCTGTCATTTCATACAGTATAGGACACTGGAGGGTTCTAGTTACATTTCTTTTAAAATATACAATATGCCAAGAATTAAGAGTTAGGCCAAAGGGTATTTTCCCCCTTCCATACCAACATATTTTTTTTATTTTTTCCTCTTCTGTACAATGAATCAATATAAAAATATAATTTCCTTTTTTATAACTTTCATTGAAACGACCTACTCTGTGAAACAAAGGAAATCCTTTTCCCTACATATAGGGAAAATACACACATAGAGCAGAAAACTATATAGTTTTCCCACTACAGTGAGGAAAATCTCACTATATATAGCAGAAAAACACAAGGTTGAATTCTGTCCTCTGGAAACCTCCTCAACAAACCTCCCTCATGTTTCTAAGGTCCAACACATGTTGTGAAGCTAAATTCAGAAAGATAGTCCTGCTGAGGACAGTCACAGTAGACATTCTAAAATAAAGAGTGTAATTGGATTGTTTGTAACTCAAAGGGTAAATGCTTGAGGGGATGCATACCTCATTCTCGATGATGTGCTTAGATCACACTGCATGCCTGTATCAAAATATTTCATGAACCCCATAAATATTTGCACCTGCTATATACCCACAAAAATTAAAAATGAAAGAACAATGCTAGAAAACTGTCTCAACTCTGGGCCTTTGGTATTCTTTGAAATACTTTTTGGCAATTTAGAACAAAAGTGAATAAACTGGTTGAAGAAAAAGAGATACATAAGCTTGTCAGGATGAGGAAAAGTTCTGAGAAGTTCTAGGCATCCAGTGAGTACAGGTAGATACCATCTCTGGGCTCTGTTGCTGCTAGGGAAATCTTTGCTACCTTGGAAATCAGTATAGATCATGCAGAACATTAGCTCACAGATGGTACCATTCTGTCATCTGAACCACCAGCCTCTAGTCTTGGGGAGCAGAGCCTCAAAGAAGAGAAAGGGGAAGAGGGGCTTTCTACTCTGCCCACAGCTACCTTATACTTGTTGTGCAGATTCAGAGGTAACTCTGAAGGGTAAAATAACTCCTATCCACTGTCAAGATACTGCTTTGGCCAGGGGCCACCCTAGGGTGTGAGCATCACAATTGAAGTGTAGGAAGAAAATATAAGAACATTCATTTATATTCTTTTTTAACCATACCCTTTTAAAATTATATTATTACATAAAACATAAAATATATATACTATATAAGTATAATAGTAAATGCTTCTAATTAGTAAAATGTGTCTATCTTCAAGGGTGCTTTTATTGATAGAAATGCATAGTAAAGAAAAATTGTAAACCATTTCAAACATCTTTTTCCCACTTTCTCTTTCCACCTTTGCTAGTTATCCATGATATCCTGTGTCAAATACTTAATCTATGTCTCACTTTATTCATCTGTAAAATGGGAATATTAATTCCTGTGCTATCTTCTAGGTGAAGCTCTGAAGAGAAAATGTTGGGTAAGCATTAGAAAATAGATACAGTATATACAATGCAGGCAGAAAGGCAAAAGATAGTTTTTATTACTTCTGATTTTAGACTAAGAAAAGCAAGAAAGAATTGTTCAAAGGGCCTTCCCCTTCTTCCCATACATAATTTTGCCCACATATATGCAGGGTCCTCCTGAGATATTTTAAACACTATGGGGCTCTCTGAGCTTTTATTAAAAGCTTAGAAAAACCCTTGAGACTCTCTTTCCCAACTGTCTACACCTAAGCGCACTTCATGTGAAATGTGTTGGGTGGTACTAAGTCTCAGCAAAGTTGTCGTTATTTCTCCTCTTCCTTTTTCCTTTAATCACTGAAGATGATAGGTAAACAAATATACCATTTTGTTTTTCTCCTGCCTTAGGAGATCAATTGAACCTGTTTCTTCATTTAGCCTACACATCAGAATGGTAGTTTTGAAGAAGTTAGTATGGCCTGATAGAAGAAACACAAGGCTTTAGGAAACCTTAGGAAAAAGGACTTTAGAGTCAACCAGACCTGGGCTTCAGGTTTTTCCCTCAAGAGGTTCGCAAATATTTAGGAACTTAGTCAACTCTCTGATTTTCAGTTTCCTTCTTGGTTAACCTTGCAATTTTGTTGTGTGGACAGAGGGGGATGGAATATGGGGTAGTACCTGGCACAGTTCCTGGCACACAGTAGGTACACAATACTGTCTTAATGCTCTTTTTCCTTCTGGAAGTCCAGATCCAAATTTTAGTCTGGCTTCTAATGAGCTGTCTGGTCCAGGGGAAGTAATTTCTCCTCTCTGGTTCTCAGTTTATTTCCCTGGGATGATAAGGTGGTTGGAATACCTTGAGGTCTCTATCACATGACTCTAAGGAGTACTTGGCTTTAAATCCTAACACTGCCCAATTCCACAGGATCCAGAACTTACATAGACTTCTCCCATGTTCTCTCTGCACTCAGATTGAGGACTGCTGTCATCATTTTTAGCTTACTGGTTTTAATTAACAGTTGAAGAAATCATTGGCCATGTGCTTTCTAGAGAAGTTAGGTGCAGCTGCTAAATCTCAAATATATACTTAATTACTGTGTAGTGTAAGTTGTCATTGCAGAATGGACAATACAGCAAAGTAGTATGTGATAATCTCATTTTAGAAAGCTAATAAAAATGTAGAGGGACAGCAGCCTTCTCTATTAGTTTAGTTTATATCACCAAGCAGTTGTCCTATTGTAAGGTTACTTTAAGCCTAAGTAGATGCTGGAATTTAAGAGGAGTATGTCACCCAGGTACTAACCAAATTGACCTGCAGTCTATTTCCTAACGTTGCATAATGTCACTACACAAAAATAGAATCCACTTGCCCAACACTGGGAAAACTCTATGGGACTTTTAAAAATAATTATTTCCATTTTGAATTTTTAAATAGGAACTAGAAAGGTCTAAGCAAATATAACAAATTGGCATGGATATTAAATATGTGTGTATGAATTTTAAACTAGCATTTTATTTTTCCTTGTTGCAATATAATACATTATTAAGGTGGAAAATTAAAAGCGTATTTTAAAAGATAAATAGCTTTATGATTTAACTACTGAAAAGTGTATGCTGTGATTAGTTTGTTGTTTTTCCTTCTAGTCACACAAACATGAGTGCTTACGTGCATGTACACAAGCACAATTGCCATATATTTACTGACAACTCATATTTCTGTCCCAGCTCTCTCCTCTGAGAATCGAACATAGGCAGGCAACTGCCATGTTGCCCAGTTGTTCTGGTTCACCCAGGACTCAGTGGTTTCCTGGAATGTGGGACTTTCAGTGCTAAATCTGATACAATCCTGGGCCAACTGCCCACTCTATAGTCTGTAGACACCTTAGACTCAGAAATTAGAAAACTGAATTCATCTTTCTCATCCCAAACCTTTTGTTCCTTCAGTGGTCTGATCTTAAGGTGTGGTACCATTTTTCATCCACATGACCAACCCAAGAATCAGGGTTAAGTCTTTCCTCTTCCACTCTCTACACCCAAAAGTGATCTGGTACCAATTTCTGGTCATCCCTGTCTAGCAATTAACTCACCTGGGTTACTGATGTGACTTCTAACCAGACCTCCTGCCTCCAGTCTTGCCCTCATGCAATCCAAATTCTATAAAATAGGCAGAGTCCTAATCCCAGAAATTCAAATATGACCACATCACTCTTCTGCATAGAGGCCCTCAGTGCCTTTCATTGCTCTCAGAATAGAAATTAAAAGTCCTTAACATGATCCAAATGTTCTGTTTACCTCACTAGCCTTGTCATCTCTTATCTTGCCCTAGGGTCTCCTCCCCCAACACGTTAAAATGCTGCAGCACTGAGCCTATTAACCACAAACTTCCAGGTCTTTGCACATACGTTCAAGTTCCTGGCTTAGACACCAAGTTCTCCCAGGAAGCCTTCTCTGAAGCCCATAGATATTTCATGGACTTTCTATTATGTTTATGTAACTTACACATCAGCAGAATTTTGTGACTGAAAAAGTCTTAAGAAACACTGAGAGATTTGTATCAGACTAGGGCTGTCTTCTTAATACCCTAAAGAAAAATCCAACAAAGGATTTAATGTTCCCAGTCTGTTAAGCAGTGGTTCTTTCCTTTGACTGCACCTTATAATCACCTTGGCAGCTTTTTAAAAAATTTCTGCTGCTTTGGCCTTTATACTCAGAAATTCTATTTAATAGGTCTGAGGTGGGACCTAGGAACCAGTGGTTTTTAAAGCTCCTCAAGTGATTCAAATATGAAGCCAAGGTTGAGATCCACTGTCTCAGTTTTGCCACTGCAGTCTCACCTGGTATTTATATATTTCTTTTCTTCCCTACCTGAGATTAGCTATGGGCTTGCTCTCCTATAGTTTTTCTTTTTTTTTAATCTTTTATTTTAGGTTCATGGGTATGGGTGTGTTTTTATATAGGCAAACTTGTGTCATGGGGTTTTTTTGTACAGATTATTTTTTCACCCAGGTACTAAGCCTACTACCCAATAGTTTTTTTTTTATTTTTTATTTTTTTCTCCTCGTCTACCCTCCACCCTCAGGTAGGCCACAGTGTCTGTTGTTCCCTTCTTGTGTCCACGTGTTCTTATCATTTAGCTTCCACTTATAAGTGAGAACATGTAGTATTTGGTTTTCTGTTCCTGTGTTAGTTTAAAGTCAGAGTTCATTCAACTATTGTTAATCACAATCTAAACATCTCTCAGGAAAAGCATTCCTGCTTGTGCACTGGGGCCAGCTTTAGCAGCAATTAAATTATATTCTGATGGCCATGTTTCTGAGTTCTCTTTTTACATCTCAACTGGCCCAAACTCAGGAAGACATGCAATGAATTTTCACCTTTAAATCCCAACAGAGAGGGAGAGAGTAAAGATACAATTGACTAGAGTTGTGGTTCTCGACAAGGGTGATTTGGCGGTTTCTGGGAGACATTTTTGGTTATAATCACTGGGTCGGGTGGGGGAGCGCCACTTGCAACTAGTGGATAGAGGCTCACTAAACATCCTTCAAAACCCAGTCCAGTCCCCCCACTGCATAGAATTATCCAACTTCAAATGTCAGTAGTGTTGATTTAAGAAGCAACAATTGAGGAGATGACTCCAAAGCTTCCTTCTAGCTTTAAAACACTCTGGGAAAGAGTCTTTAAGTAATACGATGAATTGGGGTGAAGTGGGCAGATAAACTAGTTTTCACAAGAAAGAAAGAGTGGATGCAGATATAGAGAAATTTTAAGGTGGAGATGGGTGAATTGAGGGAAATGTATTGTTGAGACTGCCTCTTGACTATTTCTTCTATATGAGTGATTCTCTACCTGTGAACTCTGAACCAGCAGCATCAGCATCATCTGGGAACTTGTTAGAAATGCAAATTCTTGGGCCCCACCCCAGACCTACTGAATCAGAGACTCTGGGGTTAGGACCCAACGATGTATGTTTCAACAAGCCTTCCTGGAGATTCTGATGTTGCTAAAGTTTGACAATATTATTCTACATCATATGCTGACCTTGTCCTAAGTTCTGTTGTGGTTCGTTACATCATATGCCTTCAAGAGTCAGTTTGATTACTGGGAGTAGCAGGGGTGATTGGACTGTAAGAGAGCTTATGAAGAAGGCCAGCTGGTCTGCAGGGGAGATGAGCTGGAGGTAATGCTTCCTGACAAGTCCATTTAGTGATTTTACTCTTTCATGGGATAGCTGTCATGAAGTGTTTTAAATACCAGTGCAATCAGGCATGCTGGGTGCTCAACACAATGTTTGAATAAAGGTTTATTGCCACTGGAAATGAAAGCGAAGTTGGGGGGGCAGGTGGGTGGAGACAAGTAGGTTGTAAAAAAAGTTCTGAGGATCACAATCCAAAGGATGCTCTTTCTTTTCTCACCCACTTTAAGACTTAATTGAATCTTGTTTGTCTCACTCACCTCACATCCCTCTCCTGATTTATTCCATTAAAAATATCATTGCTTAAAGGTAAACCAGGATTTATCATTGTTAGTACTAGACTTGGTCCTTGCTATTCTAGGAACTGTTCAAAGAAGCAAAGTACTAAACCATAAAATATGCCAGTGAAATAAAAAGGACCTGACATTTAGAAAATCCACAAGGCTACTTTACCATCCCTTTTCTAAGATTTTAGGCCTCTTTCTCCTCCAAAAGCTATGCTGTGAGAGCCAGATGTGGCCACAATACTGTTTCTTCTTTTTGTGACTTGCATTCCAGCCCCTCATTCCTGAAGGACTGCTTTTCTCTGTTGGCTGCTTCATCCTCCAGACTCTTCCTTTGTTTCTTTTCTTTCTTCTAACTCCCTAATGGCTAGTAGAGGGAAAGATATGTTTAAATTTAAGGGAAAAACTGTTAGGAGAAAATATGGTGATAAATGAGTGGCAATGGGGTTTTCTCTGAGACATGACAATGAGGAAAGAAAACTTCCATGATGAATTTAGACTTGTCTTAAATTAAAGGAAGTGTCTGAGGTCATCACTGATGTGATGGAAACATTAACCTAATTAATCTAATTACTAGCATCAATATATGTGGAAATAAGAATGAGTAGATAAGAGAGTTTTTCTTGGTGTCTTTAAAAGGTGAGACCAAATAGCAAAAATCTGGTACAGTGTCATAAATGATATCAAGCTAGTGTAACTATGGGCTTCCGTATATGTCCATCCGTCTGTCCGTCCATCCATCCATCCATCCATCCGTCCGTCCATTAAGCATATATTTATTAAGAATCTACTATATGCCAAGCACTGTTTTAGGGGCTGAGGATATAGAGGTGAATTAGATAGTCCAGCTCCTTTCCCATGGACCTTGGCACTTATATTTCAGTAGAGGACTCAAACTATAAACATGTAAACAAATAAACAACATAATCACAGATGGCGGTAAGTGCCATGAGGGGAGATTACTACGGTGATGAGATGAAGAGTAACTGGAGGAATGTATGTATGAACAACATAGTCTGGGAAGGCATCTCTGAGTGCTTCAGTTTTGAGAGGACACCTGAAGATTAAGAACGTGCCAGCTATTCAGAGATGTGGAGGAAATGAAGAGGGACAGATGGGAATTTCAGGCATGTATCAGGATCTTCTAGAAATCCAAACTCAGGAGCTACTTGAGTCTGTTAAGAAAAACTATCCACAACCTGAAAACAAGTCCAAGAGCGTGACTGTAAGCCATTATAATGCCCCACTTAATCATAATTTAACAGGCCCATCCAAGGATGATATATTTTCCTATAAGAATTTACCATTGTTTGTTTCTGCTATTTACTATTTACTATTAACAATTGAGGGCTCAGACTCTGGAAAGTTATATATATTAAACTTGCATATGATGCAATGATTTCTTTCTGGTATAAAGATGACCTTGAAGTTTATGGTTTATTGCCATAATGAATTTTGTATCTAGAAATCTTAGTCCTGTTTAAAGAAAAAGACTATGTAAACTAAATTCGCCAAAATTCTCTTGGAGAAGTTTTATCTTTTTATTAGTTACCTCATTAATGAGTTGAATGAAATTTTTGATACATATTCATTTGATAGTTCAATGAGAGTCATGCTTTTAACTTCTTGAAAATTATACATTGACAAGACATGCCGTGGCTTACCTCAGAAGTTGGGAGTCAGAGATAGCTTTAATGAGTACATGAAAGCCTAGAATTATTTGTATTTTTAAGATCAAGCACCTTATTGACTTAACCAGACTCTTCAGACTTTTGAGTCTGTGAGTTATAACTTGCTGACCAAAGTAGACTCTCTCCAGACTCCTCATGTGTCCTCGCCTTCATTTTTCTATGCTCACCAGATTACATATTTTGGTTGCTAGTTTTGCTTCATATGTATTCAGGTATCAGGAAAGAGGTCCCCTGTATGGAGCTTGATAATTATAGTTCTTGCCAAATCTATTTTTTTATTTATATTTTATTAAATTTTTGTAAATTACTATGTTGGCCTCCTGATTTATGCATCTGCCTTTTGCATGAGTCAATTCTTCCAGGTCCCACCAAGTCTGAGTGATCGGACAAAGCTGAGTTTCTGTACCAGCAAAGAAGATGGAGACTAGACCCAGTCAGATGGGGACCCTGACTAGAGCCACACAGCATGAGGGGCCTCCATAGGCAACATGAGGAGGCATCTCTTCATCTCTAGCTGGTTTCTCTCTAAATTGCATGGGTGGAGGTGGGGGTGATGGTCATTCTAACTTTCTTTTCTGCTGTTTCCTGATATTTGTTTTGTGTTCTCCACACAAAAAAGTCCTGGCCTTCCTTAATCTTTTTGGTAAGTACAAACACTGCAGACAGGTGGAATCTTACAAGCGCCATGTCTTTGAGGATATGCTGATACCTCCTCCAGTTCCTGAGAAGGAAGGCCTGTGGGACTGTTCTGCCAAGCATCTAAGAAAGGGTCATTTCCCTTTGCTTCAAGGACTCTTTCTTTATGAAAGCTGACCTTCTTCCTAAGAGACAGGTCTCTTCATGTTTTATTGGATGATTCTACTGACAACACTTTCCAGAAAAAAAAAAGCCCAGGATGGCTGCAGATTGTGATGTTTTCTTCTTTTTAAAACCACATTCTGGTTTAATGTTTAAAATATAGGAGAGAAGTCGAATGCCCTACAGAAGCTAACTCAACGAAAAGGCCTCTTGGGATGTCAACCCAGTTTGTGAGAACCTTCCTATTGACAAGCCTAGGTTAAAAACATTTTCAAATGTGCAAAAAAGAAAAATTGACATCTTGGGACAACTTTTTCAGTTTCTGTGTGAACAAAGTAGTGCAATAAACTACAGAGTAACTCACATTAAAAATATTTTTAACTAAACAATCAACTAAGAGCAACCGGCATAACCAGTGTTACTAGAACACAGCATTATTTAGACAGAGCAGTGAGTCCCATCAGTTTGAATTCTGACACAAAATTGCATTAAGGGCTTCTCAGAATTTCTGCTCAGAATAATCCTTCCCTTCATCATTAAGCAACTTTATCCAGGTCCCAGTTTTCCCCAAGTATCTTCCCAGTAACTGGTTAGCTATCCATTTTCAGTGCAGAAAGGGATGCAGATGGATTAAATAATGTAAGGAAACTACTCCCAGTTTCAGCAATTGCAATTTATTTAGATGAACATGCTTGCTAGTAGGGAAGTGTTCACCCAGATAATAAGAGGGCCACCTCTTTGCTTTCAACTAGAGACCTCATCAAGGCACTGAACAGCATTTGATGCTTTTAGTTCAGACTTGCAAAATGTTTTCCAAAGATGACTTTTTAAAAAACATTTAAAAAAAAATCAAAGACAGAGCAGGACCATGGACAATTCTCCCAGTAAAACAGTTTGGCCAAATTGGGCTGCCTCTTTCTGCTTCTTCTCTCATAATGGTTGGGCAAGGAAGGACCTCACCCTTTGCCCACAAAGGTTTCCAAAATGGAGGAATTTGGGAGTCAGAAAGAATCGCTTAGGAGCTGTCATACCCTCATCCCAGATTGCTGAGAGAGAGCAAGAGCCATTATAGGTAAGGTATGCCAGCTTTAGGCAAGAGTTAAGCACACTTTAGTACAATAACGTCAGGCAGTTGTTTCACAGGGAGCAGGTTCAAAGTCATGTGAATAGGAAAAAGATTTTTTCTAAATTTAATTTTTGTTTTGTTAAAAGATACATAACATAACGTTTGCCATTTATTTTTAAATGTACAGCTTTTTGGTATTAAGTATATTCACACTGTAGTGCAATGATTACCACCATCTTTGTTTAGAACTTTTCTTTTTTCGCCACTGAAACACTAATTCCCAAGATTCTTTTTTATGTAAGACCAGTTTATATGGTTTCTTGGAAAAACCAAACAAACCAGCACTTGCTTTGGCAAGGTAGGCTCTCTTTTTAGACAGTGAGGAAACCAGACCTAATTCTCACTAATGAAAAAATTATTTTGACGTTGAAGCACTGAGTGTTGACCCCATTTGTAGAAGAGCCCATTCCTTCCCATTTGGAGTCACGAAAGACTGGGCAGAGGAGGGGTCCCATTAGCAGCAGAGGCTTGACAGATGAATGGGCAAAATTTTTTCCTTGGTGGATGGGAAGAATGATGTTTTTTTGAAGAAAAGGGGATAGGATACCAGAATGGGAAGACTGAAAACAAGAAGGAGGCTTGAAGAGAAGGAGAGGAGAGGTTGGGAAAGAATTGCTTTGGCCACATGTGTGTAGTGGCTACTCTTTTGAACAGTACAGATATAGAATATTTCCATCGTCACAGAAAGTTTTATTGGACTTTAGGTTCTAGTATGGAGTTTAGGTTCCAGAGTCATAAAGACTTGATCCTTTCAATGCCACTTCCTAGCTCTGTGAAGTTAGGCTAATTATTTCATCTTTATTAGTCTCAGTTTTCCCATTTGCAAAATGAGGATAATAAAAGTATCTCCCTGTGGAAGAGTCAGCCAATTCACCAAAATTCTGTTTTCTTCTATTTCTAGGCATCCTACTAGGACACATTTTCTGCTTTCTCTTGCAGTTTACTGTGGCTATGTGACTGCGTTCTACTCATTGGAACATAGGCAGCAATGCTAGATGTTGTTTTCAGCTAAAACTTTTAGAGAGAGCCCTCTTCATATTTTTCCCCTTCTGCCTGTTGGATGCAAACAAAAATAATTCCCTAAGATATGGATGAGCCACAAGATAGAAGCAACCTGAGTCTGAATTACTTCATGAAGGAGAGGCAGACATTGATATGAAAGTTTTACCTTTGATTGTTATGTGAGCAAGAAATTAACTTCTGTTACACAGGGGCTCTTTGTTACTGCAGCATTGCTTAACCTAGGATAATTACAGGGTTCAATGAGAAAATTTAATCAAAGTGCCCATCACAGTATCTGGTACCTGGTAAGTGCTCAGAAAATATTAGCTGTTTTTAAAATAGTGAAGAACAGAGATTATACAGCAGGAGACACCCAGGTTTAAACTAAGGCTGTGCAGACTAAGCTCTGTAATTGTAAGCAATTTGCTAAAACACAGATTCTTAATTTTCTCATCTGTAAAATAAGATGATAATGGAAAGAAAGAATTATTAAAGTTGACAGAATATGTAGTTTTTCTCTCAATTCAGAAGCCTCCTTGATTCCTGCATGATTTAACACTATTTGAGCTGGCTACTGCATTTTCATGCTGCAGTATAGATTTCTGATTTCAGCAGAGGCAGTCTGCTGTGCTCAGGGGTGCCATTTAGTTAAGTGGACTCAAGAATTCCTGTGCTATGGCTGATCCAATATAGAGACACCTCGATGAGTCTGCAATCAGGTAAATTCCAGGACATTTAGGCAGAATGAACTATTGACAGGCACAAAACCAGCAGCCCCTGAGTCTAGAAGGCTATAAAGAAAGCACTTGAATCTGACCAGATCTCAAGAAAACTCAAGGGGACCATGAGCCATCCAAGGATTTTTTTTCCCTTACAAATATAAGGCACATGGAGAAGAAGGTGAAATTGCTTTCAATTGCCTAAAAATGCCAGGTTCTTTGTTCCAGGTGCTTCCAGCAATACTGAACATAGCAGTGGACTCCTCAACTCCAACTGCCTGTGTTTTGCACTAATAATCATGAAATGTTTATGTAATTTAAGGGGTATCTAATGATTAAAGCTCTTTCTATGGGTTTAGGGGAATTACGGGGCTAAATTGGGGCCAATGTCAAGGATTCAGATCTGGGGGTTGAACTTGTCTCTTCCTTTCCAAGCAGTAACAGCTAGAAAGTTTGTTAGAAAAAAAAGTCAGCATAAACAGAAAGAAAACAAACATGCAATTAATTCTAAAAGATCAGAGACAAAATAAGAGGTAAGTAGGGATCCAGGGGTTAAGAGTCACATGGGGATGGGAATAAAGGGGGAAATTCCAAGGCAAACTCTGTGAATGGACTCAAATCCATTTGGCAGTAGTGTGTTAGTGTGGCTCAGAGAGGACAAAGCAAAGACAGTTAATTTGTGGAGAAAATACCATTTCAATTGAAGATGGCCTGGTCACTCATGAAATGAGAAAGATATGAATAGTTGGATGTAATCAAAAGACAGATGTTAAGGATTTCTTATAGGAGGAAGAACAGAATGTACCCATATATATATACATGCATATACATATACACTCAGCTTCATAGTAAGGCATCAGACACAGTGCATAACTACATAAGAGTGGTACTTGTAGTGAATCAGCTAGGTTTAGAGAATCAGTAGAAAGACAGTATTTCTCTTTTTGCAATCTATCCATCTGACAAAGGGCTAAAATCCAGAATCTATAAGGAACTTAAACAAATTTACAAGAGAAAAACAACCCTATCAAAAAGTGGGCAAAGGTTTTGAAGAGACACTTCTCCCAAGAAGGCATTTATGCAGCCAACAAACATGAAAAAAAGCTCATCATCACTGCTCATTAGAGAAATGCAAATCAAAACCACAATGAGATAATATCTCACGCCAGTTAGAATAGCGATTGTTAAAAAGTCAGGAAATAACAGATGCTGGCAACGTTGTGGAGAAATAGGAATGCTTTTACACTGTTGGTGGGAGTGTAAATAAGTCCAGCCATTGTGGAAGACAGTGTGGTGATTCCTCAAGGATCTAGAACCAGAAATGCCATTTGACGCAGCAATCCCATTATAGGTATATACCCAAAGGATTATAAATCATTCTACTACAAAGAAACATGCACACATATGTTTATCACAGCTCTATTTACAATAGCAAAGACTTGGAACCAACCCAAATGCCCATTAATGATAGACTGGATAAAGAAAATGTGGCACATATACACCATGGAATACTATGCAGCCATAAAAAACAATGAGTTCATGTCCTTTGCAGGGACATGGATGAATCTGGAAGCCATCATTCTCAGCAAGCTAACACAAGAACAGAAAACCAAACACCACATGTTCTCACTCATAAGTGGGAGTGGAACAATGAGAAGACATGGACACAGGAGGGAACATCACACACCGGGACCTGTCGGGAGGTGGGAAGCAAGGGGGAGGGAAAGCATCAGGACAAATACCTAATACATGCGGGGCTTAAAACCTAGATGATGGGTTGATAGGTACAGCAAACCACGATGGCACATGTATACCTATGTAACAAACCTGCACGTTCTGCACATGTTTATAGGCACCAGTCTCCAGTAGATTTGCTTAGTTATCCTTAATTGGTTGAATCAACTCTGGGCCATTGACAACATGGAACTTCTAGACTCTCAAGGTAGAGGAAAGGCCAGAGCATGGACTATAAAAAACATCTCCTAAAGTCCGCTCTGGCATTCAGCCTATTGTCTTCCTTTGATTATTCAGGACGTGTATTTTCTGTCAACTTTTACATTCCCAATGTGCTCAAAAAGCCTTTGTGATAGATTGAAAAACTGGCCACCATACTTTGCAGCTTCTCTCACAGAGACATGTAGTCTACCTCCTCACCCTTTAAATCTGTAATGACCATGTGACTTGCTTTGACCTAGACTGTGGAGGAAGTGACCTGTGTGAGTTCTAAGCCTAGGCGGTAAAGAGGTCTTATGGGGTTCCATTCCTGCATTCTTTGAACCCTAAGATTCACTGTGTGTGTAAGTCCAAGCTGGCCTGCTGGATGGTGAGAGCCGTATGGCCTCATCCCTCCTCTCATTCCAGATGACAGCCAGCCAATCCCTAGAAGAACCACTCTGCTCATGGGCAGCTGACCACAAATGCTTGAGAAAGTCCAGGAAAGACCAACAGAAAAACTACCTAGATTAGTTCAGCCCAGCTTGCCAGTACTCAGAATCATAAGCTAAATAAATGCTTCTTGTTTTAAGCTATTAAATTTTGCATTATTCTGCTATGCAACAGTAGATAATTGATATGACATTATTTTCATTTTTATAACTCTCAATTATACTCTGAACTTACTGCCATAGTTTTGTCTTTCAGAAGACATGGGTTTTGCCTCTTGACATACACAGTTGGAATTTATTTGGGACTTTCATATGAGCTTCAATGGCTCTAGAAGAAGAAATAGCCCTAGTTTCTTCCATCAGGATGCTAAAAGATGAGAGCGTTGGGCACATTGTAAAGAAAATTTTGGGTTTGTCAATATTATTTTGAAAAGGAAGAGGAGGATTAAATGCATTTTTTAAAAATCACATTTTTCGGACACAGATTTCTGACCTTCAGCCGGCGGTCTGGGTCTCCGCTGCATAGAGAATTTACGGATACTTTAAATGATTTCCAGGCTGGGCTTAAGTTATTCATCACAACCTGGGAAAAGAAAGAGAGGAGTGGTGAGTGGGGGAGCAATCCTTGACATTTTCCCATTTCCACATTAAAACCGCTTGAGGAAACCATTGTGATGCCTATGAAAAGGACAATAGCCTGGAAGAGGTGCCTTAATAAAAACCTGGTGTAGTAAATCTTTTAAGGGTGCCCACTAAGCAGGTCATTATGAGCAGAACTCCTGGAGTCACTGTCCTGGCTGTTGTTTCATGAATAATGCCAATAATATTTCCCAGCATGTGGATGCTGAGAATAATCCCTTCTTTATCAAAAGGGGTTGAAATTAAGGAGGTAGGGTTGCCTCTGGCCATATAGAGGACTCTCAGTTCTGTAGGACTGTCAGTCTTATGGTATAAATTATCTTCCATTGGGGTCAGCAAAGGTAAAGACTCTTAGCAGGGGTGAAGGGTATAGCAAGACAATTCTGCTGCTAAATAATTGCATGGTATGGTAATCTGTGACCTTGAGTCATATCAGATTGCAAGTCAAGAGAAGTTTCTATAATAAAAATCCCAGGACCATGCTTACACTAGCTTATCACCAACTCAATTAGAATATCTTGGAAAGGCAGGACAGGGCAGATCTTAAGATTATAAACTATGTCTATTACATAGGAAAACCCTTTTAAAACCACTTTACTAACCACAAACGTGGCTAATACTGGCCTAAGAATCTATATGAGTCAAATCTTAACCTGCAATTACTATGGTTCAAATAATTTAATTTAGTTCAGAATGTATGAGTAGTTGTTCTGTGCCTACCATTGTACTGTGTACTCGAGGGCAGGGGTTCCCAAAGTGTGGTTCCTGGACCAGCAGGAGCTGCATTACCTGAAAACTTCTTAAAAACACAAATTTCTAGGCCCCACTCAGACCTAGTGACAGACACTCCGGAGGTAGGCCTCCTAGGTGATTCTGAGGCACAAAGGTTCAGAACCACTGCTCTAGGAGATATACAAATAAAGTTAAATGGAATTCTGTCATACTGATTTTCCTACTTAGGAAGACTTAGTGGAAGTCTTAGAGTTTATTATCATTATTTTTTGAGACAGAGTTTCACTCTTATTGCTCAGGCTGGAGTGCAATGGTGTGATCTCGGCTCACCACAACCTCCGCCTCTTGGATTCAAGTGAATCTCATGCCTCAGCCTCCCAAGTAGCTGGGATTACAGTCATGCACCACCACATTCGGCTAATTTTGTATTTTTAGTAGAGATGTTGGCCAGGCTGGTCTCGAACTCCTGACCTCAAGTGATTCGCCCACTTGGCTTCCCAAAGTGCTGGGATTACAGGCGTAAGCCACCATGCCCAGCCTAGAATTTTTTTTTTTTTTAAATAAACTATCTATCTAAATAACATAATTAATTTATAAGTGATTCCCCCTTCTACCGGATTCCTTAATATAACTAGATCCTAGACTCATTATTAAACTTCTTCTAATGAATTGAAGTGGAGAAATAATGTTTCTGTGTGACTCTGTCATGTGTCCTAATACCCTGAGGATGATTAAAATGATAACAAAAAGGAGAATTAGGTTAAACTGTTTGGGTTAATATAAATTTCCCAACTTCATATGAAAATGCTAAAAAGTGAACATGTTTCATGCAACAGTTTTGAAAAACTCAATTGCAACTAGAAATTTTCTCTGAAATTAAAATCTTTACGTGTGGGTGTGTGTATGGGTATACACATACGGTTGTGCATGTGTACCTGCAGGCTACCCACAAGTGAACAGTTTTGCCTGGTCTTTATTTTGTATCTACTGAGAAAGCAAGAGAAATCAATGTCCTGTTGCTTGACTCACTGGAAAACCTTGCAATCATGTTTTTTGTGAGACTTTAGGAGCACCTCAGCATTAAAGGGGGGGAAATTATAGAAATTCTTGAGAACAGAAGAATTTACCAATATCAATAATGAGAAGAATGCTCTTGGGAGCTAAGAAGAGGAGGTTCTGGGAGAGAAGTACAGCAATAGTTATCATTTCAATTTTCTATTTTTGGGGGTACCTGTTACCTGAAGAATTTATCCTTTCTTTGTGTTACAAGCATTCCAACATTCCATTTACACTGTTTTGGTTATTATAAAATGTATAATTAATTATTGTTGACTGTAGTCACCCTATTGTTCTGTCAAATACTAGATCTTATTCATTCTATCTAACTAGATATTTTGTACTCATTAACCATTCCTACTTTAGGTTGTTCCAAATATAAGATCTCATCATCTGCAAACCAGGATAAATTGACTTCTTTGTTTTCAATTTGAATGCCCTTTCTTTCTTTCTTTTGTCTGATTGCTCTAGCTAGGACTTCCAGTTCCATATTGAATAACAGTGATGAAACTGACATTCTTGTCTTTTTCCAGATCTCAGAGGAAAGGCTTTCACTTTTTCCCCATTCAGTATGATACTAACTGTGGGCTGCTGTATACGGCTTTTTTTGTGTTGAGGTATGTTCCTTCTATACTCAGTTTTTTGCTTTTTTTTTTTTTATCATGAAGGGACGTTGAACATTTTTTTTTTTTTTTTTTTTTTTTTTTTTGAGACAGTGTTTTATTCTTGTTGCCCAGGCTGGAGTGCAATGGTGCGATCTCGGCTCACTGCAACCTCCGCCTCCTGGGTTCAAGCGATTCTCCTGCCTTAACCTCTAAAGTAGCTGGGGTTATAGGCCTGTGCTACCATACCCAGATAATTTTATAGTTTTAGTAGAGATGGGGTTTCACCATGTTGGCCAGGCTGGTCTTGAATTCCTGACCTCAGGTGATCCATCTGCTTTGGCCTCCCAAAGTGCTGGGATTACAGGTATGAGCCACCGCGCCCAGCCGGGATGTTGAATTTTATCAATTAATACTGCTTCTTCAGTATTAATTGAAATGAGCATATGATTTTTGTCCTTTATTCTGTTAATATGATGAATCACACTGATTGATTTGCATAAATTAAACCATCCTTGTATGCCTGGGATAAATCCCACTTGGTCGTGATGCATGATCTTTTAACTGTGTTGCTGAATTCAGTTTACTAGTATTTTGATGAAAATTTTTTTCATCAATGTTCATCAGGGATTTTGGCCTGTAGTTTTCTTTTTTGATGTATCTTTGTATGGTTTTGATATTAGGGCAATACCGGACTCAGAATGAATTTGGAAGTATTTTTCCTCCTTTCTTTTTTGAAATAGTTCAAGTAGGATTGGTATTAGTTCTTCTTTAAATGTTTGGTAGAATTCTTATCTTTTACCCTTTCTACTCAAAATATTGGTAGTTTACACACCACAATTACAGCATTATGATATTCTGTGTTTTTCTGTGTAGTTGCTATTACCAGTGTATTTTGAACCTTCTAATGACTTCTTACTGCTCATTAATGTTGTGTTTCAGAATTGAAGAACTTCCTTTCTTAGTCATTGTAGGACAGTTCTGGTGTTACTGAAATCCCTCAGCTTTTGTTTGTCTAGGAAAGTATTTCTCCTTCATATTGAATAATTATTTTGTTGGCTATGCTATTCTAAGATACAAGTCTTTTCCTTCAGCACTTTTTTTTTTTTCCAGAGTGAGCTCTTTTATGTTTATGAAAAGAAATGGGAAAACTAAATGGCTTCCCAGAATCCTTACATTTATAGGGTTTTTCTCCAGTGTGACCAATTAAATGTCTGTGAAAATGGGGGAGATGGCTGAAGGCTTTCTTAACAGTATGCACATTTATATGGCTTCTGTCCATATTCCTGATACTCATATGGCTTGTGTCCAGTGTCAGCTCTGGTGTGCTTATTATGGGATAAACGACCCATGCCGACCTCACACACATTCCTTTCACATGATTCTACTCCAGGAGTTTTCTTCTTCAGCATGTCATCTGGAACCTGGGTCAAAATTTCTCCATGCTGATGACCTTCATTTTCAAAGAGTCTCTCTTCCATAAGACTTCTTAGGTTGCTCCTGAAATTTTTGTACTCATTTTCAATGTTCTGGTCTTTCCATTTCTTCCCTATAGAGGCCAGGTTCCTCAAGGTTTCTTGCATCACTTCTCGGTACAGAGTCTCCTGGGAAGGATCCAGCAAAGCCTACTCTTCCGAGGTGAAGTTCACAGCCACTTCTCAAAGGCCACCGAGTCCATGTCTGGGATTCCAACTGTCTTCCCCAAGGCTCCTGCGACTAGAGAGGATCACAGCGCAGGTGACAGAGCGACAGGAACTCTGGCGGAGAAACCTGGAGCCTCTCAAAGCAGGAAAGTGGGTTCCCACGGTCGCTGGCACAGTGGCAAAAGAACGTGCGTGTGGCCGTCCACTTCCCCTGGAAAAACAGGAGGCTCCTTCAGCACTTTAAATACGTTATACTACTCTCTCGGTTTCTACTGAGCATTCTGTTGTCAGATGTATTAGAGCTGTGTGGTGTGTAATTTGTTTTTCTTTTCTCTTGTTCCTTTTAAGATATTTTCTTTAGACCTTTGGGTTTGATTAACTGCCTTGAAGTCATCTTATTTGGGTTATATCTGCTTGGTGTTCTATAACCTTCTTGTACTTGAATGTTGTTATCTTTCTCCAAGTTTAGGATGTTCTCTATTATTAGCCCTTTGAATAAACTTTCCACCCTTATTTCTTTTTCTCCTTCTTCTTTGTGGCCAATAACTCTTAGATTTATCCTTTTGAGGCTATTTTCTTGATCCTGTAGACATGCTTCATTTTTTAAAATTCTTTTTTCTCTGATCTCCTCTGATTGTGTATTTTCAAATAGCTTATCTTCAGGCTCACTAATTCTTTCTTCTGCTTGACCAGTTCTTCTGTTAAGAGATTCTGATGTCTTACTTAGTATGTCATTTGCATTTTTCAACTTCAGAACTTCTGCTTTCTTACAATTATTTCAATCACTTTGTTAAATTTATTTGATAAGATTCTGAATTCCTTCTCTGTGTTATCTTGAATTGCATCAAGTTTCCTCAAAATAGCTATTTCGAATTCTCTATGTAAAAGGTCACATACCTCTTTTGTTCCAAGATTGATCTCTGGTGCCTTATTTAGTTTGTTTGTTAAGGGTATGTTTTTGTGGATGGTTTGCTGCTTGTAGGTATTCACCAGTATCTGGGCATTGAAGAGTTATATATGTATTGTTGTCCTTGCAGTCTGGGCTTGTTCGTACTCATCCTTCTTGGGAAGGCTTTCCAGGTAATCAAAGGGATTTGGGTGTTGTGGGGTGTTTTTGGTCACTGTGACTGTATCTGCATTAGGGGGTATCCCAAGCCCAGTAATGCTGGGCTCTTTCAGACTTGTAGAGGTACAATGGTGGTCTTGGATAAGAACTGGAAGAATTCCCTGGATTACCAGGTGGAAACCCTTCTCCTCTTCCTTTACTTTCTCCCAAACAAATGGAGTCTCTCTGTAATGAGCTGCCTGGAGTTGAAGATGGGGCGACACAAGCACCCCTGTGGCTGCCACCATTGGACTGGGTCAGATGTGAGGCTTGCACAGCACTGAGTCTCACCCAAGGCCTGGGGTAACCACTGCTTGGTTACTACCTGTGTTTACTTAAGACTCTAGTACTCTACAGTTAGGAGACGGCAGTGCCAGCCAGGCTGTGTTCTTCCCTTCAGAGTAGTGAGTTCCTCCCAGTCCTAGGCAGGTCCAGAAATGCCATCTGGGCACCAGGGCTCGGAGTCAGAAACCTTAGGACTCCACCTCATGCTGTATTCTACTGTGCTTGAGCTAGCACCCAAGCCGTAAGACAAAGTTTTTCCCACTCTTCCCTCCCCTTTCTACAAGCAGAGGCGCTTCTCCTTGGCCACCACCACCCTAGGACCACAGCAAGTACTGCCTGCCTACCACCAATGTTCACTCAAGGCCCAAATATTCTTTAGTCAGCTTGTGGTAAACGCTGCCAGGCCTAGGACTCTTTCTTCAGGGAAATGGACTCCCCTCTCACCCAAAGCATGTCCAGAAGTCCTATCCAAGAGCCAAAGCCTGTAATCGGGGATCCCAAGAGCCCAGTTGCTGCTCTACCTCACTGTGGCTGAGTTGGTACCTAAGTTGCGAAACAAAGCCCCCTTTACTTCTCCGTGTCCTTTGCTCAAGCAGAAAGAATCTCTCCCAGTAACCACCATAGCTGGGAATGCACTGCATCACATCTAAAGCCAGCATGTCTCTGTGTCTCACCCGAGGCCCATGGCGAGTACTGCCTGGCTACAATTGCTGATTATTTGGGGTCCAGGAGATTTTTAGTTGGCAGGTAATGGATCCTGCTTCCCTTCAAGGCAGTAGGCTTCCTTCTGGCCCAGGGTTTGTCTAGAAATGTCATCTGGGAGCTGGGGCCTGGAATGGGGGACTTCAGGAGTCTGTCTGGTGCCCTATTCTATTGTGGCTAAGATGGTATCCAAGTTGCAAGACAAAGTTCTCTTTACACTTTCCTCTCCTCTCCTCAAGTGGGAGGAAGGAGTGCCTCCTGGACCTGTATGCTGCACTGCCTGGGGTGTGGGACATGCATTCCCTGGTGGTGATGCAGGCATTCCCTTGGTGACTTTGGCTGGTGTCTCACTAGGTTGCACGCCCCCAAACCCACTGGCTATGAGCCCAGCAAAGCACCAGTACTGGCCCAGAAATTGCAGTATTTGGGGCTTAGACTGCCTTTCAGCTTTATTTAGGACCCCAGAGTCCTTCAGCCTGCAGTGGCAAGGCTTGCCAGAATTCAGGTTTCTGCTACTGAGATGGGTGATTCCCTCTGGCTAGGACTGGTTTAAATTCTTCCTCCATGAGCACAGGATGAGTTATGCCCAGTATTGCTTTCTGTTGTAATGGGCAGCACTGAGTTCCAGTACAAGGTCTCATAATCACTGCACTGTCTCTTCCCCAAGCACACACATCCTCTATCTGCACCATGCAGCCACTACCAAGGGGATGAGGGAGAAGTGGTTAAGCAATTCAAGACTGTCTTTCCTACACTCTTCAGTGCCTCTTTCAGTGATATGATGTTAAAACCAAGTACTGATTGTTTACTTGATGTTTGGTTCTTATGGAGGTGCTTTTTGTGTGTGTGGAGAGTTGTTTAATTTGGTGTTCCTATGGGGAGGATGATTAGAGGATGATTAGTGGAGGCTTCTATTTGGCCATCTTACTCCACTTCCCTCAAAATAAGTTTGTTTCACCTAAGGAAACTTAATGGGTGCAAAACTCCTTTTGGTGGTGGTGATGAGATGACACTCAGGGCAACTGTGCTAGCTGCACTTCAATTTACTCTTCAGGGATTAAGTTCCAAAGAATTGCATTGTTTTCTAGCATGCAATGGACATACTATTTATATCTAACACCATTTATTTATTCTTTTATTAAATACATTTTATTAGATATCAACTTTGTATCAGATGTTATTCACAACTAGCCCATCCAAGACTATTTAATTTTTGTCTACCATAACAAGGATGTGAAACATTCCCCTAACAACACCTGTAACTCTGTCACTTCAGGAAACTGGATTTCCAATGTGATGTTGTGGGGAACATGGCAACTACACCATCACCTAATGAAGTCCTGGGGGTTTCTTTCTTTACTCTGCAGCTGGTATGCAAGCATAACTGGATCTTCTCTCAGCAACAAGTCATTCAGCAAAATATATCATTTCCTTCTTATCAATGTATTTTATTACTACAGAATCCCTTTACAAGTAAAATAGAATGAGAAATGGAGATTGCGGTTAGTTTTTGAATGTGTGTGTGGTAGTGGGTAATAGGGGGTAGGGTAATAAGAGCTAAAGTTGGGGCTACTTGGAGAAAGAAGAGGAAGAGTGTGAAGGAGATACAGATAGACCAAGTGGCTGCTAAGAAAGGTCAGGTATTCAGATGATAGGACTGACATTAGTCCAATGTATGTACTTTCCCTAGGGAGGCAGATTGACTTCCCAAATTACCCTGAAGTTCAGAGTCAAACAACCTCAACTGAAACCTCAGCTCCACCCTTTGCTAGTTGTGAGACCTGGGAAAGTGACTTAACCTCCTTAAAGTTCAGTTTCTTTAATGGTAAAATGAGGGTCATCATCATCATCATCATCATGTATAAGGAATTTTTGTGAGAAATAAAATGATGTATGTAAATAACAGTCTAATGCTTGGCACCTAGACATCCTAATTAAATGTTAGCTATTTATAATTTTACTATGAGTAAGTTGCTAATTATCTGTTTTGAAAGTCAACAATAGAAATTGGGGTTAGAGAGGCTCTTCTGACAACTAAATTGAGGATTAAAAGTGAAAAAAAAACACCAAGTCAAAATAGCAGAACCTTCCTGAAGACATTGAAGACTTCAGGTCTAAGTGTATATCTATAGACATTAAGAAATAAAAGGAGTTTCTCAAAATAGGTCAATGTATCACCTTAGGAGATAAGATGGCGTAGCTGAAGATGACTCTTCTTACCTCAGTTCGGTGCACCAGCTGCTGAGTTGCATCATCATTCATACGAAAAATTTCCAGAAATGGGTCAGATTTGCTGAAGAAATCCTAAAATAGATAAGCATCAATGAATTGTTTTTCCTCCTGCATTTGATCTAGTCCTGATCAATAAGGAATATTTAATCAACAGGAAAACCCTCTTGATTTCCTATCATCCGTATGTGGAAGGGAGGCCATGCTTGTCCTCTCTTGCTACCCAATTCTACCCAAACTCCCTTCTCTTTACCCGTGATGATGTGCCTTACCCTTTCTTCCTTTATTCCTCATCCCTGTGATCCACCCTTGGCTAGAATGAACTGCATCCAAATGCTAAGTTCTTTGTAAAGTCAGTACTTGGTGAGTTGAAATTCAAAGTATCTTTCAAAGATCAATTCAAATTCCAGTTCTTTGAAAATCACTGTATCTGTTATCTTAAACAGGTTCATTATAGTTACTGTAAAGCCTACTTAATAACTACAATGTCTGGATCACCTATAGGTCTGTTTTTATTATCTCTTTCTTGGTTCCACCTCTTGGTATGCTTATTAATTTTTTATTAAATAGTAGACAATGTGTAATGAAGATCCTGAATGTTTTTACATGAGTCTTTAGCTTCTAGCAAGTGATTAGAATGGGAGAAATCTCCTGAATCCAGTTAGGATTCAGCTATTTAGAGGTTGAGTTTCTTCAAATGTCTTTAAAGCCCCAATCATTTTCTGATTCCCTTTACTCCTTGGGTATAGTCCTTAAAGGACCCTAACTGAAAACCTGAGTGTTCATGAGAGGTGTTCTTCCTTGATGTTCAATGCCATTTTTTATTTGTGAGACTCTCAAAGGCTCTGTTTATCTATTTCTTGGCTCTAGGTTTTTGTTCAGTTTCTCTTTATGCTGCTTTTGCTAATTAGTGAAGGCCTTGAGATGATAAGCCACTTAGACTGTTGGACTTCTTCTCTTAATTTCTGACACATCTATGAGTCTTTATCCCTTGCTCTCTCAACAGCCCTGAACTTCAGTTTTTTCTTCCCAGTCTCATGAGACCACCAAAAGCTCTGCTCAGTTTCTGCTTCTTAATAGCTTTTTTTCCCTCTAGGCTTCCCAGCCTTTCTATCCACACTATTTTAGGAATCAGGCTTGAGGAATTCCCTTGAGTGGAAAATCTGCACAGAATGTCTTAATCACCTCAATGGGTTTCTGGGTTTCTCTTCTGTCCAGTTTCTTGACCCGTCAAATCTTCAGTGCCCCAGAACTCTCAAATACATGTCTCTGGTATCTTTTCTAGTGTTTTGTTTGTTTTTAGGGAGAGAGTGATGTAAAATAAATAACTGCCTCATTGTTGGAAATGGAATCTATCTCTATCCCTTTTAAAAACTTGATTTTTACCCCAGTAGATTATAAATTCTCAAAGAGGAAGAACTTTATTTTCCTTTATATTTCTACTATTTCCTCAATGTTTTCCATAGTGTCTAGATTTTAGTAGTACATAGTGTTTACTGAATGAATGAATAAAGATATAAATAAATTAATGGATACCTGGTGTAGAATAGGAGGCTATCTGAGCAATAACCTTTTTCATCACACTTTTACTGTGTATTTTACCAGGTAATTTTTTTTTCAGAAATCTAGACTTTAGCAAAGCAGAATCAAGCCCTTGTTTGCCTTAAAAGTCATTTTTTATTCCTAAAATTTAGCAAGCCAGAGTCAAACTCATTACTTTCCTTTGTTTGGTCTCTACTTCTAAATTTTTCCTTACTGTCAATGTCTTTACCAGCCTTCCCAGTCTTCAGCTCAGCAAAATATTTGTAGGGCATATACTGATCATAGACCTTTTGTGCTTGATGTTAAGGTATAAGGACAGATAGAACCTGGTCTCAGTCTTCCAAAGTACCATCTAGATTGCTGGTAAGAAAAGTATACAAATAAATACGATCCAGGTATAGATATAAATGAGTGAATGAATGAATGAATGAATGAAGGTACAAGGAGTATTCAGGAAAGAGAGGGGGAGTTGATGAATTTTAAACAGACATAGAGGGGGATACCCCAAGTAATTTAATTAGACTGTAGCTTAAAGAAGCATAGGGGAGGAGTTGGCAACAATGCTGGCAAAGTTGGCTCCAAGATGTGAAGGGTCTTCAATGCTCATTTGAAGTCTTTGCACTGACCTGGAGAGGTGGGGGGGAATCATTGAAGGATTTTGAGCATAAAAGTAAAATATAGTTGGCTCTGTAGTAAAGAACGTCAGTCTAGAATCTTTGTAGGATGAAAGAGGAGATGAGAGGTAGGAATAACTATCTTACCCTTTGCTCTCCTTCCCACCCAACCAGGAACCAAACACCATACTCCGCAACACCCAGAGTCTGGAACATCCCCTACTATTCTATTTCTGAAGGTTATCAGATTACCACAGCCTTCATCTTGTTAAGAACCCAAAATGGTGGCTTTCATCATCATCTTGCCTTTCAAGGATTATCTCTCCCTCAAAATGGCCCATTTCTCTCTCAGATACACTTCTAGCTGATTCCCACCTCTATGCATTTACTCAAGACATTTGCCCCTTAGACCTGCTTCTGTTTCTATAGGCATCTTAAAAATCAAAACCTCCCTCTCTTCTCTGTTTCCCTATGGATGTGGGCTACATTAGCTTGTTCCTATGTGCCCTTGGGCTCCTCTTGTAACTTCATGCTTTGCCTCTTTAAATAGATTGTTGGTCCCTCAGGGGATGTTTTTATGATTCTAATTGCTAACTACAATGTAAGAACTTATTCATTTTTTTCCTTTTTACTGATAATTTAAAACTTTTGTTACCATCACTTTTATTTAAAAATGAAAAATACAGAAAAACAGATGACAAAAATAAAAAGAAGGATAAAAGAACCCTTAATTGCATAGCCATCAGTAGTATTTTGGTAAATCTTTTTCTAGACTCTACATATACTTTTCTTTCTTTTAAAAAAATTTTGTAATCATGATCTATATACAATTTAGTACCCTATTTCTTTTGCTTGTTGTATATTTACTTGTTACATATTACAATGCTTTTTCTATTTTATTTCACATTCTTTTTAAATACTATGAATGAATTAGGCAAAAGTTATTGTCAGGAGGGCATGTGAAAAAGTCAAAGTCAGGTACGGTCTCTGTCTACAAGTAACTGAAAATCTATATGCAGCACACTGGCTTTAGCATTGCTCTACCATATGTAATCTGAATAACTGTGGACAAAATAATTTCTCCAAGGCTTAGTTTGCCATTCATAATTGAAGGGGTATCACCCTTTGCCTCATAGTGACATAGGAGAATTAGAGGTGCTGGTGCATGGGAAATGTTGAGCCCAGTGCTTGGTACACGGTGAGGATTAAAAAAATGCTAGCTGCAAAAATCCTCGACAAAATACTAGCAACGCAAATCCAGTGGCATAACACAATTTAATCTATCACAATAAAATATGCTTTATTCCTGGGAAGCAATGTTGGTTCAACATACACATATCAAAAACCATATGATCATCTCAGTAGATGTACAAAAAAGGTTTTGATAAAATCCAACATCCCTTTATGATAAAAACTCTCAACAAACTAGGCAGTGAAGGGACATACTTGAAAATAGTAAGTGCCATCTATGACAAACCAACAGCCAAGAGCAAAAGCTTGGCTGTTGGTTTGTCATAGATGGCACTTATTATTTTTTTGCCCATACTTAAAGGGCAAAAGCTTGAAGCATTCTGCTTAAGAGCAGGAACAAGACAAGCATGTTGACTCTCACCATTCCTGTTCAATATAGTGCTACAAGTCCTTGCCAGAGCACTCAGGCAAAAGAAAGAAATATAAGGCATCCAAATAGGAAAAGAAGTCCAATCGTCTCTCATTGCTGATGATATCATTCTGTACCTAGAAAACCCTAAAGACTATGCCAAAAGACTCCTAGAACTGATCTTCAGCAAAGTTTCAGAATGCAAAGTCAAGGTACAAAAATCGGTAGCATTTCTATGCAAAGTGAGAGCTCCATCAAGAACACAATCCCATTTACAATAGCTACAAAAAAATGAAATGCCTAGGAATACATCTAACCAAAGAAGTTAAAGATCTCTACAAGGAGAACTACAAAACACTGGTGAAAGAAATCATAGATGACACAAACAAATGAAAAAACTTTCCATGCTCATGGATCAGAAGAATCAATATCGTTAAAATGGCCATACTGCCCAGACCAATCTATAGATTCAATGCTATTTATATCAAGCCACAAACATCATTTTTCACAGAATTAGAAAAAGCTATGTAAAATTCATATGGAACAAAAAGAGCTTGAATCGACAAAGTAATCCTAAGCAGAAGGAACAAAGCCAGAGGCATCACATTACCCAACTTCAAACTACACTATAAGGCTACAATAACCAAAGCAGCATGGTACTGGTACAAAAACAGATACCTAAAACCATGGAACAGGATAGAGAACCAGAAATAAAGCCACATACCTACTGCCGTCTCATCTTCAACAAAGTTGACAAAAATAAGAAATGAAGAAAGGACTCCCTACTCAATAAATAATGCTGAGATAACTGGCTAGCAATATGCAGAAGAATGAAACTGGACCCTTACATTTTACCATATACAAAAATTAATTTAAGATTGTATAAAGCTTTAAATGTAAGACATCAAACTATAAAAATCCTAGAAAAGAACATATGAACTATCCTTCTGGATGTTGGCCTTGGCAAATAATTTATGGCTAAGTACTCAAAAGCAACAAAAACAAGTTGCAACAACAAAAAAATACTGACAAGTAGGACCTAACTAAACCAAGGAGCTTCTGCACAGTTTAAAAAAAAAAAAAAAGAACTATTAACAGAGTAAACAGGTGGTCTATAGAGTGAGATAAAATATTACCAAAGATCTAATATTCAGAATCTATAAGGAACTTAAACAATTCAATAAGCAAAAAAATAAATAAATAACCCCATTAAAAATTGGGCAAAGGACATGAGCAGACACTTCTCAAAAGACGACATACCAGTGGTCAATGTACATATGAAAAAAATGTTCAGTGTCACTGATTGTGAGAGAAAGGCAAATCAAAACCACAGTGAGATACCATCTCACACCAGTCAGAATACCTATTTCTAAAAAGTCAAAAAAATAACAGATGTTGATGAGGCTGTGGGGGAAAAGGAAACACTTACATACTGTTTGTAGGAATGTAAATTACTTCAGCCACTGTGGAAAGCAGTTTGGAGACTTCTTAAAGAACTTAAAACAGAACTACCATTCAACCCAGTCATACTATTACTGGTATATACCCAAAGGAAAGGAAGTCATTCTGCCAAAAAGACGTATACACTCGTGTGTTCATCACAGCAGTATTCACAATAGCAAAGGCATATAATCAATCTAGGTGCCAATCAATAGTGAATTGGATAAAGAAAATTTGGTGCTTATATACCATAGAATACTATAAATCCATAAAAAAATAATAATGTTGTGTGTAACACCCTGGATGCAGCTGAAGGCCATTATCCTAAGGGAATTAACAGAGCAACAGAAAATCAAATACCACATGTTCTCACTTGTAAGTGAGAGCTAAATATTGGGTATGCATGGACATAAAGATGGGAACAATGGACAATGGTGACAACTGGAGCAGGGAGAGAGGGAGGGGAGCAAGAGCTGAAAAACTACCTATTGGGTGTTATGCTTACTACCTGGGTAATGGGATCATTTGTACTCCAAATCTCACTGTCATGCAATATACTCATGTAACAAACCTGCACATGTAACCTCTGAATCTAAAATAAAAGTTGAAATCTTAAAAAAAAAAAAAAAAGTTGGCTGCTATGATGATTATCAATAGAAGAGAAAATTCATGAGACACTTTGTAAAAAATGATACAAGTATCAGGGATGATTACTATTAAGAAGGCATCTGATTCCTAGAAATGAAATAATTCATAAGCACCTCAGTATCTCAAGTGCATACTCAGAAATTCATAGCTTCAAAACACCAACTTGGGTCTAATTGTGTGGTCACATTAATCAGGAATTTTCAGCTTTGTAAACTTGATTATCAGCACTAAGATGGCCACTGGGACAGTTTAGTGCAATGAAGAATGAATTGGGCATTTTACTGAAGTTTTGCTGTGGTAAAATTCTTTAATAACACAGAGACCATATTATTCTGCTTTCTTAGTTCAATATAAAAGAAATTTAGCTAAGTGAGAGGGTGATAAGCAATGCATATGTATAACAGTGATCTTGTAAATAGAATATTGGACCTAGAAGAAATTATCTGAAAGATGCAGGCATATCCAGGCTGTATGGCTTACTAATTTTGTGACTTTGGGAAATGTCTGACCTGAGTGTGCTTTATCTGTAAAATGGAAATAAAGATACTAACTTTTGGGAATATGCTTATGAGTTTTGGGGATAATGTAGGTTAGACACCTGACACTTGGCACATTATAGATGCTCAATAGTTATAAGTTTTCTATCATTAATGCAGACTAGATTACAGTTTTCAAGCAGGCATACTTAAACAGTAAAATCACAGCACATTAGGGAGAGATTTTACATTGTTTTAGAGTAGGGGTCAGCAAACTATGGCACATGAGCCAAATCTGGCTTCCTGTTTGTTTTTGTGAATCAAGTTTTACTGGAACACTGCCACACTCATTCATTTTTGCATTGTCTATGGCTGTTTTCATGCTTCAAAGGCAGAGCTGAGTAGTGGGGACAGAGATCACATGTCCTGCAAAATCTAAAATATTTACCATGCAGCCCTTTATTAAAAGTTGGCTAACCTCTACTTTAGAGACAGATGTGTTTACTTATGTTGCATCCGATCAAACTAGCATCATGGGGACACTAAAAATGCAGTCTATAATTATTACTATTACATATGTGGAGACCACAAGTGTGAGATTTAGTTCCAGTGCACCGATATGAATACTTTCTCAAGAATGGGAAGAGGAAGAATCTTTTGTCAGTTTGAATGCAAAGTGATTATTACATTTCTGCCTCTACTTACTTGTTAGATTAACTGCCCACTAGTTGCTAATGTAACAAATGTGTTTTAGAAGTTAGAAAGTCCCTTTCTTTACTAAGTGAATTGCATTAACATTAGATAAATAAGTTACTTCTCACAAACCTAAGCTATTTTATGTGCTCTCATTGAAGAGTGGGGGAGATGATTGCTAGTCTGCTGAAAGACAAATTAAAAATGACGATTTCTGTCAAAAAGAATGGTGCATTTCTCCGTCACTATGGTTTGCAAAAGTACTTAATGGTTTCCCATATACCCTGTAACAGGGGTTCTCAAACTTTTGGTCTTAAGACCCCTTTACATTCTTAAAAATTATTGGGGCTCCCAAAGAGTTTTTGTTTATAAAGGTTATGTGTATTAATATTTATCATATTATAAAACTGTTAAATTGTTATAATATTTGTTATATTATTTTAAAAATAATAAACCTATATCGTAACAAAAATAGTATTTTAATGGAAATATTTATCATAATTATATTTTCCAAACTTAAAAAATAGTGAGAAGAATGGCATTAGTTTACATTTTTGCAAACCAATTTAATGATTAGCTTAATAGAATGCAGCAGAATCCTCATATTTGTGCTGTATTCAATCTATTGTGATATGAGGCAACATATAGCCTCTGGAAAACTCCACTGTACATGCATAAGAGAATGAGCGTGAATAACAAAAATTATGTCTTAGCATTATTATGAAAATGGTATTGACCTCATGGATTCCCTACAAAGGTAATGGGACAGTGCATCATACTTGAGGACTGCTGCCTGACCTTCTCTCTTACCTCCCCTCTTCCTGGCTTCCTACTTCCCTGAAATACATGAAAGCATTTCCAAGTCTTCCATATTCTGAGACCAAACCACCTTCTATTCGTTAACTCTCTGCTCCAAAAGACTTAGATTTTGTCAGGCAATTTGACTGAGTCCCTCTCCTGCACTGATTTCTTTTATGAGTGTGTGCCTGTGTGGCTTTCGGTAAGTCATTTTACATCTCTGAACCACAAAACTTGCATCTATAAAATAAGGCAGTTGGATTACACAGTGGCTTTTTACCTGAAGTGTGTAGACTCCTGGGGGCTACCAGAGTTACTGCCAAGGGACTGCAGATCCAGATGTCCTACAACCATTGTCTGAAGTAGATAGAGCATTTTTTCCCCTACATATTCATACTTTAATTTTTAAATGTATGTAGAAACTAGTTACTTTCGTGATACTCATTAACATGATAAAAATTAGGAGGACTATTTTATAGTGACTTTTAGTCATACAATAAGTCTAACTAGATACAGTAAGTTTTAACAGCTAACATGTAGGTTACTATAACAAAATTTTTAATGCTAAAAGCTAGAAAAGGGTCCTCCTTGAGAGCATCTGGCAACTATTTTTCCAGCTGTGACATGAAATAATTGTACTATTTTATTCTATTTCTATCAAAAAAATATTGTGGCAGATTGTATTTTGTACACTTGACCACCACAAGTTCATAGTCCATATGCTTTTTCTACAGTATGGTTTTGCCACTGCCCAGCATGGTGTAGAGTCTTAGAATCTGGGCTGGCCTTATGACTCCCTTGTAACCAAAAGAATACAGCAGAAGTGATGACAATGACTTCCAAGGCCAGGAAGGGTGAGAAAAGGCCATGGAGCTTCTCCCTTGTTCTCTTGAGATGCTCTTTCTGGGAGAAGCCAGATACCGTAAAGGAAGTGTGACTACCCCAGGACCACCATGTAGGCACTCTGGTGGACTGTTCCAGCTAAGCGCAGCCATTCAGCCAATCTCATGTACCAGGCACGTGAGTAGAGCTAGTGTGGACCATCCAGATAAGCTCATCTACCAGCTGAATTCCACTGAGTGACTTGCATCAACATAGACAGCAGAACTGCTCAATTGAAACCTGATTGAATTTCTGGCCCTCAAAACCATTCACTATAACAGAATAGCTCTTCATTTAAGTTGCCAGGTTTGAGATGGTTTACCACGCAGCAATAAAAAACCAGAGTGGTAGTATTGTGTATTTGGGTAAATCATTGTAACTTGCTGAGCCCTTGTTTCCTGAAGAGGTTGTGTGAAATGATCTTTATGGTATCATCTAACTCCTCAATTCTACAACTTTGCCCTCTTTCTATCTGAGACCATTTACCTCCCAGTCCAAACTGGAGCAAATGCCTCTGACTTGTTCTCTGAATTACTAAGGATCTGGACATATAGCCACATTTGAAGGAACTGGGGTCTCCAGGACTGGGGCAGTGAGGTTCAGCAATGACCAGGGCCCTGGACCATCAGTACAGCCAATGGTGGGAATAGCCATTTAGAACCACTTTAAATGCTTTAGGGGGCTCCTTCAGTTCTATCAGCAAGTGTTCATTTGACTAAAGGGAAACTGCTCAAACACTTCAAAGCCAACTGGTCCAAGAAACCTCCAAGTCCCCTTTCACTGTAACGTAAATCAGTTAGAGTAAAAATTAGAGGTACTCAAGAGCCTACTAAGCATAGAGAAACCATTATAAGCCATTAAGCAAGTAGTTTAAAACTGCTATACACTCACCCAATGGCTTGTAATAGCACCGGGAAGATACTACAAAGTGTTTTGTGAGTTCTTCTGAAACTTGGGGGAGATGATAAAGGGAAGGAGCAAAACAGTTGTGAAAGGCGAAGTTAAAAGCTCGCTCCCAACTGACATCAATGCACACTGAAGTTCCCAGCACCTAGTTCACACTAATGTTAAAAAGGTAGCAGTTTGTGATGGTTTCACGTAATCTACTCAAGATACTTTAAAAATCCAAATATAATTAGTTTGTAAGGATAAAGTATTTCTTGATGTCCCCAGGTAGAATAAGTTGGCCTTACTAGGAGACACTATTATATATCACTTATCACATTCTATTATGGTTATCGTATTACTATATCATTGTTTTTTAGATGTATGTTTCACTTCAATGATGAATTCTAGGTTGCAGATGTGAGAGTGGAATGTCTATTTTTGATATGTCTTTTTTCCAGAACCTCATGCATAACAGGCGCCCAACAAAGGTTTGGAAAATGAATGATGAATGAGTGAACAAATGAACAAACATAAGAGTGAACCAGTGAATACATAAATGGGCTGAGTATTAATACCCAATAAATAGGAGTTGTACAATGAATAAATGTAATACTGCATAAAAAGGTCTTAACCCTGTACTTGGCAAACATACGTGCTTAATAAATGTCATTTTTCTTCCCTTTCACATCTTCTCCTCTCCCTTAGAATGTCCCTAGAAATGGAGTTAAATAATGTTTACCTGTGCACGTCTGACCTGTGACATTTGGAAACAGTCCTGGTGTAATAAAATTGTCCTGTTTTAATTACAGTCCCTTCCCTTTCTCATTAATCGTTTCTTAGTTTGGGGGAAACCTTACTTTGTAGACCTTTCTGAATTCTTGGATCTGTTTGATAATGTAGGTGGAAAGGAAAAAATAGCTGCAGGGGGAAATCTGATTAAACTGTGTGCTAGCTTTATTACTTCCTTCAATAAGGTTAATGCCGAACACTTTACCTTGTCATCCAATTTTCGTGCACTGAATGCAAGCTCAACGTAGTCGTCATTGCCAGATAATTCTTCAGCAATCACCTAAAGGAAAAAGCACACATCAACTGCAGTAGAGGGTGGATTCCTCAGCTCCAAAACCCATTAGCAAATTTAGCTCCTGTTTGGTTCAAAACTAAACAAAGACAAATGTTGAGCAAGGAGCGTTTTCACAACCCTAGTGACTAGAGCACAGCAATTCTAGATATTCAAGGGAACTCCCTGGAACAGACGATGGTAAATAACTGGACACCATTTATGCTGACCATGACAATATAAGAGATGGGACCCAAGCTGGAGAAAAAATAGAGCAGTTTGGAAGAGCTTCTTTCTTTAAAGGTCACATGATATTGGATAGTATTTCTATAATTAACTATAATTTTTCCCCTTTGGTAAGTTATAGAGAAGGAAGAACAATAATATTTCTTTACTGTTTTGAGTGAGACCAACAAGAAATGGTGGAATAAACTAGCTTCTATGTCAAACTTTTCTAATTCCTATTTTTGAAAAGACTGTCCCTGGGTTTTCTGAGATGAGGGTGTGTGTATATGTAAGGATCTAAGCCCTAATACCCAAGTACAGATCATTCCTGACAAATATTTTGGTATAAGAAATTACTGACCAAAAGGCTTTCTCATAACAGGTAAATTTCTAATACTTAATAGTTAGTGACTCTCAACAAAGGCTTGGAGCAGAAATTGGTAGAGAAAGTCAGGAGAAAAATAATGACAACAAAAGCAACAAAAATCTAGGGGCCAGTCAAGTTGCATATAAATTAAAACCTTTATAAATAATGTTAGGATTTACCAGGTATTCTCTGGCCTTCTTTATCCTTTATCCTGATAAGCACATGGATATGCTTATCAAATTGCTTATGTCAAGATACTGAGATTTAATTCAATTTTACCTCTTTTCTATCTGAGCTCAACAATTCCATTATGAGTTGGGTCCATATGCTCTCAATAGTCACTGGTAGTATTCCAAATATTTTGGAAAATTTAAGTTATTTTCATCTAATCTTAAAGCTAAGATGGCTGCCTTAAGAAAGATAGACCCAAAAATATATGGGCAACTGAGAGTGGAGAACGTGAGTCCAGGTACATAGGAAAAACTCCAGAAATGCTTGATAACCCAAGAACCATCATATTTGTATTTTTCATTTGGTCCTCTTTCATCCCTTACCACCTAATGCCTTTTATACTTCATTTGAGTGCTGACCCTTAACTATTTTGTGGTCACAGACACCTTTGGAAAACTGATGAAAGTTCTGATTTTCTCCATCTGCAGAGACCTAGAAAATTTCACGCACTTTTTCAAGTGTTCTCTAGAAGCTATTAAAGCCAATGTTTTTATCTAAAGACCCAAAATTAAGAGGACTATTTTAATATTTAAAATTAAGAAAAAGATCATACTTTTCTGGGATGTGTAGAGGAAGAAAATCTCAGAATATCTCAGAGAAAATATGGCAAGATAAGATTTTGTTCTTTTGAGAAAGAATCATTGCAAACTCATACCTGGATCTACTGGGTTTGTGGACTTTGGGAGTGAACCCATGGGTCCATGGCTTTTTAGAGCACCATTAGGGTCTTCAAAGACCACTTGATTCATGGCTGAAGATGAAAAAGCTTTAACGTGGCAGTGTCATTTAAAATATTCAAGCAATAAACTCAGATAAGTTATTGTGAGAATGGTCACAGCTTTCACTGAGAACCCTTTTGAATTTTTTCCTGTGCTTAAAAAAAAAAAAAAGTTCAGGGCCAGGCGTGGTGGCTCACACCTGTAATCCCAGCACTTTGAGAGGCCAAGGTGGGTGGATCATGAGGTCAGGAGTTTGAGACCAGCCTGGCCAACATGGTGAAACCCTGTCTCTACTAAAAATACAAAAATTAGCTGGATATCGTTGCTGGCACCTGCAATCCCAGTTACTCTGGGAGGCTGAGGCAGAAGAAACGCTTAAACCTGGGAGGTGGAGGTTGTAGTGAGCCAAAATCACACCATTGCACTCCAGCCTGGATGACAGGACGAGACTCCGTCCCCCTACAAAAAAAAAAAAAAAAAAAAAAATCGGTTTCTCTCTAGTTAAAAAGGAATGTTCAAAAGAACTCAAGAGGTTTGCTTCCTGGCAATTCGCCTCTCTAGCAATTCAGAATTTACTTGTAATTTTTTTCTACCTTGTTTTTTTTTTTTGTTTTTTTTTTTGCTTGTATTTTATACATCCAAATGGTTGGACCACATTCTCTACCTTTCTCAAGAGGTAGAGAATGTCTAAGACATCTCTAATAGAAGATGTCAAAGTTCCAAATATCAGGAGTTCTATTTGAAAATTTAAGCTCTTATTTAGAAATACTTCTAGCATTACCCAGTAGAACATTCTGGAATTATAAAAATGTTTTATAAATCTGCACTATCCCATATAGTAGCTGCTAAACACTTGTAACTACTGAGTACTTGATATGTGACCAGTGTGATCAAGAAACTGAATATTTACTTTAATTTTAAATAAAATTAAAATTTTATTTTATTAAAATGTAAATAATCACATGTGGCTAGTGGCTACTGAATCACACAGTAAACCTCCAAACTATTATATCGAAGAGGAGAGTTAAATGTTGAGCTCTTTGTTTCTTAGGCAACAAACCAAACCTTAAAGTAAATGCTATCAAAGCAAAATTTTAATTCTCAAAATAAATGAGAGACAAGGACAGGTATTTTTGATGATCTGAAAATGTCAGACAATTCCATATTCTTACTGTGCTTGGCAACTACATCTTGCTCCTCCACTAAAATCTATCTTGCAATTGTAGAAGTGCTTACTAGAATTAAATAACCTTAGTTCCAAATGCTTTTTCTTTATCATTTTTCCTAGAGGTAGAAGGATAAAAATTATATTGTCAGGAAAGAGAAAGAAAGAAAAATAAGGGAGTGATTTCAGTAGTTCAGTAGTTATGAGACCAACTCCCAATATCAGAAAGTCAGCTTCCCAATTGTCTGGTTGGGCTGGCCAGTCTGCCCAGGCTCATCTGGCCACTCAGGCAGATGGCTGCTCAGGGAGGGCTTGCTTACCGTGATGGAGGATTTTCCTGCTGTGTTCCCATGTTTCAGCAAAGATTTGGACAGCTTTCTCTGGGAAACAATCTGCCAAAAAGGAAACAAAAGGTAGAGATACCAGTCATTTAACTGCAGATTTTTTTTTTTTTTTTTTAACAAAACTCTGCATTCACATTTGTGTCAATTTATATTTCAAAGTTTGTCAATGAGCTTCTTCTAATACAGGTTATTCCCTTTTTCTTCTTATGGTGTGTGATATAAGAGAGTGAGTGAACACGTAGTCAATTGGGAGGTGACTTAATTGTTGATGAAGGATTTATATCAAAATTAGACAGACAACTTTGTATATGTATGTTAAGACAAAGCAGATAAAGTTTCAAAATGATCTCAAACTTAGCATTAAGCCTCCAGGCAAAGTGGGGTATGGGATACAGGGAGGTAAAGGAACTAAAGGGCTAAATATAACCACTAGACTTCTATTTTTAATATATTCATTGGGAAGCCATAAAGTAAGTCATTAGAAAACTGATGCTCAGACAAGCCAATAGGAGCAATTGGGGTTCTCCTCATGATTCAGTGCCAATGCACCTGTGCAATGACAATTAAAATCATCATCATATTGAAAGCTATTCCTAGGAGAACATGCCCCATTCTGTTTTTCCTCTTCTTCCTTTTTTGAAAAAGAAGTTTGACAAGGGATTGAGGCCATGAATAGTTGGCAACCCATGAGTCTCAAAGAAGAAAAAGGTTAAAAGAACCAAGTTAAAGCTACACTCATGCTTAGAGGGAACATCATCCATTGTGGCTAGAAGCTTCTATTTAACATGGTCCACAATGATCCTAGCTTCCCAGTATTCATGCTATTGTGTAATATTCTCCCCCTCAAATGTGGGATGGACCCAGTGACTTGCCTCTAAAAAATAGAATAATACAAAAGTGATGGGACATCACTTCTGAGATTAGGTTACGAAAAGACTGTGACTTCTTATCTTTTATCACTATCTTAAGTTAGATGATACCTTCTATCTTACCACTATCTCTCATTCTTTCTGTCTTTCAGAGCCTTTGCTCTGGAGGAAGCTAGCTGACAGACTGTGAGTAGTCCTATAGACAGACCCACGTGGCAAGAAACTGAAGTCTCTGGCTAACAGCCAGGAGCATAAACCTGGAAGAAGATTCTCCTCTAAGTTGAGCCTTGAGATAACTGCATCTTGATTGCAGCTTCATGAGAGACCCTAATCCAGAGGATGCACAAAAGCTGTACCCTGATTCCTGTTATACAGAAACTGAGATAATAAATGTTCGGTTTTTTAAGCTCTCAAGTTTTTGAGTAATTTTTTATTAGCAGAGAGCAGTGATGCTGTCCATATATTATTCACAGAAAGACAGGAAAGGAGATCACCATGAGAGGCCAGTAGATAAACTCATTCTTTGAAATCTTCATATATTTTTGTCTCTGTGTTACAGCAATGAAAATACCAAGTCTTTACTTGTGCCAAATGCAAGAAGTCCAGAGAACTTCCCTAGGACAAGCAGATTTAAAGATCCTAATGTTCAGTCTGCTATAATCTGAAGAGAAAATATTTCTGTAAAAAATCACCTGGTGATGATGATGATGATGGTGATCATGATTGTGATGATGATGACAATTATGATAGCAATGTAGCAATGAAAACTCCCACTTATGGAGTACATATGTTGCAGATGCCTTATTCATTCCACAAATATTATTTGGTCCCCACTGTATGCTAGACTTGGTGGTAGGCACTAAGAATAGAGTGGTAAGTAAAATCAGATGCAATGCCTGATCTCACGGAGCTTACAGTTACTCTGCAGGTTTTCTTTTCCCCAGCAAGTGAAGTGGAGAACACACGTGAGTAAATAACAAAACAAGGGTCATCTTTAACCAGTAGCCAGGTCAACACCTGACTAAGGGAAGGCAACATATCCCATTTCTCAAACAAATCTGGTCTCAGAAATACTAATGTCCACTGTCATTGTGTTTCATCCACATTGATCACCTACTCCCTTGACACCAGCAGACCCCAGCGACCCTCTTGGCACTATACTAATCCACCCATTGCATTAGCAGGTGTGGTAGACCATTTCTTACAGACAGTGTCTTACAAGATGCATAGTATCTTTATTCAAGGAAGAGTAGAGAAGACTTAGCTCAAGAGAACCTGGATAGCCATAGTTCTTTCTCTTGCTCTTAACTTATCTAGAAATACCAATGTTTCCATTTGCAGGGAATGAAGAAAATGCTACTATATACCAGCTTGTACGTTTTGCAAATGCTAGGATGATAAGCAATTTCCCAGGAAATATCCCATCTTAGGAAACAGGCATTTGGGTATACAAGTGGCTAACCAAGAAAACAAAACAAAACAAAACAAAAAAAACAATGAACTTGTTTTACAGCCTGCAGGTTTCCAACTCAGCGCCAAAGAATGAGTAATAATCAGGGTTTTAAATTTTTCATTGTAATAATGATGGACAAGCAATGAGTTGCCACTGATGTTGCCATTCTCAGGGCAGTTGGGCAAAAATAGCGGGGAAGCCCAGCTCAAGCAGTGATCTGTAGAGAAAAGCCTTTTTGTTGCAAATCCCACTTATCATGTATACTCTGTTGCAGCTGTAACAATTGCACCCAGCTCAAAAATACTTTAGGTCTTGACAGAAGATGAGAAAGTCAGAGTCACAAGGACTTTGACCCTGGCTTCAGCTGACATTTGAGGCCAACAAATAGCAAGCTCTGCCTGACATCAAGGTTAAAAGGGGCGCATTTGTCAGAAGTTCCTTAATTTGATTATTTACACCCTGTGATGGGGTCATAGCTGCAAACCTTAGTATTCAATAAAAAAGGGTGAAGTGTAGAGGCAGGAAACAGAAGTTGAAACACTCTGTTTAGCAAGGTTGGACCAGAGAGACCTTAGTACCATTAGGTCTCTTATCTGCATCCACACATAGATCTGGGGGAGAAGTGCTTCTTCTCTAGTGAAGTGGACAATGGCTTCTAACAGCATGGGTATTCAATTTTAGGAAAATGCACTGTTTCATTAAGTGAATGGGAACAAAGCCAGGAGAATAGAAAACTGGTCAGTATTTCAACAAGTGTCTATTCAGCTGAACTTTATTCCAAAGTCTTTCAAAACAATCATTTTGGGAACTAGACAGTCATTTTTCATGAGGCTGCTTTTATTGAAAATATCTTCAGAATTATTTTTGATATTCTTTAGAATAGTTGCAATAACATATATTTATTGAATACTTTCTATGTACCAGTTACTGTTCATAGGCTACAATGGTGAATAGAAACAGACTAAAAACATCTTACAATATAGTGAAATCTCTACTGGCCTTAATTTGATAGCCCCAAAACATGCGTTACAGAACTTTTATTCCTTAAAAGGTAAATGCATATTATATGAAAAAGTGTTTGTGTAAATAAGTTTGGAAATTATAGGATTATACAAAGTTTAACATTTCAACTTCAGGACATCAACAGAGCTTTAGTTGTGAATACTATGAAACAAGCATTCATTACACTTGTTTGGCCCTAGAATTCTTTGGTACAAGTGTGTCTCTAGTGTTTTGCAAACTACCAGCACAATAACTAGGGCCAACCAGTACAAAGAATTAAGGTTTCCTGGTGTCTCACTGTAGCAGACAAGAAAAACCTGCCCAGAACTACTCAGGCCTCCCTCTTGAAGAGCTGGTAGGGCTTCCAACAGCCAAGTCAGGCATCTCTTTGCCCAAAGGTTTCCTCTGGTATCCATGGTTGCCATCCACAAGCACAGAAAGATGGAAGTGGTGAGGTAGGCATCCCTTAGGAGCAGATCTCAACCAATGACTGATGGCTTTTGGTACATAAATATCTTGGCCCCTTTGCCTCAGTAGTGAGGGCTGACTCTGGGTGTTTGTTCAACTTGGGTGCCTGACTTTTCCCAGTGAAATGAAGCTCCAGTTTCTCCCAGTGTTGATTTGTTAACTAATGCACCCTTTATTTTTATTGGTTGTTTTATCTTTGCTCTCTCAATTCTCTGTTTCTCTCCTGCTGTTTCCTTTACCTCACAAATAATCTACTTACCCTCCAATGCTTGACTGTGTCTGGAGGAACACAACCAAGACACTTATTCTATGACAGATAATATGCGGAACACTTAATACAGTTATCTCATTTCTTGTCATTTAATGATCAAACTCTTTCTTGTCTCTAAGCAATTGAGATGAAGGAACCAAGTCTTAGAGAAAAGAAGGAGTTCATCTAAGGTCACTTAGTGTTATGGATGAAATTGTGTACCCAATATTAAAGCTGTAACCCCTAGTGTCACTGTACTTGGAGATAAATCCTTTAAGGAGATAATTAAGGTCAAATGAGGTCATAAGGGTAGGGCCCCAATCTGATAGGACTGGTGTCCTTATAAGAAGAGACACCTGATCATGCACATACATGCACTTACACACATTCTCTCTGTCCCTCCCGCCCCTCCTCCCTTTCCTCCCACTTTTCCCTTCTTCCTCTATACTTCCTCCTCACTCCCTCTTCTCTCTCTTTAATTGGAAATTTTTATTCATTTTTCAAGATCTACATTAGACGTTTGGAATCATTGCTGTGATAGGAGGAAAGTGAAGTCACTTGTGGGACCAAGAAGGACTTTATCCTTGCTACTCACATTGTGTACCACTCCCTCATCTCATCCCCTCCAACAGCAGCAGCAAGGCTGGAGAGCTTGTTAGAAATGCAGAATCTCAGCCCCACCTCAGACCCACTGAATCCAAATCCGCATTTTAAGGAGACCCTCAAGTACTCTGCAGGCACATTAAACTTGAGAAGCACTGAGCTAGAAAGGGAGAATTGCATGAGAAAAACAGTTTAAATATGCTCAGATTTTTAAAATATATATTTGGAAGAGCTTTTAAATTAATCTGTTTTGCTGCTTTGGACTTCTTTCATTCATGGGTAAAAGTTGTAGAAACTGAGGAAGGCACAATGCTAATACTTTCTTGGCCACTCTGGGGAAAGGAAGGGCGATGTGCACCTGTGTTTCTACATTTTATGCAAATTCAGTGCAATCTTCGGCTTCCCAGTGGAGACCTACAAAAGGACCACCCTAGGGAGGATGATTCAGAACAAAAAGAACAATAGGTATTCTGTTAGTTTGGGCTTCCTGTCTTAAGCTTCCCATTTCACAGCATTTTAATTATCTCAAGTGTAATTTCAGGCTTTTACCCTGTCTCTGACTTCATTAGCAAGGGAAGGAATGGAGGGAGGGTTTCAGAGAGAGATTTAAGGATGGCTTATGTATTAATTATACACCTTTGCCTCATCTCTTGGGTAGTGCCTCATCATCATTACAAATGACCCAGCTCAGTTATTAGTCCTTTGACTAATAACTGCCATCTGCCCCTCACTTCACCCCCACCTCCACTTCTCATCTCCCTCCCACAGCCACAGCAGGTGGCAGTCAGGAAAAAGAGGAAAGGATCACATTCCCTAGCACCTAATGTCCCAGCCAGAGCATTTTGTCAGGTCAAGGGCATGTGGTATCTTTTCAGTTGCTGCCTTTGGTGGGTTGAGAGTTGTCTTCAGTGAGGCTGGAAACTTGAATATTAGCAGTTCATAAGACAGAAGAAGGTTGAGGAAATTCTTTGACCATTTTTAAGTGAAAGAAGCAAACTCCCACTTTAAGATACTATAGACTAAGTATTTTTGTTATTGCCAGTTAACAGGGAAAAAGACCACAGGCTCGAAAATAACTAAAGTCACACAACTATTAAAGGGTCATAATAAACACTACTTTGAAATCACGGATTATGTGACAGCTACTGCCGTAAAGTGCCTTATGTATATTGATTCATTTAATTCTCATGACAGCTCTGTGAGAGAAGTATTATAAGCTTACATATGGATGGGAAAATTGAGGTACACAGAATTGTAAAACAAACAAACAAAAATTCTAAGCCCCCTGACCATCTGAATGAATTCCTCCTCTTGGCCAAGGGCATTCCAAAGTTAACCTAAGAAAACAACTAGTTTAGACTATGATAGGAATGGGGAGTCAGACATGCCTCATTATACTTTCCTCTCTTTTGGAATTCAGGCCCAGGTGACTAGCATTAACATCAACACAGACTTAAGACTGACAGAACAGACTCTTAAAGTCTGATAAGAAACATTTACAATCTTTTCTTTGAAGACTGCTACCTGGATGCTTCATCTGCATGATAAAACCTTGGTCTCAGCAACCACTTATCATAACCCATGCATTCTTTTCTATTGATTCCAAGTCTTTAAACAATAACTTAACTTTTTCAGCCCATAGCCAACCAGAAAGTTTTGAAACTACCTATGACCTGGTTGCCCCTCATCCCACTTCCAGTAGTCACAGATCCCCTCTTCCGGGAAGAGCTCTGGTGGGAATTCAGGGGACGAAAGCCCTGCCTGGCTTTCCAATGCATGGGAAGACCACCTTTTCAGACTGAACCGATGTACATCTTTCATGTATTGATTAATGTCTTATGTCTCCCTAAAATGTTGTAGTCTGACCACCTTGGGCTCATGTTCTCAGGTTTTCCTGAAGGATGTGTCATGGGCCATTGGTCACTCATATTTGGCTCAGAATAAATCCCTTCAAATATTTTACAGGGTTTGACTCTTTTCATTGACCAAACATACTCATTTGCTGGGGCCTCCATAACAAATGACCATAAACTTGGTGGTTTAAAACAACAGAAATGTGCTCCTGGCTCTGGAGGGAAAAAGTTTGAAATCAAGGTGTTGGCAGAACCACACTCTCTCCAGAGGCTTTAGGGGAGATTCTGCTTCTTGTCTCTTGTAGCTTCTGGTGGCTGCTATGGCTCCTCAGCTTGTGGCTGCCTCACTCTACCTCCTTCCTCAGGTGGCCCTTTTCTCTTCTGTCTCTCCTCTGTGTCACTAGAATTGGGGCCCACCTGGTAATTCAGGATGACCTTCTCATCTTGATCCTTAAGTAGATCTGGAAAGGTTCTTTCAAGTAAATTCACATTCATAGGATTTAGGACTCAGGGCATGGACATACCTTTTTGGGGGCCACTGTTTAGCCCACTACACAGAGAGTAAGTAACTCACTCAAGGTTCCATAGCCAGTATTTAGCAGAGCTGGGGTTTGAATCCAGACAGTCCAGTTCCAGAGCTCATTCCCTTAACTGCTAAACTCTCCTGTCTTTGATAAATGACAGAAGCAGGACTTGATCAGGCCCTGAGCTAAACGCTATGAGATACACAAAGTAATTCACACTTAACTCTTTATCCTCAAAGAGCTTACCATTGAGGAGAGTTCCCTCTTACTCAAACTACTACAAGGGCCACTGAACCAGCCCCCTAGCTTCATTCTTGCTATATAATGGTAGAGCAAGCATCACACATAAGGCTCCAAATACTCTCCCTGGTATGGAACCTTGCCAGGTTAACTTCTCTGAGCCTCAGTTTCTTCATTTGTGAAATGGTAATATTTTCTACTCCATGGGTTTATTGTATATCTAATGAGCGTTAACAAAGTCCCAGTATCAGGCTTATACAGATGCTTGGGAAAGGCTATTTCCCTCTTCTTTTCTCTCCTATTCAATAAATCCCCCACATATGGATAATTATAGTCATCTATTGGTTTGAACTGGTGTCCTGGCCATGGAAGGGGTGACAAGGGGTGAATAGTAGAGATATTTGGGATACTGAATTGATGGGCCTTCATGCCCGATTGATGGGCTGTGGGGTAGAGAGTGAGTGAGGGGGGATGAGCGAAGGCTCCTAGGCTCTAGGCCTCTGGGTCCTGGGAGGAAAAAGGAACTACTGAGTAAGCAGGACACATTAGAGGATTGGGGGAGATGGCAAGGGGTGTGGAGACGGCAAGAGGAGATGGAGAGCTTGTTTTTGGGCTGCTGAGTTTGAGATGTCTGTGAGTCATACAAATGGAATTAATATTTAGAGACTGCTGAATACATGAGTCTGGGCTCAAAGAAGTGTCCTAAGCTAAGAGTCTCCAATATAGGTAATAAGTGAAAGAGCAGGAGCTGATAGAGGAATATATAAAGAAAGAAAAGAGTGTGAGAGTGAGGCAGTCTTCCAAGCTGAGAACCACAGTGATGTCTCCTGCCTTCACTGTATCCTCAGCCTCTGGATAAACATAAACCCTCTAGGGGACCAGCCCCCAAGACCAAGGGGGAGATGAGGGATGACACACTCTCCTCTGTGTCTTCTCTGCTCAGGATGGAGGTGGCAAAGGCTCTGTAGGGGGACATTCAACTAGGACAGAGGCTCTTTCCTTGTTTTTGTGGTGTTAGAAGCTTCAAAAGAAGGGAAATGAAAAGTTGGAGGTATTACTGAGGATGCAGGAAAAAAGGCACCTTTGTGCACTGAAAGGGGCAGTGTAAATTGCTACAGTTTTTCTTTGAGGATATTTGGCAGTTTATAACAAGGACCTTAAAATGTATCCTCAAATATTACACTGTTACTAATTTATTCCAAAATCAGTGTCTGAGGGCATAAAGACACATACACACACACACACACACACGATATACTTTTTTGGATGTCTTCACATGGCTCACGCCTACACTTTTACACTTTATTCTGGACTCTGCTCAGAAAGGGCTTCCCTGACATTCCTACCTAAATTGGCACCCACCCACTTCCTACCACTTTCTTATCCCATGTGTGCTTTCTTTCATGAGAGCATTATCCCCTGTTATTGTATCACGTAGGAATAGGTAAGCTCCATGAGGCAGGGCTTTGCCCACTTTGTTCACAGCTGAATCTGCAGTGCCTAGAAGAGTATCTGGCACTTAGTAAGTGCTAATAAGTGGAAGAAAGAATGCATACATATTTATTTGAAAAAGTGAATACATGTATATTAGCTTATTATTATTATTGTTAGCATTAGATAGATGCATTACTCATTGAATAAATGAATACATATCATTAATTTTCAGATTGTTATTACCCTTAACTGCCATATATACAACAGATCCATGTCAAGGGAAAGATGAAAAGATGAGGTCTAACTGCTATACATTTCTTAGACCTTTTGGTCCAAGAGTATTTTGGTGGCGTGTCCATTTGCAGATAGATGTTACATGTCTGCCTGAGCTGGGAGGAAGAGATATTTTAGGTATAGGAATCAATTTATCACCTTGTGAGGAAGGACACTTTTATCCTTACTCTGTGAGCAGTTATACAGTAACACCATTTGGGAAGAATTGCTACTCTACTTTTTCAAATCTGTACAGGGTTGTGGAAATTGAAAGCAGTTTAGTAGGCAAGTGGTATAAAAAGGCAGGTGATGAAATCAGAACAACTTAGGTTTGAAATTTCGCTCTGCAACTTACTGTCAGTGTATTATTTGGTGAGTTAATTGAGCTCCTAGAGCCTAATTCATAATTTATCAAGTGGGGGTTGACTGGCCTCACATAACACAATATATGAGCTATAACAAGACCCCTTGAAAATCAGTTTCTTCCCTTTTGACAACTGAGGAGGAAGTCAGAGGAGAGACCTGGGGGATTCATCACAGGATACCAATGTTTTTCTCATTAAGTTTATAAAATAAAAGCTCAGAGGTAATGTAGCTTAGGGGTAAGGGAAAAGTAGTTTAGTACTCTGACTGAATCCGAATGTCGGGTGCTTGCCACTTAAGGAGGCATGTAGTCTTGGCCTAGTGATGATGATAATGATGATGATAGTGTTGGCAGCACCAAGCTCATGAATGCCTGCCATGTGATCAGCTCTTAGTAAATATTAGCTATGAAAATGATTTATTATCAAGTGGTCATAAAATATATTATCCAAATTGAGACACTTTTGAAAGTGAAAAGGGAGAGTGTTAATAATTAAGCCATGATAATAAGTGTAAACCAGAGTGGCAGGGGCAGACTGAGACATAAGTTACCCTGTCATTCTCACAATACCTGATATGTAAAAGTAAATTCCCCCTTAAAAAGTATTTAAGCAGGGCCGGGTGCAGTGGCTCACACCTATCTAGCACTTTGGGAGCCCAAGGCGCATGGATCACAAGGTCAAGAGATCAAGACCATCCTGGCCAACATGTGACCTTCTTACTAAAAATACAAAAATTAGCTGGGCATGGTGGTGCATGCCTGTAATCCCAGTTACTTGGGAGGCTGAGGCAGGAGAATCACTTGAACCCGGGAGGCTGAGGTTATAGTGAGCCAAGATCACGTGACTGACTGCACTCCAGCCTGGCGATGGAGCAAGACTCTGCCTCAAAAAAAAAAAAAAAAGAAAACCCAAAAACACAACAAAACAAAAAACCAGAGTATTTGAGCATTGTTCAGGAGCACCAGAGAGCAATAGCCGTACTGACTAAACTCAGCACTGCTTTTGTCTTCTCAATTTTAAGCTTTTCTGATTCAGTCTTGCTGGCTGGTGCTCTGTCAGCACATTTACTGTAATACCAGTTTTCCTGGTTTGAATCTCACTGGGAAGAGAGAAATCTGGGGGACATGTGTTCCTTTGTTTCTGATAACTAGCTTGAAAACATGTGCTGGCCTGAGCCTCTTGATGAGCAGATGCTGGGGAAGAGTGAGGGAAGCACGAGTAATCAGCCCACCTGGGCCTTATCCGGAGATCAGGCCCAGGAGCATGCACCTTTGCTGACCTGTGCTCACATGGGAAGAGCCCTGAACGGCTCACATTCCATGCAAACAAAGCTAATTAATTCATACTCGGCCTCATTTTGTCCTTCAATCTGAAAACCAAGGCTCGTGGGAATGCTTTTGTAAACCAAACAGTTATTGCTTTCCTCCCCCTCAACTTTATTAGATTAATTTAAAACTATTCTCTTTCCCAAATAAAGTTTGAAATAAAGAGTCTAGACTTTACAGGAATCTCAGAGCCTCGTTTACAGTTCCAGTGATGTTCCTTATCTTTTAAAACTGTCTTTGAAATTAAATAGAGTTGTCTTTCTGGGGGGCTACCAGGTAGGTAGAATGATACCATCTATGACTGAATGACATCTATGACTCTGCATGAGGTAAATACCTCATGCTAAGATGAGATGAGATGAGAAAGGGTAGTGGCAGGGGGGAGAGATGCTGAATTGCAAAAACAAATAAGGGAAAGAGATGAATGAGAATCATTGACTATTAGAACTGGAAGGAACTTAGAGATGAATCTATGCAAAACCTTTTTTCTATAGATGTGGTCACTACATCAAAGAAAAGTTAAGCAAACTGCCCAAGGCCATATAGAGAGGTGATGGCAGATCAAGACATAGGACTCATGTGTCCAGTCCAGGACACTAAAGAAGATTTAAAAGTATAAAAGGAAGACTCCAGAGAAAGTAGAGGGATGTTTCTAGGATCCAAAATTACGATCCCTTGCCTGTTTAGAAGTTAGAAGAAAAGAGCAAGAATTAATTATATTCTCCCTGTAGAACTGGGGCCTTTCTCACCCACAACCACCCTACTTCAATCCCAGCTGCCTATGAGCAGAACAGACAGCAGTATAAAAAACGGCACTACTTCCCGGGGTTTCTTAGCTAGTCCATGGGAGCTGAAGTGATGTGATTACTTATGACAGCATTCATCACCCACTTGGCTTCCGCTTGCAGTAATTCTACAAACTAAGGGCAAGCTTTTCATGTGAGAAGCAGAAGGAGAATGACTTGCCTGCTGTAATGTGTAAATTTGACCTCCCCAGGTCATGAGTTTATACCAGGAGGATATTAGATGTTATGTGACAAAATGCTAACCTGTGGAATCTTGCTGTGGGCATTTCAATGAGTTTGGATAGCACCCTCAGCATCATAACAGCCAGTGTTCAGTAATCAGGCTCATCCCAACACTAAACCTAATACCCATTGATCAACAGCTTGTGGTCTGCCCACTCTTTCAGGGACCACGTGGCTGACATAATCAAAACATTCACTTATGTCAGGAAGGAAACCAATGGTTAACAGGTCCATTTAACTGCATTTAATAAATGGGAGAAAAAACTTTGGTGCTCAAAATCTTTACCAAGAGCATAAACTGCAAGCTGTGTGCCTTTTTAGTACTGTAAACTTTATAAAGCATTTTTTTTTTCTGGTCACCAGGTGTTTTCTGTGTCCTCTTTAATTTCTCCAGATAATTACCCAAAACATTGGTTCCTTTCTTATTGAAACTAGTGACATAGTGTCCAAGACTCATTAGCATCCTCTTACATGAGACATTGAGGCAGGGCTTCTCAAATTGTGATGTCTGGACCTGCAGAATAAGCATCACCTGGGAACTTAGAAAATGCAGATTACTGAATCTCTCACTAGATCTTTTGAATCGTAACTCTCAGGGTTAGACCCAGAAATTTGTATTTTAATACACCTCCAAGTGATTCTGCCATATGCTCAAGTTTGAGAACCACTGCCCTGAGGGAAGATGGTATATAATCTCTCTCATGAATAAGGGTCAGAGGACTCCTGACAGCCTAAGACTTTTTCAAGGTGTCACGAATTTCCCTGCCCCACTTATGATGACAGAAAGCAGGAACTTCTTGGATTTACCAGATGTCCTCTAAACTTTTGGGGAAGAAATACACTGAAGAACAGCCACACAGCAATGAGGAGAAGATGACTTCACACAGTTGTAACTGTCCTCCAAGGCACTGAGAAGAGAAAATGCCTGCAAGAAAGGCAATGATGAAACCCACGTGCAACCACTAAATTTTGATAAGGGATCTTCCATCATGGTTGAAGGTGAAAGGAAGGCCAGAGCAATGTGCCTTCTGGGTGCTGAGTTTATAAGATTCTGGTTTTGGGGGGTTGATGCGTTGACATTTTTTAAGAAGCCATATCATATTTAAAGTACATTCAGTAGACAAATCCAAAGGGAAGATGACCAAGCTTATTTTTCTGCAAAAGGATTCCTAGTCTGTCTCTATCAGCTCTGTGTAAGACAAATAAACTTAAAAAGAAACAAGACACTAAAAACTAGCCAGGTCAACTCCAACTTGGCTTTGCATTCGTAGATGCTACTTGATCATTTATACTAGCTAGTGGCAAGCTACAAGAATAGATGGAAAAGATCATAAAAACCTTTGGAGCTAAGGAGATTGACATCTTGCTGTGTGACCTTGGATAACTTACCTAGCTTTACTCAGTCTCAGTTTCCTCAGCTGTAACATGGTAATAATGGTAGTACCTACCTCCCAGAGATGTGCTGATTAAATGAAGTGCAGCATAGCAACTACTTCACCCCGGGGCCTACTAAATAAAAGTGCCTGGAGTTAAAACAATTTTTTAAAATTATTTTTCTTATTTATGACTCAGTTTCACTGTCTTTGGTGTAACAAATGGGAAAACATGAGGATGAATAAATGAGTTAATAAGCAGTGAAAGAGAAAATAAAGGCATCACATAAAAGAAGGTCAGCTTGCTGTTCTAGGCAGTGAAAGATCACATCTCTCTTTGGTATACCTGCTATTGGATGAAGCAGAAGAGGAGCTTAGCTCTTTGATTTCTTCCGGGCAACAGAAATCAAAGGAAGGTCTCCAAACGTACCCAGAAGAAAGCAGCTTCTGAGCACCCTATGTCCTCGTGATGCATCCCCCTCATCCATCTGTCAAGATTCGTCAATTCTGCCTTGAGTTTCCCCAAGGACCTGAGCCTTCATTTGCTTTATTTGGCATTTTTGCTCAGTGTGAAGTCACTTGCTGTGCTTGTACTCAACTTCATGACCAATGCCAGTTTCTAGCATGCTTAAAGCTGCTATTTTCCTTTCCTAAAGGCCAAGAGTCCTGCTGTTTCACAAGGCAGAGTGAGAATGTGGCAAACGCAGCTAGACAGAGCGAGTACTACAGAAGCCTTCAGGACGCAGACTCTGAATGTGTAGCTTCCTGCATGCCTTTGGAGAAGTCACTTTCTCTCTCCTTTAGGGCCTTAACCGTGGCAATCCCTGTCTTGCCACTGTTAAGGCCCAAATTATAATAATTGTCCAAATTACTTAGAGACCTAATTTAAAACAATTTTTACTTAAAAATAGTATCAGAATAAATACACATGCATGTGTTCACACACACAATATTTAAAATTCTTCAACTAAATGAAATATTTGACAAACCTGAGGCAATGTAAGCTCAGTTTGACTATTATAATTGCCCAGGGATGTAGGTGCTCTCTCACAATGTTTATACCCTTTATGTTTCCCCCTTTGTTCTGAAAACAATGTTGGGCTCTATAAGCATTGCCTTTTCCCACCATTTCCTAGATTCTTGCCACATTAATAACAGCTTCCCCATCCCGAGTACTTCCTCCATACCAGGGACTCTGTTATGAAGTTTATGACTTTATGTGCATTTGTACATTATTCCTTTTTTTTTTTTTGAGATGGAGTCTTGCTCTGTTGCCAGGCTGGAGTACAATGGTGTGATCTTGGCTCACTGCAACCTCAGCCTTCCGGATTCAAGCGATTCTCCTGCCTCAGCCTCCTGAGTAGCTGGGACTACAGGTGTGTGCCACCAAGCCCAGCTAATTTTTGTATTTTTAGTAGAAATAGGGTTTCACCATGTTGGCCAAGATGGTCACCATCTCTTGACCTTGTGATCTGCCTGCCTTGGCCTCCCAAAGTGCTGGGATTACAGGCGTGAGCCACTGTGCCCAGCCTACGTGCATTATTCTACTTGATCCTGTAATATTTCTTGAAGTCAGCACTACGATTATTTTCATTTTTCAAATGAAGAAACTGAGGCTTAAGTGGCTGCAGTAATTTTCCTCTTGACAAACAAGTTGAGAGCAGCTGAGCTGGGATTTGACCCCAGACCGTCAGGCCCCATACCATGTGCTCATGAGCACTATGAAACAGCGCTTCAGACTCTGGCCCTGCCCTGCTTGAGGGTGGCCAACATTTGCATCTAGCCGTTTCCTGCCTATCTAAGCAGAACACAGGAAAAGGAATCTTCTTTTTACTCTGGAGTTTTAAAGAAGGAAAATGCTGATTCTTTTTTTGTTTGCTTGATCATACTGGAGAGGAGCAATTTAGAGAAAAGAGCAAAACTCTCATTCACACCAAAGTGTCACAACCTACGAAACCATGAAGGGTAAAGGAGTTCTGCCTGTCCTTCACAAAGCTCTTAGTACAGATGCATTTGTCTGGCATATTACTCCACATGTAAAAAAACACTCAACAGAGATTTTTTTTAAGACAACATCAAGTTCATACTTTTATGTGAAAGATAATGGAAAGAGATGTCCTTACATATGGCTTGATGTTTCTAATCCTTTATTATTTGTTTATTTGGCATGTTCAAATTATTTATATGGCATGTTCAAAAAATTTCCTTTCAAAAATAAAGATAAAACAGCCTCTTAGAAGAATCTCATCCACTCTAACATTAGCAGCTATCACCTACATGGATTAAGCTCCCAAATCTATATTGTCTATTCTACATCCATGTCAGCTGCCAATCGTCAACCTCCTCTGAGTTCTCCACAGACATCTGCACTTAACAGGTCAGTATCATGTTACATTCCTCACCCCACTCCTGGGCATGATTGATTTCCCCTTAAAGACAGCCAAATCGCTCCCCCAGTTACCTAAGTCATACACCTGCAAAGTCTTCCTCCCTCATCTCATCCCCAAGGCTTGTTGATTCTGCTCTTCAACAGGCTCTTTTCTGGGCCCCTTTTTTTAGTTCCATAACTACTGCCATCTGCATTTCCTTCCTGTGATTGCACTAGTATCCTAATTGGTTTCCCTGCCATCCGCCCTTTATGGAATGCCAAAGTGATTTTTTTTTTTTTTAAATGGAGTATCGCACTGTCACCCAGGCTAGAGTGCAGTGGCGCAATCTCAGCTCACTGCAACCTCCACCTCCTGGGTTCAAGCAATTCCCCCTGCCTCAGCTTCCCAAGTAGCTGGGTTTACAGGTGCCTGCCACCATGACCAGCTAATTTTTTGTATTTTCAGTAGAGACGGGGTTTCACTATGTTAGCCAGGCTGGTCACAAACTCTTGACCTAGTGATCTGCCTGCCTCAGCCTCCCAAAGAGCTGGGATTACAGGCGTGAGCCACTACGCCCAGCCAAAGTGATCTTTCTAATACACACGTCCAATCTTGTCCTTCCCCCAGTTATTAGGACCTTAGTGCATAAAGTCCAGGCTCTCCAGACTTTAGAGAAAAGCACTTAAAACCATCAGGACCAGGCTGTTTCTTTTCTGTCTGGCATCCTCTACCCTTTTCACATCCTCACTTGACTGCCCAGCCATGCTGAGTCACTTAAGAGTTCTCTGCCACTCCCTTCACGCTGCTGTGTCTTTGCCTGTACCAGTCATTTTGTCCCAAGAGTCCTTGTTTCTTTTCTCTGTTGGTGAATTCCTACTATCTTAGGGATTCAGGTACAGAGTCACCTTTCTTGTGAGATTCCCCTGCTTTGCTTTAGGTAGAGGTCTTTTCCCCTACAGCTTCTGGAACATATTTCTATTGTAGTGCTTAGTAATATGCATTCTGATTATTTATTTACCAGTCTGTGTCTCTCAGATAATTATAAACTTTTCTGAGGCAGGCAGGGCCTCTGTCTTTCTTTTTCATCTTTGTGTCTCCATCACCTAGCACAAATAAACTCGGCATATCCAAGGTACTTGCTAAATTCTTGTTATGAAAGCTTGGCATGCAATTGCTACGTCATTAAAAGAAGAAATAAATGAATGTCTGAAACTTACAGTGTTAAAAAAGTCACCATGACTTTCCTTCAACCAATCACTGTGGCCACACAAATATAATACTTTGATTCATTTAAGCCAATTAGTGCCCACCCCACAAGTGTGGGAAAGGCCAACCCCACCAATCACCTGGCTGGCAATATAAAAGGGTGGGTGCCAATGAACATGCAAGGTATCCAGAGAGGCCAGCATGCCACCTGAAAGTGGATCAGCACAACTTGGGAAACATGGTTTAGAGCCACACCGAACAGGTCACGTGCTGCTCATTTTGCTTCATCTAGGCCACGATCTCGAAGGAGTTCTCAGAACAGGTAGCCTCCTCTCATTAACCTTCCCTAGGCCATGACAGAGAAAGCTCTGGATTAAGAATCTAAAGTTCCTGACTTCTGGTTTGGGCTCTTTCAAGACATTAAATCTTTCTGATCTTCAGTTTTCTCAACTATAAAATGTACATAATGACTCCCGTCCTTCCCACACTGTCAAGAGGGTCAAGTGAAATAATCAGTACGTAAGTTCTTTCAAAAGTATCAAAAACATCTTGAAAGGACTATTTGTAACTGCATTCTCAGTGCTCACTTCTACACATTCCTTCTTTTGAGAGATTAAGAAAATTAATCCAACATAACCCCCTAGTTTCCCTTTGTTCACCCCACGCCAGCCAGCCTTATCTTCTTTTTAGTTCCTCATATGTGCTGTATCAATCGTGATTCTTTTAGTTCAAGGAATAAAAATTCCCATCCCAAAGAGCTTCAGTGAAGGACATTTTATTCTCCCATAATAAGGCATCCATAGATAGACTGGGTCCCAGGTAAAGAATGTCAGCCCCAAGCCTCCACCTCTTTTGGCTCTGACCTCTCCTAAGGGTCACTCTCATCCTCAGCCTTGCCGCAAGATGGCTGTTGTGATTCCAGGAATCACAGGAAAAAAGGAACTGTTTCTTCATGTTTGTCTCTTATTTTAGGCTAGGAAACCTTTCCAAGAAAAATCCACAGGTCTTACTGGACACATGCCTGCCTCTAAACCAAGCTCTTGCAAGTGGGGGATGAGATTCATATGATTAGCTGAGATTACTCAGGATTCACTCTTAAGCTAGGGATAGGGCTCCTTTCTACATGGCTACATGGTATAAAATGATCAGAAAATGATGGGGTCAACAGCTAAAAGAGTAGGTGACTGGGTATTAAACAGGCAATCCACAGATGCTGTCAGCACCCCACTCATATTCCCAGGCCCTGTGATTTGAGTGCCCATTACTGACTTCGACCACCTGCATCTGTATTTCCTTGCTTATGAGCTCTTTGTGATATCTGGAATTTGCAACCTGCACAGTAGGCCAGAAATGTCAGAGGATTAATGTTCATTCCCACCTTAGGAATGGTTCTTAATGACTGATGTGAGTATATATACACAGGGTGTATAAATGTCCCAATTCCCTCATCCCTAGGATGAAATGTCTCTAATGTTTGCATTACACTGCTCTCAGAATTCCCCAGCCAAATTAAACTCCGGGTACCTATGGTGTAGCTACCTGGCCACTTTCCTTTGTAGACTCCTTCTTCTGTCTCACTTTTACTCTCCACTATGGTGTTCCCTTTACCTCCTTTGACTTCCTACCTCAGAGTTGGCTTCTTGGAAAAACTAAACGAAGATGCTCTGCACCATATGCCAAACTCCTTCCTGAATGCAGAGGCTTTGTGTATAATGTTCCCATCTGCTTAGAATGTGTTTCCTCTTTCTTCTCACCTGAGGCACTCTCATTCTCCCTTCGAGTCAGTGTAAATGTCACTTCTCTTAGAAAGCCTTCTTTGATCCCTCTCCGCCTGATGGCAGTCTCCCAATGCTTGCTCTCTTATTCTGTGCTTCTCTGTAACAAAGCTTATGATGGTTGCCATTTAATTAATTGTTGCATAATTATTTTCATTCCATCTTTATCCCCAACTAAACTGCTGTTTGAAGGCAAGGACTATGTTTTTGGCTCACCACGGTGTCACTGGCACCTAGCACAATGGCTGTCTTACTTGCAAGGGAGAGGGTTAAGGACTTACTGGCTTTTAAAAGATGAGCATTGTGAGAGATTAAAGATGTAGGTTTGAGGGTCATTCAAATAGACAAAATTATCAAAGCTTTGGACCAGAAAAAAAAAAGACCTTTTGTCCAAATGGATTCCCACATGGATCTACCTTTATTTCTTGTGACAAAATATAACATTTATACACAGGAGGGATGCCCATTGTTTAAGGGAGAATCTTCGCATGGCTCACATATCTATAAAAGATGCCATTTTAATCAATTTTAAATAGAAACAGGATTTCGTCTCAAATCCACAGTGTATTCATTCATTTCATATCTACTTACTGGACATTGCACCTGGCAAGATCCTAGAACTATCTGCCATCAACTCTTCAAAAGTCATTAGAAAACACACATTAACTGAAAATATTTCAGATTCTCTCTCTGCCTTCCCCTCAACTGTATTTCAATATTGAGCTTTTGACTTTCATTAAAGGAATAAGAAAATTTATCACTATATTTGCTGGAAAAGGGTAACTGAGGACACTGCCTATTTTGTCTCTTAGTGCTCACTGGGAGAAATTTATTTTAGTGATAAGTGGCATGAAACAAGGTAAGCACAATGCTTGCCATCTCTTTGTCAGGTAGATTCTTCCTGACAAATCCTTAAACCTGACCCTTACCTTGACAGGAGGTGAACCTAGGTTTTGTGAGTCTTAGACATATAATTTGGAATCTTTCTTTGAGAAAAAAGTAAAAAATAAAAGTGTGACACAGAGCCTTGGAAGGGGCCCACATGAGAGACAGGATCTGAAGTTTAAGCTTCATCATGAGCACCTGACCTTGATTCAGTCAGGGAAAGTGGTCTCTTCCTGCTCCACACCCCTCCACATTTGTTCTGACCCTATGAGTTGCTTACACTGCTTTCTTACTTGAAAGGCCCCTCCTCTTTCTTCTGCAATCCCTAGACCATGTGTTTTTCAGAGTTTGGTCCCACAATGCCTTCTTTGACTCTACCCAGTAGAAAAAGCTCTCTCTTCCTTGAAGGCCCACGACTTCATATAGAGAGCCCAGGGTATTTTGTAATGAACTGCTCTATTTGAAGTGCATATTACTATGCCTTCTCCAGTAAGATTATCCACTATCTGGGCACAGGGACTGTTTTTTTCATTTAGACTTACCCACATTTCTGGATACAACAGAAAGGGAAGGAAAAAAGGAAAGGTATTATAGAAGCAAAATTATCAAGTTTAGAGTCAGGAAGGCCTAGCAGGGTCCCAACACTGCCACTTATTAAGGTGGAGTCTTCATCAAACCACTTAACCTCTCTGAATCTCAGTTTTCCCACTGATAAAATGGATATAATAGTGATATTTATTTCACATTATTATTGGGAGAACGAAGAGCTTTTATTTATTCACTGAGTATCTATTAGCCCCTGCATTGGGCTATTTTTGGTACCAGAGATGTGGAGTAAAGGTGAATGAGAAATACTTTCTGCATGGGGGCTCTCACAGCTGAGTTGGAGATGGAAATTTATAATGGAACAGGATAAGGCTATAACAGACACATGAACAGAGTATACAGCCAGATACATACGTGCTCAATAATAGTTGCTGAATAAATGTGTGACACAATGGGGGAATTCAGAAGAGAAAATTACAAATTTTTCAAAGTAAGAAATTGTACAGACTTGCAGAATCATCTCTACATAAACATAATGGATATGACACCACCTGGGAAATAGTGAAATGCTACATATTAAAGAAAATACAATCAATAGGAAAAAGCAAGAATTAGATGAGGGGAGAGAGGGCAAAGGGGAAGGAAGAAAGGCCCTAAGGTGCCAAGAAAAAGGAAGGGATGTCTGTTGACCCACCTGGCCAAGTGTGCACTCCATGCCGCCAAGGAAGTCGGCCTCCTTCAGCCCATTGTGGTTGCTGCTGATGTCATGGACTTCAAACCGCAGGCGCTGAACCTCCTCAAAGTAAAAGTCCACAGTAAACAGTTTCGAGTACACTGGGTTTATGCAGGTGCGAATCACCTCAGTCCTGTCAACCTGCAAGGAGAGAGAAAGAGATTAGAACTTCTTTTTATTATTACCCTTCAAGCAAATTCATCTCAGGCCACTTTCTCTTCCCAACCATAAATGTTTCCCACCAAGTCATTGAGTAGGCAGTTCTGAAAGTACAAAGTACAGACAAAACCTTCAGAGAATGAGTTGAGTTTTAAGGGAAGAAAATAATATTAGACATGTAAATAAAACTTGAAGATTTAGAGCTTATTGTATGAGTTTGCAGTATGCAAAATTATGTCATTATATCATTGTATCATTTTGTTGATGAGAAAACTGAGGCCCAGGGAATTGAAATGAGTGGGTGAACATTATGCACAGTAAAAAATTTTGAGTACACTGGGTTTATGCAGGAGCATAAATGATTGATTGATGCATTTCATGATTGATTCAACCTTGCCCTGCCTAATGTGACTGAGGTCACATCTAGGCTCAGGAGGAAAGAAATTTGTAATTGATTAATGATGTCTGATGGGCACAGTAATGGAGAAACCGCTATGTAGGTGTCTCATTTTAGGCAACTCTACTCCGAGTTTCCTAACCCATGATTTCCAGCATAATGAAGTAGAAAAACCATGAGAATATATAAGATGATAACTGCCTTTCATATCAAGTATGCCCTTTATTATGTGTATAATGTTCACCCCGTTCATTTCAATTCCCTAGACCTCAGTTTTCTCATCAACAAAATGAAAAATTAGATTAGAGAATAAAAAGTTCCTTTCTGCTCTAACATTCCATGCGCTATGATTTCCTTTGTCTTCTGTGATAACAGTTTTTCAGTTGTCCCCCTCTCTCAGATATTTAGATATCTCTGCCACTTTCTGCACTATTCTGTGACATGTGAAGCTGATGTCATAGATTGATTTTCCTGGCACCCTTGTGCTCTGGGTTCTGGTTGGAGTCAGCCAAATGGAGGACTTGGCAGGAGATCAGAGAATGGAGGAACAGAGAGGTGCAGGCACGCCTCTACACAGATTCTGCTAGCAGACTTCCTTCTGCACAGGGAGCTTTTGCTGGGATTTGGTAACATAGTCCCTCTGTCTTGACCCTGCACATGGAGGGGTAGTAATGGCTTCCTGTTGTTGCTATCTCGGATGTCCCGGATGCCTCACTTCTTTGTTGGCTCTTTTAACCATGCCCCTTTCCCTGTAAAGAGTTTAGCCCTTTAGGTTAAACTGTCTGGGTATGCCATCTGTTTTCTGCTAGGATCCTTATCACTAAGCTTCTTTTCCTATATACTTGTCACAAGTAAAAATATACAAAACCATTTATATTCTGTGAAGCCTTTCAAGACTAAGTTATAGCTAACCCAAGATTCTGTAGCTTCTCTGTGCTGGAGATACTCATCCTTCCCATTTTACAAATCAACTGGAGCCTCTGTGTACTGTCAGCTTTCAAATAGAAACATGGTTTATTGGATGCTTTCTGATATTTGTTAGCACAAACTATGAAAAACATTTACCTCACTTTCATATGAGTAAAGGAAAACAGTCTCTCAATAAAGGGAGAGCGGTTCTTAACCATATTATGCGTGTCTATGTTGCCTAGCAAAGAAAATTTGATATTTGTTCTAGCCACCTGACATTCTTCATTTCAGTGCTTTGTCTCCAGCCCTAGCCCTTCCTTTGCAGGGATATGTGTGAGAGAAATTGTCCTTAAGGAACACTGCCTGCCATTATTGGTTGGATGGAAAATCTGGGTTGGAAGAAGAAGAGTGTCATTCTGATTATGTCCCCGTCCAATAAATAGGTATACAGAAAACCAATCTCCAGCCCATTGCTGATTAAAATTTCACAAGCTGTTGTTCAGACCAATGGTTATCTGACTGTTCCAGCTTCACAAGGAAGACCCAGCTTCTATTTGAGCTAAATTTTATATTCTTATGCAATGTTTATTCAGAGGGTGATGAGACTGATTACGCCACTGGCTGATTGTGCAGGTACAAGAATTTACTATATCAGCATAATTTTTTCTGTTGTTCAGGGATAATAGTTTTGAATAACAGAAATTCAAGATTACAAACTGGCAGTCTGCAAGCATAAGCTGACTTGAAGGTATTTTATTTGTCCTACTCAAAGTATTTTTCCCTGCATTTTCCCTCTTAATAAGGTGGTTGTTTTATTACCCTTCCTTTAGAAAACAATTGGAATATCTGGCAACCTTGGGCCACATTTCTTCGTGGCAACAATTGGAGACTGTCCCATCCAGACAAAGCATTTATTCTTCGCTTCTCACAGCAGCTTCCAGGCCCTTCTCCCTCATTGAACTTCTCTGCCTGGCCCTAGAGGCATTTTTGCAACATCTGGTCCAAATTCATGGAATAATGAACCATATGATAAGAGGTTTAATTATATTCATGTTGTATCTTTTGATAGAAGATTTGGAAATAACCCCCAAGAAGTATGTTGTGGGTGAATTTGACATCCTCAAGACACAGAAAGGGCACCTTCTCTCCTTGTTGGAAGAGAGTGCTGAGTAGATTTAGATGATAGAAGATAGGTGATGGAAACTTTAGTCTTCGTTATTCTCCTTTCACCACCCCCCAAGGGCACAAATAAGTGATGTGCACCAAATCTGGTACTTTTCTTCTCACTTCTTTATTTTCCAATGGCATTCTCTTATAAAGTTCATGTTGGCATCAAGCCACACACCTCAGACACACTATACACGGTAAGCTGCCAGCACTGAGTGACTTGGTTTTTTGAGGGGAAATGACAAGATGGAAAGACATTAAGAGATAAATGTTTGCATTAGCAAGACAGATAATTTCCAAGGATAATCACAAAGCCAGTAAGAATCCTGAATATAACTGCTCAGGAAAATGATGATAAGGGAAGTGCTTGCAATAATAAATGCATATTCAAAAGATGTTTTAGAATATTTTGCATTTCCAGTCATTATGGAAGATGCATTATTTTTTCTGGTGGCTAAATCCAGGTTTCACATGAGCAAGAGGGCCTAAGATTGTTCGTTTCTCATTGAGAGGCATTAGGGTCAAGGCAGTTGTTTCCAAAAGATCATTTGCTTACTGGTGGAATGATAGCTGGATCCTAATCAACTGGGAGAACTTTCTTTAAAATTCAGATTCCTGTTTCTTAACCCCAGGTGATTCTGATTTCGTGACTATGGGGTAGGACCCAGATATCTCTACTTTTAAAAAAGTGTTGTAGAGAATTTCCATCTAGAGGAAGTGAGGAGATGTAGGGTCTAGCTTGTGCTCTTGTGTGAGGTCAAGTTTTATTTTAATCTTGCTTACCCTCTTTTTATCCAGTCTGCAAAATGTGAATGGTTATCTTATCTCTTCCCCAGTCATAATGACTGATATATTCACATTGCTTTATAGTTTACAGAATATGCTCACATCCATTTTTAAAATTTGATTCTTACAGCAATCATGTGATATAGATGTATACTATTTTACAAATGAGAAAAGTCAAAGTTAAATATCAGCACAAGGTACTGAATGTCCGAGTGGGCACTTGAACTCATGCCTTCTGACCTAAAAGTCTGGACTACTTTCCTCAATTCATGAGCATCCTTAGAAGGAAAGGAAAAAGGCAGCTGGATTATGGTGTGATGGTGAGAGTCAATCATTGAATATTGCTTCTGATGAGAAGCTTTTAAAAAATGTCATCTAAAACATTTTCAGCCTATCAGTAAAGTCAGTAACAACTAACACTTTTGGAAGGCCTGCTGTATCGTGGTGCTCATTTTTAAAAAACAGCATTACTGAGGCACAATTGGCATATAATAAACGACATCTATTTAAAGTATGCAATTCAATATGTTCTGACGTGTATATTTGTGAAAACATCACCACAATCAAGAGAGCGAGCGTATCTATGCACCCAAAGTTTCCTCACACCCCTATGTTACCTCATCCTCTCAACCTTCCCTCCTTCCATTCCCAATAAACTACTGATGAGCTTTCTGAGACTATAGTTTGTATTCTTCATAATATTATATAAATGTATATTATACAATCTATGGTCTTGTCTTTATTTTCATGCAATATAACTATTTTCAGATTTATTCATGTAGTCGTATCAGTGGTTTATCCTTTTACTGCCCCCAGTCAATTACTAATGAACATTTGAATTATTTACAGTTTTTGGCTACTACATAAAAAACTGCATGATATATTCATGTACAAGCCCTTGTATGGGAATGTATTTCCTCTTCTTTGGGGTAAATACATAGGAGTGAAAGAGAATTTTGTTTAACTTTTTAAGTTCTAGTAGGTGTGGTCTCTCATTGTGGTTTTAATTTTCATTTTCCTAAAACTAATGATGCTGAGGCTCTTTTTGTATGCTTACTTGCCACCTGTGTATCTTCTTTGATGAAGTAGCTTTTCAAATCTTTTGACAAGCACTCTCTTTTCATTCTTATGATAACACTATGAGGTAGGTACTGTTATTATTCCCTCTTACTGGGAGATAGAGAGAGTCCCATAACTTTTCCAGTTTTACACAACTTGCAGGGAGCAGAGGTGGGATGTGAACCTATGTAGTTAAGCTCCAGAGTCTGTGTGTTTTACCTCTATGCTACATAGTTGTAAATTTGAAGCATTTTTTTTCATAAATCCTGTTGCATCAGCCAAACAACCAACATAAAAATGTGGAACCAATAGGGAAAGTCAATGATTGAGACTGCAGTTGTGTCTCTGGAGATCTGGTTTACACACTGAACATATTCAAGATACAGTGGGGCCCCCTGAATACTGTCCATAGAAATTGGATTGTGTGGGGGACAAGGTCAATTGTCATCAACAAACAATTCAAGACTATTTGTGCAATGGCCATCTAGTCTCTGGGACTTCCAAGGGCTGGAACTGCCATAGGCAAAGTTGCAGGAGAGGTGAGAGCTACATCATGTGATGCTACCAGTGGCAAGGAGGTGAAGGCAGGAGCCCAATTTATTGCCAGTCACTGAATGCTCTAAGGTTTCCTGGAGAAATCCAGGCTCTTATCATCCCATGGGTAATAGGTCTTGGTAAAGAATACATCATAGGCCAGAAAGAGACAAGAGGGCCTCAGGGCAGGCTTATAATTAGGTATTCCTTCAAACTGATATTCTTTAAATATTTTCTCTAATATTTTAAACTAATTTTCTCTGAATAAAGAATGGCTAATTTTCTTTATGTTTAAAAATAAAGAATTTATTACAGGCAATTTTTCAAACCATATAATTTCTAAGGAAACATATTAAACCACATGAAAGTTAGATAATAAAATGAATCACCAAGCCACCAGAAATAGCATTATTCAATTTCAGGATTTCAGCTGCTTGTGACTGCTGATTTCAAGTGACTGGCCTCAGAGTTAGTGGCTTGCCCTGTAGCTGCAACAAACAAGTTGCAGGTCTCAAAATCACTCAACAGAGAGAGAGAGAGAGGTTGGTGCTGATGAGACACGGTTTTAATTTTCAATTTAAATGGCTTTTCTACTTTGACAGGATTAAAACTCTTTAACAGTTTGCTGATTGTGTGAAGAGTCACATGTGGAAACCTGAATTGACTTGTGCCATTTCTGTGTGATATGTCTATATACTGAGGTTGCATCATTTCTGGCTGTCTGGCTGATCTGCCACATGGACCAGGGGTTCCTGCTCACTAGCTCCTAGGACTAAAATATGCCTGAGTCTTTGACAGCCTTTGTTTCTCCTTAACAACTTGGGTGGAAGCTGACTCCTGTCTAGTAAATTATTAAATTCCTTCTTGAAATGGATGGCAAATCAGGTGTTGACCGACAGTAATATTAACTTTTTCTGCTCAGGCAGAAAGCACTTACGTGTTATCTTCTTCAAGCCTTACCCTCATCAACTTTAAAACATGCTTTCATTCCCCAGTTTGATATGTTTGAAATTGGCATGTGCATTTTAACTGATGATATGCCATTGTTAATTGGAATATCTCTGAAATTGGAATGCATGTTATAATTAATGATATACCATTGTTTAATTGGAATATCTATGAAATTGGAATGCATGTTATAATTAATGACATACCATTGTTTAATTGGAATATCTCTGAAATTGGGACGCATATTATAATTGATAACACACCATTGTTTAATTTGAATATCTTTTAAATTGGGATGCATATTATAATTGATGATATACCATTGTATAATAGGAAACAATTTTTTCTTTCCTAGGGTACATAAAATAATGTTTCATTTTAACACTGATTTATCATTTTACAAATGATCCTATTAAATATATCATTCTAATGTTGCAAATGATAAAACTGCAACAGAAAAGTAGTGGTAAAAGTAAGACTCAAATCTAGTCTTTTTCACTCTAGAATATATGCTCTTTCTACTATAATATATCATTTGTTATAGGGTAAGTTTTGTCCCTCAAAATTAATATAACAGTATCTGAGAATGTGACTTCATATGGAAATAGGATTGTGGCAGAAGTAATTAAGTTAGAATAAGGTCATACTGAAGTATGGTGGGCTCCTGATTTGATATGACTAATGTCCTTATAAAAGTGGGAAATTTTGACATGGACATGAACACAGACATGAATGCCATGTGAACACAAAGGAAGAGATCAGAGTAGTGGAATCTCTTGTTCCTCATCACAAGCCAAGAAATGCCAAAGATTTCCAGCAAAACTACCAAAAGCCAGGAGAGGGGGCATTAAACAATTTCTTTCTAGTAACCCCAGAGAGAACCAACCCTGCAGACATCCTGACATCTTCTTCTTGGACTTCTAGTTTCCAGAATTGTGAAGAAATAAATTTCTGTTGTTTAAGCCACCCCGTTTGTGGTACTTTGCTATGGGAATCCTTGCAAACAAATACGCCATCCTACCTCTCTTAAGAAACATTGAGACTGGCAGCACCACTTACCGGATATATCTCCAAAGAAGCACTCTTCACCCACCAAGCAATAAAACCTTCTAACACTCTAGATTAAACTGAACAAGTGATCCAGCATGACAAGTGTCTTTCTCCCACTCTCAGTCCATTGACACCTCCCTCCTCCTGCCATGCACTTAATTAATCTGGTTCTCAAGTAACAGAGCCCCTGGTGCACACTGGTTTCTGTTTATGGAACCCTGGGGGGATGAACATGCTGGAGGACCTAGAGCTAGACATTTCTTTCACCAGTAGACATAGCCTGGTACTTATGCTATTCAAAGCAGACAGCAGGGTTGCATCACTTTGCTCAGGAATGTGGCTCAGAAGTAAATGAAGTGAGTATCACCCTGTAGGCACCATCAGAGAGGTCTCAAGTGCTAATGATGTGTTCTGGGTCTTCCTCTTCCTTAGTTGCCCTCTTCAGTCCCTCCAAGGTGCTGGCTCCATCCACACAGAGGCTGAGCCAATCCTGCCTGGTTTGCCAAACAAGCATAGATCTCAGATATGTCTTCCAGTGCCAAATGCCTCATGTCCACCATAGCTGTTCCCTTTCCCCAGTGTGAGTGCCCAGTCTGTGGGGCTCAGTTTTCTGATTTCTCAGTTTTTATGCCTCATTGTCTTTTGCCCCAGTCCACTTAGCTTGAGGGGCTAGTCATTGTCCTAGTGCTGTGTAACAGAACTTTCCATGATGTTCTTCATGGTCCAAACTAGCCACATGTGGCTATTCAGCTCTTGAAATGTGGCTAGTGGGACTGAAGAATGGAATTTTAAATTTTGTTTAAATTTAAATAGCCACATGTGGACAGTACCGCTCTAGCCTGCGCCAGCTCCGTCTCCCTGTAGATTAGTGAAATCCTGTATGATACACATTTAATTGGCCTGGAGATTCCCAGGTGATGTCAACATATATACTAGTAATTCTCAAATTTTTCATGCATTGAAATCACCTGGGGAATCTCCAAACCAATTAATTTGGAAACTGTGGGGATGGGGGAACCTAAACGTCAGCAGTTTAAAAATCTACCCAGGTGATTCCAATGCACAGTTAAGTTTTAGAACCAATGATGTTATATTCCAACTGTTATGGCTCAGCTCCAAAGTGGAGGACGACCAGGAACCAGGGCTATTGTGTGATCTGCTCTGAATACCGCAGCTCAGCCTCTGGATCAGACTTTGTACGTTAATACTTTTTTGCTTCTTTGGAAGCTCCATTTGACTGCTGCTTATGTCACTACAGGACATGAGGACTGAATGAAAGAAATAATCACATCATGGGGAAAGTTGGCTTATTTGGATGTTTTATCCAATCAAGCACTCCATTAACTGGCACACTCCCTATTTGTGAAACAAGAGTTAGTGAACATGGTACCCATTCTCCTTTACATCCCCAGGTCTTTCTGCTCTGCTGTGTCCCAGGAGACCAGCCCACAGGTGGATTTATTTCATTCAGGTTTCTTTGCCAGCTTGCCTTCTTTCAGCCAGTGGGAAGCATCAGTAGGAGACTAGAATATAGGAGGAACCCATGGTGTACCCCCTGCCTGGCTGCCCTTTCTGCAAACCTCCAGCTCTCCCTGGGTTCCAGTAACACTGCCACCTGTCTGCCCACCAAGTCCCTCTAATAGTAGCTTCCACTATTGCTAGTCCCAGGGCATCTCAGAATCTCTTGCTGGTTCCTTTAACCTTGCCCACACATCTCTAAGTGGTCTCTCCATGAAACTTTGATTGGTTCCTTAATGCTCTTAAAAATGTCTCCAGATATTACAGAACCTGGAAGAGCTTCTAAGTCTCAAGGGCAGGTGAAATTGTGTCCATTCTGGTGGTTTATGATTAATGAATTATGGGTTTTTAAAACTCTAAAAAATGGTTATCCATGTGATTCTTGTGGTAACTTCCTATTAGCGACAACACCATAGTTTCCAATGTTATTTAACAAGGGATCACAAGGAGCATTTACTGAGCAACAGGTGTGCACCAAGCATTATTTGAACCACCTTACATACCTTATTCCACTTAATCATTCCAACAACCATATATTACTACTTAACATTTTACACATGAGGAAACTTAGAATCAAAAAGTTAACTTGCCTAAGATCACACAGCTGTTGAGTGATGGAACTACTTGAAATTTCCCTTAAAGCTATTTCCCGTGACATAGCACCTCTCTTGAAGAAGACAAATCTATTCAGGTACCTCGACCATAGCAATTTGTCAAGTAGGTACATTCTGAATGCTCAATGCTCCAAACACCCTCGTCTGGGCAATAAACCCTGAAAAGTCTCTTCAGTGTGACTGTTGAGTGTCTACTATACTGAGCACAGTGTTTCCCAATCTTCGAACTTTCTCTTCCTCCTCTTGTTATATTTTGCTCTTTAAGTTCCTTCCACTTAGCTAAAGCCCCTCTAGAAGAGCTCAGGAGAAATCGAAATGTTCCAGGCCAGAGGACAAGATATGATTCTATGACATAAAAGATACTTTTCAGTCCTAAATCAACCGCCTTATACCCCCCCACTCCAGCTGTAAGCTGGCACATAAATATCAAGCAATTAGAAACTGTCTCACAAAATTCATGCCTGCCTGCTAAAAGCAGGCAGAGCCTGCCAAGACTGGGAGCAGGAAGGTGTTGGATTGCAGTCACTCGAAGTTGCAGTGACTGTCAGATCCTCAGTTTATAGAAGCTTGGAGTCTAATCCCATACAAGTGTAAAGCAATTTTCACTTCACTCAGATGTTGGTTATTAACAGGATGTTCTCACCATCTCATTTCTGTCACAGCTGTGGAGTCCTCCAGAGAGGTCATCCAAGCATGGAGAGCATTGGTTTTCTTATTAATTGATGTTTGAAACTAGTGAAGAGAAAGTCATCTGTGGGATGCTGCATATGCACCCCAAGTCTGACATGCTCAGCAGGCAGTAGATTGGGAAGGTGGCCTTGCTGAGGCCTGCCTCAACCCTCCTCACGATAGGTGTTCCAGGCTGGGTGAAGTGATGGGGGTTGCCCTGTAGCTTGGGATCAGCTTCCCTTGGGTTCCAACTGCCCCTCCACACCAACTCCTTTAAAATCGTAAATATTTGTCCTGCTGCTTAGTCAATTCCCAACTGCCCAGAATGTGAATTAGTCCACTGATCCAAGTGGACCTTCTCCAAATGCCACTGGTTAGGGAGGAGCCCATCTCCCTTATGCCCACTGCTCTTTCCCTTGGCACTCTGTTGTAAATCAGGAGGCACTCACCCCTTGCCTAATATTTTGTTCTTACAATGAAAAAGGTAGGACTGTAAATGTATGTTGTTGATAGCAGTAACCTTGGATCTTAAATTCTTAGAATTCATTAAGGATGGGAATGGCAGTGGGTTTCATCCTGTCTTTCAATTCTGAGGGATTGGTGGAAATGTGGTGTGGGGGAATATATCTGAAGCTGTCTCTGAATTTAGGGAGAAGAATTATCACTTAGCAATGCCCGCCTTGAATATAGGAGGAGTAGGAGTATCTCCTCTGTCACATGTATGTCATTCTTCATCTATTCCTATGGTTTAATTTTTAGTAGAGGAAACTGAGGTCCACAGATATTAAAATGATACTCTCAGGCCAGGTGCAGTGGCTCACACCTGTAATCCCAGCACTTAGGGAGGCTGAGGCAGGCAGATTCCTTGAACCCAGGAGTTCAAGACCAGCCCGGGAAAATAGCAAGACCTTGTCTCTACTAGAAATGTGATACAGAAAATTAGCCAGGCATGTTAGCACACTACTGTAGTCCCAGCTACTCAGGAGGCTGAGGTGGGAGAATCACCTGAGCCCAGGAAGTTGAGGCTGCAGTGAGCTGTGAACGCACTGCGGCACTCCAGCCTGGGTGACAGGAGTGAAACCCTGTCCCTTCCTAAGCCCCTCCAAAAAAGACACTTTCAGATTTCTGTAACTATACACTTCAGCATCAAGGTTTAAACATAAACACACACACACACACATTCAGCCTTTCATTGTGGTTTTGTCAGTAAGGCCTATCCCTCACAACATCCAAAACAAAATTCTTAAAAAAAAAAAAAATTCCTAAAAAAGCAACCCTATGGAACTAGGCGACGCCAGGAAATGAACCAGCTCAGGAACCCTACTGCCCAAACATCAGTCAGAGAGGACCTCACACCTCTCCAGACTGAGCTGGTGGGCTCACAAAGCAGAGCATCATCATCAGATATTACTGCATATCCTCTAAACGGGATGATTAATACTTTAGAGCAGAATTTCCTGAAGTGTGTTTCACGAACACTAGCTCTACAGGCAGCTCCAGAAAATAAACTGTTCTGCAATCCAATAAGGTTTGAGAACCCTTCCCACTAGACCCTTCCCTTAGAAACTCATCATGCAGAACACATTTTAAAGGGTCTCAAAGAGTTCCGTGGCAAATAAATGTGTTAAGTTTTCTAATATTTTCCAAATTTACTTAGCCCTCTCTTTCTCTCTCATGAAATACATATATTAATATCCAACCAAAGGCATTTTAAGATGTTTGCATTGAAGCGTTAAGAAAACAGACATCTCTATTACATGTCTTAGAGGCATTTTCTCTGAGAGCAAAGAAGTTAAAACACAAGTGGGGCAAGTTGACTTCATACTCCATACTTGGTAAAGTGCCAACAACATACTGTTTCTTCAGTATTATTATATTAAATTAATAAACAAGACACCTATGAATGCATTTGGCATTTTGCACAATTTCCATAGGCCCTCCCTCTATTCTTCCCTGATGTCTCTCTTGACCAACTTCTCTCCCCTACCTCCTCCTAACATGTTAAGCTTCTATCTGAAGCCAAATCCAAGTTACTACAAATTCTTATCATTGTGAAGCTAGCTCAGAAGTTAGAGTGGCAGAGACATCTGTGTTTCTGCACAGCCTGGGGCAGATTTCACTATGCGCCACAGGTACCCCTGCCTCCTCCCCCACAGCCAAGTAAGGCCACACAGCTTTGTTCAGTCATGAGTCTCAGGCCCTGCCCAGTGACAAATCCAGGGTAGTGCCCGTGTGACAGTAACTACCTTCATACCTGGACTTTTTTTCCACAGTGGCCTACTGACTGGCATCCACTCCTGTCATATATATTACCTTCTGTTTTTACTAGTTTCTAAAAGACTGCCTCTTGAAACCAAAGAATTTGCAACATTTTACTACAGTTGTTAATGTAAGAGTTGAAGCTGCTTACACAAGGGTTGACAGAAAGCAGGGTGAGGTGGACACCCAGAGTTTAGGGATCATATTCTCTTTTTGAACCCTGAGTGTCTGGGCCTTGTCTCTGCCCTGCAATAGGCTGTGTACTAGAATGTTCTAGACTGTAACAGATGATATAAACTCCTTTTCTACCCTAGAAGATTCAAGCTACTTCACATACCACAAAGCTCTCCAAATGCAGATTTCTTTTCTCCTATTTCTGTTTTTGATAAATAAAAAGGATTGGTAATCAAGAAATTAATCTCAATGAATCTTCAATTCACTACCAACCACTTGGGTTGAATGAATCATTATGGAGATTACCCTAAGACGGTTGCAAGGTAATTTCTTTATCAGAAGAGCTAAAAATCCTTGTCTTCCTTTTCTCCTTCCCATTCTAAAACTTCTGCTTCCCCCTGTTAAGTACATACAATGGTTCTGTTTATGAAGTATCGTGTCTCTTTTAGAGGCATCTCCCACTAATGCTCTGGCATCACTCTTACTCACTTGTCATTAATTATGATGATACAACGAAGAGATGACATTGTTGTGTCCTTCATACGGTGAAAGAACTATTAGTGAGTGCAGCCAGATCTTAAGTGATTTTCCCATCACACTATCATCACTGTCAGCATCATTAAAATGATCAAGTGATTGATGTTTATTGCATGCCTACATTTTACAAGCACAGGGCTGGGCACTCTCAGGACCACAAAGAAGCAGCAAATCAACAATAGATAGAGGGCTTCAAGAGTTTATCACGAGCTCTGTGCTAAGTCCCCAGTGTTCATTCTCTTCCTGAAGCTACGTAATAGTCCTTCTATGCTGGCCCCTTGCTCAACAGGTTAGAAGCCTCAGGAAATGTAATGCAAAGTATACTGTTTTCTTATGACAATATCAATCATTTCAGTGCATAAATTTAGCCTCCTAGAGGACTTAAAAAAAAAAAACAACCAAACCTTCTTTTAAAATGTCTTATTTATTCATCTAAAGCAAATTCTTTCAAAATGATTCCAATTAGCAATTTTTACTCAATTCCATGCATTTACTCAAAGAAGATTGAATGAATGCATATGATTTTTTCAGCACTGGGACCTAGGGATTCAGCATTAAGCCAGATACATCTCCATCCATCCTAAAGCAAAGGTTGCATTCATTCTGCTGAAATCCTTGGGTGCACAGGAAAGATATTCTATGTGGCAGCGTTTATTGGCCACACTCTGTGGTGTCTTGCAGTGGAGGCATTCCTGCCCCAACTCAAAGAAAGACAGAAAATAAATTATCATAAGTAGCATCTTCAGCTATATAGTACATGTGACAAATACAAGTGGCTCTTCATTGTGGTAGTAAGGGCAGTTCTGCAATCCCATTACACACATCTTATCTGATCTGGCAGTTATGCTGGTCACTGAGCTGAATGTTTTTTGTATTTGTGCAGCAAGACATCAGGCTTCCAAGAATAAACAAGCGGGCAACCAAAGGATGCAAATGTTGGCCTCATAAAGAGAAGGCCATTCATACAATCAGAAAAACCCAAAGATACCACTTAATAGGCATGAAGAAAAAAAAACTAAGCAACAGATGGGGGAAGGGAGGAGGAATGAACTAATTCTTAAGGTTTCTTCCAACCCTGGAATTCTAATTCTATGCCTAGTTTTAAATATGGGGTTTCTGGGGTTTTTTTTGTTGTTGCTTTTTAAACTGGCCTTGATAGCCAGAGACTGGATAGTTTTTAATTATCTAGAGGATATGTGTAGTGGTTATGGATTATCCATGGTTCATTTGCAATTTCTTGATTTTGCTTAATCCAGTGAGGTCATTTTTCATGATTCAATGCAAATGCGCAAACACGTAAACAAAACAATATGTACATATTCATCATTTCCTTCCTTTTCCCTCCCTCCCTCTCTCCCTCCCTTCCTTCCTTCCTTCCTTCCTTCCTTCCGATGGAGTTTTGCTCTCATTGCCTACGCTGGAGTGCAATGGCACAATCTTGGCTCACTGCAAACTCCTCTCCCCAGGGTCAAGCGATTCTCCTGCCTCAGCCTCCCAAGTAGCTGGGATTACAGGCGCCCGCCACCACACCAGGCTAATTTTTCTATTTTTAGTAGAGATGGGGTTTTACCATGTTGGCCAGGCTGCTTTTGTATTTTCATATTTTTATACTTTCAAGTCGTGGAACCTGCTAACCCTGGCGGGATCAGTCCTCTCGAGGCTAGTTAATTCTTGGAGATAGTAAAAGCTCACCTGCAGAGACTTTCGTACAAAAACAAACTAGTCCAGAGCCCCTGCCTTTAACCATCTTTTTTACCCCGTTTTTACACTCTGGGCCATTCCCCTGCCCTAATCACCAAGTACAACTAGAGACAGTTCTGCCTCAGAGGCTACTAAAATTAAACTGCCAGTCCTACACCTGCCCATCCTGCCTTGCCACTTCTTGCTTACAGAGAAAAGGCTCTTGTCTACATTTTCCCCTCACTCCCTCTGCCTCCTGACCAATGCCACTGTTTCCCCCTGTGGCTGTGCCTCCCGCTTCTAAGGAACTGTGAGTATAAATGTCTTCTTTCAGTACAGTCATTTCTGTGTCTGCACATCTTACCATACCTGATTAAAACAAATCCTGGGTAACTTTAAAACATGTGACTACAGGAAAGTAGACAGTTTGGTTGAGAAGAAACAACTAACATGGAAATTTAAGGATTATCTTGTGGATTTAAATGGCTTCTCCCTGGCCACTATGGTCAGTAAAGGAAAGAAGATGACATTTCTTGAACATCTACTTGCTATTGAACTTATACACCACCAGCATTGCAAGGTAAGAGACAATCAATATCGTCTCTTTGTAGGTGAGGAAACTGACACTTGAGGAAGTTTAATAACTTGTCCAAGATCACACATTTTGCCCCTGGCAATGCTGAACACAAAGCCAGGTTTTCTGTTCCAGGTTTTTATTTGTTTGATTTTATTTGCTTTTTTTTTTCCCCCACATCATGTCCCAGTTACCTCTCTCTATACCATACATGAATGTCAAAGCAACTTGCCCTAATTCTTTTTCAAGAATAGCAAGCACAGAATGGGAAGAAATACTTCCTATCTTTCACGCACAGAACCAATTGGTTTCTTGAGACAATGCATACACTAGACCTCAAGGATGAAAGAAGCAAGTTTACAACCAGGTAAGATGGGTATGGGATATGGTTTTATATAAGGCACTAAGGCTCAAACTGTCACTGTGCCTTCAGATGGAGCTGGCCTGTGGCTGATAGAGCTGGGTATTTCCTAGTCTTGTCTCAGGCAGGAACTCCTTATCTATGCATAAGGAAATGTCTGTGTTCAGTTGTCCGTATTGTCGTGATCAAAGGCTTAATTCTCTAGACTGGATCCCTAGGTCATCTTACACAATCTCGTGGTTTTAAATAAAATATATGAACAGATATCTCAGGCCCAGATGTCTCCCCTGAACATTTTTGAGGCAGCTCAAACTTTTCATGTCTATGGAGTTCCTAATAACTACTTTCTTCCCATGCCGTTCTTCTAGATGCTCAAGCAAAAACCTTAGGGTCATACCAAATGCATCCTTTTCTCATATTCTGATAACCAACACACCAGCAAATCCTGTTGTTTTACCTTTAAAATAGATACTGGATCTCACTGCTTCTTCCCTTCCCAACTGTTGCCACTTTATGCTAAGCCACTGTTCTCTCTTCTCTTGGATTATTAGGATACTGTCTTAACTAGTTCTCTCTATCACCTCCCTTGTCCTCTTTAATCCAGTCTCAATGGAGAAGCTAGAGTTATCGTATTAAAACGCAAGTTAGATGATACAATTCCTCTGCTTAAAACCTTCCAGAAACTCCCCATTTCACTCAAAGTTTTCATTGTAATCTTTAAAGTCTGACTCCCTGCCCACAAGCACTCCTTCATTACCATTCTTATCTCATATAATACCAGTCTACCCTTTACTCTGGCCTCTCCGCTCTTCCTTTGAACATCCTAGGCATATTCTTATGTCAGGGCCTTTGCCTTTGCTGTCACCTCTGCCAGAATGCTCTTCCTGTAAATATCCACATGGCTCTTTCTCTTATTTCCTTCAGATCTGTACTTAAATGTCTTGTCACTGAATCTTTTATTGCACCCTATCTATAACATTAATATCTCCCTCTAACATTTCCTATTTCCATTTGCTGCTTTATTTTTTCTCCTTAGCCCTTATTACTGTCTAACGTACTATACATTCTACTCTGTTTTCCTGGTTCATTGTTTGTTTATCCCAGCAGAATGTAAAGTACATGACAATAGTATTTAAAATATTTAACAACTGATTCAGTGAAGGCGTCATCAAAGCAGAGCAAATGCAGGCCTGGTCAGAATGGATGATTGTTGTAAACAGCCAACATAAGTATACCAGTGTCAACTGACTACATATCAGGTCCACATTGATATCTAATGAGATAAAGCTAGACAGTCTGAGAATGTGCTGGGAAAGGACTCTTGAATAGAAGGGCCAATCTGTTAAGGGAATTCTCATGATAGTCAGAATTAAAAATAATAAGCCACCTCAGAAAAACCTAATGATGGAATGGAATGGGATAGGGTGAGAGTTGGGGGCAAGGTATTTCAAAGTTCTCATATGAAGTAAAAGAAAAGAGAAATAAGTTTTCTGAAAAATCTTATGTTACTGAAACAGGGGACACAGAAAGCACCTTGGTGCAGGAAAGAGTTGGTACTTAATAATTATAATACCAGAGAAAGATATGTCTCACTATGTAAGCAGGAAAGAGGTTTGGCAGACAGCTTTGCCAAAACAGTGGTGACAGACACAACTGTTCTCTCATCCTCCTTACTAGTGAGCCAACCACAGAGGCTGAAAATGCCAGACGCTCACTATCTTGGCCTCCCCTATAGCCAGAGCCTGCTCATGTAGCCCCATTCCCTTCCTGGCCAATGCAATTAGAGAAAAGAGCTATTGAAAGCTTCTAGAAACATATGTGTCCTTCCCTCATAAAAAGAAATGTGCAGCAATGAACATCTTTGCCCTCTATTCCTTCTTTTTCACATTGTCTTTGTCATGTGAGGATGTGATGTTTGAAGTTGAAGGCCCTATCTTGCAACCCATCTTGCAACCACGAAGGGTGTGATGTTTAATTTTATGTGTCAAGTTGACTGGGCTAGATATTTGCCCAGATATTTGGTTAAATGTTATCCTGGGTGTGTCTGTGAGGGTATTTCTGGATGAGCATAACATATGAATCTGTAGACTAAGTAAAGCCAATTGCCTTCTCCAGTGGGGGCAGGCCTTATTCAACTCATTGAAGGCCTGAATACAACAATAAGGCTGGGTGAGGGGAAAATTTACTCTCTCTGCCTGTCTTCAATCTGGGACGCTGGTCTTCTCCTGGCTTTTGACCAAGATTTGGACTGGAATTTACACCATTGGCTCTCCTTTTTGTAAGGCCTTTAGACTGGGATTGGAAGTATACCATCAGCTTTCCTGGGTTTCCAACTGCCAACCGCAGATCTTTAGGACTTCTTAGCCTCCATAGTTGCATGAGCCAATTCTTAATAGTAAGTCTTTCTGTGCATGTGTGTGTATACACATATACATATATAGGTATACATAATTGCATGTATACATATATGTAAACCTTACTCTCATTGAGTGGGAGACTACACTTTTTTCTCTTATGTCTATGGAACATTTATGTAAATTGACTTAATAATTAGTCAATAAGTAAACATCAATAAAGTTAAAACCAGACACAACACTTGCTCTGAACAAAATCCAATAAAAATGAAGAATTAAAAGTGACTAAACATCCTGTTTACTTTGAAATTTAAACACAAAATTCCTAGAGATCCTTGTATTAAAAGAGAAATGAAAATAGATACTTCAAACACCTGAGGAAGCAACTGAAAGAACACTTCCCACCAAAACCTATGGGAATCAGTGATACTTTTATTATTTGGGAGAAGTATATCCTTAAATGCCTTTACTACTAAAGGAGGAAGACTAAAAATATAGAAACTTAATATTCATCTTAAGAAACAATAATAATAATAAATCAGAAGAAACTAGAAGGATAAATTAACAAAGATAAAGGTGCACATCAACAAAACCGAAGACAAAAAGATATTAGAAAGAATAAGTAAGTTCAGGAGGTGGTTCTTTAAAAAAATAAAACAGACCAACAACTAGCACTCTGATTATAGGTAAAAGAGAAGTAATAATCACAGATTCAGGAAGGATTAAAATAATATCATAAGTATTTCTTTTACCAGGGGAAATAATTTTTTAGTAAAACATAAATGACTCAAAGTTATCTAAGAGGTAGTGGAAAACTTGAATAGAAAAAAAACTGTAGGCCAGCCTATGAAGGTATTAGATCTACCATTGAAAAGGGCACCAGGACCAGATGGGTTCACAGCTGAGATTTATCTAACCTTTACAAAATAGATAATTATGATGTAACTTCAACTGTTCCAGGCCACAAAGAAAGCTAGACAGCTCACCAATTAATTTCATGGTACAAGCATAAATTTAATACCAAAACCCAATAAAGCAGAAAAATAGAAAAGTACATACCAACCTCATTTAAGAATGTAAATGTGAAAATTCTAAATAAAACATTGGCAAAAGAATCCAGCCGTGCACACAAAAATACACTATGATCCATTAGTTTATTCCAGTGATGCAAAGAGAGTTAACTATCGGGAAATTCATCAATATAATTAATCACACCAATACATTAAAAGAGGGAAACACATGATCATATTTACAGTTGCTAAAAACAATACTAAGTAAAATAGGAATGCCTGGAAGCTGTTTAAAATAAGTATAAGCAAAAAATAATAATAACTATAAGCAAATAAAATCTAAATAAATAAAACAATAAAAGCATTACAACTAAAATCAGTAAATACCCAAATTTTCCATTATTGTTATCATTTAATATTATCTGAAAGGTTGTTTGAATGCAATACAAGAAAATTTTAAAAATTTGCAGATACTTTTTTTAAAAATAGCTAAAATGAGTTTTATTTTTGCTAATTAAATGACTGCATGTTTATAAAGAACCAAGACATTCAAATAAAATCTATCAGTATTAATAAGAGGATTTGGTAAGATGCTTGAAAACAAAGAATACAGAAATTTATTAAAAAGTGATTCACTTTTCTCTATTTTAATAAGTACTCAGAAATAGGAAGTCATCTACTTATAATAGTGATAAAAGACTTCTTAAAATCTTGCAACTAAATTTACTTTTAACTTATTTTGCGTCCATTGTAGATTCACATTCAATTGTAAGAAATAATGCAGAGACCCCTGTACCCTTTATTGAGGTTCCCCCGATGGTTACATCCTACAAAGTTATAGCACAGTATCATACCAAGATACTGACACTGATACAGAATATTTCCATCCCCCACAAGGATCCCTCGTGTTGCCCTTCTACAGTGACAATCACTTCTCTCATGCCTTCACCTACTTCTAAACTGCTGGCATCCATTAATGTCTTCTCTATTTCTATCATTTTCTCAATTCAATAATGTTATATAAATGAACTCATACAGTATGTAAGCTCTTGAGATTGGCTTTTATTACTCAACATAATTCTCTGAAGATTCATCCAGGTTATTGTGTGCATCAGTAATTTGTTCCTCTTTACTGCTAAGTACAATTCCATGAAAGTGACAAGTTGTTTTAAAGAATGGCTATACCAATTTACATTCCCATTAGCAAAGCATGAGTGATTCAGTTTCTCTAAATCTCCAGAAGCATTTGCTGTATATTTATTATTTCAGTCATTCTAATAGGTATGCAATGATATCTCATTGTTGTTTTAATTTCAGTTTTCACAATAGCTTAATGATGTCAAACACCTTTTCATGTACTTACTTGCTGTCTTATGTCCTCTTTGATGAAATATCTCTTCATGTCATTTATACATGGAATTGTTTCTTTATTGTTGAGTTTTGAGATTTTTAAATACATTCCAGACACTAGTCCTCTGTTAGATATAATGGTTTGTAAATATTTTCTCATAGTCTGTAGTTTGTCTTTCACCCTTGTAAAAGGGTCTTTTGCAGACCAAAGCTTTAAATTTTGAGAAATTTTAATTCAATTCTTGCTTTTGTAGATTATTCTGTAGGTGTCAAGTCTAAGAACTTTTTGCATAACCCTAGAGCCCTCAAATTTTTGCCTAATATTTTCTAAAAGTTTTATAGTTTAATGCTTTACATTTAAGTCTGTGATTCATTTTGGGTTATTTTTCCTAATAATGTTTGAGACTTAAATCAAGGTTTTTCTTTATCTATAAATGTCCAACTGCTTCAGCGTCATTTTTTGGATTTCTTTTGTACCTTTGTCAAAAATCAATTTGGCATAATTCTGTGGGTATATTTCTGGGTTCTCTGTTGGTCTATCACATTGGTCTATGGGTATACCCCTCTGCAAGTTCCACACTGTGTTGATTACTGTTGCCATGTGGTAAGTCTTGAAATAGAGCAGACTAACTTCTTCCATTTTAATCTTCTTTTACAGAGTTGATTTAGCTATTCTAGTTATTTTGTTATTTAGAACAACCTTGTCTATATCTAAAATATATGTTGCTCATATTTTGATAGAAATTGTGTTAAACCTGTTTATAAATTTGGGGAGAACTGACATCATTATTATTTTGAGTATTTTAATCCATGAACATGGCATGTGTCTCTATTTACTTAGATCTTTCATTTCTTTCATTCATATTATGTAGTTTTCAGCATTCAAGATCTGTACATGTTTTGTTAGATTTATACCTTAGTGTTTCAGGCTTTAAAAAATTATGATCAACAGACATTTCAATTGTACATAAATATGGGGTACGACAAGATATTTAGATACACATATATTATTGTGTAATGATCAAACCAGGGTAATTAGCATGTTCACCATCTTAAACATTTATCATTTTCCTGTGATTAGAACATTAAAATCTCTCTCTCTTAGGTATTTTAAAATATGCATTACCAACCAAAAAAAGTCCAGGTCCAGACGGGTTCACAGCCGAATTCTACCAGAAGTACAAAGAAGAGCTGGTACAACTCCTTCTGAAACTATTCCAAATAATACAAAAGAGGGAATCCTTTCCAAATCGTTTTATGAGACCAACATCATCCTGATACCAAAACTCACAACAATCTGAAGAAAACTTCAGGCCAATATCCATGATGAACATAGACGCAAAAATCTTCAATAAAATACTGGCAAACTGACTGCAACAGCACATCAAAAAGCTTATTCATCATGATCAAGTAGGCTTCATCCCAGGGATGCAAGGCTGGTTTAACATACGCAAGTCTATAAACATAATCCACCACATAAACAGAACCAAAGACAAAAACCATATGATTATCTCAATAAGATGCAGAGAAGGCCTTTGACAAAATTCAACAGCCTTCATGCTAAAAACGCTCAATAAACTAGATATCGATGGAAAGTATCTCAAAATAATAAAAGCTATTTATGACAAACCCACAGCCAATATCATACTGAATGGGCAAAAACTGGAAGCATTCCCTTTGAAATCTGGCACTAGACAAGGACGCCCCCTCTCACCACTCCTATTCAATATAGTACTGGAAGTTCCAGCCAGAGCAATCAGGCAAGAAAAAGAAATACAGCACATTCAATTAGGAAAGGAGGAAGTCAAATTGTCTCTATTTGCAGATGACATGATTCTATATTTAGAAGACCACATCATTTCAGCCCAAAATCTCCTGAAACTGATAAGCAACTTCAGCAAAGTCTCAGGATACAAAATCAATGTGCAAAAATCACAAGCATTCCTATACACCAGTACGAAACTAACAGAGAGCCAAATCAAGAGTGAACTCCCATTCACAATTGCTACAAACAGAATAAAATACCTAGAAATACAACTAACAAAGGATGTAAAGGACCTCTTCAAGGAGAACTATGAACCACTTCTCAAGGAAATAAGAGAGGACACAAACAGATGGAAAAACATTCCATGCTCATGGTTAGGAAGAAGCAATATCATGAAAATGGCCATACTGCCCATAGTAATTTATAGATTCAACGCTATCCCATCAAGCTACCAATGACCTTCTTTGCAGAACTGGAAAAAACCACCTTAAACTTCATATGGAACCAAAAGAGAGTCTGCATAGTTAAGACAATTCTAAGCAAAAAGAAAAAAGCTGGAGGCATCACACTACCTGACTTCAAAGTATACTACAAGGCTACAGTAATCAAAACAGCATGGTACTGGTACCAAAACAGATATAGACTAATGGAACAGAACAGAGGCCTCAGAGGCAATGCCACACATCTACAACTATATGATCTTTGACAAACCTGACAAAAACAAGCAATGGGGAAAGGATTCCCCTGTTTAATAAATGGTGTTGGGAAAACTGGCTAGCCATGTGCAGAAAGCTGCAACTGGACCCCCTTCCGGACACCTTACACTAAAATTAACTCTAGATGGATTAAAGACTTAAACATAAGACCTAACACCATAAAAACCCTAGAAGAAAACCTAGGCAAAACCATTTAGGACATAGGCATCGGCAAGGACTTCTTGACTAAAACACCAAAAGCATTGGCAACAAAAGCCAAAATAGACAAATGGGATGTAATTAAACTCCAGAGCTTCTGCACAGCAAAAGAAACAATCATTAGAGTGAACCAGCAACCAACAGAATGGGAAAAAATTTTTGCAAGCTACCCATCTGACAAAGGGCTAATATCTAGAATCTATGAAGAACTAAAACAGATTTACAAAAACAAACAAACAAACAAACAAACTCATGCAAAAGAGGGCAAAGGATATGAACAGACACTTTTCAAAAGACATATATGAGGCTAACAAACACATGAAAAAATGCTCATCATCACTGGTCATTAGAGAAATGCAAATCAAAACCACATTGAGATACCATCTCACACCAGTTAGAGTGGCGATCATTAAAATATCTGGAGACAACAGATGCTGGAGGGGATGTGGAGAAACAGGAACACTTTTACACTGTTGGTGGGAATGTAAATTAGTTCAGCCATTGTGGAAGACAGTGTGGCGATTCCTCAAGGATTTAGAAATAGAAATTCCATTTGACCCAGCAATGCCATTACTGGGTTTTTACCCAAAGGATTATAAATTGTTCTATTATAAAGACACATGCACACATATGTTCACTGAGACACTGTTTACAATAGCAATGACCTGCAACCAACACAAATGGCCATTGAGGATAGACTGGACAAGGAAAATGTGGCACATATACACCATGGAATACTATACAGCCATAAAAAATGACGGGTTCATAGGGACATGGATGAATCTGCAAACCATCATTCTCAGCAAACTGACACAAGAACAGAAAATCAAACACTGCTTGTTCTCGCTCATAGGCGGATATTAAATAATGAGAACACATGGACACAGGGAGGGGGAGCATCACACACTGGGGTCAGTTGGGAGGGATAGGGGAGGGATGGCAGGGGGTGGGGAGGTTGGGAAGAGATAACATGGGGAGAAATGTCAGATATAGGTGACGGGGGGGATGGAGGCAGCAAACCACCTTGCCATGTGTGTACCTAGGCAACAATCCTGCATGATCTGCACATGTACCCCAGAACCTAAAGTACAATAATATATATTTTTTAAAAAATTAACAGCCATATACTTTACTTGTTCAGTCCCCCCCTTGTCAGATGCTGAGAAAAGGCTAGGTCTTTATCAAGAGCACTTGTTATTGTTAGCTCAGGCTTCCAATTTTACTGTATGAGTTCTAAAGTTTCAGGGTCTACTATACCCATACAGGAGTCTTCCTCGATGAATATCTCATCTAGAGCTAGAATCTGAAAATATCATCATAGGGCAGAGCTTCTCTTACTTTGAAGCCACCCCAGTCATTTCAAAGTGCCTTCACCTAGAAAGATACATTGCATTATCATTCATCCATGCTCTACCTTGGGATGGGAAAAATGAATGGCAGAAGATAGTTGGTCTGCCACAGTGGCCAGCTTTGGCCAGGATATGGCAAGAGAGGACCATCCCAGTGGAGACAGCCAACGCCTAAGGGGCTCCAGTTGGCACTGGGCCATTAGTGACAGTTCTCAGGGATTCAGCAATTCAAAGGCAAAGGCTTGAGCTGGAGGCCCAGGGTTTGTAGCTGAAGCATGTTGATATGTTTGGCTACGTCCCCATCCAAATCTCAGCTTGGATTGTATCTCTCAGAATTCCCTTGTGTTGTTGGAGGGACTTAGAGGGAGACAGCTGAATCATGGGGGCTGGTCTTTCCCATGCTATTCTCGTGATAGTGAATAAGTCTCACGAGATCAGATGGTTTTATCACGTGTTTCCACTTTTGCTTCTTACTCATTTTCTCTTGCCACTGCCATGTAAGAAGTGCCTTTCACCTCCCACCATAATTCTGAGGCCTCCCCAGCCATGTGGAACTATAAGTCCAATTAAACCTGTTTTTCTTTCCAGTATCAGATATGTCTTTATCTGCAGCATAAAAACAGATTAATACAGTAAAGTGGTACCAGTGAAGTGGGGTGTTGCTGAAAAGATACCTGAAAATGTGGAATGACTTTGGATCTGGGTCACAGACAGAGATTGGAACTGTTTGAAGGGCTCAGAAGAAGAAATAAAAGTGTGAGAAAGTTTGGAACTTCCTAGAGACTTGTTGAATGGCTTTGCCCAAAATGCTGATAACAATATGGACAATAAAATCCAGGCTGAGGTGGTCTCTGATGGAGATGAGGAACTTTTTGGGAACTGGAGCAAAGGTGACTCTTGTTATGTTTTAGCAAAGAGACTGGTGGCATTTTGCCTCTGCCCTAGAGATCTGTGGAACTTTAAATTTGAGAGAGATGATTTAGGGTATCTGGCAACAGAAATTTCTAAGCAGCAATACATTTTAGATATAACATGGGTGCTCTTAAAGGCATTCAGTTTTATAAGGGAAGCAGAGCATAAAAGTTCAGAAAATTCGCACTTGACAATGCAATAGAAAAGAAAATCCTATTTTCTGAGGAGAAATTCAAGCCAACTGCAGAAATTTGCATAAGTAGCAAGAAGCCTAATGTTAATCCCCAAGACCATGGGGAAAATGTCTCCAGGCCATCTCAGAGACCTCACAGCAGTCCCTCACATCACAGGCCCAGAGGCCCAGGAGGAAAAAGTGGTTTCATGGGCTGGGCCCAGGGTCCTCATGCTGTGTGCAGTCTAGGGACTTGGTACCCTGTATCTCAGCCACTCCAGCTATGGCTGAAAGGGGCCAATGCTTAGGCTGTTGCTTCAGAAGGCTGGAACCCCCAAGCCTTGGGAGCTTCCACATGGTGTTGAGCCTGTAGTTGCACAGAAATCAAGAACTGAGGTTTGGGAACCTCTGCCTAGATTTCAGAAGATGTATGGAAATGCCTGGATGCCCAGGCAAAGGTTTGCTGCAGGGGTGGCGCCCTCATGGAGAACCTCTTCTGGGGCAGTGCAGAAGGGAAATTTGCAGTCAGAGCCCCCACACAGAGTCCCTACTGGGGCACTGCATAGTGGAGCTGTGAGAGGAGGATCACTGTCCTCCAGATCCCAGAAGGGGAGATCCACCAACAGCTTGCACCGTGCACCTGAAAAGCTGCAGACACTCAATGCCAGCCCATAAAAGCAGCCAGGAGGGAAGCTATACCCTGCAAAGCCACAGGGGCGGAGCTGCCCAAGACCATGGGAACCCACTTCTTGCATCAACGTGATCTTGATATGAAACCTGGAGTCAAAGGAGTCATTTTGGAGCTTTAAAATTTGACTGCCCTGCTAGATTTTGGGCTTCCATAGAGCCCTGTAACCCCTTTGTTTTGGCCAATTTCTCCTATTTAGAATGGCTGTATTTACCCAATACCTGTACCCACACCGTATCTAGGAAGTAACTAGCTTGCTTTTGATTTTATAGGCTCATAGACAGAAGAGACTTGCCTTGTCTCAGATGAGACTCCAGACTGTGGAATTTTGGGTTAACACTGATATAAATTAAGACTTTGTGGGAGTGTTGGGAAGGCATGATTAATTTTGAACTATGAGGACATGAGATTTGGAGGGGCCAGGGGTGGAATGATATGGTTTGCCTGTGTCCCCACCCAAATCTAAACTTGAATTTTGATCTCCCAGAATTCCCACATGTTGTGGGAGGGACCCAGGGAAAGGTAATTCAATCATGGGGGCTGGTCTTTCCCATGCCATTCTCGTGATAGTAAGTTTCAAGAGAGCTGATGGCTTTATCAAGTGTTTCCAGTTTTGCTTCTTCCTCATTTTCTCTTGCCACCACCATGGAAGAAATGCCTTTTGCCTCCTGCCATGATCCTGAGGTCTCCCCCAGTCATGTGGAACTGTAAGTCCAATTAAACCTCCTTTTCTTCTCAGTCTCAGGTATATATTCATCAGCAGAGTGAAAACATACTAATACATATGCCTAAGTCACAGACAGAGTCAAACAGGTTAGGATACCAAAGGGAATCTTGCCTAGCTCTAGTCAGATGATGAGGATGCCAGAAAGTAGAAGAAGCCAACCAAGCAAGAACGATGGAACAAATCAGGAATCATGCCTTACACAGGTCATTGGGCAACAGGGAATGAGCCAGATAGATGCTGAAAAGCCACTGAGGTTGGCAGGATCTAGGGGTAACCAGTTGGTTTTGGAACTAAAGGATGAAGCCACCATTCATGTATTGAGGAAGGTTTGATATCTTACAACTCTCTGCCAATGTGAGCTCTCATCAGAATCCTCATCAGCTTACGTCAGGAAACTTGTCACTACAAGCCAAGAAATTTGAGTCCTTGACATCTTCTATTCTTTTATTTACTGGGACCAAGCCAAGATTACCAAGTTCTTCTCTCTCCTCAAAGCTCAACTCTGGTTTATAAAGTGGAGTTCCTAATACTCATCTAATGGTAGCATCGACTGTCCTTCCCCTTCCACTCAAGCAAATAAATGGACAAGGAGCCCTTAGGCCAAACAAGAAAGAAGTTGGATCCGATCCCAACAAGGGCATCTTACAAGAAAAAAAGTGTAGTGGGGGGAGAAAAATATAGAACTACAATCAAGTACTGATGTCGTACTTACTAGACTTTTTCAATCACTTTATGATTGTTAAGATAATGAATAGAAAATTGCCTAAGGGTTTAAAGAAAGTTTATAGGTTCTTTAAAACCAATCTTCAGGGAAGTTCTTTAAAGCAGTAATTAGCATAATAAGAAATGAGAAAATTTCAGCACTATTCCTTCTGCAAACGTGAATAAATCTATTAGGCACCTCACGAGCTATTCTAAAGACAGAACTCTAATGTGCCTTAAGTGCTGTGGAGGGCAGAAGGTCATCAGTATTACAAAGTTATCTGGCATCCATTTTATAGGATCAGCTCCAGGTGGCTTTGCCTCTGAAATAGTACTTTCTCTACTATAAAGAAAATTCTTTGCCATTGTGACCTACTGTGATACTCACTTATGTAAAAATCTTAATAAAAACTTTGAAGCACATTGTCAGAGTACAAATAGTGTGGATTTTTTTAAAAAAGAGTCAATTCCATCATTACTGAAATGCCATCGTAGTTGTAATTTAAGAACAAATTTATTTTTCATTATCTCGAATGCAGTACTATCAGGACTGGCTGAGTTATAACTGTAGGAGTTTGTCTGAGCTATGAGAGGAAAGATGACTGACATTTCTTGAGACTTTATATGTTTATGTAACTTAATCCTCACAGCATCTCTGTGAAGTGAAGTGGGCATCCTTGCTGCTATTTGATAGATGAAGAAAAGAGGCTCAGGGAGGATTTTTAACTGGCCTCAGGATGCATAACTATTGAATTGCAGATTTGGTATTTGAATCTGTCCTCCTCCTTAATTTGTTTGAGGAAAAAAAAAATATTTCCAGTTTCCCATTTACTAATCAAACTCAGGTTCCCACGTGACATGTGTCTATGCTTTACTTTAGGAGGTCATCTTAGCTCCAAATGTAGCAGAAAGCCTAAACTTTTTCCCATTTTCTTTTCCCAGAAAGAGAGTCACCCTCATCGTACAGGGTACATGCCCATTTGCATTTTGATTAGATGAGATAAATCATTTTGCTATTGAGGATGATTTGCCCAGCAAATCTTCGGAGGTTCTCATTTGTACTCCATGAGTAACCAGGTACTTCATTCTCTAAAAACCTTAAATATGTGACAATTTTTAAAAGGGCAATTTGAAAACAAACTAATGTCAGCCCTTCTTCACAAAATGAGAACACCAGTTCTGTCTTTTCTTATGTCTTGGGCGGTAATTGGGTCAAAGGGATGGCAAATAAGATGGGTGATATGAGCTCGGTCAAAGCCAAGAGAAGAAGATTCAAGGAGATGATTTAATTTTCTTAGTGGCTGCATAAAGAATTCCCTGAGGGAAGAGACACGCTTTCCTTGTTGAGAAGATGCCTAGATAAATTCATCTTACAGTAGAATCTTAGCCTTCAGGGCCTGAATGAGGACTGAACTGTTTAGCTTGAGACTTGAGGTAAGATTTGCTTTTTCCTCTCAGGAGGAAGGAGACAGTAAGGTAGAGGAATACAGTGGAAGAAGGAAAGTGATGAAATAAGAAAAGGCTTCTTTCACCTTACTTCCTGTACAGTGGCATAATACTAGATCACTGTAGTCTAGAAGTCCTGGGCTCAGGTCATCTTCCTACCTCAGCCTCCTTAATAGCTGAGACTACAGCCATGAACCACTGTGCCTAGCACTACCCTCATTCTTAATCAGATTACAAAAGTCACAAAACACTTGAGACAAATGGAATTTTTAAAATGAAAATTTATTGAAAATGTTGGCATGTTGTCTGGAATGACAAATTGGTAGTACAGGAAGAAAGGAGATTATAGAGGTAGAGACCCACAAAAAGTATGCTCTGGGAGCTTTTATCAATTGGCAGGGGTTAAGGTTTGCTCTAGACTCCTACAGGCCATTACATGGTTTGGGTCAAGCTTAACCAGACGCCCAAGGCAGCTAACACCTGCACTTAGTACCTTTACAATTCTGTGCTCTTGCTGTTTCTCAGTTCATTTGCTTCTCTTGGAACCCTAGGGCTTTTACCACCCAACAATGATGTATTGGATTAACTCTCAATAACAGTGTGAAGAAAAAGAAAAAACCAGATGTGGAAATGGAAGCAGGTAGGATGTCAGGGCATTTCTCAAAAATTATAATCCTCTGGCTGAGAAGGGATAAAACCCTGCATTAGCATTGCTTTAATGCTCAAATGAACAAATTAGGAGGCCTTTTTGAGAGGAAGTACATGACTATATTACTATTTAGAGTCAATCAATTAGGGAGCAAATGATAGCACTCAAATGAGGTTTCCCTGCTTGGGGAAATGTAAATAGTGGCCCCCCATCATTCTCATTTTATTAAGAATCTAACAACTTTGATGTTCACTTCAAAAGCAAACACATTTTTAAAATACATGACTCCTGCCCCTTTTATCAAATCCCCATTCTCTTTATAGTTAAGTTCACTTATCCTAGGTAAGGAAGCCTTAGTTGGTTAGAAGGTGACAAATTCTCTCTCTTTATATGTCAGAATATTAAGGGGCACCCAGGACGACAGTGTCTAAATCTATATGACATTTCTGAAATCTACTTAAGATCACCTTGTGATCACTCAAATTAGTAGCTACTATTTGCCAAGTTCTATATTAAATATTTGATATGCCAGACTTCATCCAATCCTCATAATACTCCTAGAATGCAGGTAGTTTTATTTCCATTTTGTGGATGAAGAAACTGAGAGTCATAGTGGTTAACTTACCCATTGTTATTCATTTGTTTGTTCCTCCATTCATTCTTTCAGTATCTATTTATGGAGTGTCTACTCTATACCACACACCATTCTCATTGCTGAAGATAGAACAGTGAATGTAAGAGAGAGAAAAAAACAACCTAGGTTCATGGAATTTATATCTGACTGGGAGATATAGATAATAAAGGAAATATGTCAGGTATAAAATACGTTAAGTGATTATGTTATTATAAAGAAAAATAAAGCAAGAGTAAGAGATAGGAAGCATTAGGAGGATTACAGTTTTAAATAGGATAGATAGGGAAGATCTTACTGAGACATGTGGATTAAAGACAGCTCTTTGTCAAAGACAATTCCTTGACACTCTTCCTACTAAAATAAATAATCTGTTTTCACACATAACCTTGAATCTGGGCTATGACATGTTTTCTTTAACAAACAGCATTTAGCAGAAATTATGCGATGAATATTTGCCAGCCTAGCTTTAAGAGGACTGGCAACTTCCACTTCCACTTTGGTCTCTTGGAGCTCTTAGCTGCTATGCAAGAAGTTTTACTACTTTGAGGATGCCATGCTGTGAGGAAACCCAAGCTATACACAGTAAAACTTAAAGGAAGAAACAGAAAGAATCCCAGCCATCCTGAGCTGTTGCTGTCTCTACCTATTCACATCATCCCAGCTGAGGCCCCAGACATCAGGGTACAAAGGGAAACTCTCCTCTCTGTGTCCTATCTGATTTCTTGACCCACAGAGCCATAAGCTGTCACAATAATCAGTTGTCATTATTTAAACCACTGATTTTTAAGGCGGTTTGTTACATAGTGTTTGTTAGATAACTAGAACAGAAGGAGGCTCCTGAGTAATGGCAAAGTGGTAGTTAGGAAGGAAGCTATCTTAGAAAGAGCATTCTAGGCAGAGGGAATAGCACTTCTAAGGCCCTGAATGGCTTTGGAGGGCTTAACAAATGGTGAGGCGGCTAGTGTGGTTAGAACACTTGAGTCCAGGAGAGAGTAGCATGAAGTGGGTTTAGAGAGAAAGCATGAGGCACATCATATATGACTTCATAGATCATTGTAAGAACTTTGAGTTAAAAGGGGGGTTAGAAATTGGAAGGTTCCATTAAAGGAATGGCACAGTATCACATATATGTAACTATTATTTCTTAAGTATCTGTAAGCCAACAGAGGTTACATATATATGCAATATTTATATGGAAAAATATATGGAAAGAGCCTTGGCTTGGGGCTATGGTTTTTTTTGAAACATTAGCTGGCAAGATATTCTGGTAAAAAAGTAAAAGTGCCTGTATGGCAATGTTTTGTGCGGAGATATGTATAAAGAGGGAATTGTGCTGAATAAGCTGGAAAACTGTATATATTATGCCTACTTCTTAATGATCCACAATACTAATTAGCAAATTAAAGACCTTGATAAGTAATGTAAAGTACTGGGAGACTGTATGTCAGTAAAACACCTATGGTCTTTGTAATCTCAATGATATAGTTTATGATCTGCCAAATCAGGATGTGCATTTACCTTGGTACTGTGAGTTGAGGTTAAATCATTGATCATCTATCAGCTTGTCTAGTCTATAGTTGATGCTCAGTATATGGGAGTGTCAGTATCTTGTTTCATCTCTTCTCTTGCTAGCCTAAATTAAAACATACTCAGTTTTCTAGGTCTTTGCTTCTTGAATAATAATAGGAGTGAATAATACTTGTTTTGAACACTATAAATGTCAGAGGGATTTATTTTGTATTGCTCACCTTTCCATCTGCATGGTTTGGAGAGGAAATGTATCACAGATGGAGGTTAGCCCGCTACCACATATAGGCCAAGAGCGGCAATCTCTTTCCCAGAGCAACTTAAGAGGGATAGTATGGTGAGATGTATGTTCTAACTACTTTTTCAGGGATCAACAAGTTAATAGACAAGCATGTGACTTCAAAGAGGTTAATCACAATAGGAGGCAGCTGATATCTGAGCAATATTAAGAACTCTGTAACTGCCCCTTGAAATAGAAAGATTTGCTATGTAAAATTTCATTGCTTTCTGCAGGAATCTTGGATAGCAACATAAAAGAATATCATTACTTTTAGAGATAGCATCATTATTTTATGATTATCATGATATTTTTATGAATATCATGAGTATCAGCAAAGGTTTATTATGGTTTTTTTAATACTACAATTAAAGCTTATACATATAAAAAGCCACATACACACACAAAAGTAACTAGACCAGCCCCACTGAGATTCCCATGGGGAAGGAGGCAAGGCAGGAAAGAATGTATATACCACAAAATAATTTCTTCTAGGAGAAAAAAACACAATCTTTTCTATACAAGATATGACCATTTAGAGTATCTTCCATATAGTAATTTATATTTTCCCCAAGAAGTTCTGAGTTGCTGCAGGTGTCCTTAATTATGATAAAGCAGCCAGCATTTTGTCCCCTTGCACAATGAGCTCTTCCTTTTTAAACCGGACAAGTATTAAAGTCTTATGATGAATGTGATTTAGCAACTGACTTAATAACTGAGATAGCGTGAATCACAGCTGCCACATTCAAGTAGCCTTTGTTTGATGCAGCTGATCTGCAGTACACCCTTCATGAGCGTGGGTTATGATAAACCTGTCCACTGCTATTGTGTACCTATAATAACTTAGGTTGTTCTTCCTCTAAATCTTCCATGTATTTCTGGAAACATCTCAGTGTAATTTAGCTCAAGTTAATGATAGCCCTCAATGCAATATTACCAGTTATTATTTTTCAGTTTAAAATAGCACATAAGTGGCTAATGTTCCCTGGTATAGATGAAGTCCTAGGCCAGCTAATGAGGAGATTATGATGGACAGAACAAAGGGGTCACAGGAAATTGTGCCTCTGGCTCTCTAATCAGATCAGGTTTACCTCCCAGATTTCACGTGTCTTAGGAAGGCAAAGGACCGAAAGGAAATTGGTTGCTAACATCAAAGAATAAATAGTATTCTCCTACTCTGTGTATGGGATATACTTTTTGGAGGAAAATTCAGCAATATATAGCAAAAGCCTTAACTATGTATGTGTTCTTTAATCAAGTAACTTAAAACTTGGAAATTTATTTTAAGAAATGTTCAAAGCAGAATTTTCTGTAATATAAGCAAAACAGAAATATCCAATAATATGGCTTTGATTAAATAATTATGGTGTATCCAATATTGTTTTTAGCCTATGAGCCAGGCTCTCCGAGCATGTAAAATTTTAATGTATTTAATTTCCATAACAAGCCTATCAGGCAATACTTTGATGATCCCTATTTTACTGATGAGTGAACTGAGCCACAAGGATTTAATAACTTGCCCAAAGTCCCATGGCTGCTAAATATCTGACCAGGCATTTGAACCCAGCATGTGGACTCCAAACTCATTGTTCCTAACCTCTATTTACGTTTTCTCACAATAATGACATATTTTTGTGGAAAAATGTTCAAAATATGCAGGTGGGTAAGTGAGTGAAAAAAAAGCAGGTTACAAAATAGGATGAACAGCATGACCCTGTTTTATAGAAAAAAAAAAAGAGAGAATAGATCTATAAAAAGAAACCTTAAAGGTCTATCAAGATATTTCAAACTAACAACAGTGGTTATTTTGGGATGACATCTTTACCTGCTTCTGAAATTTTCTTTTTGCTTATCTCTTAGTTTGAATCATTGTTACCAAAAAATTGTATTCAAATGTTAAGCCCCTTAGCAATGAAAGGATTGGAAATCTGAATATAAGAAATAATATAATTAAATTGTAATATATATAACATAAAATCTATTTGTAGCTATATCGTGGTGAAAATTGTACATTTCTACATTGCTGCTAGCAGTATAAATTGTTACAATCCTCTATAGAAAGTAATGTGGCAATGTAAATTAAGAACTATGAAAATGTTCATTTCCTGTTACCTCGTGGTCCTGTTTCTGGAAATTACCACATGATCACAGTTCAAAAGAAGAAGACCGCTTTGTGCTTTTAGCAAGAAATATATGACTGAAATATTTAATTTGTGTTACTGGTAGAACCCTAAGAGTCTGAGCAGGCTACCAAGATTTCTATTTGTACATCTTCCCAACAGGCTTATGAAGAAAAACAATGACTAGACACATTGAAGAGCTCTGAGACTGTTTAATAAAGCCTTCCTGTCAGCGTCCTGGGTGTCACTCCAGCCAGGAAGGGCACTCAGAAAAGTGCAGGCTAGATCTAAATCCAGTATACCAGTGGATTTTAGGAGGCAGCAATCTGGAGTATGATGCCTTGTGTTGTCACTGGTATTACCTTCCCTTCAAGAAGACTTGGTTCAAGTTTCTAGCATGAGGGCCTGTGAAAAGTGGAAAGAGCAAACCACATAAAGGAACTGTGACACTAGAGTTGTTATGAGAAGCAAAGGATCAAAGCTTCCTTCCTGTTTAGGAGCTCATAAGCATTAGTCTCTTCTTCCTGGGAAATGAAAATATTACACTTCCCTCTCTGTGAGAAAGTGCTGGAACCAAGCATTTCTTTCTTTCTGTGCTAAATATTATTTGGAACAACCAGAAGTGATTTAGTTAATTACTCTAGGACACACTATACTTGAATTTGGAAGATGAGGCCATGAGACAACCTAACAGCTAATTTATGAAGACTAATGGCTCTGCTTATCAAGAATTGCTTTAGGCCACTCACCTTACTGGGCCCACCAGTCAAAAGCTGTTAACATCATAAATAGTTCCCAGTCCCAACCAGTTCCCTGTCTTGTAAAACCTGCCTTAAATTCCTAGCCCAGACCCTAAAACCCTTTAAAGATTATCCCTTCACTTCCCCCATCTTAGACACCATGAGCACTTTGTCAAGGTCCTTTACTATAGTCTAATCATCTTTGCTTGATCAGTAGGTTTTCTGGTGGTCTTTAAGAGAGGCAGCAGTTAACTTCTCTTGGATTAAGGAACAAAACATGAATGTGAAAATGGCCATGCTGCCCAAAGTAATTTATAGATTCAATGCTATCCCCCATCAAGCTACCATTGACCTTCTTCACAGAACTGGAAAAAAACACCTTAAACTTCATATGGAACCAAAAAGAGCCCGCATAGCCAAGACAATCCTAAGCAAAAAGAACAAAGCTGGAGGCGTCATGCTACCTGACTTCAAACTATACTAAAAGGCTACAGTAATCAAAACAGCATCATACTGGTACCAAAACAGAGACATAGACCAATGGAACAGAACAGAGGCCTCAGAAGTAACACCACACATCTACAACCATCTGATCTTTGACAAGCCTGACAAAAACAAGCAATGTGTAAAGGATTCCCTGTTTAATAAATGGTGTTGGGAAAACTGGTTAGCCATATGCAGAAAGGTGAAACTGGTCCCCTTCCTTACACCTTACACAAAAATTAACTCTAGATGGATTAAAGATTTAAACATAAGACCTAACACCATAAAAACCCTAGAAGAAAACCTAGGCAATACATTTCAGGACATAGGCATAGGCAAGGACTTCATAACTAAAACACCAACAGCAATGGCAACAAAAGCCAAATTAGACAAATGGGATCTAATTAAACTTAAGAGCTTCTGCACAGCAAAAGAAACTATCATTAGAGGGAACCAGCAACCAACAGAACGGGAAAAATTTTTTTGCAATCTACCCATCTGACAAAGGGCTGATATCCAGAATCTACAAAGAACTTAAACAAATTTACAAGAAAAAACAAACAACCCCATCAAAAAGTGGGCAAAGGATATGAAAAGACACTTTGCAAAAGAAAATATTTAAATAGCCAACAAACATATGAAAAATAACTCATAATCACTGGTCATTAGACTAATGCAAATCAAAACCACATTGAGATACATCTCACGCCAGTTAGAATGGTGATCATTAAAAAATCTGGAAACAATAGATGCTGGAGAGGATGTGGAGAAATAGGAATGCTTTTATACTGTTGGTGGGAGTGTAAATTAGTTCGACCATTGTGGAAGACAGTGTGGCAATTCCTTAACAATCTAGAAATAGAAATACCCTTTGACCCAGCAATCCCATTACTGGGTATGTACTCAAAGGAGTATAAATCTTTCTACTATAAAGACATTCACACATACGTTCATTGCAGCACTGTTTACAATGGCAAAGACTTGGAACCAACCCAAATGCCCATCAATGATAGACTGGATAAAGAATATGTGGCACATATACACCATGAAATACTATGCAGCCATAAAAAAGGATGAGTTCATGTCCTTTGCAGGGACATGGATGAATCTAGAAACCATCATTCTCAGCAAACTGACACAAGAACAGAAAACCAAACACTGCATGTTCTCACTCATAAGTGGGTGTTAAACAATGAGAACACGTGGACACAGGGAGGGGAACATCACACACCGGGGCCTGTTTTGGGGGTGGCTAGGGGAGGGATAGCAGGGGGTGAGGAGACTGGGAAGGGATAACATTAGGAGAAATACCTAATATAGATGATGGGGGGATGGATGCAGCAAACCACCATGGCATGTGTATACCTATGTAACAATCCTGCATGATCTGCACACGTACCCCGGAACTTAAAGTATAATAATAAAAACAAAGAAAAACAGAGAAATCTATGTGCTGATGGGAGTGACATTGCTCAAGCTGAGGCAAATCTAGAACCCTGTGAAGGACTGCTACATCACTAGGAAGACTGCAAGGAAGAACTTATGATGAAGGAGGGCTGAAGACATCTGATGAATGGGAAGCTTTAACTTACTATTAGAACCAATTAGTGCAAGGAAGAGAATGGGCACCCTAAGTGGGTCTGGCAGTAGCAGCTTCAGACTGTCAAGCATCAGGATGACCAGGCAGAATATGTGAATCCTACTGGGCTTATAATAGGGAAGGTAGGCCTTGAAATTGATAGGCTGGGGAAGCAGAGGGTCCATTTGTTGGTGCTCAGAGCTAGAGTTCTGGGAATGTTACTGATTGCACTGTGGTTCAAGGAATAACCTCTGGCACCAGATTGCCTGCATTTCAGACTCTGGCCTGCCACTCATTAGGTGTGTGGCTTTGGACAAGCTACTTGAGTTTTGTCCAATTACTCTAAGCTTCAGTTTTCTCATCTGTAAAATGAAACTGAAAATAACAATACCTAGTTTGTAGGGTTGTTTCGAAGATTAAATAAAGAGCTTTACATAGTATCTGGCACATGGTAGGTACTTAAGAAGCGTTAGATTTTGTTTATTGTTACTTTATTATCATTATTCCCTTGGTAGAATTCTTCCAGGTGCCAGAAGGAAAAAACACTGAGAGGCTTAGTCAAATATGTCATTACAGTATTATTTATAACAGAAATAAGCAGTGCGGTGCTTGTAAGTTTGTAACATTTGCCAGTTTTCAAGGTGTAAATACCTGCATCCTAGCTAATTTCTAGCTACCAATTTGAAGTCACCGAACTCAGAATAGGGAAGAGACGGGCACAATTGACTACCAAAAGCTGGTACAAGCCAGCTCAAGCACAGCACTAGGAAGAGGCTTAAATATTTGCTAAAGTCGCATGTCCAATATGATGTCTCTTGATAACAATAATTTAAGGTTATAAAAATTAGAATTCTAAAATCTAGATACAGCCCTGACAAATGCTGATATTAGAAAAACGGATAAAAATCATATATGTAATGAAATGGCAAGTCACATGCTCCCTCAATTCTAAGATGCACAGTTTTCACAGTTTTGTTAATTTTCTGTGTTCATAATACATTTTACTGTCATAGTTAATGTTTCATTTTTTCATCCTGAACATCTGCTAATAAATCAGTGATGTTCATCACAAGCAATGCTGCTGTAAACTCAAAGATAAACGGCAAATAAAACGTTGCTAACATTGGGATGGAAACAGGAAAGAAACAGAACAAAATGAAAACAGATTTGTTGTTGAGGCAGGGTTTTAAGTACATTTTTTCACCTTATGTAGATGCCTGTTAATGTTGTATCCCCAATAAATCATAACAGACACATTAAAGTCTAAACCTAGGCATTAATATATATGTGAAAGGAAGGGGAAAAGACTCTTTTCTCTCTCTCTCTCTTTGATTTTGGTCTTTAGTCTGTAACTTATCTATGATGTTCTAATTAAGGGATAATAGTAAAGGCACACCACAGTGTAGAAGGTGCTAAGTGTGAGCGTGTGTGTGTGTGTGTGTGTGTGTGTGTGTGTACTGTATTTAGATATTTAGGAAAAGTCCTTCATCACTTGCCTTGCCCTCTATCTAAGAGGGACAAACCACATTGAGACATCTATTTAGAGTGACCCTTTAACAAAAACCAAAGAAAACCAGTTCCAATTGATTATAAAACAAGCAGGACTCAAAAAAGAAGGGCTGGAACTGTCTGAACCCTGTGAGTGGCATCTTTTCATATTAACAGCCCAGCTGGCTCCCTTCAGACTGACTAGGGGCACAGCTGAGAGGTTGGGGAAATAGTCAGACCCCTTTTCCCTTTGGGCAAGGAGAGGACACTGTTCATGCTTTGTCATACTCAAAAAAAAAAAAAAAAAAAAAGAAAGCCACTGCCACAATGTTTGCATCTGTTCAAAACAACAGCTTCAGACCCAATCTGCTTACCATAAGGATAACGTTGAGCCAGAAAGATTTAAGTTCCCCAAATCCCTGCTTCCCAAATATCCACACTCAGATTATATGTTTATTTAAATTGGAAAAACACATTTTGAGTGTTTGCATCCTTAAAGTTAAGAACCCTTACCAAACAGAGCCTATACCCTATTATTCTATTTGGAAAATGAGTATCCAAATTCTGGACTGTCTGGGTCTTAGGCTTTTCTGATGTCTTGCCACTTTATTTTTCTACTCAAGTCTAGTTAAGAGCAAACTAGAGAAAACAAAAAGTAGCTCAATGCAGCCATTGACTAGTATATCTGGAATCCAAATACCTAATGGAAGAGGAGGCTGAGATTTAGGATTGTAATCAGGCTTAGGCAATTTTTCATGCATCAGAAGTGTCAATGCTCTCTTATTTCCACCATTCCTGCAGAAAACCAAGAGCTGGTTTTCAGGAACATTTGCACCCACTCATTCTAGAGCTGGTTCTGACTTCTGACGGCTTGTATAGGTCACTAAGGCAGCCCAGAAAGCTTCTGTCAGAGCCCAGGAATTTCAGTTTCTTTTGTTGCAAGGAGAACTGGAAATGAAAACAGACCACTAGACAAGTTAAACTGCCTACAGCAGAGATTTGAAAAAAATTCTATCAGCAATGTAATATCCTGAGCCCAGAATGAATCTATCCATTGGGAGAGAAATTGAATCAGAATCCTCCTTTGTGTAAATGCCCTTCATGTTGATCTTTCTTTCCATCCAGTGCTGTTTTGGTATCAAATAGAATCTTTCAATTTTAAGAAAGTGTAGCACTTAAAGGACCTTGAACTGGCTGAGATTTGGCTAACACTATGCAAAAAGTGCTTTAATCAGAAGAGTCCTGGGGATATCTGCTGAACGGCTTCATCTCAAGCAGGATAGGAATGGCTCCCTCTGATCAGCCATTGAAAGATTTTGAAAAAACTGAATTTATTCTTTTCTGCTGTCATGATTTTGCCTTGTTTTTCATCCTCTGCACCACAAACTCAATGCCACACTTCCCTGACGTGCAACCAGATTGAACATGAATACAGAATGAGTCCCCTGGAAAGAAACTCAAGCCCCAAACTAGGCCATGATTTAAGAGAAAGGCTATCTCCAACTCTCTTAAAGTGATTTGCTTATTGAAGGAAAATTCTAAGTTCTTTGCATCTTACATATGCTAGAAAAATATGTTTTAAATATTTCATAGGCCTGAGAACTAGACAGAGCCAATTGTAATTATATCATAATCCACATCTGGCATGAGGATATAGAGCTACATCAAATGTCTGCAAGCCTTGACCTCATTCCAGCTTGTGTTCATCCATTGGTGCTGTCAGAAATACCTATATTTTGTTGCCCATGCAGTTTTCCTGTGCTTATGGGTTCCCTAGTGTTAGGTGAGATAATTTATTTACTTCACTGTTCCTCTCCTGAATACACTTCACTCATCAGAAGTCAAGCTCGGGGATCAGGTTGGGAAGCTCTAAAATCAATTTGCTACACAAATGAAAATAGGAAATACTACTGGTGGTTGTTTCTATCAAGGTTGTGACAGATAGGAAGAAAACTCAAGTGTCAGCTTTCCTTCCTCTGAAAACTATGAGACATGGCCATCTGTAAATGAAGGTGTATGTTTGGGTGAAGACTGAACTGAATAAAACCTAACAGTTACTTTTCTAGACAAGATGGCAACCAGCTGATTAGTCTGTACTGAAAAGGAAAGATTCAAACATTTTCTTGTAAGTTAGTAAGGAGCTTAGCTATGAGTTATGTCCAGAAAGAAAATGGTTACTTGACACCCCAAGTTGCAGTGATGATAATCTGTATAGGAGGCAGGTATAAAATGCTGCCTTTAATAAGTGGTCATGGAACAACTAAAAGGAACTAAGGGCCAGCAATACTGTGTGGATGTTCAGAAAACCTCTTTCTTCGTTCCTATTCGCTCACTTCCTCCTGCCCTTCCTTCCTGGAAGACCAGTTTTGCTGGTCTTAGAATTTACATACTGTTCAGGGAGGGAAAGAGCGTCTTCCCTTCTTTATTTTGGGTTGAACTATGAGTAATTTCTTGTCTATCCCACCTTTGAAACAGCCCGCTGTAAGTCAAATAATTGGAGTTGCATTATGAGAAGAACACAACTTATTTTCTAATATCTACCTTTTTTGGCTAATAGGACAAAGTTTAAGCTACAATTTATTCTCAGAATTAAACTACTCTTGGTCTGGGCCCCAAAACACTCAAGATTAGTTTGCACAGTTCATGATGTATTCACTTCAGTAAAAAAGCAAGAACCTCAACCTTGAAATGACTTCAAGTTTTGTCATTCCTATATATAGGGGTTTTGGGGGGTGTGTGTGTGTGTGTGTGTGTGTGTGTGTGTGTGTGTGTGTGTGTGTTTTCACAGCACAAAATGTATTCTGTGCCCTCACTCACCCAGCATGTCTTCACAAGCAGTTGCTGCCTTTTTATGTTTGTGTTAGTATATTGCAAATTTGAAAGAATTTTGAATGGGGCTTTTCCTGTTGTTCTGGAATTTACTCCACAGTTTAAAGAAGAGAATAAATCAGGAGACAGATATACCCTCTGAGAAGACAATCAACAATAACCATCACTGCCTTCAATAAAAGCTTAAGGTTACAGAGGAGGGAAGGGAAGGCCAAGAAATACTGAAGTTGTACTTCCTGTCTAATTGGGAGTATAGTGACTTCCCTTTCTCCCCTAAAGGTGAGTAGAGCTTCATCACTCCACAAATTCAATGAGGCAGATGAGATGCAGGGGAGCGCTCATCAGAGATAGGTGGAGCTAGCAAAAAGGGGAGACAAATATCATGAGCCTTGGTTGAGCACCTGCTTATGCAATGAGCTTGCTAATATTTTGGTCTTTTTGAACAGTAAAAGAAGAGAATTGAAGAGGAGGGCCAGAGACTCAAGGATGCTCACCACTGGACAAAGATGGTGGCAAAGATGAGTGGCTTTCCTGTTGGTTAAATGGCTATCCTAGAAGGCAAACAGCATTGAGCTGTCTTTCATGTGTCCCATTCTTGAGGACCAACACATAGAGGAAGCTGCAGGAGGCCAGGGTATTATGGGGGTCTTCTTCTAGAGGCCAGAGTGAGGGTCTGGGATAGCTCAAGGAAGGCTGAGATCCTTTACTCAGTGCTTATAACCACCTGCTTGTCTGTAAGCCTACAAAGGCAATTTGTAAGGCTGATATTCTGAGATTTCTGCAGCCTTAGGTCCAGATTAAACTGTGGTTTTGCCACCAAAAATTCTCATCTTAGGAAGCCTCCCTGACTTTCCTATCTCACTGGGTTAAATGTCATGACTTGGATCCCTGAATCTAAACTGCTTAAGGCTTCACACCACTCAAAAGCTATGTGCTAGAGTTGTTTGCCTGAAAAATAAGCAGATGTTACGTATCTTTTTCAGAAGCTGAGTATTTCATTTTATTGACCAAGCCAGAAGACATGAAAATCTGTTTATAAAAGTCATGGCTAAAAGCAGTGTATGATGACCATCACAGTTCTTATCTTGATTACAGTTTCATATTTATATATGCTTATTTGTTAAAGTTTTGTTCTCACCAAGTTTTAAGCTCCATGAAAATAAGAATCATGTCTGACTACTTTAATGCCATATCCTCAGTATCTAATGAAGAGACTGAAACATAAAAGATGCATGATCAATAGATGTTGAAGAAATAATAAATAGATCATTAAAATTTTATTTTTTTTAGACAGAGTCTTACTTTGTCACCAATCCAGCATGTTTTTCTTTTAGTCACTGTTATAGTTGGTGTGTTTGACCCTCCAAACCTCATGTTGAAACTTGATCTGAATGTTGAGGGTGGGACCTAAAGTGAGTTGCTTTGGTCATGGGGGCAGATCCCTCATGGATAGATTAATGCCCATTCTCAGTGAAAGGTGAGGGGTGAGTAATAGAGTTGCCCCTCTCCTACTTCCCACAAAAGCTGACTGTTAAAAGGCCTGGCACCTCCCCCTCTCCCCTCTGGCTTCCTCTCTCACCATATTATTTGCACATGCCCAGTCCCCTTTGTCTTCCACCATGAATGGAAGCAGCCTGAGCCCTCACCAGAAGCAGATACTGGTGCCATTCTTCTTGTGCAGCCTGTAGAATCACAGGCCAAATAAAGCTCTTTTCTTTATAAGTTACCCAGCCTCAGATATTCCCTTAGGGCAACACACAAACATATTAAGACAGCCAGGGGACAAACAAATTTGGATACAGAATCCATATTGATTTTTCAAAATCCCCCATTCTGATTAGGTTGACACTATCTGAAAATGGCTTCACGTGCTCCTTGTTCGATGTCAGACTCCTGCTACACAGTTAGAGGTTGGAGCTAGGTTTTTAAAATTTTTTTTTGTTTGAGCACACATTTCCAGATACCGTCATTCTTGCCCATATGTTTACATTGACTTCAATTAATATTAAGAGAGTTACAGCCCTTTTCGGAGCCATCACAACACTCCCTATCCATTTGCAAATGAACAGGCAATGACCAGAGTAAGGCTACAGTGAAGTTCTTGAAGGGAAGTGTCTCAGGAGGTTTAACAGGATTATCATTCCTCAAAGCAGGAGTTGGGCTGTTATCGGTGGCGGCATCACAAGGCTTGGCTGCACTGAAGGCTTCCTCTTCAGTGCCATTGAGAGGAAGGAGTGACAAAGAAAAGAAGGCTGCTTAACCTTCACCATGCCAAGAAAGTGCCTACCATGTAGCAGATGTTAAAAAAAAATTCATGTTAAGTGAATAAACAGAGTGAATGCATTTTATTATAACCACTAATTGGTATTAGTAAGGAACTACAGAGTGAGATCTCAACAGTGTTGCCACAGTAAATGCGATTATAGAACCTTTGTCAGACAGTGTGTACGAGTGTGTGAACTATGAGGCAGCATCCCCACATTAGTCACATGCAAGAGAGTTTCACTTAGGGATTCTTGACAGTATCTGGATCCCTAGATGCATCTCCTCGAGCTGACTCATCAGAGAGCCAGAAGTGTAAGAAGCCATAATTTCCCCTGAAGCATAAATTACTGATGTGAAGTCACCTGTCTTTCTACTCAGATTTGTGAAGCACAGATGGCCTGGTAACGCTCCGTCAATTGGAAGAAATGAGTGCAGTGGGGTGGGATGTTTATCTACCCTAGATCTCACAGCATGCCATTTAATATTAGCACATTTCTTCTATTTGTGTTTCTGTTGCTGTTTTGCTCCTTCTGAGAGCCTGTGATTTATAGACTACATCATGAATGTGTGTAGAGAGCGCCTGGACATAGAGCTGCCCAGTGAGCATTGTTTACTGAAGTGCCCCTGGGCTGATGTGCTTGCCACCTGTATATAGCATTAAGAGACACACCATGGGAGACAGTGTTTCCTTAAGAACTAGCAAGTGATCACAAATCCAAAAATGTATTTAAACCTTTTTAGAAGGTATTGACTCTTTTGGACTGAACCATCACTTAGGTAAATGACAAAGGGATAGAATTAGTTAAGCACTTTCTTGGGCATCTAGTACATATTAGGCAGTACAGAATGTCATAAAATTCAGCATAGGCAAGACACCCTTGACTCTCAATTTGGAATCTCATAACCTGCCAAATGAGGCAGCATAATAGAGGAAAAACTAGCCATGGTTTGTTAGGGCAGCATTTTCATCTCCATAAAGAGGAGTATAAGGAATTAAGGAAAGATTTAGCTACCATCAGCAAGGACATATCTGTTTTAATAAATGTACAAATTAATGTTTGTTTTTAAAATGATAAATCAAATACATGATTAATGAAGATTTATTTATTTATTTTTAATTTATTTTGTTTGAGATGGAGTCTTGCTCTGTCACCCAGGCTGGAGTGCAGTGGCATGATCTCAGCTCACTTCACACTCTGCCTCCTAGGTTCAAGCGATTCTCCTGCCTCAGCCTCCCAAGTAGCTGGGACACAGGTGTGTGCCACCACGCCCAGCTAATTTTTGTATTTTTAGTAGAGACAGGGTTTTGCCATGTTGGTCAGGCTGGTCTCGAACTCCTGACCTCAAGTGATCCACCTGTGTTGGTCTCCCAGAGTGTTTACATTACAAGTGTGAGCCACTACTCCCAGTCAATGAAGATTTAAATCAGACTTAAATGAAAAAACAAAAACAAAAAACATCACCCATTACCTAATCATGTACATACAGTCACTATAGAATTTTGATATCTTTTGTATCATCTATTTTTTAAAATCTCGTATCCAGAGCATTTTGTCTAGGTCTTAATTTTTAATAACTGTGAAATCTTACATCCTTTTTTTTTTTAACCTCAGTTCTACTGTAAACATTTTAACCTGTTATAAAAACTCTTCACAAATATTTTAAATGGTTACATAATATTGTATTAAGCTTCTTAACCAAACTTACTTAACCATTTCCTATTGCTGGACATTTTCAGTGCTATCCAAACATCTGCGCTTTTAAGATAGCAGGGTGATACATATCTTTGTGCTCAATTTTTTAAAACATATATTTTGAGACTATTTCATTAACAAAACTGAGGCTTAGGATAACTAGACACTTAACTGCCTATACAATAGTCATTACTCCCTTCTTCCTTGCTAACAGAGCTCTAGCCTTATCCAGAAGGTAGGGCCCTCACAGAAGCTGGGCACCTACCCAGAGATAAACCATGATTAGTCAAAACCACAAGGGCCTTTTGCCAGTGACTGATTTAGAAATGAGGCTCTATCTAGTTCCAGCCAAAAATACAGCGGGGAAAGTCTGCTGAGGGACTTCTGCAATGTATTTTCTACCCTGAAAAAAAGAAAAGGTAAGGCCAGGTGTGGTGGCTCACGCCTGTAATCTCAGCACTTTGAGAGGCCAAGGTGGGTGGATCACAAGGTCAGGAGTTCAAGACCAGCCTGGTCAAAATGGTGAAACCCCATCTCTACTAAAAATACAAAAATCAGCTGGGCATGGTGGCAGGAGCCTGTAATCCCAGTTACTTGGGAGGCTGAGGCAAAGAACTGCTTGAACCCAGGAGGCAGAAGTTGCAGTGAGCCGAGATCACGTCACTGTACTACCGCCTGGGCAACAGAGCGAGACTCCATCTCAAAAAAAAAAAAAAAGTAAGCAAGGAAGAAAGGACCTCTTTCTTGTAGACACAGGAGAGTAAGGACATAATGTCTTGTGCTGTGGCCACCATCTTACTATAAGGTGAGACCACCCTGAATGTGAAAGCCAACATGCTTTAGATGAAGGAGCAAAAGGATGAAAGAACCTGGGTTCATAGTAACATTAATAATAATTATTAATAAATAGCTGCATAATCCATTACTTGAAATCAAAAGCATTCTAGCTGGCAGAATAATAGAGAGGAAATTTAAACCAAGGCCTGACTGACCATGAAGCTCACAAAATTACCAAGACAATGCAATGTGATGCCCCTTGCAGTCCTTCTCTTTGGTGCTTTAGGGGCTCCTACCAAGAAATAGAGGAAAGCTAACCTGGAGAGACCCATGCTGCCTTCTACTTCCCTGCCTCTCATCCATGATCTCTGCTGCAATACACAGAGTTTCTGAATTAGATATGATTCTTAAAATGCTTCTTCTGATTACAACAAATCTGAAATTATAGCACCACACAATGTAGCCTCTTTGAAAATGGACTTTTTTTCAAGCCAACTGTTAACCAGCAGTTTCTTTTCCTTGAGAGGGCCTCTCTTAAAATCTTGGTCTAACATTTGCTTCAATTATTTTGGCTCATAAGAGTTGAAGCAAACAGGAAGGGAAAATAAAACCCAAAAGCAATTCAGAAACTGTCCTTTAACTGATCTGGTCTAATTTGTTCTTTCTTACCTAGACTTCTTTCCCCAAGGCTAGTAAATTAAATAACCAAACCAGCTTCTATTCTAGCTTTCAAAAATTTTTGTGTTTTCCTTTTTTCACCTCCAAAAAAGACCGTACGAAATGGCCCTGAGTCCTACAGAAGAAGGGAAGAAAAGGGAAGAAGTATCTGGGGCTATGAGGCAGTAGAATTTTAATATATTATGACAAAGAACCCAAAGCATAAATTCTTTAAAATGACCTTTTCTTTGAGACATGTTTAAGTGATCATTTTCTTTTGTTCCAGGAAAATAACATCTTTGGTGGGGTAGAATTTTAGTTGGTACACAACACATGTCCACGAGATGCTAGAGAAAGAGAATGGGGATAGATAATACACGCACATCTTCTCTTCTCCCAAATTTCATCTTGAATTGTAGCTCCCATAATTCCCATGTGTTGTGGGAGGGACGTGGTGGGATGTAATTGAATCATGGGGGTGGGTCTTTCCCATGCTATTCTTGGGATAGTGAATAAGTCTCATGAGATCTGATGGTTTTATAAAGGGGAATTTCCCTGCACAAGTTCTCTTCCCTTGTCTGCCACCATGTGAGGTGTGCCTTTCACCTTCTGCCATGATTGTGAGGCATTGCCAGCCACATGGAATTGTGAGTCCATTAAACCAGTTTCTTTTGTAAATTGCCCAGTCTTGGGTATGACTTTATCAGCAGCATGAAAACAGACTAATAGACTAGGCTTCAAAACTCAAAGACAAAGGAAACAGTGCAAATGTCATGGTTTCTCTGCATTTGGGAGAAAATCACAGTGTGCTGACAAGAGAAGACTTAGAGGGCAAAGCACATCATGAAGACAAAGGCACAAGAAATGCACCAGTTTAAACAGGTCTCTGACTTCGTAAGCCCTCATGCACAAATGTGATCCAGAGGTAGGTACTTGTGAAATGGCAGACAAACAGTTACTCCCGCGTTCAGGCTCTGGGCCCAGATGTTCTCCTCCAGGCTTGAATATCCCTTTTCATATGTACCTCTTCTCTCCTCTTAGGCTTACCCTGGAGTACCTTCTGACCTAATCACTGTCTCACTCCCATCCCAACTTCTCACTAGTTTTACAGTAAGCCTCTCAAACCAATGAAGCATCTTACTCAGCTGACAGTGGTAGATCACCTACTAATATATTTGTTATGAACCTGATGTCAATATCTCCTTCAATAAGATTATGTCCCTTCTCATAGATCAGGAAGCCAACGGTCAAGGATTTCAGAAACTTTCTCAGAGTTTCACTTATAGCAAGTGGTAGACCAGGATTCCAATTCGAGTCTAGCACCTATGTTCCTTTCACTGTCTGAGGAACTTCCAACACCCTGATGGGAGGCTTTGAGAAATCAGAGCATTCAACGGGAGACGGAGGAGCTGACAGCATCCTGTCACCACCCACAAGGGATAAGAAGAGAGTGTGATGGTGGGAACTTTATTTCACACAAAACTTCCAGTCAGCTTCAAATTGATGTACTGATGCCAAGCGAGGATAATACCCCTAGCAATAAAGCAGATGACAATTTGGGAAAAGCACCAAACAAAAGCATTTAGATTGGAAACAGTCAGCTTCTCCAAAACCAATATTTTCCCCCAAACCATCAAAAATGGGGCTGCCTTGCCTAATGCACCATATTTATTGCAAGTTGTTGGACGATGTCTTTTGTTCAATAAGAGCTGACAGTTGATTAAGGACCTTTCTTTAGGGAGAAAGTAACTCCCTTCCTCATCTTTCATCTGCCACATGGATATTTAGGGAGATTCGACAAACATTAAGAAGCACATTGAAGCAAGTATATATAGATTGAATTAAGGTATGACAGGGCAATTCATTATGTTGTGTATCAGTTACTGCTACTCCTGTGCCCTAGTAGCTCAGGAAAGTTGGCTAGTGGCTGCTGTATTTTCACATTTTCTAGCTGGAGATGCATGGTCGTCTTGCCCTCAAAGGTACAGCCATTGGACTAAACCCCACCCCACAGATTTTGCCTCATTCAAGATGCAATCTAAAATGCACATATTAATCTTCCTGAAAGGGGGGTTATCTTATTGCTAAAGTGCGTCTTTAATGTAAAGGTGATATTATAGTGACTCATGTATCTTTCCCTTATATTGATTAGAACTTAACCTCTCCTGAGTACTCATTTGGGAGAAAAGCTTTCAATGCACCCTGCCCTGAAGCAGGGCTATAACTATATAAATGCAGACAGAAAGGGATGTGAGATGTGTTCAGCTTTAAAATTGTAAGGTGATTTTAAATCAGAGAAAATAGCATTTCAAAGTTTTTTTAAGTTTCAAGAATTAAGGAATTTCAAATAACAAAAACAAAGCTTATTATAAATGGTAGATTTGGGGGAGGAATGGCTGAAGAATAAGAATACCTCCCCAAAGGGTAGAGGAAGGTTGTCCTGCTAGAGGATGGATCACATTGGAGAAAAAAGCTCAGAGGATCCCAGGAGAAGACTAAGTGTCTTTCTAGGGAGCCCTGTTCATCAGGAGGTATGGTGACTGCCTTCCCCTGGGGAGGATGCCTCATCAACAGCAGCCATAGAGACTCCATATATAGCCCAAGAGTTTATACAATCCCATTGGTCCTACACTTCACTGGCATTACACTTTCAACATTTCAAGAGAATCTTCAGCCCCCCTGCCTGAACAAGCGTGGTCCTTGTGCATGTAGGAGTGGTAAGGATGTAGAATGGAAAGCAGCCAGCACCTATTCTTGTGTGTGGCTGAAAGGAACCACATGGAGATCTCCTCTTGAGCATGCCTGGAGGTGAAACATTCCCCTTTATTACAGCTGTTGGTTAATGATACAGCTCTGGCATCAGGTAGGGTACTCACACTGGTTTTCTATGATTCTGAGCCTGTTGTCAAAACCTAGTCTCCCAACAGGACTGTGCCTTGCTCCCTGGTGACTGTGTTCTACATTTGCACAAACTGCTGTTTGCTCAGGAAGCCTGCCTTGGTCTTGCCCTTGTCCTCCATGATTAGCATTTGCCTCTAAACTCCAATATCAAGCCTGTTCCCTGGAAATCAATGACAGATTTCTTTTGTTCATCGGAGTGCCTTGTATTGCCTATTCTTCTGCCCTTAGAACACTGCACTGACTCATGCTGCGTGCACATTCCCAAGGCCAGCTCCTTGCCTGACCCACTCCGTAAGTACCACTGCCCCTCCTCCTATTGGGTACCCATCCCAGGAGTGTATGTTTAGCTCAAGCCTTGGAGAAGCAGCCTGTCCTGGACAGAGTAAAGATTTGGAGTAAGGTTCAAATTCTGGTCTGGCACTTACAAGTAATGTGACATTGGGCAAGGCATAAACCCTCCTTTAACCTCAGCTTCCTCATCTGTAGAGTGGGAATTATCTTCATTACCACCACAGAAAACACATGTAAAATACAGCTTCTGGCATAAAGTAGAGGGTATAAATGGTAGACTTTACCTACTCCCTCCGTAGTCTGTGTCTTTGTTTCAGCTCTACTGTGTGACAGATCAGAAACTTTGTTTCTTTTAGAGAGTGAGTGTGCCTAAGAGCAAGCTGGGAAAATTCCAGGAGTGGCCCAGACACTGTGAACAGCAAGGTAGAGACTCTTTCTTTCCTTCCTGTCTTATGCTTTTTCGCAGGAATGAGAGTATAGCCCAGGGGGATAGGCTGGCAAGTTATAGAACTGGAGGGTCATACAAAACCTGTGCCACCACTCCTATTCAACATAGTACTAGAAGTCCTAGACAGAGTAATCAAGAAAGAGAAAGAAATAAAGAACATCCAGACCAGAAGAGAGTAAGTCAAACTATCTCTCTTCACATACTATAAGATATTATACCTAGAAAAATCCCATAGTCTCTGCCAAAAGGTTCCTGGATTTATTAAACAACTTCAACAAAATTTTATGATACAGAACCAATGTAAACAAATCAGTAGCATTTCTGTAAACCGCTAACATCAAAGCTGAGACCCAAAACAAGAATGCAATCTCATTAACAATAGCCACAAAAAGAATAAAATACCTAGGAATACAGCTAACAAGGGAGGTAAAATCTCTCCACAATGAGAATTACAAAACACTGCTGAAAGAAATCAGAGACTACACAAACAAATGGAAAAATATTCCACATTCATGGATAGGAAGAATAGCAAGCAATGGGGAAAGCACTTCCTAGTCAATAAATGGTTGTGGGATAACTGGCTAGCCATATGCAGAAGATTGAAACTGGGTCCTCACCTGTCACTATATATAAAAATCAACTCAAAATGGATCAAAGACTTAAATGTAAAATCTAAAACCATAAAAACCCTAGAAGAAAACCTAGGAAATCCATTCTGGACATTAACCTGGACAAAGACTTTATGATAAAAACTCCAAAAGCAATCACAAAAAAAACAAAAATTGATAAATGGGACATCATTAAACTAAAGAACTTCTGCACAACAAAGAAACTATCAACAGCATAAACAGATAACCCATAAAATGGAAGAAAATATTTGCAAACTATGTATCTGACAAAGGTCTAATATCCAGAATCTATAAGAAACTTGTCAACAAGAAAAAACAACCCCCATTAAAAAATGGGCAAAGGAGATAAGAACAGACACTTCTCAAAATAAAACATACACACAGCTAACAGGCATATGAAAAAATGCTCAATATCACTAATCATTAGGGGAATGCAAATCAAAAACACAATGAGATGTCATCTCACATCAGTCAGGATGGCTATTATTAAAAAGTCAAAAAATAACAGATGTTGGCAAGGTTGTAGAAAAAAGGGACACTTATACACTGCTGGCAGGAATGTAAATTAGTTCAGTCATTGTGGAAAGCAGTCTGGATATTTCTCAAAGAACTTAACATAGAACTGCCATTCAATCTAGCAATCCTATTACTGGGTATATACGGAAAGGAATATAAATTGTTCTACCATAAAGACACATGCATGCATGTTCATTGTGGCACGATTCACAATAGCAAAGACATGGAATAAATCTATATTCCTATCATAGTCGTGGACTGGGTAAAGAAAATGTGGTATATACATACCATGTAATACTACACAGCCATAAAAAATAAAACGATCATGGCCTTTGATGGAGCTGGAGGCCATTATCTTAAGCAAATCAATGCAGGAGCAGAAAACCAAATACTGCATTTATAAGTGGGAGCTAAACATTGAGTACACATGGACACAAAGAAAGGAACAGTAGACACTGGGGCTTATTTGAGAGTAGAGGGTGGGAGGAAGGTGAGGATTGAAAACTATCTATTGGGTGTTATGTTGATTACCTGAGTGACAAAATTACCTGTATATTTTGTCAAATGTCCAAACCCCCATGACATGCAATTTACCCATGTAACAATCCTGCACACGTGCCTCTTGAACCTAAAATAGAAGTTGGAGAAAAAAACAAACAAACAGTGCTGAAAGAGGAGCATCAAAGGGCAAGCTGGAAAAGCTAAACCTCTCAGCAGATCCGTAGGGGGAGGTATGGAAACAGTACCTAGAGCACAGCCTGAGGTCCATGTGGATGGACAGGAGGCCAGCGGAGGTCTGGAAGTAGAAATGGTTATGAACCTCGGCCATGGCGAAAACCAGTTTGCACAGGGGTCTCCTCATGAATGAACCTGGCTGAATGTTTCAATGAGGTGGGTGTTAGGAAAAAAAACTCCTCCAAATCAATTCATCCCTGCCTGTCAGTAAACCCAGGTATGGGTAAAATAAAATTGAGTCTAACTTTGGTCCCACTCTTACCAAGAACTCAAAGTTTGGGTGAGCAGCAAAGACATTTCCCCTGATATTTTACAATAATGCTCTAGCTATGGCTGGACGCAGGCAGTTATCAGGAATAAATATGCTAAAAGAGCAGAAAACCTGTTGCAAGACACATTACTGTCCTGCCTTCCGTAAGGATGATGATGTCATAAATCTGGCCCCCATCTCGTGTTTATCAGAATTAATGCTTCAAATTTTATTCCAGTCATTTAAATATTTAAAATGAAGAAACCAGGAATGAACAAATAATGAACGAATAATAAATATGTGAAGGCCATTAAGAATATCAGTAGCAGAGTGATGTATAGTGTCCTTCTTGAGCCCAGGAGTTCAAGCCCTGCCTGGGCAATATAGTGAGACCCCATTCTCCACAAAAAGGAAAAAAACAAAAAGACAACAACAACAACAAAAAAATACTGAAACATGACTGAAATTTAGTGTTTACAGCTAAGATATGCAGACAAGTTCAAACTCAAGTTGGATGAAGTCAATAAAAAGGAAAAACACCCATTGGGTAAGGCCACAAAAGTGTAAACTCATTGGCTCAAAAATCAGTATTTTGGGTTTATATGCCAAGTGAGACCCGTATTAAATACACTGTCTTACAAACTTTGGGATTTCTCATTTAAGCCAGAAAGCTTGGTTAATGTTTCAGCCTTTTCAGATACTAATGACTTGTTCCCTTGAGTAAGTGGCTTCACCTTTTTGAGGCTTCTTTTCTTCATTATTTGGAGCACACACAAAAACCTCACCACACACTGCCTTACTATGGCAATTTCTTGAAACCGAGATGAGCCTCTCAGATTGCCACCTCTAAGTGTTTATTGCTGATTTTGTCACAGAGAGGGTGCTCAGGAGTTGTCTGTTAAATGTTTGAGTTAGTGAATGAATGAATGAATGAGAATATGAGATAATTAATAAGAAAGTGCTTTGAAATGGTTACATTTTAAAAATATCACTACTTTTATATTTCTGCCTTTCTGTATTTATTCCATACAGTATGCTCTTAAGCATCTTTGAACCTCTAAGGACTTCTAACAAAGGAATTCAAACTTTGTAGTATGCAAAGGTAATAATCAATTTGGCCAATTCTGAAGATGACAGTTTCTAAAATTCAAAATAAAAATATAGTATCTTAGTGAAAGGAAACAGTCAATGCAAAAGATTTTTATTTACTATTACTGTCTCACTCTGTTCAAACAGACTTAATGTTCACGAACAGGTCATATGTTCTGAACACTTCAGAATTTTATTGAAGAATTTAATAATTCATACCTTTACACATGGATGCACTTTAGACATATATGAATAAATTCAGTTGTTCATTTCATCAGTTTAAAGTACACACAACATACACACACACGCATACACACATATACAGAGTAGAGGACATTGCTCCTAGTTATTTTGAGAAGATTAGTCTTATTTCAGAGAGGCTGTACGTGATTTCTGGAATTAGCAACTAGATTTAAAATGTTCTACTAAGGAATATAATATATGGTGAAAGAGATGGCAACCGAAGGGCGGAGATTCTAGGTTTCCTTGGTGGGGAATGATGATGAATAGAAATGTAGATCTACCATTTTCTGTAGAGGTAGAAACTTGTATTTTCTGCTCTTGTGATTTTATGCAATGCTAAACTTTTACCTAGAATAAAATGATAAAACCCATCTCTTCTCAGTGAACTGAATCCTTACAGATTTTATGAGACATATGCACCTCCTGGCTTGGAGGCTGCCAGGTGTTTGGCCCCATGCTACTGACCTTAGATAAATAGGCAGTAATAAGCAAGAACCTTGTGGCCAACTCTGAGAGGGGCTCAATTATAGTTGTCAAGGAGACGATCTGCTTATCATGATCTAAGAATTCTGGCTGGGAGAGGAAACCATAATGATTTTGTGCACAGCTTAGCTCCAGCCATCTTCAATGATGACAATGTCATCAGTGTGAGTACCCACAAAAAGAAGAAACTATTTCACTAATGCTGATAAAAATTAAAATGACAAATGCAACCCTTGGAATAAGCATTTTGGCTTTTCTTCTAATCTCTATGTCCTCTTAAGATAAAGTCTAGAACCTCCACTACAATAAGCAAGTACTAATTTTTAGTGCTTACAGTATCATATCTGATCCTCTCAGTCACCCTATGAGATACACCTAGTAGTGAATAATGGGCATTATTTTTGGCTATCCCATGTGTGAGCTCCCCTTCTGTGTTAGTTACCTATAAATCTTGATGGTGGATTTTCCAGCTTCTCTTGAATGTTAAAGCACGTATAATACTTGAGTTCTGCCATCAGATAACCCGGGCTGGATTTTGACTTAGGTTAAAGCAGAGCTCCCTTTCTCTGGAGGTGGTGGCCATAGTAATTGTCACAAAACAAAATTCCCAGCACAGAACTAGCAACGATGCAAGCTTTAGCGTCTAATGCTTAGTGACTTTGATTTTTTTTATGATATCAATTTTGTAGCCTGGTTATATGATTCAAGCCTGATTCTCCCGTTCTCCTAAGTTCACTGGGGGATATTTAGACTCTCTTATTAAGTTCATTTTCTGCTTTAGTCAAAGCCAGCACCATCTGACTTCAAAATCTGTGCTCTTAAATCTATTGTATGGGGCCAGGAAAGAGGGGCAAAGCTGTGATGGAAGGCAAGCTAATGTAATTCAGCAAGGACAACTCCTATTGCTTCTCCACACCGACCAGACATTCTGGTCAAAGCACAAGAGAGCTGAGTCCAGTGATCTATCCACAGACTGCCCAGGGGTTAACAGAAGTCGCATTCTATTTCAGGTTTGCCAGGATGATTTATTTAGCTGAAGTATGGTAAGAAGTCCTAGAGTTCTGACACCATAGTAAAGTAATTTGAACTTCTCAGAGAAATTTTGCTCAGCAAACACGCAATTATAGTTTTAGGGTTTTTAACTTTCATTTGTGCTGACATTTCATGACAAATAGTGTGTATTTAATAAACAAAGTCAAGACTCTCAGGGTTGGAATGTTCTTAAAAGCTAGCTGGTCCACCTGTCTGACCAATGATTGAGCTCCTGACCAATGAGACTCCACACCTGGCACTTTCTATGCAGGACGATATTACTTCCTAGCCCTTTGTTCTATCTTTGAATGTTTCTGATTATCATAAAATTTTCCTCTAAGTAAATCAATATAGGTCTCTAGGTGATTCCTTCTCTTTGGTTCCTGACCTGGTACCTAATATAAAATAGAATAATTTATAGCACCCTCACTTCTGCCCCAAGCCCACCTCTAATTTCTGCAGCAGCTGTGGTCGACAGCCATAAACCTTTGCATCTTTTTGCTTCTCAGCCTCTGAATTTTCTCTGACACTGTGGAAATTCAGGTGGAAGGCAGCCTTCAAGTGTGGGTGAATTATCACACATAGGGGTAACCCTGAACCCATGAGATTCAGAAATTGAAGTGTTAATATCCAGCATCTCTGCCTTTGGAGGGAAAATTCTGAAGTAAAGTCTACATAGCTCCTCAAAAAGTCTCCAATGTGATTGGCCTCAGTTGCCCAAAGTAGTAACAGTTTTCCACAATCTTTTTTTTTCCCATCCCTGTCTCAATTTCCCCCGTTTCTTCATTCTTGCTTTCTGACATCACCTCCCAAATAACATGCTCACATTCTAATATTTGCCTTAGGCTCTCCTTTGGGGGGAACCAAAACTAAGACAGAGTCTATTACTGATATATGTGGTTCAAGTTAATTTAAGAATTGGTACTGGAATCAATATCCTACTATACACCCATCAATGCATTTGGCTATTTCACATGAAGACTATAGAAATAATTTGGGCTTTAGAGACAAATGGGCTTGTGTTTAAATCCCAGTCGTACCTCTCACTATTTTTATGGTCAATATCTTTAACTTCTTGAAGCCTCAGTGTCCTCGTGTGTAAAATGGAATATTAAGACCTAACTCAGAGGCTTGTGGTGAGAACACAGCAGACATAAAGGATCTAGAGCAGTACTGTCCCATAGACATGGCTCCTTTGCTTACATTATTTAATCCTTGCAACTCTTTGAAGTACATATTCCCCATTTTACAGCAGAGTAAACTGAGGCCTGAGGAGATTAAGTAATTGAACTCTCCTCCTTGGTAACACCCTTCAGCTATACTGCCCTCTTTGCTATCCTCAAACATACCAGCTATAGTCCTGCCTTAAAGCCTTCCTTTGTTTCTAATATGTGTAACTCTCCCAGTTACCTGCTTGACTAGCTCCCTCACCTCCTTCATGTTTCTGCTTATTTTCCACCTTTCCCATGAGGCCTACCATGATCCCATGACCACTTGGTTTCTTTCAATCTTCTACTCCATGGTTCCCCCAATCTCCAGAACTTCTATTTCCATTCTTTCTTATTTTTTTAATTGTTTTTCTCCTCTTGGCTTACTGCATATTTTAAAAATACTTACTTTAAAGTTAATTTCAGATTGTGTTATGACTTCTAGCTCTTCAGGTAAAAATGTGACAGTTTGTCACATCTGCCAGCTCCCCTCGCGCTCTTGCACTCGCTCATGCACTCACTCTCTCTCTCTCTCTCTCTCTCTCTCTCGGTGGCTTATTCTGAAGTGTTCTGTAATTTTGTCTGTGAGCTCATCTTCAGCAGGAATTATATTCCTTGTAAGTCTGGGTGCTCGGGGTTTGGAGTTGTCCCTAATGGATGGGTTTTATATTTGCTTCTGCCAAGACCTTAAGGAAGCCATAAGTTCTAGGATACATGTTTTACATATTGTTATCTTGATTTGGGCCTTTGCATATTCAGATAGTTTAAATCAAAACTGTGTTAAGTACTCCCAGCTGTCTCTATTTATATTTGTGACTTTAGATATGTGACCAGCTTTCATGATGTTTTCTTTGCCAGGTTTGTTTCCTCATTCTCTAATCAGAGTAACTTCCACAACTATGGAGGGGCTTAACTGCAAGGCCCAAAGCCTCTTCTCTTGTTCTACATGAAGGTAGGCATTGGGGGTTAAAGCACCAGCTCTCCAGATCTGAGGGCTAATTGCTAGATCTTATGCCTTTATGATCTGCTCATCAACAGCATCTGCCCAGAAATCTGGCTTTGTTCCTCTTCCTCATTTCTGGCACTGAGAATTGCTTTGTCTTACTTTCAAACTCAGCTTTGTGTTTACTTTATACATTTGTTTTATGTTGTCTAGTATTTTTTTGTGTTTGGAAGACAGAGTTCTTTATACGTCAGATGAGTTTGCCAGAGTGACTGGAAGTTTCTAAGTATTTTCCATGTGTGATCCCTTATTAGAAATAAAACATACTTCAGACAATATGGAAATTCATGTAGGATATCTACAAATAACACTGACATTGATAACTGACAATTGTAGAGTTTATGTTACTTCGTGACATAAAATTTTGGGGCTCTACATTACCATATCTAATCTAATCATCCAAATAACTCCATGAGATAAACACTATTGCGTCTATTTTTGAGAAGCAGAAGTAGAGTAACTTTCGAAGGTCACACAGCTGGTTAGTGGCTAAGGCACCTAGGCTAAAGTAGTATTTAGGCTGATGAGGTACATTTCTTGCCCCACCACTTTCAGTTTTTATGACTTTGGGCAAGACAATTAAACTTTCTAAGAAAAATAGGAATGGTATGAATAATGTACAATATGAAGATTAAGTGAGAATATCCTTAAAAAGTACATGGCACAGTGCTTGGCACATAGTATGCTCTGTAAATGTTAAGTGTTATTACACAGCAACCATTTAGAAATCATATTTGTGTTGTCTGGGAGAAATAAAAAGTCTTCTCTTTGGATATGAAGGAATGATGCTATCCTTCTTTAATCACATTCTGAGAAGTCAGCACCAGCACATGCTCTCTCTGACTGCCAGGAGGTTTCCTGCACACCTTCTGTGAGCACCTCAGTTATTATCGACTTGAACTTTTGCCTCTCTATTTGTATCTTCACACATTTTAAATTCAAATTACTTGCTAATTGATGCACCCATCATGCTTCAATTCATTTCCTAGTACACCAAAGTCATTTGTAAGATTTCTCCTGAGTCTCCAGAGTTAAGTTTCTATAGACACCTTGGAAGGGGGTGATTTGCCAGCTTGGTCCAGAGCACTCCAAGGGGGAGGGAGATCAGGGTGTCACAGATTGACTTCTCCAGAAGCAGATGTTGAAGTAGATTTAGGGGTTCAAATGTGTATTAGGGATTAGCATCTATGGAAGAAACAGGAAGTAACAGGATTCAGCAGAGGGAGAAGAATGAACTGCAATACAGGGTTGATGAAGCCTTGGTCAGTCTGGCAGGGAGCTCTGGAGCAAATACGCTTTGCCAGAATTGCTCTGTGTTACCCTGCATGACCAGGCTTTTTATATCCCAGCCCCACTAATTTACTGAGTGGATGCCCTGGAAAGGGTGTGTGCTTGGGTGAGGTGTTCTTCTGCAACCCAGGCAGACCCTGATGGATCTGGCAGCTGAAGCCTCACTGATTATCATCTTTCCCAAAGCTGGGCATACACTTTTCCTGAAGGAGGATATAGGTGGTACATCTCTGAGTAACACATGAGAGTAACTAGCCATAGTGTTGAAACAAGTGCAATTTCATCACTCTTGTGATGGAAACTTTAGGCAATTACCAAGACGTCTGCCTTCTCTCTTCCTTCCATCTTGTGTGAGAGTTAATTTGGTAGCTTGACTTTCCCATACTTGGTGATAAGTTCCTGAAAGGCAGAATCTGGAAACTACGAATCTGAAGACTGCACAGGACGTATCACAGTGCCCTTTATCTTATAAAGGTGGTGCAGACATTTGTTCAATAAAACACTAGGAGAGAACTGTCTAAGAACCACAGGAAAAAGGAATGTTCAATATATCATTTTTGAATAATTATTGAGAGAAAAAGATTAATTAGCACTTGTATCATACAATGCATCCAAATGAATGGGAAATGTACTAAATTTTTAAATATAAAAATTAAAACCTTAAGTCTAAGAAAATATAGGTAAATATGATTCTGATTTTAAGGTATTCAAATTTTAGAAGCAAATGAGGAAACCACAAAAGAAATTCATAGTTTTCAGACATAAGTTTTAAACCCCCACATGCAAGAAAAATTTGTTTAAATTTAAAGACAATGAGCACTTGGAATTAAAAAAAAAAAAGACAAATTAACAATTGAAAAATATTTTTTACCACATCAAGTCATATTCTTAATAAATAGAGAAGTTGTGCATGCTGATTAGAATAATAAAGAATACTTTAAGGGAAAAAATGACAAATGATGTTGAATGTTCAAAAAGAAAAAATACAAATGATGAAGAGCTAAACAGAAAAAAGTTTAACTTCTTTAATAAATGAGTTACAATTTATCTTATTTTATTTTTTTGAGATGGAGTCTCACTCTGTCGCCCAGGCTGGAGTGTAGTGGCGTGATCTCAGCTCACTGCAATTTCTGCCTCTCCGGTTCAAGCAATTCTCCTGCCTCAGCCTCTTGAGTAGCTGGGATTACAGGCGCCTGCCACCGTGCCCGGCTAATTTTTGTATTTTTAGTAGAGACAGGGTTTCACCATCTTGGCCAGTATGGTCTTGAACTCCTGACCTCGGATCCACCCACCTCAACCTCCCAAAATGCTGGGATTACAGGTGTGAGACACCGCTCCCAGCTTCAGTGAATTATGATTTTAAAACTGAAGGGAAAGTTTTTCAGGGACCTAAATGATAGATTTTTAAAAGATAATACTCAATGTTGACAAAGGTTGGGGAGATGGAATTTTCTTATAGATTTGGTGGCAGAATAAATTTATACAACTTTTCTTGAGGACACTTTGTCTATATGCATAATGTCTTCGATCCAATCCATCTACTTTTAAACATTTTCCCTAAATAAACTAAGATGTAAACAGTGATAAATATCCAATAATAAGGGAATTAGGAATAAATAGTGATTTATCCAATTACTGTGCAGCTATTAAAAATCACATAGTTGAAGAATTTTTAAAGAAATTAGAAAATTCTGAGGCTATAATGTTAAGTGGAAAACAGTCAAATATAACCTGTGAATTTAAATTGACTTAATGTATTTATACATACACACATATACATAATACTAAACAGAAATTATTAGCAATGATTATGTCAGGATGGTAGAATGATGACAATTATATCTTTCCCATATTCTTTTCTTTGTCAAAATTTTCACACTGTGCACATATTAATTTGATATTCAGAGAACTTAACCACAAATGCACGCGCGCACACACACACACACACACACACACACACACACAGACAGAGAGAGAGAGAGACTTTTACATAAGAGTCTAATAATAAAGGAAACTTCCACCTGGTCCTGGGGTGTTTAACAGCAACCCATCTTAGGCTACGCATCCTTCACTTTCCTCAGTCAAAATACTTAAGATAATTGTTCCTGTTCTAGGGGTGTACAAATTGCTCTAGAGTATAATAAATGTGGAACTGCACATGTTTGAATCTAAATCCCAGACTAGTCAATTACTAGCCGTGTGTCTTGGGTGACTGACGCCCTTGTGCTCTCAGAGACTCACATTCTTCCTTTGCAAAAGGAGGTTATAAATACCCACCTAATAGTAGTGTGGCAAAACAATGTGGTATCGCAACAATTCAAAGCACAGACTTGGGGAGCCAGACTGCCTTGGTTCAAATTTTAGCTCTGTTACACTAGTTGTGAAACCATGGCCAAATTATTTAACTTTTGTGTCACTTGATGTTCCTCTATTTAATGGGAGATCAAAATAGTGCCCACTTTACAGAGTTTTAGAATTATACAGGTTAATGAGTATGTAGAGCAATACCAGTATATGCTGCACACTATATCAGTGTTTGCTATGATTATTCAGTGAGGCATTTAACGTAAAACACCACTGAAGGAATAAAATTCCATTAATTAAGCATTTGAGTGCCTAACATGCAAAGTCCTGTGTTAGGGGGTCCAGACTTTTAGAATATATAACCTCCGTTTTATAGAAAGTCTTGATTTTGAGGGGGGAGATACACAAGGAAAAAAATCCCAGCAGAATAGAGGAAATCAAATTCTGCACAGACAACCTTAGAAACACAAAGAAGGAGCCCTACATCTAGCCCAGGAGTTCATAGATGATATTGAGCTGAAGTTTAAAGCATGTAAGTAGGCACTCAATCTGTGTCTGTTTTCTTCCTCTAATTCCATTTTCCTTCTAACCACCTACCCTTGTCAGTAAACAGACACTGGGTGACACAAAATCAGAGAGGAAATCAAGGAGAATCACATTTCTTCTCCCTAATACCACCTACCCATTCCAACTACGCATTACAGGCAGCCTGGCAGTATAATACCAACTTGCACTCATATATGCACATTTCTGAAAATTCAAGATCCTGTCTCCTGCCAGCCAGGTATGGGACTTACATACTTCTCCCTGGGTTGGTTTGACCTTTAGTGAAAGACTGTGCTAACTCCCATGCTCACAAAGCAGTAAATATCCAAGTCTTACTGTCACAGAGTTTTAGGAACACAGGGACATCTGAAAATTGACTAAGCTGCTTAGCCAAAGCTCACCTTCCCCAGGGGTGCTTCTTTGTTCTGCAGGCCAACTGGGACCTGTCTGGATACCCCCTACCCCAACATAGCTCATTTTGTTTGCCAGTCACTCCTTGCCTGGCACTAAGAGGGACCTTTCTTAGGAGTCTAATTGAAAAACGAAAATTTCTCTCTATACAGGCCAAGAACAAGCCAAGCCTGGTGAGAGCTATTTGGGAAAGCCAGATACCCCCTCTGTCTAGAAATCTTGCCCTTCTTTTCTTCATCCCGCTAATTCCTGTTTGTCTTCTGAGACTCAGCTGTGACATCACCTCATCTGAAACTCTTTCTTGACTCCTTCCCAGCTCATTTAGGTGCTCCTCAGCTGTCATTTAAAGAGTGATAATTTGATGTCATAGTGATTAAATGCTATCATCTATTTGAAAAACAAAACACCCCCACAGATTTGTATACATAAATACCAAAACACACTAATTTCTCTTTTTTTTTTTTTTATTGAGATGAAGTCCACTGTCACCCAGGCTGGAATGCAGTGGTACAATCTCAGCTCACTGCAACCTCTGCCTCCCCAATTCAAGCGATTCTCCTGCCTCAGCTTCCCAAGTAGCTAGGACTGCAGGCGTGTGCCACCACATCTGGCTAATTTTTTGTATTTTTAGTAGAGACGGGGTTTCACCATGTTAGCCAGGATGGTCTCGTTCTCCTGACCTTGTGATCCACGCACCTCGGCCTCCCAAAGTGCTGGCGTGAGCCACTGCACCTGGCCAAATGTGTCTTCTTTAACACATTTTGTAACCTTCCTTCTCCCCCCTTCAAATAGTATTTCCATTTTATTTTACTCATAGAATTTTAGCCTAATGAAATATAATTTTATGCTTTAACATGTTTTATTGTGCAGTCTTTAGTAATCTTTACCGAAAAAAGTTCCATAACTCATAGTGTTATTTTTGTTTGGATTGAGTTATCATTACAATTAAAAATACGACATTAATCAAAACAATAAATTATTTTCTACATTTTGATAATGACTGGATTTAAAATTATAATTCAAAATGCAGCTTCTAATGAGATGAATGGCTACTCCTCCCACAATTACTTCTGTATCCATGGATAAATATAACCAACCACTAGGATAAATGAGATTCAGTCTCAAGTACATTCCTATTTTTCATTTTAATAAATGCTTACAACTGAGAAACTTTTTCTTATAAATAAATTGACATGAATGGAAGTTTGCAACAACCTCATCATTCATCTCATTTTTTTTGCACTTTTTCCAAGTTGTGTATCAAAACCACAGTTATTTATCATCAAAAATTATTTTCAATTATCCAACAACTGACAAGTCAATTAGGTCTACCTTCAGTTTTGTGGAAAGAAAAGAACTGGAAAACCTGACTTTCGGAAAGATTTGTTGTTTACTTAATCAGGACAGTCATCCATTTTCTCAAAACCTAAACTAATATTTCAGATGGCCCCTTGTTCAGCACGTGGAAGGTTTCAGTAAACTACAGGGTTTATTGTCAGTATAGACAGTGTCTCACTGCTGTCAAGTTTACTTTATTTGAGAAAGTGCAAGAAGTATGAGTTCTTAGGCAGTTCAATTTTAGGAAACAGTACAGATGGAACTAGAAGATCTGCAAATTAAGCCCTGACTGTGTACTCTTTGGAAAATCATCACTTTGCCTCAGGGGGTGGTGTTTCCCCCAGATTTGAAGACTGCTGCTTAGGTGAACCAATTAACAGACCATATAAGATTGAGAAAGCAGGTAAATTACTGATACACTTGTGAGATGGAGAAATTCCTCATGATTCTCTGGGAAGCCTCAATCCCATGGCCATGTTGATGGAGGACTCATTTCATTATTTATTCTGGCATTAAGGCTGCCAGGAGACATCATTAAGTTATTTCAGATATTGGACTATGATTACTCAGTCACAGAACTGGCAATTTTCTGCTTACATCAGAATTTAAGGAAACTAGGACCAGAAAATGCCTAGGTATTTCCTGGCAGAGAGGACCAGCATGGGAAGAGATATGAGACCAGAATAGGTTGCAATGATTCTCTTTGGTAGATTTGGCTGCTATAACATGAAAGGATCCAGGGCTGTTGTCACTGAAAAGTTTATTCTTGCCCCCATCCCATACATGTTGCCATCCAATTTCTTTTATAAGAGAAAAATCAATCAGCAAAGTTTATATATAGTAAACTCTTTAATTCCATTTTCTTCCATTTCAGATTCCTTTTCATTTTCAGGAAAGATATTTTAATACCAGTATAAGGGTGTTCTACACAGAGTATTTATATTCAATTTTAATTCACCCAAAAATTGCTTACTTGCCTTGGATGCCCTAAACATTACCATATCCCAAAACTATGTCCACATGTACTCTTGAGGAAATCTTAACCTATAGCATGAAGTTCCATCTATATACTGTATAAACTCAAATGTTTATACATAGACCTGATCTCTCTCCTAAGTTCCCAATGTGAATATCCCAATGTGTATCTGCCGACCAGATACCTACACTGGAAATTTTACATATATATATATATATGTATATATATGAGATTTATATATATATATATGTGAGATTTATATATATATATATATGTACGTGTGTGTGTGTATACATATATATATACACACACACACCTATATATACACACACATATATACACACCTATATATATACACACACACCTATACACACACATATATATACATATTTACAGTGTAGGTATTTCTAGTGTGTGTGTGTGCACGTGCATATATATATATATCTCCAACAAAACACGCCAAAACCAGAATTTATTATGCCATTCCCTTCTCCCATATGCACCCACAGTGTCTTTTGCTTCTATAAGTGGCACCATGAGGCACTGGGTTGCTTAAGTCAAAATTCTGTTGGCCATTTGTCTTTTCCCATGCCCCAAAAATCTAATCCAATCTATCAGCAAATAAACATTTTAGGTAAAGCTGTGAAGGGCAACACCTTAATAACATTTCTCACAGCTGTCCACTTTTTTTCTCCACTAGACCAAGAGAGACTTCATGGACATTTGCCACTGCCTACTCACAGTTTTCCTCATTCTTATCACACTTTACCCTTTCAATCCATCCTCCACACAGCATCAAGAGGGAAATTTTAAACATGGATTATATCACATCACTCTCCTGCTTAAAATTTCTTCACATGTACCCCAAAACCTAAAATGCAATAAAAAATATATATATAAAAAAAATTTTTGTTGTAGTTTTCTATAGTTCTTAAAAGCCAAACTTCTTACCATAGCCTATAAACTGTACATCAGTTATCTTTAATCTGTTATTAGAATCACCAGGAGAACCTAAAATAACAAGAGCAGCAACAGCAGCAGCAACAACAACCAAAAAGCCCAAACACCCATGCCTGGGCACCACCCCAGACTAGTTGATTTGGAATTTCTGTGGGTGGAGTGCCTGCATTTCTGAGACATAGTCACTATCCCTCTCACTCACTAACTTCCAAATATACAAATTTCTTTCTTTCTTTAAACACACAAGATTTGTACCTGCCTATGGACTTTTGCACTGGCTATTTCCTCTTTCTGGAATGCTTAATACTCAGATTGGCACATTGGCTGGCTCCTTCTCATCAACCAGGTCTCTGCTCAAATATCACCTCTTTAAATAGAAGAGAGTCAGGAAAGAGGGCAACAGACTTTGTAAACCTTCATGTCTGCATACATGAGATTAGAGTCCTCATGTCAGGAGTTACTCCTTGCATTCTCCAGTCACTCACATATCACGTGCCCTGATTCTATGAGCTTGTCAGTGGTTGCCCTTCCATTTCCTTCACTATGGTGTGTAGTCATCCTAAGAAGCAATGGAATTGTCAAGTTAGTTTTTAACCCATTTTTACATGCATATTTATTCAAATAATTACAATTCAGTGGGATAGTGACTGTAAGAATGTATGCATATGTGTACAGGATTATCAAGGTCTTAAGATGCCTTGCAAGCAGGAATCATCTCTGACTGCCTCTGAGGAATGACACTTCTCCTGGGGGATGTATCCTGACATATAGACCTTTATGATCATTCTTTAGGGAACTTTCTCAAGAAATACTCATTAAAAATCCAGTTCAATTTTGGAAACTATTTCTTTAGGGATGTGGTCGACTTTGGTATAAATCCCTTAGTGGTTGAATAAATTTCACCTTAGATACCCAAGCACAATTTTGCTACAAAGAATCTTTCTGTAGCTCCTCCAGTTCCAGTATCTTAATAGGATATACATTGATAAGGAGTGCTAAAACATACAAATTACTTTTATAGTAGATGTTCTTCCTTATGTTCTCCCATAACTTCCTGGGTAGTCGAGGCTTGAGTTGAGTACTAGATAGCTGAGTACCAGAGTTCTTACATTTGACTGTGTAGCTTGTGTGCTATAAAAGTGTGCCTGCATGAAAGCTTGGGGAACGAAGCTGAGTCCCTCACCAAGTCACTGCTCCCTACCCACACCAGGGGAAAGTCAGCCCAGAGGAAATGGTGTCCTTCTCATATTCAACCACCACAGGGAACATTTTTCTTATTTCTGCAAGGCTGCCATCTGTTGTGACTTAGCCATGCTAGTACTATTATTTTTGTTGTTTATTGCTTTATTTTCTAGATGAAAACTCTGCTATTCAGAGAGGTGAAGTATCCCATCTAAGCAGAAAATATTTCAGTGAGTCAAATATCTGCTAGTGAGTTGACAAAAACAATCTAAAGCTCTTTTCATCAGCACTTGGAAATATTCTTATTCTTACTGTGGGATGATACCTGGTTTGTAGACAATGCCTATAGGGCAATGGTTGGGTTCAGAATTACAGAATGAGAGGCATAATCATCAAAGCACAGAGAAGCATATGAATAAAAGCCTCTGAGAAATAAAAATGAGATCCCAAATTCCCCAACTGACTGAACAGAACCCCTCTTGGCCAAGGGGATCTCAGAGGAATCTTGAAAACTGAGTTCTCAGTCACAATAGTATGTGAGATCGAACATTCCTTGTAATGACCATTCCCTTGATAATCACCATTAAGCTTTCTTCCCTAGGGCCAAACAGAAAGCAGCCCTTTACAGAGACTCTACCACTGATACCAACTAACCAATAACGACTGCCTCTCCCTTTTGCAGTTTTAGCAAAACAACCGACTAGCATTTCTTCCTGATAAGAGACTGCTGACTATGAACTGGTTCTGGCCTGTCTATGGAGGATGTGCATTAGGGGTTTTCATGTCCTGTGCTTCACCTTTTGTCATTAGAGGGCTGAAAACACCACCCTCAGCCCACACTAACGAGGCCATATTTTGACATGGGTCCCATGGAGATTCATGAAGCTCAATCGTGTATGTGTGTTTCTCCTTTTAAAATATTCAGAGCTTATTAAATATGTAAATGTGGCCATCTCTGCATACATTCCTGTTGCCTTTTCTCCTCTCTCAAAGAGTCTGTTTTTGGGTCCTGGCCAGAGGCTACACTTCCCAGTCTGTCAGAATGGCCATGCTGCAGGCTGCAACCCTTTTACAAGAAATAAGGCTCTCCTTTCCACATTTACAAATCTTGTCATTCTTCAGTTGACATCTCCAATTCCATGGGAGTCATTTAACTTATCAGGCTTCTTTTCTCTCTTTTAGAAATTGCAAGGGTGGACTCAGCACCAAATAAGGTTCCTTTGAGCTCTAATATCTTTGGCTAGCGGAGATGGCAGAGTTTTTTATAAAAGGAGCAATTTCTTTGCTCTTTCATCACAGCTGTCCAAGGTTATCTCAATCACAGCCATCTTATGAGAAGACTTCTGCTGCATTAAGCCATTTTGGAATCATCTTCAGCCTCATTAATGACTTTAGGGCAGTTAGTTTGATCACTACGCACCTCCCTTTTTATCAAACTTGCTGTTGAGTTGAGTCTCTAATTTGGATGAAGTCAGGTGTCCCATCCCCAGGAGTTAAATTACAGACACATTCATTGATTCTGGGCCTGCTCCCTCAGGTCAAGAGTACACAACAACCCCACAGCTTTCTGCAAAGAGGACATGTTGTGTAAGTCTTATGCTTGCAGTCTTTGGAGGAAATGATGAAAGTTGGAGAAAGGAAGCAAATAAATACATTTTCTCTAAGTCAGTTCAAACTAGAATAAGTCACTGCCACACACCATTTGCCCCCCTCCTCCCCAGGGTCCCTCTTCCCCTGGACCCTCCATCAGTAAATGAATTTAACCTCATTTGCTGCTCTCTAGGAGAATGCATTCAACCACAAGCTTCCCAAGGTGCTTCCTGGTACAAAAAGCTGAAAATGTCATCGCATTTGCAAATGAACAGAAACTTCCCACTCAAAGAGCATCAGCGCCACTGTGGCTCACTGAAGCAGCCGGCAGGAGCCTTCCTCTCACTGCCATTGCTTTGTGGTTAGAATAATACAGACATATTCTTTTCATCTAATGACGCTGGCAAGTTTAACTTTCTTTGCAAATGTAACAACGGTTTGCCTTCAACCAGTAGACTGTTCTCTCTTTCTTTGGACAAGGGCAGAATGGTTTCTATTTACTCCCTATAGGGCCAGTCACCGTTAACCTCTAGACATGTCTTCACTTCAGCTTGACCCCATGCTGTATAAACCCCATAGGTCACAGTGGCTTTGATATTCTTCAGTTATAAAAGCCTGAATTATGGATTGAGATGCTGGCCCCATCAAACCCATTTTTCTTGGCATTCTCATTTGTCAAGGAGGGATGGGCTCAAAGCAGAATACTTCACATTGCTTGTGATTTGCAATGACCTACCTTCAATCTCTTCTCAGATTTAATATTTTCTGAGCAAGGGGCCCTAACTCTGGTAAGAGGTGGCTTCTGAGTAAAGGCAGTACAGGACAATCTCCAACTTACTGGGACTCTTTCCACAATTTTTGAAGCATGAAGGGACCATCATGGTGACTGGTTTCACACCACTGACTAATCTCAACTGACCAGTTCATTTTGTCACAAAGAACTCTGGAGTGTGGCCAAAAGGGTTGACTAGAGATTCTACTAGAAACTTTGCATTTAGATTGTATTGCAAGCTTGCCAAATGTACATCCTAGAAGAGTCTGACACTCAGGACATCTCATTACATGTTTCCATCCTATTCTGCAGGCTCTAGAAACATGGAAATGAGAAATTCTAGGTATAAACTTTACTGGCACTTCAAATACAATAGATACACAAGGTGGGGGTTAAGTATTATACTCCATATAGCAATGGCAATCCAGTTGGTAATGGTGCACTAACACCAAGGTAGATGTTCTGAGATATATTAGCTATCCTGTTCAGACATAGCACATTGATGCCCTTTACATCAAAACTCACTGAATGAGCTGTGTAGAGGCCTGTCTACAAGTGCACTCAGTGAATAAAATTACCCAGTGCATTAGTCAGCTCAAGTTGCCATAATAAAATACCACAGACCAACCTGGGTGGTTTAAATAAAAATTTACACATACTCCGGAGGCTGGCAAGTACAAGACAAAGGCACCCGCCAATTTGGTTCCTAGCGAGGGTTCTCTTCCTGGTTTGCAGACACTGCTCTCTTGCTATGTCCTCAAATGACTGAGAAAGAGACCTCTGGTGGCTCTTCCTTTTCTTATAAGGGTACCAGCCCTATCAGATTAGGGTCCCACCCTTATGACCTCCTTTAACATTTATAACCTCCTCAGAGGCCTTATCTTCAAATACCATCACTTTGGGGGTTAGGACTTCAATATATGTATTTGGGAGGGGGAACACATTCAGTTTATAACACCCACAAATAGCCAATTCTGGGACATAGGACCTCCGGTGCTCTATCATTGAACCACTGCTGTAATTATGAAATGAACACTCTTCAAAGGCCTCACTCACAGATATCTACCAACTAAGATGTATCTGTGGAGATGCAGGCAATGCTCATTCAGTCTCCACCAAGGGCCTGCTCTGTTTCATGACCTGTACAAGACAATGGAAAGATAAATAGGATATGGTTTCTACCATTAAAAGTATCATAAGAGAGGGGACACATAAAATCAGATAATTACAAATGCAAAAAATGGTCTAAGTCTGATGTTAAAGGTACACGTAGAGTGATATGAAAATTCACACCTAGGAACATCATCCGACCTAATTAACGGGTGGTGATGGAAAAAGCTTCCTGGAAGAAGTGATCTTTGAGTCTGATATGATCGTTTTGTGGGATATTTGAGAGTCCAAAAAGGAAGTGTTTCAACCTTCCCATTTTTTCTCAACCAGGTAAGTGTTTAGAAGGAAGAAAGAAATAACTTCTTATTCTCTTTTCAGCCTGATCAAACAATCAGCTAAATTAGGATACCATACCTCAATGTATATTACATGGTAGAAAACTGTTTCTATTTTGTTAATATGGTATTACTGCAAATGGCATCCATAACTCAAATTTCGCCAAGAAAAGTGATTGCTTGGAAGCTTTTATTTTTCCATCTTTGCTTTTTTTTTTTTTAAATCACAAATCCAAAAGAGATCAGTAAGGTAAAATCATGCGAAGTTGAACTTCATTACGCTTTGAAATGAAATTGAACTTGCATGTCCCATAGTTAATTAAAGATACTTTTTTTCTAAACTCTCCTGACAAGGAACTTACAAAGAGCTTAAGTTGTATTTATTCACTTTGTGGAGTTTTGAGAACTGGCTTTGTAAGAAAAAAAATATAAAAACGTTATTGTGGTTATGTTTTTAAGTTATCCCATGAGAGACTGAATATAATTGAGTTAGAAAAGACACAAATGGCTGGGCAAGGACTTTTTCCTGAAGTAAAAATAAACTCATTAAAGGTTGAGCTCTGGGCAGCATCATTAAGATCAAGGCAAGGAGTAGAGCTATGATACCAGATGTTACCACTATCATACTCTCATTTAAGACATGGCACCCAAGGAATTGGGTTAGGCTCAGAATTCTCCTCCATGAGACTGCAGGAGTGTATTTCATTTTATCTCACTGAGCCCACCCTATAGGCAAGAGTGGTTCACAGAATTAGGATTATGCTGAAAAATGTAAGTAATTTCTGCCTGCTCTGGTGTTTTGTATTGTCTTTAATTTTGTTTTTTAAAATTTTGTTGTTACCCCCAGTCTTTGAATTTAACTATTAAATAAACCGAAGTAATATTCTTTCACAACTTCTCCTTTTCCTACATTCCTGAGCAACTGTGAATGAGGCTCTATCACTAAATTTGGGGCCACATAAAATCATTGCTTTAAATAGCAGCCTGGATCCCCTTCAGCCACTGCAATCACTGGCAAAACATACCCTGCCTGACAATTCAGTGGCCTGCACGTGCAGCTTATCCTAGGGTCAGTAAAGAAGTGGCCAGTGCCAGCAGCTAGACTTATTGCCATCTCTATCATCAAATAACAAGGGTGATAGAGCAGGCTTCAGTTTCCAACTTCCTTAAGCATTAGGTCTGTCTTCATGTGGGCTGTTTTTTTGTGTGGGGTGTGTGTGTGCGTCTGTGTGTGTGTGTGTGTGTGTTGATTTCATGCATCTCTTCCTCCCACAAGCCTTTTCTTTTTCTTTCTAATTTTAGATTCAGAGGGTACATATGCAGGTCTGTTACATGGGTATATTGTGTGATGCTAAGGTTTGGGTCTTTAATGATCCTGTCACCCAAGAAGTGAACATAGTACCAGATGGGTAGTTTTTCAACACTTGTCCCCTTCCTCTGTTCTGTAATTCCCAGTGTTTATTGTTGCCGTCTTTGTGTCTATGTGTATCCAATGTCTACCTCCCACAAGTGAGAATATGTGGTACCTGAAAACCTTTCCTAACCATGCCAAGAGAGTTTGTGCCCCTATTTAACTACTGAGATTGTATTGTAGTTCCCCTAACACCTAATAATACAGATCTGTTTGCAGGCCTCCTACCATTACTACATGGCAAGCTTCTTGAAGACAGCTTAGAAACCTGTATATTCTTAGCTCCTTGCAAGTGCCTAACACTTGAGTAGTTGCTCACTAAATATTTACTGATGATTAGATGGATGGATAAATGGCCATCTGAGCCATTGGATCTGAGCTATTACTTGCCAAAATATTTAACGGGTGAGAAAAGTAGGGATTCTCTCAATTCTGTTTAGTGCAGTAAGTTTTGTGGGAATAATGACCCTGCCTGAGGCCCTTCTACTGCCCCTGATATTGTATATGTACAGGCTGGGGAGGCCAGGTTGGAGAAAATTCAAAAAAAGGAAGATTGGGATTATAATTGTGGAGGCTTTGAATGTCATCCTAAGGGTGTGGCCTTAATTCCATGGTGAAGGTTTAGAATAAGTGAGTGGCATGATTAGGTATCTAATCATGTCCAGTAATATTTATATGACATGATTAGATTAGTTTATCTAATGTAATTAGATATATTATATATCTAATTGGATATATGTCTAATTAGATATACTAATTGAGACCTACTTTGGTAGCAATGGAAGAAGGCCAGGCCAAAGGCAGACATGCCTAATAGGCAACTTCTTAATTTTCTATGAGAAACACTAAGAAGGCTTCAGTGTGGGTGAAAGACGAAAGGACATAGGATTAAGAACTATTTTAGAGGTAAACTTATCAAGTCATCACAGCAAAGATTCATTTAGAAAAATTTTCAAATGTTTCCCATGTTGGTTGTAAAGAAAAAGGTAGAGATGAGAAAAAGGACAGAGCTTAAAATACCAGTAGGGACTTACATCAAGTAGAGTAAGTATCCAGAACCCTGTATTGTGGTACATAAATATATATTTTCTAGATTACACTCATGGGTAGCCTCCATCATTTTTTCAAAGGGCCCAGGAGAAATAAACTGCTTCTATTAGTAATGCCCACAGCAGGGCAATCAATCAGTACTCAGACAGTACCTGGAATTTTCTAAAAAGCTTATGCTGCTTTCCAGATTGAAATAGGGTCAGCTTTGTTTTTGCACTTTGTTGAATTTCCCAACAAATTTATGTCTAGGCACTGGAAATCATATATGTATATATATGAATGACTGCTGAAGAGTTGAATCTATAAGATTAGGGCAAAAAAGTTGCCTTGTGATCCTAAATAGAAACAATAGTGGAATCAAACTCAGGTGTCCTAGTGGTCTCTGCCAAAGTAATATGTCAGTCAATAAAAGAGAAATTGGGCAGGTTGGGAGAGTTATGGGTCGTTACTTATTACCGAAGACATGACGCAACTGTGGGTGCTTTCAAAAACAGGGCATCACAGTACAAAACATTCCAGAGTATAAACTGTAGTGTACTCAGTATTTTCGCAGGCTTCTGAGTGCTGATAAGCATTCAGTAAATGCTCAACTTCAGGACTCAGTCTGGGTATATTGCCTAGCGGCAATGACTCTAAGCCATGCTAGGACTGGAAAAGAACTAAGCCAAATGCCAACAAGAATGTAGACAGGGGCACTACTAGGGTAATAGTAAGTAATAATAATAAAAATGGTTTTAATCAGATGAACTGATCTTCCAGGTCAAGGAAATAAGGTGGAAGAAGTTCAGGGAAAAGATAAATTCAGGGTGGGTTTCATGCCAAATCAGGATATGCATCTAAAGCAAGACAGAAAGATTAATGCAGAACATGATCCAGAAGGATTTGGGTGAGAATCAGGTTCTTATCACCCGATCAAAGTAGAGTGCAAGACATCCTTTCCAACAGGCATCAGAGATTCGAGGCCGTCAAAATACAGGAAGGGACAGGGAATGGACTAAGTGAATAAGTCAACCACATCTACTCTTTGTCCAGTCTCATGTCACTATTCTGTAGTTATACTAGTAGAGCATTTCCTTAAAGTCTGTGGGAAATTTTCAGTTTATTCTACAAGGTACTTCATATAGAAAAAGGGGGAAGAAAACTAGGAACTATCATTCAAAAGCCTCAGACCTCTGCTCTGGGGTATAGAACAGTAGACTATTACAAACTCTTCTGGTTTGCACACACACAAAATGTTGACAAATTGCCCACCTGCACTTTCTGTGTTACAAAATTGAAGTAGGGGGGAGGCAGTCAGCAGATACTGGCTATACATTGCACTTAGCCTGGGATGGGGTCAGGACAGCACTGACAGGCACCATTTAATGGAAAGACCTATGTCACAATGCACTGAATTTCTCACAGAAAGGCTGTAAATGACATCAAAATACAGACATATAAGCTGAGACCCTTGACATCATCCTCAAAGCACAAAATGTTCACAGAGGGGAAACCCTGGAATCTCCCCCCTAAAACCTGTTAATGTGTCTGAGAGCTCAAAGCTGAGTAAATGAAGACAGCATGTTTTGTGGATATAGAGAAAGATGTGGCTTTTCTCCTGACAATCTTCAAAGAGGGACCAGGTCACGATAATGCAAAGCTGAAAGTCACTGCAGAGGAGGTCAGCAACCCACAGAGACAATATTCCCTAAATAGACACTTTATACCTTGGGTTTTAGCATCCTGGCCTCAGATGGAAAACTTGTATGGACACAGGACTGGAATTAGAAGTTTTCAAGGTTAGTTGGAGCATTGTCTAAGTTATATATCCAATTCAGTTTCCAGGGAGGTAGTGAAAGGTTAAAAAAATAAATAAAAAGATGAAGAAGAAATGCTTTGAAGCCAGAAAAGTTTGAATTAAAATCCTGGCTCTACCATTAGCCAGGTGGATAACCTTTGAATTAGACAAATTACATAATATCCAAAAGGCATAAATTTTCATTTGAATATGGGCATAATTGCACCCACTTCTGTGAGGATGACATGAGATGTTGCCAGTATCATACTTAGCACAGTGACTGGCATACAGCAGCTAACAGGAAATGCGAACTCTCTCCCTTCTCTGTCCGGCTTTCTAATACAGTCAGTCCCCCTCATTTAGTTTGTTATCTCTTTCTAGAGCACAAAAGCAAAAGGAAGTTTTGCTGGTAACTGTCTCCATCAAGTTTTCCTGTATTGAAGACAAACTGTGTATGTGATTTCTTCTTCTCAAAGGAGACATTTAAGCAGGAATACTCTGAAGACATAGACATTTGGGTATCTTTCCTGAGTAAAGAATTTAAAATATGAGGAAAACTATCTGTAGGAAAGATATTTTAAAATACTGTTAGGCACTACTTTATGCCAGGCACTGTTCTAGGCACTAAAAACCCATACTTTAGACAACTCTCTGCCCTTATGAAGCTCATACCCAAGCTGAGGAGAACGTGCTGTGCTCAGAAATGTCTATTGCAGCACTGTTTGTAGCCACAAGACAATATTAGTATTTAACAACAGGAAAATGGTTAAGCAAATTACGTACTTCTAATTGCTGGAACATGAAGCAGTGATCAAAATGGTGATTAGGAAGAGTGGACAACCATAAATAAATACTAATCTCTTACTAAATGAGAAATTTAAGTTCTTATTAAGGTTTGACTCTATCTCTGAGCAGCTGAGTTTATAAAATCTAGTTACAAGCACAATAAATCAATAAATCTTAATTATTTTTCTCACCTTATCTCTTGTGTGCCTATCAATATCTACAGTCAGTTAGTCTCTCTCTCTCTCTCTCTCTCTCTCTCCATACAGAAATCATTACTGATTAATCCATCCCATCAGAGTTAAAGGGGTTGGTTGAAATTCTCTTTACCACTAAATATTTGTAATTCTCTGATTCAACTATCAGGTAGAAGTCCTGAGACTTTTCTCTTCCCTATTCATTCACACTGGTTTAATCGTTACCAACAGTTATATCTCTGTGGAACTCAGTTTGTCTGCTATAAGCAGAACCCATGTGATTTCAGACACATGAAATTGGGACTACAGGGAAAATGTTAATGTCAAGCAGCTTGCAAATATTACAAAAATTCAAATTATAAATATCTATAGAATATGTGAACTACTCACAAACCTAGTTACGTCTTCCCCAAATGACTCGAGCCTTGTGAATAAATGCCTAGCATCCAGCTGTTTTTACTTCATATTAGACTGCTTTATATAACCTAATCTGTAGAACTAGCACAACAGTCAACAAAGACAAGGGCCAAATGATCACAAAAACGGATTTCCTTCACCTTTGCCTGTGTTCAACATCCTTTACAATGTGACTTTCAACTAATCTAATGAAAAGGTATCGTATTTTTCCCCCATCTCTTGTATTTGGCTGGCCTTGTAACTTGCTTCAGCCAATGGGATGTGGTAGAAGTGACAGTGTGCCAGTTCTACACTAAGGCCAGAAGGGGCTTAAGTGCTTCTGCTCTTTCTCTTGGAACTATTCCACTGCCATGTGACTAATTGTTCTCACATGTGCCATTGTTCTCAGGCTAACCTGCTAGAGAACAAGGGACATGTGACCCAGTCATCCCGTTAACCCTCGTCATCAGTCAGACCTTATCTGCAGTTGGGCACAGACACATGAGAAAGTCCATCTGAGACCAGAAGAACTGCCCAACTAAGCACAGCATAAATTGCTGGCTCACATAATAGTGAGTTAAATAAATGGTGTTTTTAAGCCGCTAGGTTTTGAATAGTTTTTTATTTAAGGGAAATACTCACAAGCAGACTAAATTCCAAAATAAGCAGAATCCTGAGAACTTCCAGATTTATCTGACTTGAGTCAAGCCAACAGAATCCTTATTGCCCATTCTGTGATTTTTCTCTCCTCATTCCCATCCAATCAGCCCATGTATGAATCAGATACTACCTGCTGCAAAACTGAAATGTGTCTTTTTCCCTGGGAAGGCCATCGCTTGCTCTCCTTGGTGCCTCGGGAAGAAGATACATTATTCTGGATAGCTAGTGTAAAGTACAATTTTGCAGATGTATGTGATAGGGAGCACTCATGCTTTCCAAATATTTATGGCAAGATAAAGAAATGGATGGAAAAATTTATTATCAGTGACACCACAACCAAGTGATTTCAACAATTTTGACACTTCTAATTCAGCGTTGTTTTTATCCTTGGTCCAATGTGCTATTCTAGGTATAGCTGTCTACGAAACAACAAATGTAATGGTATTAAACAAACTCAATCCTCATTTATTATTATCTCATACATTCTGGGTATTGGATAGGCTCAGCTAAATCATTCTCAGTAGAAGTTAACAGGGGCTGGAGTTACCTTGAAGACTGCCTCCCTCACATGTCTGGTGGATGATGCTGGCTGCCAGTCAGAACACCTATAAATGGTCTTTTCATGTGGCCTGGGATTCCTCACAGCTGGGTGTGAGGTGGTAGTGACTGGGTAACAAAAGCAAGTGTTCTATGACAGATCTAGGGAGAAGGTGCAGCTCCTTCATTGTCTCAGGAGTTATATAGTGCCACTTCCATTGTACCCTCTTGGTTGAGGCAAGTCACAAAGGTATGCCCAAGTGCAAGAAAAAGGGACATAGACTCTGGCTCTCATATCTATGAATGTGGAAAGGTCACATTTTAAGAGGAGCATGTGGAATAAAATACATTACTGTAGTCTTCTTTGGGAAATAAAATCTTCCAGATGTACATACAAATAATAGGAAATCATGAAATTCCAGAGTCACTTTACTTTTATTAACATGCAGCTAGAATCACGCTAGTGAATAACTTAGATATTAAATACTGTGTAGCCATATTCAGGCAGGTCTTGAATATAGCTGGATACTTGAAACTTTATCTGAGTCTTCCTAAAAGCGCCTTGGAATTTAATGAGAACGTTTTTGTTGGCTGGAAGCCATCCTTCCACATACAACTAAGTGATATTTAATTTAAAATATAAACTTTGCCTTAAAATATTAATTAGAACATAAAATTAAAATATTAATCAGAAAAACTTTTATAGTCGTTAGCCTGGAGCAAGAAAACACAGTAAGTTTGGTCAGCAGATGTTAAGACACAGGGGTAAGAAACGTGAAAATTTTATTTAAAAATATCTCTTAGGCATTTTCAGAAGCCACAAACTAAAACAAAGCTATTTCCTCATTTTCTTGCTCTGGTTTCTAACATGTCCCTTGTCTCTGGAGAAAGAGGTGGTAGCATGAAAGGAAGAATGAATGTCACAAAAGCCTTCCCGGATTTGTTTCCAAAAACCTAACATCCATTCTGAAAGATGGTTAAGAAGGGAGGAAGTTTGAAGTTTTTGAACTTCTCAAAATTGCTTAAACAAAAGGAAGAAGCAAAGTGAAGCTTCTCTTATTCACACTAGAGGTTTCCCAGGATTAGGAGAAAGAGACAAGAGAAAGAGAAAGGTATGCATAACACCAGGGCAAGGAATCTGCATTCACGGTAAGGCCATCAATTATCAGATAATTCAGAGAGTTCAGAGGTCAGGAAACAGTATTCTATGCTGCCAGTGCCTGGCGGGGGTGGGGATGAAGGGAAGGGGACGCAGTGACCCTCTAGAGGGGAAAGACTGTGATGGGTGTCAGTGTAAGTATCAGGGAAAGGGACACTTGAACAAAAGTTTCCTTGCCCCAAGCCAGACACTGAAGCACCACAAAGTCACATGTGACTTTGTTCAAGGCAAAGGACATCTTACAGGCAAATTTATAGTTTTGGGTTTTAAAAATGGTTTCTAAAAAGGTATCATATTGCATATATAATTTTGTACCTTTTAAAAAAATTTTGCTTTGGAGATACTTGGGTCATTACATATAGATCTACTCTATTACACCCGATGCATGTTATTTCACAGTGTGAGCATGAACTAGGATATATTCTCCTATTAATGGACATCTATTTTCCCCCCCCAATTTTTCTCTAAAACAATGTAGCAGTGAATGTCCTGGTGGAAGCCTCCACGTAAACATGTACATTTCTTTCTCTAGGTTAAAGAAAGAGAAGTGAAATTCCTGGGTCATGGGATACACTTTAAAATAAACAATTCAGTGAGGCCTAGTTATCTCCTAAAAATGAGGATGGTCATTAATATCTCAATCTGAAAAATGTGAGGTAAATTATTTTCCCACATTCTCACCTGTATATTTATTATTTTAAAATTATGATGCATTTTAAAAGCAAAATAGGCCAGGCGTGGTGGCTTATGCCTATAATCCCAGCACTTTGGGAGGCTGAGGCAGGCAGATCGTGAGGTCAAGAGATGGAGACCATCCCGGCCAACATGGTGAAACCCCGTCTCTACTAAAAAATACAAAAATTAGCTGGGCATGGTGGCATGTGCCTGTAGTCCCAGCTACTCAGGAGGCTGAGGCAGAAGAATCAGTTGAACCCACGAGGCAGAAGTTGCAGTGAGCTGAGGTCACGCCACTGCACTCCAGCTTGGCAACAGAGCAAGATTCCATCTCAAAAATAAGTAAGTAAATAAATAAATAAATGCAAAATAAATAGTAGAAAATGTTCAAATATATTCTCCATGATAGCAAGAACATTACCCATCTTCTTTATTTTTATGTAATTAGAACAGTGATTGGCAAATAATAGAAGACATTTAATCATTATTAGTTGAATGAATAAACAAATGACAAAGGTAAATGGAAGGAGACATTGAGAAAAACTTTCTGGCATGAAGTATAAGACATTGCTAGAGGAATTTGAAGCCAGTGTTGAACTGAAACCACAGCAGCAACACTGAAACTCAGCTCAGCTCCTGGCTAGTTTGACTCAGTCCCCATGCTAACAGCAGAGCAATTTAAGAACCATGTCCACTTTCAGGTATATGGACTCTACCCCAGAGTCTACTGTCCTAAACACAATGTCCACCATTCAATCAGAGATTACAAAACACAGAAAAAAATGCAAGAAAAATCTCACTTACTGTTGAGACAAATTAATTGACAGAACCAGACTGAAAAATGGCTCCATGTTAGAACTCTTAGAGGATTTAAAATAACAATTGACTGATATTTTAAAGGCTCTAGTGAACAAAAGTGGGCAACATGCATAAAAGAGGAATTTATGAGAACTATAAGAAAGAGTCAAATGGAAATGTTATAAATAAAAACCACAGTCACTATAGCGAAGAAATACTTTGATAAGGTGTCAGTGAACTCAAAAGTCAATCAGTAGAAACTACTCAAACTAAAACTCAAAGAGAAAAAAAAAAGATGGAAACAATTATTTTTTAAGAATGATCACCAGAACGTAGCAACAAGTTTGCCTTGCTCTACATCATTTGAATTTTCAAAAAATAAGCTCATTATACAATCTTTAAAATATTTTGAATAGAATTATTTCATATGTTATTTGTGAAAATTAGGGGGAAAACAGTAAAGAAACATTCTGTGAGAAAATCTATGTAATAAACTTACTATTGATGTTCTTAGAATATAGAAAAAGAAAGAAATGTGGTAATTTGTGAATTTTCATTATATAATTGAAGAGAAGAAAATTATTCTTCACCCACTGTTTTCAGAAGAATTTATTGTATTGAAAGGGATTTTTGTAAAAGATAAACTAACCACTGTAATATAAGCTAGTAATTTTTTCCAGAAGTGAAGATACTTCACCCAAAGCATCTTAACGGACAGAACATATATCTTTGGTAAAAAGTAGCCTGTGGTCTTCTTAATGATACAGAACATCTTTTTGTAGAGTGTAGACATATATGCATATGTGTGTGTGAGCATCTGTGTGTGTATACCTGTGAATATATTAGTTATATAGGAAAGGGGAACTAAAGTGGCAGATGGAAATTAGGCTGTGAATCAGCTGACCTTAATATAGGGAGATTATCTTAAATTATCCTGTAGGTCCAATGTGATCACTGTTCTAAAAAGTAGAAGGGGGAAGCTGAAGAGTAGGTTAGAGCAGATGTGATATGAGAACAACCCTAACCATCATTACTGGTTTAAAGATGAGGGGGATGGGGTTATAAACCAAGACATGCAGGTGACTTCTAAGAAAATGGAAAAGATGAGAAAATGAATTCTCCCTTAGATCCTCCAGAGGGAACACAGCTCTGTTAACACTATTTTTTTTTTTTTTTTTTTTGAGATGGAGTTTTGCTCTGGTTACCCAGGCTGGAGTGCAATGGGGTGATTTCGGCTCACTGCAACCTCCTCCTCCTGGGTTCAAGTGATTCTTCTGCCTCAGCCTCCGGAGTAGCTGGGATTACAGGCAGGCGCCACCATGCCCGGCCAATTTTTTGTATTTTTTTCAGTAAAGACAGGGTTTCTCCATGTTGGTCAGGCTGGTCTCGAACTCCTGACCTCAGGTGATCCGCCTGCCTCGGCCTCCCAAAGTGCTAGGATTACACCTGTGAGCCACTGTGCCTGGCCAATGTTTTTATTTTAGTCAGTGAGATCTGTATCAGACTTAAAACACAAAGAATGTAAGATAATAAATTTGTGTTGCTTCAAGCCACTAAATTTGCTGTAATTTGTTATAAGAGCAATAGAAAATAAATACGCTTTCCTCCTTTATCCAAAAAGCTTTAATAAATACCTAGAAAAAAAAGTGAGAGGTCAAAATATGAAGGCTCAAACACAATTGTGTGGTAATAAATATTAGATAAGATTGACAATTGAAATACACCTGGGTATATGCTAATAGGAAATCAAATGCGGACAAAGAAATCATAAGCTTCAATGTTTACCTAATATGAATGAGAAAAGGTAATAATCACCTGATAGATTAGAGATTTGCAAATTTAACACAAAAAGGCAATAAATACTTCCAAGGGGACCAGGCTAAAAAAGCAGACAGTATTTCTTAAGGGTCATCAATTATCTGAAATAGATTTAAGTAATCAGCAAACCCACTTATGGGTATACATCCAAAAGAATTGAGATTGGGATCTGGAAGAAATATCTGTACTGCTCTGTTCACTGTAGCATTGTTCACAGTAGCCAAGACAAGCAAACACCCTAAACATTCATTGATAGATGAGTGGATAAAGAAAATGTGATATGTACATACAATGGAATATTATTCAGCCTTAAAAAAGAAGAAAATCATGCCATCTGTGACAATCTTGACAGACCTGAAGAGGATTATGCTGGGTGAAATAAGCCAGAAATCGAAATATACTGTATGATCTCACTTATATATGGAAACTAAAACTGTCAAACTCATAGAGCGGAGAGTAGAATGATAGTTACCAGGAAAGGGGAAAATGGGGAAGTGATGATTAGAGGGTACAAAGTTTTAGTTACACAAGATAAATAAGCTCTGAAGATCTATTATACAGTATAATGCTTATAGCTAAAAATACTGTATTGAATACTTCTAATGTATACAATAAGAGGGTAGATATTATCCTGAGTGTTCTTACGACACACACACACACACACACACACACACACACACAAATTAATAATAAAGGAGGTGGAGAAAACTTTAGGAGATGATGCATATATTTATGGTCTTAATGGTGTTGATGGTTTTATGGGTGTCTTCACACTCATGGAATTGTATACTTTAAATATGTGCAGCTTTTATATGTAAATTGTACCTCAATAAAATGGTTAAAATATATATATAAGATGTTCTTATCTGAAAATAACTTAAATATGTTGGGTTGGAACATTAGAACATGGTAAGAGAAATGGCAGAACAATTCAGTGAATGGCTTTGCATCCAGCAGAAAAGTCACCTAGTACAAACTGAAGCCTCTACTATGTATTCAAAGTACCTTCCATGGGAGTTCACCCTTCCACATTTTCCTTCTGTTTCAACCCTGCCTCTCAGTCTCTCTCTGAGAATATTATTCAAATTAGCCCTTATATAAAAGTTCTTAGCCCTCTAAGTGTCCCAGAGGGAGGTCATTATGTAGATTTTCTCAAGTTAACAGTATAGTTAATCAGGATGAAACATACAAAAATAAAGAGGACATCAATACTTAGGAAGCATGGATATTGTGTCAGGCACTGTGTTAAGGAGTTTAACTATTAAGTGCATCATCTCACTTAACATCTTCATCTTTATGTGATAGCTATAAATATTTTGGTTAGGAAACAGTCTTAAAGAGTTAAGCATCTTGCTCAAGGTCACACAGCTAACAACTGGCAAAAGAAAGAACACGACTTCTCAGAGAAGCACTGTTACAAGGTATTGTAACTTAAGTTGGTCAAATTGGAAGGAAAAAGATTGAAGTATTTATAGAAAAACAATTCCGGCCACATGTGGTGGCTCAGGCCTGTAATCCCACCACTTTGGGAGGCTGAGGCAGGCGGATAATAAGGTCAGGAGATGGAGACCATCCTGACCAACATGGTGAAACCCTGTCTCTACTAAAAATACAAAAATTAGCTGGGCTTGGTGGCAGGTGCCTGTAATTCCAGCTACTTGGGAGCCTGAAGCAGGAGAATCATGTGAACCAGGGAGTTGGAGGTTGCAGTTAGCCAAGATCGCACCACTACACTTCAAGCTGGTGACAGGGTGAGACTCTGTCTCACAAAAAAAAAAAAAAAAAAAAAAGACCAAAAAATTGTATTAAGAGAATCAATAAAGTTACAGACATTAAGATGAAAGCAAAGCAAAGAGATTGAAATTGGAGAGTGGAGGGCAAGCACAAAACAAGTGCTCAGGAAAGGGGAAAAGTTGAAGACAAATATTTAGTACATTATGATGCCAAGAAAGGTGAATATCCAGTCAAGGTAGCAACCAGGGCTGAGGGACAAACACAAAGATACTGGAGCCTGCTGGTTGTCAATTACCTCAAAGTACACTTCCCACCTCTTCGAATAAAAACAAAAGAATCTGAGCATTTCAGAGTTCTGCCTTGAGACCAACAGCCCTACTGCTAAATATCAAATATCACATGCAAATGCTGTGTGCTGAAAGCATGCACAACCATTTACTCATTCCATTTCATAACACATATTGACAACTTACTGTGTTCCAGGCACAGTTAGCAACACAGATGACTTTCAAGAAAGTAAGGTACAGCTGAGAGGCCAGTGAAGGCAGACTAGTAGATTAAAACTTCCAAGAGCCATGGAAGAGTTAGTGCTGCAAAATATGTACAGTGTTGTGGGGGAGCAGGGAGAATACTGAATGTCTTCACAAAAAGAGAAACATTTGAGATGGAGGTCAAAGGATACATGGAAGTTCACTAGAGAGGAATACAGGGAAGAATAACATTTTAGGTAGTAATCCTATATCTGGGAATATACACTAAGAAAATAGTCTTTAAATTAATAAATAAGGATATTTAAAGAAGACGTTAAAATCTGAAAACAATCAGCTTGTTCAACCACTAAAGAATAGTTAAGAAAATTGTATTATATTGACTTAATAGTCTTTTCAACTATTTTTGACCTGAAAAGGGCAATTTCACATCATTTAATCCAATAGAATTTCAGTCTAATGAAACTTATTCTGATGAAAATGGAAGAAAATCTGGGAAGACTATGTTAAAATAAAGAATCCATAAAATAATGGCAGATGAAATACAAAGAACAAAATTTCTATGTGTAATATAAATTTAAGTATGTAAAATATGTTTCCATAATGATAAAGATTGAAAAGAGAGAAATGAGAGTAGTTGTAATAGAAGGAGTTAAAATATTAAAAAGCCATTCATGTTGTTTAAATACAGACATACAATATAGAAAAATGTATATTTTAAAAACATATTTTAATGTGTTATTTAAAATATGTTTTTAAAATGTATTTTAAATATAGAAAAATGCATATTTTAAAAATATATTTTAATGCATTATTTAAAATGTTTTTAAAATATATTTTAAATATAGAAAAATGTATATTTTAAAAACATATTTTAATGTATTATTTAAAATATGTTTTTAAAATATATTTTTTCTATATTGTTTGTATGTATACACACACGTATACATACACACATTTAAAATATGAACCAAGAGAATGTTAAATCACATTCAAAATCTTTTAAAAGGAGTTATCTAAAACATTCCGTTTTATCTAAGTCTGAAAGAAACATGTTAACCATTTTTTCCAGGGGGAAAAAGAATTTCATTGATTTCATTTTTAAATAGAAATATCAAATGGCAGCCAGCTGAAAGAGTAATTTGTGTGCTATGAAGCATTGGGTTCTGGGAGGAGAAGTCCCAGAACACATATTTATTCCTGCTGCTGTCACAGTATTTGAGTCCAAGATGCAATGTACTTAATTATACCAGACACGGCTTAGAAATTCTTGTGTTGAAGATTTGGGAGATATCTAGTTTTTCTGGATATTGGGTATCTGTGTCTTTGGCAAGAGGTTCAAAATGTGTTACCTCTTCTGGACTGATTTCTGTGTGACTGACGCATGGTAAGAGTCTAGGTAAAGGCATTAATTTTATATGGCATAGGATTCAGTAAAGATTTGCCATGTTCACATATTCAAAACTGTATTGTAACAGACTGCTGAGTGTAATATAGGCACCTACATACGTGGAGGCATCTAAGGGTATCTGCTAGAGTTGTATCAGTTAGGATAATTTAGGTAATTCTCCAATAACAGACAGCTCCCCCAGTTTCAGAAGCTTAAAAAGACAAAAGTATATTCCTGTTCTTGTTACATACACAATATAGCTTGGCATAAGAGTTTCTCTTCATTGTAGCAACTCAAAGAATAAGACTAACAGAGCAGCCACTATCTCAAACATTGGCAGTCACCATTCTAGAGAGAAAACAGCACTCTAGAGAGTCTTTCATGGTCTGAAAGTGATTCATTACTCATAACTCACTTGCCAGTCACAAGCCCCTACCAATCTTAAGGGCCCAGGAAATGTATTCCTACTGTGTGTACAGAAGGGCGAAAACTAGAAATAGTTGACAAACATCATTAATGACTACCACAAGACTCTGCATTGCTTAGTTTTAATGGAAGCATAAAATACTGAAATGTAACTTTAAGAGTGCCTTCAAATGCTATCTCAGAGAGACAATCTGCAGGGTCACAGGGCATCAACAATCAAGAAGAGGTCTAAAGAAGGGCAACACAATTTTAAGAGACTGGTGGGTCTGGTGGATAAAGGAAGACCGGAAGAATTAAATACATATAGTTTAGCTGGGCAGACCCAGTAGGGAGCAATAGCAGGTGGTAGACGTGAATGTGGTAGCAATCTAAAAATATCCATAAGATGTAAGGATTAGAAGGAAGTATTATTTAGCATGCAAATCAGAAAGTATCACTAGATATTTTAAAGAATGATATGAAGAATTATGCTCTGAGATCATAAAATTGGACAAACTGTTATAAATAAAGTGAAAAAGAAAGCAGCATTCTTGAATACTTTTTACTTGAAAAGATGGGAATAAGAAAATCCTTTGGAAAAGAATTGACAAAGGGGTTAACTTTAGGAGACATCCAAGAGCACCTGAAATAAATACGACCTTTTGCATTCACACTCAGGATTCATATTTGCTAGCTAAACTCCAGTGTGAAGGAGCAGGATACAGGCAGTTACATACTCTTGATGACATTCAGAGCAATGGAAGTTTTAGTATGTCATGGAGTACTTCACAAGGAACCTGCCATCTATTTCAATATGGGAGGATTTCAGAACCTGCCTATATATGTAAATAGGTCCAAGCTTGTACCACTTGCCACCTGGCAGCCAGTAAGTCGAGAGACAAGGTGTTGGAATAAAGGTGACTTTATTCTGGAGAGCCAGCAAACCAAGAGATGGTGGTCTTATGTTCTAAAGAACTATATGTAAAGGCATGACTCTCAAACTTCTTTTTATACTGGGGAAAAGGGAACAAACAAAGGGTTGAAGTCACAAGGCAACTGGTGAACACAGACATCTGGGTATCAGCAGAGGTCCAAGGATTTTACAGAACTTCTTCGTCCTTGTTTAGTTCACAATGTTCCTATAAATCTTTAGCATAACATTGCTACGTGTGTGTACACCCTTCTTATCTCCTCAGGAGTTGATTTTGGGAAGGGACTATCAACCTTACACTAAAGTTGAATTAATTATAAACTAAGTTTTTCCCATAGTTAGCTTGGCCTATGTACAGGGTTGAGCAAAGGCAGTTAGCTTGTGGGGTTAGAGGCAAGATGGAGTCAACTATGTTAGATTTCTTTCACGGTTACATATAGAATACTTGGAGTATGGAAAAGAATCCTAAAACCCACTGTAATTATAGCTACTTAATTATATGTGCTTCTGTGAGCATTTTAAAGACTTTTTAAAGTTTAGGACAATAGGTTTTAATATGTCCAGGGCTAACACCGATACTCAGGTACTGATGCGTTTTTCTCAAACCTTCCATGCTATCATGGGAAGTGTTTCAGAGGCAATGGAATTTAGATTTATATCCTCTTTTTATTGTTGTTACTTTCCTTGACTGTCTTTCTCACATTAGAGACTTGCCTGACTCATTCTGAAACATTTAAAATGGAAACTTTGGGGGAGATTTATTAACATAAGAAGAGACCAATCATTTACTTTTTCCTAGCTTGTTTTTCAAACAGGAAATATGAGCAGTTTTCTTCCCAGATGAAAATTGCATTTTTTTCTGAGTTAGATTCTAATCCCCACCTCTTTTAGGATTGAAACTGAATCAACTCACTTTAGAACAAGATACAACTAAACTGACCTGAAATCTTCTAGTTTCTAAGAGTAACTACAAATAAGAGCCAACGACAAAGCAAATGAGCTTAACACCAAGGGATTTGCTCTAGTCACTCAAAGCCAGAGGGAGTGTTTTGTGTTACATAATTTTTTACTGATCTCTTTGTCCACACTGTTTCCCAGGAAGAAATTTACCTTCCTAAATGCCAACTTCTACCCCTACTCTATAATATCAGCCTACCCCATACCTACACCATGACCCAAGGTTGATGGTTATATCTTCTTTTTAAAAATCAACTTTATTAAGTTATATTTTACATACAGTAAACTGCATCAACTTATATTTTGATGAGTTTTGACAAATGTGTATACTTGTATAGCTACCATCAAAATTAAGATATAGAACAGCCTTGACTTTTCTTTAGGAATAAGTATTTCTGCTGTTTCTGAACACTTACATTTGCCTAATGTGGGCGTAAAGGGCATTTTCAGCACAAACCAGCAATGTTGGGGAAGGATGAGGAAGTGCAAATGCTGCAGTTCACTACATGTGAAAAGGTTACAAGCACTGTGGAGAAAAGAGAAAGCAAAACAGGATTAGGGGAATTTGGCATGTGGGAGTGGGAGTAGCCGTGATGTGCAGTTTGCAATATTAAGTGAATAGTCAGGGAAGGCTTCATTGCGAAGGTAAGGCTTAAAGAAGAGGAGGGAGTTATCAAGGTTGCTATGGAAGGGTTGGGAGCGGAGAGACTTAGGCAAAGGAAAACAACCAAAACAAAGGCCCTAAAACAAAGCAGGAATATACCCAGTATATTCAAGAAACAGAAAGGAAGTCTATGTGACTGGAGTGTAGTAAATGAGGAGTGAACAGTAGAACAGGCAGTCAGAGAGGTTAAAAAGGAGTCAAAACATGTTGGGCCAAGACAGCCATTGGAGGACTTTGGCAATCATTGTTTTTCCACCGAGCCCTATGGAGATGTGGATGAAGGAAAGCCTGAGGCCAAAAGAAGAGTGGCAGGTACATATTAGTCTCAGTTCAAGATGCAAAAAGATAGAGTGGCAAAGGCCAGCAAGGGATAAATGATTAAAAAGAGCAGTCCAGAACAACACAGAAATTCCTGGAAAGAAGCCAGGGAGCCCATGAAACATAAAATTATGTTACTGATGTTTATGGCAGAAGTTACAGAGAGAAGTATTCTCTTGAATGACTGAAAAGGGATACAGAAAAGTCTTTTCCTACCCTTCTTGAGTAAGCGGCGTTTTACCACATCTCCTAAATAAAAAGAGTATAAATAAAAGAAACATCGCCTACCCACAACTGAAAGGTTGCCAACTCTTGTTTTGTAAGAATCCCAGGATCTCTTAAGCAAGGGGCTGCATTCCAGTCTTTAAAAAGTGTACCTTGTGCCTTTGTGCAATTTCAACCACTTAGGTCTCAAAAGCTTTTGACCCACAGCTCAATTTTCAAAGGAACACCCTAAATCCATTTTTTAAAAATGGTTATCTGATGAGTCAGTCAACAGGTGTAAATTTTTCAATGCTTTACTGTCAGTGTCAAGAAATTGGTTTATTTTCAGTAAAATACAAAATTGCTTTATTAGTTGAGTATATAAAAAACACCACAGGATTTATGTTCTTTCCTGAATACATGCTTGGGTAACTCCCATTAGGAGCAGCAGGAGTTGCAACAGCCCACACAGGGAGAAATAGAAGCTTCACAGGGTACGGCTAAATATGCAGCAGAGACATCCAATGGAGTCATCTTAACGTCATAGGATCTGCTTGTCCGTGCCTTACTTTCTCTATGTCACTAACGGGTGTGAATTTTTGTGCTCTTCTGTTCAAAGGGTGTAGGATAAAGACTAATTAAGGGCCAATACAGCTGCAAATGCATTGACCTCATGTATGTGCCCAGCATTATTTAAATTCTCACTATTCAAAGTGTGGTCCATGGACCAGCAGCATCGACATCAACTGGGAGCCTGTTAGAAATGAAAAACCTTAGACTCTATGCCTAACCTGTTGAATCTTAATCTATATTTTAGCAAGATCTCAATCTTGCATATTAAAGTTTGAAAAGCAAGAAACACAATGTTCTTGTTTAAACCCTGATTTAATCGTTGTGACAACTCCGTGTAGTAGATAATATCATCCTCATTTTATGAAGTTGTTGAGACTGAATCCTGGCTTGACCTGCCATAAGTTAAGTAAATGGTAAATCCAGGATTCAGACTCAGGAGTGTATGTGATTCCAAAAGATATATGATTCCAAAAGTATACACCCAGTAACACTTCACTACTCATGATACATGTGACCAAGAGAACAACACTGAGGGAAAAAATAGAGGAAATTACTCTGCTTTACCACACCATAATGTTCAAAATAAAAGAGGTCACCATTAGCACGTAGGAAAAGCCATTTGGATGAATAAGAGAACAATTTGATCTCAATATAGGCAGACTTAGTAGGAGAAATTGTAATTAAGGAGGACAAATAAGTCTATGGAAGATCACCAACCAAGACCCTTCCCCAGTGTGCCTTTTACAGTAAAGGGATACCCACACTCACACAGACATACACACACACAGACACACACAGAACACGCACACACACACACACACAGACACACGCACACACACACACACATACACATACACATGCACCCACAACTTCCTTAAAACCAATCCTGCTTGGCATGAATATGTATAATTAGATGTTCCCTAGGAGTGAGAAGTAGTAATTAATTCAGTGTTAAACATCACAATCTATTACTTGAACTCCATAGCAACCACGGTGCCAACAGAGAGAAAACAAAATTTCGGAGCCTATTTTTAAATAATTACATTGAATTTTTTGAAAATGTGTAAAAGCTGACACTTGCTAATTTTAGGCTAAAACAATAGGCATTAAGTCAGGGAGGAAAGAAGAATGCCAAGAGATAAAGGCAGAAAGGGAATCTCATCTGAACCAACCTAAACAGTGATGTGGAAAGTCTGATTTTGACCCTGCCCGAAGCACAGAGCCCAGCTGCTCACTCTGGGGGATAAAATTGTTCTTTCAGGCTAAGAAGAGATTTATTAATAATTTCTGGAAAGAGTTGGTTTTGGAATCAAACCAAACTACATTTGAATCCCAGTGTTGTCACTTAATGTGTTTCCTTAGACAAGTTGCTTACATCCCTGAGTCTCAACTCTCTCATTTGTTACAATGAGAAAAATAATAGGTCTATCTCAGAATGTTCCAGAAACAATCCAATGTAAAACGCCAATACAAGGTGTTGTAGATTGGTTTCCCCTGAAAGCAGATTCTGAATTTAGCATTCAGGATATTTATCGAAGAATAACGTTTGGGGAAGGAAAGGGAAAGAAGCAAGGTTGGGCAGTAGGAGAAGTTGTGATGATGGCCCAGTGTCAGCCTTGCCTAATCTCTTGGGAAGTTCCAGAGCTATCATGGCCTGACAGAGCTGTCTGACAATGGGCTGAAATGGCCAGGACATTTATCACACCTTGACCCATCAGCCAATAAATGTGGCTGCTCACTGAAGGACATGATCTTTGGTAAGGGGGCTCTCTGCAGCTGAGGCAATCCCTGCAGGGGCTGCCAGGTAACCGCCTTCTCAGCAGCTGGGCAACAACAATACATTCTAAGTAAATAATGTTTGCTTTATTTATTTTGCATTTGTAATTATTATAAACATCTCTTTCTAATAGAGGATCTGGAATCCAGAAAAATCCCATTATAATGCATATCATAACAATTTCTGTTCTTAAAAATAACTTTTAGTATTTTGTTAGGTTCTGAGCCCGGAAACCCATACTCATTTAAATTTCTCAATATTTCTTTGAGGTAGTGAGTATTCATCTCCACTGTACAGTTGAAGAAACAAGTGCAGAGAGTAACTAGAAATAGCCAGTTCTGGTGAACAGTTGAGGGTGAAGAATACTATATTGGACAGGTTTTAAGGGGTACTTCTTGCCACACCATTCCTATGCCTGTCCAACATCAACTCAATCCATCAACAATTAAACAACAGAGGTCTCAAGGGAACTGTGTTCCCTTTCCATTTCTTGGGAAGAAATATCTTGCCAACTCACTTAACCTTTATGCCAAAATGTTCCCACATTTTACAGGGTGATCAACACATGCCTCATATGTCCCCCAGAGAACTGCAGAAGGAGGGGGGAGGTTGGCTTACAGGATCTCCAGAGCCCCTTTCATCTTAAGAATTCTCCACTGATAATTCAAAATATTAATTGATAAAGTGTAATGTAATTTGAGACAAGCTTAAAATGAAGGCCTACATAAGTTAGGATTTCTTAGATGTAAGCAATAGAAACTAGCTGTGGCTAACTTACAGAAAAGGGCATATGTTAGGGAATACTGGGAGTTTAGAGAATCCACAGAAGGCTGGGAGAATGAGTCTGGCAACTGGATGGACTCCTGAAGGGCTAAGAAACAGGAAGCCAGCAATCTCCTTATTGTGAGAAGTCTAGACAGATGCTGTCCATTCTACTGAGGTAGCTGCTGCAATGTATGACTTCCAAATATTCCTTCTACCCTTCATTATTCATTCAAGATGGAAGGCCTGGAGAAAATATTTTTTTCAGACTGCTTTTCTGTCCTATCAGGAAGAGGACAGAAAGGGTGTGATGCGTTGGTTTCCACTGTAGATGAGAGCACATGGAGTTTTTCTCCCATCAAGACTACGCAAACTGGGGAGTAATTCACTTCACAAAAGGAAATGAGGATGTATTAGGAAGGAGGAACGTAGCTGTGTACTGCAATATAAATTTTCACATGTATAACTGCAACTCATTTATTCTTGTGCCTACAAATAAAATCATCTTACTTTTTGTATTCTTATGCTGTCCAAATCCTTTCCTGCTTCCTAGACGTCTGAGTTTCCTCAGGGGTCCTTATGCCTCCCATTTATATTTGATAAATTCCTTTGAACAATAGGAAAACTTGACAAAATCCACCTTGAATAATTCTTCAAGGGACTGCCTATTCCTAATTACCAGTAGCAGTGTAATGTTAAATACCACTTCCAGGAAGTAAGAAGGATTTGTTAATACTCAATAATCTGGCGAGATTGCTTACATATGCTCCTAATCACCAAGGTAGAGAAAATAATTAATTCCCAAATTTGGTAAATTCAGTGCAACTGGATTTACAATAGACAGTAAAAGGTAATAGGGCTAATGCATGGGCCAACTGTGTAAAACATTTTTTTTCACGTTTGAAAGTAAATTACATAGATTTTTTTAAAATCTTCAGCCTACAATAAAAGGTATTTGGTTATTTTGAGACCAGACAGCTTTTACAGGATTTGAAATTTGGTTCTTTATCAAAAAATCCCAAAGAGAAATTTACATGTGTTCCTTAAGCCAGTTTCCCTTATTTTCAGATTAAGATAGACTGACTAACCCTAGCCTTCACTCAAATGAACCACTTTCCAAAGTGAAGAATGAACAAGGATTAGAAAATAACCGTTCTCTCCCTTTTCTCCTTTAATATACACCTCAATTTACTATCCCTATGTAATTCAGAATTCATTCAACAAGGAGAAGAGAACCTGACCACAGGTTTGCTCTTCAGCTCTCAAAGTTGATGCCCTTGTCTGCTTTGGAAAGTCGACTGGCTTTCATACCTGTACAGGGAACCAAATACCCAGACACAATTTTACAGGGTCAGCAGGTACTTACTTGCATAAATGTACACATATCCAGGTTATTGTCTCACTCTTACAGTCACAGACTAATCCATATACCATTTATACCATAAGAGACTATTTGAGAAGTATTCCTGTTTCATATATTTAAACTTGTTACTTTTTTCTAGTACTGGATCTTGAAAATAATTTCCTTATTTCTCAGCAAGGAGGCAGAAATAAGTGGAATTATACACTTACTTCTTATCACAATTTTTCTTATGCAGAAAAAGAGGAGGGAAACTAATATTTATTGAAAGTATGCTATATGCCATGCATTGTGCTAGATGCTTCACATACTATTCAGTCCTCACTGCAAGTTTACAGGATGCAGTGTTACAGATTGCTGTGTAATTTTCACCGAATGAAAGTGTGGAAAGGTTAGCAAATTGCCCAAGGTCCCCTGTATTTGACACTGACTGCAACACTCCTGAGCCTTCCACTACAGAAATGCCAGCAGGCCACAAGCTTGGCAATGTCACAGTTCAGAAATCAGCCTCTTGGAGATTGCCACATCCCATCACCACGAGTTGATGGGATTGAAATGTGCCGTATGTTCTGAATATAGACAGAGTCAGAACTTTCATTTTCACTGAGCATGTGGTAATTAAAAACCTTGCTGAAAGCAAATGATGGAGGATGAGCTTTGGAGCATCTCTGAGGCAACTTCTAATAAATGCAAAAATAACTGGAGTTGCAAAGTCATGTTGCAACCATAGTCTCCTTAAAGGTTAGGTATGAAGGCCAGGTTCCTTTCATCAGCCACATTGCAAAATATTTAAAGATAAGCATATGCTGCAGAGTTTAAATGATCATATATCAAAACAATATTGTTTTCACACTCTAATACTGAGTGTTACAAGCCAGGTATTTCTTATTTTATTTAAATGAAAAAAAAATAGAGGTATTAGTGTACACACTGAAACTTATAACCAGACTGTAAGATTTGGGTACAGCAAATATTTGATAATTCTTTGCAGCTCCTTTAACACCCAGCACAGAGATTACAAGGAATTATTGTTAAATGAATGAACGAATGAATGAATGAAGGGCTTGTTTTCTGATTTGGAGAGCAGAAGACAGAATCTAAAATGAATCTTTAACATACTAAACAGTCAGGAAATAAAAACACTGATCTAGAAGTCAGAAAATCTAAAAGCTAATGAATTGAACAAGTCATTTAAACTTTCTAGTCTATAGTACTTTTATTTATCAAATGAAAGGTTTGAGAAGCCCCATCAAACACTGTGACTCCATGATTCTATGAAATCAAAACCCAGTTACCCAGATTAAACTTGACCTCTGATATCTTTCTTGTTACCTAATTCTACAGGAATTTGGCAAAAACGTGGCTTAAAAAGAAATATAGGACTCAAAGGTTAAAAAATAACTATCCATCTCTAACTATCCATCCCCAGCTTACCAGGGGACACTCTGAATATATAATCAAGATGAAATTTTTTAATGGGACATCAACAATCTTTTCAAATGCAACATGATCTGGTGCCTAGCCTTATCCTATTGTTGAGTATGGAGGGAAAGAGGGTGGGACTGCAGAGGTTAATACCAGTCAGGGGTCTACTGGTCTTTTAATGTGTCCGGGTCTCAGTTTTATTCATATTTAAGCAAGTAAGCCTGTATAAACTTCTCTCAGAGGAAAATTAGCAAGTTGTATAAGTGAAAGCAGATTAATCATCCGAACACCTTCAGAAGGAAAGTAAGTTGGGGTATCTGCTGTTTTGTATGAATCTGTACTAGGAGAGTGAGACAAACTAGAGAAGGGTGAAAAGTGTCCTTCTGCTTACTGCTGGAGCACCTTTGATCAGGGAAGTACCTTTGCATGGAGGCTTGGAGTGGACAGCAAATTGGGGAGCAGGAAGCAAGACAGGCTTGATATTCCTGAACATTCTTCATAGCAGATGGAATCTTGAAGTCTTAGAGGAACTATTCAAGTGGGACCTCTAGTCCTATTCTCATAAAATGTAATACTTGAACTTCCACTATCAAAGGAGTAGAAATGAGTTGACCGCTTTTGCCAAAGCAGGACCCTTTGAAGGACCTAGGAGCTTCAGAGTCCCACAAGGGATCTATTGGGAGATTCTTTAGCAGCTTTCAGTGTCATAGTAATGAATTTTCCAAATACAAGTAATACTGAGAAAGGGGGTCCATATGAGTGGCTTTTGCAGCAAATCCTAAAAGTGAGCCTCAGAGAAGCAAATAAAAAAGTGGTAACTTATGTGAGTCACCCTCTTTTGGTGAAGAGCAACACAAATGATTAAAGATACAAACTATTCCCCATGAAGACAGTTGGCTGGATTGGAAAATAGACGGGTTGAGGATCATTTCAAACTGAAAAAGATTTGAGCCAGAGTTAAAGGAAGTTAGAGTGGGCTGAAAGGAAATTTATAAAAGCCTCATTTTTTCTGTACAGACAAGGGCCAGGAGACAAGATCAGGTCTTCCAACTCTGTTCAGTGACTTCTGAACATTCTGAGTTGCCTCTCCACTTCAGAGCTTTAATAAGGCCCCTTTTCATCCATTCTCTTATATCGCACAGGTTAGAATAAAAGGAAAACACGCAAGGTAGAGTTGGAAGTATTTTCCACGTTCTTAGAAAAATTTCCCAACAGCGTTTATATTCACTATGCCCTTGGATTTCTGTAGACCCCCTGTTGGATGAGATTCCTTGTACCAGGTCACTCAGAATTGAGAAAGATTAAGTAAATGAAGAAATTTATGTCACTTGCTCTTTAAGCTAAGATTCTTCCCTAAACGTCATCATAAACATTGTCTTCTTTCAATAGGACTATTTATTGAGCTCTTAAGAGCACCCCTCACCCTGGAAATATAGGCATATAGATGAACTATGTATTCTAAAACATCAGGACTTCTGGATGTCTTTTTCTTTTCTGCTTTTTGTTTTTTGAAACAGAGTCCCACTGTGTCACCCAGGCTGGAGTGCAGTGGTACAATCTTGGCTAACTGCATCCCCTCCACCCACCAGGCTCAAGCAATCCACCTCAACCTCCTGAGTAGCTGGGACCACAGGCGTGTGCCACCATGGCTGGTTAATTTAAAAAGAAATTTTTTAAAGATGAGATCTTACTTTATTGCCCAGGTTGCTCGCAAACTCCTAGGCTCAAGCAATCCTCCTGCCTCAGCCTGTCAAAATGTGGAGATTACATGCATGAGCCACTGGGCCCGGCCAGGATGTCTTTTTCTTAGTCACCAGAATGCATTGAGTTCTGTGTCTTCGCAGACAGCCTACTTTTTTTTTTTGCTGCCAATTCCTGATCGTCTCTATTCTTTCAAGATTGCTCTATTTTGAAGTTTTTATGTGTATTATATCTCTTCTTCAAAGGGACAAATTTGAATTAACCTCAGAAATAGTCTTACAGAATTCAAAAATAATGTATTTAAAATTTCGGTCTCAGGTCAGGTACAGTGGCTTATATCTGTAATCCCAACATTTGGGGAGGCTGAGGTGAGAGGATTACTGGAAGCCAAGAGTTTGAGACTAGCCTGGGCAATATAGCAAGACCCCATTTCTTAAAAATAATATTTAAAAATTAGCCAGGTGTGGTGCTGCACACCTGTACTGCTAGCCACTGGGAGCCTGAGGTGAGAAGATCACAAGAGCCCAGGAATTTGAGGCAGCAGTGAGCTTCTATGATTGCATCACTGCATTCCATCCTGGGTGACAGTAAGACCTGACTCTAAAAACAAAACCAAACCACTTCAGTCTCAGAGACAGGCACTATTTCAGAGAAGGATAATGTCTCAGAGGATAATCACTTTAAATGAAATACCATCAAGCCCTTTCAGCTCAGTTCTCAATTGCTTTTATGCCCAACCAAAGACACCGAATAACCTAAAATGTGTTCTGCTATGAAATCAAACTTTGCATTACAAAAATGAGCCATTTATTCCAAAATTTCCTTAGCCTGGCCAGTAATGAAAAACTGCCTCGCTGCACACATGACTTTAATGTACATACATTCAAGAATGAATGAAGCAAGATCGTGGTAAACCAGGTAGACACAGTGATTCATGGCTACTCATGGGCAGCCAGTCCCATGGACTCACTGACAGTGGTAGCCTTTCACCTTATTTCACTTATATTTTTGAAGAAAAGCAGCCATGGACAAATAAGATATAGCTGCTAGCACAGCAAAATGTAAAACATTTTATGACCTAAACACAATAACTCATAATGCAAAAAAACCCTGCAAAATAGAGCAGAGTGAATCAAATTCACTACAGAATTCCTGTATTTTTACCACAATGGCTGGTATGCTTTTAGAATACTTCTGATCTTGACCCTTAATTATATCATAAGAAAAGGTATTGAATTGGGACTGAAATATAGGAAATTATGCTTTTTAAGTTGGACTTGTAATAGAAACAAATGAGAAACTAGTAAGAAAAATATGAGAGAATTAAACATGCAGCAGATCCAGATGGGGCAAGCATAAATATAGTGCAGTTATAGAGCAAACCTTGCAAGATACCAGTATGGTACCTTGTATGATTTTCCTAGGCTGAAGACCCGATAGATTCTAAAGAAAAATACCTTGTGACATGCATCAGGCTGTTCACAAACAGCATATCTGAGCTCTTTACAAAACTCCTTTCTCCAAAGAGCTCATATTTCAATGATGGAGAAAGAAACAGAAAAAACAATTTAAAATAGCCTAATACAGTAAGTCATATATATAGCAGTAGTATGCCTGTTGTCTAGAGAAAGCCACTACAACACTGTATTGCTTAGAGTCTAAATTTATTTAATGTAATTTTCTGATTGCTCCATCCCCAAATTTTATTCGCTTCACTGCTCTTTTTTTTCAGGGTCTAATTTACCTACAATAAAAGGCACAGATTTTAAGAGCACAGTTCAGTGAGTTTTGGCAAATGTGTATACTCATGTAACCAATACTATAATCAAAATATAGAACATTTTAATCCACCAAGAAGTATCTCCCTGTCTAATTTGTAGATACCTTATCTTAGTTTTGCTTATTGCTGGTTCATGAAAATAGAATCATATAGTATCTATCTTTTAATATTTGACTCCCATTAGTCAAAAAGTTGTCTATGAAATTTATCCATGCTATTATAAGCATTATATATTTTTTCATTTTATTGCTGAGTGTTGTCCCATTGTATGAATATACCACCATTTGTTTATCCATTCTCAAGTTGAAGGCCATTTGAATTATTTCTGGTTTGAGCTACTGCAAAGAAAGTTGCTCTGAACAACGTTGGATAAGTCATCGTGTGCTTATATTTCTTTCTCTTGGATGAATATTTAGAAGGGAAACTGTTGAGTTCACACACTGCATTCTTGAACTCTTACTCTGACTTATCTCTTGTTGATCTACATCATATCTTTGAATACTGTATTAGTCTGTTTTCATGCTGCTGATAAAGACATACCTGAGACCGGGCAATTTACAAAAGAAAGAGGTTTATTGGACTTAAGGTTCCACATGGATGGACATGCCTCACATTCATGGCGAAGGCAAAGAGGAGCAAGTCTTGTCTTATATGGATGGCGCAAGCAAAGGGAGTGCTTATGCAGGAAAACTTGCACTTTTAAAACCATCAGATCTTGTGAGACTCATTTGCTATCACAAGAACAGCAAAGCTTGCCCCATAATTCAATCACCTCCCACCAAGTTTTTCCCATGACACGTGGGAATACTGGGAGATACAGTTCAAGATGAGATTTGGGTGAGAACACAGCAACCCATATCAAATACTTTTGCTGAAATTTGGTTAATGGTATGTTTCTTGAGAAATGGTGTACTTTTAGAAAACTTATATAGAATATCTTTGTTTTCTATGTACACAAATAATATACTTTTGAAACCCATCTCTTTCTTCCTCATTCACTACTACTGTCGCCGCTCTAGAACAGACCTTGTCATCATTCACCTGGAATACTGCACCTTGAGGTAGGGACAGTATAATTCACACCATTATGATCCCAGTGCCTGGCCCATGGCCAAAGATTAGTAAATACTTCTCAAATAAAATGTGTGCCTCTGCTGAGTTACCCAAACTGATATTTCACTGGTGCAGTTGAGTTACTCTCTTTCATCTGCAACCCAACATCATCAGCCTATGATTACTTAAGAAAACAACAAATTAAGGGGCAAAGAGCCCAATGGGACCCTGCTTAACAAATGTTGATGACACTAAGCTAGAATAAATGAGAAGTGACAACTCTTCACAAGAGGATGGGGAAACATTGGTTGGATTATGCATCATCTGTTCTTGGGATACCTTCATACACATCACAGTTCGTACATACTTCATACACATCAGGACTGTTAACCAGCAGAGTACAGAGTTGCAATTCAATTAAGTCATTGGTGATAGATTTTAGAGATGAAAATTAACAAGATCCTATGTTCATACAAATACACACATACATGAGCACCTTCAAAAGTCAAGCCTATGGAAGATTCTAGCAAGAACTGGTGGTCATAATTTGGATCTATTTGGTCCTAGAGGCAAAAGCCACACACTTGACATATTTTTCCTTTTAAATTAACCTTTTTGATCTTAGAAGATTCAATTAAAATCTGGCTGCCCATTAGCCAAATACCTAGTGTAAATTTATGCCTGTGCTAGTGACAGTGATTCATCCCCAGATAGTCCATCCTGCACTGTCCTCTTGTTCTTGCATACTCTATATCCAATTCATCCAGAAATTGTTTGCCTATAAAATATATCCAGAATATCACCACTTTTCTCCACCTCCACTTTGGTCTAAGTTACCGTCATCTCTTGCCTTTGTTATTAAAATATCCTTCTATCTTGCCCCCTGCTTTCATTCCTATTTCTCTTTGCTTATTGTCAATCAGCTGACAGCGTGTTCTGAAAAGATAAGATAGATCATTGTTATTTTATCTCCTTCCTGACACTTTACCTACCACCATTCTACTTCTTTAGACCCTACATTACAACTACTGAGGCCTCCTTAATATTTTTTGAACGTGCCAGGGATATTTCTCCCTTGGGACTGTGCTGGTACTTTCCTCTCCCTACTCTGTCTCACCACCTTCAAGTCTTTGCCCTAATGTCACCTTCAATGAAGCCTGCTCAGACAATCCTAATCACAACCCTAATCTCAACATCCTCCTGCCTTCCAGTCTTTCTTATTTCAAAGCACCTATTGCATTCTTTTTACTACTTATTTATTATATATTATTATTGTTTCTCTTCTCCAACTAGTTCTACAAAGGCAAGCTCCATAAAATCATGTCTATTTTGTTCACTGATACATCCCAGGAATCCAATGCTTAGCACATAGTTGGTACTGAATAAATATTTACTGAAGAAGTAAATAAATTTGCATCAGATGCTTCTGAAAATAAAGTTCTTCCTTGAGGTTAACTTCAGTGTGGAAAGTTTAGAAAATATATTAAAATATACTGTTGGAATAATTGTTCTAAGTCAATTTTTGAATTTTATGTAGGACTCCAGGTAAAAGTTATTTTACCAAAGAGTGGAGTACGGTTTTTGAAGGAAAAAAAATTCTACAATTTTTCTAGGTAGGTCATCTAGCATATAACATTGCTAAAAATTCTTCAAAATTGAAACAATAAGCTTTTCTTTACCATGCAAGGAAAACATTGTCATGTTCTGGGATGAGTATTTTTAAAATCCAGTTGTCTATGGCACAGGATCAATATTGAGATATCTTAGAGGAAATTACACATCATATTGTTCAAGCACTGTTCTTGACATCGTTCTAAAAATTTCTAGCATCACATCTAAAACAAAATATGTGCTTCCCACACATCAATCTTTCAAGCATCACTATTACTTATATTTAGATATTGTTTTTCCTTTAAATTGACACATTAAAAATTAAATATATCTAAACACTAGAGCTTTGTATTACTACCACTAATGGAAAAATCAGTATCAATTAGCATAAATGGGAAAAATCAAAATATATATTATGAAAACAAAAACATTTATTAAATTCTAGCAAGGCAGTATTGCTAGCCTGATGCTCAGAGTCTGAGGTCTTTCTCCTCTATGTAGAAAGTGAAGAACACAAAAATGTTAAAAGATACAGAAACATACGCTGTAATATAAAACCAAAACTTTCTTTTTGACATCATCAGGATAAAAAAATTTTAAGGGATAATTATCTCATTTTGAGATTCAACATATCCAGATTTCATGTTTAAAATCATCTCTTGTGTCACTAGTGCCTGAGGGTGGTTAGTGTGGACTTCGTCATTCAATATTTGGATTTCAGTGCTGACCTCATCACTTACTGACACCGCAGCCTTGAGCTAGAGACATAATTTCTCTAAGTTTTATTTTCTTTCATCCATAAAATAGAGCAAATAGTGTCTATTTTGCTGATATGAGATATGACAGTTACATAATATAATGTACGAATGCATAAATCAAGTGTTTTAAATGTTAATTCTCTTCTTGGTCAAAAAGATTCTTAGCTTTTCATCTCAATGACCAAAACACTCTCTGTTCATTCAGGTCAACATGAGTTCTCATTGTCAAAGTTTCAAAGTTCTATTCAATGAGTTTATGGCTCATACTTTGTAACTGACAGTAATATTAAAATGTCATAATAGATTTAGAAGAGTTTGTTATGGAAGTCTTATATAGCAACTACTATAGACTAAATGTTTGTAAACTCCCAAAACTTGTATGTTGAAATCTTAATCCCTAATTTGGTGGAGATGGAAAGGAATGAGGGAAAACTATCAGATTTATTGGATTTCACAGGCGAACCATAGAACTAGTGCACTATTATTCAAGACAATAGAAAAATGAAAACAAAGGAGATTCAGAGATCATCTATCTCATGGTTTCAAAAGGTGGGGGCCATTGCCTTTCCTTCAAGGACTCGACAGTCTCTGCCAGAACCTTGCAGGGAGACTGCCAGGCAGACTCCTGGTGACACACTTAGTGTGTCTGGAGGTCAAGACATCAAGCCAGAGAGGGTTACTCTTGAGCCTCAAAATCTAGTGGAATTTACTTTGCAGTATGGACTTACTTGGGGTTCATTATTCTTTTCTTCTTCTTTCTTCCTTTTGGAATGGAAATGTCTATCCTACATCTGTCCCACTATTGTATTTTGGAAGCACATACCTTGTTTGATTTCACAGATTCACAGATGGAGAGCAATTTGCCTCAGGATAAATTGTACCTTCAATCTCACCATATATGATTTAGATGACATTTAAATGAGACTTGGATTTTTGACTTTAGAGTTGATGCTGGAAAGAGTTGAGACTTTTGTGGCTGTCAGGATGTAATGAATGTATTTTGCATGAGAAGTACACAAATTTTGGAGGACCAGGGGGCAGAATGTTATAGACTGGCTGCTACAGAATAACTATTACGCCCAAAATTTGCATATTGAAATCCTAATCCTCAATATAGTACTATTAGGAAGTGAGGCCATTGGTAGGTGTTTTATGAGGACAAAGCCCTCATGAGCAGGATCAGTGCCTATAAAAGAGACCCTAGAGGCTTGTACCCATCATCAAGTGAGGACATAGAAAGAAGGTGCTGTCTATGAATCAGGAAGTGGGCCATCACTAGACACCAAATCTGCTGACACCTTGATCTTAGATTTTCCAGTCTCCAGAACTGTGAGAAATGTTTATGTTGTTTATTAGCTACCTAGTTTATAATATTTTGTTATAGCAGCCCAAATAGATTAAGACAGCAAGCCTAGCCAGTTTTGAATGGAGAATAACCAGAAATTACAGGGATAAGTGAGAGTTCTTTGGAAACAGGATACTCTCTCAGTGACTACAGCTAAAAATTTCATTTATATCAGAAGAGGCCTGGCCCAAAGTATCATGTAATATATGCTTGGGTCTGGGAGCACTGATCCATGCTTGTAATCCCAGAACTTTGGGAGGCCAAAGTGGGCAGATCACTTGAGCCCAGGAGTTTGAGACCAACCTGGGCAGCACAGTGAAACTCCACCTTAACTAAAAATACAAAAATTAGCTTGGGTGTGGTGGCATGTGTTGGTAGTCCCAGCTACTCGATCGGGGGGCTAAGGCAAGAGAATCACCTGAGCCCAGGAGGTCAAGGCTACATTGAGCTATGACCGTGCCACTGTACTCAGCCTGAGTGACAGAGCGAGACCCTATCTCAAAATAATAAAATAAAATAAAATAAAATCTGCTTGGACTGATTTGCTCAAGGAAAATTCCTCAAAACTGGAGAAATTTGCAAAGGGCACCACCAACTCATCAAGAATGTCTCAAATTTTCAATTATCTTGTGTATCCCACATTTCATCATGCTTTCTTCTTCTACTGTGAGAGCCACATGCACTGCTGCAAGAGGAAATTGACATTTGGGGCATGTTTCCCCCTTCTGCACAAAAGCCAGAGCAACTGAGGGTGAAGATTTGTCTTTATATTTATATCGCTATTAAAGTAGCTGGTTAAAATTGTTTGAATAATTTAAAAAATTAAGCAGGAAAACATGAAATATCTGTAAACTGAGAAAGATACAATCACTTATTTATGAAACACCAATTTTAATTTTATATTTTGAAAAGATACGATGGCAATAAATATTTATATCTTTCCTATTTTTTTAAAGGCAAAAGCTAGGGAGAAAAATGCAGACTACAGTGAAAGCTTGTGGTTTAAATTCTCTTTGTAGATTTTATAATAACCTCTATCTTCCTGCATTTTCTTCCTTTATTAGTATTATGGAACAGCCAGACTTAATTATCTCCTTTTAATTTATGTTTCTTATTTCTTTTGTTTGGCTCATGCACTTGTTTATTCCTTTAGATGTGGATTGGTGAAGGAAGGGTAGAAGAGTGAAGACAAGGAGATATGTCACCTTTTATAAGAGAAGATAGATTTTATTTTCTTATTTAAATTTTAAGAGATTTGTTAGGCTTAAAGCTGTGGGTGGTAAAGAAATTCTTCTTTGAAGAAAAGCTTATTCATTTAGTAATTATATCTGTTAGTAGGGAAAGAAAGAATCCCTAAGTAAACAAGAGTGTGGCAATAATTATTTGGAGGGAAAAAAAAATCAAGTTACCACAACTTTTCATGAAAAATAAAAAAAATTCAAGATAAACTATAATTTAAAGGTAAAACAAATACATAAAACTGAAGACTTAACTGATTATGTGATCTTAGGAGATAAAAATAGTAAATCATAGTAGAAAACAATTATAGATTTATAAAAAATAATGAAAACGAAAAGACAAAAAAACTGGAGAAATTACTTGACAACAAATAAAGTTACTGTAAACAGGTAGTGTATAAAGTAAATATATACAATTTTGGTATTAAATAATAAAAACATTTAGATCTCATTTGAAATTGGCCAAAATACATGAGCAAGTAATTAAAAGAAGACATAAAAATTAATTACAAACAAAGAAAACAAATTCTGTCTCACTAGCAATAAAAATAGAATGACAGCTTCTAGTTCCAGTTAGGATGGAATAAGCACATCCCACCCTACTCCTGCTAATTTTAACAATCACCCTGGATCCACTTAAAGCACTTATTCAGAAGATTTTGAAAGATGGATTCGAGAAGATGGTTGGGCTAGTGATGAAGGAAGCCTTGACTGTGAGTTCCTGATATATTTTTTTCTCATCTATATCTTGGTCTGTGTGCTAGAGAAGCCTGCAACTCAGACAACAAAAGAATACAGAAAAAAAATGTCCCAGGGGCTAGCACGGTGGCTCATGCCTGTAATCCCAGCACTTTGGTACACTGAGGTCAGGGGATCACCTGAGGTTGGGAGTATGAGACCAGCCTGGCCAATGTGGTGAAACACTGTCTCTACTAAAAATATAAAAATTAGCTGGGTGTGGTGGCATGCACCTGTAGCCACAGCTACTCGGGAGGCTGAGGCAGGAGAATTGCTTGAAGCCAGGAGGTGAAGGTTGCAGTGAGCTGAGATCACGCCACTGCACTCCAGCCTGGGCCACAGAGCAAGACTCCATCTAAAAAACAAAAACAAAAAAACCTGCTCCCTCTATCCAGAGGACTGAGAAGAGCAAGGCTTTGTAAGACAGACCCCTTTCCCTACCTACCCTAATAATACCACCAAGGAAGCAGTCCCCCTCTCACTCCGCACAAGCCTAACTGTGACATAGGTAGTGATGCCCCTTTCTTTGCATCTCCCCCAATAAGCTTATTTTCCAAAGGGTCTGTGCAATGGAGCCCTAGTAACTCACCCCTTCCTGAGGTGGGACATGTCAATAAAGAGGTGGTGACCTTCCTCCTCCCCAAGCATGGCTGTTGCATATAGAGTAGAGTAGAGCACTGCAGAACTATTCCAGTTCCTCACTAAGCAAAGGTAAGCAGAGGCAGCATCTCTCTACCTCTCCCCATTCCCACAGTTGGAGAGGATTACTAAGAAGAAAGAGGTAGGAAAGGGATCCTTTCAATCTGTGTATGAAGTCCTTACCCTGAAGTGACCTATGCAGGAAACTGACCACAATCAACACAGCAAAAACTTTGAGAACTGAATGAATTATGGCATAAAAATATGGTTTGAGGTTGGCCTCTGGGTATCAGTGCACAAGTGGAGCACATCGGAATAGCATTTTAAAGCCTTTAAAAAAATGAAATTGACATTTTAAAAAATGTCAATTTAAAAATAAGCCTGCTGAACCATGCTTATGGTTGACAGTTGAACAGTTGAATTTATGATCCTAGATCCAAAAATTCTCAACAAAATGTAAATACATAAAAGGAATGGGACACCTATACCATGATGAAGTGGGGCTCATTCTAGGATGCAAAGTTGGTTCAATACTCAAAAATTATAATGCAATCTCCCATATTTACAGTCTAAAAGAAAAAATGTGTATGATTATATTAATTTAAGCAGAAAAGCCTCTGATAAAATTTAACACCCATTTGGGCAAAAAACTCTCAGTAACATAGAAACAGAAGGGGAACTTCCTCAGCATGATAAAGAGAATCTACAAAATAACCTATAGCTAACATTATGTTTAATGGTGACAGACTGAATTCTTTCTCTCAAAGATCAGGAACAAGGCAAGCATATCTAGTCTCACCACTGCTTTTCAGCACAGCACTAGTGCAACCAGGCAAGCAAAAGAAATATAGTTTGAAAATGAAGAAATAAAATCTTTCTCTGCATCATCAGGGATAAGGCAAAGAGTTCTTAGACATGAAATCAAAAGCATGATCCATAATAGAAAGTTGGTAAGTTAGAGTTTATCAAAATGAAAAATTTGTTATTTTTTCATTTTGAAAAGGCACTGTTATGAGAATGAAAACACAAGCTACAGATTGGGAAAAAAATATTTACAAGTCATATGTCCAACAAAAGACTTGTATAACCAGAATATATAAAGAACTCTCTAAACTCAACAGCAAGAAAACAAACCATCCAATTTAAAAAATGGATAAAATACTTAAGAATAGACTTCAACGATGATATACAGATGGCAAATAAGCATACGAAAAGATGTTCAACATTGCTAGATATTAGGAATATGCAAATTAAAGCCACAATGAAATACCACCACACATCTATTAGAATTGCTAAAATAATGGCAATATTGGCAATTCCTACTGCTGGTGAGAGAGCAGAACAACTGGATCTCTCGTATTGTTGGTGGGAATGTAAAATGGTACCATCGTTTTGGGAAACAATGTGATAGTTTCTTATAAACTGACACATATGACTGAGCAACCCCATTCCTCAGGGTTTGCGCTAGAAAAATGAAAACGTATACTTACACAAAAACCTGTACATAAATGTTCATCACTTCAAACTGGAAACAATACAAACGTCCTGCACCAGTTGAATAAACTGTTGGACATCCGTATCATGAGATATTACACAGCAATAAAAAGGGGCAAACTATTGATACCCAACAAGGATGGCTCTCAAGACATCTTTCTTTCTTCCTTCCTTCCCTTTCCCCTTTCCCCTTTCCTTTCCTTCTTTCACTTTAAGTTCTGAGGTACATGTGCAGATCGTGCAGGTTTGTTACATAGGTATACACGTGCCATGGTAGTGGTTTGCTGAATCCATTGCTCCATCATCTATGTTAGGTGTTTCTCCTAATGCTATCCCTCCCCAATCCCCCCCCACCACCTGCTATTCCTCCCCTAGCCCCCCACCCCCCAGGTCCCACTGTGTGATGTTCCCCTTCCTGTGTCCATGTGTTCTCATTGTTCAACACCTACTTATGAGTAAGAACATGCAGTTTTTGGTTTTCTGTTCTTGTGTCAGTTTGCTGAGAATGATGGTTTCCAGTTTTATCCATGTCCTTGCAAAGGACATGAACTCATCCTTTTTTATGGCTACATAGTATTCCATGGTGTATATGTGCCACATTTTCTTATCCAGTCTATTATTGATGGGCATTTGGGTTGGTTCCAAGGCTTTGCTATTGTGAACAGTGCCGCAATAAACATATGTTTGCATGCGTTTTTATAATAGAATGATTTATAATTTTTTGGGTATATACCAAGTAATGGGATTGCTGGGTCAAATGGTATTTCTATTTCTAGATCCTTGAGGAATTGCTACACTATATTCCACAATGGTTGAATTAATTTACACTCCCACCAGTAGCGTAAAAGTGTTCCTATTTCTCCACAACCTCTCCAGCATCTGTTGTGGAAAAAAAATCCTGATTTTTTAATGATCACCATTCTAACTGGCATGAGGTAGTATCTCACTGTGGTTTTGATTTGCATTTCTCTAATGACCAGTGATGATGAGCTTTTTTTCATGTGTTTGTTGGCTGCATAAATGTCTTCTTTTGAAAAGTGTCTATTCATATCCTTTGGCTACTATAATCAAAACAGCATGGTACTGGTACCAAAACAGAGATATAAACCAATGGAACACAACAGAGGCCTCAGAAGGAATGCCACACAACTACAACCATCTGATCTTTGACAAACCTGAGAAAAACAAGCAATGGGGAAAGGTTTCTCTATTTAATAAATGGTGTTGGGAAAACTGACGAGCCATATGCAGAAAGCTGAAATTCGATCCCTTCCTTACACCTTATCCAAAAATTAATTCTAGATGGATTAAAGATTTAAACATGAGGCCTAACACCATAAAAACTCTAGAAGAAAACCTAGGCAATACCATCCAGGACATAGGCATAGGCAAGGACTTCATGACCAAAACACCAAAAGCAATGGCAACAAAAGCCAAAATAGACAAGTGGGATGTAATTAAACTTAAGAGCTTCTGCACAGCAAAAGAAGCTATCATTAGAGTGAACTGACAATCAACAGAATGGGAAAAAAGTTTTGCAATCTACCCATCAGAAAAGGGCTAATATCCAGAATCTACAGAGAATTTAAACAATTTTACAAGAAAAAAACAAACAACCCCATCAAAAAGTGGGCAAGGGATATGAACAGACACTTTTCTTAAGATATTATTCTAATGTAAAAAAGCCAGTCTCAAATAATTACACAGTGTATGATTTCACTTTATATAAGATTGTCAAATGACAAAATTATAGTGATGGAGGATGGATTAGTGATGCCAAAGTTGTGGATGGGGAAATAAATGATTATGAAGGGGTAGCACAGGAAGATTTTTTTGGGGGGGTTGGGAGTGATAGAAGAGATCTATATCCTGATAGTGGTGATGGTTATACAAAGATACACATGTAATACATGTAATAAAATTCATAGAACTAGATACTACCCCTCACCAAAAGAAAAAAAAAATTAAGGGAGAAAGTACGTGGAAAAACTGGTGAAATCCAAATAATATCTGTCATTTAGGTAATACTATTGTACCAAAGTCAAATTCAGTCTTGATCATTGTATTAAGGTTATTTATATATGATGTTCTTTGGGGGAAAGCAGGATAGAGGGTACAGGTGAATTTTCTGTACTGTATTTTTAAGAGCTTTATTAAAGTATCACATACGTAATATTAAATTCACTCATTTTAAGTGTATAATTGAACAGTTTTTACTAAGTTTACAGAGTTGCAAAACCATCACCACTATTTTTAGAGTATTTTCATCACCGTCAAAAGAAAACTTAGAATTATTTGCAGTCACCCTTGTTCCCATCCTCAGCTCTAGGTAACTTTGTCTCTATAGATACGCTTTTCCTAGTCTCTGTACAATTTTTGCAACTTCTATGTTAGTCTAAAATTATTTCAAAATAAAATGTTAAAAAATAATTTTGAAAACTTATGATCTTAAAATCTGTTTTACTAATAAATGTGACAAAATTATCAGACATTCACGTTGACTCTAGGCAAATGGACAGTTTAAAGACTTCATATACAATGTATATTAGAAAAAATATAAATAACAAGATTAAGATGTAGTTCTGCTAGTCAGTGCTTAGATGCACTAGTCTTATAAGAACACCCAAGATAATACAACAGAGAACAGAAAATTCAGCTATTATTGCTGACAACTTCACCCCACAGAGACCAGTAAGAAATACACAGGTATGCAAAGCACTTAACTAGCTTATTTCTGTTGGTGATATAATATGATATTTAAAAATAAACCCTATGAATTCTGAAAATCAATAGTAAAGAAAAAACATTAAAATTGCAGATTAAAATAATAATAATAATGTGGATGAAGATTAAAGTATTCCTTAAAGTCTTTTACCAAAAGAAAATTTTGACAGAGAATAAAAGCAGTATAAGAATCTCATAGAACTTCAACACAGAATTATACCTTCTGTATTATACTATAAAAGTACTTATACTTTTTATACTATAAAAGTACTTATACTTTTATAGCATAATAAAGTACTTATAGTATTTAAAGTACTTACAGTATTTATACTATAAAAGTACTTCTTTTCATTTTTAAAACAATAAGCTCAGGTGACAGGACATTATTTTAAAAGTACTTCAATACTTTCAGTAAATTCTAGTTACTATATGTATGTTCATATACATGCATATATATGATATGCATGCATACATGTGAATGTATTTTGTAAATATATGTGACTTACAATAACTTAAAATGTAAAATTTGTGAGTTGTAAGTTTACTTAGACCAAATAAATAATATATATTCTTAGTTTCCAGAAAATAAAAAATAATGCATTTTAAAATAAATCAATTTTAATATAACACCTTATTCAAAATAGTCAAATAATAATGGAGTACAGACTGGTGTAAGAGTTTTAGAAAACAGTCTTGTAATATGTATCAAAAGCCTTAAAAGAGTTTATTATCTGGTTTTAGAAATCACCTTTGTAAAAAAAATATGAGGTGAGGACAAGAATTATGTGCAATGATACCCTCCATATCTTTGCATTTTAATGATGAAAGATTTTTTGAAAGAAAAGACTTACCCTAAAAAATCTGCATAATAGAGAATAACTCAAAAAAATTGTGTGAATTCTACACAATGGACTTTTAAAGGTAATCTTTAAAGATCATACTGATGGAGACAATATAATACCAGGGGGAAGCTGCTTATAATATAATGTAAAATTAATTTTAAAATCAAGGTACAAAAGTATATATGTCACACATTATATTAAAATACATTTATTTTAATTTATGTCAAATTATATATTTAAGTGTTAACAAACATGTTCATATTTATTAATATAGAGAGATTATATAGATACATTTTATTTTTACATATTAACATATTATGCACCTATTTATTTATACATATGTAATACAATATTGATAGTGATCATTCTGAGTGGTGGTTTTACAGGATACATTTATTTTGTATTTTATATTTTTGTCACTGATGGGTTTGTCATAGCATATGTATGTGTAACATGTGAGTATGTAATAATATTATAATCAGAAAAAAGACTGCTGGTTTGAAAGAGAAGAAACCTGGCACCTAGTTACTGTGTTGCCACTATCTAGTAACCCCAGGCAGATTGTTAAAACATTCTAGTTCTCATTTCTATCACTTGTTAAAGGATAGCTATATTAGCTCTGTTCTTTTGCAGTTCAATTACCTAACATGTATGAGGCACTATACAAGGCAATATAAGATGGATGAAGTGCACTTAACTTCAAGGACTTTAGTGTCCAGTTAGGAGGAAACAATCATGAATATACATACATACATTCATATAGCATGAGGGAGAATTTGGTGAGTGCCATGAGGGGTTAGTAAAGGGAAAAGCCACATCTGGCAGGGCGAGTAGAAACATTTTAATGAAGGAGTTAGCATAATTAGCCTTATCTTTCTACTCCAAGTTCAGCTGATTTTCTCCTCTATAATTTTCTCAATTGGTTTCCAATTTTATTCCATTAGTCGTTTGGATCATTATTAGTTTTTATTTCAATTTCCTCTGCAGTGAGTCCTCTCAGCAGCCAAAGAGTGACACAGAACTAGTGAATTGGAATCCAAAAGAACAAATCGCAGCTCAGTTAACAAATATGTTGGCTAAATGCCGGCCTCAGTAGGAAACAGTCAGCCAAAATATTTATCAACAGGATTTTAATTCTACAGTTTGATTTAAATTTCTGCTCAGCTGAATGTGTGGTATATCTAGCTGGTTAACTCTAGAATTCTAATCAAAGGACTGTCAAAGCAGCAAGACAAATATTTGTGTTAGTGCTGCAGTTGCTAACTTCAGATGAGATGGTGTGGCTCTTGAACACATTCAGATGCCACCCTGAGTCCTTGGCAGCCCTTTGAGGAGTCCTTTATGGTGCTTATTAACTAGCTTTTAGTACCATACCAGTTGTATGTCCCCACATCCCCATTTGGGCTTCTGGAATACAAATTCTGGCTTGTTAATGACCCAACTTTGGTAGAAAATGCACTTGGAGTTGTTTTCTGGTAGTTATAATATAAATAGGCATTCACATCCTCTCAGGGCAGCCTCAGGTGTGATCATTTATCTGGATGTGGGGCTACCTGTTGTGTCATCTTCTTGGGGAAACTTCTGAAGGAGTGGTGTGGTTTCCTTTAACCTTTCCTTCTCTTTCTGCTCTCTCTCTCTCCTGCCTGCATCCACACATTTCTCTAGGGAAAAATAGAATTCATCCCCAGTTCATCACTGCTTCTTAAGTGAGAGAAATGTTGTTTTGGTTTTTCAAGTAAGTGTAGCCTATCATCACACTAAGCTGGAATGGTTAGATTGGAACCACCAAGCTACTTCAGGAAGAGGGGGAGTTACACAAGAAGTATCAAGTCCTCATGTTTCAACCTCTTCTTGGGAGAAAAAAGGAAAGGGAATCATTGTTTGGTTTGAAGTCCCATAAGGAAGTGGTTATTCCCTTCCAAAGAAGTATAAACTGCCTCTCATTTCATTGTCATGAGGCAAAGAAATTGCTAAATAGTAAAAGAGCATAGAGAATTCAGATATGAACACAGGGTATATAGAAAGGCAAAATTACATCACTAAGCATGCATAGAAATCAACACACAGGGGTCCCCCAACCACTGGGCCATGGACCAGTGGCCTGTTAGGAACCAGGCTGCAGGGCAGGAGGTGAGCAGAGGGCAAATAAGCATTTAGCTCTGCCTCCTGTCAGATCAGTGGCAGCATTAGATTTCCAAAGGAGCACCAACTGTGAACTGCACATGTGAGGAGATCCAGGTTACATGCTCCTTATGAGAACCTAATGCCTGATGATCCGAGCCTGAAGCAGAACAGTTTCATCTTAAAATCATCTCCTTCTTTCCCCACCCCACATCCATGGAAAAACGGTCTTCCACAAAACCAGTCCCTGATCCCAAAAAGGTTAGGGACAGCTGATCTATCTCTTTAACGAACATAGAGATGGACTACCCGTATCTTCCTTCACGCTTGTTGCAGCTGGGAGTGCAGTTAGCAAGTAGTCTTCAGCTATCAGCCTCTTTGGAGATCACCTCAGTTGCAAAGTTAACTATAAACAATAAATAAGGAAATATCATGATATGAAATTGAAGGTAGTTTTCTGCCATATTGGGAGGAAATAAAAGTTCTGCCTGAGTTAGAGACACCTGGAGAGGGTGTGTGTGTGTGTGTGTGTGTGTGTGAGAGAGAGAGAGAGAGAGAGAGAGAGAGAGAGAAACAGTGGTACTGAAACACAAGTTGAGACCTGCTCTCTGCCTCCTGTTTTAGGAATAGATGGAATAGAAACTGTAGATGGACTTAGGCTTGAGTTCTTCCTAGAGTCCCTTGGCCAACCTGTCTACCACAATAAAACAGAAACGGTAGAATGGCATTTTGAACGAGAGGAGAGGGATGAGAAACCATATTTCAGTTTTCCAGTGCCTGAATGTGGTTTGCAGAAGTTTCTACAAAGAATGGAATGGGCTGAAGAGCCAAAAAGCTGAAAGAAATCTATACTTTGAATGAGGAAAGGTTAGAGAGGAAATTGGCAGGGACCATGAACCATCAGCAGGACCTAGAGCTTCATCAGTGACCAACTGGATCCATTTCCAAGAGCACTTAACACGGTGGATATAGACATCTACTTCACAGGTGGCCAGCAGGGATCAACAACAAGAAGCCACAAAACCCATATCCCGAGTCCTGCACCAGTGCTCTAACGGCTCACTCCTAATCTCACCCCTTCCACTATTATGCAAGGGTACCTTGGGCTGGGGCTGCCTTTAACCATCTCTGCATCTCAATTTCCCCAAAGTAAAAATAAGTAAAACCCAGCGATATTCGTCATAAAACACTGAGCAAATGCTAAATGACAATAATTAAAATTCAGAAAACACAAATCTTCTTCCTATTACTCCTATCTCTATACACCGTGCCAGATATGATTCTGAGAGACTTCTGGAAGGCAGTGAGGAGGGGGAGGAGGCAGTTGCTGGCAGAAATTCAGAGAATCTGCAAGTTACTTACGCATAAACTGAGTGGGACAGGGCTTGCTATTTGAATTATGCATGCTTCTGTTTTATCAAAACCATTCCTCACCCACACATATTATAGGAGCTGTCATCTCTTATTTACACACCACAGGGTACGTTGCTCAAATAAAGAGGGCAAAGCGAGATGGAGCACATAGAAAAGAGAGTGTGTACACTGGAAGTATGAGTATTTATTAAGCAATTCATCACATTTTAGATACATTTTTAAAAGATAAAGCAATGTGTATTGACAATGTCCATGCTGAAAATGGGTTATTTTCTCCTCTGATATTCAGCAGGCTTATTTCTAGATTGTTGTTTGAAATTGTCCTAATTCCAGCTTTATAAAAATTTCCATGACGGTTAGTTTTCTTGTTTGTGAGTGGGAATAAGGAAATCTTCCCTGCAGGATCGCTGTGAGGATGAAATGATACACCATACATCAAGCACTGGAAGTGTGAGTCTGGCACACTGTAGGGACCTTGTCCCCTTTATCCCTGGGTCAAAATGTGCCCCTCTGTTCTGGTTTCCTTAGCCTCATATTGAGACAGGAGATTGAGGGGATGTATTGCCATGAAATATTTACAAAGAACATGGATTATTTTTCCCTGACCTGGTCTGAATATAGCCTTAACAGACACAACCAGTGTCCCTTGGATAGAGCTGCTAGAAGACGTGGGAAGCATGGGGAAGGTGAGCAGCAAAAAACAACAGAAAGATGGAGAGGAAAAATTACAAAGAAGAAGTCTGTCCCCTCCATTTCCTTATCTCTGGTTACCACTCTGCACACACCTCATCCTCGTCCCCTCTTGGCCCTAGTCTGTGTTCCAGTTACAGCGTACATAAATGTCTGCTCACTCTCTAAGGTCATTGTGACATTTTGCTTGAGTTCCTCAGACAGGAAAAAGCACTGTTTATGAATTAGCCCAAGAATCTCTGTATGTTCTTTTTTTTTTTTTTTTTTTGAGATGGAGTCTCACTCTGTTGCCCATGCTGGAGTGCAGTGGCGTGATCTAAGCTCACTGCAACCTCTGCCTCTCAGGTTCAAGTGATTCTCCTGCCTCAGCCTCCTGACTAGCCAGGACTACAGGCGCCCACCAGCATGCCTGGCTAATTTTTCTATTTTTTAGTAGAGACGGGATTTTACCATGTTGGCCAGGCTGGTCTCAAACTCCTGACCTCAGGTGATCTGCCCACCTTGGCCTCCCAAAGTGCTCAGCCACTATGCCGGGTCCATCTCTGTATGTTCTTATATGCGATGCTTTCTTCGCTGATTTCAAATCCAGTGCATTCACCAGATTGTGAGCTCCTTGAAGTAAATTGTTATTGCAATAATTATTAACATATAATTACCAGTTACCAAATAGTTTTAGTAGATACTAGCTCATAAAATATTCAAAACAGCCATCAGTTTAGGTGTTGTTATTATCATTTTCTCTCCCATTCCACTTTTAATTTTTAAGTTGCAGAACCTTTGTGCATAACCACATTGCATTTTTCCTTGCCTCAATCTTCTTTCTCTTTTGAAGTTCTTCAAAACTTCATGGCTCCCACATGGCATTTAAGCATACTCTGTACACTCACAAGCTAATACTCTTCAAAAAGCACAATTACTGTGAGCTATGAGTTTTATCTCATCTGCTACTTCCAGTTTATACCTTTGTTATTTAATAATCATTGCTTTCCTCACTAGTTATTTCATACTCTATTTCAACATCAGGGGACATAAAATGATTTGTGAAATCACCTAACAAAGTGAAAAATAGACTCAATGTTTTGATTCCATTTATGTGTATTCACTGGATTTAAGGCCTGCTTAAAAGCCTTAGAAAATTGATTTAAAATACTGATGTCTGACTATATACGACTGTTGCATCATCGTAACTCTCCACCATCAACTTATATTGAACAGTAATTCTATGCCAGCTATCTTGCTCTACCATTTAAATATATTATCTCACTTAATCTTCACGACAACACTATTCACAATCTACTTTACAGCAGGAAGTAAGTGCTTAAAAAAGATAAATGTTTTACCTGAGGTTTCATGCAAACAGCAAACCCAGGACTCAAACCCAATTCTCTCTGATACCAGAGTTTGTTCTTTATTACGCAGTCCTGCCTTCCAGAATTCATACTGCTCACTCATTTAATCGTAGTCAACTCTTCTGAAGGCTTCTTAACTTTTAAGTTAACTGTAACAGAAACCCATTCATCTACTTAACTTCATTATGAGAAACATGCCATACCTTTGAGAACCCACGACAGTCAAGAGGCACAGAGATTGAATGTGGCCCAAGGCAGTTCAAATATGTCTAAGGGTATTTTTCAGCTACTTTCACTCGTTGCCTTTAACACAATAAGCACTTAATAAACACGCTGATTGATTGATTGAACAAATTAAAATATCAATAAAAGCAGCTTGAGGAGGTCTAAAATTGTTAGTACATAATCTTTCTGGCCTAAAGTTTATGTAGATGGTGTTCCGCTATCCTCTAGCATTTAATGTGGCAGAGATTGGATACTAGCTTGATTATGGTTCCCTTTAAAAGAAAAAAAATTCTGGATATTTACTTGCTTTGTATTGTGACAGAAAACGAGTCACAATGAATTGAGGATTGAGTCTCTATTATTTTTTTTACTGAAAATGGGTAAACATTTTCAGTTTGCATCCTTGCTTTTATTCTCAATTCTTCAAAGTTAACTGTAATTAAATTATGCATTTAAAGCCTAATAGCATAGAGGTCAATAGCACAGGGAGTGAAGCCAGACTGCCCACATTCACACTTTTACAAGTTGAGCAGTTTTGCGCAAGGGACTTAACAATTCTGTGCCTATTTCCTATGTGTAAAATTTCCTATATGGAAAAATAGCTCATGGAGTTATCGTAATGAGTTAATACATGTAAATCACTTAGAAGTTCTTGGCATTTACTAAGTACATATTCGTCAAGAACATCTAGTATAATTTCCAGGATCCAAGAGGCGTTCATTTAGCACAGATCCTCTGGAATTGCTGATATCTTCTTCTCTCCTTACTGCCTGTATTTCCAATACTCTTGAGGGAATGAATTAACAGAAATTCCCTGCATGTCCAACTACCTGGATTCTTTCCCCCTCACTCACTGTCTTTCTTGTCAGATCTCTATCTGTAAAAACCCATGGCATCATTCCAGTTTCCCCAGCACAGCCTGCTTCCCTTTATTCCCATTCTTTGCCTGTTGATAGAAAAAACTGTCTCAGCATAGATGTAGTAAGAGTGGTGCTAAAGGTTTGGCCTTGTTCAGGAAGTGGATAAAGGTAATGAATCAGAGAGAACTTAATACAAATATTTACAGAAAACATGGCAAAAATAGAATAAACTGGCTGCTTTGTGAACTCCTACCCACACAGTAAGGAGATGACTGTTCAGTTTTCCACTTCAGACCTGATTAGGGAAACGAGAAAGTATTTTCCTACGTCTTTTACACTGGTAAACGGCTTCAGATCGCAGGCTGAGCATCGAGTTTTTATAGTCAGCTCCATAAGCTGAACCTACATGTGGCTGCTAGGGTTTCCTTGTAGCATGACAGCTGCTAATTCCAAGAGTGAACACTCCCAGAAAACTAAGCAAAAGCTCTATTTCCTTCCATGATCTTTGCTTCAGAAGTCACATAGTATCACAAGCCCAGCTACAGCCCACACCTTGAAGGGAGGGAAGTCAAAGTCACATTGTAGGAAAAGCATGATGGATGGTTACACCATCTGCCCCATTTCCCCTCCGACGCTGACCAACTTGGCCTAATGGTCTCTCTCAGACATAATGTCATCTCATGGCTGGCTCCTCACAGCTGTGTGTTCCTGCCATTCCTCTCCTGGATGCTGGTATCCTAAGGCTTCTGTTTTACCTTCTTTCCACGGCTAGGCTCTGGGTCCACTTGCTCACATGTGCTTGGCTTTGCTCACCATCACTATGCCCACTAATTGTCAGCTTTGTCTGACATGTTTTATGCATATGCCCTTTACCTCTCTGTCTCTCCTCCAATAAAGAAGGGAATTCCCTGTATTTTAATATCTTTAGTCTTAGCTAGTATAACAAGTTCCAGAAACTAATGTTCTGAATAATTTGTCTTCCTGCAATCCTGGGCATATATGATTAAGCATGAATGATGAAGCAAAAATGGCCCCGTCTGTTCAGAGAGTAAATCTGATTATTTTCCAACTTGAGGCAGAACTGGAAAGAGAATGAGGGTGAGTAGGTAGTTGAATTCAGGGTTGCTGCTAATTAGGTTTTAAAAATGTAAAAATAAGGTCCATTCAAATCCTACAGAGCCTAGATTTGTCCAGTTGGATGCAGTGAGTGTTAAGAGTTAGCAGAGGAATATGGAGATTACATGTCCATTTTAGAGACCCAATTGTTTAGGAACTGTCACTATCTCAAGAGTATACCAAAACATGCAAATGGTGAGAAACACATATGTAACTGCAGCAGATGGGCTATTAGACAAGTTGTAAGAAAGAAAATGATGGCCATGGCCTTAAAGATAGAATTTTTTACTTTATTATTGAAGACCACTTGGAATATATCACCAAGAATAAAGAAAAAACTTAAAATCTCCCATTTACTCATAACCCAGAGATAAATGATATGTATATTTTAGTAAGCTAGTTTCTGTTATTTTTGCATCTAATTACATTTTTTCATAGTTTTAACAGAAATGGGATTATATTACCCCTACAGTTATGTATTCTTCTTTTAAACAGCACTTTTGGGCCCGGCATGGTGGTTCATGCCTGTAATCCCAGCACTTTGGGAGGCTGAGATGGGTGGATCACGAGGTCAAGAGTTCAAGATCAGCCTGGCCAAGATGGTGAAACCCTGTCTCTACTAAAAAAAATATAAAAATTAGCCAGACATGGTGGTGGGCACCTCTAATCCCAGCTACTCGGGAGGCTGTGGCAGAGAACTGCTTAAACCTGGGAGGCAGAGGTTGCAGTGAGCCACAATCACGCCACTGCACTCCAGTCTGGGTGACAGAGACTCCGTCTCAAAACAAACAAACCAGCACTGTTTCATGATCTATGTTATTAAACATTGTTTGCACAGCTCATTGTTGCTGGCTGAATACTACTGAGTTACACGAACATAATTTATGTAATCACTTCTCTATTTTTGTACCTGTAGGTTGTTTTCCTTGTTTTCATATTTTCACTATTATAATTATCATCGTAAGGAGCAACTTTCTCTACACAGAAGGTTTACATATTCATTAGCACCTATTTCCACCGGCAACTATAAGGAATTTAGAGCATCCTTTCCCCATACCCTAAACAATACTGGCTATCATAATTCTTAAAACCTAAGCAATCATGATAATTGAAAATTTGCATCTTATTTAAATTCACACTTATTTGATTATTAATAGAGTAGAACATTTTATGTGTTTATTAGCCACTTAAGAGTCTGCTTTAGGAATTGTCAGTGGAATTATCCATAGCCTGTGTATGTGTATTTGTTGGGGTATGATAATATTTGAAGCATGAATTTATATTTCAGTCAAGGATCTTAATTATGAGTGAAAAAAATGTTGAGGTATTTCATAGGGTCTTTAAGAAGGCTTGGAAACCAATCCTAAGGCTAAGCAGTCAGGGAAAATGACTGCCACGTCCCTTTTCAACTGATTCTGGTGAAGAAATTATTGCCCCAATGGCAACTGCCACCAGAGAGAGAGAGAGAGAGCCCTTTTTCCCTTGTGTCTTATTTAACTGGCTTTTGAGTCAAAGTCTAGCACTGACATGACCAACCTGAGACCAATGAGAGGGAGGAAGTTTTTGCTCCTTCCCAAAACCTACATGATAGAAATTTCCTAACCATAGAAAGAGGTTTAGAAAAGGCCAGGAAGCTGAAACAAATGTAAAGTTTCACCTGCTTTAGAGTGGGGGCCTCTTCTCTCTCTTTGCCCTTGGTTTGACCCAAAGTAATAAGATGAAACAAACTGTGATAATATGAACATACGTAGGGATCATCCTAAGATAACATCATCCCTCAGTGACACCTGCAAGGATGATGTTATTTATGCCTCATTATAACTATTAATTAATTGGAAGTTCTTCACAGGCAGCCCTGCCTGTATTCTCCACAGCACTTAGAATGGTTTCTTGCATATGCTCCTTGTGGGATGGATTAATTAAGATTTCCAAGTCTAAGGAAATGGTGTTATGAATGCTTCTTTTCAGAAAGTTTTCAGACTAAACTTTCTCAGCTATGTAGGCCAGCAGGCCAGGCTAAGTCAGTCAGCCGCAGGCCAGATGTTCACAGCTGAGAGCCCACATTCATGCTGTTGATAGTCATTTGGTCTTCTCAGTTTTTTAATTTAATGAAACAGGAGATTCACTGGAAACAAAAGTTTACAGCATAATCAACCACATAGTTTTCTTGTTCTCTCCTTCTGTAGTGAATTCTTATAATTTTATGATCCCTTTGTATTCATTTTGAATACAAGCTTAACTTAGAAACAGGGCTCAGTCACTCTTGAAAGTTTTCAGTTCTATCTACACTACACCCAAATGGCTCAAGCCAGTGGCCAGAGATTAGAACTTAAAGACATCTACCCCACCTAGCGACTTGGCTTCCTACTTTCATGCAGCTTCCTTTAAAGAAACCATCAGGGCATTTACCTGCAAACTTAGTGACCCACAACCCTGTTCCCTTACATATACTGCTAGTTTCTCTCTCTCTCTCCTCTCACTGACTCTTCATTCCTGCTTCTCGTAACCCTGGAATGGAGGACTGCCTTCCTGACTCACTGTACTCTCCTTGCCTGGTATCTATAATAAATATCTTTGAATTTGATTCTCATTGTGGAAGTGTTTTAAATTTGTGTCTTCCATCTAAAGAATGAGGGGCTGCCCCATGCCAGGTTTTTCCCAGGATTCCAGGGGGGAGAACAAAGTTGCGCACCCAGCACCAGAGTGATGGTCAAGCAGGCATAAGCTGGACATGAGTCAGACAAGAGCCACAAGGCCGTCTCCCAGTATACACAAGTTTTCTGTGTGAGGAACCTCCTGGCCATGGGTCAGACAACTAGGCATTAGGCCATTGGCCAGTACGAGAAGTATCTTGTGAAAGGCACACTGCAAACACCCATGTTCAGCTCCCCTTTAATTCTCCTTCGGGCAGGGTTGCAAGCTGCTCTGGGACTGAAACCCCCATTTAGCTGGGGGCTCTCAGAACACCTTTCCTCACAGTTACCTCTACTGCCTAGACTCTTACTGCTACAGTGTCAATGGCTTCTCAGGTTTCAGTGACCTCAAATTAAGCTTTCATAAGTAGAATATTAATGCAACAGACACTTCCTTTGTCTATACCCACTTGAGCTACTCCAAGGCTCTCCAAATCTAGGTTATTGCTGAGCATGTTATGTTCTACCTAAAATGTGTGCTACTTAGATGATCCAACTAATTCTAGCTAAAGAACTCAAAATTGTGGTGGAGATTCTCTCCTCCAGAGCCACCATCTACCCTTCTCCAATCAACTCTGTGCCCCAAAGCTTGATCTTGTCCTTTGGCTTTGCCTTCTACCTGGGCTTGGTCAAAAGGGAGCACCAGGAGGGGAACTGGAGTAAGAAAGGAGGGTGAGGCCAGTGTTTCTTCACTCACTTTACTACCTGCATTTCCCCTGCCAGGCAGCCCCTCCACACGGCTCTGTCTCTGGCTCAAGTGAACACCTTTTTTCTTTGCCCCTCCAGGTCCCAGGGTGCTTGACCATGGACACGTCACCATTCCTCTCTTTGTAAACTCTACTCAAATTGCCCAGTTTGACATGCCATCTTTCTTGCCATGGCCCTCACTCATATACCAACTAATAATACAAGAGTATTATTTGGTTCAAAGAGATATTAGTTTACATTTTAAAAATTCTATCTCCATGTCTGTAATTTATTTTGAAATTCATTTTTAAAAGGTGAATTGAGGGATAGAAATGTGATAAAGCAAATGTGGTAAAATGCAAGTGGTAGAATCTTCATGGTAAATATTTGGTTGTTTCTCATAAAGTTTTTTCAGTATTTTCTGTAAAAATTTTCACAATAAAATGTTGAGAAAAAATTCTATGGGATAATTGTTTTCCAATGTTGAAGAGACTTAAGAAATGACAAAGAAATGTGACAAGTTTGATAAAATATACTATTGGTGGAAAAATATGAAGTACCAACGCTGTAAGAAAAAGCATTGCACTATTCTAATAACTATTAAATAAGTTGATGAAGTTCTCAAAATGTTACCCCTGAAGCATACTAGATCCTTATGGTCTTATGAGTAAGTTGTTTAAAGTACTGACAGAATTGATATAACTGATACTACATAATCAATGCAATTTTTGCCTGCATTTTCATTATCTCTTTGGGGAACCTTCCCAGAAGTGGAATAACTAGTTTGAAATGTACAAAAATGTTTCTGTATCTCAGATCTCTTGACTGACTTATAGTGGACATAACTAGCAATGTGCTATCATTTGCATAACTTACTCCTGTCCTGTGGCCAACCCGCTCTATAGGACCCATACGTCCTCTGGGATTGCAGGCGTGCCATATCCTCTCCTCACAGTATCCTCTTGCAAAGCAAAACACTGGTACACATTTTTAACACTTGTGATATCTGTTGCTAATTTGAGAGAAAAATGACCTGTAAAGAAAGGTTACTGATGAAGAATTACAGTTGAAAGAAAGGCACCTCATGAAGAATTAGAATTCAGAGAGCATTACTCTATATTACCCAGTAGTGAGGCATGCTTTATAGATCTAATTCCTAAAACACAGGGGTTAAATGGGGAGGAGAACTGTCTCTTCAATTGTCAATTCTTCTTTAAAACTTTTGATCTTATAGGGTAGGTAACATTTTCAAATACTCCCAAGTTTAATCACTCTAGGGAAGTTTTTAACAACTGTACATAATATTTTATTCATTGAATGCTTAGATTTTACTACATGAGTTTCCAGGAAAGAAAAGTGAGATGGGAAAAGCATGTTCAGAGAATGAGTGACACAATAAGACGAAAAGTTCCAAAGTTCTCATACGATGGCAGAAACTGCCAGGCCACAGTCTTTGTAAGGAACAGTAACAATAGTCTAGGAGGGACTCGGGCCTCACAGCACTTAGCACTTAAAGATAGCGTGCCTGTGCCAAAAATGTCACATATTACCAAAGTCAATATCAGCTAACATGAGGGTGGCTCCACAGCAGGGTCACCACTGCCATTGTTTAGAACGTAAGTGGGAAGCCTTAGGCCCAAGGTCTTGATAACAATCATAAATGTGAGCCTGCACTATGTGTCTCTAGGAGATGTGCATGGACATGGGGACTCATTACCCTCGTCCTTGCCATAGCCAAGGATCAAGCAGAGCACAGGAGTCAGCCTGGGGGAGCACATGCGTTAGGGCATGTAAAGAGCAGGTGCACCAATGCCTGCAAAGAAATAATCCCCAAGCAATTACAAGAGAAGCAAGCAAAGAAAGGGACAACAGAAATGCTGGGCTAGGAGGAGGAGGAAACAGGAAGGGGAATGTGTGCTGTTGCAGTCTTAACACGTAAGCATACATTTTGGGAAAGTATCAAATATAGAATGTAAAGCACATAAACTTTGGAGTTAAGTCTGGGTTAGACTGCCAGTGTGGTCACTATGTAATCATGTTACATTGGAAGAGTTGTTTGTACGTAAGCCTTTCATGGTTTTTTTTTCTTCCTTGAGTCAGTCTCATTCTGCCACCCAGGCTGGAGTGTGGTAGTACAATCTCGGCTCACTGCAACCTCCGCCTCCTGGGTTCAAGCGATTGTCCTGCCTCAGCCACCTGAGTAGCTGGGATTGCAAGCATGCAACATCAAGCCTGGATACTTTTTGTATTTTTAGTAGAGATGGGCCTTGGCCATGTTGACCAGGCTGGTCTCAAACTTCTAGCCTTAAAAGATCCCCCCTGCCTCCGCCTCCCAAAGTGCTGGGATTACAGGCAAGAGCCACTGCACCTGGCCTATAAGTAAGCCTTTCTGAGCCTCTAGTTTCTCATCCAGAAACTGAAATGCCACCATCCAAATCACAGTTTTTCTACAAAGTTTATTTAAAATAATTTATTAAGTGCCAATACAATGCCTGGCACATAAATGATGCCCAAATACTTGATATCTACTATCGCTCAGATATCAGCTGGGATCTCTCACTTGCCCATAAATATTTAGGGCTCCAACTTAATACACTATGGAACTCTAAAGATCTCTTTGTATTTTTTAAATCCTCAGAAACATGTGCATGAATGTATGCATGCATGAATGTGTGTGTGCATGTGTCTGTTTGTGTGTTTGTGAGTATTGAGGTTAATGGCAGAGAGGACATTTAACTTAAGAAATCAGATTATAAAAATGTAACTTCTCTTATTTTCTTAATTTAAAACTCTTGTTATGTCATCTGTTTCTTGACTTTGGAAGAAGATATATACATCCCAATAAAAAGTAACACTCTTTGAATTAAAAGATGATTTCTAGTTCTTTACACTCCTTTAGGTTAGTACTCTCAACTCAAGCGTCAAATTCCTTGTCAAGGCTGTTTTTTTTTCTTCAGGGGTCTCCCCACCCCTCCTACTTTTCTATGATCATGTCTGGGAGCAGGGGGAGGCTTGAATGCTCCTGGAAGCAGTGGAGGGCTGTCTCGTCCTGTGTTGTTGTTCTTTGTGGTCCCTGCTGAACTTGAGGCTGAGAGTAGTTCCCCTCACCCTGGATTTAGGAAGTAGGCCTCTGACCTCAGTGCAACTGTGGCTCTGCACAACTGGGGTCTCCTGTGGCACCTTAGACTTAAATACTGTCCTAAACACTCTCCTTCCTCATTCTGCAGAAGTCTTCTATGTCCACTTTTTGTCAGATAGTACCTCTCTTGTGCTCATAGCCTGGGCCTTTTCTATACCAGGATAGAATAAAATTCTATGATCAATGCCAGATAGGGTTGAGTTTTATGTAAGCGGAGCTTCTGCAACTCAGGAAATCCTTTCAGTCTTCAAGACAATCAAAAGCTGCACATTAACTCTCTGCTATCATTTCACGGCTTCCTCTCTTGAGGCATAAGCCTTCCTCTAGTTGAATGTGGAAGTCACAGGCAAATAAAAAAGGGAAAAATATATTAATATATTCTAAAACCTTCTCTTTGTTTCTCTTAGCTGTCTGTAATCCCATTCATTTCCCACTCCTTTTCTCGCTACTTTATCTCATCACACTAATCCCCACCCCAGAATTATAATTTTCATTTAAAAGAGCATTCCTTTGACGCCAACTTCCTTCATGCCTGCAACATGTGAGCAAAAATCACAAAACACAGAAGTGAGGACTACTTGTTGTTAAATATAAGAAAGGGAGGGGGAAAAGTACTAAGCCAATGAGTTGGAGTTTGCCAGGGAGGCTTCTAAATTTATTCTGCTATGAATTCTAACTGGGCATTGGGAACTTCATATCCTGGATGCTTTCTTAGATGATTAGTAATTAAATGTGCATCCAAAAAAAAAAAACTTGAAGATTTGCGCTCAACCCCAGTTTGGTTCATCTGAACACAGGAGCACTTGAGAAATGCAAAATTCTTTAATCACTCCAAATTGCCCAAGCACGAACCAGGCCAAGAGCGTCAATTGCTTCTAAAATAAGATGCAGGTGTTCTGAAAAATCAACAAGAAGCCTGCTCATTTTAAATTACTCTTCACCCCATGTGCCCATAGGGGAGGGAGGATTGAAGAAGGCATTTTCCATCATAGCTTCACTGGTGGAATGACAGTGATAATTATTTAAAAAAAAAAAAAAAAAAAAAGAAACAAGCAGAGATATCATCTACCGCCTCTTTCTGTTTTACCTGCCCAACCAGAGTTGGTAGAGCAAATACATTTCATCAGGGAACCCTTTGATTACAATCCTAATGGTAGATTTCATCATTGGTTCCAATTTTTCACCTGTTCTGAATTACACCCTTTGCTAAGCGATCCTGAAGTTCCTTTCACTACAAGCACAGAGTATATTCCCCCACATCTTGACTTTGGCCTTGTGCATGTCACTTTCCTTGACATGAATATAGTAAAGAAGGACTAAAATACTGTCCCTTCTGCTATATTGTATGGAATTCTATGGAATTCATATTAGTATTAGTCCTTTCTTGCACTGCTATAAATGAATACCTGAAACTGGGTAATTTATAAAGAAGAGATTTAATTGGCTCACAGTTCCTCAGGCTTTACAGTAAGCATGGCTGGAGAGGCCTCAGGAAATGCTCAATCGTGGCGGAAGGGGAAGCAGGTATGTTTTACATGGCCAGAACAGGAAGAGCAGATAGAAGGGAGTGGTGCTACACACTTTCAAACAAGCAGATCTTACAAGAACTCAGGATTATGAGAACAGTAAGGGGGAAATCTGCAACCATGATCCAATTACCTCCCACCAAGCCCCTCTTCCAGCACTGGGTATTACAGCTGGACATGAGATTTGGGCAGGGCCGCAAATCCAAACCGTATCAGACAGTGCGTCAGTTCTGAGCCCAAGCCTTAAGAACCCTTGTTTGATTATTCTTGCTCTCTGGGAGTTTTGCCATTACCATGAGTAGAACATGGCCTGGCTAGCCCTTTGGTCCCAAGAGGAAAATAAAAAATTTATGGGACAGAGCTGCCCCAACCAAATAGAATGTGAAACAGCCAAGCCTAAATCATCTGGCTGTCAGCCAACCACAGACATCTGAGCTAAATAATGTCCTATTCCTGTGCACAGGGTTTCTGTGGTTCTTTGTTCCCCAGCATCATTGTAGCAATGGCAAACTGACACAATACCAACCCAGGCATAAAGAGCTAGGAGGATCACCTTCTTGATCTGTGCTGTAAACCTATTTTTCATCGTGAGTGTAGATGCCATATTCTATTGTGTATAAAATTTGTAGTATTCATGACTGTTATCCCCTTAATACTGGAGTATTACTTTGGCTTCAGCAGTCTACACAATCCATCATTTCCATTTCTCTGATTTTTAAAACATTTAAAAAATTTTTTTGCTAAGATCCAGAAGTTTTCTCAATGTAAACTGGATTTTAAGATAGTGACTTCTCTCTCTCTCTCTTTTTAATGTTTTCTAAGGGTTCTTGATATAGGGTTGTGACATCCCCAGAAAAAGTGTACCTTCTCCTATGGGACAACTCCTATAAGAAATGAAGGCATTCTGCTGTCTGCCCTGGGAGTTTATAAGAAAGCAGACAACACTGATTTTCAATTCAAATTTACCAGCTGTGTGGCCTTGGACAAGTTACTTAACTTCTCTGAGCCCCAATTATTTCACCTGTAAAGTAGGACCTCACAGGGCACTTAAATATGTTATGAAGAACACCCAGCATGGTGCCTGATGTACGCCAGTAAAAGATATTCAATAAATGTTTCTTTTCAAGCCTAACTCCACTTCTCATCTTAGGCGAGGAGCTATTACAGCTATGTGGAAAAATAGCTATTTAGGTAAGTAACTAAGATTGTTCAATAAGAATTCAATGACATCCTAATATATGCCAAGTTCAGGACTTTATTAGGAACACAACATCAGTAAGACACGGTGCTTGGCTTCAGTGAAGTGACAGTGGAGGACACGCTGGGTACTATTTTAAGTATTTCACACATATTACTTCATTCAACCCCCATAACAATTCTATGAGATTTTATCCCTATTTTGTAGAGTGGTTAACCAGGCCCAAAGCATACATCTAGTAAGTAACAGAGTGGGAATTTAAACCTGGGTAATGTGATTTCAGAGCCATGCTCTTAACCATTTTGCTAGGGTAATACCTATTACAATTAAATATGTACATGCTGCATAATGCAGCAGTTCTACCCCCTGCTACTTCTCCCACACTTGTGTACAAGACAACATAGCCTTCACTGCAGAGCCATCTATTACACTGATAAACTAAAACAACACAAGGAGGGAATGTACTGAAAAAATGTATACTGCATGATAGCATCTATATCATATTTTAGATTCCATTAGATACATGTATATATGTAAATACATAAGGAAATTCACCAAATGGATAACCTCTTGGGGAGGTGACTGGGAAAAAGAGTGATTTAGAAGGACTTAGGCATTATCTACAATGTTTGAAGTTTAAAAAAATGAGACTATATTTGGATCTTACTCGTTCAATTAAAAATTAATATTTTTAATCTCCCCCTCAACAAAAACTCAAGGAGAAACTCCAAAGGCTAATTTGAAGAATATTCTATGAGCTTGGCGCCAGCTGTGTGGCAGTTGGGCACAGGAAACATAACAAGCTGAAAAAAATCAGGATTAGACAATTATAAAACATAGATAGGACCATTACCCTCCAAATGAATCATGCACTCAGAAAGGTTCTAAGGGGAGAGTAACATGACAGTAAATAAAGGTTTGACTTCCATGCTTACGTTTATACAGACTGGTGTAACAAACTTGATAGAGTCACTTCACAGAAGTTGGTGATGATAGCGATGGAGAACAGGTTTTCCTTGTGCTGAACAATTTTAGTAAGCCTCCAAACAACCAGCATGAAAGAGTCAGTAGAAAGAGGAAGGCAGAGCAATCCAGTGGAGGAAATAGCTATCTTGGCCTGAGGAGACCTGGTTTCTATTTCTGGCTTTCCCTCAGTTCAGTTACCACCTCTAGATATATAGAATTTTATACACAAAAGGGGTCTTTCAGACCATTAAACCTTGTTACTTTATAGAAGAAGAAACAGAGACATGGGCAGAAGTAGATTTCCTGGCAGCAGGAGATCCCAAACTAGAATTCCAGTCCTTTCCTGATCACTGCACAGTCTCATGAACGACCCCTCCATTCATGGGTGAGAATGGAGCCACAGTGACACCAGTACACACCATAGGCAGCTAGCTGTAAGGACACGCATCTGTATAAGGCACTCTGTCCTATGCAAGTTCAAGCCTGAAGTTTTTATTAAGCAAAACCTACTTTTGAAAGAGGCATAAGAGAACAAAGGCATATACATTAATTTTTTCACTCATGAATGTTTTATTCTTAAAATATTCTATGTACTTACTGGGTATTATGAGTATGGTACAGTAATAGGCCCTTTTAAAGATCAAAAATAAATTTCCTTCCAGGAAATAAATCTAGTAAGAGAATATGATGGTTGTGTGTCACTGCAATATTAGCATATATAAGCAATGTAAAAAACCCATCAATATATAAGAAGAATAACACACTATAACTAAGTGGAGTTCACCTCAGAAACACAGAGTTGGTTTAACATTTGAAAATGAATCAATATAATTCATCACATTAAAGAATAAGGGAGAAAAGCATACTGTCATTACAAGAGTTGCAGAAAAGTTATTTGTCAAAATTTTAAATCCTAGTCATGTTAAAACCTCTCAGAATATTGGAAAATACGCTTCCAGAGTGTGATAAAGCACATCTATGACAAATCTGGAGCTGACACCATATTTTATGGTGAAACAATAAACACCTTTTCTGAAGATCAGAATAACGTAAAGATTTCTACTCTCACTTCTTTTCAATAGTGTACTAGATGTTTCAGCCAGTCCAGCAGACAAAAAAAAAAAAATTACATCAGGAATGATGTATCATTACTCACATGCAATATTATTTTGTACTCATAAAGTCCTATAGAATCTAAAAAATAAATAAAACTGATAAATGAATTAGCAAAGTCAAAGGATACAATTTCAATATACAAAAATCAATTGTATTGTTTTTAATACAAAAATATAATAATTTAAAATAAAAATAAATACTTAGGGATAATCTTAGCAAAGCATGTACAAACTATATGGTGAAAACTATAAGTAACTGTTAAGAGAAATTTTTAAAATATTTTAAAGAAAGATGTAACTTGTTAAGACATACATGTTAAGATGTCAATTTTCCCCACATTGGTAAACATTCAGAGTAATCCCAATTAAAATACCAGCAGAATTTTCTGAGGAATTGACCAGTTGATCCTGAAATTTCTGTGAAAATTCATGTGATCTGTAAGAACCAAAGCAATTTGAAAAATAAGAACATTAGAGAGCTAGATTATGCAAATTCATAAATCATAAAAATACAGTATTCAAAAAAGTGTGATACTGATATAAGGATAGACAAATAGATAAATGAAAAAGGATGGAGTTTAGAAATGAATCTATACAAACACTGTACTTTGATTTTTTTCCAACAAAAGCACTAAAGCAATTCAATGTGAAAAAAGTATAAAAATATTTTAACAAGTGGCACTGAAACAACTTGATACTTGTGTGTGTGTGTGTGTGTGTGTGTGTGTGTGTGTGTATACTCTCAAATCTTATCCTATAAATATAATTAATTTGAGATGGATTATAGGCTAAAATAAAAGCCAGAACTATAAAATGTCAAGGAGAAAACACAACAGAATATTTCCGTGGATTTGAGAAAGATAATTATTTCTTAGATAAGACACAACATGCAATAAACATAAAATAAAAAATAGTATATTGGATTAATCGAAGTTTAACAAAACCTTTTCTTCCTCTTAAAGGCACTGTTAGAAAATGAAAAGGCAGGCCACTGAAAGTAATATTTGCAAAACAAATATTCACAGCATAGGAAGACCTACAAATTAATAAAAGTACAAACAACCCAATTTTTAAACATATGGTTTAAGATGTGAACAGACGCTTCATAAAAGAAGATGTATAGTAGCCGATAAGTACATAAAAAGACACCCAACATTTTTTAGTCATCAAGGAATACAACTTAAACCACAGTAACATTTCATGCCCACTAAAATGGCTAAAATAAAAAAGACTGACAATACCAAATGTTGGCCTGCATGTATAGCAACTGGAAATCTCATTCACTTTTGCTGGGAGTGTCAACTAGTACAACCACTTTAGAAGACTGGAGTTTCTTATAAAGTTAAATATGCATTTACTATATGACCTAGCCATTTCATTTTTATGTATTTCCCAAAAGAAGCAAAAACATTTGTTCACTTAAACACCTGTATAAGAATCTTCCTCATAGCTTTATTCACAGTAGCTAAAAACTGATAATACTACAAATGTCCATAAAGGAAGAATGAATAAAAAATATTTTACTATATTTAAATAATGGAATACTACTTGGGCTACGCTATGGATATTTAAAACAACACAAATAAATCTCTAAAACATGACTTTGAGAGAGAGAGTAGCCAGACGAAAAAAAGAGTACATTTATGTAAAGTTCAAGAACATGCAAAACTAATCTATAGGAATAGAAATCTGAGTAGTGGTCATCTTCTTGAGGAAGAGGAGCTTATAAAGGGAAAAGGGCATGAAAAGACTTTCCTGGGTGATGAAACTATTCTATATATTGTTTTGGGTGATTTTTATATAAGTGTATACACATGTCAAAAGACTATGCATTGAACATCAAACTGAATCAATTTGTGCCCCTGGACAAAATTTGTATATGCATATTACTTCAGTTTTAAAAAATACGTTAAAAGTGGTTCCCAAAATTCCAAGAGGAAAAATTCCCTGTCAGGATAAACCATCAACATTTGCACTGCCATCCAATGTAAAGCATCGACACTATCCATTCTATTACCAAAATAAAAAATTATTCAACATCTTTAGGCAGAGACTCTGTGTCTGTGTGATTCTCTTATTTGCTCTCTTTCCTATTTTTATTCTTTTCTTTCCTTCTTCCTCTATCTCCTCTCCTCTTTCATTTCTCCCCACCCTCTTCTTCCTCCTTCTCTCTCTCCTTTCATTTCCCCTTCCTTTCCTTCTTTTTCTTTTAAGGATCCCTAGAAAATTGGAAAATATTATTTGAAGAGTATAATTTCACATAAGCCAATAATTTAAATTATGTGCATCTATAGCATAATAAACAAATGTTTGCCTATCAAACCTTTCTCCATGGGCCTGTACAAGCCTACAACCAGGGCATGATATTTCTGTAACTTCTTTTAACAAGAATCCAGTGAAAAGTGAGATTCAAGAGAAAGTAATAGCTTTTGTTTTATGTCAGTGTATTACTTACAAAACCTCATTCTGGGTTTGATTTCCCAATGTTCAAGGAAGTATGATGGGTGCTTGATCTCAACTGATTCATTTTGCATTTGTTAGGTCTCTCTCCTTTGGGCCCCACAATACACATTGCTCTGTGATTGGACAAAGTCTAAGATCCCCACTTGGGCATTGGCTAGCATATGTGAAGGCATGGAAACTTGGTTCTGGCACTAATCACTTATTGCTGCAGCAGCAGGGGGGTTGTGCCCACTAAGGTTGGATCCAATGAGTTGACAAAGAGAGAGGACAAAAGCTTAAGACTGCCCATCTACAGTTTCTACACATAAGCAGGTATTTTTAGCTCTTGACCTGCCAGTAATTGTTCCATCTTTCACAGCACTCTAATCGTAAAGTAGTTTCTATGTTTCATGAAGGTGGCTTCAGATTTTTTCTTTTAGAAAACATCAGTTCCATTGTCTATCTCACACTCGTTCCTTGCACAATTAGGTAAAGCATGGGCTCTTGAGTTTCTGTTTTGATCTAAGTAGTCATTTTTCTCCTAACTGTGCCTTGTGAGGGTGTGTGTGTGTGTGTGTGTGTGTGTGTGAGATGAAAATGTACCCATTTAATTTTGAAGAATTTGTTTGGGCCTGTGCTTATAAAGACCTCTACTTTCAGACATTGCTCAGCAAAATCCATCATCATATATCTGGTTATATTTATCATCATTATCTTTGCAGCCAAGTCTGATTCTAATAAACAGATATTGAGTTAATATAAAACAGCATTTATTGTAAGTTTATTTCTGCACTTGGTCTCATATGCCTGCCTTTTTGAGTTCTCCCCTGGATGAATAACCACTGAAATCAGAAATATGTTTGAGATTTAAACCAACAGGTAATTTGCTTAGACTGGTTCTCCTATTTGCCAAGATATTGTGCTTTCTCAGTATTTTCTAAATATCTGACCTCAAAACACAGGCCAGGAACTTTTGATAATATAATCTGATACAAATAAAAGGAAAATCACCAACATCAAGATTCTATCTATTAAGTCTATTCAAGTTACCAAACATCCACTATGTGTAGAACCTAGAAAAACATAAACATTTTCCTTTACACGGTTTCTATACAGTGATCTCTTGAAATCCTGGCCTCAGGCAATCCCCCCTGCCTCAGCCTCCCAAAGTGCTGGGATTACAAGTATGAGTCATCATACCTGTAATCCAGCTAGTCATCTCTTTTGTAGCGATCACATACTCACTCTGTCAAAGTTCAGATGTTTTATAAAAGGCATCATTGTGAATGAAATCAAATATATCATACATTCTAATATTCTACAGTGGCACAGAATATAACGAATATTTGCTGTTGTCTACAAGATGGGATGTTCACCTCCAGTTTCTGCACTAAGGTACTGGAAGAGGACAGAACATACATGTGGATGGGAAACATGGTAAGTAGAAAGGTTAAACCTACTGCAAAATGATGGAACCTTAGAAACACTGTCCACAAAAGGACTTTCCAAGCATGATCTTTCCTGGCTAACAACAGTTGTTAATATTTATTGAATGCTTACAATACATAGCAGACACTATTCTAAAGCTTTATACCTTAAAGCATTTAATCCTCCCATGAGGTAATTGTTATTGTCACCATTTTACAGTTGAGTAAAATTAAGCACAGAAAACTTACCCAATATCACAGAGTTAATAAATAGCAAAGCTTGGATTTGAACCCCTGTCAGGTTGTTGAGCCCATACTCTTCTCCATGATGATATATGATTTCATTCATTCAGTGGAATAAAAGGATATATTTTTTATTAATTATCTCTGTTTATAAGAGATAGTGCTTCAAGTATATACATTAGCTTCTCTGACTTACATCATATATACGGCCGCCAGGGGCCGCTGTGGACGGCGCGTGGGGCGGGACCGGGCGTGAGGGCGGATACATACCACCTGGGAGCATGTGTCAACTCTTTGCTTCAAGGATTGTGCAATGAGAGAAACAAAGATTAGAAATGATGTTCTTCTATCCTTTCCACATTCATTAAACAGCACCTTATTGAAAGATACTCTGCATTAATACCAGTGTAAGATTCTAGTGTTATAAAAGTGTATTCAACGAAATTATCCTGTAGACCAATGGGTATCATGTATTTTTAGCATCAACACTGATTGTGGTTGCTTTCTTCACTCTGAAAATCTTAAATAGTATCCTGCCATGTAAGTTAGGTAAACGTGAAGAGTGGGTTCCCTGCAGCAGGTTAATCATTCACTGTTTGACAGGAAATGCTTACTTATTTGTGAAGTTCCCAGAACATATCAGTGGAGCCCTAAGGTTGATAACTGTTGGGCTCAACAGTAGGATGGAGTGAAATTAGCAATGACCTGGGAACTACTAAACTTGATTAGCTTGACTTTTGGGGGCTATTTTTCAGTATCCCTAAGCCTTATTTTCATTTTAGAGACAAGATTTGGGTTCTGGAAATTCTGTTAGACCTCGGATATGACATTCTACAGTTATAGATAATTGTTGCTGGTTGGTTCCAGGACGGGATGTTCTTTCCAGTGTGTACTTTCTGGCGAAGGGTCAGTGAAAGAAATACTCTGTGGAATAGCAGAGGGACACCCAGCTACCACCCTTCATGCCTCTCTACCTCCCATCCTTTCTGCTGCTCAACCAAGTACACCTGGACTAATTACGTTGTAGAATCCCGTGAGAAATCCAATACAACCCTCATTTCTCCTAACAACACAGCTATTTCCAGCAGGTGTTAGGTGGTTAAAAAAATTAAAGAAACTTCACACCAGATGTAGCCCATATAAATACTACCACACAGGTGCTGGGAAATGGAAAAGGTTCTCTAAATTATGCAAATAAGTCTTCTTGACAACTCAATTTTTTAAAATAGCTATGTATTTCTTTGGAGATTTTTTATTAATTTAAAAATATCAATGATCCATATTTGTAAGTTAATTTACACAATTATATCTTCAAACTTCTCTCAAAGTCTTAAAGCCGAAGAATTAAAGCTTTGACCATGATTTGTTCTCTGAGAAGGTAAGGAGTGAAAAAAGGTTGAATCAATTGTATTGAACAGGTAATGCAACAGCATCATTTCAATTCCAGCTTCGTACTTTCCTGTCATTCAGCCCTATCACCAGATCCATTAATTAAAACAGTTGAGTTGGTTTTTTCCTTTTGTTTTTTATTCTGTATTCTAATGAACTATAATTAACTACCATAGATAGGCGGCCCCAGATAAAAGATAACAGAGCACAGATCATCTACATAGAACCCTGGATAAGAAAAGTTGGTGACATTCACAATTAGTGTTTGATATTTACTGTAAACACAAAGAGACATGCTTTTATTTTACTTACCATCCACAGTGGCCCTTTTAGATATTGGCATGACAGATATCTTAGGTATCATGACATTCTAAAAGTTTTATAACACTTTTTAGACATTTCTCCCTTGAGGGTCATCACACCAGTGAAACATTTGGAAATGATCACTCTCAAAACTCTTCCCAAGGTTATGGCAACTTAAATACTATGAGTGCCAAACCATTACATAGTGGTTACATAATTTTAACAGCAAATGGGGTAAAGCACACCTAGGCGTTGTGGCTATAAGGCAGTAAGAAGGTTCATTATACAAACCACCAAAACTAATCTTAATATTGGAATTTGACATCAGGCAACTCTCTGCAAAGGGGATGCAAACATTTTGAGCTTGAACAACTCCTTCCCTCTTAAGCAGTGCTTTTAGGAAACTTTAAAAGAGAAAGAGTAATGTCTGAACTCTACTCACCAAAATCTGAATCTCCTGGGAATGAGGACCAGCTATTTGTACTAAAGTTGAGAATCACTGTCTAAAGAAGCTATGGAGCTATGGGAATGATATTATTAGAGTTCAAAAACATCAATTATATTTTCTTAACTTATAAAGGACATGTTTACACAAGCCAAACGATGTGTCAGAAGTCATGAGACCCATGCTAAGAAAGTCCCTGCATTGCAGTCCATCCAAGAGAATCCTGGTGTATACCTGTTGGTTCAGTGTAATTATTAATAGCACTTCATTTTATTTCTAAAACATGAGAATTTATATGGTAACCTCATTCATGACGTTCACCAGGAAAGCGAGCCACAAATCCTGTCTGGGCTCCTTATCTTGTTCTCATGTGATGGCAACTCACTATTCCTCAAGATGCTCTTCTCTACTCAATACTCATTACTGTAAACCACCTACAGTTGACTTCCTTTCGGCTACTTTTGCAACCCAATCTCGGCTTTTCCTTTGTTCCTGTTTCAATTGCTTTCCCTCAAATTTAGCATCTATCTCAGCTACACATTAGAAACTTCTTGGGGGTAGGTGGTGGGTCTGAATGGCTAAATATTCCAATACCCAGGCCATGCTCCAGGCCAATAAAAGCAGAATCTCTGGGGATGAAACTTACGCATCAGCATTTTTTAAAGGTTCATAAATAAATTGTATTATAGTCAAGATTGAACACCAATGCTGCCCACAAAATTCCAATAAACAGCTAGTGTTGCCAACCATTGAATTACATCCATTGCAGATGACAAGTTTCCCTGGATTCAGTCTATAATTATGCTGATACCCAAATGTCTTTACTTTCTCAAGAACTTCATGCTAGAAAGAATCTCTTATGTCAGATTCCGCTGGGAAAACATGCAAACAGAGACATTCATGTTACTTAAATAAATTGTACTTATACTAACCCAATAAATCACAGGCCAGAAACTAATTAAAATAGAACATATCAGGTGCAAATCCATCCACAGAATGACTCTATCACTCCATATTCTTAAAACTCAGCAATAATCTCCCCTATTCCTTTTTTCTTATCCCCAACAAATCACCTTGTCCTGGATTTTGTTTATCTTCTACATACATCGAATTATTATTTAGACAAACTAAGGCACTTTGGTCTTTAACTGCCATCAGTCAGCCCTTTTGTGTCTGTAAAGTTATGTCGGTGCATCACACAGCAAAGCATAAAAACAAATGCCTCCCCTTAAGTTATGTTTGGGAGACAACGATGGTCACAGTAAGGACATAATCCACCAGAGTTAGTAGTTTAGTTATTGTTACTAAGGGACAATGATAACATTTTAGAAACAGTGCATACATTAATTGAGGGTTACTGAATATGTAGAACCCAAGGGAGAGGAGAGGGGACAAGGCGTGAAAAATACAAAAAACTAATTGAGCTCATTTTAATTATATCTATAAATTACATCAAAGAAATGACAGATACTGGAATGTGAAATAGTTGAGACAAAGTCTAGACAGTCTTCAGATTTTCTCGTCCCTGAGATGTATAATATATAACTCAGAGAATTAAGACATCTGTGAACTGTATTTACTTCCTCTCCTTGAAGCTCTGTACCCGTTTTAATAAGGGATTTCATGGAAGCAGTGTGGACTTGTTTGAGAGCATATAGGGCTCTAGGTTAGATAGACTTTATTTGGAGTCTAGATTTCAGTTACATGATTAAATTAATCAAACTCCAAGAGTCTTGGTTTCTTCATCTGGAAATAGGGGTTATATTGCTTATGCCACAGATGCTAGAAAAATGAAGTACTATTATCTGTGTGCCAGTCAATGCAAACAACCAGCAATGACACAAGTAAACCACAGTGTTAGCACACAGAAGATACAACTGACAGTTGAGTTTGGCTTTGCATAAAGACCTGATTTGTGAGTTTGACTTTAATCCCTGAGAAAAAAAGTGCTCTGTCCAATTTCTGGACGTCAGTGCAAATACTACTTTTCTAAGCCATACCCCGTGTCTAGTACATCTTACTTCTTCTGTCATCACTGCCTTTCTATCCACCTCATATAAAGATGAGTTTGGGTTTTATTCTTAAGCACAATCACACATATATTAATATTTCCATTTTATATATATGTATGAAACATACAGATACATAATCAACCTTTACAGAAAACCACATATTTGGAGTCAGTAGTGATTGTCAAAAGCCCTTACCGAAGACATTTTTATAGGCTTGGTTCAGTTCCATTTGATTCAGTTCAACATAAAGTTACTTATTGTTTACCGCTCACCAAAAAGTTGTGCTTTCAAAAAGTTCATCGGATAAGTGCTCAGGACTGAGTTTGAAACTGCTGTAGAAAACTCACCTGATTCAAGGATTAAGGATTTGAAGGAGCAAAATTCCTACTGTTTTCTGTACAAGCCAGTCATTTTATGACTCTGAGTTTAGGATATCTCATTTTATTTTTTATTTATTATACTTTAAGTTCTGGGGCACATGTATAGAACATGCAGGTTTGTTACATAGGTACACACATGCCATGGTGGTTTGCTGCATCCATCCCCCTGTCATCTACATTAGACATTTCTCCTAATGTTATCCCTCCCAATTCCCCCACCCCCTGCTATCACTCCCCTAGTCCCCACCCTCCACAGGCCCTGGTGTATGATGTTCCCATTTGATCCAGCAATCCCATTACTGGGTATATACCCAAATGATTTTTTTCTTTTTTTGAGACAGAGTTTCACTTGTGTTGCCCAGGCTGGAGTGCAATGATGTGATATCATCTCATTGCAACCTCTGCCTCCTAGGTTCAAGCAATTATCCTGCCTCAGGCTTCCGAGTAGCTGAGATTACAGGTGCCCACCAACATGCCCAGTCAATTTTTTTATTTTTAGTAGAGAGGAGGTTTCACTGTGTTGGCTATGCTGGTCTTGAACTCCTGATCTTAGGCAGTCCACCAGCCTCGGCTTTCAAATGCTGGGATTACAGGCGTGAGCCACCACACCCAGCCTAGAATATCTCATCTTTTTAAAGGAGAAATAAGGACATTAAAAGTTGTTAGACTTGAGAACACTAATGGGACATTTCCTTTAATACAGTAACAAGGGAATTCAGGAGCATAAAAAAGGGGCAAGCTTTGGCCAGAAAATGCACAAAAGATAAATAAAGCTATAAAGCTAGTCTACAGTTTTCTAGAATAGTAAAAGAGGGGAGTTACACTTCATGCCAATGAAAAGAAGTGAGGACACCAATATTTAGACATCATCTCCCTACTCACGATTAAGCAATATTTATTCAAGTTTTAGTAGACAGATGTTTCCCAGGGGCTCTTTCCTTTGCAATTTTTTTCATATTCTATATCCTTTCTTTGAACAACATCAAAGAGATGTAAAGCTTCAAGTAACACAAACACGTTAGTACATTATAAACCTATATTTGCAGCCCAGAGACATTTCTGTGTTTTAGAAATCTAGTTCCAGTTGTCTTCTTGATGTCTTCGATATCTCAAATCTCTCATAATTCCTATCCTGACTCTTGAGAGTACCACAACAATATTTCCTTGTATGAAATTCTTAGTCATCTTGACTCCACCTTCTTCTTCACCACCCATATAAGCCAGAATCCTAGCCTTGATAATTCTTCCATAAAATTTCCTAAATCTGTCACATCCTCGTTGTACCCACAGTCCCTGCTCTAGCTCAACACTTCATCTTCTATTGCCGAAATATCCTACCAGGTTCTTCAATGGTTTCCTTACCTCTGGTTTCTCCCCCATCTAATCTATCTCTTACATGGCCACTAATTGATCTTTCAAAAATCCTAAAATTCCCATATAACATTCATTTTGATACAAACAAATATAAATGGTTTCCTGAAGACTTACATACTTCCATGTACTATCTGGCCTCAATTCACCTATCTAGGCCTCATCTCCCCCTCCTACCAGAAAATCATGTGTTTTTCAGTCATGCCATTTTCTTTCAGCCTCTTGTATTTTTCTAATGCATAGTTGTCCTTTTCAAAAGGCCCTTCACCTTCCTACTTTTTGTGGTAAACACCATCATATTCTTCAATACCCCTTCCAAACCTCACATTCTTTATGAGGTCTTCTCTGTGTGTCCCAGGTGGTTTTTCAACCTGTCCCATATATTCGCATATAATCACCCCTATAAGGGAGCCATCATCCTACAAGATAGTTATTTGTTTGTGTGCCTGACTCCTGAACTAAACCTACTTATGAATAAGGACTGCGTCTTATCCATCTTTGTGTTCCTGACCTCCACCACCACCACCAATCAAGGCATAGCCGACACCCTGGCATTGAGTAGCATGCCATATGCATCTGTAGACTGAAAAGCAATTTAGCAGGTGTTACAGGTTGGGTTATCCAAGAAGCAGATCTGGAGACAGATCCTAGTGCACAGGTATTTATTAAGGTGTGCCTTTGGGAGCAGTACCTGTGGATGGCAAGGACAGAAATCAGGAGTGGGCAGAGGAGTGGACACACGGAAAAGTTAAGCTGTGATATGGGCCCAGTGGAAAAGCCACCAACACTTCTATGGGAAGCTATAAATAGACCTTTGGCATTGTCCCAAGTTGGGTTGATATGGCCAGGCCTTTACAGGCTCACACATCATTTATTACGTGTGGGCCACTCCAGGAAGGTGCATGAGTTTGGATAAGGAAGCCCTCTGGAGCTGAGGTAATCCCTGAAAGGGTTAACTGCCAAAGACTAAGGCAACAAATTTTCCCAAGCACAGGATCTGAGTGGCACATCACAGTGCCCAAAACAAAGGCTGAACTTATTTAGTTATAAGCTGATGACTTAAGAACTGCAATTAGCTGAGAGTGAGACAGTATCCCACAACAGTGATGCAAACTCATCAGAGGCTTTTTGTTTTAACAGGAATTCTGGAGCAAGGAAGTTACTGGCATCCATTAAGTGCACCACAATGCTAGGGCTGAGCTGAGGTCTCCAGGATCTTCTGGGCCTTTTTCATGGCTGAAAAACGACAGTGGCAGCTTCATTCCTTGTGTAGAGTTCCAGGAAGCAGGAATGAGAAAGGAGCAAGAAGAAAAAGCTGACATCTATGGGAAGCCAAACTCTTTAGGAATCCCCTGCTCAGGTTTGCTCAGGCTTCTGTTTGACATCCTACTGGTAAGGGCACTACTGAGTGGCCGGCCCTAGATTCAAGGGAGGCTGGAAACTGTAATTTTACAGCTGAATACAACTGCCTCTCTCTTACATGCCCTCAATGCAGAGTTCTGTCAGTGAAAAAGAAAGAATAGAATCGAGTAGGCACGAGAAATTTCTGTTACATAAACTCGGGCTGAAGAACCCAGGTTCGAAAGAAAAATAAGTGACATGTAATAAGAGCGGATAACATGGAAGCAGGGCAGATTCCTAAGGTAATTGCTGTTGTGTAAAGTGACCGTTTCCCACTTAGCACAGCAAAATTACATGAATTAATAAAGTCTGCCAGAGGAGATTAAGGAAAGAGAAAGGCATACAACCTGACACAGCAGAAAACAGATTGCCGGGACAAAGAGTCAAAGTCATCTTAAATTAAAGAGGGCACAGAAGAGAATAACAGAGAAAAGGCCAAAACAGGAACAAGACACCACCTGGCATTAAAACAAAACACCAAGCATAAAACACAAAGACTACAACAACTAGTGAGCAGCGCTCCTTAGAAATTCAAGCAAGAAATCAACAAGGCAGCTGGTGGGGCTGCAAGTGTGTTAAAAGTTTGTTGCCAGTGTTCACAAAAGAAGTTAAAGGTTACATTTGGAAGATAGAAATAGGTTTCCCTAATGTGAGGAAAAAGGTGTAAAGAGGGCTATGACACACAGAAGGAACTGCTTTCCCCCATCCACTATTTGGGGCACAGCTGTTCAGAGCAGGTCAGAAAAGCTAAGATGACAAAAAACATCAGGAGGTGATAAACTGAGAATCCCTGGATCCAGAATGCAGCAAACAAAGAATGAATGAAACGTTAAACAGGTTTTAAGAATTATATAAGAATTGAATCAAGGTATAGCCAAAGGATGGCCAATATTAACTCTATGATTAAGAAGGAAAGGACACAGAAGCAATGTTGAATGAGCCACTGCGAATTTTAACTGCAGTCCTCAAGGAAGGCATGGGGGTGGGAGTCACCTTGAGAGGTCAAGTCATCCAGGCCTCCATGCAAATGCCAGTCAGTCCCTTGTGTTTTCAGAAAATGCTAGCAACTTCTCTACCACAACTGCCTTTGATACTTTAATTATACCTCATATTGTAATTTTTATTTGGGGGAGGTAGGGCACATGCAATGGACAGGATATTGAATATACTGTCAGGGGTCCTGAGTTTTAATTTTGGTTCTGCCGCTAACCAATTTTACAACCTTGGAAAAATAACATCCTCTCTTTGGACCTCATTTCCTCATCTGTAAAATGAAAGAGATGGACCATCTATCTCTTCTCCCTCTTCATCCTCTATGTTGATGGATAATGAATGATGTATTTTCCTTACAATAATCCTTCATAAAACAGATCTCAACAGTAACTCACCAGAATGACCTTTACCTAACAACTGCTGTTTGAGAAATGGACAACCCTAGTTTCTTCAGTCTTTGTATTTTTTTGCATTTCTACCCACAAAAAAAAAAAAAAAAAAAAATAGTACTAAATCTAATAATGAAAAGTGCCAAAAATATAGGATTTAACAACTTGTAAAGTTTATTTTTATAAATCATCTCACTAAATAGCCACAATGTTCAGGTGATGGAGGTAGCAAAGATCCCTGATGTCATTCCTTTTCTCCTTGCAGAAATAGGTCTATCATTTTTTGTATTGACCCATGACCATCTTGAAGTAAAGGCTATCTCTCCCAGCCCCCGACTACAGTTAGGCATGACACCTCTCTATGTTCTGGCAGAAGCACTGTTACAATTTCCAGAAAGGTCATTAAAGAGAGGCAGGCATGCACATCTTTCCTCTTTCCTTTTTCTTTCTATCCGAAATACAGGCTGACACGTGGATCTCAGGTAGATCTTGAACCACAGGAGAGAATTGCACATGGAGACTGGAGAAGTAATAGAATAAAGAACCTTGATTCCTAGTGACTCCATGAATCTGCTTTAGCAGGCTTTGGACTTCTTTAATAAGTGAAAAAAAAAATACATTTTTGTTTGATTTAAATAACTAGTACTTTTATTAACTTCGCTTGCAGCCCAAAAAATTCTAACTGACACAAGTATAGAAATTATTATTCTATTTTACAGAATTAATAATTTGCTGGAAACTTCAGTGGCGCTAAAATTTGAACACAGGGCAGTCTTGACACCTAAGCCCAACACACCTCCTACTTCACTCTAAATAGGTGAAAGTAACCATTGGCAGATGTAAGCTGAAAGACAAACCATCATGGAACATCCATCCATGATTAGAACATTGCAGGAGTAGCTCGTGTTGTCCTCCACATAGAAAAACACTCCTATGACAAATTAAAGTGAACGACCATCTCTTTAGAATTAAGTAGGGGATTTTGGAAAACCACCTGTACAAAGGACTCGTATTCTCCCCAAAGTATCTAAGTAAGAACTAGGAGGAAGTGAGGACACAGTATCAGAAGTGTTAGGTAAATGAACAAAAAGTACCACATTTTACCAAGGTTGCCGTAAGGTGCATTTCAAAGGCTTTCAGAAGTAAGCCAAGACTTCAAGAGGAATTTTTTTAGGAAACAGAAAAAGAAGCCATCATTTCTCCTTCTACACCCCATTCTCTCATCCCCTCCATATCATCTCTAGTTCTTTCGTTTTTTTGTTTTTCATTTTTTTTTAAGACCTGTATAAGCCTTATCACTTTCAGAAAATGAAGGGGTAGGGAACTCAATCTTGCTTTTCACCGTGTTGAGTGAGCCCTGAGACTCCGCATCACTGGCTTACCTTGTAGTGTTGTGCTGTGACAGCCCTTAGCAGCTGAAGCATAAAGAATAGAAATATTATCCAGGATTTTATTAGGACTATTAATTTTTTTTCTTTTGTGGATAAAACTCTTCAATGTTTCTACCAGTAATAATATTCTCTTAGTACATGAGTGGCACCGATGATGCTCAAAACAGCTACGATAGCTCATTCACAGTGAAGAGCAGACATGGCTGAAACCCATTCGTTAGCTCAGCTTTTTATAATTTAAGAAAGACCTGCCAGCCATGTATCCCCCACTTCTGCATATTTTATAATAATGGAACATTTTTAGATAAAATCATAAATAAAAGATGCTGCTGAGCTTCTGAACAATGCATTATGTGTTTTCTATTTTATTGTGATCTTATCTTTTCGCAGCACAATCATAATTACATAGATAATTACAGTTGTCTATTGGGAGAAAAAAGAAGAGAAGACTAAGATTCATAGGAAAAAATCCTGCTTTTATTAAACATTCATACATATTTTTATTTATGTTTTGAAAGCCAATGACATACCAGGCTATCTGTTTGGCACTGGAAGTACCATGAAAGCATAATACATATGGGCCTTTCTCTCATGGGGCCTGCAGCTTGAAGGCCCTATGATTATTAATTATTAATTAAGATAATTAATAACTAAAGAGTAAAATATGTCATTGTCTATGACACAAGACATACAAGGAAACATATTTAGGATTCCTTAATTTTGTTAAGAAGGAAGGGAGAACAAATTTGATGGGGGGTAAATAGGGAAGGTTCCACAAGGAAATGACAGCTAAGTTATGACCTGGGTATGTTAAAAAGAGGGTCTTCAGAAGAACACATAGCATGGGCAACTTTCCAGGAGCATTTTAATGGAATCACAACAGGTTATCATTCTAGGGCCCACATGGGTGCCTTACCCGAAACAGGCAAAACGCTTCCACTTATTAATAATTTGTTTAACAACTCAATTATGAAATATTCACTCAGCATCTAATTTGTGCCACCCACTGTGCTAAAATTTTAGAGCTAAAAGGATGAATAAGATGTGGTTCCTACCTTCAAGGAACAACGAGTTTTGTCGACAGAAGCAATACTTACATAGATTTATGATATGAGGGCTTTAGCAGCTAATAATTAGGCACAAACAGGGCACAATGTGGTCATTAAAACACAAATAGTTACAATTTTGAGGTGAAAGGACAAGAAGTTAGTGGGTGAGGGGATCAAAGGGCAGGGAAAGGAGTCAAGGAGAAAAGTCCAATAACTTCTGCATGAACAAGTACACAGCAGGGCTACACCAATTCTTCCTCCTCTTCTCTTTCCTCCTTCTTTTCTTCCCCCTCTTCCTCCACCTTCTTTTTAAACAGCCAACTTCCAAATTTCATTAGTTCTGTTGGTACATGTGGTTCCCCCTAAACCAGCTTCTTTTAGATGTTCCAAGAAAGGATGCTAATTAATGATGGTGCTACCAGAAGGTTTCTATTTGGAATTCATTAGACTCGGAATAGCAGATACCATACTAAGCCATGTTAGAGATGCACATAGAGCCACCATCTGGCAGGGGAGCGGGCAGTAAGATTACTCAGCCTGAAGAAGAGAAGGCTGAGAAGTAATTCAGTAACTGTCTTCTAAGAGAACACGCTTTTGTTGAACACCCTCCATGAAGAGGTCCTATTGTTTAGTGTGATAAGGGGTGGGGAAAGACAATCGTTTAGGAAACCAGTTATTAAGCCACTTTAGTAGTCCAAGGAGAAGTTCCAACAGTTTATAGTAGAGGGGAAAAGAGATATGAAGGAATGAATGAAGGAAACATATTACAGAGGTATAAAGTAATCCCTGGATAAAATAGGGAAGGTAATGGAGAAAGAACCAGAAACAGAAAAGTATTTATATTCCAAGCTGATGGTGGCGAACTGTCTTACAATTCTATCAACTGAAGATGGAACAGGAGAGTGATTTCCTGTGCCCTGGAAGGTAATCTTGGTTAAAAGATAAGAATCAGTGGGATCCGCCCTGATTAGAAGAGTTGCCAGAAATTGAAATTAGATATTCTAAGGATGACTGAGGAGTCTCCTTGGAGATCTTTAAGAACAGGACTATATTATCAGATTTCAGCAGCGAGAATGCTCTTCAGAATGCTGAAAACAGCTAGCTGAGCGGAGCTGCTGACATTGTAACATCTTTTTCCTCACCTTTTTATGCTCACACCCTGGAAGCATGCACTGTCCTGCTTCATTGGGGAATGAAGTATATTAACATTTTCTGTGGGTCCAGATAGAGCAGGAAGTAGAACAGTGGGTGAACCAGTCTCAAAATAACATACCCTCATTTCTTTCAACAGTAGTATCTTCAATCTGATTGGTATCAACCTTGGTTTTCTTGTGGAAAAAATAAAGATGTGGTAAGTTCAGACCCTTACCATTCAAGGAAACCAAACATACTGAACTAGGGGTAATCTTCTAGACATAAATCCACCTACTACCTCTGGGACTATGACTGGCTTTACCTTTTACCTGAAATTATCTTCTCTTTTCGTTGACCAGCTCCTGCTGGGCATTCAGATCCAGCAAGAACACTGTCGCGTCTATGAACTCCATGCAAGCCCAGGCTGAGTAAAATGCTGTGGTAGATTACATTTTCCAAAGATGGCTACACCAAGATATAACCTGCGCCACATATTCTTCTTATATCATGACACTAACACGTCATTAAGAGATAAGATCCTTGTTCCCCTACCTTGACCTGGGTGAACCTTGGTAACTGCCTCAACCAACAGTGTGACAGCGTGCATTATCTCTGAGATGTATTTTTCAGGGTTTTCCAGAGAAACAGAATCAATAGGATGTATGTGTGTGTATGTGTGTGTGTACGTATGTGTGTGTATGTGTGCGTGTGTGTGTGTGTGTGTGTGTGTGGAGAGAGAGAGAGACAAAGAAAAAAAATGAGAAAGAGAGATTTATCATAAGGAATTAGCTTGGCCAGGTGCAGTGGCTCATGCCTGTAATCCCAGCACTTTGGGAGGCCAAGGCGGGTGGATCACGAGGTCAGGAGATCGAGACCATCCTGGCCAACATGGTGAAACTCCGTCTCTATAAAATACCAAAAAAATTAGCCGGGCGTGGTGGTGCATGTCTGTAGTCCCAACTACTCAGGAGGCTGAGGAAGGGGAATCGTTGAACTCGGGTGGCGGAGGATGCCGTGAGCTGATATCGTGCCACTGCACTACAGCTTGGGCAACAGAGCAAGGCTTCATCTCAAAAAAAAAAGGAATTAGCTCAGAGCTCACATGATTATGGAGACTGGTAGTTCCCAAGATCTGCAAAGGTGAGTCAGCAAGCTGGAGACCCAGGAGAGCCAATGGTATAGTTCCAGTCTGATGGCCAGCAGGTCCAAGAACCAGGAGGACTCAATGTTTCAATTCAAGTCCAAAGGCAGGATAAAGATTATGTCCTGGTTTGAAGGCCATTAGCCAGCAGGAATTCTCTTTTACCTGGGTGAGGGTCAGCCTTTTTGTTCTGCTCAGACTTTCAGCTGTTGGATAAGGTTCACCCACATTAGGAAGGGCAATCTGCTTTACTCAGTCCACCAACCTAAATGTTAATCTCATCCAAAAACACTCTCATAGAAATAATCAGTCACCCTGTGACCTAGTCAAGTTGACACATAAAATTGAACATCACATAAGACTAAGTATAAAAAGCAGTATGACTTCTGTCTGGTATTCTCTCTCTCTCTCTCTCTCTCTCTCTCTCTCTCTGGGATAATTAACTTGGGAACCCAAACACCATGTTGTGAATAAGTTCAGGCCATATAAAAAAGCCACATCAAGATATTCTGAGCAACAACTTTAGCTAGGCCCCCAGTGAATATGTCACACATGTGAGTGAATGAGCCTTCAGATAATTTCATCCCTCAGCCTTCCAATTTTCTGGAGTTGCTATCTTTTTGATACCTTAGTGTCTCCTATTTGCCTTTTCACATCCTTAATTCCCAGTGAATGATTCTTTATACTAAATTATCTCATATATATATCTCTTAAAATAATGTGTGGTTTCTTTCTTCTGTCTTGACCCTGATCGATATGATGGAGATGGAAATTATTTCTGTAGCAAAGCTGGGTTCTGAGATTTGCCCAGAGAAACCTATCTACAGGATGCTGAATTACTTCCCTACTTCTTCTTAGATTTGATTACTTATCTGAATATTCTGATCTTTGAGATCAAGCTCTACCCCACTGGCTCTATAATTAGACCCTGAGGCCACTCTGAGGAACCTGGTGTTCTTGGGAATTTGTATACAGAAGATAAAATTCTGCTGCATGGGAAACACTTCTTTTAGCACATCTTTATGCCTAGTTCACATTCACAAATATCTATGAAACTCTGACTTTCAGGATATGTGCTGAGAATTCAGTAATGACTAATGCCCAGTCCATGCCCCTGAGAAGTCCACTCTCTAGCAGGATGAACGACCCATAAATGGACCTTATCACTCTCAGAGTATGATGAGAGATGCATTGAGCCCCAGGGCCACGGGAAGGTGGTAGTAGATCCTGTGTGCTGTCTCCCTGCTTCCTCGGCTTCACTACCTGTCCTCTTGTCTCCTTTCTCAGGCCATTCCTGAGAGAAAAGTTGTGGGAGGGAGGGGTGGAAAACTAGATACCCTGCACCTCCACCTCCAAATCATTTTTGTCTATCTATGCTTCAACATCCACAGTGTTTATTCAATGTAGAATGTGCTATTTGAACATTTCATCTCAATTTTAAAACGACTTAAGTGCCTTAGGGTCTGGGATTTATGTATTCCTTCATTCAGTTGTTTCTTTGACAAAATATTTATTGAGCACCTACCACATACCAGGCACTGGGCCAAACATGGTGATTAAAACAGAGAACGAGATACCACCCAGCCCCGAAAAGCCCCTTTGTTGGTTGTATGACCTTCGTAAAATCACAAGGTCTCTGAGTTTTGGCTTCTTCACTAGAAATGAAGGTAACACCACTGACTTCACAGCTTTGCTGTAGAGATTAAATGAATTTATGTATCTGAAAATTCTGCATATAAATTGGGCTGAATTTAAAAGAAAACAATGCTACTTCATATTCATTGTTATATTTAATATATTCATTTCATTTAAAAACCTGTTTCACTGAAATCATTTAATTACAACTTTAGGTAAAAAATTAAATTTAAATATTCACATCTGGAGTTCCTTATGACAATGGGAAATGTTGGAAAAATTTTGACAAAGTCAAATTAATCATTAAAAAAGGAAAATCACATGTATATTATTGATGAGTCTTTCTCACATACCTATCTACATCTCAGACCCAAACTCTCTATAGAATATAAGATCTCTACACTGACATTTAAAGCCCTTGCAATCTGGCCTTGACTAAGAAGATCTGATAACATGATACCCTTTAATCGTCATAATAAATCTATGAAATAGGCATTACTACTGTTGTACAAACCAGAGATCTGTAGGCTGAGATACTGAGCAACTTTCCTAGCCCTACTCAATGTGTAGTAAAAGATTTTGGATTTCATCTTCAATTTTTAAACTCTGAAATCCATGAATTTTCTTTATAGCATGAGCCATCTATCACAGAAGTCACTAAATACATATATTATCACTAAAAAAAAAAAAGACTAAATTTTTGGATGTTGAAAAAAGATCATCTATGTAAGAAACCATTTTGCCATTTGTCATCAGCAATTTCACAGGGCTTTTGAAAACTTAAACAGTTTCTCAGGCTTTCAGTGGTTGGAATTTTCACTGTAAATACTCATTAGTGCAGTTAAAATAGAAACGAGCCACTTTTCTAGAGGTAAAGTTCCGTATTTACCAATAAAAAACAAAACACATATTATTTATCTAGTTTATAAAAACTACAAGGTCAGGTATGGTGGCACACGCCTGTAGTTCCAGCTACCTGGAAGGCTGAGGCATGAGAATGGCTTGAACCCAGGAGACGGAGGTTGCAGAGACCCGAGATGGCACCCCTGCACTCCAGTCTGGGCAACAGAGTGAAACTTGGTCTCAAAATAATAATAATAATAAATTAAAAATAAAAAACTACAAATACAACCAAATGAAAAGCACACTCTATTTTTTGTGAGAGTGACTTATTTGAGACATTCTTTTTCTCTATTTCATTGTGTGTGCACATGTGTGCATTCTCATCAATTTTTCTAAAGGTTAGTCTACATTGTAACTGACAAAAGATGGCAGAGCCTAATGAAGTGTGAGTACATCACTAACCAGAAGACCTGCTGGGAAACACATAGCAAATGCTCCCTAAATCACAGTGAGTGCCACGTAGAAGGTGCACCAGCACCAGCACAGGGAATTATCTATTTTTCAAAAACCATTCTAGTGCTATTTTCCCCAAGGCTAAAAATGAGTTGATTCTGCCTGATGTTTGTAGTTTCTTTCCTCTAACAATCTACAGCAAATTCTGTATGTTTTTTCCCTTGACACCAACCAGCATCCTTCTCCCTTGCCTTCATCTACTTTAGGAGTTTCAAAGTCAACGATTAGTTTTCCAGCCTCCCTTGCATCTAATAGTAACCAGTGACACACTGGCCATAAAATGATCATTGAGATATAAGCAGAAATCAACTGATTAGAGTTGTGGGGACAAAATTTTGTCCATTAAAAAAGGATTCCAGACACAGAGTGTACAGCCTTCTTCCCATTATAATTTTTCCTGCCTAAAATGTTGATATATTTGGCAATTCAGTCAAATTCTGTGTCCAGGGGGCAACAACTATGAAGACAAAAATGCAGAAAGCTCTCTAGGGAGAGGAGAAAAAAGGTAAGAAAGAATCTGGGCTCCTCGTGGTAATATGGAGCAGATGATGCAAACCAGAAACATCTTGTTATATGAGAAAAATTAACCCTGTTTGTTTAAGATCCTCTAGCCTAGTTTTCTGATACAGCTGAAAGTGTTCTTAGCTGGTACGGGGATATAATGTGGATTGCTATGAAGCCTATGACATAATATGTATGATGATTATCATTAAAAAGAGTCAACAATAGCATTTTGAATAAAACAATATCATGAATCATATAAATAATAATTATAACAGTGTAAAGTACCACAATACAAGAGTAATGAAAAAATGACTGTAATAGCTAAGAATTAATAGGCAATTGGCTACCATTACACTAATGACGGTAGGAGTGATTTGAAAACAGGTTAAGAGAAACTGCTGCGGTTGGGGACACATATACAGAATGAACATGCAGTTGGACTTTAAATGAAATGTTTATTACACAGAGGTATGTCACAAAATAGGATACCCATATACCCAGTAAATACGAATCTGTCCATCTTATTATTCATAAAAGGTATGCAGATTAAAATCCCAATGAGACACTACTATATATTAACCAGGATGGCTAAGGTGAAAAAGACAGGCAATATAACATGTTGGAGAAGATGTGGAGCAATCAGAACTCTTGCAGGCTACTGCTGAGAGTGCATATTGGTACAAGCATTTTAGAAAACTATTTGAAAATCTCTACTAAAGCTAAACATCATCTTGCCTATCACATTCCTAGGTATTTATTCAAAAGAAATGTATCCATACACTCACTGAAATGATCTACAAGAATGTTTATAGCAGCATAATTCTTTTTTTTTATATTTTACTTTAGGTGTATACTATATCCAGCATTTCTCCCCATGTTATCACTCCCTACCCTCCCCCACCCCCCGCTGTCCCTCCCCTACCCCCCCCAACTGCCCCCAGTGTGATGCTCCTCTCCCTGAGTCCACATGTTCTCATCGTTCAACATCCACCTATGAGTGAGAACATGTGGTGTTTGGTTTTCTGTTCTTGTGTCAGTTTGCTGAGAATGATGGCTTCCAGATTCATCCAAGTCCCTATAAAGGACATGAACTCATCATTTTTTATGGCTGCATAGTATTCCATGGTGTATATGTGCTACATTTTCTTTATCCAGTCTATCATTGATGGGCATTTGGGTTGGTTCCAGGTCTTTGCTATTGTACACAGGGCTATAGCAGCATAATTCTTAATAGCCTTAAACTGGAAGCAACTCCTATGTTTATCAGCAGTAGGATGGATAAATCAATTGTGGTATTAGCCATACAATGGAACAGCATATAGCAATGATAATGAATGAATGACTACATGCAACACCATGAGTCTCAAACATAACGTTAGATGACAGAAGCCAGACACTAAGGCACACATGTGCTATAATATACATGTGCATAAAAGTCAAAGACAGTAAAAATAATCTACACTGATAGAAGTCAGAAGAGTGGTTACTCCTGGCACAGAATGAGGGGCAGTAAGCAGAAGTGGCACAAGAAGAATTTTGGAAGTGCTGTTGGTGTTCTGTTTCTTGATCGAATGCTGGTTTTACAGCTGTGTTCATTTTTTGGAAATGTATTTAGCTATACAGTTAGTATTTATAAAATAAAAATAATTAATCTGAAAAATTTATCAGAGAACATTCCTCCAAAGAAAGACTTGGGCAAAATCTCATGCCAATTAGCTTATTCAAACAGCGAGACGACATTCTTAACCCGTTTGCTGTCAGGAAATAAGTATTTCATTGAGAATAGATATGCTACAAGTAGATGAGGTATGCTTATCTCTATAACAGACCTTCCAAACAATCAAATATAGCAAGAGAGAACCTCATTCACTCATGTAGTGAAATACTTATTTAGTGCCAAGCAGGTGCCAGGCTTTGTTCTAGGTTCTGGAGATCCAGTGACAAAGGTCTCACCCTCATGACACTTACCTTTCCCTGCCTTTAGTTCTTGAATCAAGAACTTGTAGGAAATGGATTTGTTTAGTTTGGAAGATTTCATGGAAAGTAAAACCGACATAGTCTGCTTTTGCATTGATTTCTTGAGTCTGTTTCATTTGGTAAGCCTACTAACTTAACTATTAGCGAACTGAATCTTAATGTGCATAAAGGGGTGTGTGTGTGTGTGTGTGTGTGTGTGTGTGTGTGTGTGTGCTAGAAAGAGACATACTCACAATGTTTGTCAGTTTGTCAGTAAGTGCAAATCACATGGAGTGTATAAGATTGTCTAAGAGACAAAACTGCAATTAAGCAAAATGAATGAAAGGAGTGTGGAACTCTACGGGAGATATATGAATAAGGGTATACATCACAATGCTGAAATCACGGAATTCATATAAGTGTGTTTCCATTAATGACTTTTTTCCTAAGCTTCTCCTTTCCCAAAATCTCAAGATGTAAAAAAGTCAGCTGTTTTATTTGACATTAACGTATTCTGTCTCCTGTGATAAATTCATAGGAAAATGCTGGCACATAAGCAATCTAATTCAGGCTTAAGGCTGTATCAGGGTTATTCTCTTTTCAAAGGATTAAACCCTCAAAAACTAGCCCCTTCCCCCTGAAACATCCCTTCCTCTCCCCCACTGAGCGCTATTGAACACCATCTGTGCTAGAAAGTTTCCATAATTCAAAGCCCATCAGCCCCCTACGATGATTGCAGACTCCCCTTCTCAAAAGGTCTTTTAAAAATAGAAGAGATATTATCTTCTGGGGGGTATGGCTTAGGCAGAGCTCTATCCAAGAAGATGATGACCCCTTTATAAGGTCCTACCAAGAACCATTTTTCATTAGAATTTTCAAGATTTGGAGATTGCGGATTCCCCTGTTGAGGTCAGACCTTTGCACATAGCATAATTTTCCCTTTCTAGGCAATGTTGTTCTCTACCTTATATACCTGGCAGACTCATTACCTAAGAGCTACTTCAAAGTATTATCTTCTCTATAAAACTTTCTTGGGCTCCTCTTCCCAATATAGAGTTGAGTATGCTTTCCCCTGAATCCCTCACCCAAATCTTTTTTAAAAAACATTAATTCGTATATCTCTCTGTCCCTTTAAGAATATGAGCTTCATGAGTACATGGATCATAACTGTTCATTCTCATATCTCATGACAAAGAGGGTTCATGGCATATGGTAGTTATTTAACAACTATTTACTAAAAGAATGTCAGTGACCAGGTGATGCTTTCAAAATGAAACTTTTGTAAAATGTTGACTTTCCCCCAAATCACAACTAAGTGGGAGCTGAAATGAAGCCATCCAGCTGCCTTTTTAAACATGAGGAACATTCTCCTGGCCAAATCCCTTGTGAAAACTCATGCCCTGTCTGATAGACTCAGAGTGCTTCTTAAAAACCTTTCTATAGGACAGATGAGCAGAAACCTGAATGTCTTCAAAAGAGCTCCTGGGAATTTTACCTCTAACTGATCAGGGAGATAGAGAAAAAGTAGAAGGCAAATTTAGGTTAAAGAGAAAAATAAACTTATGGAATGCATGTACACTGCATTCATTAAATATCATTCTTTGGAGACAGCTGAGAAATAGGTTGCTTTGAACACAAGTTGTATTGTAATGGATTTTTCTTTCCTCAGCCAACAAGTTGACCTATTGTTAAGAAGATGTTTTTGAAGTATAACAGCTTAATTTCTAGGTTGCACTCTAAGCAAGAAAAAGGTAGCCGCTGCTATGGGGGAGCTAACTTGGTTCTATCAGCCTGGCCTTGTACTACTTGAAATTGGCCTGGTACTCACAGTCGAGCTTTAGTGTTTCCTAGTGAACAAAGAAAATTTTCACAGATCATCAACATAAGGCAAGGTCACTCCATCCCCACGATGGAGCAAGACAAAAACTAGACTGTTCCATAATCATGCTGAAGCCAAACCAAAACATGAACGCTGTCCAAAACACAAAAATGACCAAACGTCTCCCTATCTTGGTCAAAATGAGTGATTGCTGCTTCTTTACCAATTATAGCTTTAGTTTTAGCCTTGGCCTATTCACCTCTTCTTCTAAATAAGACTTATTAAGTACTCAATCATAGAATTGTCCTGGCCTCTCGACAACTTCTAATCCAGAATAAAGCTGTCTTTTCTTAAACCTTCCCTAAACCACTAACTCAAATTCTTTACGTTCTTTTCTAAACTTTTTGACTAAGATACTTCACAGTTCCCCATGAGGTGTATTCTCCCTGTGGTAATGAGCAGTAAATTCAGCATGTTCAGTTATAGGTGTGTTCTGGTGGTCTTTGGCTAGAACGTATTGACAATTCTCTAATATTGTTAGTCACTAACCTACAATCTGGCTTCTCCAGGACGCCAGAGTTTAACACTAAGGTATTAAACTCTTTTGTTTGAACTCTGCAAGTCTGTCATATTATTATATTTTGTTGTTCTTTCCCACCTCAGTTAACTATTTCAGAAATCCCCAGAGGAAATGATGGAATAAGTCATTTTTAAGGAATGAGAAAAAGAGTAAAAACATTTGGAGTTTCTATTTCCTTACTCCCCTTACATAAGAGAGGGAAATCGCCTTCTATGGTTGTGGGAAAGTGGTCAAATTTATTCCATGAAAGCAATGTATTTTCTAACATCCTTAACTCATCACCATAATTTCTACCAGTTCTCTGCACACAAAGATTTCTCCATGGCGCTGTCACAATATTTTTCTTTCTACTAAGAATACCAGAGTGCTTTTTCTTCTCAAGTTCTTCTTGTGTTGTATAATGTGACAGGTTATTGAATCAATTTCTCTTCCTCTCTTTAAATAAAGCACAGCATCAAGTACAGCGATCCTTCAGAATTAACACTGACAACCTAGAGATGCTTGGATTCATTCTTCAGTTCTAATTCATGCACACACAACCCACATCGCTCTCACAAACTCACAATACTGTATATTAATATATTAGTTATGGTTTAATCATATTAATATTTTATATGTGTCATATTATGTTAATAAACTTAACATGAAGATAATTTTGGAAGAAATATACAAATGCAATTAGAATCATTTAAGTGAGCTCAAATCATGCCAAACCAAGGAAGTATTTATTGTATGACTGGGGCTACAGGAGATGGCAAAGAGTCGGGGAGTCTAATATTAAACTATAAATATTTAAAATATTGTTTAAAGAACTGCCTTCTTTGCATTTCTGGTAGTAACACATTGGTATGATCATTCCAGATAGGCAGATGGGTAATTTGTAAAGCTTACACAATATGAATATCCTTCGAACCAGCACTTTCTAAGAAAACAATCATGTTTCACATAAATATATTAATAATAATATTGATGCCTAACAGCTGTGCAATGGTAAGTGCTAGGCACTATTGTGCATTAAATTATGATAGCAACTCTACAATATAGGTACTTTTATTGTTCTCATTATATACTAGGTTGGTGCAAAAGTAGTTGCAGTTTTGCTTTACCTTCAATGGCAAAAACCACAGTAATTTTTGTACCAACCTAAATAGATGGGAAAATGGAGGACCTTCAAGATCTTATAGCCTGTAAATAATAGAGTTGGAATTCAAATATGGAGAGTTTGTGACTGAAGTTACACTATGCTGGTACTCCATGTTGTCTCTCAACATTAGAAGCATGTTTGTGGTAGAATTATTGATGCAACCTCAATCTGGAAACAACCTGCTCCTCCCCCAGTGTTACCCAACATCATTCACCCAATTGCTCATACCTATGGAATGATTCTTGACTCCTCACTTTTTCTCATACCTTACTTTCAATTCATTAGCAAAGTCTATGGGGTGTGCTTTTACAATGCAGCTCATTTTCAACCACTCTTATTTTCTCCATGGTTATTACCTGACCCAAACTACCACTGCTTTCACCTGGACAAATGCAGTAGCCTCCTGAGTCATCTCCAACATCCACTTTTGTCTCTCTATGCCATCTAGCACAAGCAGTTGTACTTTCTTAAATGAAAATTTCTTAAAATACAAATAACTTCTATGTTCTACATCCTCCAATGGCCTCCCATTACATGTGGAATAAAACCCCAAACCCCTACCGCTGCCTAAAAAACCTTACACATTATGAACCATAGCTGCCTCTACAAGATCATTTTCTCTCACTCTTGCCTTCTTAAACCAGTGCCTCCCAACTGCCCTGCTTCCTTGCTACTCTTTTTATTACTGTGGTAAGAACACTTTAGGTCTACCCTCTTCACAAAATTTTAAATGCACAGTACAGTATTGTTATCTATAGGTATAATGTTGCACAGAAGATCTCTAGAACTTACTCAGCTTGCATAACTGAAACTTGATTCCTTAAATATGCTAAGCAAATGCCAGTGTTATGGCCTCTGCCCTTTATTCTGTTGGAATACTCTGTCCTTATATCCAAATGGCTCACCCCTTATTCATGCAGATATTCCTCAGGTAAGTCTTTCCTGGTCATAATTTTTAAACAAGCCCCACTATCATTCACTACCCCATTTCCTGCTTTATTTTTGTTTCAATTACCATTGCTTACCAATATACTATACATTTATTGTGTATTTTCTACTCTACCCACTAGCACAAAAGCTGGGACCATTTATTGTTCCCTTCTGTATCCTCAGCCCTTAGAAAAGTGCCTGGTAAATAATAGGAATTCAATAAATGTTTACTGAAGGAGTCAAACAATGAATCACTTACATGTGCACCACTACGGACTGGTAGGTGAATCATGTTTCATCCACAGGATGAACTGCTTCTGGCCGTTGAATTGTAGGAAATATTTATTAGAATTATAAAAAATAACTGGAAAAATCTCAAGTAGTAGGTGGAGAGTGGACAACAAAATGACCAATTGTCAGAGATGGAGATGCTTGTTTAGAAGTGGGTATCTCCTACACAGCAATGGGTACACTAGTCTCTAGGAAGTGGGCAGAACTAGGCATGGTGGGCACCAGCAGGAGTGGACTCACAGTGTGACCAAAGGATCTGAAATCTGAAGTCAAAGGATTTCAGAGAGCAGGTTCCACTCAGACTGACTATATGATCTTGGAAACTGATATGGTTTGGCTCTGTGTCCCTACCCAAAACTCATCTTGAATGATACTCCCATAATTCCTATGTGTTGTGGGAGAGACCTATAGGGAGATAATTGAATCATGGAGGTGATCTCCACCATACTGTTTTCATGGGATATGATGGTTTTATCAGGGATTTCTGCTTTTGCATCTTCCTCTCCTCTCTTTGCCTGCTGCCATCCACGTAAGATGTGAGTTGCTCCTCCTTGCTTTCCACCATTATTGTGAGGCTTCCCTAGCCACATGGAACTGTAAGTTCAATTAAATCTCTTTCTTTTGTAAATTGCCCAGTGTTGGGCATGTCTTTATCTGCAGTGTGAAAATGGAGTAATACAGTAAATTGGTACCCACAGAGTGGGGTGTTGCTGAAAAGATACCCACAAACGTGGAAGCAACTTTGGAACTGGGTAACAGGCAGAGGTTGGAAGGCTCAGAAAGAGATAGGAAAATGTGGGAAAGTTTAGAACTTTCTAGCGACTTGTTGATGGCTTTGACAAAAATGCTGATAGTGATATGAACAATAAGGTCCAGGCTGAGGTGGTCTCAGATGGAGATGAGGGACTTATTGGGAACTGGAACAAAGGTGCCTCCTGTTATGTTTTAGCAAAAAGACTAGTGGTGTTTTGCCTTTGCGCTAGAGATTTGTGAAACTCTGAACATGAGAGACATGATTTAGGGTATCTGGCAGAAGAAATTTCTAAGCAGCAAAGCATTCAAAAGATGACTTGGATGCAGTTAAAGGCATTCAGTTTTAAAAGGGAATGAGAGCATAAAAGTTTGAAAAATTTGCAGCCTGATGATGAGATAGAAAAGAAAATCCCATTTTTTGAAGAGAAATTCAAGCCTGCTGCAGAAATTTGCATAAATAACAAGGAGCCTAATGTTAATCTCCAAGACAGTGGGGAAAATGTCTCCAGGCATGTCAGAGGTCTTCAGAGCAGCTCCTCCCATCACAGGCTGAGAGGCCTGGAAGGAAAAAGTGGTTTTGTGGGCCAGGCCCAGGGTCTTCAAACTGAGCTGTGTGAAGCCTAGGGACTTGGTGCCCTGCATACCAGATGCTCCAGCCATGGCTGAAAGGTCTCAATGTAGCGCTTGGGCTGTGGCTTCATATGGTGCAAGCCCCAAGCCTTGGCAGCTACCATGTGGTGTTGAGCCTGCAGGTGCACAGAAATCAAGAATGGAGGTTTGGGAACCTCTGTGTAGATTTTAGAAGGTGTATGGAAATGCCCAGATATATATATTTTAGAAGATGTATGGAAATGCCCAGGCAGAAGTTTGCAGCAGGGGTGGGGCTCTCATGGAGAACCTCTGTTAGGGCAATGTGGAAGGGAAATGTGGGGTCAGAGCCCCCACACAGTCTCTACTGGGGCACCACCCGGTGGAGCTGTGAGAAGAAGGCCGCCATCCTCCAGACTCCAGAATGGTGGATCCACTGACAGTGCACTGTGCTCCTGGAAAAGCCATAGACACTCAAAGCCAGCCTGTGACAGCAGCTGAGAGGGAGTCTTTACCCTGCAAAGCCACAGGGGCAGAGCTGCCCAAGACCATGGGAACCTACCTCTTGCACCAGTATAACCTGGATGTGAGACATGGAGTCAAAGGAGATCATTTTGGAGCTTTAAGATGTGACTGCACTGTTGGATTTTGGACTTCCATGGGCCCTGAAGCCCCTTTGTTTTGGCTGATTTCTCCCATTTGGAATGGCTGTATTTACCCAATGTCTGTACCCCTGTTGTATCTAGGAATAACTAGCTTGCTTTTGATTTTACAGGCTCACAGGGAGAAGGAACTTGCCTTGTTTCAGATGAGACTTTGGACTGTGGAATTTTGAGTTAATGCTGAAATGAGTTAAGACTTTGGGGGACTGCTGGGAAGGTATGATTGGTTTTGAAATGTGAGGACATGAGATTTGGAGTGGCCAGGGGTAAAATGATATAGTTTTAGCTCTGTGTCTCCACTCAAATCTCATCTTGAATTGTATTCCCATAATTCCCACATGTTGTGAGAGGAAGCTGGTGGGGAGGTAAATTAATCATGGGGGCAGTTTCCCCATACTGTTCTCATGGTAGTAAATAAGTCTCACAAGATCTGATGGTTTTATCAGGAGTTTCCGCTTTTGCGTCTTCCTTATTCTCTCTTTGCCTGCCACCATCTATGTAAGACATGACTTTCTCCTCCTTGTCTTCTGCCATGATTGTGAGGCTTCCCCAGCCACGTGAAACTGTAAGTCCAACTAAACCTCTTTCTTTTGTAAATTACCCATAAAGTATGTCTTTATCAGCAGTGTGAAAATGGACTAATACAGAAATGTTATTATGACATCTCTGAATCTCAGTTCTCTTATCTGTAGATTGGCATGAAAATAACAGCACTGACCTCAGTAGGCTGTACTGTGAGTAATCAGTGAAAAAACAAATGCGTAAGGGTTATGCAGATACTAGCTGTTTTTTATGTCTTCTTATTCTCTATTATGTCCAGAGGTGGTAGACTTCACTTTGCATTTTCTTCCTGTTGTACTTTTTTCATGCTATGCATTGCCTAAGTTTCATGTTCAGGATAGAAAGTCCTTCCTTTTACAAGTCCTGCATTTGTACCTTTCAAGGTTCTAAGAAAGCTTCCTAAATAACAATTGGAATATAAATATGCCTATATTCCTCTTAACTACATCCTTTAAAGTAATTCTAGAACCTGTGACAACAAGGTGGGCTCCTTAGTTAACTAACATTTCCAGGTATATTCCATGGTTTAATTATGTGGCAAAATGTTGACACTCTTCTTATTAAGAAAAAGGGTCTATGTCCTCCCCCTGAGATTGCCATGTAGGTAAGTTCACTTGCATGTGCTCCAACTGGAAGTCCTAGCCTAATACTTGGGTGAAGATGCCTTCACACGATCTGAAACTTCAGCGAGTAAAATATCTCCAGCCTTCTAGTCCTCTCAGCTGAGGTCCTAGATATTGTAGAACAGGAATAAGTCATCCCAACTGTGTACTGCCTAAAGTCCTGAAGCACATAATTCATGAGCTTAATAAAATGGTCACTTCAACTTATTACATTTCAGGGTAATTGTCATAAAACAGTAGTAATTGGAAGAAACTAGATAAAGCAAATCTTCCACTGAATTAGGCTAAAACAGGTTCCCCAATTACAAATCCTAGTTTCTCGGAAGTCAGTTTGAAAGGACTAATATTGACCAAAGTGGGGGGGAAAATATACCAATATTTTTTCCTTTGATACACTGTTTCAAAACTGTAATCTTTCAACAGGAACTACTCTTTGGGTTTAAAAAAAAAAGTCTCTAGAACTAACTTCTCAGATGAAAAGGAGCTCTTGAAATACCAAATATTTGAAAACAGACTATCCAAGGTAGGGAGCTGAATATTTCTGATCTTAAATCAAGATAAAATATTTAATTAGCCTATAAACTGACCCCAAGAACATCTGGAGTTTCCAGAAGGGAAGAATTTTCTTGTCAGTTCTCTTCTAAAACTGACAAACAGTGGTGGATGATGTTGGCACAGAAGCAAAGATGGGAAGAGAAGGTTATCGGTATGGCTTCTCTGAGATTTCGAGTCCATAGATTAGAGAACACAGACAAGTGGAATAAAGTTGCTCCAGGTCTATTCATCTTCTTCAAAATTCAGAGAGTGTAGGGGATAAGGAGACTCAGATAATTTCCCACTAGGAAAGTCGAAACAGATCAATCAAAGTGGTTAGTAAGAGACTTGGCAGACATGTAGAGAACTGTTAAATTTTCTTACTCAAAGTTCTCTTGTCTTACACAGATGAATATATCCAAGAATACTTGGGTTGACCAGCAGACCAGAAACTTATCTCTGCCATTAAACATACCTCAACAAAAGTATTGTCTGTATTGTCTGATAATATCTTTTATAAACTGAGAACTAAGTGATCTACTACTCACATTAGTTTTACATGCATTATATCCTTTAGACATATAAATATTGAATATTAAGTGTTCACTATGTACCAGCTACTATATTAAATAATTCATAAGCATCATCTCAATATATCCTTATAATAAACCCATGGAATAAGTTCTATTGTTATTACCTTCATTTTACAAATGATCAAATGCAGGCAGAGGGAAGTTGAGACATTTACATAAGGTCATACCGATAACACAAGCAGTGTGATTCCAGGGCCTATAGCATCAGCCCCTTCATTATCCTGCCAGCCAGTTATTTAATCTTGACAACTATTCAGAGATGCGGTAGTATGAAAGGCTCAGAGATGTTAAAGTGGCTTTCCCAAGGTCACACAGTTAACCTGTGGTGAACCTCTGCCTTGTTTCCAAACTGACCTCAGATCAAGCCAGGATGCTACAACAGCTTCCTAAGTCAACCAGCAAAGTAATTTCATATTGAACAAAAACCTGGTGGATCACCCTACAAATAGTTAAGTTTGATTCTGAGATAAGCCAGCCCAGAGTTTATTTTTCTTCTTATGGCACTCTTTCTGACTTTCAAATATTTTTTTAGCAGTGAAACCATATTTCCCCCTTTTAAACAAAAATCTTACACAGAACCCCAACATGTTTAATAGTTTAAAGTGATATTTTAGCATAACTTGAAATTTCTGTCATTTATTGTAATGTCAGTCAATGGGAACACAATCTGAGAATTAGACATCTACACTTCAAAGGCATCTGTACCTTTAAGTATACGTGTTTTCACATTCACAGTTAGCTGATCTTTGATAAGGGTGCAAAGGACACACAATGGAGAAGGATAGTCTCTTCAATAAATGGTGTTGGGAAAGCCAGATGTCCACGTGCAGAAGAATGAAATTGAGCTCTTATCTCACACCATAACAAAAATCAACTAATAATGAACTAAGACTTAAACATAAGACCTGAAACTGAAAAAATACAAAAAGAAAATATAGAAAAAAAAACTTCTCAAAGTTGATCTGTGCAATAATTTTTTTTGAATATGATACCAAAAGCATAGGCACCAAAAGTAAAAATAGACAAGTGAGATAGTGTCAAACCAAAAAGCTTATGCCCAACAAAGGAAACAGTCAATAGACTGAAGGGGCAAGCTATGATATGTGCTAAAATATTTGTAAATCATATATCTAAAAAGAATTAGTTTCTAAAATATATAAGAAACTCATAAAAAACAACAGTAAAAACACAAATAACCTGATTTTTTAAATAGGCAAAGGACCTGAATAGGCATTTCTCCAACGAAGACATAAAAATAGCCAACAGGTAGTGGGAGTGTAAATTAGTTCAACCATTGTAGAAGACAGTGTGACGATTCCTTAAGGATCTGGAACTAGAAATATTATTTGACCCAGCAATCCCATTACTGGGTATATACTCAAAAAATTATAAATCATTCTACTATAAAGACACACATACACGTATGTTTATTGTGGCACTATTCACAATAGCAAAGAGTTGGAACCAACCCAAATGCCCATCAATGACAGACTGAATAAAGAAAATGTGGCACATATACACCATGGAATACTATGCAGCCACAAAAAAGGATGAGTTCATGTCCTTTGCAGGGACATGGACGAAGGTGGAAAGCATCATTCTCAGCAAACTAACACTGCATGTTCTCACTCATAAGCTGAGTTGAACAATGAGAACACATGGACACAGGGAGGGGAATATCACACATGGGGGCCTGTCGGGAGGTGGGGGAAGGGGGAGGGAATAGCATTAGGAGAAATACCTAATGTAAATGATGGGTTGATGGGTGCAGCAAACCACGGTATATCTATAAAATAAACCTGCACATTCTACACATGTACACCAGCATTTAAAGTATAATTTTTAAAAATGGCCAACAGGTACATAAAAAGGTGCTAAACATCACTCATCAGGGAAATGATAATTAAAACCACAATGAGCTATCACCCTACTCCTGTAAGCATAGCCATTATTATTATCTATTTTTTAGAAAAAGAAAACAACTAGGGTTAGTGAGGTTGTGGAGAAATTAGAACCTTTACACACTGTTAGTAGGAATGTAAAATGTTGCAGCCATTTTGGAAAACAGTATGGCAGTTCCTCAAAAAATTAACAAGCAAGCTACCATCTTGTTAGTCAGTCTCACTTTGGGGTATATATCCAAAAGAATTGAAATCAGGCTCTTGAAGAAATACCTGTACTCCCATGTTCACTGCAACATTATTCACAACAGCTAAAATATAGAAACAATCCAAATGTTTATCAGCAGATGAATAAGCAAGGAAAATGTTGTATAAACATACAATGAAATATTATCTAAGCATTAAAAAATAAGAAATGTCTATTCTTTGCAATCTGCAATAGTTTCAAAATTATAGTAATTTCGAGAGATGTGCTATACCACATCGTGCTTATAGTTAACAATAAGGTATTGTGTACTTAAATATTTATTAAGAGACAGATGTTAAGGGTTCTTACAAAAAAAAACTGACAAAAATCCAAAGAGACACAAGGAAACTTTTGAAGATGATGGATATATTTTTTATCTGGATTGTGGTGATACCAATATGAGGGCCTACATATGTCTAAACTTGCCAAATTGTATACATTAATTTTATGAAGTTTTTGTATAACAATTAAACACCTTAATAAAGCTGGAGAAAATGAAATTTAGGTATGTAGGTTGGTTTCTGTTACACATTAAATATTAAAATATATTTTAGAAAATATTCTATATCATAATTGGAATATTGGTTGCACAGGTACATACATTAATCAAAACTCATCAAGCTAAGGGTTCTTTTTTTTTAACTTTTGAGTTCAGGGGTACATGTACAGGTTTGTTACACTGTGTCATAAGGGTTTTTTGTACAGATTATTTCATTACGCAGGTATTAAGCCTAGTACCCATTAATTATTTTTCCTGATCCTCTCCCTCCACCTACCTTTCACCTCCAATAGGCCCCAGTGTATGCCGTTCCCTGCAATGTGTGTATTTGTTCTAATTATTTAGCTCCCACCTACAAGTGAGAATATGTGGTATTTGGTTTTCTGTTCTTGTGTGACTTTGCTAAGGATAACAGCCTCCAGCTTTATCCATGCTTCTGCAAAGGACATAATCTCTTTTCTTTCATGACTGACTACATAGTATTTCATGATGCATACTTACCACATTTTCTTTATCCAGTCTGTCATTGATGGGCATGTGATTTCATGTCTCGAGCAAGACTGATGGCTAACTAGAATTACCTGGTGCTCATCTCACCTCCACAAAAAGGGACAGAAACAACCAATAAACTACTACTTTTCAACTAAAGTAACTGAAGAAGTACACTGAAGGGCACCATAGAATGGCAAAAAATCTCCTTTTTTTTTTTTGAAAGGAGTATGAAAGCCCAGGATAAAGCTACAGAGAGGGAAGCAAGGATTCTCACCTCTACCACACTGTGGCTCCTGCCAGGGTTGGCTCAGAGTTCAGGGAACTTTATCTTATAGGAAAAAAAGTTAAGCTAAAGATCCCCAGCAGTCGCCATTGCCCCTATAAATGCCAGCAATCCTTGCTCTAGGAGAGACTCTGAATCCTCACAGGTCCCAAATTCAGTTTGCAGAGTATACAATATTTGCATAGCTGCATTGCCTCAGAGATGGAGGCCACCTTAACTACCGTCTACCCCCATGGTCTAAGCTGCTCCAGCTCAGTGCCATCTTGAAACCAGACCCAAATGCTATTATTCAGAAATGAGGGGAAAACACAGACCTCCCCAGACAAGTAAATGTTGAGGGAATTCATCACCAGTAGACTAGTCTTAGAAGAAATGCTTAAGAGTGTGCTACAACTGGAAATAAAAAAATTAGTACTATCATGAAAACACATGCAAGTATAAAACTCACCAGTAGAGGTCGATTTAAAAATTAAACTCAGAACACTCCCGTGATATAACGGTGCTATACAGACCTCTTAATCCTCTAGTATAAATGTCTAAAGCCAAAATAGTCAAAAACAACAACAGCTACATTTAGTGACTAAGGAACAACACTTAATGGATTTTTTAAAGGTAAATTAAGGTGACAAAAACATAAATGGAGAGTAGAGAAAAAAGCCTACAGTATCTTTATGCAACCAAAGTTAAACTGTGATCTGCTTAAAATATAGATATTACAGCAGATATACAAATGAGAAAGAGAACAGAAATAAAGTTTAGCACCACAGAAAAACAACAAACCAAATGTGAACAACAATAGAGAAAGAAAGGAAAAAAGAATTTTAAAAAAATCAGAAAATGATTAAAAATAGCAGGAATAACTCCTGATTTATTATTAATGACCTTGAATGTAAATAAATTAAATTCTTCATTTAAAATGTATAAAGCGAATGAATACATTAAGAGACAAAAAACAAGACCCAACTACATGCTGCCATAGGAGACTTACCTCATTATTAAAGGCAAACCTGGACTAAAAATGAAAGGATGAAAAAAGATGTTCCATGCAGAAACAAAAAATGAGTAGTCATACTTAGATAAAGTAGACTTTAAGTTAGAAAACTGTAAAAGGAGACAAAGAAGAGCATTATATAATAATAAAGGAATCAATTCAACAAAGAATATAACAATTGTAAATATATAGGCACCCAATGTCAGAGCACCCGGTATATATCTGTAAGTATTATCTCTAAGTAAGTATTATTAGACCTAAAGGGAGAGGTTGGCAGCAATACAGTAATGGTAGGAGACTTCAACACCCCACTTTCAATAATGTACATGTCATCAGGACAAAAATTTGACAAATAAATATCGCCCTTAAACTGCTCAACAAACCAAATGGACCTAACAGACATTTGTAGAACCTTGTATCTAATAGCTGAAGAATACACTTTATTCTCAACTTCACATGGAATTTCTCCAGGATATATCACATATTAGACCATAAAACAAGTCTTGGGCTGGGCGCAGTGGCTCACGCCTACAATCCCCACACTTTGGGAGGCTGAGGCGGGTGGATCATGAGGTCAGGAGTTTGAGACCAGCCTGATCAACATGGTGAAACCCAGTCTCTACTAAAAATACAAAATTAGCAGGGAGTGATGGTGCGTGCCTGTAATCCCAGCTACTCAGCAGACGGAGGCAGGAAAATCACTTGAACCGGGAGGCAGAGGTTGCAGTAAGCCGAGATCACGCCACTGCACTCCAGCCTGGGCAAGAGAGTGAGACTTCATCTCAAAAAACAAAAACAAAAACAAACAAACAAAAAAAAAACAAATCTTAAGCATATAAAGATCACATCAAGTATCCTTTCTGACCACAATGTTGTAAAACTAGAAACCAACAAGAAAAGCTTCAGAAACTATACAAATATATGGAAATTAAACAACACGCTCCTAAACAACAAATGGGTCAATGAAGAAATTAAAAGGGAAATTAAAATTTGTATTGGGATAAATAAAAAATGGAAATGCATCATACCAAAACCTGTGGAACACAGCAAAATCAGTTCTAAAAGGATCATTTATGGTAATAAACACATCAAAAAAGAAGAAAGATTTCCAATAAACAACCTAATGGGTGTACCGCAAGAAACTAAGAGAAAAAAGAACAAACTAAACTCAAAATTGATATAAGAAAGGAAATAATAAGGCTCAGAGCAGAAATAAACAATATAGAGACTACAAAAAAAAAAGATTCAAAAGATCAGTTAAATGAAGTTACTCTTTTAAAAAGATAAAATTGACAAAACCTTTAGATAGTCTGAACTATTATTAACAACTGTACACCAACAAATTTGGTAACATAGAAGAAACAGACAAATTCTTGGACACATACAACCTACCTTGATTAACTTATGAAGAAATAGAAAATCTGAACAGACCAATAACGAGTGAAGAAACTGGGTCAGTAATAAAAAGACATCATCTATCAAAGAAAAGTTCAGGACCTGATGGCTTTACTGCTGAATCTTACCAAATATTTAAGAAGAATTAATATCAATTCTCCTTAAAGGCTAGTCCAGAAGATTGACCTCAAAAGCAGAAACAAAGAAAGCAAAAATAGGCAAATGGGCTTACACCAGCCTAAAAAGCTTTTGCACAGCAAAGGAAACTATTAACAGAGTAAAGAGACAACTTACAGAATGGAGGAAAATATTTGCAAACTATACACCTAACAAAGGGTTAATATTCATTCAGACTATATAAGGAACTTAAGATTTAAAAAAAAAAAAAACCCTAAATATGAACAAAGACTTAAATAGACATTTCTCAAAAGAAGACATTTTAAAAATGTTCAATATTACTAATTGTCAGGAAAATGTAAATGAAAACCACAGTGACATACTACCTCACCCAGTTAAATGGCTATTATCAAGAAGACAAAAGATAGTAAGTGTTGGCAAGGATATAAGGAAAAGGGAACACTTACATGTTATTGGTGGGGTTTTAAATTCATACAGCTACTATGAAAAACAGTATGCAAGTTTCTCAAAAAATTAAAAATAGAACTATTATATTATGCAGCAATTCCACTACCAGGCATATATCTAAAGGAAATGAAATCAGTATGTTGAAGGGATATCTGCACTCCCATGTTTATTACAGCATTATTTACAATAGCCAAGCTATGGAATCAACATAAATATCCAACAATGAATGAATGGATAAGATAGCATGATATATGTGCACAACAGAATACTATCTAGCCATAAAAAAAAAGTGAAAGCTTTTATTTGTGCCAGCATGGATGAACCTGAAGAATATCATATTAAGTGAAATAAACCAGACACAGAAAGACAAATACTGCCTAATCTTACTTATATGTAGAATCTTGTTTTTAAAAAGTTAATATCATAGAAACAGAGAGTAGGACAGTGATACCAGAGGCTGAGAAGGGGAGGAGAGAGTAGTGGATGAGGAGATGCTGGTCAGTGGTACAAAGTTACAATTAGAAGGAATATTTTTTGGTGTTTTAATGCACAGTGAGTAACGATGGTTAATAGTAAAATACTGTATTTTACAAAATAACTAGAGAGGAGGCTTTTGAAAATTCTAACCACAAAATAAATGATAAATGCATGAGGTGACTGCATATACTACTCTGACTGGATAACTGTATAAAACGTGAAATCGTCCCTCATAAAAATGTTCCATTACAATGTGTCAATTAAAAATAATTTCTTAAAAATAACCATTCTATAAAATAATTTTACACTAATTTTTCATCTTAATCCTGAACTAATTTTATTTATTTTATTTTTCACAAACCAGATATAAAAATTTATACTAACAAATTAACTACAAGTTAATCCACTTGGAAAAAAAAAACCTCATCAAGCTGAACATCTAAAATGAATGCATTTTGATGTATTTTATATGTAAATTATCCCACTTAAGTTGATAAAAAGCAAGAAATTGTATTTATATTTCAAACAAATCATTGCAGTACCTCTGAAGTAATTAGGCCACCCCAGAACACCATTTGTAAACTCTGAAATTCAAGCTAATATTTGGTGACTCAGAATAAAGAAACTGAGAACTGTTTGCATCCCAAGGTTCAAATTATATAATGAAGAACTTCAATCCTCATTCCAGGAATTTCAATAGCTAAAAAACTTATCTAATCCCCCAAGAGCCAGCAAGAAAATTTTGCTACGCTGTTTATATTCAGTTGCCTTTGAAGGAGACAGAAGCAAAAATCAGGTAGATTTTCAGCAAATAATTCACTTTGTTTTCTATATGATCTCAGCGAGAGACCCAAGGAAGGAGGTAGAGACCTGGAGTGGAGGAGAGAAGAGACAACTCTCAAACACTGACCATAGGTACAGCACTCTACCTGCCTTACATGGACAGAAATAAAGAGGAGCATGAGAAAATTGTGCAACCAAAAATACGTAAGAAAGGAAAATTAAGGCTAATAGAATCATGTTAGGAACTACTCCATTTTCCTCATCCTCAAATAGCAGGAAATGTCCTTCAAGCATCCTCTCACAACCCCATGCAACATAGTTACTACTAATGAATGTACAATTTACACACAAACACATAAACAAAAACTCTTTTAGATCAAACTTCTTGTTTCAGGCACCAGCAATCTTACTTACACGTGAAAGGGTTAAGCCTAATGGTGTAGCTGAGTTCTAATGAGTTGAGTTCTTCTGCTAAATGAGAAAAGTATGGTTCTCAAAAATCCAAGCGTCTCTGGAGAGGAAATATGGAGAAAAGGACCACAGAAATGAAATACACCTAACCATTCAATTACAAGCATCCACTGTGCCAAGGACTGTGATAAGTTATGGGGATGCAAAATCAATAAAGTAGTCACAGTTTCAGTATCCCAGAATCACTTCCCCAGTGAGCTTTAAACCCATCTCAGCTGCTCTGCCTCTAGCCATGGGACACTTTTAATTACTCTACTTCTCAGAAAAAAAGCATATCTTTATTTACAAAGCATTTTTCTCAAAGAATGACACATGAGCAATAATATGTTCAAGAATAACACATACTGAGCACTCACTCTGAACCAGGCACTTTTCTAAGCACTCTGTATATATTAACTTATTTAACCCTCACAGTGACCCTAATGAGGTTGGTACTATTATGGTACCCATTTTGCAGATGAGAAAACCAAGGCATAGAAAGGTTTGAGCAATTCGCCCATTCTCACAGTTTATGATGGCTGGTCCAGGACTTAAGCTTAAACAGTCTGTCTCCATAGTCTGAGTTTTCAAATACTACTATGCCATGCACCATTGGCAACCTTTGGGAGGTCAGACTAAAACCATGTAACTTAAGGATAAGAGGGATATTTCAAATATTCCCCAAAGCAGATTTAATTTCTACTAAAAATTCAAACAGTTTTAAAAGAATCAAAAAAAGCTAAAGCAATGACTGAGGCATTTCCATACATGTCAGTGGAGCTTGTACTGTTACTACCCTCTAATAAAGCATTCTGGCAACTTCAATCAGAAAGCTTGAGAATGTTCCTCTTTATCACAGTAATTTTAGTTCTAGGGAAAAAAAAGTCCCAAATACAGGGTTATGGGGGCAGATGTCCCTTATATATAAGAAATTTATCCTGTAATTATTCACAATAGCAAAGCTTTGAAAATTCATATTCAATAATGGAAACCTGGTTAAACCAACTGTGTTAGGTTTTCCACATGAAATATTATACAATCATTTAAAATGTGTTTATGACTAATTTTGATAATATACATATATATATATACACATATAGGGGCTTTATCATGAAATGAAAAAAAGGGCAGGATACAAATTATAAATATTATATGGGCTTCACTCTCATTACTATCATATCAACACAACAAACAAAAATCCTATGTTTAACAGATATTCTTTAAACCAATATTAAATGAAGCCAAACGAATAGCACAAACCTGAGAGATTTGAGTAACACAAAAGATGAGAAATTGAGGTGCAAACAATGTCAGTAAGTCTACTATAAATCACAAAGGTGAACTCTAATAGGGAAAAGATGTATGTAAAGAGTAAAAAAAAATAATAATTGCACACAAGTATCAAATAGCAAAGTCTTGTCTTGGCACAGTTTGCATAGAAAATCTTTGAGTTTTAATTGATCACAAACCACATGACCATTCTTAATGGAGTTACAGAAGGTATGAATAGAAGTGAAGAGTGCAGGTCCCCGATGTCATTGCCTCACTGTCTTCTCCCTTGATAAAAGCCTCCATTGTACTTGATACCTCCCGGTGCCACATTTTAAAAGGCATAGATGGCTTACCTTATTCTACCATCCCGAGATCAGGGACCATCAGCACCATGACCTTTACCTCATTATCTTAGACATTAAACATAGTTTTTCTCTACAAAATGTTCAGGAATACTCACTCTAAAATCCATGGCCAGAAAAATGAGTGTTTAATTTTGGCAATGATTAAAAGCTTGGTTTAAAGATAGGCTTAATAGAAGCAAATGCTGGATACAAAAGAGGGCAGATTCCTAATGGGCAGGAATATCTCTACTACATACTCCAGATCAACATGAAACACATGGTTTTAGATGAGGACATTGATGAAAGGAATAATTTGGATGCCTAGAACCAAAGGAGAGAAAAACATATTAATTTCATAGACTAGTGATAATTCATTGGGCTATTCTGCCTCCACAGAGAACCCGATGAGAGAGGAGCAGTGTCACGAAGACAACATGGATATTGGAGACACAAAGATCTGAATTCAAACCCTAATACCACTTCTCACTAGTCTCATGATCTTGAACATATACATTTCCTATGTGAGTGTCAGTTTTCTCACCTGTAAAATGGGTTATCACAGTCCCTATCTTATAATACTGTCATGAGGATTATATGAATATGCATGTAATGACTTAGCATATGGTATATAGCAAACACTCTGGTACTCATTATTCTGAGAGGAGGACAGTGAAGGAGAGTAGGGAGCACAGTTCTGAAGTCAGACAGTCTGGGTTCAATTTGTCATAGCTCCTTCACCTTCCACTTATGTGACCTGGAGCAAGTTACTTAACACCTCTGTGCCTCTACACTATATACAATTTTTTTTTGTCCACTATACCTCAATAAAAATGGAAAAAATAGGCTGGGCACAGTGGCTCACACCTGTAATCCCAGCACTTTGGGCGGCCAAGGTAGGAGGATTGCTTAAGGCCAGGACTTTGAGACCAGCTAAGCAACATAATGAGATTCCATCTCTACAAAAAATAAAATTAGCCAGGTGTGGTGGCATGTGCCCATAGTCTAGCTAGTTGGGAGGCTGAGATAGGAAGATCCTTTGAGCCCAGAAATTTGAGGCTGCAGTGAGCTATGAGTGCACTATTGCACTCCAACCTGGGCAACAGAGAGATAGAGAGAGAATCTGTCTCTTAAAAAAAAAAAAAAAAGGGTGGAAAAAATAAAATATAGATGGAGCCCAATTTGCAGGATTTTTGATAATTAAATATAATATATATATATATAATGCTTAGGAGAGTATCTGACATATCATTTAAGTACTCTCAATATATTAAGGTATTATAAATAAATTACCATTATCATTAATAAAAAGATAAAATAGATTTAAGTTACAAAGGAAATATAATTTTTAAGGAAATAATTATCAATAGTGAGCCTAGTTAAACATGCAAACAGGCACCCAGGAAAGGTGTCAAAAACACCTCCTATGAAATGTTGAAGGTGATTCAATCTAGAAGCAGAGGACTCCTAATTGTACATGCCCTCTCAAACTCTTTCTCCAATCTGTAATTCCATCGTTCAAATGACTAGCATGGGACTCAAGGTACACCATAAAAACTGCTGGTGAACAATCCTCTCTTTGAATGTCCAGAATGTGGCTTGCCAGTTCTTCAGGCTAAGGAGGGGAGTAAGGCTAATGTCATGCTGTTTTCCTCTATCCAGGAAGCCAGATGTTATTCCTCTGGCAGATAAAATTATCTTCGGGGCATTCAAGAGAATTAATTGAAAGCCAACAGAGATTTCAACTCAAGTAATTTTTGCTCATCTGTAACCTGAATTTCCCATTTGTGTAATTCTTTTTCAGACATTATGACGTTGAAAATTTTGAGATTTTAATTATAAGGAATCCAATTAGTCACACATGCAATCCAGTAATCTTATTTTCCTACATCTAAGTGCACCACTTAAAGATTGGACATCATGGAACCATCAACCTCTGGACACAAGGACGTGACCTCAGACAACACCGAGGAAATATTTTCTGCTGTTAACATTTCATTTTGTTTTATTTTCTATTCAATGCTCAGGGTAAGATTTCTAATATCACCAAGATCAGCTTTTTTCTTTTTTTCTTTTAAAGAAATTATTCTTATTAAGGATGTGTTAAGGGGGAGGTAGAAAGCAACATCAAAATTTTCCCAAATGGGAGTCTCATGCAAAATCACAGTGGAAACTTTGTGAACAAGTGAAGAAAACTATTGTTTTTTATCATCTGTCATGCAACGAAAAATGTTGCAAGTCAACAAAGTGTGAACAGAAAATCTTTCGAGAAAGAAGCTTGCCTGTGATATCCAGAGGGAATGTTTTAACTGACTTCATTTTCATTTTCTAGCTCTCATCTATGTCCACAGCTGGGAGGTTAACAGTGATCAGAGACCTAGCCAAGGGAGTGTGGGAGTATAGTCTAAACTCAAACACCTTTAGGGGCCACTTTTGTAGGGCAAGTGAGTGAAGCAGGCTGGCTAGGAGGAGGCACAAACACAAACCTCATATTTTGTTAATGAGGGAAGATGCTAATTATCACCAGGGCATTGTTGCCATAGGATTAAAGACCCCACATTGCCACGATTTTCTGGCTGCTTGAAAGGAACCAGAAATCTGGAGTTTTATGAGAAATCACATGATCTTTAAGTTTTGGCAACTACTACAAAGCTTGTTAGAACACTATGAAGACCAAACAAAACATGTCTGCAGGCGACAGAGAGGCCACCAGATTCAAGTTTGCAACCTTTAATAAAGCAGAAATGATATGGGTTTTGAAATCAACCAGATTCCAGCTTTAGTGTTTACTAGTTGTATGACCCTTAGCTATCTTTTCTAGTTAGTAAAGCTTTTATTACAGAGTAATTGTGAGAATAGAATATATGTAAAATAACTAATACATAACTGGCATCAACACATACTGATGGCTACTTTAATTCACCACATAAATGTTAATATTGCTTGTCCCATTTTCCTAAAAGTTGTAGGCTTTGGGGCAACGGAAAGTTGAATATCTTAGGTACAGGTAAAATTGCTATTTTGAGCTTTATCCTCATGGTTTAATACACAAGAGGGTGCTGGCCCATTATTATCCCAAGCATGAGAGAAAACTGTTTTGTAGAGTTTCTCCATGAGCCTTCTAGCCAAGAAAGTTCCACAGCCCACTTATCTGGGCAAGCTCAAAAACATGGGCACACATTATCCCTTCCATGCTGCTAACAGGAATGCTAGGTCATATGGTGACCAAACCCTACATCTGGGTTACTGTGGTGGGGGAGTGGGAAGAAAAAATGAAGAAGAGTGGAGGGACTGGGATTAATCAAAAGAATTATAAGGAGCTCAAACAACTCTATAAGAAAAAAGATCTAATAGTCTCACCAAAAATTGGCAAAAGATATGAGTAGACATTTCTCAGACAAAGACATACAAATGGCAAACAGGCATATGAAAAGGTGCTCAATATCACTGATCATCAGACAAATCCAAATCAAAACTATAATGAGATATAACCTCATCCTAGTTAAAATGGCTTGTATCCAAAGACAGGCAATAACAAATGCTGGCGAGGATGTGGAGAAAAAGAAACCCTTTTACACTGTTGGTGGGGATGTAAATTAGTACAACCACTATGGTGTGATTTGTTTTTAGTCCCCCTCCACATAGAGGTAACCTAGGCACCCTTGAGATGGTCTTCCCACCACACATTTAGGGAAAGTAAAAGATTTAAGTCAAGATCTCATGTTAAGCCCGCTTTCTCAAGGTCACATGACTGTCTGAGCCTCCAGCTCTCTGTCTGTAAGACAGAGTGAGATTACTGGACACCGAGGTCTTTGAGGATACAAGTCATGTCTTTTTCATGGTGCTTAATACATGCTGGGGTTAATTTAAATGACTTTGTTGCTTTTGACAGAGCTATTATCAGCAGAAAATAGTGTAAGTAGATACAAATATTTTATATTTGTGAATATAAAATACTATATGGATGTATTATTCCTACAAACAATAATCTTTTAGTAGAGTTCACTGATAATTGATGTGTTACATATAACCACACTAATCGTCACTAACAATAATTACCAACAACTCACCAAAGCCCATGATTCATCATAACATGTTTCCATATGGAATTGATCCAAAGGTAATTAGTCTTCAGAATTACTTACAGCTTCTAAGAAAGATCTCAATAATTATATATTAGAATTAAATGAAAAAATGAATTAATGGTGATGAAGTAAGCTCCTAGAAGTTTGGAGTATAATTTGGGTGTTTTCAGGTGAGAACAAGTTCTCCACCAATCATGGGGTCACTACCAAGGGCCACACAGTCATGAGCTTGGTTCTACCCAGGCATGCCCAGGAATAGAGCATATGCTCCAGTGAACTGAATATAAGTCTTTAGTTCACAAGAGTCCTTGCCTTCTGACTCTCTGAGAAGTGTTTGTTTGTACTACTTGATTATGCGGCTTAGTTCCAGGAGAGAGTGAACACATCAAGACTTACCAGAAAGCAGGAAGATGTTATTTCTACTACTCAGTGGAAGATGAAAAGCATTCTAAATTATCATTACACTTAACTCTCACCATATACTGCCATCATTACATAGCCAGGAGTTGATGAAGAGGGATTTTTTTTTTAAAGGATGTAATTCTAAATTAGGAAAATGAAAGGGTATGAAATGAAACTCTCAGTTTGGAATGCATTTCAGAGTCACAAGTTTTTTCTTCCTTCCTTTCTGTCAGTAAAAATCATGGCAATTATTAAAGATTTACTGAAAGTTTTCACCTAATAAAAACATTTCCATATTTTGGAAGGAAAACAAAAGCATGTTCTCTGAATTCTCAAATCTTAGACATATATCCCAAACACTGCTGGTCTCCAAAGTGCAACAGCATGTTGTACATTTCTGAACTGATTTCTAATCTATAAAAGATATGCCAACTCATTCTCACTGAACTTTAATATTGCCAACAGTAACAAAAGATCAGATTGTAGATCTTTAAGTCTAAAAATCAGGCTTACACTTTCATGATCCACTTTAGAGGTCAAACATTATCTTCCATTGTTAACAGGCTATAGCCCATCAAAAGAGCTGATATTTCCACTTCATGTGGGATGCCAGTCTGAAGGTGGCTGTAACTATTGCAGTAATTACCCTGAGCTGTAAACTAGGGCATCACGGGGCCATTTGTCTGTGGGAGTTACATTAGAAGAAGTACAGTGGAGCAATCACAAGTAACAAAAAGAAACATTAATTTCTAGTTACATCCTCACCTCCTCAAATTAATTGTCCATGGTAACAATTTTTTTTAAGAGACAAGGTCTCACTATGTTGCCCAAGCTGTCCTTGAACTCCTGGGCTCAAGCAATCCTGCTGCCTCAGCCTCCCATGTAGCTGGGATTAGATGCTCATGCCACCATATCTAACTCATGGTAACATTTTTACAAGCCCCTTTTACTCTCCTCCCCATCTTAGCCAAATTCTCTAGCACACCAAAGATGCTCCGGTGCCACACTAGCTATTTACATTTTAATTAATTAAAATTAAATAATGAACAACTTTTCAGTTACAATAGCCACCTTTCATGTGGTCAATAGCCACATGTGGCTAGTGTCTATGCTATTAGACAGCACAGACATAGGGACATTTATTGTTGGGCATTCTATTGGATAGAGCTTATCTAGATAAAGTTTCTCTTTTGCCCAACTTTAAAATCCTCTCTGAAAGATAAGCTTACCTTGCCTTTCTCTCTCTCATCCTGACATTCTTCAACAATCTCTCCATTATACAAATTAGTTTAGCCTCTCTGTTTTTTCTCCACTTAGTCAATTGCCAGATTCTCCATTATGAAGGTCCCAGGAAACTGATACAGTCAGCATGAATTCTCCTACATAAGGCTTTCTTTTGATTCTGTAATTCTATACATAGAAATCTCTCTGGAAATCAAGACACTTTCCAGGGGGGTGTACACAGGAAAATGTACACATCAACAAATGTTGTTTGTGTGCACTCCTCATATACATTAACCTTAACTAAACAAAAATACTGGTAGCAAAGTGTTTCAAATAGACTGTCAGCTGCTTCTTTCTTTTTAGCATAGGTATGGAGAAGTAGATACCACTCATTGAACCTGTACAGAAAGTAGGTGTTGGCACTAAATTAACATGCACTACTTGATAACTGAGTGAATGATTCTCCAAGTCACCATGAGTTGTTGAGAAGATTTATACGTTGGTCATTTACCTCTTTGTTCTCAAATGCATTCTATATCCATTCCCTGCAAACTGTATCAACTGGCTTCCAGCAAGGTTTGCCCATTGGAAGGCACTGATGGGAGATCAAGAGAGCAGTTGAAAGGGAGACGCCAGGGTATCTCCTCCCTTTAAGGCAGCCTTTCCAGCCCTGCCTGCAACTCCTCTATTTTTCGTACTCCTACCAGATGGGTCCTCCAGCCATGACCAGCTTCTGCTAGAAGGCCCAGCTCTTTGGTTCTGGAACTACTAACTTCTCTTTTTGTCCCTCTCACCCAGAGGAGTGCTGGCTCCCTTAGGGGGTTGGAGAAAGGGCAGAAGCCTTGATGTGAAACACTCGCCAGTGTCTGTGGTGCAAAAACGCCCTGACTTGCAAAATTCCTGAATATGTAACAGTGTGCTCTCAGGAGACTACGTAAGCTGAATCCAGCACATGACTGCTCCATCCCTAAGCAGAGTTCCTGTTGTTCATCCCTGGGTTTCTTCACAGCTCCTATTTAGTTTCTCAATACTTTCAGCTTCTTTATTACTAATTATCTAAATTATTTCTCTTAGCTACCTGGTATGGGCTTTGTTTTCTTGATTATAACCTTACTGTATATTGTCAAGAGAGCATAATTTGTTAAACTACTTCTGAAGTACCAGAATATAAATGAACCATATGACTAAGCATGCTAGAAATTAAGCTGATATTACTGGCTCTAGAAAAGGGAAGCCATGAATCAATTTAACTGTGGCACAAGGTTCTCACCACTGTGCGCGGGAGGCAAAGTTTGTGGTAGCTGTGTGCTATAGGAACACTGTAATAGGACACTCTGGAAAAGCTACTTGACAATATATATCAAAAGCCTCAAAAGCTTCCTATTTTTTTGTCCTGCCAGTTCTACTTTAACAGAATCTGTTACAGGAATTCATGCAAAAAGAAGGGAAAATCCTCATGCACAAAGACATTTATTGCGGTATTACTTAAAATAGGGTAAATTTGGAAGCAATTTCAAAGGGAAAAAATTGACAAATATAAATCCATTTGATGGGATATTGTGTACCTTTGAAATTACAATGATCAATATTGTAGCAACGCAAGGAAAAGCACATACTACTAAGCAATAAAATTAGGAAAGAAAATTTTACAAGCATGATAATAATCATATTAGAATAAACATGCTAGAAGAAAAAGACTAAAAAGAAATATATACAAATAATGGTTGAATTATGTTAGGGGTTATAAGTAGATGAATTTCTTGCCTCTAATTCCCAAGGAGTTACTTTTTTATAATGTAGGCATTTCATTTAGTTTTGTTAAATAAAAAATAATGAGACATATGAACACAGTCAATGAGACTATTTAGAAGGAAAAAGAAAGATACTACGCATTAAGACACCCCTGAATACTGTCGATATTTATGTTCTAAGCCTTCGATAGGCCTGAAGTTAAATTAAGATCCTCAATCTGCCTATCTGCATTCATTTTCTATGTATGTTACCTCCTCACCTAAATTTCACCTGCTAACTGCTATCAAGCCTCTTTTTCAAAGAAGTGGCTGGTATCACATATCTACATATGACTAAACATGGTGTCTCTCAGGTCTTTCAACCTTCTTTCTACTAAACAGTAGAAGACTGTCTCTTAGAGGGGCACCTTCTGGCTCTTTATAAACAGGTGAGAGAAGTATCGAAGGCTTAAATAATTTGGCCTAAGGGATCCAAAACAGGTCTATTTATTGACCTGATGAGCGTGGCTTCAAATCCCTTATTCTGAGTACTAGATTTTCTTAGAATAAGAACTCCTTCCTCTGCTACATCCTCTTCCCTTCCCTATTTCCATTCACCTCAGCTAGATCTTTAAAAACAAGGCTTACTTAGACCAGGTACCTAGATGCAAAAAAGAAAAACAAAAAACCTTAAAATCAGTCCTCATCCAATTTGTTTTGAATTTAAAATAAACAAACAAAACCTAGCTGCAGAATTCAACCTGCAATATTGCCACGCAAACCACCAAAGACGGATACCAGTGTCCAACTTAATTATAAAATAACAGTAAAGATCTCAGGTTCTGGAGTGCCAATGTATGGGTTTCAGTATTTGCTCTTCCACTTACAAGCTGACTGCTCTTAGGAAAATCCTTAATCTTTTTGTCTTTCCATTTCCTTGTCTATGAAATGGGAATAGTATCTCATAGAATTTTGAAAGCACTAAATTGGTAACTTCATGTAAAGCACTTAAACTAGTGTTCGGCACTTAAAAAGTACCCAATAAAGTTTAGGTCATATTGTTTTAGGTTCTCGCTCCAAAAAATAAATATGTCATGATGTGTCCCCTACTGGGTCCATGATCAGTTAGAGTGTAGCAGGCACAAAAATGAGTTAATCCTTCCCAGAATAAACTTTTTTAAAAAACCCAAGTCATCTCTCAACAACTTGAGGGCCCATCACTCTTTGAAGAATGACTCACAGAAATGCCATTCCATTCACACCACTGCCAAGGGAACAGCCACCTTGCACAAGCACAGCAAACTGTGTGTGTTAGGAAACATTCTGAGTGGATATTTCACACACGACTTTTTCGGAATGTCTGAATGTGGTTTTGCTACCTTTCAAAGCTAGTTAAAACTGCATGCTGGCCTTTTGAACTTATAGGCCCCAGCTCTTTCCTCATATTTCTGCCATCCCCATCTCCTTCCTGATGAATCTACTCATGATTTCCACATGTAAGATTCATCTTTCTTCAGTCCTCAACCAATTCAGACTGAGGTAACCATCCCACTCAGCCCCATTAACCCATGGGGCTTAGAATGGGTCACTTCTTCAGTCCTGAGGACTGGTTTCATTACCATTGTTGGGTTTCCACGTGGCTCCCTTGGTCCGCAACACTTTCTAGAATTTATGTTTCTCTATAGACCTGTGACTTGTCCTGTGTCAGCTCCATCTAACAGCCACCCTTTTTTGGGCTTGGTCAGAGAACTGGACTTCATGAGTCTTGGTCCCTACTTCTCAGTTATGGCCAGCTACCCTGGACAGGAAGTAGCCCGGCCCAGCTCCCAAAACTGGAGCTTGCCCCTCTACTGTGGACCGAGACTTCATGGGACTGACTTGCTCATAACTGTTCTCTTGGTTCCCTCTCTCAATCCAGGACCTATGGATAGGACTCTCAACTACTGAACTCATTCCATCTGAGTAGTCACTTCTCTCTCAACCCCCTAAAACTTGCTTCCTCAGAGCTACCATTCCCGAAATTCTAATTAAGCCTAATCTGAACTCGGCCTTGACCACAAGACAGTCTGTGAAACCAGCTTTCGGAACTTTCTCATCCCAGTCCATTCTGGGGTCTGGGTTCATGTCTGTTCCTGGTCCTCTTGCTACCTACGTGTTGCCAATGAGTGGGCATAGGATGAAGAGTATATTGTGAATATTTCTTGGTAATTAACAAAAACACCTTAAAAGTCTTAGGCTCATGAATTAAGAGTAAATGTCAAAAAATCCACAGCATCAACACAGCAACATCAAAACATCATGATGGAAATGTGATGATATTCACTTCTCAAATGCTCTAGCTCATCGAAATAAACCACCTGAAGATATAAAATATCAAAACATTTTTGAGCCAATCATCCAGTCATGCCTCTGTCCATTTCACTGGACATGCCTACCTCAAACCACTGCCCGTGAGACTGCATCTTGAGGATGACACAGGGGTCTGGTTTGGAAAGGGCATCTCTGTCAGAAATGCCTTTGCACGCCACACGCAGCTCAACTTTGGTCAGGCAGGGGCTGTTAAAGATTCCTAGTGTGTTGGCAGCCGACTCATAAATGTTGCTCATCTTCTTCATTCTGTTTAGGCAAGTAAAAGAAGAAAAAAGATGTGCCAATCACCGCAATATTTGTCAAAGGAGAAAGCCTCCCAATCACCCTTCAGAAAATTTGACACACAGTTTCAAACATTGAAGGTATTTATCTCACTTTCCAACCCAGTGACACAGTTCCAGTGAAACAAATCAAAACAAACAAACAAAGAAAAAACAGGTGCTGGTGCACTTGGCTAAGAATACTATTTTCTTGAATGATTTGCATACATTTGCATAGTAAAATTTTTGGTCTGTGAAATAAAATTAATGAATTAGTTCAATAGACTGCAAACTGTAATCCAGCTCTATAATAAGTGCATGGCTTGTGTGAAATTTTACAGATTTGTTGGTTCATCAATTTAATCACATCTCAAGTTTTCAAGACTAAAAATCCAACTTAACTCCTATGTGATGGCATGGAAAAGTATATTGTTCTTTCTGAAAAAACAGACAAATTTCCCATCCCTAAAACTTTGCCCATCTTCTCAAAATGCCATCAGCAAGCCAGCTCCAAGACAGAGGCCCAGCATCTGAGTCCCTGTCCCCAAATTCATGATCCCATTCTCACCTTTCCCTTTCCCACTCCCACTTGCCATATCAGAACTCAGAATCAAAATGGGGAAAGCGATGGGGAGGAAAAGCACAAAGGTTCCTATTCTGAACTTGTGGAAACAGCAGATACATTTAAGCACTCCAGGCCACCTGTCCATCTCCATGTGATATCCTTTATAAAAACACTTTGCATTCCACAGCCCCAGTGATCCACCAGAGGCCATCAATGCTCTCCTTCTCTGAAGAGGACTAGACCTGTAAGATTCTCTTAGGAGTAAAATTCAATACCTTGCTTATGGGATTCTGTGTCCTTGTAGATTCATTAGGGAAAATGACAACCGCACATGGCATTGGTGGTCTGCAGTGGAATATCTTCATCTATAAAATGGGAACAATTCCTCTCTCTCTCCTTCCCTTCTTCCACAAATATATAGTGAGACTCCCCTTGGTACCAGCACTACACTAGGTTCAATTGAGTACACCGTACATTACACACACACACACACAATACACACGCATGCACCAAGAGTGTTTTATTGGAACACAGGCATGCTCATTCATTTATGTATTGATGTAGTTATCTGTGGTTCCTTTCACTACGATGGCAGAATTGAGTAGTTGCAATAGAGACTACATGGCCCACAAAGCCTGAAATATTTATTATGCGGTCCTCTTTAGAAAATATTTACCAACCTCAGTTCTAAAATATTAGGTAAGGGAAATTTGTGGGTTTGGAAAGTTGCAATTCTGGTTTTAATATGTGTTGAGAAATTGGTTTTAGGATGAGAGCTGCTCTATCTTCTACCAAAGTGAACATTAATAGGCACTTTGGGACATTTGTTTTTTACATATGAGAAAATTCAAGCTCAGAGAGGACTGGCAGCTTGCCCATATTGAGCAATTATTCTAATGGTAGAGTTGGGGCTGGAGTACCAGTTTTCTATCTCCCAGCCCAAAGCTATTTTTTTTTTTTTTACCACAGGTGAAACCTTTAGCTGGAGAACTATTCAAATGTGCCAAGGAACAGTGCATACAGCAAATATCCTTGATTTATGTCAACCTCTGTACAGAATCATACATCCCTTCTATTTGTAAACAAATTCTATTCAAACACAGGGAATGCACAGATTATAAGTCTATAGCTTCATAAACTATTTTCCATCTATTTTTTACAAGTTGTGAGCAGATTATTCACTGCAGTAACACAGGTGACAGAGTATACAGAAAATGAAATTTACAAAAAGCAATGGGAGGGGAAAGAATTAGCTGGTGGGAAGATGGCTCTGTTCAGACAGGTTTGTAAGTATGTTGCCAACGCTATTTATCAACTGTTTGATAAGAACAGCTTATTCTTCAATCAATGTCTTCCTGAATTCTGCTTTCCCAATGCATTAACTGGCTCCTTGGAATCTTTACATATGAGAAAATCCTCATCTGCAGTCTTCACTGGCCTCTCCTATCTCTAAGAGCCATCACTGTCCCTTCTAACTTTCCCTATCCTTGTAGGCTCATGCCATGTCCATCTCTTCCAAATCCACTGTTTTAATATGTGTTAGAAAATACATATTGTATGTAAAATACTATGTGAGCTACGATAAAATGGGACATCTCTAATACCAGTCTTGATTGTGAGGTATAATACAAAAAGACTGTCAAGTAGACACATAATTCCAAGTTCAAATCTTGACTCCTCCACTCACTGACCATGTGTCCTTGGGCAGGGTATTTCACCTCTCAGATGGTAATACCGATCTTGAAAAGTTGCTGTAAAGAGCAGATTAAATAATATACACAATGTGATTACCACAATACCAGCTATATTGTGAATGCTCCAAAGGTGGTAGCTATTATTACTGTGTTCAGACTTACCTTCAGATAAAATCATCCATGCTTTCACTACCAACTAAAAACCTTTTAGATGTCTCACTATTAAGAGAAAACTTCTAAAAGCCCATTTAAGAGTCTTTTCTATTTGAAATCTGCACAATCTGAGCATCTAAGAACACATAGTCATCTTTCTTTTTTTTTTTTTTTTACGATTTTTACAAATATTGTTTATTTTAATGAAGCTGGTACAGACAATGTCCATTTAAAACCCATATCCCAGGCCAAAAAGGTACAAATAAAATCAAAAAGAGCAGTATTCCGTTGTATTCATTTCTGCATGTATAGCTTTATTAATTGCTAATGAAAATTAGAACTTTTCTGGGATCTTCTGACAAGATTTTTTAAAAATCTTAAAATGCCTTTTCTTCAGTGAAGCCATCTTTGGAGTTAGTCATTACTCTCACCTTATCTGTCATCTTGACTTCAACCTGATATTCCTCTTCTTTTGGTCCAGACCCTCAAATTTTAAAAGTAGCTTCATTAAGGAAAGGTCATTTTTCCACAGTTCAGTTCTCTGAAAAACTTCCATTTCCCACTGAAAGTCACAGTCCAGGAGTGAAGCAATCACATGCTATAACATCAGGGCCAATTGGAAAGTCATTACGAACACTTGCATTGGTCGATCTTATTTATCACTACAAGCCTGAAAATGCAATGTCCTGAAAAAGGTGCCCTCTCTGTGCACACGTAATTTTTAAAAAGGAAGGGCAATATGAAGGGGACTGAGGCTTGATCACCAAAAATCAGCACAATGAAAACAAACAATAATGAATAATGACCACTAGAATTCAAATTACCAGATGTTTCAAAGAGATGGGGTGCCAGTTTTCCATTCTGTTTTGAACACCACATTACAAAAGAACTAGTTTTAAAAATAAAAAAGGATTGAGGGAAAAGAAAAAAAATAAAAAGATTATCTAAACTGTTGAATGACCCCCCCGTTTGTTCCTGATAAACTTCAATCACATCTTCTTCCTCCATTCCCAGTTCTTTTGGAGTATGATTATCAGCAATTCTCTGACCCTCAAAGAGAAACCTGAGTGAATTCATTGGAACGCCCTGTCTTTGACAGTATGATTCTTTGAGTTTCTTGAGATGTGTTGTCATTTTCACTTTGAAGTGAATCTCACTGCTATCCTGTCCAATAACTTTGAGTTTAATATATTCACCTTCCTTCTTATCCCCCAAGTCCTCAGTTGAAGGTTTTGCCTCCTGGTCAGACATGAAGACGGTGGCTTCACCCAGGGGTCTCCGCACAGCAGCGGCCTCGGGTAGGCAGAACCTCACTCCGGGGTTTACAAATCCGTCTCCCTTCCCCACAGCACAACACCGCGGCTCACATAGTCATCTTTCAAATCAGTTTATTGAGGATTCATACACATGAACCAATAACTCTCACAGGTTCACAAGTCAGACAGTAAAACAATGGTGACAGCTCTTCTAATATTGTGAAGTTGCTTTATAAACTTCCTGAGATAGACAACTTATTCTTCAATCAGTGTTCTTGCCAAAGTATTGGCTGGCTCTGTGGGAATCCTATATTCCATAAAGTCCCTCTCTTGGTCCATATAAAAGACAGTCACATGTTATGGGCAATTCACAAGGCATCTGATGGGAATGACAGGATTCCCACAATGCAGAGGTTCAACTCTCTCATCCTCCCTCATTTATTCATTTTCAGGTTGTTACAACAGTTTTAGTTCACATAGGCCTGGTTAAGTGAATTTCAGATGACAATATTTAGTTTTAACTCCCCCTACTTCCCCAATGGATTACTGCAAAGAAATCTTATTAAATATAAAAAAATACTGTAGGCAACCAAACACCACGAAATAGCAGAGGTGACATATTTTCTATTAGTCTGAGGTTCCTGTTGGCCATCATACTTGCTTAAATTGGTGGCAATCTTATTACACGTTAATAGTTGCTCAAGATAATTAAAAAGTATCAAGGCTTCTTGAAATATGGATTGATATACACAATCACTGATAGGATAGTCTATATCAAATGCAGTTCTTGCTCTGAGTCATTAATAATAGTAAATTTAAGTAGTTTATAAATGAATGAACATATGAACTGGAGGCACATGTTTAGAGTTTTTTTAATCAATGGAATAAATGATTCAGAAATTTTATGGATCACTTCTTCAAGCAATTGGAAACAAAAGATTTGAAGCTGGGAATTGGGCACAATCAAATAAATATTTGATAAAGATCAGTCTAGTGCTAATATGCTGGTTGGACTGCAGGAGAGAAAAACATTTGTGATTATACGAGGCTGTTTTGCTGGTCACTTCTATTCCTACTTTTCCCATTGTTTCTACTTTCTTCCCTCTGCTCAGGGCCCTAAAAGGCTTACCTCTGTTGACTGCCAGCACATTGTTGGCAAGTATTATATTGTGTTTCACTAAAAGGATGCAGTTTTGGGGAAGGGAGGAGAGAGAGAACAGCATATTTCTTCCCAACTCCTACCTGATCTTTAGCAGTAGCCAAGCAAATGACCATAGCTCTATCTGCAAACCTTCAGATCCCACCGGCCTTGGTAACACTGTTTCCTCCCCTCACTCCTTTAGGCTTAGGGGTAGTAACGTTTTCTTGCCAGTCTTATTAAAGTCGGCATCCTAGAAGCAAATCCTGAAACAAGGATTCAGATGCACTTGATTTCCTTCTCTCAGAGGAGAGAAGAAAACTATGGGAAACAAAGAGGTGGTCTCAGCTGGAGTCCAGCTTCAATCTGATTCCATGGGAGCTCTGGGACATGAATTGTACCCTTGAGGAAAGAGGTTCAGCCTATTTTAACTCCATATGAGAGTGTCATGCTAGGGATGGGGGCAGGACATAAACTCTTAGATTTGTTGCTTCCTTCCCATGGCTTAAAGCAATCAGGCATTCCCCAGAAAAGGGGCAGCTGTGAGCCATTATCAGTCAACACTTACAGTCCTTGAGGGAGGGATGCATGACTGGATAAAGCGCATCTAGGCAGAATATCATCAGGGTCTATTCTACCACAATGACTGCTCTCTGGGAACCTCCCTATAAATTCCTTTATCTTTCATCACATAACTGTAAATGTTCTTTTCATTAAAATCTCTTGAATCAATAGAGATGATTCTGTTTTCTGTCTGGAACAGAAATAAACTAGAACAGTACTGCTGGAACAAAAATGAGGAGTGGTGTGGCAGACAAAGGCTAAGATGGCCACCTCCTGGTATTTATGCCCTGTGTAATACCCTCACGCCTTGAGTGTAAGTGAGATCGGTGACTTACTTTTAACCAGTAAAATATGGCAAAAGCAATGGAATGTCACCTCTGCCATTATGATGCATCAGATAATGACACCCTCTTGCTAAAAGGCTCTCTGCCTTGTTGGCTTTAACGACGTGGCCATGTTGGGAGGCAAAGAACTGAGGGTAACATTCATCCAATAGCCAGCTAGAAACTGAGACTCTCAGTCCAACACACTGAAAGGAAATGAATTCTGCCAGCAACCATGTGAGCTTGGAAGTAGATCATTCTCCAGTTAAACCTCAGATGTGAAAGCAGCCCTGACTGACACCTTGATTGCAGACTTGTGAGACTTGGAAATAGTGAATCCAAATAACCTGTAACAGTAGTTCTGACCTATGGAAACTGTAAAATAATTAATGTGCACTGTTTTGAGCTGCTAAATTTGTGGTAATACTATCCAGCAACCAATAATTATTAATAACACAGATTCAAGGGGTGCTCCAAGGGGGGGGGGTGTGTATGTGTATGTTGTGTGTGTGTGTGTGTGTGTGTGTGTAAACTCCTTTAGATCTGGGGCTACTTCTTATACTTTACTGCATCCCCTGTAGTGCTCATCTTGGTAATATTTGTGGTCTAGTGATGAAGCCAACATAAACCTTCATCTCTAGAGGGCTAGGATACAGGAAAGCAATACGGAAATACTAAAGACAAAATTCCCAAATTTTCACAATTACGCTCAGGGTCCACAGCTTACCTCCCTGTGCCTGCACAAATGAAAGCCCTGACAAAATATACTGGAGTTCATGAGTTCCTGTGCGTGACCTTGACTTTGCAGGTGGTACACAGGACAGTGAAATCAAACTGTTTGGCTCTGGTCCAGTTGCAGCTCACTGCTGAAAGGTGATCACAAAATACGGCTCTGTCAACGGGTGATCAGCTACCTCTAGGCCCAGATAAGAGGAGTAAACAAGTAATTTCACACTCTGCTAGAGAACAGGATTAATATAGCCAGATTATCAGTACATTCTCCATGGCCGATTTAAATCCTCCTTGTTGCCTTTCATACAATACCTTGGTTTTAGGGAGACTAATGTCTCTGCTGAGAATTATTTTGATGAAAGTTGACTTTTGGCCAATTTTAGAAGCAAATTATAATTGTCCTTTCACTCAGATAATTTATTAAAAACTACCACCTCAGCATATTCACATTCTGTAACAGGACAAACTGATCCTGAAACTTAATTAGTTTCTGAATGAAGTGCAAACACCGAAAAGACAATAGAGAACTCAAGAGGGAAGGGAATCAGCTTGAGTTCACAGGGGAACCAGCTGAGCAGAGGTTGTCTCAAGACTGTGTTAAGAATAAGTGCATAATCACTGTTCTGCTTGCCCTGGCATTATTCAGCCTTTTAAAATGTCATAGTACATCCGGGGAAGGCTGGGGTGCTGGACGTCTCTATCTCACAGCATTTACATCACAATTCAAGAAATATGTATGAGCAATCTGCCATGTGCCTGATGCTGTGCTGAACGCTGGAGGCACTGAACATCCCCCTCGCTCAACCAGAAAATAACAAGGTATTATTCCCCTCAGATTTGTCAGTCCATTTCCTAGTCAACATTACTTAGCTCAAGAGGAGATCTATCTTGGACTTACCCATAGGTGGCAAGCACTGTGCCGGACACTATAAGGGATGAAGGCATAAATGAGATAGTCTACCTGCCTGAAGTTTTATATTCTGGAGCAGTGCATCTCAGACTTCACCATGATCACAAATCGCCTGGGAAGCTGGTTAAAATGTAGTTTCTGTTTCAAGAGTGTGAGTGGGACCTGAGATTCTGCTCCCAGATGACGTTGATCCTGCTAGCCTGCAGACTACACCTTGAGTAACAAGGTTGTCGAGTACAAACATCTGTAAAACAAGGCATACTTCCCCCAGAGATTGCTTATCTTAGGAACAGACACTCGTATATGGGATGCAGGATGACATAGGGGGTAAGAGTATTGGAGCATCTGGGTTTGAATCACAGCTCTCCTACTGTTAAAGTAGGTAGCTAGTCAGGCATGAGCAGCATAAGAGAGGGCTCCCCCCTACTCCATCAGGAATGTCAGGCAACCATCAGGTGATGGTCAGGCAGTTGTCACATGTCTCTCTAAAATAATAATTGATCACAGCCAATGCCAGGGAAAGGCAGTCTCCATAGATAAAAACACCTGAAACTGGAGATCAGCAGCTTTTAGATAAGATTTCAGCAGTTGGGCGAGAAGGCTCAAGCATGCATATTAACAGGCAAAATGGTGGCGTCTAAGTGGCATATGATCATTGGGGACATTCCACTGGTAAGGGGAGAATGTCTCAAATGAGCATGTGTACAACTCCAGTAAACACACTGCACATGCTCCCCTCCCAAGTGCTGGCAGGCCACTGTGCATGTGGACAGCCCACCCCAAGGGAACAATCAGAGAAGAAGGGATGCAAGACCCCAGAATTATGTCAGTATATAAAACCCCAAGTCAAAAGGTCAAACCGCACACTTGTCTTTCAAGTTGCCTGCTTGGCCCTCTTCCAAGTGTATGTTCTTTCCTTTTGCTCCTGCTCTAAAGCTTTTTAATAAACTTTCACTTCTGCTCTAAACCTTGCCTTGGTCTCTCCTTCTGCCTTATGCCTCCTTGATCGAATTCTTTCTTCTGAAGGGGCAAGAATTGCAGACTGGCATGGATCCACTACCAGTAACACTATTTACTTGTGTGACCTTGAGTAATTTACTTGAATTCTCTGTATCTGTTTTACCATCTTTAAAATGGTGATAATATTTTCCTACTTCGTAGAGTTACGCTTAGAATTAAGTGAATTAATCCACATAAAGTCCTCCGAAGAGTACCTGGGCCATAATGAGCAGTCAATAAATGTAAATTACTATTATCGTGCTGTTTTTTTAAAATTGGCCACTAGGTTCATAGAATGTTCTTTAAGCTCTTATATATCTTCCCAGCATTCAACAGTAGGTCATCAGATCCTCAGGACAATCTTCTACTGGATCCTCAGGATAATCCTTTGGTAGGTCATATTAGGATACCCATTTTGTAGGCAAGAAATTGCACCCTAGAAAAAAGCAAGGATTTGAACCCAAGACCTCCAAGTACAGAACTTACATCCTTAACCACATTGCTATATTGCCTCCTTGTGTGTTAGCTGCTTAAGAAGACTCTCAAAAAAGTGACAGATGGGGATTTAAACCACAGAACATCTACCAAAATTCTCTCGGCCCATCTAGCTTTCCTGAATGTCACCTGGTGTCTGTCCCTCCCTCTCTCTGTCCTTTAGACTTTTAGATTCTTTTAAAGAATCTCCTCCCCTTCTCTCTCAGTCCTTTAGACTTTTAGATTCTTTTTTTTCCCCTATTTCATAGAGAGTCCTTTATTTTGTAAATTAATCTGCCCTTTGGGTTTCTTTCCTTTCATGACTTTAATCATTACTCACTCTGCTAACTGCTCACTGCTCACTGCCCCTATGCTCGCATTTTGGCAGTACAAACACCAACTCTTCCCAAGAGGGTGGGAAAGGAGAAAAGCTGTGAATATTTACACTTTTTGTCCTCATCAAACATATAATGTTCTATAATTCTCTTTTAAAAATAACTTGCTTTCCTAGCTATTAACTACAGTAATAAACCACACTGTTTTATTTATTCCTTGAGAAACCTTCCTGAGATCAGTATTGTCAGCCCCATTTATAGATGTGGTGGTTAAATAACTTGTCCCAATGCCATAGTAAGTGACAGAGCCAGGAATTAAACCTGGGTCTAGTGGACTCTAAAGCCTGTGTTTTCTACTATTTCTTATTAAATGATTTATAATTTGCTTAATAATTATTTTCTTTTTAGACCATGCAATGGCAAACTTCAACCCTATTCCAATCTTAATAAATCTCTAAGGTATAGTATGTGTATTAATGAGATTGTGCTCTAGAAGTCCTTAAAAATTCACTTTTCTTTCATTCCTTTATTCCCAAGGCTGCTCAAGTCACTCCATTCACAAGGGTAGTTTCATCAACAGGTTGAGGAATCTAAGAACTTAGTGTCCTCCTCTGATTATTTCAGTGAGCATTTGAGGTGTTATAGATGGTGGAGTTACAACACCCAGCAAACACAAACCACGTGAAACACAAAAGGCCGTGGTTGTAATAAATGACAGTATGAGTACATGAATTGACAATATATCATATGCATTTAAAATTGACAATATGCATACATGAATGTTTTTCTGGAATATACCATACCGAATTACTCAGATGCAATAAATAATTATTTCAATCATTTTCTGAGCTTTATAATTTGAGACAACAGCAAGACCAAAAGAAAAAATCCGGCAGAGATCCCATTTCCTGAGAAACAACTTTCTTGGGGGAAATGTGCATATAGAATCAGATACATAAATGTTCTTAGGATCTTCTGGGCTTACAATTTTGACTCTAACAATGATTCATAAAGATGAGACTTCTCTAGAAAGTAACTATGTTTATTGCATCACATTTATATTAACCTTACAGCACTCAAATGTTTCCCATCTTCAGGAAAAAAACCTGATGTATAAATGTAACCGAATAATTTTAAATGCTGACAGAAACTTTTAAAAGTTAAACTTGAACTAAATCTCAAGAGAAATAGTATAAATGACTATCTTCTCCCTGTCACAGCCCCGCCGTTTCCCAGCATACCAAAGGCAACTATAGTTCCTGAACAAGAGAGAAAAAGCAAATTTAAATAATGTTTTATTATTTTGGCACTGAAATAATTTGCTCTTGTTTCTCAGGCAACTAAATTTACCAAGTAGAAAGATCAAATCTCCGTCTTCTTTTGTTCAGCTATTTTCCCTTCTTAATAAAATAATAGGTTGGATTCTTCCACTAGGGTCACGTTAATAGGAAGCTGGGGGAGCTCACAAAGTAGATTTTGTGTTTCCAGTTTAAAAAAAAAAAGCAGGATTATTCTTTTTTTTTTTTTTTTTTTTGAGACCGAGTCTTGCTCTGTCGCCAGGCTGGAGTGCAGTGGCGCAATCTTGGCTCACTGCAACCTCCGCCTCCCGGGTTCAAGTGATTCTTCCGCCTCAGCCCCCCAAGTAGCTGGGACCACAGGCGTGTGCCACCACGCCCAGCTATTTTTTTTGTATTTTTAGTAGAGACGGGGTTTCACCACGTTGGCCAGGATGGTCTTGATCTCTTGACCTTGTGATCCACCCACCTTGGCCTCCCAAAGTGCTGGGATTACAGGCGGGAGCCATGGCGCCCGGCCAGGATTATTCTTATGTTCAATGGGAGAAACTACAAACATATGAAGCCAGAAGCCAGTTTCCTTGAGAAAGCACGATAATTGATCTACTTATGGGTCTTGTTCTGCTTCCACGCTGTCTCCTTTAAGAATTGCTTCATGAACTTTTAATTACACACTAGCATTAGCATGCTTTTGCTTAGTTGGCAGAGGAAAACATGGCGTGTTCTGGGAAAGAAGAGGGAGTTGAATAGATAATGAAGTATAGAAAGAAATACCTTTTTAGGATAAAGAGCACAATCTCTAGTTCAGCATTGCCCAGCAGAAATATGTGTAATGATGGAAACATTCTGTATTGGTGATAGACAATACAGTGGCTACTAGCCACAGGTGACTATTAAGCCCTTGAACTTTGGCTGGAGCAACTGGGGAGATAAATTTTTAATTTACTTGACTTAAATCTAAATAGCAACTTGTGGCTAGTGACAGGCACTGGACATACTGAACTACAGTTAGTTTGTTTTTCTTTGTTTTTCCCGAGGAAGAAAGCAACTCATGAAAACAGGACTCTTTTATAAGAGAAGTCTGTTGTTGCCCTATTTGGTGAAGACTGGATGCAGAAGTGCTCAAAAGACTTAACAGGCCCAAGTTTAGCTCCTAGGCTTTTCTCCATCTGCCAGTGCCTGTTGATTGCTGGTGACTGCCCACCGAACTTGAGGAGATAGCATGAGAACAAATGGCATGATTCACTAGCAATGGCTGCAATCCACACACATGGAAGAGTGAAGCGGCAGCTCATGAGGAAAGACCTTGGGGACAATATTGGAGCAAAGCTCTCCTTAGAATTTCTTTCTAATGTGGAGTCCCTTCATGTCTAATGTGTAATAACGTTTCTGCTAAAAGTCTCTAAGTGGGACAACATTAGCTTTGTGGTAAATGATCTTGCTAGTGTTGCTATGAATGAAAACAAAGAAGAGACTAGAATTTAGGTAGAAGTAGCATGTGAGCTGAGTGTGTTTTTGAAGTTGGAGAGGGATGTTTGAAAAGGAGGACATGTTGGAGAACAGCACTATCAGACTTGTGGTCAGCTATCATGGACACTTAAGTGATGCTTTGGGGATGAGGAAAGCCACTACAGACACGGAAGGAGTGGGTCTGCATGTCAACATTCATACAACATTCATATGTTCTCACTCTCTCTCTTTACTAGTGAGACTTCCTGAGTCCGAATACCAGGTGGGATTGCTTTCATGTAACAATGTGAAAAATGCGTATTCACTGAAGGAGTTTGACAGGAATAGCTAGAAAAAGAAAGAAACAAGATCTCCCCACTAGCACAGAGAAACTTCAGGGGGCCTCTGGATGCAGGAGGGAACACTGGCTGAATTGATCAAGTCAGTGGACTGGGGCAAGACTGTGGAAGACATTATCAGATGAAAAGAAATCTAGTAGATGCCTTGTGTGTGGCAGCTGAGAAGTCTGTGGATTTCCAGTCCTCACTGAATGTGAAAAGAACTCGAGTATAAGAAAACCTACAGTTCCCAGCGTGGGTAGAGAGAGACTAGAGAAACAAGTGCCAGATGTAGAATACTCATGGGCAACAGTAATACTCACAGGCAAGCATTTTTGGACACTCATGCGTCTGTGCCAGTGCTTCCCATTATACTATCACATTTAATCATTTGAAGAGTTATGGAAGGTAGCTATTGATATTATTTCCATTTTGCAGATGAGAAAATTGAGATTCAGAAAATCTAAATAAATTACTAGATTGCACAACCAAAAACGGGAGGAAGCAGAATTCAGTCAGATTTTTTAAACTCGAAAGTGCAGGATTTTCTATAAAGTTATTCTTCCTCCCTCACATACCTCAAGATCTAGGTTCATTTTCCAGTTCAATTTGAGTCCCTTAATGCTGGAAGTCCCAGAATGTGATATCATGCTCATTTAGACACAAAATATTTATTTAATACTTCAAGTATATGCTGAGAATCATGCTAGGTACTGGCAGATGCAAAGATGAAAAGACAAGGTTTCTATCTTCACACAGTTTCTAGGCTGATGTAGAAATGAACAGGCAAATAAATATTTACAAAAGATTAAGTTTGCTTCTTATGTTGTCTGCCATATTTCTATTAAAATAGCCATACAGAGACCCGTAAGCTGACAACTGCACCAGAAAGGAAAAAAACAAAAAACAACCACAAAACACAGGTAGAGTGTCCTCTGGCTGTTTTCTACAGAGCTGTGTGCTATAGAACTGTTATTCTCTGAGGTGCTAATAGATAATCTTAAAAGGAACTATGGTAGACTTTATAACATAAAACAGGTTTTTTATAACAGAACATTTCAGAGTCATTAGTATGTTAATTTGCTCTGTGAATCTCCAAAAATAAGATATGGTGTATAATATTTCCCAAATTATTTAATCACAAAAACACATTAGAAGACAAATGATTAACAGAGAAGAAAAAACGTTTTAAAAATGCTAGAGGCTAAAGAGTAACAGGTAGAGGCATATTGCATTTGGGAATATTTTATTTCCTATGAAAATTGTTGTAGGGAGCTGAAGTGAGAATGTCCAGGAAACAGTGCAGTGTAGGAGGTGCTGACTTTCATGTACTACACTGGGTGCTGAGTTTGTGGTTAAGTCAAAGAGTTCCAGACCTAACTTGGAAGGTCTACTCTCAGTAAATGCCTGCTGGATTCAGCAACTTAAGTCAGGTATATCAGGTGACCTTCAGATATTCAACTGAGAAGTAGCAAATGCTAGCACTAACTGGATAATGAAGGGGATTGATGACACTTCCCTTAATCTGTCCACTGGCAAATACCAGCTGGATAGATTTATTTCCAATCCTGAATGAGTAAATTAGAAATAACAACAGGAATATGCAGCCTAAGAAAAGGATGGGGAATGACTAGATTGTGGTCAGTTCATAAAATGGAATGCCATATAGCAATGAAAATGAGGACCATTTTATATGCATGCCAGCATGGATAAATGTAGACATAACGTTGAACAAAATAGGCCAAATACAAAACAGTACATGCTGTACGATCCCAATTTTGTTGAGTTCAAAACCAGGCCAAAATTAATTATAATGATAACAGGCAGAATAATGGTTATCTTTTGTGAATGCAATGATGGGAGGGGATACAAGAAAGGCTTCTGGGATGCAGAAATAATCTACATCTTGATTTAGGTGGGTTTGCTTTGTAAAATTCACCTAGCTGTATATTTACAATGTGTGCACGCTTCTGTATGTTTGTTGTACTCAGATAAAATTTTACTTAAAAAGTAAATAGGCTGGGTGCGGTTCCTCATGCCTGTAATCCCAGCACTTATGGAGGCCAAGGTGGACAGATCATGAGGTCAGGAGTTCGAGACCAGTCTGGTTAATATGGTGAAACCCCATCTCTACTAAAAATATGAAAATTAGCCAAGTGTGGTGGCGCGCGCATGTAATCGCAGCTACTTGGGAGGCTGAGGGAGAAGAATCACTTGAACCTGGAAGGCAGAGGTTGCAGTGAGCTGAGATTGCGCCACTGCACTCCAGCCTAGCCGGCAGAGTGAGACTCTGTCTCAAAAAAAAAAAAAAAAAAAAAAAAGGTAAGTACTAGGTGGCAGAAATAAAGTCAACCTATCTAATGTTATTGATCAAGTAGAGGTAAACTTCTCTTACTAAAGACCAACACCCTATTAGATTATCTTTAATGTCTAACTAGGTGATACTTATAAAGAAAACTATAATAAACGAGTGAATGAGTAAATATATGAACTTTTAAAAATAGACAAAATTTAATTAAAAGAAAAAAGTAATAGAGACAAGGTGAAAGCTAAGAAGACAAACCTCAGATGAGTCAGAGTCACTTCTCTCATTCTCCCAACCTGGATCCATTGTAATTTATTCCTCATTGCAATCAGCAGGAATGAATTGCTTAGGGATGTTTGCCAAATTGTTAAACTCAAATCTGATCAGGTCACTCCCCTACCCAACATCTTTTTGTGGACACCTAAATGCTGCAGGCCAAAGCCTACATTTCTTAGCCTAGAATCACTGATTTTTCCTACCTTTAATGATCAGGCACACAATTCCCCAGACACTTCAGATTGCTCTATTCTCATTTTCTTTCTCATGCTTTCAAATCCTAGAAGGTCCATGGAATTATATGTAGATTTATTTGCATGAAAAATGTTTACTCACTTATTCCTCTTTCCTGGCCCAATTTTAATCCCTTGACAAAATTTTCATGACCTCCCCCTTACCTTTGTTAGTCACTCAATAATCTGTGTTCCTACAGTTCTGGTTTAGCATCCTCCCACACTAATTATCACATGCAGGATAAAGCTATTAGTTTACATGGCTGCAAAGTCCTAGTGGATAAGGATCAAGGACTGTTTGACAAAGATTCAAAGCAGGACAGACTGGAAGTGGAGCCTCCTAAACCAACTGATGACAGATATCTTGAGTGTGGAGGTATTTTAAAATCAGTGGCTCCAGACGCTGAGAAGAAAAAAATCTCCAGAACCAGGAACAAGGCGCTTAAAATGTCAGTTGACCTAGAAATATAACAAATATGATCTATGGTGTCATCTCAGAACCAAATGTTCTGAAACAAATGTTCGTCATTTGTTCGTCAAATCTCAGAACCAAATGTTCATGGGTGTAAGACTCCAAGCATTTCATCCAGAAGGGCACTGCTCTTCCTTTGATTCTCCTTCCCTCCCTCTCCCCAAATTGAGCTTCTCACTGATACTGCCTCAAAGACAGATTTACATGGTAAATGGCTGAAGCTGAAGAAGATATCTGATGGTCTAGTATCCTTACAGTGGTATGGAATAACCAGAAGTTAACCTGATGAGCAGAACAAAGGCTTCCTGTCCATACCTGATGGGCTGACAATATTGCTCCCACAGAGTAGACACTTACTGGGCTTCACCAAGGGTGGTGACAAGAGTGACAACTTGCCTCTGCATCTCAGAAACTCAATTCTCCCAAGAAGAAACGATGTCACTTTTGGGCAAAGAGCACCAAACTATTCCTACTTCCACCAGCAACTGGATTAGAACACCGGAGTACACTCTTTAACCCTCAGGTCTCTCAGACTCCAGTCTTCATGTTTGTCTGTTTCATGGAGGTGAACAGTCCAAGCAGCAAATGAGGCAGATTCTCATAATTTCACAGACCACTAGAAAGAGATGTTCATGGTCAGAGAGACTCTTCCTTTATCCTTAAGACCCCTAAAATTCAACTTAATTATTGAGCACCCATCATGTGCCAATACTCAATCGTGTGCCATGAGGAGCTCTGAAATAATAAAATGTGGTCACTGCCTTTGGAAAATTTTGAGAGTGATCGAGTACACGAAATATTTATTCAAGGAAGGCACTAGAGTATGACATTTAAATGTGTAGGTTTTTAAATCAGATATCCTGAGTCCACATTCTGCCTCCATGATTTACTAGGCATAACAATAGGCAAGGTATACTTTGGTTTTCTCATCTGCAAAATGAACTAATAACAAGATCCACCTTAGCACTGTTGTGAGGATTCCGTGAGCAACAATGCAAATATAGAGCACAGAGTACATGTTAAACAATCATTATGTTACCAGGGTTAATATGAAAGAGAATTCTGCAAGTAGATATATGATGAATTGTCAAAGCAATTAGCAAAGACCAAGTCAGTGATCATAAACCCCAAGAGAAGACAGAGATGCTCTGGTCCAAACTAGAGAGAAGAGAGAAGAAAGGTAATATTTATCAAGCAGGCATCTTTTTTATTAATTTCAACTTTTATTTTAGATTCAGGGGCACATGTGCAGGTTTTTTATCTGGATATACTGCGTGATGCTAAGGTTTGGGGTGTGATCGATCTCATCGTCCAACCACACTCTGAGCATAGTACTCAATAGACAGTTATTCAACCCTTGCCCCCAGTTTGTAGTCTCCAGTTTCTGTTGTTACGTGAGTACCCAGTGTTTACCTCCCATTTAGAAGTGAGGACATGTGGTATTAGGTTTTCTGTTCCTACATTAATTCGCCTAGGATAATGGCTTCCAGCTGCATTCATGCTGCCGCAAAGAATATAATTTTGTTCTTTTTAATGGCTGTGTAGTATTCCATGGTGTATAGGCACCACATTTCTTTATTGAATCCACTGTTGATGGGCACCTAGGTTGATTCCATGCCTTCACTATTGTGAAGAGTGCAAGCAGGCTTTCTCATGCCAGAACTCATTTAGTGGCTTTACACGGAATTATCAATACCTCATCTATAAACTAGAAGAGACAGGTCTTAAGCTAAACCCAAGAGCCTGATCTAAATTTAAAGAGGCTAAGAAAAGAAGACAGGAAATGCCTATCTGTATGACCAGTTATCAAAGAATGGCAAAAACACAGAAACAGCATGCTGCATCTAGAAGCCATGAGATGCTCAAATGGATGAGTATCAGTTGGGTGCTACATAACGTATGGTCAAAAGTGCTTTGGAAACCCATGGGCATTAATTTCTGTTAAACATTCTCTAGTTGTAACATAACGTCTCTGTGCCTCAGTTTTCTCATTCTAAACATAAAGATAATAATAGCTACCTCCTAAGACTATTGTGAGAATCAAAGGAGAGAATAGACATAAAAGAAGTAAGCATAATAACAAATACAGTAGATCTTCTAAAAATGTTATGTCTGTTTCTATTTCTCCCGTCCTGTGGTCCAGAATATATGAATAGCAAATGCCCAAGTGCCCACACTTAAAGCTCAGATAATTTGAAAGAACTGTAATTTAAAGCTAATTATTATAGATCAAGATTGTAAATTAAAATGGTTCATGTTAAAAGTTGTTTGTATATTTTGGTTTGGGCCAAAACCTTTAAAACAAATAGGTTTAATTATAAGTTAGACTGGTTCATTGAACCTGTGGGACACTTTGACAAGTTCTGTAAAGAAATTAGTTTATGGGGGTTTTAAAAATAAATTAACTTCATTTTTACTTGAAAGTCAGAGTTTAGTTCAATGAAAAAGCCTGCTACAAATAACTTTTGGTTTATCACAGTCCTCTTTTGTGCCCGTAGTAGGACCAAAGAAGCAGAGGGAAGAATGTGAATGTGTGTTTGTATGTATGTATGTATGTATGTATAAAATCTTGTCACCAAACATTCAATCTGCTCCCTCAGGACTCTTAAACTGTGCAGAGAGATCTCACTACTTCTGAGAATGTGGAGCAGGGACTATAAGGCCTGTGAGAAGCTAGGGGACGTGCAGAAAATCCAGCAGAACTGGCCCGGTGCAGTGGCTCACGCCTGTAATTCCAGCATTTTGGGAGGCTGAGGCGGGTGGATCACTTGAGGTCAGGAGTTCGAGACCAGCCTGGCCAATATGGTGAAACCCTGTCTCTACTAAAAATACAAAAATTAGCTGGGCATGGTAACGCATGCCTGTAACCCCAGCTACTTGGGAGACCGAGGCAGGAGAATCACTTGAGCCTGGGAGGTGAAGGTTGCAGTAAGCCAAGATTGCGCCATTGCACTCCAACCTGGGTGACAGAGCTAGACTCTGTCTAAAAAAAAATAAAAATAAAAATAATTTTTAAAAAAATCCAACAGAATCAAAGAGGGATCTAGGGAAAAAGATGCCTCCTGTAGGCTAGTGGCTCATGTCAGCTAAGCCTCAGGCCCTAAGGAATACTCCCATTTCACCCCAAGGTTTTCTTTCTAATCTTCCTCTCTCCACCAAAAGTAAGACCCAGAAGGAGAGACTAAAGGGACCAAGGGGCCAGTGGCTGCCTTATTCTTCTCTCAATCCGAAAGACCAAAGGGACCCTCCTGATTCTTAGGCGGCTCATCTTAATTCAACAGAAAAGGAGACTAAAGAGAGATTTGGGTCAATGGCTCACCTTGTGATAGTGGCTACTTGCAGGGTCTTCCAGACATTACATGTCCCCTGGGGACTCATCACAGACACTGAAAGAACAAAAGTTCTGAACCCTTCTTGTCAGAGGTATAGCTAACAATAGCTACATGACATATCTTATCTCCCTTACAGCTGCTAAGTCCTTATCTGTTTCCTTCCTTGGATAGGTATTCATCTCCATCCTCTCCTCCAAATTCCAACCTTATCAGATAGGGCAGTGAAGGAGGAGTGGGAGGAACAAGGCAAGAGAAGCAGAAACCTGAGTCATACCACTCAATTCAGCCATGAACTTAGCTCAAGTACTTCACTAAATATCATAGACATCATCATAGAAATGATTTAGCATAAATCACAAAAACAACCAAACAGGAGAGTAAAAGGACCTAGAAGGCAAAGAAAATACTAAATTATCTTGAAATGTGTAGGGCAGTGGTTCCAAAACTTTGCTGCACTCAGGAATCACTTGGAGATCTTTAAAAAAAAATACCGACACCTGTGTTTTATCTCAGATATTCTAATTTAAATGGAGTAAGGCTTGAATGTTGGGATTTAAAAAAAAATTCCCTCGGCTATTCTAATATGCATCAAAACTTGAAAACCACTAGTATAAAGGTATGTCTAGACCAGTAATAGTATTTTCAGTCCCTAGAAAGGATGTAATAGAAACAATGGAGACATAAATTGTACTTTTTGGCTATAAAGGTAATTAAACCTTTAAACTAATCAGTTTCAATGTGGGTGTTATCAACCAGTTGATAGAAAAATTTGCTGACTTACATGTCCCCTGGGACTCAAACAGCAAGATCACAAATGCAACATGCTTTCTGTTCTTCAGCTCCCACCTCACCTACCCCTTCTTTGGCTTTTCCAAATGAACTATTTTGAAGTTGGTACCTGCAAACCTCATTAAGCAAAATGGCAGAGACTGACAATCCCAGTCTTTGAAAATCAATCTCCCAATTTTGAGTGAGAAATTTGCCATTTCTCTTCTGTCTCCAAAATTCCTTTAATATCCTAGAAAATTTGAGTCATGTCTCGAAGGATGGATTGTAGTTTTAAAGCAGGCAATAGAAAGAGAAAAAAGACTACCAGAGGGATGGAACAGCTTGGGTGAAGAAGTAGGGGTCTGAGGTGGGGGTGATTAGAGAGGGGTACAGAATTGAGTTATAGGTATGGTTAGAAATCAGGGTGTGGGAAAGATTAGGGAGCAAGAACAAGAAGGAACAAGCTGGACTAAAGGACCTTGCATGCCTTGCAACTAACAATAGCTGGTGCCATTTACTGGCCATGTATTAGGTTTTGGTGAGTTTTCTTTGTCATTCACTATCATATTTAATACTCATAACAACCTTGCAAATAGTCATCATTATATCCATTTTACAGATGGACAAATTAAGATTCAAATAATATTTTTTGTTTGCTTGTTTGCTTTTTGGTTGGTTTTGTTTTGCTTTTCAGAGAGTCACGCAGCTCTCTGATGTCAAAGTCTTGTTTGTTTCCAACCGTGCTGGCAAAAATACAAAAGTGATCATTTAACTCCCTCTACAATCTTTCAGTGGGTCCCAGGCACTTTCAGGATTACAAGCAAACTCCCCCAGTGCAGCACACAGAGCCCTTCTTCCATCACATCTCCATGTTTCTTTCCCTCCTACCACTACAAATGACTTGTCTTCCACACACTCATGTGGCTCAATTACTACTGTCATGGTACCTCATCGTCATTGCAGTTATTTATCTGATCCCTACTCCAGACTGGGTGCTCTTCGAGGTCAAGGATATATCTTATTTGTATTTTTACCCCATTGCCAAGTACAGTGCCTGGCTCAAATTAAGAAGTCAATCAATGATTGTTAACTGATGAATGAATTAATCAATCAAAGAAATCATCTTTTTGTCCCCCTATGTAAAACAATTACCCAAATACATTCAACAGAACAGTTTATCCTCTGGTCTTAGTATTAACCAGAGTTTCACGTTTCTCTCTGCCTGTCTCTACTTCCCACATCGACACCATGGTTTTCTTGCTTTGTCTTCATAGCAGGACATGGAAGTACCTGGACTGCGCTTGAGCTAACACTCATTCAAAGACAACCTTAGAAAGAGGCAAGAAAAGTATTTTCGATATTTTTTTCTATTTGTATCATTGATGTCATTAACTTATATGTGAAAAACACTCAAAAATACTGGATATATGCATGAGATAAAAGCCTAGAGAAAAATACACAATATTAATGTTAATTTATTTCACAGTCATGGGATTACAGGTGAATTTAATTTTTAGTTTTGTGCATTTTGGTATTTTCTAAGTTGTAGATGTCTGTTTTCAATGAACATGCATATATTACTTTTATGGCAGAGAAAAAAGAGGATTATGTTTTAAAGCATTAAGCAAACTATAAACAAGAGTTCTTACATGATATTCTGTTCAAAATCCAGAATACGCATGTATTAATTATACCATAATTAATGTATGCCATAATCATGAATTAAAGTATAGGGTATTTAAAATTTATAACAGTCTTCTTTTCTTTAAAAAAAAATCCAGATATGATTAGGATTGTATTTAACACAAAAGCTTTGTAATTCCTGCTTTAAATCTACTTGGCTATAAAAATCTTAAAGGAATTTTACTATGAAAGCATCTCAAATCTATTCAAAGAAGCAAGCCTTTCAAGCCAGTGACCCCCAATGCCTTTTTTCTTTGCCATTCCGGTAATACAAATCACCCATCTGTTACAAACCAGAACCTGAAAAAGCAAAAACATCCTAGCAGTGATTAGCCTTAAAAACCATTCCCAAGTCTACCTGCAGACCTGAAGCTGTATTCAAGTGAATGTGCCTGAGGTGTGATCACCACAAGGAAACAGAACAGCGTCCTGTCCACGCCTATTCTTGGCCATTCTTCTTACAACAAACATCCTGAAGTGACCACTTGCTGCCCACACCCCAGCCAGGCAAGACTGGTATAGATGGGAGAGTGTCAGTCCTCCGGGCATATGCTAGGGGAATTTGCCATTTGAGAAGCTTTTGTTTCCCTGACACCTCTGTCAGGACATGAAAAATGGAAGGGAATGAGCAGCAGCTGGCTGCTTTTGCATTGAAGGCTGGTTTCTGGTATTTACCATGAGTGACAAGGCTCTGCATGATATCCAGTGGAGAGGGCCAGTCCTAGGACCACCTGAGGAAAAGCAGATCTAGACAGTCCTCTACAGCTGCAAAGTAGCCACCCTGATCTCTAGATCCAGGCCCCTCGCCACCAAGGAGGCCTTAAAAAGAGAGAAATTCCCCTGCTTCTGGGCTGGTTAAGATTTCTCAGCACAGTCACATTTAAATTTTATGTATCCTGTCATCTTCTTCTCTTCTCCTTTATCAATCACCAGTCCCCAATTTGTCCTCATCAAAAAAAAAAAAAAAATGATTTTCAGATCTTCTGTGTTATAAAACACCAATCACTTGATGGCTGCACTTACTTGCTGCTTATTCATCTATGCCAAATAAGAAGCACAGATACCACCTTATTACAGACACTGAGTCCACTAGGGACGAGAGATCCCAGGTGAAGACCAAAATTTGAATGCTCTTTGGTACATCCCCTCCAAAAATTTTTCACCCTTCTTATTCTTTCACGAGGACACTCTCCAGTTTGAGACTCACTCTTGAAAATCTGTCTGCTTTGGGCTTCTCTTCTGTTGGAAAAAAATACAGAAAATCAGCAGTCTCATGTCTGATTTCTGCCCCTTCTCCATGTCTTCACACTGCCTCCGTTAGACAGTGGCCCTGGCCTCCAAGGGCTCCCTCACAGTAGCACACCACCTGCACATATCTGCCCCCTAAAAACAGCAAAGCTCCAAATGCTGTTTTTTGTTTTTTTTTTTTTGCACATTCTCCCTCCCTTATAAAAATTCACTCCTTTCTGTGTCCCATTCTTTTCTTCCTAGCTCTATTTTCGGAAAGCTCACCAACTAATTATCCATTCTGTCAAAAGTGAATACTCCTGTCAGGGGTTCTTCATGTTTGAAGGAGCTCTCCTGGAGATGCAAAGCCTTACTGCTGTTGAATGAATCTGCACTGGTGGTATTGGCTGCCTGACAAGATTCTGGGAGCAGAGGACACTTTTCATGGGAACTATTCTATTGTACATCAGTGGGCAATCACTTGGGCACCATCTATAAGATCCACATCCAGGACAGGTCCTCTTGTCTGCAAGTGTTATTACAAATTGTGCTGTGCAGATTTTGCAAGTAGACACTTAAGATGCATCCTCTGGAGGTCTTGCCAGCAGCCAGTGACTTCATTCAACTCAACAGATAATCATGTTAAAGTATTGGCACTTTCCAATGGGTGTTAACAAGAGGTAGTGGAAAGTGCCTTAACTTTCCAGTCAGAAAGAGTTCATCCTGTTGAGTCAAGGTCTCCATAGGAAATAGATGGCACACTGAAATTAGGATGAGTGTGATACAGTGGACCATCAAGAGATACTGTAGTAACACATATATACGAAGGGAAAATAAAAGGAGACAGAGCCCAGAGGAAAAGGGTTATACAGAAGAGGCTGTCTTGAGAAGATCAGTAATACAACCAGCTCAGGATGACCTTGCAGAGAAAGGGGCAAGGGAACACACACCCTGACCTCATTCTTTCTTCTAATCTTCTCCTTGGACTTCCAATGTAAAACCCAACCGGAAGCCAAAGGACTCATTTATTGGTGTGGTTATCTATGGGACAGATGTATAATTGGGATAATAAATGTAAGAATATCTAATTGTACAACTGTCCTTGATACATTTTATAACAACTGCAATGGAGTCCTGTAATATGGCAACTCTATTAAGCACTCAGTACAGTATCTGCTCCATACTAATTGCTCAGTGAATAGTAACTCCCTTCCCTGTTTCAGTTGGAACAGACTCAGTTGAAAAGTTCCCAATTATATGTGGTTCTTTTTGGGCCCTTACATATGGGAGCCTAAAGAAGAATGCTGCCACTCTGTAGGTGGCTTCTTTCCCTTAAGTAGCAAAGGACTTATTGAATGGTGGGGAGCTCTCACACCCAATTCCTATAATTATAGGAGGTTCCAAAACAGGTGCTCTCAAAAATTTCTACCTCTCTTCACCTGTCTGTGCCTCTCATAAGGTGAGATGAGACAAGACAGATGAACTTTTGCAAAGTGAGAAAGAATGAGCTCACACACAGGATGGTAAGGGTGTTGATTAGAAATATTTCTAATCAATGCATAGGTGGATACTTCAGATAGGAAATAACACTACCTGATATTTTAGCAAAGACAACTTACACTTACTCATTCCCCATAAATTTCAGGGAAGTTTCAGTCATGATAGGAAATACAGCCAACAAAACTTGCTCTCCCAATTAGACTGTCAGGATCTTTTGCAATATTGCTCTTGAAACCCAACCACCACTGAACAAAATCCAGCCTCAGCATGCAAATACTGCAAAAATGTCTCAAGACAGGAAATAAAAACGATTTCAGTGAAGAAAAACTTGGTAAACCCATTTTATTAAAAAGTGAAGAAACAGGTGAGGTCTTCTCAGGAAGGAGAAGAATTAATCTCATTTTCACCAGCAACACTCCTTTTCAAAGAGAACTGTGTCCATAAGAGAACAACATTCATAACTAATTATCTTAATAGTAAGCATCAAAATCATGGGTTTGGAGACTCTGTTTTAGGACTTCCTTCAGAGTTTATGTTCATATGACTTCTGAGAACCCCTTATATGTACCAAAAACAGTTGTGTAATTAGGTATCCTTACATTTATTATCGCAATTATGTTCACAATTTTGAGAGACAAAAAATGAAGTCTTCCTCTTATATCACAAAGAACATTTATGTCCCCTCCCCCATTTCATCCCTATCTTTGTTTTGCTCTACCTCTTTACAACTCAGAAAAAATTCCAAAAAAATAAGCCTAAAGTCAGCTGGCACATTGTTTGTCACTAAGAAAAATGCAGGGTGTAGTGAAGAAACGGGTCACACAACTGTTTGATCTTGGAGAGATTGCTTTACTTCTGTGGGTTTCAAATTTCTTGCTTGTACAATAAAGGTCTGAATTAGTGCTATAAGGTACTACTAGTTTTGCCATTATATTATTCTAAGAAAGAGAAAACAATCTCTTCGGTTGATTGACCTTCAAAATACTAACTTTTCCCACTTCTAGTGTGGCACCATGATATAAGTCAGCACCAACCACATATGGCTATAACTACCACAGTGAAAAGGCAATGTTTTCTATGCACACAGCAGTCAGGGACAGGAAAATTCATGGGCTTTCCTGAATAATGTGACTGGCTGCAAATACCAGAAAGATCTCACATGTCAGCTAATGGGTTTGGACAGAAGGACTGGAGGTCTCCAAACCAAAAGTCAACAGTGTAAACAGAAGTATACACATGCTGACAATTTGAAAGGCCTCATTACCATAAAATCAGCTGGTTCCGTTCCGAGATCACAGTATAGAATCCTGAAAGGAAACCTGGCTATCTGATATATGACAAATACCTCTGCATCAAAGTGAGGCCCAGCCTGGATTCCTTTTCAATCATCCAGTCAACAAATATCAGTTGAGCTCCTGCTTTATATCATGTTCTATGCTAGGTGCTCATAATTAAGTAGAACGCAAGACTGACCTGGACTCGCATGGAACAGACAGACATTAAATAAATAAATGTACAAATATATTCCTACATAACTGGATAAAGGCCATGAAGAAAGGGTAAACAGCATGATGCGATATCATAATAGGGATACACTTAGGGGTCAGAAAATAATTTTCTGAGGAAAGAACATTTAAGTTGAATTTGGTGCATGAGTAGGAGTCAGCCAAATAATTGATACAACATTTCAAGCAGAAAGAATAGCATGCATTGGGAGGCCAAGGTGGGCAGATCATCTGAGGTCAGGAGTTCAAAACCAGCCTGGCCAATGTGGTGAAACATCGTCTTTACTAAGAATACAAAAAAATTAGCCAGGTGTGGTGGTGGGTACCTGTAATTCCAGCTACTCGGGAGGCTGAGCCAGGAGAATCATTTGAACCTGGGAGGCAGAGGTTGCAATGAGCCGAGATTGTGTCACTGGGCCAAAGAGTGAGACTCCACCTCAGAAGAAAATAATAGCATGCAAAGTCTTCAAGTCAACATGACTGAGACGCTGAGAGGAGGAGGCATTTGAAGCTTGAGAGGCAGTCAAGGGTTAGATGGTGCCTTGTGGACTATGTTGAAGATTCTGGATTTTAAAGGCAGTGGTAAATAACTTGATATCATGTAAGTTCACAATGAATCACCCGGGATCAGTGTGAAGAATGGATCGGGAAAGAGGACGGTTGGAATAGAAGAGAACAGAGAGGAGGTCATTATAGCAGTCAAGTCAGGAAATGACAAAATCTTGGACTGAAGCAGTGGCAAAGGAAAAGGAGGAAAGGGAGTACATTTGAAAAGCATTCTAGGAGAAAATTTGAGAGGCTTTGTGAAGAGTGGAATATGTATGTGCTGAAAAGAAAACCCTTGTACTCTGTTGGTGATAATGTAAATTAGAACAATCATTATGGAAAACGGTATGTAGGTTCTTCAAAAAGCCAAAAATAAAATTACCACATAATCCAGCAATCCAACTTCTGGGTTCAAATCCTAAGGACTTGAAATCAATATTTCTAAGAGATATCTATGTTCTTATGTTCACTGTAGCATTATTTACAGTACCAAGCTATGGAATTAAGCTAAGTATTCATCAATGGATGAACAAATAAAGAAAATGTGACATATATACACAACAAAATACTATTCATCTTTTAAAAAGAAGGAAATTCTGTCAATTGTGACAATATTAATGAACCTGGAGGACATTATGCTAAGTGAAAGAAGCCAGGTACAGAAAAAAAAAAAAAAAAAAAAAAACACATGTTCTCACTTACATGTGAAATCTAAAACAATCAAACCTGTAGAAGCAGAAAGTAAAATCGTGGTTACCAGAGGCTAAGGGATAAGACAAATAGGATGTTGGTCAAAGGGTACAAAGTTACAGTTAGAAACGAGAAATAAATGATAAGTATTTTTAGAAAGAAAAAGTGGATATGTGAATAGAAGATGAGAGAGATGAAAAAATATGCCTATATTTATAGCATGAGCAACTAGATATTTGGAGGTACCTTTTTCTGAGAAGGCAGGCACTGCAAAGGAAGAGATTTAGGGTACGGAGATGGAAATCAAGAGTTCTGTTTTGATAGAACTATGTTAAGTGCTGCTATGAGTTATTCAAAACAAAGATTTAAAAGTGACTATCTGAATTTAGGAAGTCCATTGTTGACTTTAGCAAGATCAGTTTAGGTGGAGTAAACAGGTGAGGAATTTAGATTGGAGTGAATAAAAAACTAAATGAGAGATAAGAAAATCGAAGCAGCATGTGTACAAAAACGTTTTAGGAAGTTTGTTATAAATTGTCATTAAAAGATGCAAGATCAAGGGAAAGTATTTTAAAGATAAGGTATGACAGATCAAGGGAAAGCATTTTAAAGATAAAGTATGACATGACAGGGACACAGGCTGCTAGGATAACCCAGCTAGGGAGCAGAGAGAAAGCTAGAGGGATTGCCTACTAAAGCAGGGGAAATAGATGATATCTGGAGCACATAAAAACGTACTGGCTGCTGATTAGAAAAGGGATGCTTCTTTCATTAATCATCAAGGAAGAAAATACAGGTAAGTTTTTCCATATGGTGGTGGAAAAAGGGAAATTTCCTATTTGATAACTTCTATTTCTTCTGTGAACAGAAAGATGTCATTTGACGAAGGTTGGGAGAAGTGTAGAGATTTTAGGAGGATGAAGGAGACGTAAAATTACTTAAGTATTTTGTGATAAATACAAATCTCAATAAGGAAATTAAATATTTTGGCATTGTTGAGAGCCCAGATATTTGTTGGTGTTTATGAATCGAGGATGATACCATCCTTCCCCTATGTGTGATTTCTCCAGAGGTCTTGAGCTAGCTCTTTGGATGTCAGCAAGTAGTTGGGCTCAGTGGGGCTGGGGTCAGGCAATTACAATGGATTGAGAATACTTGCAAGACAGAGATTAAAGTGAAGGCCATGGTTTATTTTCTGCCTAGAATAGAAATGAAACAGGAAGGGGCTGGTAGAATTAAAGCAATCAATAACTTAGACATCTTAACAAGGTAACAGAATCGTTGTATAGAGATATTTGAGCAAGTGATCTGGAAAGTAGAATGTTTTAATTAGCAATATTGGAGGTAGGGCTTTGTATTAATGACCAAAGCCAAGAGTAGGAAAGACAAATAGGATAAATGGGGTAAAGGAGAGAAAAAGTCACTAAGGAAAGAAAGGAGCCAAGAAAATGTGAGACCCAAGTCCTTTTGGGAATGTTCAATTAAATGAAACATTTTCTGGGATAACATCAGAAGGCAGAAGGCTAAGGAAGACTGAACTAGGCCTTCAGTGATCAAAAGCATAGGGCCAGAAGGTAAGGGGAGAAGATAGTACACTTTGGTAATGTGGCTTTGAGAAATAGCTTCTGCTTGAGGAGGCAGAAGGGAAAGGGATATATTAGGAGTTCAACCAAACATCAGCCTATCAAGCTGGAAGACAAAATATTTGCAGAAGTTAAAGAGTTAGAGGTTCAATTTCAGAAAATTCTAGGAAGCATCAACTATAGTTGTAGGTGAGAGGGCAGTGTATGGAGTCTATATAGAAGATATGTGGATTCATAGAGGGATATGAAGTCCCCTTTATGCATTAAGAAAACCCAGGAATAACTTAAGGTAGGGACAGCCAATGTACCGTTCAGGACCATAGACCTCCTGCTTTGTTTTGTTTTGTTTTGTATTTTGGCAGAAATAGTCTTCAGGGGTTCTGACATGCTCATGGCTGCATAAATCAACACTTTTGTTCTTCTCATAAAAATCATATAAAAGTAATAAACCATTTTAAAAAATTCAAACTCCATTTTTAGTGGAATCAGGAGATGAATTTAAGCTACAGAGTCTCAAAATATATAAAAGAGCTGCCAAAAACAGCTCAGAGCAAGCAGAAGCTATCCTTGGAGGGGGAAAAAAATGAATAAATAGACTTATGAAGCAACTCAGCACTGATGGATTTCCTCATTTGTAAGTGAGGGCTTTACCTGAAGTGCAAAAGACATATCCCTTTTTTGTAATAGTGGATGTGGAGGGGGAGGTGAGCAGAGCTGGTAGCAGAAGCCCTGCTGTACTAAGTCTGGTTAAGAAAAGATAAGAAGACAGTGCACAGAAGCACTAAGATGAGTCTGTCTGTGCAGCAGCAGCAAAGGAGAGAACCCTTAAGTGTACTCTGGACTCTTACCACCTCAAAGACAAATTTCCTGTGCATAACTAGTTCAGGAAAATCTAACTTCTGCTCACTGAAGAGCAATAAAATGTGAAGTGGCAGAGTCATGACACAGAGAAAATATTTTTAAAATGTGGAAAAGAGCAAAAAATCTTACTGACAAAGCATAATCCTTAGAAAATGTCATGGACATATGAAAATTGTGATGAACACATGTTACCATTAGTTTTAAAATTTTAATGAAACAATCCCCCTTGCTAAGGAAGACCACAGAGCAGAAATATAAAAAATCTGACAAGAGACCAAAAAACAAGAAGAAAAGAGTTGGTAGAAACCAGGAAACAAGCCAGAAGAAAAATATCACAGACAAAGATGAAATTTTAAAAGACACCAGAAGAGTAGATATGACAGCACAGTAAAGAACAAAAAGACTAAAAATTAGAAAAGAATAAAAAAAAAAAAAGGGCACATAAAGATAAAGTAATTAAAGATTAGAGAGACAATGAAACATAAGAGAAAAACAAAGAAGAACCAACCTATGCATAATCAGAGTTTCCAACAAACACAACCTAATGGAAGCTAAATGAAATTATGAAACAGAAAATTAAAAATATATAATTGAGAAATAAATAATCCTAAAATAAAAGCATTGATTAAAAAGTTACTTCTTGTACCAAGACATGTATACAAAAGTAGTCAATACTGAGACATGTGTTAGTAAAGTTTATCATACACTCTAAAGAACTGTCTGGGCAACCATGCAAAACTATGGAATATAAATCAGACTTGCCTCTGATTTTTCTACAGAGAAATTCTGCACTGAAACACAATATAGCAACGCTTGCAAAGTTTTTAAAGAATGGAATTAAGAGCTAAAGATTTTAAATACAGCCAAACTGTCCTTTAGTTATAAAGGTCACTGTAAATAGGTATTACAGATATATTGCACTTTGGAGTCTTAAGAAAATGCTAGAGGACAATTATGAGATGACTGAGGAAAGTATGGCAAACAAACAGTGCACTAAATACATTTAACTCTTCAAATAAGACCAAAATAAACTGTCAGTATTAGAGTACCTGGACAGAACCAGCACCCTAATTCTGATATGTTAATATCTTGACCATGTGCAAATAAGAGAAATTGGATAGGGAAAGGAGGAAAGGAGTTTAGAAATGGAGTAAGATTGCTGATTTTCCATATAAAGCATCTGGCAGTCAAACCATACTATTTAAACTTGATAAATCAAATAATAAAATATAGTCACATTTAACAGCACAAAGTTAACCAATAAGAAAGGTAATATTATTTTTTAAAATCAGGTAGAAAGAGAGAGGAAGCAGAAGAGGGAAAAAAGTCAACATGCTTGCCTGTGACTAATAATTGATCCTGGTAAGATAAATAAAGGACTAAGGGTATTAATTTATAATTATCAAGATAATACTAGAATCAAAATACAGATTTTCCAAAAGAAACAGCTGCACTGTAAAAGTGTTTTTAAAACTTGATAAAAGGTCAGGTGTGGTAGTTTACATTTATAATCCCAGCATTTTGAAAGGGCAAGGTTGGGGGATCACCTGAGCCCAGGAATTTGAGATCAGCCTGGGCAACATGGTGAAACCCTGTCTCTACAAAACATAAAAAAAATTAGCTGGGCATGGTGGTGTGCACTTGTAGTCCCAGTTACTCTGGAGGCTGAGGTAGAAGGATCACCTGAACCTGAGTGGTCGAAGGTGCAGTGAGCTGTGATAGTGCCACTGTACTCCAGTCTGCATGACGGAGTGAGATGCTGTCTCAAAATAATAATAATAATATTATTGCATTAAATTAGAAATTTTTTTAAATAAAAAAACTTGATAAAATATCCAACAATTAGGACTATAAAAAGATGTAATATAATAAAAAAAAAGAAAAAAAAGATGTAATATAATAAAAAAAGTCTTAAACAATAACATGTTAGTGTTTTTACACTACTATACTATACTACCTGAGACTGGGTAATTTATAAACAAAGGAGGTTTAATTAACTCACACTTCTGCATAGGTGGGGAAGCCTCAGGAAACTCATAATCATGGCAGAAGGCAAAGGGGAAGCAGTCACTTTCTTCACAAGGCAACTGTGCTGGGGGGTGGGAGGTGGGGGGTGGTTGGGGGAAACTGCAAAACACTTTTCAAACCAACAGATCTTGTGAGAACTCCCTCACTATCAGGAGACCAGCATGGGAGAAAATGCCTCATGATTCAATCACCTCCCCACCAGATCCCTCCCTCAACACACGAGAATTACAATTTGCGATGAGATTTGGGTGGGGACATAGAGCCAAACCATATCAAATAGATCAGGCCTATGGGGAAACTCAAAGGACATATCACTAACATCAGAAATAAGACATTGATATTTACCATCACAACTACTTTGTAGGAGATTATTAAGTTCAAGCTATACTAAAATAACTGTCAACTTCCAAAACAAAACAAAAACTTGTCAATATAGCCTGCTGTGGATGCTATGGAGAAACAGGCACTCTCCTATACCACTAATGGAAATGCAAATTGGTACAAGGCTTATTTATGCTGGGAGACTTAGCAATACCACTCAAAATTGTAAAGGCATATACCCTCTAATCCAGCAATTCTACTTCTCCTCACACCTATGTACAATAATATTCATCTCAGCAACATTTGAGGTAGCTGCATATTATAAACAATCTAAAATCCAACAATGGAGAGTTGGTTAAATAAGGTAATAGTATATCCAAACAATGGAATACAATGCAGCTGTCAAAAAGAACAGAAAAACAGTAAGAATGGCAGTTTGTGTTGCTACAAAGTGATCTCTGGGATATTATTAAGTGAAAAAATGAAGCTGCAAATGATGCACAGTGAATGTGATCTTTTATGTAAAAAGGAAGAAGGTTTTTAAAAATGTATGTATGTTTGCTTGCACATTTATGAAGAAAAGGAGAAGTTTTAAGAAACTATTAATAGTGTATATTCTGGGAAGCTGGGAGAGCTGGGTGGATGTGTAGAGTGGAATATACGTCTCAGTGTGTCTAAGATTATCATGATTTTCCCCAGACAGTCCTGGTTTTCACCTGTTGTTCAAAACCAAAGTATTACACTTTACACTCTCAAAACTTTCTCAGTTTGGATGATAAGTTAACTATTAACTTGTACATGAACTGAAGCCAGTGACAGCACTTACAAAGTACTTACTCTGTGTCACACACAGTTCTAAACACTTACATATTTAATCCCCACAGTTCATCCTCTGACCACACTGCTGCTGTAGTCAGTGGCTCATCTTATTCTGGTTTCAAGCTGGCAGGATTGGGCCAGTCAAAACTGAACATACAATAGCTCTCTTTCGTAAGGCACTTCCTGCATCCTAAGCACTTTCAGATAGGTATTGATAGTATTCTCACTTCACATGTGAGAGAACCGAGCACAAGGAGTTGGGGCTGGGCGTGGTGGCTCACGCCTGTAATCCTAGCACTTTGGGAGGCCCAGGTGGGTGAATCATGAGGTCAGGAGTTTGAGACCAGCCTGGCCAATGTGGTGAAACCCCATCTGTACTAAAAATACAAAAAAAATAGCTGAGTGTAGTGGCAGGCGCCTGTAATCCCAGCTACTCAGGAGGCTGAGGCAGGAGAATCTCTTCAGCCTGGGAGGTAGAGGTTACAATGAGCTGAGATCATGCCAGCCTAGCAACAAGAGCAAAGCCCTGTCTCCAAAAAAAAAAAAAAAAAGAGTTGGAGTAACTTGCCCTAAGGCACACAGCCAGATAAGTAACAAAGTTGGAGTTTGCACCCATGTTTTCCTGTCCCCAAAGTGCGTGTTTTATGTTATCTATGTGTGTGCATTTGTGTGTATGTGTCCTAACTCTGTCCTTGAAACTCAGTATAAGTAATAACATTATTTTGAATTGGCAAGTTTGATTCCTCATAACTAAGTCATGAAATTAAGGCATTATGATAATTTATAGAAAAAAGAAAAACAGGTTTGTGCACTTAATGAAACTTTGTTTTCAACAATGCTCATACATAATGTATGAATCTTGTAGATTAATCATGGTTATTAAAAAGTATCCCTACTGAATACTAAACTGGAAACATAGTATGATGCCAATTATATAACTTTCACACAGGGAAAAGAATTATTAATGGCCCTCTCTGAGTTGCCAAATTATTAGTAACTGGTTTTGTCTTTATATTTATCAGTATTATTTCACGTTTTTTATACTGAGCAAGTTTTACCTTTTGTGTATGAAAAGCACAACAAAATATATTTTAAAGAAAACTACATAAACCCTGATACATATGGGCTTCTAATAACATGGCTTATAGTTGAAAATAAATAAAACAAAAAGTGACTCCAAAAAATTAGTAGGGTGTATATTGTTTCCAATATACAGGTGGAAACACCTCCCAGAACTCTCACCTGAAGCTGAGTAAAGTAACAGATATGATTTTCTTATGAGGTAACTCTCTCTCCTAGGCCAGTTCTAGGCTAAAGAAAATTAAGAATTATGGATCCAGAATAAAAAAGGGGGCAGTGAATAACAGGCACAGAAGTTTTGTGAACAGGAACATACATTTACAAGGTAGATGAAGACGTCAGCGTCTTTCTTCTTTATAGTCAAGCTGACCCTTTTTAGAAGAATACGAGTAAGTAAGTCCTGCTCACCAGTTTTTCTGAAGATTCAAAATAGTGCATGAAGCTATTTTGTCTTTGGAATTGGTGTTAAAACTAAAGATGCTATCATGGACCCCGGGGGAGAAGAATGGAGCTTAATAAAACATGAAGAAAGAGGAAAGAAAATGAAGATTTACATAAGACCTGTGATCCTCCAAGACACTATTAGGGATTTTAAAATTAATGATTCCTTTTAATCTTCATGACACCTAGTGAGTGGAATGATGGAGCTGGCTTGCACTGGCTCCAAAGCATCAACTGTTAAATTTTCAGAAATTTTACAAGGTGGTTGTTAAATATAACCATTATTAATAATTAAACTATAAAATCTTAATATTATATTAAGAACAAAGGTAATAAATACCCAAAGCTCATTACTATTTCATTGTATTTTACTGTTATCTATGCTAAAATAATTTACATGTATTGTATATGTAGTAAAGAAATACTATATATAATAATGCTTTAATGTTACGCTGAATTCAGCCATAGTGGGAATATTTACACCACGGAGGGAGGAAACACTGCAAATTTGAGCTTTTTTCTCCCTTTCTCTATCTTCCTTTGAGAGCTGATTGTTAAACATTTAACAGCACACTTCTATGATATACATCTTATTATCTACAGCTCCCAATGAGAAAACCAAGGCCCAAAGAAAGGTTGTATTTGAAAAAAATCATGCTACGCAGCATATCTGTTGTAATTTATTGTTACTTTAATCCAAAATATTATAAAGGTGATTCAATAAAAGGCTAAAGAAAGTTAAAACTTGAGGTTCAGAGAATAGATATTTTAAAACCTGAGATTAAGCCAACCACTTTCTCAGAGTCCCCTAATCATCCTTGCATGAATTAGCTTCTTAATAAAAAAATTGCCTTCTGTGGTTTACAGATGTTTTATCATTTAATCTTAAAGAGTCTAAAATATCATAACCCTTTACAACGTAAGACTTTAGTCCTTATATTAAAACCTAATACAGGTAAAATTAGGTTTTAATTAGCTTTCAAGGAATGCCGAAATTCTCTCAGATTACTAGAATGTTTATTACATAAATATTGCTTTATTTTTACCAAACAATCCATTATGACATAGAAATATGTTTCTTCCTTTTAAATGTTATTATAATAAACAAATAAATTTATCAAAAAACTATAGCTAAAAAATGAAAAATATTTTGTAAAATATAAAATAACTCCAAGTACTTAAAAATATTACTTTTAAACTTCCTGGTATTCATGGGCAATTAGCGAGAAGCATAAGTCTATTAATTGAGAACATCAGCCAATATTTACCATCTCCTATTTACAAGGCACTTATTGCTTTCACTGTCTTTAAAATATGTAATTTATAATTTAAAAAATTTTAAAGCATACTACCTAAGAGTGACTGTTGTGAAAAATCTGGAAAGCCTTAAGAATCAAAACTAAAATCATCTGTAATCTTGCTATCCAAAGTCTACCACTGTTAATATTTTGACAGGGTTTCTCTAGCTTCCGCATGTGTGTGTGTGTGTGTGTGTGTGTGTGTGTGTGTGTGTGTTTTTTGTATGGGCGTACATGCATGTGTCACATTTTATTTTGCTAGGTTGCACTCATCCCAGTGCCTTTGATCTGCCACCCCATGACATTGGGCAGCTCTCGTCTCTCACCTTTACCAGATGAATCTGACACAGCTGGCCACCAATCTCCATCCCCGGAAATTTCCTCCATCACCCTGTCCAATCTTTCCTTCTGGACAAAGGACACATTTGAGTAAACTTGGTAAGGAAATTCTTCCTCTCTTCTAATCTCTTTAAAGCAAGGCATTGCCATATCCAGAAGCTAGTTAAAAAGAATCATCAGTTGCCTCATTTGTAAAATAATCTCCAATATCTCTTCCTGCCAACTTAAACAGACAGTGCAGAAATGGTTCAAAGCTCAGGCTTTCCAGTCCAAAAAACCTGGGTTCTCATCCCAGTTCTGCCACCAACTAGTTGTATGTCTCTGGACAAATTGCTTAATCTCTCTATGCCTCCATTTCCACAGCCGTAAGTGAAAGCTATAGGCTCACAATTCCTCATCTGAAACCCCTGGTATTCGATGTGTTATGGAAATCCAGAAGCTTTGGAATTTACAAAAGTAATAAAGTAGATATAAAGTATAATTTCTAACACCCACGGAGGGCATTATATCACCACTTGCACATTTGGTAATGTAGCAAGGAGGGTCTGGAGCAACACCTTGCAATCAAACACATTTATATTCCTACAGCAAAAATGTGTGGTAACATAAATAAAGCCTTACTAGCCTCCTGTCATTTCACATCAGATTTTTCCACTAAGTGAATTCAGAAGTCTGGTCAAGTTTTACTGCAAATGGGGTTGAAGAAACTTTTTGGCTTCAGGATTTAAAATATTTTAGAATGATGGATCAGGAATTGCGGTCCTGTAACAGATCATGGGGTTGTTGTAAATGAAAAAAGTGCTTACCTATCATAGGACCTGATACAGATCTGAGAGCTCAATAAATGTTACTACAGCGACAACAGCAACTAATCATCATTACTAGTACTTGTGTTGCTACTATGTATTGCTATTATTACTTCTTATTCAAAAGCTCTGGACATCTACCCTCCTCTCCAGTGCCACTGCCATTTGCATTAATTCTGATCTTCCTTTCTTATCTGGCTTCCTGTAATCTGCTTCTTAATCAATCTCCCAGCCTCTAGCCCTTCTCTTGTAGCATCCATCTTCCGTTAGCAGAAGATTATTCTAAAAACACTAACGTGACCTCATATCTCCCCTAATTTCTCACTATCCTCCACTAATCTTATAAAATCTAAGTTGTTTAGAATGATGTACAAAACCACTCCCTCCTTGCACATTACACTCTAGCAATTCTTAAAGTCTTCTTGAACATACCACACTGATTCCCATCCCCTGCCTTTGCAGAGGGCCTCAGACATCCCATCACACACATGCCCCACACCATTGCTCTCTCTGTCTTCTCTGCAACATACATATCTTAATTCTATCACCACACTTATTACGGTGGATTGGAACTTGTTTGCTTCTGAGCGTCCCTCTTTGAAGACAAGAACTATTTTTTTCAAACTCCAAATCTCCAGCATCTAGCCATCATTATCATTTAAAATGTTTCTTGAACTAAATCCCTTGTCTTACAGTCTTGCAAGGTTAACTGGGTACCAAATATTTATCTCCTATACATGGCAAAGCTGAAGCTCTCTTTTTTTTTTCAGAAAAGAATACATGCAGGGAAAGGCCAGAGCAGTTTGGTGTCATCCCTTCCACAGTGGAAGCTGACAAATGACTTCACGGTGTGGGCAACTTGGGGTAGAGAGGGGCTGCTGCGTTCTTAAATAACATCCAGAAAAGCTAGTGAAGCAAGACAATGGCAGAGAGGCTACAGGTGCTGTGTGACTGTAAGGTCTTCCTGCCCATAGGTTGCTCCTGGCTATTACTACTATTAATATTTTATTATCCACAATAGCAGTAGCAGCAGGAGAAATGTAATGGCCAGGGCTCTCCTCAGGTCCTCAGCTGGTTACCTGCCATGACACCAAAGCCCCAGATGAGGAGCAGCTGCTATTCCTCTCCTCTCTACGGATGACATGGGAGAAGAAGAGCCATTTCCAGTCTGGCTGTTTTAATTTGGTGTGTTTGTGTAGTGGAAGTGGCAAGATTTAAATAAAATCAATTTACATCTTAATTTTTTTCCTTCTAAGATACTGTTTTTCAAAGATGAGTATTTCAGTGCTGGAAGCGTCTGATCCTTCCAAAGTCTCCAAATGCCAATATACATCTAATGATGAGAGAAGATGTTTGGCACGTCTCTGAGATGTGCCAGTAGAAAGTAAGACATGAGGAAATTAAGTAAAATCCACACATATGCACACCCCAGTGCTAGCAGATGTTTCTCCATGAACAGCTTTATATAATCTAGAGGGTTCATGCAGTCCCTAGTTCCAAAATTTGTGTGTAAATTTTTAGATAATTATGTGCTTAAATGTAATATGTGTAGGACATTGGGTTAAGCTGGGTTTTAATATCGTACCTGACATTTACTAGCCATGTGGCCTTTGGGAAGGTTGTTTTCTGTCTCTGAGCCACAGTTTGCTCAACTATGTTAAGGGAAAAAGAATTACAGTCAGCCATTAATATTTCACATACTATACCAGATACTTTTTACTTATGTTATCTTATTCAGTCCCCTGAAAACCTGGTAATAAAAATGACATTAACTCCATTTTGCAAATGCAGTTCAGAGAGATTATAAAACTTTTCCAGTGTCACGCTCTAATGACCATGGGCATATGCTGCTCAAATCTTCATGCAAAAAGAACCCACTGGCAAAAGTGTAGTTGGTGGACATCCTCCAGCTGCCACACCAGCATTCATCACTGAGGCTACATTCTCTCAGAGTTACTCTCAGCCAATTACAGCGAATGGTTCAGGAACTAGAGATGGGCAATTCCAGCCCAATGTAGAACTCCTTTGATGAGCAGTCTTTGCTCTAGAGCTCCTCATTTCCTGGGTAAGACTTTCTCAGGGCTGAACTTAACTCTAAAGCCCTTCCTACCCAACCCTTCTTCCTTCCTTTCTCTTTTCACAAGTGTAGAAACTGCGTCATAGTCTGAAAGCTCTTTCTACCTACTCTGTTCTCTTCCCACTTTATTTTTTGTAATCATTTCCCCAAAATAAATATCTTGTTTGTCTGCTTCTCTCCTGGCATTTTCTTCTTAGAGGACCTAACCTGATACACACATAGTGAATATGATACACTGAGTCAAGTCCTATAAGGATAAAATGAAGAGAGAAAGAGGATAATGAGAAAATGCTTGTGAAAGATTCCAGGACACTGCTTGCATAGAGGCCAGCAGTTCACAACCCTTGCTGCACATCTGAACAGTGTGTGCTATCTTTCAAGAATAGACAAGTTGCTATCCATCTCAAACCTACTAGAAGCTCTGGTAGTTAGCCAAAATTTTTTTTACAAATAACTTACTGAAGTGAAATTCACATTACATAAAAACCATTTTAAAGAAAATAATTCAATGGGATTCAGTACATTCACAATGTTATGCAACTACCACCTCTATTTAGTTGCAATGCATTTCCATCACTTCTAAGTAAAATTCCTTACCATTAAGCAGTTTTTCCCCATCCTTCAACATCCCCCAACCCTGACAACCACCAATCTGCATTCTGTCTCTATGGATTTCTCCATTCTGAATATTTCATATTAATGGAGTTATACAATGTTTGTCCTTTTGTATCTGGTGTCTTGTACATAAAATATTAAAATAGATAATATTTTAAAGGTTCATTCCCATTGTAATATGTATCAGTACTTTATTCCTCTTTATGGCTCTGTGTCCCCACCCAAATCTCACCTTGAATAGTAATCCCCATAGTCTCCACATGTCAAGAGCAGGACCAGGTGGAGGTAATTGGATCATGGGGGAAGTTTCCCCCATGCTGTTCTTGTGATAGTGAGTTCTCATGAGATCTGATGGTTTTATAAGCATCTAGTATTTCCCCTGCTTACATTCACTCTGTCCTGCCATCCTGTGAAGAAGGTGCCTGCTTCTCCTTTGCCTTCAGTCAAGATTGTATGTTTCCTGGGGCGTCCGCAGCAATGCAGAACTATGAGTCAATTAAAACTCTTTCCTTTATAAATTACCCAGTCTCAGGTGTTTCTTCATAACGGTGTGAGAATAGACTAATACAGATGTTATTGTAAATGAAATTGTTTTCTTAATTTCTTTTTTGGATTACTCATTGTTAATGTAGAGAAGCACAACTGTGTAATTTTTGTGTGTTTATCTTATATAATGCAACTTTACTAATTTATTAGTTCTAGAATTTTTTAAATAGATTCTTGGGATTTTCTACATATAAGATCATGTCATCTGCAAATAAAGATAGTTTTTACTTTCCCCCTTTCCAATTTGGATGACTTGTTTTTCCTTTTCTTGCCTGATTGTTCTGACTAGAACTTTATATAACAATGTGAAATAGCAGTGGTAAAAGTAGCACTGTTACCTTGTTCCTGAACTTAGGGGGAAAACTTTCAATCTTTCTCTGCTGAGTATAGTTTTACAGCTTTTCAGACATGTTTTTTTTATCATGTTGAGAAGGTCACTTTTTTTTTGGAAAAGCATTAAAAACAATTCACGTAGCAGCTCAATAAGTGTTTATTAAATGGAAAACAGTAAGTGGTTTTCAGTAAGTCCTACCTTATGAAATAAGAAGAGAAGATCAAATTATTATTATTTATACCTTTCCAAAGAAGCATTCCCTGACCACCCTATTTAAAATTTCCAAATATACCACTCCACAGGACTCAATTGATATCCCCATTCTCTGCCTAATTTTCCTCTATAATGCCTACTGTCTTTTAAAATAATATATATTTTACAGAGTTATTTTGTTTATTATATGTCCCTTCATTAAAATGCTAGCACTTTTAGGGTATTCCCTTGGATGCATATAACACAATGTATTCGTCCATTCCCTTCATGGACATTAAGATTGTTATTGACCTCACCATTACAAACAATGAATATATACATGTCTTCTGGAGCATGTGTGAGAGTTTCTGATGATATATATAATTCATTATTGTTATTTGTAGTAGTTTTGTTGTATAAGGTCACTGTGAACACTGAACAAGCTAATACTGAACCATTGCTGTAGGGGGAAATACAGGGTTAGGCCCCTGTAAACTTCTGGTCACAATATTTTTGTCAATCAATCAATGAACAACCTCGTTTTATGTGTGTTTCCTTTTAAAGTCAACTAATTTCATCTATATTGTTGATGCATTAACATTGAACTCACAGCCACTGTACTGTAACTCATGCTTGCACGAAGCTAAGCTGGCACACCTATTTTCTCAGTAACCCACATCACAGCTTTCTTGCATTTCAGATCACTAGGTAACACTTCAGCACTACTCTTAGGGGCCATTTTTAATAGTAAAATCATCAAATAAAAGCATAGACATTTAAAAATTATGACACTAAGTCAAACATAGAAAGCAAACTTGTTTAAAGTATGACAAACGAAAGAAGAAGGCAGTTTTGCCTTGTTCAACCTCAGCTGGGAACATGCATGCAAGTGACTCAAATTTTTCACAGCTCTGAGTATCAATTTGAGGGTTACAGAGTAAGTTTTCGAAAGCAGGCAAACTCACAAATACAGAATCTGTGAATAATGAGGATTGACTATACTTAGAAGTAGTATTCCTGGATATTAAAATATTGCCATCATCAATTTTATTAGATGTTAGCAAAATATTTGTACTTATTTCACTTCTACCATAAGTTTCACTCCATCCAAGTGTCCCCACATTCATTTCAACCCTTGGTATTGCTATCATTTTTAACTTCCATCAATCTGAAGCACATAAAATGCCAACTTGTGGTTATTTGTTTACATTCGTATTTATTAGATTGCTAGAGAGACTGAGCATCTCATAAAGGTTTTTCTTCCTTTGTTCCTGTTAATGTTCTTTGTTCATTTCCTGTTGTTTGTTGATTGGTTTGCCTTGACTGTTCTTGGTCACCTACTTCTACATATAAATTTAGGAGTAAGTTTCCTCAGTTTTATGAAAAATTATAGTGGATAATTTATTGGAATTACACCAATATTACAGGTTAATTTGTGGAGAAGTAACATCATTAAAAGAATTACTATCTTCTATATGTTTAAGAGATGTTTTGTGATTTTCTTTGCAAGAATATTATATATTTGGAAGTTAAATTTATATCTAGGTATTAACTAGTTTTGTGTTGTTATAATTTATGTGCTTATCCATAACACTTTTTAATTGATTACTATTTGCATAGAGTTCACTACTAATTTTTTATGTCAATGTTTTATCTTGAAATCCTCTGAACTCCCTTATTATTTTTAATAATTGTTTGTGGGTTCTGTTGGGGTTTTTCTCATATAGATGTGGCAGAAACTACTAATTACAGTCCAGAACCTATTTGCCACATTTTCCTTTTGCCTAGAGATACTCCCCCTTCCCTTAGTATTCCTTCTACACAGATACACACACCAATTTCAGCTGAGCACATAACTACCAGCTGGAAATCACATGTTCCATCTCCCCCTGTAACCATACGGTTAAGTTCTGCTTTTTTTTCCTTTTTCTTTTGTTGTTTTGTTTTGTTTTTAGTGGGAAGGCCTAGGATTTTCAGTACAAGGTAGAATAGTAGTGGTGGAGATGTGCATCTTCGTCTCATACTAGACTTAACAGTACTATCTCTAAATGCTTACTAACATAAAATTTGTAATAGCTTTTGGATGCCCTCCTTCACTGCTACTGAGGTATTTTGTCATATTATGTAATTTCCCATTCTTTCTTAGTTGGTTAAGAGGTTTTCTTTTATTTTTCTCAAAAATAAGTGTTAAATTACATGCAATGCTTTCTCTGTATGGTACTGTATGTAAGTTTTTTTGTTTTTGTTGTTGTTTTGTTCTTGTATGCCTTCTACATTCCCTCAGCTACCTCCTCCTCTCTCGGCTGGTAGTCTGACCTGCTGAATCTCTCCTCTACTTCTGGACTTAGCAGAAATGCCACACAACAGGGCTTGGGAACTGGCTTCTTGAGTAGCTACCAAGTTGCCAAATGTATGGAAGTATTAGGTCTCTGTGGCATAAAATTTGACGAATGGGAAACAAAAGTCAGGAGGGAACCAAACAGGTACATTTCTTCTCCTGTCCCTCTATGGTGCAGCTTTCTATTAAAACCCTTTTAGAAAAGTTCCCATAAGCAGAGGGGATGTGCTTAAATGTCTTTGCAACTGAATGTCTCTGAATTTGTATGGAAGTGGTGGCCAGCACAGCAACACAATTGCTGTACATCTTTCTTTGATTCACATTACCCATTTTCCTCAATCATTGCTTGTATTTATACGTGTCAAAGTGTCAACATTATAATCTGTGCATCGGGCTCTGCTTTCCAGCAGATGCAGCCTACAATACTCAGGCTAAAATCTATTATACCTAGTAGGACAATGCTAATATTTTCTCTGTTAATCTCTTAGATATTAATATGGTGATAGATATTGATACACAGATCTATCTTTTACTCCTTCATTCTTGAAATAAATTCTTCTTGTGTTTTTAAAATACTAGATTTTTTATATGCTAGCATTTCATTTAGGAATTATTCATTTATGATCTTAAATAAGATCAGTCATTAGAATTATTTTATTGTCAGTATCTGGTCTCAGTATCAAAGTAATATTTATCTATAAGTTAGAGTTGATGCCTTTTTTTCTTTTTGTGTGCTCTGAAATACATGTAATTACCAATTCATTCAGGCTTGACAAAACTTGCATTCAAATTTTATTAGCTTGATGTATTTCTTATATCTGAGAGAGATGGGATTGATAAGGGCATATTTGTAACTACCAAGTCAATTTCTTTAACGGATGTTGGTTGACTGAGGTTTTCTATAATTCCGTCAGTCAATAAAATTTTAAGTATTAGAATAATTTACATTAAAAATCTAGCTTGAAATTTATGAAATAGAAGAGCATACTCATGACTTGCAATCCAGTAAAATTCTACTTTTATGTATTTTTTATTAAAGCCAAAATTATTGTAAATGTACAGAAAAATGTATATGTATGGATGAAAGTTCAATACAGCATTTATTATAATGTCAGTAACTTGGAAATTGTATAAATATCCAAAAATAATTGAGATTGATTTATAAAGTGTGTTCTATCCATCCCATTGATTTCCTCATAGCCAATGAGAGTTATAGTCTTGAATCTTGGAGACTGTAGAGATTACGAGAAAATACTTTGTGTTGGCAAGTGAGACACAGCAGTATATTCTATCACTTAATTTTGCTTTAGAATGGAGAAAGAGAATTAAAGACTAGTAGAATTTATGCCCAAGTTTTAGCCTTGTTATAGTCTTCATTAAATTTTTTTATACATTTTATCATAACATGATGAGACTTTTGTCATCAGGAATAAAACTCGTTATAAAATATCTTTTAAAATCACCATTGTTTTCTATGTGTGCTATAGCCACACTAATCCAGGATGAGGTGTCAGAGCATCTTGCATATGAGACAACCTCTTCCACCTCAATGCCGTGTCCTGCTTAGAATGAATTGGGATGCAAAATAACCCCCCCACGCTAGGACTCGGTGAGAAACTGCTGACATCTATATTGTTATCATAGCACGTCCCACTGGAGCCCCACTCTTGTCAGAATACATCTAGGGCATCCTCCAAACTGCAAAAATAACAGCCCTTACCAAAGGATAATAATGTCTCCATGCCCATCAGCCTGATCCTGGAACAAAAATAATAGCTTCTTGAATTGAACCAAGGGGATTTTGAAAAAGAAAATTTCCACATTGTACACAAGCATGGTTTGTGTTCCATTCAACACCAGGTACCCAGGAAGGAGACCCTTGTTATAAAGAGAGCTAAAGAGAAACGTGCACCGAACCTCTGGCTATCAGCATTGTTATCAAACTGTTGGATAAGAAATCATTTGACCAGGGGAGTATACAGAGGGTAACTGAAAAGGTATAGAATTAAAATTTCTGAATTCTAATGCATAATGGCAAAACAATCCACACTGGCTGGCAAAGCTCTTCTGATCTCATGTCTTCCAATTCCCTCTCTTAGCTATTCAATCACCAGGTATGCGTTCAGATCCCACTAACTGTGGGAGGCATTTTTGCTTTAAAGAAGGGCAAAAATTTGTTGTACAGAGCCTCTGTCTTCAAGGAGCTTATTCTCTAAGGGAGTTTCTAAAGTCAAACAATTCTACTGCATTTTCTGTGCCAGAAAGTGAACGAGACACAGAACAGCTGGAAATAATTAAAGTTGAGGCAAAACCACAAAGCCAGAGGTCTGGAAGTTTTATTCTTTCCAAGGTGGTTGTCAAAACCTAAACACTGAATTTTTGGTTGGGGAGGCAGGGGGAGAAGGATGTAAGCTAGAGACAGTAGTTATGGAAGAGGGAGAAAAAGAATACCTGAGAGTCTGATAGAAAACAACCTGTGAGCGGAGAGGCAAATAATGGGACATTGAAATAGAACATATGTCTCAGAGCATGAGAAAGACTAGCTAAGTCCTGGCAGTGTAATGTAATAATAAAGATGACAACAGGTAACTTTACAGAGTTACTTCTAAATTCCAGGCATTCCATTAGGCATTTGAAATGCCTTATGTTGTCTAATCCTCACTGCAATTCTGTGAAGCAGGTATAAATGAGCAACAAACAGCTCAGGGATAAAGTGACTTTTCCCCAGTTCTTGCCCTAGTGGAGCCAGTATTTGAATCCAGGCAGCCTGATTCCAGCAATTTCATTTTTGTACATCACACCAATGGTCTCAGTGTGGTTCTTAAACCAGCTGCATCAGCATCACATGGGAACTTGCTAGAAATACAAATTTCCAGGTGCCCATCCCAGACCCGCTGATTTAGAAACTGTGGCTATGGAGCCCCGGAAGTAGCAAGACCCCTAGGCAGTTCTGATGCACCTGATATTTGAGAAACACTGTACCATCTAGACTCTTTTAAATCAGAGATCTGGAGTCAAATTCACACTCTACTCTATCTCAGCTATGTGACCTTTGGCAATTGATACACCTTTCTAAGCTTCGATTATCCTATATAGAGAGTTAATAATAAGGACCCCTGCATTCCCCAATTCTGGAAGGTTTTATAATGAATAAAATGAGATAAATACAAGCAAAATGTGTAGAGTACAGTTCAAACACTGTACTTTTAGAACAGATTATCAGTTACCCAGACCAATATACCTGAGCTGGACAGAGTGTTAGAGATAGCACCAAAGTTGAGACATCAATTTCCTAAACATTCTCATCCAGGGACCACTGTGGGACTCTGTTGAAAACGCCATCACATTGTGGAAATTGAGAAAATAAAGAAACGCAATTAAAAAATGTATATTTATCTTCCACACAGTCTAGCTTACTTGTATAACTGCCTATAACACTGAAACACAATCGTGCCTCTCTGGAAAACAAGGGAACATTGTACCAACTCTCAGCTGCCCTTCAAGATGATCTGTTTTGCTCCCCCTTACCCACCCCACCCCCTGAGCTGCCCACTCACACAAAGCCACCTGAATTAAAATGTAATATAATGCCCTGAATTACGGTGATGCTAAGCTATGAATATAAACGCCTAACAGAACCTTGTTTCTTTTGAATGACTAACCCCATTATTTAAAAAAATACAACATCTGAGTACTAAAATGCCACTGCAAATTCAAGTAATATGTCATATTTCTGTGTGTTTCTAAATACTCAGGTCATTAAAATGATGAAACCATCCTTGAAAATAATTGTGAGCCCTATAATACACTGTATGAGGTGTATGGACATAAGACAGACAGAGTGAGATGAGAGGGAAAGAGGGAGGGAGGAGAGGGAGGGAGATACTCAGGCTGACTAGCACAAAGGGGATTTATAATAATATAACTTCAGAAACCGTTATTACTTGAAAAATGCTAGTAATATCTTCTGACAATGTTTATTTTTATGATATGTTTGATTTACTTTCCAATCCACAGTTTATTTCATATAGTTTGAAAGATATGTCTCATTACCATAATTTATATCAGAAGAACAAAGAATATAGGTTATTATAGCTAACCAAAACTTTAGAGATAGATGGTAAAATTGTCCCTATCAACTTTATAAAGTTAATCAGAGAAGGGAGAGGGAGAACTGAAAATAAAGCAAATTTGCAGCACATTCAGCATTAGTCATGAGGTCAGCTTGCTCTCTGACCTGCTTCACCATAGTTGTCTATTGTCCAAGAATCATATAGACCCTGTTACACAATTATAGTTCCTCTTGACTGTTCTATAGATAAGAACTTGAACATTATAACATGTTAAGTTTTTTTTCCTTTGAGATATTCCCTTGGGTCCTGCATGCTGATGAAACTACCGACTCAGCTGGTCTGAAGAACCTCACTGATGCCAGCTGGTTTGAAGAGCTGGATTTCCAAATAATGCAGTTTCCACGTCCCGATTATTTCATCCCACTTACCCTGACCAATGAACAACCCCAATTTTTCAGCCCTTTACCCTCCATAATCCCCTTAAAACCCCAGTCCAGAACTCATCAAGGAGATAGATTTGAGGGTCTTCTCCCATCTTCTCATTTGGTGATCTGCAATCATTAAACTTTTTCTCCACTGCAAACCCTGCTGTCTCAGTGTACATGGTCTGTTACTATGCAGCAGGCATACAAACTTGGTCCTGTAACAATGGTACAACCTCAGAGATATGTCACAAGAAAAAGAGGTACAGAAATGTTCAAAGGTTTCTCTATGACCACAGAGGTAGTTAGGGGCAAAGACTAAAATCCTGATCCCCTGGTTCTTCATCCAGGGCATTTTCCTCCATGTGAACATGCTTTTGTAGAGAAAGTTAAAAAGAAGAAGAAATAGAAAACAATCTTATTTAGAGTAACTCCCTCATAGAATCAGGGTCTTTTTTTTCCCCTTGAGGAATTATTAGTGCAGAATTAGAATTTAAATCTTCCTATATTCTAAGGGATTGTGTTTTAGGAGCACCTCTGTGACCCTAGGCAGGTAAGTTAATCACCCTGAGCCTGTTTTATCACTGGTTAAAGAGCAGTAACTCTGGTTCCCTCCCAGTGTTGCTGTGCTAACACCTGGAGCTCATCAAAAGTAATGCTCAACAAATAAGCATTATCATGAATCCCAGGAATAGGAGTTGAGCCACACACAGGGTGAGTGTGCTAAGCTATAGCCTTTTCCATGACCTGAATGGTCAGCCAGGATGTATGGTTGAAAAGGAACAGCCATTGAAAAATTCACTCAATATATTACCCCCTTTACAAACAAGCATGTTATGTTTCTCCAAAAGTACTCTCTTATCCCTGCTCTGTTGTCTATTCCTGCCTTTAAGATCCACACCTAGAGGATTAAAAGTAAAAAAAAATACAGGATTGAAGGGGGATCTTGGTCCCACATTACAATCCTCAAGAAATGGCCTTGAAAAAAGACTAGCAGGTGAAAGGGTAGAGACAACACAGGTAACATTACCAAGAGTCACACATACAAATTTTCTAAAATCAATTTTTCATTTATCTCTCTCCCTTCTCCATTTTCCCTACTCAGATCCACATCTGCCACTGCATATGTATCACCAAGTCGTACCCATTCTATGTCCAAAATGTTTCTCAACTTTATCTCCTTTCCAGCTGGTCATATCTAGATCATCTCATTTAATGGTCATTCATGCATTCACCCAGCCAACATTTTTGAGAGCCTCTTATAAGTATGATAGTGAATACCAACATTGGGGGGGATGGTTTATGGAAGAATATCCTTGGCTCCTTGGGAGATCCTCACATTGGCTTCTTACCCAACAGGTCTTCCATTCTCACCAGTGTAATCCATCCTCTATGAAAGACATTATTACCTCTTAACTTGAAAGAAAAAAAAGTACTAGATTGTTTGAAGTGCTCAGAATTCCATGCATATTCAGTTGCCCAGGCCTTTTCTGTTCCCCTTTGAGTAGACTCCCCTTCTAACCTGGCAAATTACTATTTACTCAAGGCCTGCCTTTCTATGATCCCATAGCAGGTTTCCCATGTTTCCATTATGACTAATATCTATTTCCTCAGTGCCTAACAAGTGCCCACTGTTCAGCAGGTCTAAGTCAAGAGTAGATGAAGAGACATTTTTTATTTTCCCATGGAACTGGTTATGTTTCAGGAACCAGTCTAACAGTCAGATCTGACAGTTATAATCAGACCATTGCTTTATTTTCATTCAGCATTTGATCTTCTCTCAATTATTCTAGGCTCAGTTCACATGCAATGCACAACAACAGAAAAAACGTGTTCGGATGCCCCAGAACAAAACAAAGACCATTCTTCTGAGTCACAGCCATATAAAAAAAAGCATAGACTGAACTCCTTGCTGGATTAAAGAAGATTGGAACTATATCTCAAATGTTCCTTCCTCCCCCTTTCCATTCATTCATTCATTCATTCAACAACATTTGTTGAGCACTTAATATGTGGCAAGTGCTGTTACAAGGACTTAAACATTTATAGTTGAATATTTGTCTAAACCATGAAATCCTAAACAAACAGATTCGCTTCCAGCAGGGAAATGCATCTGTGAAACCCCAGAAACTGTAAAAAAAAAAAATTCCAGCAGTAAATACCTTTTCCTGGGAGAGAGAATGGCTTTAAGTAGATTCTCAAAAAGTCCCTGATTCAAAAAAAAAAAAAAAAAGGTTGTTCTATATTGCTCTACACCCCGCTTAGAATAATAAATATTTATACCGGAACAAGTTCCAAGATTTTGCTATTTACTATATAAAAGGAATCCTCTCTCATTAAAAATAATGGCAAAGTTTTTGGACTCCTGTCAAGATGGCCAAATAGGAACAGTTCCGGTCTGTAGCTTCCAGCAAGACCAACGCAGTAGGTGGATGATTTCTGCATTTCCAACTGAGGTACCCAGTTCATCTCATTAGGACTGGTTAGACAGTGGGTACAGCTCACAAAGGGCAAGCAGAAGCAGCATGGGGCATTGCCTTACCTGGGAAGTGCAAGGAGAAGGGGAGCCTCCCTGCCACAGCCAAAGAGAAGCCATGAGAGACTGGGCTATTAGGCCTAGATACTATGCTTCTCCCATGGTTTTTGCAACCCATAGATCAGGGGGATTCTCTCATGTGCCTACACCACCAGGGCCCTGGGTTTCAAGCACAAAACTAGGCAACTGTTTAGGCAGACACTGAGCTAGCTACAGGGTTTTTTTCATACCCCAGTGGTATCTGGAACCCCAGGAAGACAGAATCATTGACTCCCCCTGGAAAGGGAGCTAAAGCCAGAGAGCCAAGTGGTCTCACTCAGTGGGTCCCACTCCCATAGAGCCCAGCAAGCTAATAGCCACTGATTTGAAATTCTTGCTGCCAGCAAAGCAGGCTGAAGTCAACCTGGGATGCTTTAGCTTGGTGAAGGTGGGGGCATCCACCATTACTGAGGCTTGAGTAGGTGGTTTTCCCCTCACAGTGTTAAGTAAGCTGCCAGGAAGTTTGGCAAAATTCTCCACAACATGGCAAAGCAGCTATATAGCCAGACTTCCTCTCTAGATTCCTCCTCATTGAGCAGGGAATCTATGAAAGAAAGGCAGCAGCCCCAGTCAGGGGCTTATAGATAAAACTCTCACCTCCCTGGGACAGAGTACCTAGGGGAAGGGGGTGGCTGTGGGCACACTTGAACAGACTTAAACGTTCCTGCCTGCCAGTTCTGAAGACAGCAGATGATCTCCCAGCACAGCTCTGCTAAGGGACATATTGTCTCCTCAAGGGTGTCCTTGACCCCCATGCCTCCTGACTGGGAGACACCTCCCAGCAGGTGTTGACAGACACCTCATACAGGAGAGTTACAGCTGGCATCAGACAGGTGTCCCTCTGGGATGAAGTCTCCAGAGGAAGGAACATGCAGCAATCTTTGCTTTTCTACAGCCTCCACTGGTGATACCCAGGAAAACAGGGTCTGGAGTGGACCCCCAGTGAACTCCAGCAGACCTGCAGAAGAGGGTCCTGACTGTTAGAAGGAAAACTAACAAACAGAAAGCAGTAACATCAACATCAACAACAACAGCAACAACAATGCCCACTCAAAAACCCCATCCAAAGGCCATCAGCATCAAAAATCAAAGGTACATAAATCCACAAAAATGAGGAAAAACCATCACAAAAAGCCAGAAAATTCCAAAAACCAGAATGCCTCTTCTCCTGCAAATGATTGCAACTTCTCTCCAGCAAGGGCACAAAACTGGATGGAGAATGAGTTTGATGAATTGCCAGAAGTAGGCTTCAGAGGGTGGTTAATAACAAACTCCTCTGAGCTAAAAGAGCATGTTCTAACCCAATGCAAAGAGGCTAAGAACTTTGATTAAAGGTTACATGAACCGTTAACTGGAATAATCAGTTTAGAGAAGAACATAAATGACCTGACAGAGCTGAAAAACACAGCATGAGAACTTCGTGAAGCATATCATGTATCAATAGCTGAATCCATCAAGTGGAAGAAAGGATATCAGAGATTGAAGATCAACTTAGTGAAATAAAGCATGAAGACAAGATTAGAGAAAGAAGGATGAAAAGGAATGAACAAAGCCTCCAAGAAATATGGGACTATGGGAAAAGACCAAATCTATGATTGATTGGTGTACCTGAAAGTGGCAGGGAGACTAAAAACAAGTTGTAAAACATACTTCAGGATATTATCCAGAGAACTTCCCCAACATAGCAAGACAGACCAACATTCACATTCAAGAAATACAGAGACCACCACTAAGACACTCCTTGAGAAAAGTAACCACAAGACACATAATCATCAGATTCTCCAAGGTTGAAACAAAGAACAAAATGCTAAGGGAAGCCAGACAGAAAGGTCAGGTTACCTATAAAGAGAAGCCCACCAGACTAACAGCAGAGACCCTACAAGCCAGAAGAGAGTGGGAGCCAATATTCAACATTCTTAAAGAAAAGAATTTTCAACCCTGAATTTCATATCCAGCCCAAATAAGCTTCATAAGCAAAGGAGAAATAAAATCCTCTACAGACAAGCAAATGCTGAGGGATTTTGTCAACATCAGACCTCCCTTATAAGGAAAGCTAAATATGGAAAAAAAGGAAGCACTAAATATGGAAAAAAAATACCGATACCAGCCACTGCAAAAGCATGCCAAAATATAAAGATCAATGACACTACGAAGAAACTGCATCAACTAACGTGCAAAATAACCAGCTAGCATCATGATGACCAGGATCAAATTCACACATAACAATATTAACCTTAAATGTAAATGGGCTAAATGCCCCAATTAAAAGACACAGACTGGAAAACTGGATAAAGAGTCAAGAACCATTGGTGTGTTGTATTCAGGAGACCCACCTCATGTGCAAAGATATACATAGGCTCAAAATAAAGGGATGGAGGAATATTTACTAAGCAAATGAAAAACTAAATAAAAAGCCAGGGGTTGCAATCCTAGTCTCTGATAAAACAGACTTAGGGCCAACAAAGATCAAAAGAGACAAAGAAGGACATTACATAATGGTTAAAGGGATCAATGCAACAAGAAGAGCTAACTATCCTAAATATATATGCACCCAATACAGGAGCACCCAGATTCATAAAGCAAGTTCTTAGAGACATATAAAGAGATGCAGATGCCCACACAGTAATAGTGGGAGACTTTAACTCCCCACTGTCAATATTAGACAGATCAACGAGACAGAAAATTAACAAGGATATTCAGGACTTGAACTCAGCTCTGGACCAATCAGATGTAATAGACAGCTACAGAACTCTTCACCCCAAATCAACAGAATATACATTCTTCTCAGCACTACATAGCACTTATTCCAAAATCAACCACATAATTGGAAGTAAAACACTCCTCAGCAAATGCAAAAGAATGGAAATCATAGCAAACAGTCTCTCAGACCACAGTGCAATCAAATTAGAACTCAGGATTAGAAACTCAATCAACACCACACAACTACAGGGAAACTGAACAACCTGCTCCTGAATGACTACTTTAAGGCAGAAATAAGTAAGTTCTTTGAAATCAATGAGAACAAAGACACGATGTACCAGAATCTCTGGGACACAGCTAAAGCAGTGTGTAGAGGGAAATTTATAGCACTAAATGTCCGTATTAGAAAGTGGGAAAGATCTAAAATCGACACCTTAATGTCACAATTAAAAGAACTAGCAAAGCAAGAGCAAACAAATTCAAAAGCTAGCAGAAGACAAGAAATAACTAAGATCAGAGCAGAACTGAAGGAGATAGAGACACGAAAAACCCTTCAAAAAATCAATGAACCCAGGAGCTAGTTTTTTGAAAAGATTAACAAAATATATAGACCACTAGCCAGACCAATAAAGAAGAAAAGAGAGAAGAATCAAATAGACACAATAAAAAATGATAAAGGGACTATCACCACTGATTCCACAGAAATACAAACTACCATCAGAGAATACTATAAGCACCTCTATGCAAATGGTACATTTGATAGAGCATGTGGGCAAGAAATACATAATTACAGTTTTTTCAAAAATTAAACTTTTATTTAAAGGCAACTTAAGGGGGTGGGGGTTATAATCTTCCCTTATGCTGTACTTTCTAGGTCCTCTGGAGTTACTGCTCTTTATGACTTTTTCCACTTCTAGTGAATTTCACCAGTCAAAGAAGACTAGTAAAGGGCATCCAGCTCACATGGAAGGAACGTAATTTCATGACTCAATGAAAGTGCCAGCAAAGCATTTGCAACTGTCTTTATTATACCATAGAACCACATCCTCTTGAATGCTTCTCTGATCCCCTAAGATATCATTAGGTCCAAAAACTCCAGTCACTACATTAAAATTTGATGAGCAAAAAGTAATTCATTTAAAAGTTTAAATGCCTTCCTTTTTTGCCCCAGAGGGTTATCTAAACTCATTTACAAAACCCTACTATGCTCAATAGACTTTTTTTTTTTTTAATTGCATTTTAGGTTTGGGGGTACATGTGAAGAACATGGAAGATTGTTGCATAGGTACACACATGGCAGTGTGATTTGCTGCCTTCCTCCCCCATCACCTATATCTGGCATTTCTCCCCATGCTATCCCTCCCCAACTCCCCACCCCCCCACTATCCCTCCCCTTTCCCCCAACAGACCCCAGTGTGTGATACTCCCCTCCCTGTGTCCATGTGTTCCCATTGTTCAACACCCGCCTATGAGTGAGAACATGCGGTGTTTGATTTTCTGTTCTTGTGTAGTTTGCTGAGAATGATGGTTTCCAGGTTCATCCATGTCCCTACAAAGGACACAACTCATCGTTTTTGATGGCTGCATAATATTCCATGGTGTATATGTGCCACATTTTCCCTGTCCAGTCTATCATCGATGGGCATTTGGGTTGGTTCCAGGTCTTTGCTATTGTAAACTGTGCTGCAATGAACATTCGTGTGCATGTGTCCTTATAGTAGAACGATTTATAGTCTTTTGGATATATACCCAGTAATGGGATTGCTGGATCAAATGGAATTTCTATTTCTAGGTCCTTGAGGAATCGCCACACCGTCTTCCACAATGCTTGAACTAATTTACACTCCCACCAACAGTGTAAAAGCGTTCCTATTTCTCCACATCCTCTCCAGCATCTGTTGTCTCCAGATTTTTTTAATGATCGCCCATTCTAACTGGCGTGAGATGGTATCTCAATGTAGTTTTGATTTGCATTTCTCTAATGACCAGTGATGATGAGCATTTTTTCATATGTTTGTTGGCTTCATGTATGTCTTCTTTTGTAAAGTGTCTGTTCATATCCTTCGCCCACTTTTGAATGGGCTTGTTTGTTTTTTCTTGTAAATGTGTTTCAGTAGACTTTTGTCCCTGCAATTGCACATTCTACCTTTGCTATATTCCCTGGAAGTATGGCCTCTAAGGGCTACCTCAGTGGATCCCTTGCCCTTAGGTCTCCAGCTGGGGGCAGTCAACGGGGGACACTGGCAAGGAAGTAAAGACCAAGAGGAGAGTGAGCAAGAGCATTTCCCTTCAGCTTCCAAGTCACTGTAGTTGATCCCCCTTCCTCTAGCTGAGCTAAGGCCAAGACCCCTGGCAGTCAGGACCCTCTAGAATGACAGCTATTTTCTCTAGTCCCAACAATTTCCTTCCCCTTTTGTCCCTTCAGACTTACATATGATTTGCCTTTATTTCTCTTGCATTTAGCTCAGTGTCTGGCACTTGGTAGGTGTTTAATGAATGTTTGGAGAAAGAACTGTTGGATGAATGGGTAAATGAGAGAATGGCAAAGGACGTACATTTAAGAGAAGAAAATATTCATGGCAACTGAGCATCAGGATTAGGATTATGGAACTTCTTATCTTCCTCTCCTCTAGAAAGAGGAAAAAGAAAAAAAAGAAAAATCAACAAAAGAAACGCCTGTCCTCTCAGAAGACAGTAAATGCTGTTCTTTCATAGACGTTAAAGCCAACGAAAATACTAAGGGTTACACATCAACACTTCCTTGGCACACAAAGGTCTCACTGGCAGCAGCAAGTATACACTTCTATATGATTGAAAGTCTACAGTTCTCTGCCTGATGAATTCCTCAAGTTCAGCTGGCCAACTTGGAGCCTCATGATAGCACTTACAAGCAGAGTTTCTTTGTGTGAGGTAAAGCGCAGAGAGCTAGATTAAATGCCAATCCCCAGTGATCTTTTGTCCCCTTTCAAACAAACTGATGGCATTACTGGGAACATAGAATGCTGGTCTTTCCTGTTGGAAATCCAAAAGAGAAACATTGAGCCCCCAAGGAAGCTGCTGCTCTCATGGAACAAAGGGTGCCCCTCACATCTGAAAAGAATCATTCAACAGTGTGAAGGGGCTAAAAAACCCATTCCTACAGCTCATAGCAGGACCTAGCTGAAGACACAAAGAGAGAAGACCAAATGGTACAGAGCTCTAAATGGGTCTGTTTTGAAGGTAGTTCTGAAATGGGCCAGAAGTGATCTGAGCTCTCATCCTGAATTTGTTCTTCCCTTCCTAGCTAACCTCGGGCAAGCTACTCTTGTTTGTAGGGTTCTACTTCCTCCTCCATAATGGGAAGGCTGGAACAGATGTTCCCAATGAATGCATCTCAGATCTACCGTTCTGAAATCATAAGTCTCAAATAAAGCCTGGCAACAAAGCACTAATACAATGGGTTTTACTCCTAATCTTTCTCTGAAATCCCAATTTTCTCATATATTTTTTAAAAAGAGAATTGGAGCATACAAATGTCTACAACTAGTTTGTCTCACCTTTTTTTCATCAATGCACACAACCCCCCCTAAACTCACCTTTTTAGCCCTAAAAATCCCAACTGGTTGTAACAACTGAGTGTGATTTAGCATAAGCTCATAGTGTGTCTGGTGACCTGGAGAAAAGTCATTTTGTACAACTAATTTGTGGTATCATAGCCATCTTAAAAGATAAGAAAACCTGAGTTGAGAAGAAAGAAAAGAAAGGCCGGTGATTCTCAGCTGTGTTCAAGAAGATTTTTAGGTGATCTTGAAAAAATTCCTGTCATTTCAAAGTTCTACCAAGCCTCTGTTCTATGAACTATTTCTTCTCCCCAGAGTCCATCTATGGAAAAAAAAAAAAAAAAGTCAATTTTTTCCCATGAAGAATCAATGTAGTAATAAAAATAGAAATATGTGATGATGATGATATCTGACATTTACATGGCCTCTGGTATGGATCAGGTATGATTCTAAGTGTCTTATATATATTAATTAACTTATTCTTCAGCACAGCTTTTAATGATAGATACTATCATCATCTCCATTGGCAAATAAGAAAGCTGAAGATCAAAAAATTTAAGTAATTTTCTTAAGGTCTTCCAGCAGAGCTGGTGGCAGCACTGGTATTCGAACCCAGGCAATTTCATACCAGTATTAATGCTTTCAACTCACTATACTGAATGGCTTCTCCCACGTCAGAATGTATCATTCCAAAGAAATCTGAAAAGAATGTTTTGAACAGTTATAACAGTGGAAGAATGGGCATTGATTTTTATCTCTAAGGTCAATTTAATTTGTATACCTACTTAACTATTACTCAGGAAGAATAGGAATAATGTCAAAAGCATTTATCTTGTCAAAAAAATAATTGGTTTGCCAAGTGGAACGTTGATTATTTTTTACCCTAAGAATTGAGCACAGATTGTCAAGCCATAAAATCTGCATTCCTGGGCTCCTTTACCCTATTTAAAATATGTTATCCCAAACTGCAATTCCAGACCAGTTCCTTTGAATCGCCATGGCAACCAGAGTCAGCAGAGAAGGAGTTGTGCAACATAGAACTTAAGGATTGACAGAACAGTGTTTTTCAGTTTTGGCTGCATATTATAATCCCCCAAGAATTTTCAAAAAGTCCTGATGCCCAGTCCTCATTCAAGGCCAATTAAATCAGAATCTCTGAAAGTGGTACTTAGACATCAGTTGATATGGATGTGCAGCCAGGAGTGAGAATGAATTCTTCATAGCAACACTTCTTAAATTTGGATGTGCACACAACTAACCTGGGTGATTTGTGAAAATGCAGATCCTGAAAATATTAAGTAAGAAATAGTGGTATTCTATAAGTTCAAGAACATGAAAATTAGTAAGCTAGTTAATGATAGTAGAAGTAAAACCATTGGTTGCCTCTGGGTGAGTATCAACTAAAAAGAAGAAGGAAAATCTCTTTGGTGCTGGAAATGTTCTACGTTTGATCTGGGAAAAGGTGTCTAACAGGTGACACATTAAGTTGTATGCTTTAGGTTAGTACACTTTAACATATAGTTGTACAGTTGGGGGATTTTTTGGTCTTTTTGGGGGGGGAGTTTGAGACAGAGTGTTGCTCTTGTCACCCAGGCTGCAGTGCAATGGCGTGATCTCGGCTTGGCTCACTGCAACCTCTGTCCCCCAGGTTCAAGTGATTCTTCTGCCTCAGCCTCTGGAGTAGCTGGGATTACAGGCATGCACCACCACACCCAGATAATTTTTTGTATTTTTAGTAGAGATGGGGTTTCACCATGTTGGCCAGGCTAGTCTTGGACTCCTGACCTCAGGTGATCAACCCACCTTAGCCTCCCAAATTGCTGGGATTAGAATAAATCCAGGCACCACACCCAGCCTGTTGTACACTTCTAGATTAGTATACTTTACACAACAAAATAGTGGTACTGGGGGGGGAAATGCAGGACGCGTGTGGGTTCTGAGGGTCTGAATTTCTAACATGTTCCCAAGCAATGCTGATGCTCAACAGCATCTGATCCTATTTTGAGTCTCAAGGCTCTAGACTAGTGTCAGGAGTGACTTACAAGTCAATTTGCTATAAATGTCTACCCAGTGCTTATAATGTGCCAAGCAGGGCTGGGCCCAGTAGGTGTTGAATATTAAGTCCATGAATAAGTGTTAGGCTTCCTTAAGGAAGCCAAAGTCTACTGAGGGCAAATAATTAGTGTGGTAAATTTATTCATTAATTACAAATACCACAGTAAGTCTCTGCCATGTGCTATAAGTAGGTGACATGGACAGGAACAAGTTAGGGAAAATGCCTGTTCCCCTTCCCCCAGTATTTATGGATATTAGACAATAAAATACACATATATTTACTCATCCCAAACGAGATCAGTGCTATAAGAACAGGGTGAAATTGAGTTGTTGAAAGAAAGTCAATGTGGTTGGAAAGTGAGAAGTGATGGTTAGCAATAAACAATGAGGTTACTGATCCATGCAGGGGCCAGAGAAAGCAGGTCTTGGTGAGCCAGGTTAAGGATTCTGGTCTTTATCTTAAGAGCAATAGGAAGCCTTTGAAAGAGTTTAAGCAGGAGGATGGCATAATCAGATTTGCATTTTTAAAAAGATCACTCTAACTGCATTGTGATGAGCCAGTTGGAGAGCAGCTAGAAAGAAAGTCAGTCTAGTAGACCAAAAGAGAGATTACATTAACGTGGATAAGAGCAATAGTTGTGGAGATAGAAATGGGCCTAGTTTATAGATCATTATGTAGGAACGTAGACAAATCTTAATCACTGATTGACTACAAAGGTATCAAAGATGACTTTGAGTCTCCTCATTTGCATACCTGCAAAACTCAGGGTGTCATGCCCAAAAATGGGAGGAACGCTGTTCTATTGTTTCCATATTCCCCAGACTTACCAGAATAATCCCAATTTTATATAAATTTATTTTTTAGTTAAAATAGTTTTCCAAATATAAGATTTATAAATAAATCCACAAATTAAAAAAAAAAATGTTTGACAATGATAACTCTTTTCCCATGGTCAGCATAGCTGTGGAAGAGGTAGATTCACATAAAACCAGGATCACTGTAATGCCAGACCCACTTACGTTTCACTGTGGACATAAAGACCTCAAAGCTCAAAAGTCAAATACAAATTATTCTATGTGTTTCCCTCTTTCTCTTTACGACTCATAAACTAATAGTTGACTATGTTATATAGAGATACATGCTTAGGAAACTTCTTATAATTGTATGTACTGCTGTCTTGCCATGTGCTGATTTTACTTCTCAGAGTAATGCATTTTAAAGGTGCATTCAAAGCCCACCCACCTGAATGACTCTCAGGTGTCACACAAAGTGTGGCAGATGAGGAACATGACCTCTAGGAGATAAGCAGCAGACCTGGATGCATTACTGCATTATTTTCCTTCTAAAAGAAAGAAAATCTTTTGGTGGCCATTGAGATCAGATTCAACACCAAAAAAATAGGAGTTTAGAGTTTACTGGAGTCTTTGTAGGTCAACTAAGTGCCCTTAAAACTTCCAGGTAGCATAGATTGTTTCAGGCATAAAACGCCACTTTGGAATATAAAACATTAAGCTCTCATCAAACACAGTGGGTCGGTGACCAGAGGCTTTAACTACAAATAAAATTTACTTCTTGAGCACTAACAATGGCCAAAGCATTGTGCAAGATTGAGAACTCATAAACCAAGAGTCCTACCCTCATGGTGCTGTATTCTACCAGGAAAACAGATGTGAGAAGAACCAAAGAACATTCAAGACAGAATGAAAATAGTGCTGGAAAGAGAGAGAAGCAACTTAGGTGAAAGGCAAAGGAATGACATATTTTCTCTCACTGGAAGGCAAGAAAAGGCTCATTAAAACAATGAAATTTGAGGGAGTGATAGCTGAGGAATAAATAAAAATTTTATGAGTGAAGAAAGTATGTCCAGCCCAAGATAATACCATATCAAAAATACCAGGAAGCAAAATTGCTTTTTGATTCTGGGAAATAGGTAGTAGTCTGGTGAGAATAATGTTCTGGTGAGACCAGGGTGAGCAAGCTTAGAACCAAGCACGAAGGACCCAAAATCCTGGACTAAAGAGATGTAATGTAATGCATGGACTCTGGGAAGCCATTGAAGGCAGGAGTCTCCATTTGGAGCAGGTATGTTGCTGGTCTATGGGCATAATGAAAATAATGGATTATTGTGAATTTGTAGCCAAAGCCTACCTTCTCTTCAGATAAATTGCAATGCCCATTGTTTCACTGGCAACTACGTAAATCAAAGAGACATTTAAAATAGCATGTCTTCATTTATCATTATGTGTCTCACGCAAGTCTCTGTAGACTTATATTACCACACCTCCAAGATAGATTTATCTATATTTAATTTTCTAAAAGAAAAGATACAATCAATAAGTTTAGTTTTGTGAAAGAATAATCTTCACTATATAAATTATGATTGTGCATGCTATTGGTTATTTTACCAAAAAATCATTGTTTTGGCTGGGCGTGGTGGCTCACGCCTGTAATCCTAGCAATTTGGGAGGCCGAGGCAGGTGGATCACAAGGTGAGGAGTTTGAGACCAGCCTGACCAACATGGTGAAATCCCATCTCTACTAAAAATACAAAAAAAAAAAAAAAATTAGCCAGGCATGGTGGCATGCACCTGTAACCCCAGCTACTCAGGAGGCTAAGGCAGGAGAATCGCATGAACCCAGAAGACTAAGATTGCAGTGAGTCAAGTCACACCACTGCACTCCAGCCTGGGTGGCAGAGAGAGACTCTGTCTCAAAAAAAAAAATTAAAAAGTATTTGTTCAAGGACTGAGTTGAGTTTTGAGTTCTAGCCAATTTTTTGGTGCCTAAGTCCAAATGACTATTGTTATGTAGAGGTGGAAAAAGAACCTAAAACAACATTTATTCTACACATAACAAACAGATAAAACATCTGTTTGTTATGTGTAGAATAAATGTTGTTTTAGGTTCTTTTTCTTTTTAAATACCACCCCCAGCCCCAAAAAACACAATAACAATTATACTGTATGAAGCATTTCAAGGACATATTCAATAAAATATGTAAGAGAAATGTTACTTGACTTGACAACATAATAAATTATAGAATAAAATATGAAAAGACTTGGATTATTTTCATTTCCTTGATTTTTTACAATAAAATAAATACCCGATTTGGAAATGCATACTTCAAAAACTGATTGGAATAATTGTTGGTGTTCCTTTCTTTTTCTGTCCCAATGTAACTTATTTGCCCAGGATATCCAGGAAAAAGGGAGGATTAATATGGTATAGCTGTGTCCCCATACAAATCTCATCTTGAATTATAGTTCCCATGATCCCCATGTGTCACGGGAGGGGACCCGGTGGGAGGTAACTGAATCATGGGGGAAGTTACTCCCATGCCTTTCTTGTGATAGTGAGTTCTCACGAGATCTAATGGTTTTATAAGGGGCTTTTCCCCATTTGCTTGGCACTTCCTCCTGCTGCCATGTGAAGAAAAACATGTCTGCTTCCCCTTCCACCATGGCTGTAAGTTTCCCGAGGCCTCCCCCGCCATGCTGAACTGTGAGTCAATTAAACCTATTTCTTTTATAAATTACGTAGTCTCTAGTATGTCTTTACTAGCAGTGTGAGAATGAACTAATACAGTAAATTGGTACCAAAGGAGTAGGGCACTGCTATAAGGATACCTGAAAATGTGGAAGCAACTTTGGAACTGGATAACAGGCAGAGGTGGAAACAGTTTGGTGAGCTCAGAAGACATAAAAATGTGGAAAAGTTCGGAACTTCCTAGAGAATTGGAGAACTCAAAAGACAGGAAAATGTGGGAAAGTTTGGAACTTCCTAGAGACTTGTTGAATAGCTTTGACCAAAATGCTGATAATCATATGGACAATGAAATCCAGGGTAAGGTGGTCTAAGATGGACATGAGGAACTAATGGGAACTGGAGCAAAGGTAACTCTTTCTATGGTTTAACAAAGAAACTGGCAGCATTTTACCTTACCCTAGAGATCTGTGGAACTTTAAACTTGAGAGAAATTATTTAGGATATCTGGTGGAAGAAATTTCCAAGTGGCAGAGCATTCAAGAGAAAGCAGAGCACAAAAGTTTGGAAAGTTCGCAACCCAACAATGCAATAGAAAAGAAAAACCCATTTTCTGGGGAGAAATTTGAGCCCAGTGCAGAAATTTGAGTAAGTAATCACCACGACAATGAGAAAATGTCTCCACGGTGTGTTAGAGATCTTCATGGCAGCCACTCCCATCATAGGCCCAGAGGCCTAGGAGGGAAAAATGGTTTCCTGAGCAGGGCCCCCTGCACTGTACAGCCTGAGGACATGGTGCCCCGCCATGTCTCAGCTGCTTCAGCTCCAGCTGTGGCTAAAAGGGACCAAAGTATAGCTTAGGCTGTGGCTTCAGTGGGTGAAAGTCCCAAGCCTTTGCAGCTTCCACATGATATTTGTCCTGCAGGTGCCTAGAAGACAAGAATTGAGATATGGGAACCTCTGCCCAGCTTTTAAAGGATGTATGGAAATACCTAGATGTCTAGGCAGGAGTTTGCAGCAGGGGTAGACCCCTCATGGAGAACCTCTGCTAGGACAGTGAGAAAGGGAAATGTGGGATTGGAACCCATACACTGAGTCCTCACTGGGGCACTGCATAGTGAAGCTATGAGAAAAGAGCCACCATCCTCTAGACTCCAGAATGGTAGATGCATTGACAGCTTGTACTGTGCACCTTGAAATGCCTCAGACACTCAATGCAAGTTGTGAAAGCAGCTGAAAGGGAGTTTTACCCTGCAAAGCCACAGAAACAGAGCTGCCCAAAGCCATGGGAGCCCACCTCTTGCATCAGCATGACCTGGATATGAGACATGGAGTCAAAGGGGATCATTTTGGAACTTTAAGGTTCAATAACTGCCCTATTAGATTTTGGACTTGTGTGGGGCTGGTAGCCCCTTTGTTTTGGCCAATTTCTGTCATTTGGAATGTTTCCAATGCTTGTACCTCCATTGTATCTAGGAAGTAATTAACTTGCTTTTGATTTTACAAGCTCATAGGTGGAAGGGACTTGGCTTCTCTCAGGTGAGACTTTGGACTTGAACTTTTGGGTTAATGCTAGAATGAGCTAAGACATGGGGGACTGTTGGAAAGGCATGACTGTGTTTTGAAATGTGAGGACATAAGATTTGGGAGGATCCAGGGGCAGAATGATATGGTTTGGCTGTGTCCCCACCCAAATCTCATCTTAAACTGTAGTTCCCATAATCCTCATGTGTTGTGGGGAGGGACCTGGTGGGAGGTAATTTAATCATGGGGGTAGTTACTCCCATACCATTCTTGTGATAGTGAGTTCTCACAAGATCTAATGGTTTTATAACAGGCTTTTCCTTCTTTGCTCGCACTTCTGCTACCTGCTGCCATGTGAAGAAGGACACATTTTCTTCCCCTTCTGCCATGATTTTTAGTTTCCTAAGGCCTCCCTAGCCGTGCTGAACTGTGAGTCAGTTAAACCTCTTTCCTTGATTAATTACCCAGTCTTGTGTATGTCTTCATTAGCAGCGTGAGAATGGACTAATACAAAGATAATGGAAGTTGAAGAGATAATGGAGGATAAAGCATATGGTAGAGCTGTTATCCTTTGCTTTTCAGCAGACCTAGAGAATGAAGAATTGCATTACCTTGTAATAAGGAGGTAGGTCCATAAAAAATTGTTCTTTTCTCTGTCACTTCACTTGTGAAAGTATCATAAGTGGCACTAATATTCAAAACAAAGAACATTTTGATGTATTCCTTTGCTATGAAGTTAAGTAGATTGATCAATGCTGTCTAGGTTTAGGATCTTTAAAAAGGACACAGGAAACTTGCAATTTTAACTTCATGACCAGAATTTTTTGAAAAAGCAGAAGAAGGTCATGGGGAAATATTATTGCATAAAACTATTCAACTCTGAGTCGCCCAAGCAGAAAACACCCTGATATTGTATGTAGGAGGGCCAAAAAAACTATATCTTTAGAAACTAAAGTTCTTGTATTCACTTTCATGACTCTGTCTTGTATTCACTTTCATGACTCTGTGTGTGAAACCATGGGTTCTGAGTAAGCCCAACATCCTAACATGCAGCAGAAGCAGAAACAAAGCCCTTGGTAGAAGATGAGCTCTAGAAAGTTTTCTAACCCACAGAAAAATTCTCTTTTGCATCGATGTAATTATGAATTAAAAAAAACCCAAAGATGTGTTAATAGGTGATGCTCTCGATTTAAGACACTACATTTATATTTCTCTAATTATTGTTTGGAATAATATCTCAAGTTTTAAAAGAAGGTCCCATTCAACATCATAGTAGAGATCTTTACTAGTGTGAAAATAAAAGAAAATGGCATATAGATTAGGAAGAAACAATGCTGTCTCTGTCCTCAGATAAAATTATTTACATGGAAAATCTAGAAGTCTACAAAAAGGCCATTAGAACTAAGCGAGCTTAGTAAAGTTGTATTGTACGAACATAATATACAAAAAGTAATGACATTTCCATATATTAGCTATGGAATGGAAAATTTGCATTTTGCAAAAGTACTATTTATAGTGGTACCAAAAATGTGAAATCTAGATCAGCATGAAAGACGAAGGTCTACAGCTAGCAAGATATGTACAAGATTCACATGCTGTAAAAACTACAAAATATTAATGAAAAAAATTAAAGACCGAAATAAATGAAGATGTATAACTCAACTTCATGGATTGGAAGATTTAATATTGTGTAGAATCAATGCAGTTCCAACCAAAAATATCAGTAAGGTGAGTTTTGTGGTTAAATTTTGTAAAATATAACCTTACATAAGAAAAATTAAAGATACCCCAAACGTCAAGTACAATGAAATTATACTTTGAAATGTCAGCTCCTTGCTTCTCAAAGTAAGGTTCATGGACCACCAGCAGCAGCTGCACCATCTGGCAGCTGCTCGAGACCTGCTGAAGGAGAATCTGCATTTTAACAAAATCCCTAGGTAATTCAATTTATATGCACATTAAAGTTAGAGAAGTGCTATGTTAGTATGATTTTTCACTTCCAGGCAAAGTTCAGGTAATATAAACAAATTAAATTCTTTTGAAGGTTTGTGTATTTCTTTGGGAGAGCCCCATATACTGTGGGCCCTGAAACCATCTCTAAGGTCTGAATAAGTTAAAGCAAGCAAGTAATTAGCTTAAAATAGTACCTACTCCTCCCAAAGAACCTACACTTTTAGAGAGTAGCATATACACTGGGGAGGTGGATAAAAAAGATTTTTAAAAACTTTTTCTATAATGAAACTCTCACTTGTACAGAATAGCATTTAACCATTAAAGAGAAGTAACCAAAACCATATGCTTTCAAATACTTTTTATTTTAGAGACAGGGTCTTGAATCCTTGCTATGCCAAACAGTTTTCAATTTTTTAATAAAAATGTGTTGCTCTCGTTACTGTTCAACTTTTAAGGTGTCCCTCTTCCTTAACTCCTACCTCTAGGAGGTATCATAAAGGGTTTTGTTGTTTGTTTGTTTTTGTGGAGAAGAGATCTCGCTATGCTGGCCAGGCTGGTCCCAAACTCCTCAGCTCAAGCAATCCTCCCACCCCTGCCTCTCAAATTGCTGTCATTACAGGCATGAGCTACCATGCCAAGCCACAGAGTTTTAATTTTATCCATTCTCAAAGCAGAATACACACACACACACACACACACACACACACACTCTCTCTCTCTCTCTCTCTGTCACTCACACACACTCACACACCTGTTCATTTAAGGAAGTTCCAACAGATAGCTGTTTCATGGGTTAAGCCAGGCCTAAGATATTTCTGTAACATTATCTCTTTAAGTTTGTGTATGTTTATTCTTTCTAAACCCAGTATCCAGGCCTTTTCTCCTCGTGTTTTTCTAAGTGATATCCTCCCCTTCAAGGTTCTATGGAGGCCTTTTGCCTCCCAATATCCCAGTTGAGAATGCTTTTTCACCATTCTTCAGAAACCCCATTCACAAAACATTGCATCTGACGACAACAGCAGATCCTGAAACCTGCACTTACTTGGCCACTACCTGAGCAAGATGCCTAAATGTGAGAAAAGATACCATGAAATGAGACTACTCTGAAAGGAAACCAGCTAGTCCTTGGAAAGCCTGAAACCCAGTAAAATGAAGAAATCCAGAGGGAACCATTTAGTCTGGCAACTTTCCAGCAGCTTGACATCATGGAAATCTTCCCAACCTTCTTTGTGGACTACCTATTCCTGAGAAATCATCTACACGGAACATGTTGACTGCTTTCTGAGCACTTACCACTAAAGTCTCACAAGTCTATTGTCTCGATGTGGTCTCTAAGAGAATCTCTATTCCCTGGTTTGTCAACCAGATGATTTCTAATAAATAAATTGCCACTGCAGCACATTTAGCAAGGAAGAGCTCAGAACTTGCAGCATTTCATTACGTCAAAGAAACACTATCTAGAAACATGCTCCTTGGTCAGTAAAGTCTATCACTATCACACACATCACAATTAGGACTCCATGGCTCATGCTGCTGAATTTGGAAGTGTCATTCCTGTGCAATATCTGACATTCATTAGCACACTCCATTTTAAAAATATATGCTGTTGATCAGGCTAAACCTCAGCTTTCTTCCCTCTTGAAGTAATTGGCTGTGACTCATCCATTTGCACAGGACACCATAAAATGCTCTCTGTGTTTTGAAGAAATTAAGTGCCTGATTTAATCTATATGTCTTCCTTTGGAGATTTAATTATTCATTTCTCCATGAGAGCAAAAGGTTGGATGCCTTGGGTTATTTATAGCTGGGGGACTGTGGAAGAGCAGGAAGAGTAGGAGGAGAAAGAAGAGAACCAGGGGAGAAACTCTATTAAAAATAAAGTGAACTCAGGCAGGAAGGCAGAAAGGCTGGAGATGAAAAAGTCAACAAGCAGGAGGAAAAAGAGTCATTGCCCACAGTGAAGGCAGAGAAAGAGGAGAACTAGAAGGAAACAATAATGTTGGAGTAAAATAGAGAAAGTAATAAAAAAAAAAGAAAGAAAGGGGAAGAGAGCCCACAATAGGAACAGAAGAAAATTCTTACACCACACCACCAAGCCCAGGGGAGCAGCACTGAGGGTACTTAATGCAGTTCAGCACTCATTGGGTCCCTCTACTCAGATATCATCTACTTGCAGAGTCCAGATGTGATTGGATCAGATTTTCCTGACAGGTTATGAGCTAGAGCATAGGTCTGTAGTTTCTGTGGAATCCTCAGACTCATGGGATTACACTCTTATAGTTCTGTACGGCATGATCTGATTTCTGAGTTAGGAGAGGATAGTGAGGAAATGGCCACATCGCTTTGAAAAAGAGCCTTTCTTTCCAGAAATGGAGCAATCCAGAGTTTCAGGAGACCTAGAAAGTTTGCACCAGCATTTTTGAAACATTCCAAAATGTACAGAACATCTGCTTTAAGAATTAAGAGGACCTACATATCAATGAGAATAACTGGACTACACCAAGAACTCTCACATGGCAATAGTAATACAACAATAAGCCTGGAGTGGAGCGGCCATATAAGTGTTAGCACTAGCATTATTACTAGAAACACCTCCCCCTAACTCCAGTATAGTAAAAGTCCTCTCTCAACCATGGTTTTGATGTAACATATACTCATACAAAGGTCCATAGATTACAGCATCTCTGCAACTTTCTAAATTGCCTGACTGACAAAAATACTTCCCAGGATATTAAAAGTCTGTCTGTAACTCAACAATGGAAGGAGCAGACCACTCGAGTTAAATTTCCAGACATTCCAATAGCTACTGTTATCCTAAACACAGAAACAAATTTTGCAGGTCAGCTTCAGCCAAAATAGTACATCTCCTCCCCATTGTAGAGACTGGCCTTCACAGCTGAAGATGCTAATGCCACAAGCAGCAACAAGAAAGGAGACTCCAGAGAAATGGTTTACTTAAGGATTCAGTATCTAATATTCAGTTAATTTTCCTCAGTCCTGGCTCTGCTATCTGGAAGCTATGTGATGTTGATCAAGCCCATAAATTTCTCTGTGCTTAATTTTCTTTGTGTGAATAAAATGAAATGGCTGGCCTAGAAGAGAGAAAAGAGATATATTTTATAGATAACAGTAGCTTCATGGATCCATAGGTAGTGTTAATGTAACTAACGTACAGTCTCATAGCTTTGATTGCAGTCATAGAACCAGAGCTGCTTTTATTAGGTGCAATATGGAGAACATTTTTATAGGTATGTGAAAGCCATTTTAGGTGGAAGATTCAGTATGGTCACAGGTATGAACATTTAAAAACTTAGGTTGATGGCCACAAAGAGGCCAGATTTGGCAGGGACCTGAATGCCAGGCCACAGTGTAAACATGATCTTGCAAGCGGCAGAGAGATGTAGAAAGTTTCTGAGTAGGAGAGTGATATAATGAAAATGCTGTTTTATGAGGGCTAAATTTTCTTTTATAATTGCCTACTCCCATGATAATGACAGTGATCCACTAAAGAGGGCTCTGCCTTCTTATGACTTAATCACCTCTTATCAGGCCCCACCTCCCAACACTGTTGCACTGGGGATTAAATTTCCAACACATGAACTTTGGGGGACACATTCAAACCATAGCATTTAGCTAGATTGAGAAAGGAAGGACCTGGATGTAGGTATCAGCAGGCATTCTTTCTCTCTTGTCTGGCTCTACCACACTGGGAATTTATTTTTATTTTTATTTTTATTATACTTTAAGTTATGGGGTTTGTGTGCAGAATGTGCAGGTTTGTTACATAGGTATACACGTGCCTTGGAGGTTTGCCGCATCCATCCCCCTGTCATCTACATAGGTGTTTCTCCTAATGTTATCCCTCCCCAATCCCCCCTACCCCTGCTATCACTTCCCATAGCCTCTCCACCCCTCGACAGGCCCCAGTGTGTGATGTTCCCTCCCTGTCTCCATGTGTTCTCGTTGTTCAACACCCACTTATGAGTGAGAACATGCGGTGTTTGGTTTTCTGTTCTTGTGTCAGTTTGCTGACAATGATGGCTTCCAGCTTCATCCATGTCCCTGCAAAGGGCATGAACTCATCCTTTTTTTATGGCTGAATAGTATTTCATGGTGTACATGTGACACATCTTCCTTATCCAGTCTATCTTTGATGGGCATTTGGGTTGGTTCCAAGGCTTTGCTAATGTAAACAGTGCCACAATAAACATACATGTGCATGTGTCTTTATAACAGAATGTTTTATAATCCTTTGGATATATACCCAATAATGGGATTTCTGGGTCAAATGGTATTTCTATTTCTAGATCCTTGAGGAACTGCCACACTGTCTTCTACAATGGTTCAACTCATTTACACTCCCACCAACCGTGTAAAAGTGTTCCTATTTCTCCATATCATCTCCAGCATCTGTTGTCTCCTGATTTTTTAATGATCACCATTCAAACTGGCATGAGATGGTATCTCGATGTGGTTTTAATTTGCATTTCTCTAATGACCAGTGATGATGAGCTTTTTGTCATAAGTTTGTTGGCTGCATAAATGTCTTCTTTTGAAAAGTGTCTGTTCATATCCTTTGCCCACTTTTTGATGGGGTTGTTTGTTTTTTTCTTGTAAATGTGTTTAAGTTCTTTGTAGATTCTGGTTATTAGCCCTTTGTCAGACAAGTCTCAGGATGCAAAATCAATGTGCAAAAATCACAAGCATTCCTATACACCAATAACAGACAAACAGAGAGCCAAATCATGAGTGAACTCCCACTCACAATTGCTACAAATGTAATAAAATACTTAGGAATACAACTACCAAGGGGTGTGAAGGACCTCTTCAAAGAGAACTACAAACCACTGCTCAAGGAAATAAGAGAGGACACAAACAGATGGAGAAACATTCCATGCTCATGGTTAGGAAGAAACAATATCATGAAAAATGGCCATACTGCCCAAAGTAATTTCTAGATTCAATGCTATCCCCATTAAGCTATGATTGACTTTCTTCACACAACTGGAAAAAACCACCTTAAACTTCATATGGAACCAAAGAGAGCCCACATAACCAAGACAATCCTTAGCAAGAAGAACAAAGCTGGAGGCATCACGCTACCTGACTTCAAACTATACTACAAGGCTACAGTAATCAAAACAGCATGGTATTGGTACCAAAACAGAAATATAGATCAACAGAACAGAACAGAGGCCTCAGAAGGAATGCCACACATCTACAACCATCTGACCTTTGACAAACCTGACAAAAACAAGCAATGGGGAAAGGATTCCCTTTTTAATAAGTGGTGTTGGGGAAACTGGCTAGCCATATGCAGAAAGCTGAAACTGGATCCCTTCCTTACACATTATACAAATATTAACTCCAGATGGATTAAAGATTTAAACATAAGACCTAACACCATAAAAACCCTAAAAGAAAACCTAGGCAATACCATTCAGGACGTAGGCATGGGCAAGGACTTCATGACTAAAACACCAAAAGCAATGGCAACAAAAGCCAAAATAGACAAATGGGATCTAATTAAACTTAAGAGCTTCTGCACAGCAAAAGATTCTATCAATAGAGTGAACAGTCAACCAACAGAATGGGAAAAAAATTTTGCAATCTACCCATCCCACACCAGGAATTTTAAAGGCATAGAAATGCTAACTTTCTCTACCCTTGAACTTCAAAGATCCCCTGCTGCTGTGGCTGCAGGCATCCTGGATAACAATCCATGAGCAGGACAAGAAAACCATGTCCAACTGCTGACATCATGTGTGTACTAACTACCCTGTAAGGTAAGCACTTCCTCTTTCAACCTTACCTCCTTAATTAGAATGACTACAAGAAACCAAATCTACAGGAATACACTTTACCACCACTAAACATCAGATTAATGAGCCAGTTTGTTCACATGAGCTTAAGAATGTGTTTTCCAGTTTGCCTCTAGCAATTTCTTTCTGAGCATCAAGCCATGTAAGATGGATGCTGCAAATCCCCAGCTGTGACCCATTTTAACCAGGTATTAAATGTGTTTGAGAAATTGGATTAACTGCCTTCATATGACAAGACAGGAAAGAAAACATTTTTCAGAGTTGCCTTTTCTTAAGTGTTTCTGACCCACTGAGAAACTGTTCCTATTTATTCATCTATCAAATTCATAGTGGGTACTTACTATGTGTTGGGTACTGACGATACAGAAATGGAAAAGATGGATAACATTTTAGCAATTGAGATTTTATTTATTCATTCCATTATTTACTTCCTTGTCCCATAATTATTGAGTACCTACTACATATCATGCTATTTTTCACCACACAATAGTCTAAGCTGTTTAAAACTAATTATTGTAGACCATTTTAGATTATGGAATGACAGTACTAAAGCAAACAGGTCCTATCTCTAGCTTATATTATAATAGGAAACAAAGTTATCAGATGATGAGAAATGCTATGCAGCTAATTAACATAGAGTCATGTGCTTAAGAGGGACTGTGATTACTTAAGAATGGGTGGGCAGGGGAGGCTAAGATTTGAGGGACATGAAAGAGGCAGTTACATGATAATAAGTGGCAAATCATTCACAGACAGAGAAGAGCATCCCAGACAAAGAACAGAGCTACCTCAAGAGTAGTGTAAGCCAGGAAATGTTTGGTATGTTTCAGGAGAAAAAGGAAGGGTGGTGCACTCTCTGACTCAGAAATCTCAATTATAGATATTTATCCAAGGTAGAAAGAAAAGATAGCCTTTGTACACAAATGTACATGAATAGCAGCCTTAGTTATTATATCCATTAACTGGTGCAAGGAAAATCTAACTCTGGAACATTCACGCCATGGATATAATTAAATCTAGCAATTAAAAGGAATAAGCATGTAACAACATAGATGAATCTCAAGAATACTATTTAGTGAATGAGCCTTATGCAAAAGAGAGTATATACTATATGTTTCCATTTATACCAAGTTCTAAAAGAGACAAAATAATTTTATAGTGTAAAAGAATCAGAAAGATTGTTGCAATATCAAGCTCTATTTCAATATATGCTGATGTAATTAGGGAGAAATGTATTAATGTCTGCAATTTGCTTTGAAATGCACCAAAATATAGGATGGATTAAAAGACAGATAAAAGGATGGGTAGATAGGGAGATATATGATAAAACAATTTAAAATTTTAGTGGTAGAACTGGTAAGCGCACAGGTGTTTACTGTAAAATTCTTTAAACTTTTCACATTTACATTTTTTTGACAGTAAAACTTTGAAAAATAAAGAAGGCCAGTGCAGCTAGAGCACAGTAATGTGTTGGAGACAAACACTGGGCAAATAATTCACACAGGTAAATGCATTTTACTAACGTGTTTTTCATTAAAAATGATTATTTCTTTTCCTCTATTCAATTATTTATATGGCTTCTAGTTAATTAAATAAATCCTGTAGTCATTTAATATTTCCTCAACGCAGATAGACTTAGCAACAACATTCAATGTACATCCACTGTGCCCCTATACTGAAGGAAATAAGCCAAAAAAAAAAAAAAAGGATGAGTCATTTATTCCTGTTAACAAGAAGCTTGCAAAAATAGTTGGGAAGATTGGACCAACTCATATGAACTAATCAGAAACAAGATAGGATAGATAAAAGGATAATGCTATCATAAAAATAGGATTTAAGGAAAGAAGACACTGTCAAGAATAATGCTGAGTGGGCCCAGAAAGATAGATAAAATAGATTTCAGCTATAGAATTTAGATACTAAATGGAGGAAAGGCGTTATAAGATCTCCCGGTCACAATGTGATGCTTAACAAGCGCTAAGCACATTGCATTAACTTAACAAATATTTATTTTATCCCCCAGGTGCCAAGGATAAAACAGAGCACAAAATTTCTTGACCTCATGATCTACTTGTGGGGAGAGGAAGTAACAGTCAATAAACAATAAATAAGAAATAAATTAATGAATAAATAAAATATCCAATTTAATTAGATACTAGTAAGAGTTAAGGATGAACAATAAAGCAAGGAAGAAGGCTATAAAGTGTTAAGGAAGAGAAACAATTTTAGAAAAGGGAAATTCTTATTGAGAAGGAAATTCTAGGGTAAAAACTTAAAGGAATTAGAAAGCTGACAAATTGGGTATCAGGAGAAAAGCATTGCAGGTAGACAGAATAAACAAGTATAAAAGTCTTACAACAGTAGCATTTTAAGGAGACATTAAAAAATGAATGATACAATGCACTATCATCACGCCATTGCCCTTCAGCCTGAGCAACAAAGTGAGATCCTGTTCCTCAAAAAAAAAAAAAAAAAAGGAAGGAAAATGAATACATTATATCTTACTTAATATTCACAACCATCGATCCTATGAGTTGTGTACTATAATCAACCACATTTTAGAGATGAGAAAACTAAGACGCAGAAATGTTAAGAAGGTTACCTAGATCCACTCAGAACAAGCCCTCAGTAAAACTAGTCATGACCATGACCATGTCAAAACAAAGTTGCTTTAATGTCCAGTTTTGGTCTCTCTATTCTTCACATTGTAGATTAAAGAGTTACAAGGAGGGAAAAGGAGAAGGAACTAATATTATCACTGATCAAAAAAGCAAGGCAAATTCAAGGAAGACCTGACTACCAAATGATTTAGTTTGCTGGCTAGAGGATAGAAGTTCAGCTAGGTCAGCCAAAAGATTACTTGATTTGAACAGATGAAGAACCAAAATAAAACACTTCCATAAAGGGGCAAAGGATAATTCTTATCCAACTATGATGAGTAGATAATGTCAGCAAGGTGGCTGTTTTTAATCACTATATGACCGATGAAATATGATAAAGGAAATCTGGCTGCAAATGGATCATATAAATGCATCACAAATATGTGTAGCAACTGTTTCCAGCAGAAAGTCAAAGCCTACTGTTCTGGACCATAAGAAATGCCAGGAGTCTTTTAATGCTCAGCACGAGAAAAGAAAGAAGAAGAAGAAGAAAATGAAGAGGAAGAAGAAAAGGAAGAAGAGGAAGAGGAGGAAAAAAATTCCATTCATACTGAGTATGTGATTCAAAGGAACAAATCTTACAAATGTCTTCATGTCTGCATGAGGTGGATATAAGATAGCCCTTCAGTCTTTCTCCTTCTATCCACCCGACAAATAAGGAGAATATCCAGAGACTCAAGGGCTGAATTAAGGCTAAAATCCATATCCACTGAGTCCCTCCAAATTATAGCAGCTTATTTAAGGTTTGCTCAGTGTAGTAAGTCATTTGACATTAAGTCTGGTAACCAATATACAACCAAATTCATTTTTCTAACTTCCCTAGATCAGTTGCTGCTGAGTAGTTTGTTGTTTTTTTTTTTTTTTTTCTATTTATGATCCTTTCCAAACACTTTTATTTTCCTTAACCAGGTTATGTTGTTCCCAGTGAGTCCCAGGCTCCTTTCTGAAGGATGATATCATCATCACAGACACAGCAGTGCCAGCTAATGAAAATCTGTTAGACTGCCAATCTTATCATCACCTCTAGCACCCACACCCACTATGGTGATAGCCCCTATGTCTGCTTACTTGACTCCTCTTATTTGCCCCATTTATCAACTCAATAGTACACCATGGCATTCAGAATAATCTCAAAAGGTCAAAGACCAATTGCTGTGGAGATGGAGACATTAAATTAAACTCATGTCTTGGCAGAAAGCCTCAGTGGAAGAAAAGGCCAGTGACAGGAACTAAGGCTCTCATTAATGTGTTGTTGACTTGTCACTTTTATGAAACTCTTGTAAGAAGCTGAACTCTGATTTCTACAATACAAAGCAGTGAAGTTCCAGAGGATTTCTCCAATTTTTCTTACCACATCTTACTCAAATGCATTTCTTCTTTTTCCCAAGTTCATCCAAAAAGATAGCACTAAAAGAATGTGGAGAATGACAAGAAAGTCTTTACTGAGCATTTGTCTGCCTGAGGCATTGACACTTGTCCTCAGGAAGCTTGCAGTTTGTGAAAATATGGTGCAGGGTTTATGTGAGGAGGCATGTTTCTGTTACGTCTGCAGAAAATTAGTTGATGATGTCCGTTTGGACATTTCCGTTCTCGATATAAAAAACAAAAAACCATGAGTCAATTCCTTTAAGAGTTATTTAATATCAAAGTGCATATTTAAACAAGTATCCTTTGTAATAAGTAAAAATTTAAATAGAAGAATGCATCAAAAAGCCAAGCTTTGCCAACACCCATCTGATAGACTGATAATCCCAGTGAAGACAACAGCTGTCAGTTTAGTGCTTACTACTGAAAGCGTGGTCCTTAGATCGGCAGCCTCAGCATTACCTGGAATCTTACTAGAAATGCAGAATCTCAGGCCCCATTCCAGACCTACTGGGCCAGAATTTGCATTTTGACAAGATCTGCAGATGATTCACATGCACTTTAGGGTACAAGAAAAACAGTTACATGAATTAACTGTGAGTTCTGAATGAAACACATTGTCACAGACACAATCTGCTTGTTTACTCATCATTGGCAGATATAAGCTGATGTGGCATGCATATGCATTAAACATACACACTACATTCATATATATGTGAATTCACATGGATCGCACAGATGACATCATGGCTGCCACTTTAGGGAAACTATGCAGTTAAGGGGATAAGTGAGAGAGGACAGGGTTATTTGTCACAGAGAGCAACTCCTCAGCCTCTATTAGATGATGCTCTCTTGTCAGAGAGGCTTGAAGCTGTAGGCCTAATCAGCTTTTCCAAAAAGCCCCCATCAGTCTACTCATACTCTGCTGACCCCAGGACCTTGCCTAGGTAATTTATTCCTGAGGAGCAGTCTAGCAGACCTCTGATCTCCTTCCTCTCATGATTCAGACAGCAGGGTGTGTGATGCCCTTTACAGCTGAGGGCCCTTCTCTCTCCTACTTCTATAAAAAGCCATCTTCACCACCTGCTTCTGAGTGACAGACCTTCTGATCACCCTGGCTCTACAACGGGTGAGGAGTCAGTGGGAATCAGACCTCAGCAAGCACATTATCCATGAATTATGTTACACAAACCATCATAATGCCATCTTTTTAGTATGCTTCCTGAGAAGCAAACTATTAAATTAAAATTCAGCTAATGTCTCTCTTCTCCATCCAAGTTTATTGGGATCTGGGAAAGCAAAAAGTTACTTGATAGAAGGGGAGCAACATAGATCCTGATTAAAAAGACAAGGCTGCTGACAGCTAGGGGTCATGGAAGCTGAGATGCTGAAACTTGCCAGCACGAGCATTTTAATTGCAAGATGGCATTCATCAGAAGATGCCCCAAATTAACTAACCTGAAAGAGTAGGAGGGGAGAGCAATGCAGAGGCTGGCTGACCCTGAATAAATTGGATTTCATGACAGAAATGATGGTCTTCCCGTTTCTGAATGGCATTTCCCTTCCATCCTGCTCTCCACACCCTTTGGTCAGCCTTTGTCTCCAAGTTCTAAATGGTTTCAAAAAGGCAATAAAGTAGGCAGGTAATCTAAAAATGAGCATCATTTAATTCTCTTCTGTGAAAATTATAAAAAAATATATAGATATGTTAAAAAAAATCCATTCTATATCTATGTCTGTATAAAATGTATCTTCTGATTATAACACATTTAAGCAAAACAAAAGTGAATTTTTCAGGTTTTTTTTTTTTTTTTTTTGAGACGGAGTCTCACTCTGTTGCCCAGGCTGGAGTGCAGTGGCATGATCTCAGCTTACTGCAAACTCTGCCACCCAAGTTCAAGCAATTCTCCTCCTTCAGCCTCTCGAATAGCTGGGATTACAGGCGCCTGCCATGGTGCCCAGCTAATTTTTGTATTTTTAGTAGAGACTGGGTTTCACCATCTTGGCCAGGCTGGTCTTGAACTTCTGACCTCATGATCCACCCGCCTCGGCCTCCCAAAGTGCTGGGATTACAGGTGTGAGGCACCAAGCCCAGCCTTCAGTATTTTTTTTAATTTAGGAAAGCATGTAGAGAAAAAAATCAAAATAACCCTTAAGCTCAGAGATAACTGACATTAATATTTTGGTGTATTAATTTCCAGTATAGGAGGCATGTATGTCAGTATGTGTGTGTATGTATGTGTGGAGAGACAGAGACAGAAAGATGCAGACAATTGTCAGAAAGACAGAAATTTGGGATCATAATGGATATAGTTTATATTCTGCTAAGTTTACTTAGCATTGTATCGTGAAGATTTTAACAATCTGATGAAAAATATTTTCATACTGACATTAAAAAAAGCAAGAACTCAAGCCAGACTTTGAAACAGTATTAAGAAAGAAAATTAAACAATTTCCTGAACTAAAACATTCCTGATGGTTTATAGGAAACATCTTACCCTTTAAAAAGTACAGATACTGGTATAACCAACATCTAGAAATTTCAAATAGCCAGAGTTGGACATGAGCCGCTGTGGTTATGCATATGGAAATGAATGTAATAGTACATTCCCAGTGGAACTGCAATACCATGAAGCTATTCTGAAGAAATCTCATGGTAGTATAGCCATTACCTCAAATCATTTCTATGACTCAGAGGTAGAAAAAAAATAAACAGCCAACACCACCAGAAAAGAGTCTCCTGTAGCTCACTTATATCCAATTTTTCTCTCCTTCTGGGCACAAAAGATAATTCTCCTTCTCCACCTTCTTAGTGGACTACTGGGACCATATGACAAATTTCAACCAATAAGATGTGACCAGAACTGATGTGTGGCTCTTCAATGAGAGGTGCAAAACAGAATTAGCACCCAGTTGCTCTCTGTGGTGACTATGAAGAAACCCTTGTGTTGAAATAGCAAAGCCAAAGATCAAAGCAGTCTCTTGAATCACTAATACCAGAGGACAACTGCCCTGGAGAGCCACTCAACTGTATTAAGCCCCTGGGGTTATCTGTCAAGTTAGCAGGACCTATCCTATCCTGACTAATGTATCCTCTCCTGACTGTGCACATCATATGTAGGCTACTATACTTTACAAAAGGAAGACAACAATCTACTAACACACCCTTTTTCTCCATCTGTTCACCTGATTATAGAGGGTTGATCAACATGTGTGAAGGGATCCAAAGCACAGATCAGGGAGGGCAGAATCATCTACTCAAATATTTACTAAGGACCTACCACAAGAAAACCACTTTGCAGGGGGGTTTTGAGATGAGGAAATTACAGTCATTCCCCAGTATTTTAGGGGATTGGTTCCAGGACCCCCACATATACCCAAATCCACACATACACAAGTTTCCCAGTGGGCCCTCTGGAAACTACATATAAAAAAGACAGCCCTCCATATGTGCAGGTTTTGCATTCTGCGTTTCATTGAAAAAAATCCACGTCTAAAAGCCCTCACAGTTCAAACCCATACTGTTCAAGGGTCAATTGTAATAAGAAACAGTCTTTGTCTCCTGGAAGTTTAAAGTCTAACAGAGAAGACAAAACATAGCACTACAAAGATAGGGTACTTTTTAAACAGCTGTATGACCCTGAGGAGATCATTAACATCTCTGAGCTTCAGCATCATCAGCTGTCAAATGGGGGATGAAAACAGCACCTTCCTTGCTGAAGTTCTGTGAGAATATAACACCCAGTATATTGTCTGACACAGAATCACTCACTAATCACAACCTATTGCTGTTGTTTGATTTACGTGCAAGGGATATTACTATTACTAACACAGAACTGGTTCCTCTATTTAAGGAAAGTGGCCCCTCACTGACTGTCAAAACATATGATATCACGGAAAAAAGCATGGCTATGCAGGAATTGGTCCAGAGATGAAAAACCAGGACACACCACCATGGGCCATAGGACTTCTGAAGAGTTCAGTTTCCTCATCAATAAAATTGAGATAATAATTACTTCCTCTTAGGATCATTGGGAAGAAATCAAGCATATAACTCAAAAATATAAATCTTTCTTACTCCTCCCCCACTTGCCTCAATAAAAATTAACAGCATAGAAGTCGCAAAGCCTGTTTACAACTTAGGCTATCTCTAAGTATCTATAAACTCTGATATTTTGAGAGAAGTTTACAGCATAACAAGCAAGATGTTTCCAAATCCAATCTCCTACATTCCTCTTCCAAAGTCATATAACTCGAAATCCTCTGTTGCCTGAAACTTTAAAATTGTGTTCATTGTTATTCACAATATTTCTTTAACCTGATACAAACCTTTCTATTTTTTTTTTTTTTTAGTTCTCTGGGCTGAGCTGTTATGTTAAAAAGTTGATTGAGAATTAAATTGCTTTGAGAAGCAATGAGCAATCAGAAGCAACTGGATTTCCAAGGTCACAATGGGGCACGATGTGTCTAGACCGCAGAGGGGCAGCGTGGAGCAGGACTTGTTATTTCACAATCAACTAGATGTGAGAAGACATCAACCTGACATTGTATTATCTCATTTGCTGCTGATTCAAGAATGAAGTGATATCAAAAATGAGTTCTAAAAGAAACAGCACATCAGAGTTGAATATAATTCCCCTGCTGAGAAGCTGATCCTCTGCTATAACAGCTCCTACAGTGACAGCTTCTCACTTCTGCTGGTCCAGGGCTGTTATCCTTTATTTTTTATTTTTTTATTGCATTTTAGGTTTTGGGGTACATGTGAAGAACATGCAAAATTGTTGCATGTTAATAATGACTATGATATGCTCGGCACCTCTACCAGGTGGATTTTTCTAGAATCTTTGTTCCATTCTTCTCTTGAATAAAGAAGGAATAGCTAAGAGTATGTTGTTATAGTGATAAAAACAGGACAACGTCTTGCAGAGTTCATGACTTGAAGCCCAAAACCTGGAAAAGTAATCATTTCCATGTCCTCACTTCTTTTTGACCCTGGTAACCTAAGCATTTGGTTCAAAGATGAGACATGACTCAAATTATTAAGTTTAATCTTCAAGGGACTGTTTTCTCCTATTCTCCAAGCAACAACTCTGGAGTCAGATATGTCTGCATGCCAATTAAGAGTACCCCTACTTTATGGACCTTACTGAATCCCAAATTCCACGACTGCAAAATGAAGAAAACACGAATTAAGTATTAAATTGTTGGAAGTATCAAATGAGACGTGTGTGTGAAATGTTTGGCAGAGTTGCTGCTCATGCAAGTTGTGCATTGACAATCTCCACAGTTTAAATGGTATGCGTGGGAGCTGTGCAATGTGAAACCTGCACAACCATACACAGCAGCCCTTTTTTATTCATTCAACAGTTCATTCATTAAAGCATTCACATACTATGTTTCCAAGCACTGTATTCAACTTTCTTTAGTAAGCCTTAATGAATTATTCATCATAAATTTATTCTAAACCAATTCTTGGATTGCCATGACACCTGTCGTAATTTTGTATTTTCTGTCTCACAGTCACTTGCTCATGTGTCAGTTACCCAACACACCCACCATCATTGCCATATTCCAAGGTTTCTGTTCATCACTGCACTCGTCTTCCTTAAGCAGTCAGCACAGAGTATGGCACAAAGTTTGTTCACAATGGATATCTCCAATGTTAAATGGCACGTTTTTTAATTGGAGGTGTGGCTGGAGTACACTGCGCATGTAACTGCCTAGAAAGCAGGGGGTTTTGTCTCTGTTTTCACTGGGGAATTCCCCAGCCCCTAGATCAGTGTCTGGTACACACTAGGTGCTTAATAAATGTGGGATGAGGCCGGGCACGGTGGTTCACGTCTGTAATTGCAGTACGTGTGAGGCTGAGGCAGATAGATCTCCTGGGGTCAGGAGTTCGAGATCAGCCTAACCAACATGGTGAAATCCCGTCTCCACTAAACATACAAAATTTAGCCGGGCGTGGTGGTGCATGCCTGTAATCTCAGCTACTCAGGAGGCTGAGGCAGGAGAATCACTTGAACCCGGGAGGCGGAGACTGTGGTGAGCTGAGATAGTGCCATTACACTCCAGCCTGGGCAACAAGAGCAAAACTCCACCTCAAATAAATGAATAAATAAATAAATGTGGAATGAATGAAAAGCTGGAGACTTGAAGATATTATAGGGAAATAATTCGGTTTCTTGGAATACGACATTATTTCTTATTGAATGAGGATTGAATGAAGATTTATAAAAATGAAAAATATTCACACCCAGTCTCAAGAGTGAAATGGAATGAATATTAGGTGTGATAGCCTAACTATTGAAGAGTAATCTAAAAATATCAATTCTAGAGAAGATTTGATATCTGTTTTAAGGTTCATAACAAGATATTGTGTTGACAATAATAACATCATTTATCAAGTACCTTCTATGCTTTGCAACTTCTAATACATTATTCAACTTCTAATACATTATTTCTAACCTTAATAACAATGCCCTAAGGTAGCTATTATTCCTTTTTAAGGACAGGGAAACAAGCTCAAAGACCTTAAGCAACTCCTCCAGGTTTTACATGCAGGAAGTGACTGAGCCGGAATTTAAACAGGCTCATCTGGTCAAAAGCCCCATGATCTTTCCGTATGAAGAAAGAGTGTATGTGCACATTTGTGAACATGGGCATGAATGTGCACAGACGTGTACATTTTACACTGTCAGCTATGGGGTCAATCAGATATGCCCATAAATTCTCTTATGAAGAAGAGCTCACTGAACTTCCAATGATTTTTTTTTCCTGGTGGTTTTATTTAGCTCCGAAAACTTACGTTCTATTTTTTAAAAAAAATTCCATAAAAATATGAATTATCAGTACATCATCTTGATGACATCACTCAAGAAGGAGATGTCTCACACTAAGGATTATTATAAAACTTCACAGGCCGTCTACTTTTCTAGAAAAATATGCCAATGACCTTTCTAGCATTTTGCATCCTGGGATTATTAAACCAAGTTGCTGAGCAGCCTTGATACCTGCTCTGTGACCAATACTCCAGGCTGTTTATTTTGGCCTAGAGCTCTCAAAGTTGATGGGCCCTGCTCTCATGAGAAAGACTGTGCACACAGAATGCAGTAGGTCACTGTGGAGCTGCCCACATCCTCTTACCTAATAGAAGGTGGACTTCAGCAGAATATCTGTCTGGAGTCAGAGGTAAGAGCTGGCATTGGGTCACACGGTTGCTCTGTCTCTGTGGCAGATGTCAGGGTCTGCAGGGTGTTTTATTAAAGGAACAAAATGCAATAGCTTCAAGGCACTATCTCTCTTTCCCATAAAGCCTCAGTCTATGTGGAGTCAAGATCCTTGAGGAATCTCTGCTCCTGGGGGAGGGGGAAGTCCTGTTCTATAAGCCTCCAGGCTCACCGCAGCCTGTCCCCATCCCTCCGTGCTTGTTAAACACCCAGCATGGTTTTCAGAGGCCATGTTGATGCCATATGTTCATACCACTGAAGCATTTTACTGCCTAAGCAGCGGCACTTAGCACAGGGAAAAGCACATTGTTTTCATAGCTGGTTGGCTCTTAATACTTCCCTAGGAGGCTCCAGGCTCAAAGAGAGGGTGTCTGAAAAATTTGGGAAGATGCCAGCAAGGTGAAGGTTTTCAGTGACACGCTCCAAGATGTCAGTCAGGCAGGGAGAATGACCCAAGTCATTAGCAACAGAATTTTTGTACAGAAGAGGAGAAAAAGGAGAGCCGGTGAAAAAAATTATATATGCAGAGATTTGTTCTTTAATGGCAGGTAAACATTTAGTTATGTAAGTGACTCTTACTTAATCAGGACCAATTTTGTCCCCCAGGGGTATTTGGTAAAGCCTGGAGATATTTTAAGTTGTTAACAACTCAGTTGGGGAAGGATAGGGAAACTGCTATTGGGACCAAGAAGGTAAAGGCCAGGCATGCTGCTAAAATTCCTATAATGCAGAGGATAGCCACAACAAATGATTCTAGGGCCCAAAATGTCAATCGTGCTGAAGTTGAGAACCCTTGGGTTATGTTAACTCTAAACAGACAAGGAAGTGCTCTCTCCTCTGGCAGCCTCCTTACACCAACAATTAAATTAGCCACATTCAAGGTAGTACAGGGAGGCACAGGACATGGCTTTGGAAAGTACTATCACCTGGCTGTAAGTTCTGAGTTTGAAACTTAGATGCAGAACTTTCTAGCTCTATGGCCTTGGGCAGATTGCCTAACTTCAGCGAGTCTCAGTTTCCTCTTGGCCAAATGTAGACAGAACCAGCTACACCTAACCTTGCGTGAAGTTTAAATTACATGGGATGACAAAGCATTTAGCACTCTCTCTACACACAGCTACAAATAACTAAGCACTGATTATTATGGCCCAACAAAGTGGGAGGAAAAAGAACAAAACATGGTTTTTAAGAGAAATCTACCAAAGGCTTCAGTAATCTGAGGAAATCTGCTTGAGCTTGACAGAAATCTCAAGAATGCTCAGAGCTGTGGCCTCTTTCTTTAAAGGGTTCCTTGACTCCAGCGATGTAAGCCTCATTATTGTGTACTCACAGCTCACAGGACACCTCACTGACATTTATTATTGTTGCTTTGCTCACTCCAGGTATCTGAACACTTTTGTGCCCAGGTCTCCATTTTCAGTGGCCAACATAACCCAGTGATGGCCTGGTCAGGGAGAAAAGATTGTTGCTACATGATACTTAGGCAAATGTTCTCACAGTGCATGTAGTCAGAGGGGCCATGACCTCTCTTCACCGCTCCAAAGCTGTGCAAAATCAGCCAGACGTAGCCACATCTGCCTTTGATCTGAAACCCCCCCTCTCCCTTTATAGCGAATATCTGCCTTAATGCTATTACCTCTAGTTACTAGAGTCCTGTCCTTAGAGGAACTCAAGAGCTCCCTTTTTCCAAGCCCCAAGAACTTCCTGGCACATGGCTTTTCCTGATAGCTTCAAAGGCACCCCGGTAGGGGAGCACCACAGAGCATAAAGAGAGCTGCTTACCCAACCCACATAGACTGTCTCAAAGGACCTCCAAATCAAAGCTCCAAGGCTAGAAAATACCTTGGAAACCATCTCCTCTGTTTCCCTTAGCTGGTGAAACTGAAGCTCAGAAACAGGAAGGGATAGGCCTGCTGCTAGCCCATAGGGCGACTTTGTGCAAATTAGCAAAGTCACCCTACATGGATGGAGGCAATCCTGAGCCACAGTCAACAGCCTGCTGAGTAGAGAGTCCCAGAGCTCAGGCCCACAAACAGACCCCCTTGTGCATTAGAAAGGGGTTTGCTCAAAATCATAAAAACGAGTTGGCAGAGAACTGGGATCACACTGACAACCTCTTTGTACGGATAGGATTAACTACACATGGAAAACAAGTAGTTCCTGAGCTCTTGCACAGGATTTCTTGGTCAAAAAGCTTGGATTTCACAATCCATTGCTGTCTTCCTTGTGGCCCCTTGAATGATGGAAAGGGGAATGGCAAACAATTGCCACAGGTACATTCCTTAGAGATGTTTCACATAGCTGGTGGCCCAGAAAAACCGAGTACCTGCAAAGAAGTGAGGAGGCTCTGGTAGCAGGGGAAGGGGGAAACCCTAATCACCTAGTTCAGAATCATTATTTAAGAAAGCAAGGTCAAATCCCAAAGGATAGTTTTGTTCTGAAATTGTAAACAGCCAGCATGGAATAGCTATGAGTGAACAGGACCTCATTTCAAAGCAACTCATAACGTTTTTCACCACTGTAACACTGCATGTGACTCCGTGATTAAATAAATATGGCATATTATGAGGGGCAATTTCAATTAGGATTAGAAGAAACATATACCACAGTTTAAGCAACGGGAGCCTGTGTCAAAAGTGATTCAGGTAATACATCATCCCCTTTGTTCCATAAGCAGCTTTATTACTCTGATCTTATCCTTTCATATTCTGAATTTCCCTTTCTGTAGAACCTTGGTGATTTCTGCCCCCTGTATTGCCTTGGAAAGACTTCTTGCTGTTCCCTTATGGGATTGGCATATCTAACCTTTAGGTCACAGGTCAGCAAACTTTTTCATAAAGGGACAGATAGTACATTTTTTAGGCTTTGGGACCCATGTGGTCCCTGTCACACTACTCAACTCTGCCACTGCAGCACAAAAGCAGCCGCAGACACTATGTAAAGTCATGATTCTATACTCTTGTACTCCAATAAAGCTTTCTTTTTCTTTTCCTTGTTTTTTTTAGACAGTCTCGTTCTGTCTCCCAGGCTGAGTTCAGTGGTGCGATTTCTGCTCACTGCAACCTCTGCCTCCCAAGTTTAAGAGATTCTCCTGCCTCAAACTCCTGAGTAGCTGGGATTACAAGCATGTGCCACCATGTCTGGCTAATTTTTATAATTTTAGTAGAGATGGGGTTTCACCATATTGGCCAGGCTGGTCTCAAACTCCTGGCTTCAAGCGATCTGCCCACCTCAGCCTCCCAAAGTGCGGGGATTACAGGCGTGAGACACCTGTAATCACCCAGCCAGCCTTCTTTATAAAATGGTGGTACCAGATTTGGCTCCTTGGTCACAGTGTGTTGATCCTTGCTCTAGGTGATACTGGGCATCGGTGGGCAGAACCTGAGCTCAACTTACAGACACAGGCTGTGAAAGCCACCAAGAAGCTCCTGGGCAAATAGAAATTAAAAGGTAAGATGGCAGTGGTAGGAAGTCCTTCCTCTGATTCTACCCTTGACATCATTGAGTTAATAAGAAAATTAAACTGACAAGATTGATGTCATGCAGTAAGAAAATGACTTACCTGGAGCATGGATGCTTCATTCTAAGGTATATCCAGAACACTAGCTCCCATGGCATCTGAGTACTATGACGTAATAAACTGATATAAGAGTCTGCTAGTCAGGATGGTCTCCTTTCCATTTTTCTAGGATACAACCACCAAAGAGAAGGTCCTAATAACAGCAGCATATTTAAGAATTCATGTATCTTGGCTGGGCATAGTGGCTCATGTCTTTAATTCCAGCATTTTGGGAGGGTGAGGCAGGCGGATCAACTGAGGTCAGGAGTTGCAGACACACAACCTGGCCAACATGGTGAAATCCCGTCTCTACTAAAAATACAAAAATTAACCAGGCATGATCGTGGATGCCTATAATCCCAGCTACTCAGGAGGCTGAAGCAGGAAAAGTACTTGAACCCCAGAGGCAGAGATTGCAGTGAACTGAGATCACACCATTGTTCTTCAGCCTGGGAGACAGAGCAAGATTCCATCTCAAAAAAAATTTTTTTTAAATCATGTACCTTGTATTTATTTAGGCAATTCCATTAATCTGACCAAAGTTTTGCCTTGTGTTTTGTTGTTGTTCTTTTTAGGAGTGAATAAAACATAAGGAGGATTTCTCAGAGGGCTAGGGTCTGGAAGACATTACACTGACTACATGCTTTACTCTTTATTGGGAAACAGGAAGCCTCTGCTCCATTGGTGACCAACAGACAGCAGCAGGAAGGCATGACAATATAACCTCAGACATTACAACTCTTTACTTGCTAATTAATCAGAGCCCAAAGTCAGCTTTTTTCTTCATAATTAAAAAATGTTCAGTTTCCCAGATTAGGCCATAATTCCTCCAAAGTAAAGTTGGTATTTTATACATCTTCGTATTATTACACCTTTCCAAGTGTACCTAGAGGTTAAAATAATATAATTGCTAACATCTTGGCAACAATTATTCAATGCCAGGAACTATCAAAAAGTCGTTCCTCATTTAATAACCTCACAACAACTGATGAGTTGGGAACTAGTATTATTATTATTCCTTATTGACAGATAGTGGCACTGGGGCATAAAGAGATTGTATAACTTGCCCAAGATCATGCAGCTGGAGGTGGTGGATCCCAGATTTGAATCCAGGCATCCCAGCCCCAGCACCTGTGATCTTAACTTCCATATAATGCTGCTTACAATAATGCAACCAATAGAGGTAATCAGTAAGTATTTGGGGTTGATGTCAGTAGTGACTGGAAAAAAACAAGCAAGATCTGAGTTGAAAGCTCAGCCAAATTGTGCATAATTGTCAGTAAACTCCTCCTGCTCCACTCTCCCCTGAGGCGGAGAATGTTACACTTTCTTGAGGGCTCCTTCAGGGAGCTGAGCTCTAAGAGTGGCAGCTGCCAGTGAAGAGCCGCAGGAAGAGATGTCTGCAGCTCTGTAAAAAAAGCCACTCCTTCAATAACTGCAGGCTGGAAGGACCTGAGAAAATGCCTACAGCTGGGAATGGAGCAACCTCTCAGAGCCTTCCCTAAGGGGACAAGGGGTAGAACAAACAGGCCCCTGGGCCAGCCTCCTCCTCCCCAGTGCTCCTCTCACGCTCACTCCTCATTTTTTCATCTCTTCAAGATCCTGCTTCTAAGAAGGGCAGGGAACAAGCACCCTGACTTTCCTAGTGACTGAGGTAAGGGCTAGGGTCACCTGAGAAGAAGGAGGGAGGGAAAGAGGCACTACCAAGCTTGGCCAGAAATTATGACTTTGTTCATTAGACCACTTGATTTTTCCCTCCTCAGTATCCAGATTATTTCCATTTCCTTTTCCTTTTTCTTTCTTTTGTTGTTAAAATGTTTTAAATTCTATACAGTATTTTAATCTCTCTCTTTGTTCTTTTCTAACACTGACATTTGGGAGTAGAAAATGTAGTCTAATTAGAGTTTTAGACTGGTGTATATAAGTTCCATGGTGTATATAAGGAGGGTTATATTTCTATTGTCTCTTTAATTTCTATTGTCTTTTAATTGTGCTTCTGTCATTCAAAAAAATAGTTATATAATCTTTGTGAGCAACTGGACAGCTTTAAATTATTTTATTATATACCTCCAAAGTCATTATATCAGGCTAGGAGGAAGTCGTGTGGAAAAAAATTGACTTTTGTTTAACCAAGAATATTTTAAATGAATCCTATTATTTTTGTAAAATCTCTGTATTCTTAAAAATAATTTTATCCCTTATTTTTAAAACTTTTTTTAACATCTGTTAAATCACTTTCAATGAAATATAGAAAAAAAAGGCTTGATTTATTCTGCTGCTCAAATACGTAACTTATTTATCATTGCATTCTTTGCCTAACATATTTTTATAATAGGATGCAAAGATTCTCTACATCTAATTATTTCAGGAGTCAAAGAAGCTATACTCTGATCCTGGTTTATCTTTAATCTGCTGCAAAGATAATTTGGCTCTAATTATTTCACATCTCTGGGCTTAGGTTTTTCTTATTTACAACATAGGGAGTTAAATAAAATAATATCAAAATTTCCTGGAATTCAAGGAATGTTTACAGTGAGGCTTATATTTACCAGCAGGCATATCTTTGCCCTTCCTTTCTGCTAGAAGGTAACCCTTTCAACCAAGTTTCACATGATAAAAGAAGGGAAGGAAAGCTCGGATAGATTCTAAGAATCAACTGCTGTCCTTAGAAGGAAAAGGAGTCCTTTCTTCTAATCCCTTAGACATACACACTCACACATACCCACCCCAACACATATATTGTATACAATACAACGTCAGAATGTAAACTTTTCAACCAATTAAGAAATGTGTAGCCTAAGCCGCCGGCAAATATTCGATAAAAGGATTGTTTTCTTTACTTAAGGGCAAAAATCCAAAGGCCACAAGCAGAGGGGACCTCAACCACCTATATCTCCCAAGCATTGCTGCTGATCAGGCTAATCCATTGAAGGGATCAAATGGAACCATCACAGAGAAATGCCAGCCTCAGAGGGAATAAACAGAATCTTCAACTTCTATGGCTAGGCTAACAACACAGCATCTCAGCTGGATTTTATGCAAGTCATTTCCACAAAAGATTCAGACATAAGCCTAGAATTGGGGCTTCTCAGGCACCTGAAAATAAGATATTTCTCCATGGACTGGGGATATTGAAGCTATGTGATTTGAATTGGCTTCGGCTTATAACCACACATTTACTAAGGAAACCTCCAAGAACACAGGTTAAGTGTACATATCAATGAATAAGAAAATGGGAGACGTCCAGACCTATATAATTGGACCATGTAAAAGGCAAGATAACTTCTAAGATTCTTTCGACCCTGAGTTGTGCGATAAAAAAGAAAGCAAAAATTCACTAGTATGCCAGGTATTACACCCTGGATTGCTCTCAATCATACTAGACCACTTAATCTAGGAATTCAAAATAAAACTCTTGACTCCTGGTTGTGTATTTCAACATTCTCTCTTCAACTTAGCTTTCCACTGCCAGCAGGTTTTTGCCTGCAACATAAAGTGACCAATCTACGGATCAGAATGAGTCTGAGATAAACTAGATGGTTCCCCTGAGCTCATCACCAGCTGAAGAGAAATGGCATTTAGGGGAAACTGAAGCGGAGATGGCAGTGTCCAGGAGTGGAGAAGTCAGAGGGAAACAGGTTCCCCCTGGAACTTTACCTTGGAAAGCTGAGGTAACAAAAATAAAGACCACTACACTTTTACTTACACCCATTCCTGGATTGAAATTTTCTCTCCTCTCTGAATATTAAAATCCTATTTGGAAACCTAGTTTACATTCCTTCTCTATAAGACTTTCTCAAACCCACCCGTTTCACAAATTGGTTCATTCTCAGAACTCAAAGGCTTCTCCTTGCACTCATCTAGCAGTAATGTTCACACTGTCTTGCATCATCTCACATTCCTGTTTTGTGACATCATGTAACTGTTACACTATTATTGCCTTTTCACGTATGTGTACCTCAATTCCTAAATTTAATTTTAAACTTCCTGAGGGTAAAGTTCATCATTATTTTAGATTTTTTTCTCTAAGGCAGTAAACTGCATGCGGTAGGTGTTCAATATATGTCGGCCAATTACATGATTAAGGAAGACAAGGAAGGAAGAAAGAAGGAGCTGGGGAAAGGTAATGCAGGACAAAAATATCCCTCAGTAGCGTGAAGGTAGACCTGTTGTGAAGGAAAAGGCATCAAAATTCCATGCAAACTAATAATAAACAGTACCTGGTAAACAACTGAGAATGTCTGTTGAATTGAAGAAAGGCAGTAAGGAAAGAGTAGATGGATACAAAAGATGAAAAGACTAAAGGAAATGATAAAAGAGAAGAAAGTGGAAAAGAGAAGGGAGGAGTGAGAGAAGATGGGAGAAGGGGGGAGAGAGAAGGAGGAGAGAAGAATAGAAGAAAGGCAGGATGGAAAGGAAAGCAGAAGGAAAGATAAAGGAGTGGAAGAAAGGATGAAAAGAAGAGTAGGGAGAATGGGAAAAAAAAGAGGAAAAGAAGGAATAAAGGATAAGTCTTACCCTTGTATTTCTGGATCTTCCATTTTTATATGCTTGTTCCCTTTCCGTTTCCAAAATAGCTCTTGGTGTCTTAGAGGGCACCCAGCACCTAGTTCCAGGCTCGTTGATACACCTGCATAAAGCTGTGTGTGAACCACATTCACTGCTGATGTGGTGATTTACTGGCCAGCAACCACCATCTCGGGCAAGTACAGCACCACCAATCCTCGGAACTCAGCCCCAGAAAAGCTGCATTTCAAGGCTCAGGGTGTAGAACTCAAGGACATTTGGGCAAAAGCCTGGGGTGCCACTGGCCCTCCAGCAGGAGTTACAGCGGGAGGCCTTCTCCTCTTATTAGTGCCAAGGCATCACGTGACATGCTCAGCCCACTGGCTTCCTGGGCAGCCCATCAGGGAATCAGGGCTCAGAGGCTCCATGGGGCAGGGGCAGGGGGAGAACCTTTAAGGATACTCATTGGCACATAGCCATGCCTCCCTCACTGCCAACTCCCTGAGGCGCTGCTATCACTCCTCCTCCACCCACCCCTGAAGACCCAGATGCTCAACTCAGAGTGTGCCCCAGACAACACAGGAAGGTTGTATGCCCAAATCTTGGCAAATGCACAACTCTTTGTGGTAATCCTAAAAAGAGCCTACCCAAAACGTCCCCATTTGCTCCCTTTTCCCTCTAACAGAAATGCCACAGTGTGTGAGTGTTAATGGATATATTTTTTAAAAAAAGTTTACCACATAGATGATGTCTATTGATGAGATGAAGAAAGGGTCCTTGATGGAAAAAGAAGGTTTGTGCTTTAGGGATGTCCATAAACCCCCGAAATCAGATGCACACAATTATGTGGGTTTGATTTTCAGGTGAGAGAGGCCATAGATTCTCCAAGGGAACTGTGGCACAACCAATATTTTAAAACTACTAACCTGTACCCCTGAGGAGAAGCAAAGCATGTTGTCAGAAGATTGCTAATCAGGAAAAGAGTGACCTGGTTAATTTGCCAAAGACAACTGAGTTTCATGAAAATGCATTTTCTAGAATTAACCTATTTTGCTAAAATTACAACTGAATTTTGAAGTAGGGACTTTCTTCCCCTAGCACCCCTCATCTTTATATCTCTGTCTGTGTCCACCAGCTCTACAGCCTGTGTCTGCTAGGAAAGGCCATTTAAACTTGTAACACTTCATTAAGCACATTTCCACCACCATCACAGCTCTCTAAATTAAAGCAAACCAGTTCCAAACGGGCAAGCCTTGGAAATGCTCTCACATCTGCGTATCCAAACTCATGCTACAGAAATAAAATGAGCAGCTTTAGAGGAGATTATGGTTTTAATATACCACATCATTGTCATGAAATTGAAAATATCACTGAAAGAATAACCAGGGATATATGTGAAATATTTAAGCAAGCCCTAATACAGCCCTGCTGGGACGTGAAGAGTCATTCGATTGCTACAGAATAAAATGAAGCTTAGAAAAATCAGGGTGACGCACTTGAGAAACCACCAAAATGAGAAATAATGGGAAACTCTGCTTTATCAAGAAATTTTTAAAAAGCTGTTTGCAGACTCTGCAGCTGTTAATCACTCTTCACATATGGCATGGCTGTCACCTTTATGAATCATGTTTTATCTTGAAAAGATTTTCCTTTATTACCTTTCCATTTGCACATTCCTAAGGAGTTGTGAAACAAACAAACAAACAAAAATAGGAAAAGCTCTGAAGTTCTCAAAGCCAGGACCAACATTTACAAATAAAACAAGCAAGAAAGCATGTTAAAGTTGTAAATTATCTCCAATTTTGTGAGACCAAATATTAGCATCTTCACTTCCAAGCTGCAGAAACAGTCTTATCTCTTATTAAAAAAATAAATAAACTTCTACTCTAAGACTTTACCTTGTTTGCACATGAAATCTAACCCCACCTTGGTGAGTAGGAGAATAGTCATATAGCTATTGTTTTAGATTAAAATTTAAACAAATTTGATTCAAGTTAATAGGTACAGTACTGCATCAATCTGTGACAAAATGCACCTGAAAAATAAATTTGATGAATGAAGATATACACTATTGAGACGTATAGAGATATACATACACAGGAATAGGAAAGGTTTACAATCATATAATTTGTCCTTTTACTTTTAAAAAACAGAATAAAGCCACCGTTAAAAAACTCAGCATTCAGGAAAATTTGCCATAATGCTCTCCCTCTGACCCAATGATGCCACTTTACTGAAATGTAGTATTAGCCAAATTCATGGTTCTGATTCACAGATCAAAAAGCAATCTCCTCTGCTTTTTTTTTTTTTTTTTGAATAATAGTTCTCAAAAGTGCTAATAGGAATTAGAATTGTCAGAAACGAAAAGTCTAAAAAGGAACAAAGGCTGCCCTTCAGCCAGGAGGACCATGCAACAATCCTGTGTCAATCTGTCTGTGCCCACTAGCCCTACAGCCTGTGTCTGCTGGGAAAGGCCATTTAAACATGTGACACTTCGTTAAGCACATTCTCTCCACCATCATGGCTCTCTAAATTAAAGTCAAACCAATTCCAAATTGGAACATAAAGGTACAAGCGTCAAAACATGACACAAACTGCATCATGCCAGTGTCAGTCCCATCCTGTTCCTCTTACCCTTCACTTCCCAAATGTGAAAAAATGTGGCCTGTATCCAGCACATAGTAATCAAGAGCTTGTGAAGGAGCTTTCCCCTCCTCAGCCCCAGGCTGCTCACTGCCTGCCTGCTCTCAGCCATCCCATCCTGCCATAGAGAAGTCACTTACCACAGATGGGAGGCAGGCAGGGCTGCTCCGTCTAGACAACAGCACTCCGGAAGCTGGAGTGTCTGAAAGGAAAACTCTGGGTGCAGCCCCAGATTCTGATGTGGAGGGTGAGGCTGGGGTTCTGCTCACATCTCAGCAGAGCCAGTGTGCCTCCCTCCAAAATGTCTGAATTAATAAATGATAACCCCATGGTCAAATCTGTGAAGCTGAGCTCACAGAAACCCTGGCTGTCTTCTCAGGAAAGGGGGCAGTGGGAACTCCAGTTCCTAAAGGGTGGCACAGTATATGCTTTGAATTGGGAGTCAACTACCCTAATCATATCACAGAGCTTGAACATTTCTTTCAGGATCATGGAAGGAGGACAATACGAGGTAGGTGATTGCCATCATCTCTGCCCCACCAAGTAATTCATCCATAGCTCTCCAACTCCCTAAAGAGTAATTTTGGAAACTAGTGGAAGTGTGATTTCCACCTATGATTTGGTATGTGAGTGAAGGCACTCACAGCAGGTCATCACAGGGTGCTGTTAACTCTATCCCTGCACATCTGGAACATGCCCAAGATTGCACCCACACACGAGGAAATCTCAAATGCTACTGAACACAAACAATAAACAATATGTTCTTCAACCCCATCTCCGTAAGCCAACTCGGAACAAGCACCAAGCATAATTTTGATGCTCTCAACTCTTAAATCCCCTTGTTTTCTCTTAGGGTAAGATTTCTTGATAACACTGTGACAGCAGATGGTCATGCTTTTTGTACCTGCCTAATCATTCCAGCTGATGCTAAATGAATTTGACGATGGTGATTCAAGAGACTGTGGCTGTCACGTTGGCGAACTTGGGATGCAGAGAATCAAAGGTGTTTATGTTTGCCTTATCACCTCTCTTGCTAATATTATGTAGAATGATGGTGCAAAGACTTTTATTTAATCCTTAGTGATTAAATAAAATACTTTGATTTTATAAGTGGGTAAATGGAACCCACACCATAAGTCACTCATCTAGAAATATATAATCATTCACGCCACAAGATCCTCACGATGCCTAGCAACAAATGTTCTAATACTTAGTTATTTGGCCCATAAGTTCTTATTTCAGAATAATAACCCCTTGGATTTTTTGAAGACTATATATGTTTTCTATATAGGTTCCTGGAGATGATCAAAGAAAAATATCCTCCAAGTGCAGAGGTTGGCAAACTTTTTCTATTGGGAATCATATAAGTAGGCAGTGTACATCATATGGTCGCTATTTCAACTATTCAGCTCTGACCTTATAGGGTGAAAGAAGCTACATGCAATAACAGGTATGACAGTATTTCTACAAAACTTTATTTACAAAGAAAAAATGTGTGCATGCTGGAATTGACACACGTGCTGTAGATTGCTGACCCCTACCCTATTGGATCTTATTTGACAACAACCTTTTCTGGGCTGCACATTTCAAGTTTGCCTTTATCAGATCTTATTTTACCTCAAACCTCCCCCATTCATAGAAGTTAAAAATGTATGTATAAAAGAAAGAAATCACAGAACAAGGAGCTCAGAAAGTGAACTTTTTAACCAGCTACTGGATTTACTCATAAAACACAGGAAGGGAATCAGAATCACAAATAGAACATCAAAGCAAAGTGGAATAGAAGTTTCCATCTAATTAACCAAGCAAGAGGCCTCCCAAATTGGATATTATCTCTTTTCTCCAGCACAGGGACGATGATGTTCCCATAGTATTAGGCAGGTCCCTATTATTCCATCCTATAGAAAACAACTCTCAACCATTTCTGCTGGAGACAGCAAGTCTATTTCTGGGCTGCTTAGCTTGGTTGTAAAGTCAAATGCAGGGCAGACATGGACATGTAAAGCAGCCCTGACAATCAAGTTTGAGCACCTTTGTTTTAGTGGAAGGACTGTACATTTTGGAGCAAGATGGTTAAGGTTTATTTTATTTTGGCTCTTCTGTCTCCCACTTGCTGTGTAATCACAGCCAATTTACTTAGCGTTTCTGGTCTTCCATTTTTTATATATCAGACTAATGACTCCTATAATTATTTGCTCAAGCATGTCTTCTTTGCTGAAACATAATATCCAGATGGTCAGCATTACGTCTGTTTGTCCATCCTACATCACCAAAGCCTAGCACAGCACATTACATGATACATGGTAGGGTCTCAATAAATAATCATAAACTGATTGACAGGGTGGTTGTGAGGCTTAAATAGAATAATGTGTATAAAGTGCCCCATAAGGTACCTGGAAGTTGGCAAATGTCATAGGTATTCAGTAAATGCCAGATCCCTTTCTTCACCACTAATACTGTTCTCAGCTGTACCACACAGGAGAGAAAATTCACGGCTTGTCTATATGAAGTAAATATTTAAGGCATTGGTTCCCTAAGTGTGGTGTCCAAACTAGTAGACATCAGTATCACCTAGGAAATTGTTGAGAAATCAAATTGTTTTACTCCTACCCCTAGACCCACTGAGTTAGAAATTCCACAGGAAGGGTCCATCACTCTGGGTTTTAACAAACCCTCCAGGGAGATTCTGAGATTCTGATTCGTCCTTAAGTTTGAGAGCCATGGCTTGAAGATAGGATTTTCTGCCGGTAACATTTTAGACTTTTGTTACAAAGAGATGCCCAATACATTATCTAATGCTGGCAACCTAAGATCCTTTTGGGAAAGGGGCAGGGGGAAACAAAGTCAAATACAATAAATTTCTGCCGCTGGTCTTAGGAGGAGGGAATGATTAATTTTGTATTCGGTTGTGTTCCTGGGGCTAGTACTAAACATACCTTGCATGTGAAATAAAGTTGAAACCATCAGAAACAGAGGAGGTTTTATCTTAGAGAAACTCCAGCATAATCCTTGAGTCACCTTTTGTGGCTGGATATAAAATTTTGTAGAGAGAGACAGAGAGAGAGGAGGGGAGGAAAGGGAGAAGAAGGGTAAATGATTCGGTAGCTATGAAAAGCACATATTTCTGTTGCTGATATCTACCATATCTTCATAAACACACTCCTAATTTTCACAATTCCCCTGCAACACAGCAAACCACTATCATTAGGGCAATTAAGCTACTAATAAACCTCTAGTTTGTGGGGGGAGAGATGCCACCAGCAAATAATAGTTGCAATTTACACAATTTCCAAGTGACAGCAAGATTCACAACCATCTTATGACATAGATACAATCATCAATCTCATTTTATATCTGTGAAAACTGAGCTTCGACAGGTTAAGCAGAGCTGAAATTCAAACTTAGGAATCCTGACTTAAAATTTATGCCAGTCACCAATAAACAATCCTACCTACCTATAAACAACACACAGAACAGTCTTGCAAATATAATGGAGCACATTTGAGGGCTATGATTTAAAGTCAATGTATAAAGTACAACACACACATAGTCAAAATAATCCTTGAAAAAAATCTTATACATTTTTCATGAAGTACAATGTATGTTGTATTACAGATACAACCATGTGCAGTGGTAACATGTCTACATAACTTCATATGTTAATTTAGATTGTATGATAAAGAGTAAAATAATCAAAATACAATAAGAATATTTTGAATAAATGAGAGCAGGTGTAGAATCTATTTTGAGTAAGTTAAAAGCATGCTTTGCCTGGATGCAGGCTATTTGCTAAGGGAATGGAGAAGCATCCAGAGTGACAGACGGAGTATCCTATGTGCCCAAAAATGTTCTAGGTTCTCTGGAGAGTCATATCAAGAAGTGTGATATACAGATGCTAGTTGGAAAAGCTTGCAAAGTGCTACAGACATGGGCATATCTATGAATACCCCATGTTACAAGGCACACAACACAGGGGTTGAAGCATAGACAGGCCATAAGTGGGTATGATAAGGGGGAATCAACTTTAACTTGGAGAATCCGAGCCGAAGAAACAAAGATTATATGAAGCATGGGCTTGATAAAATGTGCCCTGGTCTTGGAATTGGGATAGGGATACCTTTTTAGATTCCCAACCTAAATTTGGTTCCTCTTCCTCCCCAGTTGCCAGCACTTTGACATTGATCAAATTATTTATAAAACAGTGCTAATAATATCCACAGAATATATACTTCTAGTGACTGTGTATATATTTACATAATTTTATTTTTCTGCAAGATAAGCATATTATCTGAAATAAATTAACATTCCTTTTTTTAAAAAAGTACTATATCCCACTTTAAGTCTTCTCAGGAAGGACAGAGCAAGGTTGGGAAAGCAGGGAAAAAAAATTAGTGCATACATACGGTGAGTCAAGGCCTCTTTTCTACCTTATATATACAGCTTCATCTCCATTTTTACAAATGAGGAAATAAGGCACCGAGAGGTTTAGTAATTTTCCCAAAGCAAAGCAGCTATTAAGTAGCAGAGCCAGGGTTCAAACTACGTATATTTACTTTTAAAGCTTAAGCTCTTTTCATAATAAAACTTAAAAAATATTTGTCTTTATCAAGCTGCATTGCAACCCAGTGATTTTCTGGCACATTTCCTGATATGAGTGAGGAAGAAAGGAAAAGCTTAGTTCATTCGGTCAACCAAAAGTTTTTTAGCAACTACTAGGTACCTAGCACTGTTTGGGGGTTCAGCTGTGGAACAAGACAGAGACAGCCCTGATCCCCTGAAGCATGAAGTGGAGAGAAGGGAGTGTGGAGTGGCATGGGCCAAAGAAGAACACAGGACCAGGAGTGAGGAAACCTTTGTTCTCGCTGCTGTAACTCGGCCACCAACAAGCTTGAGCAAGTCACTTCACCTTGCTGAGTCTCTGTTTTCTCAACTGGAAAATGGGAGAGGTATGCATAATTTTATGGGATTGCCAAGCTCTCATATTCTCTGATTCCATAAGAGGCATTTCTTTTCCCGTCTTTTAAAATTAAATCAGTTTAGGAGCTAGAATGAGTGTTACTCGTTGACAAAAAATCAACTATTTCCACTCTCTTCCTCTTATCATGCCTTTTCTCCAACATGATTCACAATCAGTCAAGTCACGGATACAAAGTACACCAAGCAAAAGACGTCTGACCATGGCTTCTCAGGAGCTCTGCAGTCTGCCCGGCCAGATAACATTAACACGCAGGGATCAAAGGAGCTCATCCATCCCTGGTGTCACATTTGCACAATGTCAGGTGCAAAGCTCCTTGACTTTTCCATTTGGACACTGAAATTTATGTCTCTAAGTTACTCGTTGAATCAACTGCTTCAAAGATAACAAAGACATCACCTCAGTCATCTCACAATGCTAATGCCTGCTAAGATAGTAAAAGGCTTCTTTGTCTTTAATAATAAAGCATTGGTTTTGGCCATTCCATTGCACTTACTATTTTTCATTTTTATGGATATTTGTATGAAATACACCTTTCAATATTTTTAAAACAGAATTCTTATTTAGATGGTTTCAGAACCATCACTTAATGGTAAAGGTTCCTGGTGATGGTTGTTATATTTCTATTACATTTCCTTCCAAATCATTTTCTGTTTAGATGAATTAAGTCAATTATTTAGGCATTTATTATGATCTTGATGAAATTTCTACATACAGGGCATGGCACAGGTTGATTAGATTTGAGAATCTCTATTAGCACTGTTAAGTATACATAAAGCAAAGCACCTGCCACCGCCTCCGCTTCTCCCTCAAAATTACCTTCTGTCCACCTCGTTCCTTGAAACACAGGGAGAGGAAAAACACCTTAGCGTAACAGGACTTGTAAAGGAACACTTCCCAGGTCCTTTGAGACAAACCAAATGTCTCCTTTATCTTTTACCCAGCACCTTTTGTTCACCTCTGTCCTCACACTTAACACCACGGTTTTCAATGCTTCTTTTCACCAGTCAGCCTGCCCCTCAGGTCTTCGTGTTTATCCCCAGTGCCTAGTACAGCTTTTGACATAAATGCTGTGATGAAGTATTGTTCAACAGATGGATGAATGAGACCCTTCTGCTGAGGGGGAAGGGGTAAGAGATGGGGTAAGAGGCCCATTTAAAACTAAAACGGTGATAGCTAATAATAACCACAGTGAACCTGTATTAAGCTCCTATTGTATGCCAAGCACTGTATATATGATTGCTAACCTTTAACAAAAAAGGAAAAATGGCGAAAGTAATTTTATGTTCTCTTCTTATAGATCTGCACTATTTTAGTAAGGTGGCCACTAGCCACATAGGGAGCATTAAGCACTTTGAATGTGGCAAATCTGAATGAAAATGTGCTATAAGTATAAAACTACATGCTAGATTTCAAAGATTTAGTACTAGAAAAAAGAATGTAAAATATCTCAATAATCTCTATAGTGATCACATGTTGATTTTTTAAATATTGTGTTAAGTAAAAGACATTATTTTATTTTTTTTAAAAAAAGAGTGAAGTTTGGGGAGAGATCCCAAGAGAATGGGCACAGGAACTAGCATTTACCTACCCACTAAAATGCCAGAAAACACTTCACATTTACAACAATTACCAGCTCCATTTTTAGATCCTAATACTCAGGTTAAGTGATTTACCCAAATGCCTGTATCTTGAAACCTGTAGCCCAGATTTAAACCAGGTATTTCTGGATCCAGAGTTCTTCTGATAACAGGACCAAGTGTAAGGAAACAAAGGGCAATCAGACCCAAAAGAGGTCTGTCGAGGAGTTCTGAGAGCAGTCAGACTGTCCAGCCACAGAGCAACCTAACCAGGCACTAGAAGAGATCTTTGTCCCCTCTCTGCAGCGAGGCAATCCAGGTTGGAGGGAAAGATGCACCTGGGAAAACCAATACCCACAGGGCATATCTTGGGGTTGGGTCAAACTCCATTCCTTAACCTAGAAGCCTTGCTTGTGGGGTCTCGAAGGTGGACTCCGCTGGTGCTCCAGCGCCCTCTAGCGATTGTCCATTCTAATGCTAGTTCTCTCTAGTCCGTCCTTCCAAACTCACCAACTCCTAGGGCTTGCCCTACCCTGGACCACTGCCAGCCTGGTTTTGTTCCTCCTCTACCTCAAGGTGCAATGAATTGCCCTGCAGAGGTTTGGTATATATTGGATAAGAAAGAGGTCTTCTGGTCAATATACCTTAAAACTGATGTTTCTAGGGTTAATCCGAAATACTGTATTTCCCCCCTGAAGTTTCCAAGGAGAAATGTATCTAGTTTCCTAAGTAATAACAAAAACAAAGTTAGAAATACTATGTTCTGAGCCAAAGATGTAAAAGCAACATTTAAGAAAGTTTTTTCTTTCTGAATGAAACCTTAAAACAGAATAAAGAATTCCCCTGTGTTTTCCTGGACCTGTAAACACTCATAAAGTCTCTGTTTACTTTATTGACTCAATTGTGACATTTTAAATAGATAGCTAAGTCTATGCATAAGCAATTTTTCACAGAACATGCACATTAACAGAGATGGCTGCAGACAATGGCTTTGTACAAATTAAATCACACTTATTGGGTAAATATTGCACTGGCTCCAGTAGACAGCAATGTAATAAGTCCCAAGCCTACTCCTCCTAACACTCTAATGGCAGTGGGAGACACCCCCGCAATCATCCTAACTCATACTCAATAAAGATCAGCTGTGCACATGGTGCCAGAGATTGGCGCCACCGCTGTAATTATCTCCAGGGAACGTGAGTTTCCTTATGAGGGGGAGTAATCAGAAGGGTTGTTGAACGAGTCCCGATTTTAGAAGTCTCTTATTTGAGTTTTAGTTCCACATTTGTCAAATTAAATAGCTAGAGTCAGTAGATGATTCCCAAGCTCTCTTCCACTTTTGAGAGCCATAGATACAAAGCGATAAAGTTGCTGTTCACAGTTTAGAGATAAGTCCATCATAGATCAGCTTAAATGGGCTCCCCTTCCAGCCCTATGACTAAAATCATAGGACTAGAATACATTTTCCCAAAGAAGGCATCTTTATCACTTTCTTATTTTTGAGACTTGCCTTCCAACCCCCAATATTTACTGAGCTAAAAGCTGATAGTTCTCAAGAGGGTTTCCAAAGAACACAGCAGAGAAATAAAGGACTTCCTAGGATATGCCAATTTAGGAGAAAATATACGCAATATATTATATATATTTAGTAGTTCATACAGCAAAGAGCTCCCACATAACTGCAGTTTCTAGTACAGGAAAAAAACCCGAAAGTATATGTAGGCACTACTATGTTTTTATTATGCAGTCACTAGTTTAGAAGATATTCACTGGTTGACTTTAATTGAGCCCTTACTATAGCCTGTCTATTTCAAATAACATAGAAAACATAATGCATCTTACCTGACCTATTTATTGTGCTTGATTTTTGGATTTACCATCAACGTTTACATAAATACCTTATCCAAAAAATGGATGTGTAACCCCAACCTAAATTATTTTCATAATATGCTTCCCCTCAAAATAAAATATTGTAAGTTTTTGGGGACATCTCAAAAAGAATTAAAATCAGTATTTTTTGCCATCTACATTCAATCAGGAGAAAGGCAACTCTACTATTATATGTTGAAAGATCAGTTTTAATGCACCAAAGAATGGCCTTGAACTATGTGACATTTTATTTTGAATGCATTTAAATTTTTCTATCTTGATATTTTGTAAATCTAGTGTACTGGCTACTGTTGCCAAGGAAATATGACTTTGGGTTACTGCATGGATCTGCAGGGGTTTTTGTTTTTCTTTTAAAATATTAACAAGACAAAAATGGAAAGATCAAATATGGAAAACAAATTTAGCCCTTTCTCTCTTCAAAGTGCATGGAATACAGATGTTGCACATCACTGATTAAAGACTACAAAGATTCATGAAGCGATTTTTCCCAACTAGTGTAGAGACTTTTTACCCAATTAGTCAAGTTGATATCATCGGAGTACCGGTCTCATTCTTTGTTCTGGATTCAGACCTCTCTGAAAGTGTGGGGCATTGATTACACACAACACTGGCTGCTCGTCGTCAGTAAGTTCATCTCTAAATGAAAAGATCCTAAAGGTAACATAATGATCTAGGGTGTTACAGTTCAAAGGATTTTCAAAGCGAAGTCAGAAGAAGGCTTAGTACAAACCTTATAAATGCATTCAGTATTAATTCCAAAAGATTCAAATGCATCTAAAAATGAAAATTCCACCACCAACCCATTTTTTTTTTTTTTTTTGGTCTGTGATTGTTTCTTATAGTGAATATAACCTCAAGATTTTCAGTCATAATAATGGACTCAAATCATCTAATGATTAAAAAGAATCAAAGCTTTCTTCTATTTTTTTTGGAATATTACATAAAACTCTACTAACAGGTAACATCTTTACTTCCTAACTGAAATGAGGTGTTTTTAATTAGAAATCCACAAGCAGATTAAGATATACTTTAGAACAAACACCTCTTAATTAAAATATCTAAAAACAGGGTCCCCTTAAGACAAACCAGTAATTCAACCAAAATGTCATGTTGCTACTGGAAACCTGGAGATAAACAGGTAAGTCTCTTAATTTCTTTTACAGTTAAGAAACAACTCAGAGCAACTATTTTCAAAGAAATATTTGGAAATTCCTGTAAAGCAACTATCTCACATTGGGAAGTCACTGTACTCCATCTGTGCCTTCTCCCAGTCAAATATGCTGGACCTGCGTCTGGGAGGATAAAAACAAGGCTGACCACTCACAGGAAAGGCATAGGTTTGATGGTCTTAGGAGTGTTCACTTGTTAACACATAAGTAGAGCTTTGGTTCAATTATAGGCACTCTCTTCTCACACAATCATACAAAACTGCCCAGGATTAAACATCTACTATTGCTATAGACCAATGTATTCTTTCATGCAACGTTAATGGAAAATCATCTCATTCTCATGTGTTTTGAGTTTGATCCTCTAAAATCATAAGAATCTTCCCATGAGAGATAAATGAGAAAATTTGGGCCTTTATCAGTATGCACTACTAACACAGGTGTTCTGACTGTATCTTTTCCAACCCTCCCTCTATTTTTATGTACCTCTCTACCTGTGAGAACCTTTGACTTACTGTGAGTCCTGACCTGATAGAGTGACTTTGTCAGTCTCTCTTTAAAAATGGGCAGGTGAATAAAATGAGCTCAGCCTAGAAGCAGCAGCTCAGTAAGGGAAATGAAAATATCAGAAGTTATCTAATCACAGCCATAGCCATGCTGAGCTTCATCTTATCTTTTGATTAATAAAAAGAAATGGGACCTTCCTAAACTTGAAGGGCATCAAATTAAGTTTTTGCTTGCCTCTGGCTTTTGGAAGGGATATACTATGTGGTTTAACCAGTGTATGCTAACTACAAAAAATGGCATGGATTCAAAACACCTATGTTATAAGAAAGTGTTTGGGTGTTTCATTTTTTGTTTTAATACAACGCAGAAAACAAAACACAAAGGCCTTTGAGAATAGGAATTGTTAAGCGAATAGAAGGGAGAAAAGAACACTTTAAAGTTAAGGTAATTGTATCTGTGTGTGCGTACCTGTGAATGAGCTGGGTTTAGTTTCATTTGAAGAGAACACATTAAAGTACCTTGGACAGTTGAAAAGTGCTGTTCAGGAAACAAAACCAAGTAAGCCAAGGAAAACCAGAACAATGCTTTCAAAATCCCTGGCAAAGCAGCAAGAGGATGAAGAATTGGTTTTGCATAGTTTTGAACCCAGGGCGTAAAGGTGCTGAGGCATCTTTTCCACAAGGCGCTGAAATCCTGTGAGTGTGAGAGAGTGTGTGTGTGAGTTTGCAGAGGGAGAGGTTCTCAGAGGTTTCTCTTGCAAAGCTTCTCAGGGCACTCTCCCTTCCTCAGCCCCTCTCCCCCCTCACTCTGCTCACCTTACCCGCCTCCACCTCCCAACCCCCGACATCAAGCCCTTCATAAGTTTGCCTCCCTTGGATCATCTCTTCCGCCTGTGATTTTCCCTGGAGCCTGGCAGGTTCTGGGGCTGAAAGCCAGTCGGCCAAGGCGCCCCAGGAGCGCGGTCAGATTTGGAAAATAGAACGGGAAATAGAGCCTTAAAGCCCACCAACTCCAAAATGAACGGGGAGCATTTTTCATCAGGGTTCAGCCTGCTCCTCACCGGATGGTAATCAGCACTCACTTGACGTGGCGTGGCCCAACTCCTAATTGACTCATTAACAGTTCTCGTGTCTGTGATACCACGCGGGGTCGTGATCTCCTTACTCAGCTGTGGCTTGGCTTCAGAGGTCCCTCATGTCCCGTCCCCCCGTCCCCCTTTCCCTCTGGCTACTTTATTCCACAGAGGAAGCAGCGCTGAAGGACTGGCTTGAATCAAGGCACTTGCAAGCCTATCGATTAGTTTTTAACGCTGAGAGCCCCTGAGGAAACTAAATATTATCAGAACCTCATTGTAAGAAGTGTGGGGGAGGAGGTTGAGAGGCTGTGTCCAACCGCAGCCAGGTCAAGTCACTGGATGGGACTAACAATGTCCCACAGCTTTCTCACTGTCAGAGAGGAAGCTGCAACTTCAGCCAGTGTTCCCTTCCCCCTCCCCCTCCCCGTTTTGAAAACTATACCCCTTCTTCCGCCTTCGGGACACCCCTGACCTGCCCCTCGCCCGTGCGTTCCCCTCCCCCTCCGCGGTCTTCCTCCCCCAACTCCATCTCCCCAACCAGGGCGAGTTGGGTGGATGTCCGCAGGCGAGAGATAGGGGATGAAAGTTCCTGCAGATTAAAGACACGCTTGCAGCTGCTTTTTAAAAACAACAACAGCAACGATATGCAAGCAAATGTGAGCGAGAATCCGTGCATCTCAAAAGTTGGTCGTGCTACGCAGCAGCCCCAACAGACTTTGCAATCACAGCGCCCCAGGAACAGAGGAATGAAGAGTTGGCATTGACTTACCTGGGTGTGCCAACCTGGAAGAGTGGAGAGAGAATTCAGCCCGGGACGAGGTCTGTCCCGCCCCCCAGGATGCAAAATCCGGCTTTTTGGAGTGGAGGCGGTTGTGGTGTAGTTATGTGGTGGTGTGAGGGGCGTCGCACCTCCTTCCCCTTGCGTCCTCCGAGGCCAGTTTAGCAACAGCGGCTGGGAAAGGTGCTGAGAGCAGAGTTTGGTCTCTCCGGAAACCCTGACTCCATTCTCGGTGATGGGGGGTGGGGGAAGAAGGTGAAAACGTTGGAGATGGCAGGTCGGCTCTCAGTTAACTCAGAGAGTAAAGAGGAGGGTACTGAGGAAAGAGGGAGGGGTGGAGAGGAGCGAGGGAGGGAGGAAAGGAGGACGGCAGGAAGAGAAGGGGATGAGCGGGTGGCGGGGGAGATGGCAGCTTCTCACAGAGATTTCCACCTTCTGACGAAACCCATGCACCCAGCAACCCGGCAAGAGACTAGTTCGGAAACCTCCGCGCGAGCGCCCCCTGGGGGTTGCTGGCGGAGACGAGCATTGCCCTGGGAACCCGAGCCCAGGGCTCCGCCCAGGCCTTGGCGGCGGCACTCTCCGTGGTCCTGCCGCGCCCACAGTCCGGGCCTTCTGCTCTGCTTCCTCGCTCCACTGGGCTCCTGGGGACGCTTGATTTAGATCTCCAAGTGTTTGGTCTCCATCTCTACTCCAGGGCGGAGCTGTAGTATCGCGGCGAGGGTGCAAGGGGAATGGGAGTTACACTTTTTTTTGCACACATTAAAGAAAACTTCTTAGATGGGTGCTTAACTCTCACCAGAAATGGTGGAGGTGTTGCTCACCTCTGTATCCGCCATGTCTACAAAAGTGTCTGGCGTATGGTAGGAGCCTGGTAATTATTTGTAGCAAGTAAATGCATGAGTAAATTGATGGACAAAGAGTATTTTCTTCGTCTCATAACTCGTTTCTGAATACATCTACCTCACAAATAAGATAAAGAAATCCTTAGGGAGTACCCATGCTTAAAGATGATACAGATATGCTGTCTTATGCAAGGGGTAACCACTTCCACATGTTATAAAGCACTTTAGAGAGAAAGCATGGCCTTCCTGTTTCAAACTTATTCAAATGCAGACAAATGAACTTATTCAAATACAAGGCATTGTTTCTGATTATGTCTGCTACCATAGACAAACCAGAAAACTAAATACTCTCTGCACACTGGTATTGTCAGACTCACAAATTGGACTTTGGAATTAATTAAGTAAAGTGAATGACGGACTCTTTCTGACACTGGGATGGTATAGAGTGCATTACATCTAACGTGGAGAGGAGATGGAAGGTCTTCCTTCTCACTCTATTAAGGTGCTAACAAAGCCCCTCTTCAGGTTGGAGGGAATATCAGCCAAAATCATTTCACTAATCATAGAATTCTCAATTTCAAAGTCCAGAAAAGGAGAAACAATAGGGTAAGGAGCAGGACTCCCTCTTAATTGTTCTGTAGAAGTAGTCAGAAAGATCTTTGATAAGCAGAGAGACAACCTTTAGAAAGAATACAAATAATATTTTTCTTCCTTCAGTCACCTCTAAAGCCTTTCTGAAAATAGGATAACACTAAACATAGACCCTGAAGAGGACCTCAGGTAGCTTCTCTGTACACTGAAACTACCACATACATCCTTGGATTTGCTTTGATTGCAAAAACTTGGGTCACTTGGTTATGCATAAGTCAATCATTGTGACCTTTGGATATGAAATTACACTAATGGGCCAGGCCTTCCTCAATGTCTGGGAGTATGTGATGTCTTCTACAGCACTCCTGGAGCCAGGATGGAGGCCCACCTGATCTACACCCATTGAGAGTAGACACAGAGACAATTCTCCAAGGGATATTCAGGGTCCTTCTACCAGGAGAGGGGGAGATAGATGCTAAGCAGGCAAAACCAGCATTATAATTACTAAATATGAAAATGTTAAGTCCAAAAATATTAATTCCTGGTTTTGTTAAGAGGTAGCCTCAGAGATAAGCTCAAAGTTTGAGTTGGATTGAACTCGCAAAGATGAAGGGAAAAGAAGGAAAGGTCATTATGCATTTCCTTGCATGTTAATTGTATCCTCTAAAATTTAATTTCCATGAAGGTGAGTAATATGTCTGTTTTGTTGTCTTGTTCATGATTATAACCCCAATGCCTAGGAAGGTGCCTACCACTTAGTAGGTAGTGAACAGACATTTATAAAATTAAAAATAATGTAAATATCTTAGGGACCATTCAGCATAAACTTCTTGTATTATAATTGAGAGAAAAGGAATTAAGATGTGCTGAGCATGTACTATTTCCAGGCAATCTGTTAGGTACTCTACTTACCATCCCATTTAATTTTTACAACAACCTGCCCAAGAAAGTTTTACTATCTACAAAAATAAATCCAGAGTTTGGGTGGTTGAAATGACCAGACCAGGGAACACAATTCATTCATGGGAGTATAGAGGTTTTTCACTGAGGCAATCTCTAAAGGGGCAGCTAAGAATGGCTGAACACATGGACCGCAGAGAAGAAGTTAGAGAGTCAAAGCTCATAGGGGAAAATGAAAACAACATGGTTATCTTTGGCCGTACACATTAAAACCACAGATACACAAACTAAACACAATTCCACAATTTGTGACAAATAGGGTTTCCTTTGCCAGCAGGCTTCAGCTCCCTAATTAGAAACAAAGAGTTGCCTGCATGCGAGAGTGCAGAAAACACATGCAGCTTTATGCCAGAAACTTGGAATTTTTTCTCAAGGCATGACACTGAAGGTAAATTCAAAGAGGCTTTTTACAGGGCACATAAAGCAGAATTTACTCCCATCTCTTACATGAAATAAACAGCTCATCTGTACAAATGAAGATGTGTAACCAGCTAATAATCCATGTTTTCAATCACTGCCCCCACAGTAAGTTGCCCACCAGCCACAGTCCCCTCAACAATTGTAACATCAAAATCCCCTTGTCTGTATCACTTACCTCCTCCCAACTCTCCTTTTAATGGATTCTGAGCTGCTGGGTTCTACAGCCATGGTCAAATTTATCTAAAGACAAGCCAAGGAGCCACTGTGACACTGGTGTTCCCAAGTTGCGAAGGAGCTTCAGCTCTGGGTAGATTCACTCGCCGGGTCTCTGTTTGATAAGATAAGGGGAGGCATCCGCTCAGTGTCTTATGCCAATATGAAAGGCATCTCACTCATCGGTGTGACAAGTGAAATTCTGGAATGCAGCCAGGGAACAAAGGGAAGAAATGTGGATTCTTACCAGTGCAGTTGATACCATTTTTGAAGGAGAGCAGATGATGAAGGGGAAAAACAGGCAGAGAGTCAGTGCCCTGCATCAAAACCCTTGGATGCTTCCCTGAATGAGTCAGGGTGTGCATTTTGTTTTGAAATTGAATTTCTGTTTTCTTTTTCTTTTGAGCTGTAAGATGGTTACATATTCAATTACTCAAGGGAACTGCTGTAAATAACATGATATATTTTTGAGGCTGTGGATCATATAAGAACCTTGAATCTCACCCTAGGGCTATTTATAGCTTAAAAATTTGTTCCGTTTTCTATTTCAAATGATTTTTGAGAATTGACTGATATGTCTTCCTCTGGTGTTTCTGTATATGCCTAAGGTGTGATGCATTGCTGGAAAGCAGAAAGGAACACTCTAAGAAAGCACTTCTTCAAAGATGCTAAGAGTCAAGGGAAAACTAACAAACATGTTCCAAGCTGATGCAGGAATTAAATATTCCACTGTCTGTCATTTTTTGTTTTATGGGAACCCTATACCACCTGTGGTGCCTCTAACACTAGGTAACAACCTGTGCAATGAAAGAGCACTTTATACTTTTGTCTACCAATAGGTGGCATCAAAATCTCTCTAGCTTTTCACTCCTATATTTTAAAAACCATAGGCAGAGGGCATTTTCTTTCTGAGATTTTACATTTTATCGTAAGTGATGTTATAAAGGCCACTAAATAGCTCTATATTATTTCAGAGCAGATTTTCCTATTGCTCTATTAATGAGGTCTCTCAGTCGTCCCTCTGAGACTCAGTTTTCTCATCGTAAAAAGGAAGTATTTGAATTGAACTCCAGCTCCAAGATTCTGCTTTTCAGCTACATAATATCTTCCCAGATACACCATTTTCTCATGCCTGTGATAAACCCATTACTGACTCCATTCCTCTGGGCTTAAGGAATATTAACAAGCAGCTATCCCTTGGTTGCAGGGGCTGCTATTTGCCCAGCCTATATTCATTTTTGTTTGTTTTTCCTTACTAAGAAAAACATAATTTTGTGGAAGGTAGCAACGTGCTCAGCTCCAAACGTACATTTTCCAGCTATTCTTGCAGATGGGGTAGTGATGTGATTAAGGTCTAGCCCTGCACTATTTATTATGGTAGCCACTAGACACATGTATCTATTTAAATTTAAATTTATTAAAATTAAGTAAAATTAAAAGTTCGTTTTGTCGGTTCCACAAGTGGCACTGTAAATGCTAAACAGTCATAGTGGCTAGTAGCTAACATCTTGGATAGCTCAGATATAGAACATTTCTATCATCGCAGAAAGTTTTGTTGTATAGCACTGATCTAGCCATTGAGATGTCAGTAGAAGTTACAGGGCAGTTTCCACAAGAGCTTTCAAAGGGAAGGAGATACTGAGTCAGCTGGAATGTACCTTTATCTCTTTACCTCTTCCTTCTTTCTACCTGAAAGTTACAGTAAGTCAACCATCATGTGACCATGAAGTGGCAAGCATTTGCCAAGGCAAGTTAAGCAGAAAGATAAAAGGAACCTGAGTCTTTCATATCATAAAGGCAACCACATTATTGTCAGCTGTATTATGAGAAAAACAAAATCTTCCACTGATTCAAGCCACTGTTTTCAGCTTTTTATTATGAATAGCTAAATACTGTTTCCAACTGATGTACCATCAGAAACTTACCTGGACAACTTTCTATTAATGACTGAAAAGCATATGTCTTTCCAGTTTCCTTTACTTTGGTTAGAGTTGAAGACCAGACTCTGGCTATAAAGAAACAAAACAATGTATACACCACAAAGTGATGAGTATTAATCATTCATTTCAATATGTCCAATGGACCAAAAAGGGGCAGATGGGTATTAATGATTCCCAAAATAAATAACCCCTATTTTATAATTTGGCTAAAGAGTAGCTTTGTATTTTCCCAGAAAAGAAGTGCGCGGGGGAAAAAAAGATAATATTTGAATCTTGAGTATAAGCTAGAAACTTGGCTGAATGATCTGACATTATTATATTTAATGTTCATGAAAATCCAATAATGTAACCATTCATAGCTCCCTTTTTTGCAGATAACAAACTGAGGCTCAGAGAAATCAAATATCTTGTCAAAATCTACATCGTTGAAGAGATGGGTTTTAAATACAGGTCGGCTTGGTCCTTGCCACGAATTCATAATAAAATTCCATGGGTGAGGGTTACCAGTTTCTGGTCCATCCTTGCTTTTTTTCAAGAGTCTCATCATCCCATACACTGTATCACTGTTTTTGTTGTTGTTGTTGTTACAGGCTTTACTCTTTCCTACCATGGAAAAGACTGATGATATTTTCTTCTTCATAAGCTTGGAAATATTCTCAATCACCATAAAATTCAGCCTTCCTCTGGTAACTCTGGAGACCCTCAGAGCTTTTCTTATTTCCAGAGACAGGCGGTTTGGATGAGAATTATTCTCTATTTTCACACAAATTGGCCAGATGACATCTTTACTGGTATCTGAAATAGAAGCAGAAAACAACTTGGAGGACACAAAATGTGAAGGTTGGAGAAATAGCTTTGAATTCAAACTGAAATTAAATCATTTCCTTTGTTGAAACTCACAGAGAAAACAAGTTACCTAAAAAACTTATTAAGACTTTTATTCATGAGATAATTCTAAGATAATAAAGAAGCCATGTAAATAAAACCTACAAAATTCAAAGAGAAAATGAGAGAAAAACAATATCATTGCAGATCTTAAAATCACATTCTGCAAAAATCAAAAATGACCATGCCGAAAACACAGAGCAGTGTCACAGAGGGCAAGTAAGTGATGTTTATGGTAACCTGAATTGTTAAGAGGAAGTTCAAGTGTATTCTGAGTTATTGATTAAGAAATCAAAAAATACATTTTATAAATAATCTTTCCAAAAGAAGATTAAATTATTTCTAAATCAACCTGTCACTAAGATCAGCCTAGATTCAAGGAAAGGAAACATAGACCCACCCCTTGGTGAGAGAAATATCAAATGATTTTCAGATATTTTAGAACCACCATATCCTGTCCTAAAAATACTCAATCCTTTCCAGCTACCTATTTCTAATGCCCTCAGTATATTAAAAGTATATGAGATGTATATGAAAAGAAGGTGTTCTACACAAATATATAACCCTTAATAACAGTTTGGAGATTAAGCCCAAGTTTCTATCTGGTCTCTTTCACTAGTCAACTGAGTTCCAAGCTCTCCTTATGCTCAGTCAGTGCAGTGCAGATTCCTACAACACCCTTTGTTCTACGTTTACGCCCTACCCTGGCTATCTCAAGAGTATCAATCTATCAGCAAGAAGAACAATAGAGTCTTTCCCCAGAAGGCTTAAAGCATAAGACACCCTCAATTCCATTTGCTCCTCTTCCCCTTGAATTTCACTAGGGCCATTTCTCCATAAGACGCCCTCAATTCCATTTGCTCTTCTTCCCCTTGAACTTCACTAGAGGCAGAATGCACTCCCAGTCCCCATCTATTGCTTCAGCCACCTAGGGTGGCAGAGAGAAACCTAAACAATCTACAATTCTCATGCTTTTTCCTAATTGTTGTCTCTCTTATTTCATTTGTGTTGCTTTAACAAAATGCCACAGGCTAGGAATTTTTTTTTTTTTAGATGGAATCTTGCCAGGCTGGAGTGCAGTGGCATGATCTCAGCTCACTGCAACCTCCGCCTCCTGGGTTCAAGCAATTCTCCTCCCTCAGCCTCCTGAGTAGCTAGGATTACAGGCACATGCAACCATGTCCGGCTAATTTTTGTACTTTTAGTAGGGATAGGGTTTTGCCATGCCAGGCTGGTCTCCAACTTCTGACCGCAGGTGATCTGCCTGCCTCAGCCTCCCAAAGTGCTGGGATTGAGGTGTGAGCCTCTGCACCTGGCCCCTAGGTAATTTATAAACAATAGAAATTTATTTCTCACAGTTCTGGAGGCTGGGAGGTCCAAGATCAAGGCATCAGCGGTTTTAGTATTTGATGAGGGCCTGGTTTCTCTGATTCCAAGATAACACCTTGTTGCTGCATCCTCCTGAGGGGATGAACACAGTGTCCTCACATGGCAGAAAAGAAGGAAGGGCAAAAAGGGCCAAACTTGGTGTAAAGCCTTTTTCATAAAGGCCTTAATTCTACCTATGGGGGGGGAGCCTTCATGACCTAATCATCTGCTAAAGACCCCTCTTATGCTATTGCATTGGGGATTAAATTAAATTTTAGAGGACACACTCAGACCATAACAATATCCAACATCTAGCACATTGCACAGCAGTACTCAGTGAAAAGACATAGTCTTTTTCTTCATTGAGTTTATGTGTAGTTAGGGGAAAAGAAATAAACAACCCAACATGGCTATTGCAAATGTGAGGTAACCCATGAGGAAATAAAGAGGGGGAAAACCTATACGCAACCAGAAGAGTCAGGGCAGACCTCAGAAAGCAGACGATGCAGAAACTAAGACCTGTGGAAATTAACCAGGCAGGTTAGAGAAAAAGGCTCTCCACCCAAGGAAGCAACATAGACAAAGCCTCCAAGTCAAGAACAGACATGACATAATCAAAGAACCTCAAGCAATTGAATAACTCACTATATCTGGGGCATAAAGACAGAAGGAAAAGGAGCAAGAACTGAGGCAAACAAGCAGACAGGGGCATGAATACAAAGGACCTTGTAAGATTGATTTGAGATTTTATTTCATTCCATGAATTAGTTACTCCAAAATACTGAATGAGAATTCAGATTTTTCCTTAATCCATGGTGAAATAGGAAAAACAGGAAGCATTATGTATAACTAAATTAATTGTTTGAGAGTATCTATTTCTTCATATTTTCATGTTAATATTAGTCACTGCATTCTTGTCAGTAATTCTCATGCGGCTTTGCCATTTTTAAAAATATTCTTACTTGGTAGAAGAAAAGTACCGTGAGCCAAGAGCAACCCAAGAAGTGTGTTTTGAGATTTGCTTTGTGAAATCTAAACATCTGGGCACATCAGCCAGAGGTCATGGGAAGATATTAAGGAATTCTGACTAGCAACTGTGATTAATGTTAAACTGGGGAAGGTTTGAAGAGGGAAAGTAGAGTTAGAGAAATGAGTAAGTTACCGCCACTGGATTCATTCAATAGATACTGAGCTGGTGTTAGGGATACAATGATGGACCAGCTAGGTAAGGTCTCTGCCTCACAGAGTTATCACTCAAGTCATGAAGACAAAAAATGAGCAAAGAAAGAGATACAAATAGGTTAGGAGTCATGGAGAGGGGGAGAATGAGAGAGAGAAAGAGAGTAAAAGAAATAACATCTGTAGATTAGAATAAGTTCTGTGAGGGAAATAAAAAGGCTAATGATATAAGAGGTCACTGGGAAATGCCTCTTTAGATAGTATGGTCAACAGGCTTCTGTAAGGAGAGAGCATTTGAGTAGAGAACTAACAGATGAGAATGAGCCAGCCCACAAAGACCAGAGGGAAGAGCACTCCAGGCACAGCCAAGAGCATTTACCAAGGCCCAGAAGTGAAAAAAGTTCTCCATGATCAGTTTTAATAGTTTGGATAAGAGAGGATGAGACAGTTTGAGCACTCCAAACACCTTAAAGGGAAAAAGAGGAATGGAGGATGAAAAGGATGAAGAGAGGCTTTAATATTACAGAAGATTTGTATTGTTAATTTAATTAAACACCACCCAAGGTACTGGCGTTGACAAAATATTATCCTTGTTCTTCAGGAGCTTATTGTCCAGTGCAAACCACTGCATACAAATTAATGCCAGAGGAATAACCCACAGGAGCCCCGTGTTTGGGGATTTACTTCCATCTGTAGGCTAGAGACAAGGTCAGCTCCCATTTGACATCAATGGAAAGGAAAAATCTGGATTGCACGCCCAGGCTACCAATAGCAGAGAGTTATTTCTGGAAAAGTGAGTCTACATTGATTTAAAGGAAAGATGTAAAGCAAGGATAGAATCTACCTCAGCAGATTCTATCCTCCCCCATAGGACCCACTCTCCCCATCACTTCTGTTTTCTTGATGATTCTTCAGGCTTAGCCAGCATCTATAGTTACTTTCAGCATCTATAGTTACCTTGAGCTAAATAATTTCATATGTGTTATTTGGTTATATGTTATCTTGTTTATTCCTTGCAATAAATTTAGGAGACATCATTAGTACCATTGTCTTTGTGAACTCCTTCTGATAGGCAGGATTTTTCAGATGTGTGCAGTTCGTCCCAGGAAGGAAAACTTCTTCCTAGGTCACAGGGTCGATCTCTGTGGAGCAACGGGCCTTGACTCCTATGGAGACAAAGTACACTGCTATAACAGGGGTGGGCCAGGCCACGGGACACTCCCGGGCAGGCACCAGGATGAAAATGGCTTCTTCACAGGGTTGAGGTAAGGAGTATGCTGAGTTTTTAAACCACATTTACATATAGATATTTTTAAATTATTAAATGAAAACTTACTATATGTGCTTAGGCAAGCAGCCTTTTAATGTCTATATTAATCTACATCATAATTTATAATGGTTAGAAAATATCCCAATATGTGAATGTAACAACATATATGCCAAACTTAATCCCCTATTGTTGAGCATTTGCTTCTAATTTTTTACTGTTGTACACAATGCTTCCATGAACATGGTTTGTATTATGCACTCCTGATTAGACCTTAGTCTAATTTGGCCAAACCTAAAGAATCATCAAGAAAACAGAAGTGGAGCCAGGCACGGTGGCTCACACCTGTAATCCCAGCACTTTAGGAAGCCACTCACTTGAGGTCAGGAGTTCCAGACCAGACTGGGCAACACGGTGAAACCCCATCTCTATAAAAAATACCAAAATTAGCTGGGCATGATGGCACGTGCCTGTAATCCTAGCTACTCGGGAGGCTGAGGCTGGAGAATCGCTTGAACCCAGGAGACAGAGGTTGCAGTGAGCTGAGATCACGCCATTGCACTCCAGAGTGAGTGACAGACCCTGAGAGGGAAGGAAGGAAGGAGGGAAGGAAGGAAGGAAGGAGAGAAGGAAGGAAGGAAGGAAGGAAGGAAGGAAGGAAGATAGGAAGGAAGGAAGGAAAGAAGGAAGGAAGGAAGATAGGAAGGAAGGAAGGAAGGAAGGAAGATAGGAAGGAAGGAAGGAAGGAAGTGCTGAGGCAAATCCTATTCCTGTTTTACATCTCTTCCTTTAAATCAATACGGACTCACTTCCCCAGAAACAACCCTCTCCTGTTGGTAGCCTGGGTGCATGGTCCAGAGGTCTTCCCTTGTCAATGAGAGCTGACCTTGTCTCCAGCCTACAGATGGAAGTAAATTCCCAACCAGGGGTTCCTGTGGGTGACCCCTCTAGGGTCTCCAGCAGAATTGCCTTTAAGTGCGTTACTGGCAATCAAAGCAGACGAAAGGAACACACTATTTCTCCAGAAAGAGAAGATGAAGTCCTGTCATTCTGAGGCTATTCTTTGGAGGGCAGGGAAGAAATAATGAGAAACAAACCCAAATTGAGGGGCATTCTATAAAATACCTCACTAGTACTGCTTAAAACTGTAATATCACTAAAAACAAGGAAAGACTGAGACACTGTTGGAGACCAGAGGATACCAAGAAGCTATGAAAAATAAATGCAATGTGATCCCCTAGATTGGATCCCAGAACAGAAAAAAGGCATTCATGGGAAAACCGGTGAAATTCAAATAAAGTCTAGAGTTTGCTTAATAGTAATATACCAGTGTTGGCTTCTTAGTTATGACAAGTGTTCCAATGCAATGTATTCTGTTTGCATTATGTGAAAATGGATGAAAAGTATATGGGTACTTTCTGTACTCTATTTCCAACTTTTTCATAAATATAAAATTATCACAAATTCAAACTTTGTTCTTAAAAATCACTTTTCTGTTTGTTACCTTAGGGTAAAATTAAAATAGTTGAGTCAAAGGCTGTTCATAATTTGCAGGTTTTTTTGGTACATTCTGTAAAATCATCAGGATAGTAATTTAATTTAATCCATCATTTTTGCTTACTTCTGAAGTAAAAACCCTACTGTATCTGCTTGGCATATGTAAGTCAAATGTCTCCTTGGCAAATTATGCAGGAATACACTTGCCAGTTAACTCCTGGCAGAACTCAGAGAGAATATTGATGAAAACTGCCAGAGAAACAGGACTCTGCCTACCCTTCTCAGCCTAGCAGGTTCTCTACAGGCAAAAGAATTAAGAAGTGACTCAAAAAAAATTGCCAGGAATCAAGGACAGAGTCAGAGGAAGCCATTTTTACATAGTCATTTTTCTGATTGCAACTCTTTCTGCATTTTTCCAGCAGCCCTGCCTTTAAAGTGAATCACCAGTGATCAAAGGCAGACCAAAATAACACATTGTTCCTCTAGAGAAGAGAAGGTTAAGTCCTATCATTCTGAGGGTATTCTTGGGGGGAAAGAGAAAGAAGAACAAGAGAGAAACCACATTGCCTACATTTTCTAAAAGTAAGGCCTATAATTTTACTCTTTTGAAAATCTTTTTAGAAAACACTTGCCTATTGAAAAGGTGTAAGTAATGCTGAGGCATGTATTAATCTGTTCTGTTTCTATCACCTCTTCCTACTGTGATGTTCAGTGGATGATCTACAGTGTTTCTGGTCATGCTGTTAGTATGTACAGAGAGGGAGAAATTAACAGGTGTCAAGCATCTGTGAGTGAGACACTGTTCTAGGAATCTTCAGGATGTTCTCATCAAACTCTCCCAATAATGCAGGGTAACAGTGTGGAAGGCTTCAAAAATTATTATTATTCTCCCCACCCCACATATCCATGCCTCTTCTAATGTGCCTTTGTGGCTCTTCCCGTCAAGTAGAATAGTCTATTTTTATGCCCACTTGAATCTGGGCTAGACTTGTGAATTGTTTTTGTTAATAGAATGCCGTAGAAGTGACGCTCTGCCAGTCCTGAGCCTAAACCTGTAGGAGGTCTAGCATACTTCCATGCAGACACCAAGAGAACAAGCCCAGGCTCTTTTCTTAGAGGATGAATGAGAGATGGGCTATAAATGAGCCATTGTGGCTGAAGCCCAAACCTATGAGACAGCCCAGGCAAGATCAGCACACCAGCCCCCAGCCAACCCTCAACTGGCCATAAACATGTGAGTGAGCCATGCCCAAAACAGCTGAGCCAGAATAGAACTGTGAACTAATAAGCATTTGTTATTTTAAACCACTGAGTTTGGGAGCTGGTGTGTTATACGACAATAGCTAATTGATACAAGATGATAGTCTTATTTCTTTCTAAGATAGGATAAAATTAAGGCGTAAAGAGATTAAATAATTTATCCAAGACTGCACAGCTAGTAATGGGGAAACACAAGATTCAATCCAAGGACTAAATAAACCTAAGGTTTCCTCTTCCACTTCAACCTCTACCAGTAGAATGGAAACAAGAAGAAAAAATAACACAACCAAATGTCATAGCTATTTAAATATGGTAAAACTAAAATCACTTCCCCAGCTGTCTTGTGGATAGTATGTAATGTGTGTGCATCTGTATATGTTTGTAAAGAACAATCTATTCAACGGAGAGAATGAGCTAGGTTTTTTTTTAACTTCAATAACATAGTCTAAATCAAATGCATTCATCTTGGTGTAAATCTGTAATTGGTTCATGATGACAACTGGACTGTTTTTGACAAACTGATTTGCTTCTTTCTTAAAAGCAAGGTCACTTGAGACAACCACTCAGCCCTCCTTTTCTTTCTCCCTGTGAAGCTCTGTCCTTATCTTCCGTTGTTTGGAGTCTCTCTTCAATCCTTTTCCCTTTTATCTCCTTTGCTTATTCTCTGACTTTCTCTGTCTGTCAAAAGCTGTTTAATAACAGCTTAGTTAATCCCTGATAGCCTTATTGCCCCCCTGACTTCTGCATTTTTGACAACTTATTTTCTGGTCTTCAATTTGTCCCAGTTTGTTACTTGCAAATTGCCATCCTTTGGGTCAGCAACAAAGTGAATTAGATCATGCCATTTTTCTGTCTAATGCCCTTCAGTAGTTTCCTATTGTTCCTAGGGTCGTCTGAACTCCTTAGCCTGGCCTGCAAGGTCCTGCATGATTCAGTCCTTTCTACTTTTCCTGCTTCATCTCATACTATGACCCTCTCTAGTTCTCCAACGTCTGTGCTCTAGCCGAATTTCTTTCCTTATTTATTTATTTATTTATTATTCATTTATTCATTCATTCATTCTCTTCTTCTTCTTTTTTTAATTAGAGTCACTGTTTCCCTATGTCACCAGGCTGGAGTACAGTGGTGCCATCATGACTCCCTGCAGCCTTGAGCTCCTGGGCTCCAGCAATCCTCCTGCCTCAGCCTCCATAGGTGCTGAGACTACAGGCATGAGCCACCCTACCCAGCTCTTAAATTTGTTTCAGGTATTTCAACCTTGGTTTCCAAGCCCTCCCACATGCTGTTTCCTCTCTGGGAATGCCCTTTACGTGCGCGTGCACACACACATGCATGCACGCATGCACACACACACACACACACACACACACACTTTTTGGCCTTTTTTAAAAGTATTTGAAGAAATTTCCCTTCTGCTGAAAGCTTCCCTTGAATCTCCTAAATGATAATCTGCTCTTGTTATATCCCTACAAGTAGTCTATACTTATGCTACTATAGCGTTTACGGCCTCGTATTGTGTTTGTTGGCTTAATTATCTGTATTCCTTAACTTACTATCTATTACATTTGCCATTCTATACCTAAGGCTAGAACGGAGCTTTGTAGAAAGTAGATTTTCAATAAATATTTATTGAATTAATAAATAATATGTTGTTACTCTTCTTGCATGCTTTAACCACAAAATGAATTTTCATAATTTTTAGTACTAGTATACAAGAAAGCAACTTAGAATATTTTTGGTTATAAGGAACTATGAACACAAACTAGCTTAAACAATCAAGGATTGGTTGGCTCATGTAGCTAGAAGACTTCAGAGGCAAGATAATCATCAAAAGTGGTCTTATCCAGTAACTCTGGTTCTGTCTTCTCTGGTATACTGAAATATAGCTGCAACTGCTCAGGCTTAAGCTTCCCACTCCCCAAATAATTGGGTTGTGTGGGGAAATATGGCTTACTGAATACAATTTGGAATATCATTAAGAAGAGAGATATGGGTGCTGGCTACAGCTAATAATGACTCTGCATTTGTCACTACATAGCTTTTCATGACTAAATTCATGTACAGGGCATATGTTGTATACCCAGATATGCTGAGATGGTATGAGAGAGGCAAGGTACTACCTCTGCCCAGTAAGAACGTAAGTTCCAGATGGCATAACTCGTCTTCTACCCATCATTTCAGATGCAAACAGAAGTTGATTTGGGATTCTAGAAGCGTGGAGAGGAGGAATTACTTATGTAGCTTTGCCTATTTGAGGATTCGACATCGTGATAACACTTGGTTTTTGTGTATATGTATTTTTTAAAATGCTGGGATTTTATAAAGATAACAGAATATTTATTAGAGTATATCTGAATCCCCACTAGAAGATGAGATCTGTATATGTTTCACTATATGACTAACTGCAGTATAAAAAATATGTATTCCTACTATCATGTTCGAGTTCTGTTGCCTCTGCTATGATTTAACTGTCCTCTCCAAAATCCATGTTGAAATTTAATTGCCAATTTAACAGTTTTGGGAGATGGGGCCTCTAAGAGGTGATTAGGTCACAATGGTGGATGGAGCCTTCATAAATGTATTAATTTTTATGGAAGTGGATTAGTTGTCCCAGGACTGAGTTTCTTGTATCAGGAACCCTCTCCTGGAATAACTAACCCACTTTGACCCCATTTCTCTCTCTGTCTCACAGACTTCTTTGCCTTTCCACCATGTTATAATGCAGTAAAAAAGCCCTCACCAAATGCAGGCTCTGGATCTTGGACTTTCCAGCCTCCAGAACTGTCAGCCAAGGAAATCTCTGTTCTTTAAAATTAACTCAGTTTGTGGTCTTCTCTAATAGCAGAGGAAGATGGCCTAAGACAGCCTTCTTCCCAGAAACTGCAAAAATCCTAAGCAAAAGTCCCAGGCATGGAAGTAGGCATGATCAAGCCAATTTTCTTCAGTGTAGTCTGGCCTGAATATGCTATCTTCTTACATTATGTGGACTCTAATGAGCTTCTTCTCAGCATCATTCTGTGATGTAACAGTCCTTATAGCATGGCTGCTATACCATGACTGGCAGAAAATTTTTATTGTCTTGATTAATAATCACTGAAAGTTACATTTCTTAATGCAGAGTCTTTACTATTTTTAAGAGCAGTTATTCAAACATGCTCTACTAAATCCAAATGCTGTTGCTCATTGCCTTGGGAATGGCTTCTCTCTCTTTGACCTAGTTTTCCATTCCTATATTTCTCTAACTAGAAGTCTCTTTATTTCACCTATTTTGCATCAGTGAAAGAACATTTAACATTCTGCTCTTTCTGAACAGAAAGGGTAGCTCTCAGATTAGTCCTGAATTGAAAAAGCTATCTGCCTTAGGTAGAAACATGATTCTTTCTAAACTGACCACAGAAACATCCTTTCTGGCTTTATCATCTCAGAGGTTTTACTATTCGACCCCCAGACTACCAGTATTAGCCAGGTTTACAATTAAAGTCACCACAAGCAGGATAACAAAAGATAGTGGCCAGGTCATTTAAGAGGGTGGTTCAGGCTACAGATTTGTAGGAAGTGATTCAATACATCATAATACCTTTGCTTCTTACAGATATCAAATCAACTAGATGTCAAGCCCCATTTGTATTTGCTAAGTACTCTCTTATCCGTAAAAAAACAAGGTACGGTAGTTCACAGACGCTACAATTCACAGTCTCCAATTAAAATTGTCACAAGTTGCAAGTTTATTTATTTGAGGTTCATTTATTCTTCCTGAATGCCTCCTTTGGGGAATTATAGAAGCACTGAATCAAAAATAAATGTTGAACATTGTTCATTCACTCCACAAATATACACTGAGCACCTGCTATGTGTCAAGTACTCTGTTAGTCACTGAAGATATAAAGCCAAAAATAGATAGACTGATATCTTCATGGGTGGCAGACATGAAACAGATAGCTCTACTAACATGTGGTCAGATTATGATAGAGAATTCACAGGATGCTATGGCAGCTTAAGTCTGGGGGAGTTAACAAGGTGTAGGGATAAGGAAAAACTTCCTGTAGAGATCATATTTACACTCAGACATGAAGAGTCAGTAAGATGCAGTCAGAAAAATGGGGGTGAGGGAGAAGGAAAGGGTAAAGGAAGGATTGTGTGCATAAAAATCCAGAAGTAGAGATGGTTGAGAGAGAGATGGAAGAGAGAGGCATAGGGAGGGTTGAGGTGAGTATGGAGATGGAAAGAGAGATTGGTTGACACAGTGACATAAGTCCAGTGAGAATCATGAGAGGGAAGAGACAGGAGAGAGGCAGGTCATGGAAGAGTAGAATTCAAGCAGTCATTAGAGATTTTTAAAGAGGACTGGTGTGACTTCATTTACACTTCAGAAAGTCCCCTCTAGCAGCTGGGTGGAGAATTGGTTGATGATGAGCAAGACTGGAGGCAGGGATGGATGGTGATCTGGGTGAAAGATGATGGTAGCCGAAACCCATGTGGCGACAGTGAGGATGGATGAACTGGGTGATTTCAGATACTCATAAGGCCAAAATCCATGCGACTTGGGGGATCACTTAGTGTGAATTCAAAAATACCTAGACAGTTCAAATGTACAGCATGATTTTACTATGAATTTTACCTAACTGTAGCAAATGTTGTTGGTATCCTCCCTTCCCACCCTTCACCAAGCTTCTTCTGCCCAAATTTGAGACCACCTGTGGACAGTTGGTATACAGAGATAACTGCCTACATTTGTGTCAGACATCATCCTCTGAACACCAGCATGGAGCAGGCCAAAACATGAGCAAGTGAATGCCACCGAGAGTGACTCTCAACCCAGGGGAAATGGAAATTGGTGTATAAATATTCTAACTTCCTTGCCCTTTCATGGGACATCTCTAAGATGTGTTCTAGGTAGTCTCTCCAAGGCTCCTCATTGAGACTGAGCCCTATGTGCCCATAGTGATCACACACTCATTTAAAAATCTCTATTGGATTTCTGACCTTCCCTGGGGTCTCCTGCCCCCCACTTCTGCTTCCTGGGATCAACTTCCAAATAAATCACTTAACAAAAATCCTTGTCTTAGGGTGAACTTTCAAGGGAACCCGAATTGAGGATTATATTGTTTTTACATTTATGAACTGAAAGAGAATGTTTTAAAGACACATTTTAAAGCCTTTAAATTTCATACTCACTTAACTGATGAAATTTTACTCTCCCACTTCTTCAACAGTATGATTTAGTCTTCCATCATATTAGTGTCTGATGATCAGTTTTTAATTTAAAAATGAAAAGGTCTTAAAGTAGGGTTTTAAAGTGTAACTAGAGATATTATTCTTTAAACCCTCATTGTTCTGATGTTCTCTGCTATTATTAACAAAAAATAAGATCCATAGAAAGCTGCCTACTTTCCTGATAAAAAGTAGTATAAATATTATCAAGTGGTCATTTGCAGGAAGTTGATAGTTCAAGCGACACATTTTATAAAAACTGAAATTATCTCTCACCTCAATTACAACTAACCAGAAACTTCATATATTATAATTCCCTCCCACCTTTCAATCTCACTCCCACTGATATTCACACTTAGCCATGGGAAGAAAGGGACAGAGTTTAGAATGGATGCTAGAGACAGATGAGATGAAAGAAGAAAAGAAGACAGGGTCAGAGAAGTTAGTATTAGAGGAAAACTGGAAAGTGCAAGCATTAGCTTCCCAGGGGATGCTGTAACAGAGTGCGAAGCCATAAGTCTGAGATCAGGGTGTCAGCAGAGTTGGTTCCCTCTGAAAACTGTGGGGGAAGTATCTGTTTCAGAACTCTTTCCCTGGCTTGTAGATGGCCATCCTCTCCCTGTGTCTTCACATCATCTTAACTCTGTATGTGTGTGTCTGTGCCCAACCTTCCTCTTCTTAGAAGAAAGAACAGCAAACATATTGGATTACAGCCCAGCATAAAGACCTCGTTTTAACTCAATTACCTATCTCTAAATATAGTCACATTCTGACTAGGGGTTAGCACTTCAACATATGAGTTGTGGGAGGACACAAAGAAGCCCACAACTTAAGAAGGACAACATATTTCTAAGGGTGTACTCTGAATCCAGTAGGGTTTCCTTTAAAATTTGTCACTTTTAACAATCTCAATGCTGAAAACGTTTCTTCAGAATGAATTAAGAACAAAATCTTCAATGCAAATGTTATTATGTACAGAGTAATATAATTATGGAAGCAATGAAACACATAATTAGGTCACTTTTTTTTTTTTTTGGCTTTACAATATTATCTGGCAAAATTTTCTTTTTTTTTAATTAGCTTTTAGGTTCAGGGTGCGTGTGAACCCTGTTCCAGTTTGTTAAATAGGTGAACTCATGTCACGGGGGGTTGTTGTACAGATAATTTCATCAGCCAGGTATTAAGCTTATCTTTTCTTCTTCTCTCCCTCCTCCCACCTTCCACCCTCCAGTAGACCTCAGTGTCATTGTTTCCTTCTTTGTGTTCATGAGTTCTCATCATTTAGCCTGCACTTATAAGTCAGAATATGAGATATTTGGTTTTCTGCTCTTGTGTTGTTTTGCTAAGCATAATAACCTCCAGCTCCATTCATGTTCCCACAAAAGACATGATTTCATTCTTTTTATGGCTGCATAGCATTCCCTGGTGTATATGTATCACATTTTCTTTATCCACGCTGTCATTGATGGCCATTTAGGTTGATTCCATGTCTTTGCTATTGTGAACAATGCTGGAATGAACAATTTGCACGCATGTGTCTTTATGATAGAATGATTTATATTCCTTGAAGCATATGCCCAGTAACGGGATTGCTGGGTCAAATGGTCATTCTGTTTTTAGCTCTCTGAGGAATCGCCATACTGCTTTTCACAATGTTTGAAATAATTTACACTCCCACCAACAGTATATAAGTGTTCCCTTTTTTTCCACAACCTCAGCATCATCTGTTATTTTTTTACTTTTTAATAGTAGCCATTCTGACTGGTGTAAGATGGTATCTCATTGTGGTTTTGATATGCATTTCTGTAATAATTAGTGATATTGAGCTTTTTTAATATATACTTGTTGGCTGTATATATGTCTTATTTTGAAAAATGTCTGTTCATGTCCTTTGCCCAATTTTTAATGGGGTTGTTTGTTCTCTCTCTTGTAAATTGAGTTGCTTATAGATACTGGATATTAGACCTTTGTCAGATGCATAGCTTGCAATATTTTCTCCCATTCTGTAGGTTGTCTGTTTACTCTGTTGATAGCTTATTTTGCTGTGCAGAAGCTCTTAAGTTAAATTATATCCAACTTGTCAATTTTTGCTTTTTTTGCAATTGTTTTTAGTGTCTTTGTCATAAAATCTTTGCTCGTTCCTATGTCCAAGATGGTATTGCCTTCCAGGGTTTTTATAGTTTTGGGTTTTATCTTTAAGTCTTTAATCCATCTTGAGTTGATATTTCTATATGGTGTAAGAAAGGGGTCCACCTTCAACCTTCTGCATATGGCTAGCCCATTATCCCAGCACCATTTATTCAACAGGGGAGTCATTTCCCTGTTGCTTGTTTTTGTCAGCTTTGTTGAAGATCAGATGGTGTAAGTGTGTGGCCTTATTTCTGGGCTCTTTATTCTGCTCCATTTGTCTATGTACCTGTTTTTGTACCAGTATCATGCTGTTTTGGTTACTGTAGCCCTGTAATATAGTTTGAAGTGGGTAACATAATGCCCCCAGCTTTGTTCCTTTTGCTTAGGATTGCCTTGACTCTTCAGCCTCTTTTTTGTTCCATATAAATTTAAAAAAAAATTTTCTGGTTTTATGAAGAATGTCTTCGGCAGTTTGATAGGAATAGCGCAAAGTAAATTGCTTTGGTCAGTATGGCCATTTTAATGATATTGATTATTCCTGTTCATGAGCATGGCATGTTTTTCCATTTGTTAGTATCTTCTCTGATTTATTTGAGCAGTGTTTTGTAATTCTCATCATAGAGATCTTTCACCTCCCTGGTTAGCTGTATTCCTAGGTATTTCATCATTTCTGTGGCAATTGTGAATGGAATTGCCTTCCTGATTTGGCTCTTGGCTTGGCTGTTGTTTGTGTATATGAATGCTATTGATTTTTGTACATTGATTTTGTATCCTGAAACTTGAAGTTGTTTATTAGCTGAAGGATCTTTTGGGCTGAACTGACTTCTCAGAACCACCCAGATCTAACTATCCCCAACAATAATAGGGATTTAACAGAGCATGACAAAAACAAACAAACAAACCCAAATGTGCTTTTAGGGTATAGAAGGGGGTACATTTAGAACAGAGGAAGGCTCACTTCTCTTTTCAGAACTATGAATCAGGAATGAAATCTTCAGATACTATTTTATTTTTATTTTAGGAAAGAAAGGGTTTTCTAGATATAGAATTATATTGTCTACAGACAGAGACGGTTTGACTTCCTCTCTTTCTATTTGGATGCCTTTTATTTCTTTCTTGGATGGCTCTGGCTAGGACTTCCAACTATATTGAATGGGAGTGGTGAGAGAGGGTATCCTTGTCTTGTGCTGGCTTTCAAGGGGAATGCTTCCAGCTTTTGCCCATTCATTATAATGTTGGCTGTGAGTTTGTCCTAGATGGCTTTTATTACTTTGAGGTATGTTCCTTCATCACCTAATTTATTTAGTAGGAACCATATAATTTATACAGAATCAAGTTTTGAAAGCAAATGGAGTTATTTTGTGATCCACTGGCTAATCAGAAGTGTAATTAGATAGGGCCCACCTCTCATTACACATTGTATTAATGAAAGTGTCAATTTGCAGTGGCTTGTCATTACCTGTGAACAGTGGGTTCTTCCCAAGATTTCCAGATCATTTCTGCAAAAAAAGCAAAAGTGGCTACACAGAGTGAGAGCATTTTCTACACATTTGGTTCAGTTTCATAATCCCACAAAGGGAGTGGCAGTCACGTTTCTGCTGTAACTTGTCTCTAATTGTCTCTGCAGCCACAAGCTGCATGCCATGCCAGCTCATCCATCCCTCTTTGAGCTTTTCAAGCTATCGCTCTCACTCAGTGGAAATAACCATGGCCATAACACACAAGGGGGCACTTCTCAAGCCAACATTCAAGTGGAATGTTACGATCTAATTCAGACACACCCCTGTCCTCCCCCACAATGCTTGTCAGTCCAGTTTTCTGTGTGACACTTCCTTTTCCTCATGTATGGCTGGGGGCAAACAGAGGGAATTATGCCCACTGCAATTATCTAAAATGAAATGCCTCAGCCTTATGTACCTACATTTTATTAATAAGTATTCACTCTTGCTGGGCCTTGTCAAGAGCCCTTGCTAGGAGAACAATTCGTTTAGTATACGATCACTTTCGATGACATCCTGGATTTCACACAAATTCCATTTTAATGGAAAGCATAACCTTTTATATAGGGATGTATCAGAAAGCAAATACTTTACCACCTGCCAACCATTTGATCTCACCTCATAATCTTTATGTTAAAGGAGATCATTTTATAAAGTGGGAAAAGCATCCATGAAAGGTAAGATGTCTATCAGGTTCCCAGACTCATTTCCTCATTAAGCAAAGTGGTCTCTATCCTATTAGCTCAGATTAGGTGGCCATATCTGCAAATCACAAAGGACAATGGGGTAGGGTAGGCAGTTGGGGGAGAAACAAAGACAGAAACTACCATTTCCTAGCACCCAAGTATTATTGGATACTAGACTGGATGCTTTGAATGCACATGCCATCTCATTTAATCCTCCCCATAAGTCTGTATAATAAGGGATACCATTCCCTTTTACAGATAAGGAATCTGAATCCTGAAGAGGTTTAAGAACTTGGCCAGAATCACATATGTGTGAAGTTGAGGCTGAGCCTATTTATGGGGGGGGAAAAGCTTATGGTTTTGCCACTATACTCTTTTGATTTTAAGCCATTTTTACTGTTTCATATTCCCCAAAGTCAGAAAAGCTTTTCCTGGGGGAACTTTCTGTCAGAACATTTCCTAGCATCTGTGCAGACCCCCAGAGGACTATATCAGGAACACTAATGTTAAACAACCTTACCTTCCCTCAATCCAATTTTTTGTAACATATCATTAAACTATCACTGTTGCTACAAACACCCATCTAGAAGCACCTCTAAAATTAATAAAAACAATGATTTGTAACCAGAGGAGTGTTCCGGCAGGTAAAGGGCAGGTCATAGGTTTTCCTCTTCCCAAGACATAACCATAATAACAACAGTAACAACACCTTATTAAAAAGTTAAAAGAGCTACCTACAGCCAACATTATTATATAAACTTATAAAAATGGCAACTAAGCCAAGGAATGGAGAAGCTTAGCAGAATAAGTGCTGAGTGAAAAAAATAAATTAGCAAACCTGAGTATTATCACTAACACCCCCCAAGTGAGCACAGTCAGCAATTTGGGGGAAGGCATAGAAAAGCTCTCAACACGTGTGCCTATCACCACAGCAACTCTAAGGAATGGGAGGAATTCCTAGCACTTCACACACTCCACTTGGACATCCCCAGGCTAAGAGAAGCAAGAAGAAGAAAGTCAAAGTGGTCAGAACCACCCAGATCTAACCATCCCCAATAATAATAGGGATTTAACAAAGCATGAAAAAAACCCAAAAACATGTTTTTAGAGTGTGCGAGGGGGTACACTGAGAACAGAGGAAGACTCACTTCTCCCCCTCAGAACTATGAATGAGAAATGAAGTCTTCAGATACTATTTTATTTTTATTCTTCTACTCGTAGGAATAGAAATGGCTATGAGGTGAGTAGAAATGGCAATGTCAAACACCCAGGATGATGTAAGTAAGTTCCACACTGACTTGGAAGGCATAACTAAAGTAAGATGATATCCCTGCCCTGTCTCCCCCTCCACAAGAATAGAAAACAGCTCCAGCCAAGGGCAACGAGTCCTGATTTGTTGTTAAATGCCAAGTTTGTTTGTCGAATGTCTTGTTAAAATAAAGTCTCAGAGTCAAGAGAAGTTCTAGGTCCTTTTAAGGCCACATATTACCCGAGCAAAACTCTCCAAAATCTTTCCCACTGCTCCAGGCTATGTTTTTAATGAATAGAACTCAATATGCACACCTCAAAGCAGCTCAGAAAAGGTAGACAAAGGGGTCACTGATAGAGTAAGAAAAGAGTCAAAAAGAATCAGTTCACATTATTAGAATAAATGGAAACTCTGGGTAGAGTTGCACGGAAGATGGAGAGAAAGGGTATGCCATTAAGAGAATATACTACAGCCAAATGAGAGAGTGAGAAAGCAAGACAGAAGATAGAGAGAAATGCCAAAGATTGTTTAAAAAAAAAAAAAAAACTAACCCGGAAGAAAATACTCCAAAGTGCTTCATGTAGTAGTCTTTCTAAAGGTTTTTATAGAAAATGAAATCAGTAAAATCAGACCACCAACAAAAGATTTTTTTTTAATTGGATGAGATGAAAATTGAGAGTGCAAAGATAAGGAACAAGCCAAGGACCAAAACAACCCATCATGGAAGAAGGAGTATAATAGACACAGCTGAAAACAATTACAAATATATAACGAAGACTTAATCACAGTAAACACAGAGTGAAAAAAGATAAACAGCCCAGAATAATAAGACAAAAAGATAATAGATGCAAAGAACAGAACAAAAAAAACAAAGGCCCAACATAAGGCATATTATTGTTCCAGAAATAGAAAATTCAATTAATGGGACAGAAAATGTATTAAAAGTTATAGTAGAAAAGATTCTCCTTGAAACAAAGAAAATTACATACTGAAAGGACACAGAATGTTCCAGGAGAAATTAATAATTGTGAGAGAATTATTAAAACAATAAGTTATTGAACTCTGAGGCTAAGAGAAAATTCTTCAGATATTTAGCAAAGAAAAAAGCAAGTCATGAGAGTGAAAAATAAAGGTTGACTTCAGAATCTTCATAGCAAAATTAAATGACAGAAGTCAATGACCAATGTCTGCAAAGTTATGAGTTCAAGAAACTCTGACCCAACACTACCTTGAAAACAAGTGTTCTACAAGTAGAGAGGGGGAAAAAGTTATTAAAAACCATGAAAAGTTACCCATGAAAGAGTTAAATAATGATAACATCTGAGGGCCTTTATTGAAAAAAATGCCTCAATATTTTGGAATCTCTTAGAATGAGCCTGTAAGATATTTTCACAAAATAGTAACTTCATTGATAACACCAATAATAAACTGTTAAGTTCAGAAACACAATTTATCAACCTAGATTTTTTTTCTACAAATGACCCCCAAGAAATGTGTTTTGAAGGTTGTCATAGTCGTCAATTATGTCAGCATCTGAAATTAGTGATTTAGCTTAAACATCATTCAGTTCCCCTAGTAACATTGAAGGAAGACTTTGCCAATGAATGCATCTATTTCCTTGCAGAGAAACAGTTTCAGCTCTGCTACTTCTTGTTACAAATCTCATATGTTTAATGCCTGTTGCATGAAATCATGCCTTTTTTTTAGTGATCCTAGAATTGGTTCTTCCAATTTCTTAGAAGATTTTAGTGAACAACTTCATATTAAGATTTTCCATATCCCTTACGATTTTATAACCTCCATTTTTATCCTGTCTCAGACTTACAAAAGATGCTTCATGAGTTTTCTCACTCCTTGTCCTGAGACCGCAGTTCTCCCTTATTCATTTTAATTATTCTTCTCTGGGTATGTTTTTACAATACCTTATATTGTTGTTCACCTTTAGCTGTTAAGTAAAGGAAAACCTCCCACAGGGCCCATTAATATTTCACTGATGGCTTCAGAGCTGGAAATGAAAAAAACAAAAAACAAAAATAAAACATTACCAATCATGAGCTGTCAAATGATAACTTCATAATCACCTTCCATTAGTAAAGAAAATATAGGCAATGTAGCCACCACTGAAATGGGAGTAAAGAAAAGCACCAATAGCAGCAAGTCACTGTTCCCCAAACCCGGTGGGTAGAAGCTTGCAATAGAGTCTGATAACTGGATTGGAACTCCTGGGGACAGGGGAATGAGTGGAGAGAAATGAGTAGTGAATGGATGAAGCACTGGGATTATTAAAGGATTAGCAAAGCCAATGCCCAATCAGAGCAATCTTAAAAAATAAAAAAGGGGGATTTATAATATGATCATGAGATGACTCCAAGTTTGATCTCTCAGTTGTGAAACAGGATAAGGTATGACACCATTATCCATATATATGACTCAAACTCTTAACAGGCTGTGGATCACCCCAACTCTGGTATTTTCTTCTGAGTCTTTGATTCTGCATTTCTCCCTCTTCCTCCAAAACAGGGTGTCTGAGAACATGTTCTGCCAGGAGCTTCAGCTGTCTCCCTTAGCCATGTTCATTACTCAGCCAGTTGCTAGCAGTCATCATCACTTAAAAGACCTCAAGCTGCTCTCTGCTGGGTATTGGTTCCCACCAAGGAGCAAGAGGATGAGAGCTGTATCTGAGAGAGTGGACTGTTTTTGTTGTCAGTCTTTCTGAAGTCTGATACAATGTTCCTTACACTCACTTTTCTTCTGGCCCTGAACTTTCTCAACTTCACAAAGCAATCAATCTTCGACAATTATCTTTATCTGTTTGCTATGGTGCCGTGAGCAAGAAGAGTTGACTTTGATTTTTGCGTGTACCTCTAGCATCTCAGCTTCCCCATGGACCTTGTCCCCTATTATTGTTTGATTGTAGAAGCTTCATTATGACTTTTCCTAATTGATGTAACCAGGCAGGTTACAGATGGAGGCCTGTAGCCCTCTACTCTCTTCTTTGACATCTTATGAATGTCATCATTTTCATAGACTTTTTCTAAGTTCATTTCCTACTGAGTCTACCAACCTTGATGAACCAAAGGAGGCATAAGGAGTGTTTTCATATGATATTTACCAAGTTTTCTAAGTCACAGCAGCAAGTTGCATGCTGCATTTGGAATCAAAAGACCTGGATCCTAGTACTGTTTTTCACTGCTAAGTAGTTGTATTGCCTTAGGGATACAGGTAGAACCTGAGTATAACCAAATGGGCTTCAGCTTTCATATCTGTTTAATGCAAACAAGAGCACTGAAGCCGTACTCTCACAAGACAGTGAAGAAGTTAAAGCAAGACAATGAATTCAGAGTGCTTCAGTATCCAAAAATTCCTCTGGAAGTAAAAAAAATTATGTTGTGGTAGCAGACTGAAGAACAGTTTGTTAGTGACTCTATTCTTCCCCTTTCTGCCTTTAGACTCTTAAAGAAAGGAAGTTGGGAGGAAAATAGGTAGAGAGAAAGGCCTTGTGACTTTACTTTGAGTAACAAGAATTTTATTCATATAACGTTAGCTGAGCACCTATTGTGTCTTAGTCTGTCCAGGCTGCTATAACAAACTACCATAGACTGGGTGGTTTATAAACAGCAGACATGTATTTCTCATAGTTATGGAGGCCAGAAAGTCATAAATCAAAGCACCAGCAGATTTGGTGTCTGGCCAGAGAACCCATTTCCTAGTTTACAAATGGCTGTCTTCTTGCTATGTCCTTACATTGCAGAAGAGGTAAGGGAGATCTCTGAGGCCTCTTCAATAAGGGCACTGATTTCATTCACACAGGCCCAGCCCTCATGACCTCATCACCTCTCAAAGACCCCACCACCAAATATCATTGCATTAGGGGTTGGGATTTCAGCAACTGAATTTTGGTGGGACACCAGCCTTTATAGTATATTGTGTATGCATTGCTATGTGCAGTAGATTCATATCTGATTTTGACTTTGATCCTCTCACAAAAAATGGATAATTTAATGAAAGATGCAGATGGGAAAATAGATAAGTACAATAGAGTATGATAAACGTCATGATCAAAATATGAATAGAACACTATTAGCATAGACCTAACCTGAAAGGTAGACTGAAAGAAGGCTTCTTAGAGGGTTAACCCTGAGGCAAGTCTTCTTTACCAGCAACAACCCCAGTGTACATCCCCTTTCCCAAAATAATTAGTACAGCCTCCTAAGAGTAGCAAGAATGTCACAGTTTGAACGGTAATATAGTCGTGGGTATATACTTTTCCTTGTTCTGTACAGAGAGAAGATGGGGTAGTGTGATAAATCCAGAACTCTTTTGGTAGTTATGGATTTTATTTATGAAATAAAGTTCTATTGACTGCCTATTCTGTCGATCCTATAAAAGTACCTACAACAGGACCAGATAATACATGCATCATCCACTCTTTCATTCCCACGACAGGCATCATTAATTGATTGTGGCAGTCCCTTACTGGGTCAACTGAAATACAATCCCACCATTTTTCTCAACATACTGCTCTAGGCAGCCACTACCAGTCATATGAAGGTGAAATCTCTTTGTCCTCCCAACCTGAGAGTGTAAATAAAGTATGGCTCTTTCTCACCAAGACTCACACCTTAGCTGGGAAGATCAAGTTGCAATATATGTAATTCTAAAGTAAATCTGCCTGTGATAAGTAGTGCAAACAATATATATGATAAGAGTTCTTCTTAGAAAATTTTCATTTTCCAAGCCTCCCATAAAATAATAGCTTTATTTCCCTTAAGAAAAACACAAGAACTTGCCAATTGAATACATCGTCCAGTGTTTCATAGTATCTTTTTTTAGAATTTGAGATTGAAAAATGTCACCTTAGTGATGACAGAATAATTGCATTTAAAGATTTGACCCATCAGTAAGGATATTCTGAAGACATGTTGTGGAAGAGCACTGAATTAAGATTTGTAAAAAGACACAAAACAAGTAAAATAGAAAGAAAAATGACAATAAGCTCAAGCGTTTTTACCTTCAAGATTTTGGTACCCCACTAGCTGACACACACACAACTTCTGAGCTGACTGAAGGCTGATGTCAGCTCCTCATTCCTGTCTTAGACAAATACACAAAAAAGCATGAGTCTACACAGCAGCGCTGCAAAGGAATCTATAGCGCAGTTGTAGAATGAAAAGAAGAATGTAATTGACCCTCTTTTATAAAAGGATTATAAGTTTATCTACAAAATTTGTTTACCCTGACCTGACATATCTGTGTTGCTAATTTAGATTGCATCTAAGCTAGCAATATGGGATAGTTTACTGTGTTGGGGCTCAGAGCATGATTTACAAAAGCATGACACCTTGACATGCTGAGAAAGTCTCTCCGACCTTCTCCTGCCCTCCTGTCTCCTCCCAACCCTCTTCCTTCCCCAAAATGAGCCATAGAAACCAGAATTCCTCTTCCACAACATGGGTAATAGAAATTACAACACCTCTCCCCAAAAGCAAACCATACATAAAACCTAGAAGGGTCATTTTCTCCCTTCTCTCTTGAAGACCTTATTCCAGAGATATCCTGCCCCTTGGTGGGGGAGGGGTTAGGGGACAGGAAAGAATGCTACAGAGAAAGGCCAAGAAGGATCTGAACAGACAGGCCTTGCTGTGTTTCCCTCCTCAGTCTATTGCCATTAGATCATGCCCTTTCATCAGTCACATCTTTGCATGGCTCTTCATTGTTCATTGAACTTGAGCATAAACATAGACAGTCTTCCCTGGGTCTCTGAGTGTTCATTGCTGAAAGGTCCCATGTCATATAAAACTTAGATTAAGTAAATGTTATGCTTTTCTCTTGATAACCTACCTTTTGTTATAGGAGTGTTGGCCGTGATGGAGCTTTCTACCCCCTACAACTGTCAAGCAGCACATATCAAGGCTTTGAACACTCTTTCAGCCTTGTGACTTATAAAAAATAGTTCTTTCAAGTGTGAAATAATAAGTATGGGAAAGGTGTCAGTATTTGTTAATTGTCTTACACAAGTATTCCACCCTACACACACACACACACACACACACACGCACACACACAGCCACTGCCTTTGGGGGACTTTCTGGGAATTATGTGTCCATTAATTTTCAAACAGAAATGCCAAAGCCTCTATCCTTTCCTTGGAAAGTTCAACACCACATTGTTCCTCTCCTCAGTGTCCCTTGCAATGTTTCTGAGGGTTGCCATAGAGTTTAACCTGTTCCATGGTACTCTCATTTTATGATCAAGTTTCCAGCTTCTTCTCTGAGTCCTCAATCTCCACTTTGCCACTTCCTCCTGTAACTGCTCTGTTCTTCCTGCTCATCATTAGCCCTTTGAGAATCCACTCTTAACCTTCACACAAAGCACCATAAACATAGTGACTGTGTAACCCAACATTACTTGGGGTTCAAAGCAACAGGATGGGGGCCATAATAACTTAAGAAACCCTCTTGATGTTGAAAAGGTAAGATGTTTTTCTCTGAGATGCATCCTTCCCCTCTCACAGTCTTGGGTTGGCTGTGTTCCCTGCCTAGGCACTGGCCCCCTGCCAACTTAGGGGCCTCTGGTTCTCTGTAGCATCCTCTCACCTGTCTCTCTTCTTCTAGCTCCCTTGCCTCTCACATACACAATCACTTCCTTGGCAGTCCTTAGAAAATCAGAATTTCCTTCAATGTGTGAGGTTTATTATGCAGAAGAACCCTGCTGTTTCCTGTCTACCATCCTCTCTTTTGAGATGATGCCCTGGGGAGAAAGGGAACTCAATTTTTACCCTCAAAGAGGGCATCAAGATAGATTTCTAATTCTCTACCTCCTTTGATGTAAAATAAAATCCTCCTTAGCCTGCAAAAGTGGCTACATTCAATTTTCTGCTTTTTAAAATGGTAATTTTTCTTTCTGTTGTGCAAAAAAAAAAAAACAGAAATTTGTTGCACTAGTCCTATAACATGCTTCCATTCTCTACACATTGTGATGTAGGGAATTATCAGAAAGAGAAACATCTAAAAAAAATCTACATTTTAATGGACCAGTACTACACATACCTGAAAATAGCTGCATGTTTCTTATGCCACAAATATGCATTTCTGAATAGGGATTTTTTTAACCTCTTTATCAATGTTATTGTTTATTCTGTTCTCTTGAGATTTAAAAAAAAAACTGAGTCCCAATTATACCAACATCTAAAGAAAACAGAGTATGAAAAATTGGCACACAGAGCTGTAATTTGGAACCGGGTGTTGTCTTTAGATTGCTGTAGGTGTGTTGGGGGAGGTGTGTTTGACTTTGCATCATGATCTGAAGCTAGAGCAAGAAAAGGATAAAATTAGGACATGTTTCTTCCTTTGTAAAATGGAGGATTTCCAGATTCCACCACCTCATCTTTATCCCACCCCTTTCCTGTTTCACCACCAGCCCCATCCTCATTCTCACTCCCCAAGCCCAGCAAAACAGAGTAAGCCCTGTGCAGAATTTCCAGAAACATTGCAGCCTACTTCCGGGGAATGGTCTTAGCAAATCTAACTGAGAGAGGCCTGACAATATAGGTTAAAACAGAGACAAGGTTCTCATTGACTTGAACTGTAGTGTCAGGTCACTGGGAATAGGGACAATATTTTGAGCACATTTTGAAACTCAGGATTTCTGAGTTGTAGTGTGTCTCTATGGGAACAAAGAAGAATGGAATAGGTTTGGGGCTCAAGGACTGTTTTTTTCCTGTCTTCTCCACTCATTAGACAGGTAATAAATTTTAGCTAGCCTGTACCCACTTGCTATTTGCCAAGCTCTGTGCTGTTTTGCTTGTATTATATCATTTATCCTTTGCAATGAACCCATGAGATAGGTACTGTTAGGTACTATTATTATCTCTATTTGCTTGAAGACAATTGGATACATATCCAAGTGACTTTAAAACACTCTAAACCTAAATAGTGGTTGTGGATAGAGGCGGTTGTCCAGGGAAAATTCACCAAGGGAAGCCTGAAGAAGGAAGGGAGACATGGAGAAGAACTAACATTTAGTGAGTACCTACTTCATCTCAGGCAACTGTTAAATGTTTTCTCCCTTTATTCTGCAAGATCCCATATGGTTATTATTACCAACATTTTATAGATGAAGAAACTGCTGAGGTCTTAACCACTTTGGCTGTGAAAACTAGTTTGTGGATTTGGATCAAAGACTGTCTGATTCCATTGTACCAAATGTCTGGAAATTGAGTTGAAGAGCAGCCATAATTCAGCATCCAGAGTTTCCAAGTCCTATTTTAGGCAAGACCCAATATTTGCCTGTGGAAAATCAAAGAATTTTGGAGCTACTTCTAGATACACATACTTGGTTTAAACTATACAGATCTAGACTAATAAATACCCCAGTAAGGGCCTTATACTCATATACCTTGATTCCAATTTCCTGGACTACCAGAGAGCTCATTGAGTCTATTCTGCTTCTGTGACTCCTGCCTTTATTGGAATAAATGAAACATCACAAAAACTCAGTGATGGGACCTCACTCTTCTCGACCATCCTCATAAGATAATAGCATGAAGTTACAGAGGTGGGATCAGAGCTAAGAGATCAGAAAGTCTGCACTAAGATGACAACAGAGTCTTACCATCTGAAGTCCTATCCCTGATTTCTACTCCCAGATGACTCTTTTTGTGGGGGTGTCCTGGTTCTCCTCTCCCTTTGGACTTACCAGTCATCATTAACTCCTAAGTCAACATGTAGACACCAGCTTGTAAGGTACCAAAACTGATTTCCCAGGTGGTATCATAAATAGCTGTGGGAGAAACAATCAGGATTTTTTTTTTCATTACATGGTTTTAAAAAAAGCATAGCTCTGAGATCTTGGGGAAGGGATGTCTGTGTATATGCGCATTTATGTGTATGATTGTGTGCATATCTATGTGTATGCATGCATGTGGATATGTACCTTGGTCCCTTGAATTTCTGCTCTGTTTTGAACAGATCTCAGGATTTACTTAGCATATGGTCTGCCAAGAGCCTGATAGAGCCTAACTTCCCACGTTAAATGTTTATGGAGCTGCTGATCAGGGGTGGGGGCAGGAGTAAGATGAGCAACTCACAAAACCCCAGAAAATGATCAAGCCCTTTTTATTTGAAATATCACATATTTATTTCTAATGCTTTATAATTTATAAAATGCTGTCGCATTCACCAACACACTTGACCTCTTCAATCACCTTTTGATGTATGCAATTATTTCAATTTTATACATAAGGCAAATGAGGCTGAGAGAGGAGAAAAGACAGTTCAAGCTCATATAGTTCCTATGTGTAGAAGAGAGGGTCTCCTCACCTCACAATCATCTCACTTCAAGTTCCATATCCTTTTACCATATTACCACACTGCTTACTACTGTCTTTCCAAGAGGCATAATGAAACTAATGAATGGGACATACAGTCATCCCCCGATAGCACTCTCTCTTCCAAAGCTTTCCATACATACTTCTAAAAATTAGAATATGATGGCATTCTTCCCATGCAGCAACATTTTTTTCTTTGCTCTCAAACCAATTTTTTAATACCAAGGACACCTATAATAGAATAAATTTGTAGAAGCAGAGCAGTCCAAAATATAACAGGCCCATTTGTCAAAGGTTTTAGGAATGCATCTCTCCCCCAGTCAGGGTACAGCAGGAAGTTAAATGTTTGTGGATGAAAAGCTCTAAGACCACCCTTCTACCAATGCATGAAACTTTACACTGATGCTTATGTGCGTGTGAGTGGTGAAGATTCGAAAACTGACTGTTGATGTGTAGAGTGCTTTATTAGTTTGCAGCTGTTTTATGAAATATAGCTGTATATTTATTCTCAATGTATTTAATGAAAGAGTGAAGACAGGAACAGGTTTCACTCAGTAACTATTTTTATTTGTGCAATACTTTCTCTCTACAAAGAATTTCCAATTGAATTATACTGACTGATGGAAAACAATCCCAGAAGCAGGTAAGGCAGATATGGTATGAATAGGGAAACGGTCAGTTTCAGCTAACAAGCAGTGGAACTGGAATTCAAGCCCAGGTCTGTTTGGTCCCACGGTCCATGCCCTATTCACTGCATGATATTATAGGTGCTTTAAAGAGTAGACAGATTTTGAGCAGAGTAGAGAGAAAAATATGTTTCCATGTTTCTTAAACTGGGTTTCTTAAACTCAGAGTTATTTTCCCCAACCTCTGCTTGCACAAAACTTTTCTAATTTGTTATGAACATAATAAATGCTAAGTGTGCTATGATGGAAGACTGCTCTGGCATCATAAATCACTGTTTTAAGAACACTTTAGTGGAGATAAGATGGATGGGCTCTCCCCCACAGCCTTCATCTGCGTCCTGCCTGACAGGTATGATGTTAATAAAAGAAGTTTGATGCACTTTCCTTCTCAGGCCTCTCATTTCATCCTCCTCAATAGGAGGTTGATGATTGGCTTCTGAAAATAGATGAGGAAAGAGAAAGTAAAATAAATGACTGAAAAATTGTCATAATGTAGTATATACATTCAAAATATAGGATGCTGTGCTAATACCAAACAGGGACAAAAGCATGAATTGCATTGTCTGTGCCGTCTTCCTGGTCTAGAGTCGGGCCTGCCTTGTCCCAATCCAAGTACAATTGCTTCATCCCACAGCAGGGCCCTTTTGATTCCTCAATTGCCAGCTTGTCCTAGGGCCAAGCCAGTTCTGAACTGGGAGATTATCTAAAGTTCTTACCCATCATTCCATTTCCCAACTTTGTTACCTGGGTTTTAAAGTAGCTCTGGCTAGTAATTCTCATAGAACTCACCTTTTCTTTTTTTAATATATATATAATTTCAACTTTTATTTTAGATTCAGGAAGTACATGTGCAGGTTTGTTACATGGGCATATTGTGGGATGCTGAGGTTTGGGGTACAAATGATCACGTCACCCAGGTAGTGAACATACTACTCAACAGCTTTTCAACCTTTACTCCCCACCCTGCTTTAGTGGTCCCCAATATCTATTGCTGCCATCTTTATGTCTGTGAGTACCCAATGTTTAGCTCCCACTTATAAGTGAGAACCTGAAGTATCTGGTTTTCTGTTCCTGCACTAATTTGCTTAGGATGATGGCCTCCAGTTACATCCATGTGGCTGCAAAGGACATGATCTAATTTTTTTTTTTTTGGTTGTGTAGTATTTCATGGGCATTAATGGGCACCTAGGTTGATTCCCTAATGTTTTTATTATGATAGTGCTGCAATGAGCATATAAATGCAAGTGACTTTTTGGTAAAACAATGTATTTTCCTTTGGGTATATACCCAGTAATAGGACTGCTGGGTTAAATGGAAGTTCTATTTTTAGTTTATTAAGAAATCACCAAATGGCTTTCCATAGGGGCTATTACGAATTTGCATTCCCACCAACAGTGCATGAGCATCCCCTTTTCTCTATAACCTCACCAATTATTTTTTGACTTTTTAATAATAGCCATTCTGACTGCTGTGAGATGGCGTCTCATGTGATTTGCATCTCTCTGATGATTAGTGATGTTGAGCAGGTTTTCATATGTTTATAGCCTGTTTATACATCTTATTTTGAAAATTCATCTTTTCTAAATGAAGTGACAACCTCACGCCCTGGTCTCTGTAACTGGCCTTCTCCTCCTTAGCCTGCCTAGGATTCAATCTCTGTAGGTTTTTCAACTACCTTACTCTTTTCATGTAGAAAGGAACTAGAGCCTTGGTCCTATATTAACAATGTCTAGATACATAAAATCTTCTGAAAGTCTTCCCTAAAATTACAATCACCTTGGTTAAATCACTAGAGTCATCTGTTTTCACATTGTGTTGTGCCTACCTGTTAGGACATCTTCATTATTTTCAGAAGAAACCCACCACTAAGATCATCCAGTGTTATTACATTAGTTAGTGTTTGTTGCCGTATTATTAGGACACAACATTATCTACCCAAGCCGCACCTTTTCTAGCTTCCACAATTAGTTCTGTTCCCCAAATTTCTAGAGTATCTCAGTAAAGAGATAAAAACAGCTGTGGTCCCATTTCAGTCAAACTTACTTCCCTGTCCTCAGCCTGACTGTGTAAAATAACCCAGCATAGAAAAGCAACCTTTGCCATTAAAGAAGTCTTTACCAATCTTCAGGGAGCTGAGAAATCTTACTTCATTAATTTCATATCCTCTTCTTCTCTTAAAAGATTTCTTTGAATTAATTTTCAAATTAAATTATATGTACTCGCCTCTGAAAAAAATCTCATGAAAGCCCTGAATATAACTGAAGTCATCTGTAGGATGTCAAAACTGGAGTTGGGACTCTCTTCATGAGGTCAATATTAAGTTAGGGTCAAAATGCTGAGCAGATAAGAAAGTCTGAGCAACCGTTCCTTTCCCAGATCCTAATCAGCAGATCCAAGTCATATCATATCCCCCAAGTACATTCTGACTTCTTTATCAGCCAGAAGGTGAAGAGAAAAATCAGCATGTCATCAAGACAAGTGTTCTGAGCGGGTGAGAGTGAAGAACAGGAATCACTGATAATGTCTCTGGCAGCAAGATGAAGTCACATCAGAGAACATAGAAAGTAATGATGGCTTTCTGGATACCTGATTCACTCTCTTCAACCTTCTCAGGGAAATAATTCAGAAAAGGGCAATAAAGATTCAAATTTAGCAAGAAGCTCTTCTTAATCTTCAATACGTAACTCAGTAACTAATTCAATAGTAGAAAAATTGTTCATACAGTTTGACAATTACTTGCATACATCATTGATGGGGTGCATTTTGGTACTTTCAGCCTGAGAAACAAAAACTTTTGTAGTATGGATCAAAATCCTTAAAAAGTTAAAAGCCCTAAGCCAAGTATTTCATCTAAAAACCTATCTAAGAGAATAATCAGAGGTGCAAAGATTATTCATGAGACAATACTTACAATAAAGAAAAATCAAAATCAATAAAAATGGTTAAATAAAGACACAACCAAATAATGGAATGTATACAGCCATTAAAATTATATTCTAAACATATTTAATGATATGGGAAAGTTTTCAAGATATAATGTTAGTGGGAAAACCCTGACAGAAATGTTATATACATATACTTATAAAGTCTTTTGTACACAAGATTATATCTGTAAAGTTAGATTATAAACCATGTGAAATTCTGTTTCAGACTTTTCTGTATTTTCTGATATAAAGAATGGCTCAGACACTGACCAAGCCAAGGGATATATTAATATTGAGTGTCAACTTGATTGGATTGAAGATACCAAGGATTGTTCCTGACTGTGTCTGTGAGGGTGTTGCCAAAGGAGACTAACATTGAGTCAGTGGAATGGGAGAGGCAGACCTACCCTCAATCTGGGTGGTTACCATCTAATCAGCTGCCAATGTGGCTAGAAGAAAGCAGGCGGAAAACAGTTGGAAAGAGCAGACTTGCTGAGTCTTCTGGCCTTCATCTTTCTCCCCTGCCGGGTGCTTCCTGCCCTTGAACATCACACTCCGAGTTCTTCAGCTTTTAGACTCTGGGACTTACACCAGTGGTTTGCCAGGGGCTCGCAGGCCTTTGGCCACAGACTGAAGGCTGCAGTAGTGTCAGCTTCCCTACTTTTGAGGTTTTGGGACTCAAACTGATCCACCACTGGCTTCCTTGCTCCTTAACTTGCAGACGGCCTATTGTGGGATTTTACCTCATGATCATGGAGTAAATTATCCTTAATAAACTCCCTTCCATATATACATCTATCCTATTAGTTCTGCCCCTCTAGAGAACCCTGACTGATACAGGCCTGTATACAGTGTGTAGCTCCATAGAATTAGGAACCCACCATCACTCATTCTCACTGGCCTGTCAAAGCCTGGAATTTAGGAGCAAGCTGTGGGAAAGTGTGCAGATAGAAGCCCCAGGACAAATCTTAAGTTTATCCTTTATATCCATGTGGTCTATAAGCACAGTGCCTTGTTCTCAGTCAATATTCAGGGAAGGATTGCTGGGGACTGTGTATTTGTTTGTTTGCCATATTATAATGTTAACTACAACCCAGAGAACAACAACCCAACAACCTAAATGTTTCATCTTTTTTTTTTTTGACACAGAGCCTCACTGTCACCCAGGCTGGAGTGCAGTAGTGCAATCTCAGCTCACTGCAACCTCCGCCTCCCAGGTTCAAGCCATTCTCCTGCCTCAGCCTCCCGAGTAGCTGGGAGTATAGGCATAGGCCACCATACCCAGTTAATTTTTGTATCTTTAGTAGAGATGGGGTTTCATCATATTGGCCAGGCTGGTCTCAAACTCCTGAGCTCAGGTGATCCACCTGCCTCAGACTCCCAAAGTGCTGGGATTACAGACATAAGCCACTGTGCCCAGCCTTTTTTTTTAGAAACCGGATCTTGCTTTGTCACACAGGCTATAGTCCAGCATCATCATAGTTCACAGTAGCTTGTCTCAGTCTCCCTTTATTTCATCTTTGAATCAGCTTATGCCTGCTGGAGAATTAGTTGGGGACATACTTAAGCTGGAAATGCAGAATTAACAGAACCTCAGCCAGCCATGGAGACACAGTACTCTCTCTCCCCCAAGTGTCTCATGAGCCATATGATCTCTCTCTGTCTCTCTCTATCTAGCTAGCTAGCTAGCTAGCTAGCTCTAACTCTATATTTCCCTTCTCTCTCCCTCCCTTCCTCTCAAGTTTCTCTCTAGCATTTACTCTCTTCCTCTTGCTTGACTAACCAATTTTCCTGCATCAAGACTGTCCACATCCTTGCAACTCTGAAGTGCCATCACATCCTCTTCAGGTCCTCTCCACTTCTGCTCCTGTTGCTAAGTTGGCTTTCTCTCTCTCTCTCTCTCTCTCTCTCTCTCTCTCTCTCTCTCTCTCTCTCTCTCTCTCTCTCTTCTGATTCCCACAGCAAGGATCTGTTGTGTCCAGCTCATCTTTGGGGCCTAGGAGCCTAGGCCATGACATAACTCTCTGGTAAGTCTATGGATTAACTGAAAAAGGAGCAAACTAATACCTACCTTGCAGGATGATTGTGAGGATTAAACAAGGTGAAAATGTGTAAACGTAACCTAGCATATCTTGGGCATATAGATACTTTAAAAAGTTGTTTTCTTTTCCCTTTTTCTCTTTCTATACTCAGCCAAAGTAAATTTTAAGTCTGGATTTTCTTCAGAAAATAATTTCTAGTCCCTCACTATTTAGCGATGTTTATAATTGCTGATCTCATCCACATTCCTCTCTAGGTGAAATTGCCCATCTAAAAGCCCATGAAATCCCCCCTCTGCATTTTCACAGATGTTCAGACCATGACAAGTACCTGTTCCTTTTATGGATGAGGAAATTTAGGCACAGTGAGGTTAAGTGAATTTTCCCACACAGTCAGTAAGTGGCAGAGTTTAGATCCAACTAAGCCAAAATCTCTGCTATTTTAATTGTACCATAAATAACTGTCTTGAGCAATGATCAAATGCTAATATTAGAGAGAAAGAGAACTTTTATTTATCCTGGTATAAAAGAAACAAACCAAAACAATCAAAATCTCTGGTTAATAGATATTTAAATTTGTACCCAGAGATTGCTTCTGACAGGATGCTGCAGATCAAGGGAAATCCTCCAGGAGAAAGTTATTGCCTGAGGCCCATGAAGAAAAAGCATAAAACCATGTGATAACAGAAATAGGTCCAAACTGATGGTTTGAGTTGTTAAATCATATCTAGCTCGCCTTCTGGAATTCCAGCATTTAACAGGCATATTTTTTAGGGCAGAGTGGTTTAGGGAAGGGATGAAACAACTTACAAGAAAATTGTTTGACTTAAAAGGTTCAAAGGTATTCTTCTACTTATATTTTGAAAGTATATACAGCTTAACTGAACTATCAAATTAATCATCGACTCTCACATTTTCCATCAAATTGATATGCCATAGGTAAGTATAAACTCAGTTTTTTTTCCTTTTTCAAGGTTGTTTCCTAACCTAGGAGAACAATAACAGATTAATTTTGGATTATCTGTAATCTTGGAGAACAATAACACATTAATTATGGATTATCTGTAATCTTAGAGAACAATAACACATTATTTGGATTATCTGTAATTTAGTCTAAGTGGGTTTTAAAAAATTATTATTTGAGATTATCTTAATCTAGTAATCTGATCATTGTGGCTGGAGAAAGCCAGTCACTCTAGCACAACAGATCTTTAGATATGCCCAGAAAAAGAATGCTCAATGTGCCAGTGGCCCTTGGATTGCACCCATTGGTCCAAGTTCCTGTCAAAGAGGATGCAAATAATACCCACTGATCCTCTGCCACTGCTGCCTGAGGGACCAGACTGTGATGAAACAGATTGAATTTACAGGACAAAGGCTTCAAGAAGATAAGAAATGACTCATCATTGAGAAGAAAAGGAGATGGATGCAGCATATACCTAGTATATCTGTGCCTCTGGAGAAGAGCTCATTGCCAGCAAAAAGGACATTACCCTCACCAAGTGATTTAAGAGGAAATCCTGGACATCCCATTGTTTTCACCAATTAAAGTTTATCCAGTATTTGACTGAATGAATAAGAAGCTATGCATTGTTATCATATTGAAGCAGTGATATAAATGACAAGAAAGCTATAAACAGATGTAAGAAAAGAATGAAGTTTGTGGTTGGGTAGGGGATGACCATTCATTAAGATCTGGGTATTACATATCACATGCAATAATTAACAACATAAAATTTTTCAGCCTCAGCACTATTGACATTTGGGGCCAGATAATTTTTTGTTGTCGGGAGCTGTTCTGTACACTGTAGGATGCATTGCGGGATCCTTGGTATCAATTCAATAGCTGCAGTAGCACTGTTCCCCAATTGAAACAACCGAAAATATCTCTAGACATTGCTAAGTATTCCTTGAGTAGGGAACTCTCCATTGGTTGAAACTGTGACTTTACAATAATAGTAATAGTTAATATTTATTAAAGGTTTACTAGATATCAAGTGTTGACTTAAACCCTTTCTTTTATGTTTACCGTTTTATGGTCAACTCTATAAGCCATAAAAAATAGTGCAGGAAACAAAATGTATAGCTTAATGATTTATCAAGTAGGGAACATCCATGTAAACACCAACCAGGTTAGGGGGAAAAAGGGCATTGCTATCTTTAGAATCTTCCATTGTACCCCCTGCCAAATCTCTAAAAACTATCTGTCCCACAAGGTAACCACTATCCTAAACTTTCTTGTCTTACTTTATAGTTTTTCTACTTAAACTTGTATCTCTAAAGCTATAGTTTACCTGTCATGCAACCATTCTCAGGCATTTACAGATGGATGTGTTCCATCAAAACAAAAAGCAAACCAAAAAGAAAATGACTTGCAGTTTAAGGAATGGAGAAAACAACACCAGAATCCTCAAGGTGCTGGGGAGGGTAATTCCAGAACAGCAGCTGGCACCTAACACAAAAGGAGCTCGCACTGACTAGCCCACATTGGAGCAAATAAGACTGCCTCAGGATAGATTTCTTCAAGGAAATGTCATCAGTAGAAGTCCCTGATGCATCTGAATGTACCAGGAGGTGACTTGGACAGCTGGTGGAACTTTTTGGCTTAACTTAGAGAAAGGTGCATAGGAAATTAAGTGAACAAACAAATAAAGGACAAATTAACAAATTAAGTGAACAAACAAAGCGAACAGTTTCACTATAAAAACAAACAACAGTACAAAAAAGTTATCCTAGCACACTATATGACTCAATTGTAAATTATTTACACCGTCATAGTGTAAACACTGAGTAATGCTCTAACTGATATTATGATATAAGTATATTCATGTACAGGATAAGGGAAAGTGTGGTGATGGGATGGAGAGGTATATGAAAATTGAGGGAATTAAATCCTCCCAAGTTAGGAAGTCAATAGATAATGCCTAACAGAAGCATGGTTTTTAGAGATATGATGGTAAATATCAAAAGTATTCACTAAGAGAAATGAAAATAGTTGCCTCTTAGGAGGGAGAAATGGGCCTACTGTTTTTCATATCAAACTTTGTAACACTATTTGACTCTTAAGTCTTGCGCATGTAAATTTTTAATGAAAATGAATACTTTAAAACTGACATTAAAAGAGGTAATTATGATAGAGGTTAATCCCTAAGTAGTGCTTGAAGCAAAATAAATACAAAATAAGTAGTGTATTCATAAACCAAGTTTAACATACTTTTCCTAAATGATCATTTGCAGATAGGTAATAAAGTTGTTTGAGATGCTCCAGAAATAAAATGAAATGGCAGCAAATTCACCTCATCCCATTAAAGCAAAAATGTTAAGGGATGTGTCTGTAAGATACGAAGCACCACAGTAGAGTTGGCCCTTTGTATCCGCAGAGCCAACGGACCACAGACCAGAAATTCTCAATAAATCGATAAATAACAACCATAAAAATAATACAATTTTCTAAAAATACAGTATAACAATCATTCACATAGCATTTACCTTGCATTAGGTATTGTAGGTAATTGAGATACTGAAAGCATATGGGAGGATGCACATAGGCCATATGCAAATACAGCATTATTTTATACAACAGACTTGAACATCTGCAGATTTTGGTATACTGGAGGTTCTGGAACCAATCTCCTATGCATACCAAGGGATGACTGTACAGGGAAATTTAAATGCTCAGGAAGAAAGCTCTTCTTCCCAGTGAAATAAGTATTCACTCACCTTCTATATTTTAACATAATTCTTGCTTTCTAGATCATGCCAGTTACAAGGAGAATTATCAAGAATTTGGCTACTATTTCAATTATTTCAGCCCTGAAAATACTAGCCCCTTGAGCTTTCAAATCCTTTATCTTCCCAAGGAGGAGTCGGAGATGTTCAGTGACCACTGAAAGTTTCCTAGAGAGGACACAGGAAGCAGTGGAGTGAGCACAGGCATGTGTGTCAGGTCTATTTTGGTTCAAATCCCAGTTCTATTCTTAATAGGTGTCTGATCTTGGTAAAATTATTTAATCTCTCTCTCTCTCTTTTTCGAGATAGAGTCTCTCTCTGTTGCCCAGGCTGGAGTACAGTGGCGCCGTCTCGGCTCACTGCAACCTCCACCTCCCGGGTTTAAGTAATTCTCCTGCCTCAGCCTCTCGAGTAGCTGAGACTACAGGTGCATGCCACCACGCCCAGCTAATTTTTTTGTATTTTAGTAGAGACGGGGTTTCACAGTGTTGCCCAGGCTGGTCTCGAACTCCTGAGCTCAAGCAATCTGCCCACCTCAGCCTTCCAACATGCTAGGATTACAGGTATGAGCCACTGCACCCAGCCTATTTAATCTCTCTCAATCACAGTTTTGACATCTAAAAATATAAGGATAATAATGCCCACATTGCTTGATGTTTCTCAAAATCAGATAATTTTTATAAAGTTCTTGGCACATAGATGGTTCTCTAGCAAATATAGCTAATGTTCTAATTATTGTCATCATTATAATTATACTAATAATAATTATTATTACTACTGCTGTTGCCAATGGTATTAATCCAATCCACTGCACAGTGCCTTTATAAAGCAGCTGCTGCTTCATTTCTTCCCCTTCCATGGATTCCAATCTTGCTGAGGCCACTAGGTTTTGGCTGTTTTTTTACAGTTTTGGGTTTTTGGTTTTTTTGAGAGAGTCTTGCTCTTTCACCCATATTGGAGTACGGTGGCACAATTATGACTCATTGCAGCCTTGACTGCCTGGGTTAAAGTGACCTTCCCACCTCAGCCTCCTAAGTAGCTAGACATACGAGAACACACCACCGTGCTCAGCTATTTTTTTTTTTTTTTTTTTTTTTTTTGAGACAGAGTCTCGCTCTGACACCAGGCTGGAGTGCAGTGACACCATCTCAGTTCACTGCAACCTCCACCTCCCGGGTTCAAGCAATTCTCCTGCCTCAGCCTCCTGAGTAGATGGGACTATAAATGCGTGTCACCACCCCCAGCTAATTTTTGTATTTTTAGTAAAGACAGGGTTTCACCATGTTGGCCAGGATGGTCTCGATCTCTTGACCTTGTTATCCACCTTCCTTGGCCTCCCAAAGTCCTAGGATTACAGGCGTGAGCCACAGCACCTGGGTGCTCAGCTAATTATTTTAATTTTTAATTTTTGTACAGACAGGGGTCTCATTATGTTGCCTCCCTTAATTTGAGACTGAGCGGGGAGCATTGCTTGAGACCAGGCTGGTCTCAAACTCCTTGAAGGAAGATGATTTCAGGGAGAATTAAGGGACTTCCTATATAGGCCAAGAATTTTGGAACCCCAAATGTAAGGAGTGGGATTTTCTACAAGTTGAGCAGAGAATCACAATCCTTATCAAAAAACACAAAATCAGCTGTGACAGAGAGAGGCATGAGCAGAGGCAGAGGAGTAAGACTGGGTACTAGAAGATACTCTGGCAGAGGACCCCTTCTGTTAGAAAACACAGAAGGGACTAATTCTTCTGTTTTTTCCTTGGACATTGCAAAAAGTCAAATTTAGCCTACAGTTTAACATTTTCTCTCCAGCTCTTCAGTAAAGCATAACACCTACAACCAACCATGAATGGACAGTGTCACTGGGGGGTGGGCATTAAAGGGTTTGTTACTTGTTCCACATCCACTTTCTGATGGGCCCACAGTGAGGGAGCCTTGTCCCATCAAGCGGACTGTGCCATGGAATTCTAAAAGCGACCAACGGCAAAGCAAGAGGGGGAGCCACACCAAGTTGTCATGATGCAGGGTTGAATGGGCAGCTAGTAATGTGGTGGAATCTATGCTTGAAAACACTGCACATTCAACAGGGCACATAACCACAAGCAGCTCTGTGGGTTGCTGGCAAATGGGATGCCGCTGTTATGGCACCATCTCTATTATAAATGTGTTCTTTGCTAATTTTTAAAAACTACCTCCCTTAAAAATATAAGTAGTTCTTATTTGAACCTCTAAACTGCATTTCATTCTACCTAGAGCTATGCATCTACCTTCAGCCAGCCTGAAATATTGTGAGCAATGTTAGACCTCTTAATCAGTAAAACTATTTGAACACACTAAGGGAGAAGTTAAGGGAGAGGCCAACAGAATGAAAATAAGGGTCGCAGTGATGTGCTGGGAAAGAGTAAAAACAATCAACCTCATATTGTTTGAAATAACCCTCAGAATTTTTAGAAAAGATATAAAACTATTTAGAATGGAATACCTGGCCATTCCATTTCCTATGAAGTTTTCAGTTTTCCACTTGTAATTACAACAATCTATAAATTATATTATATATTTTTCTGTCTTAGGTCCCTATGAATAAGGACATCCCCAATCCATATTACATTTTCCAAGTATCTATGAGATGTTGAGGGTCCTTGAAAAAATACTGACTAATAATCTTTTAGCTTATTCAAATGATGAGCTGCCTAGACTTGGATGTATCCTGAAAACACTACATTATAACAAATTGTTTTTAATCTAGTTCTGATAAATAACCTAAATCAAATTTTTAGCCAACAGTTCATGAGAACAGTCTCCTTGAATAATGAAATTTGAGAACCTGTGTGGGAGTAAGGCAAACTCGGTTCCACTGCTGGATTTGGATTTCTATTCTCCTGCAGAAAACTCTCAGTGGCACTGTGATTGCCCATTTCAAACCATCCATCATCACCTGCCAGAAACAGCCTTGGAGACTGTGGATGGACTTGATTCCCAGCTTATTCATTTATGATAGTGACTTGGTACCAGGATGTCTCTCCCATGGAGTTTTAATAAGAAAAAATGTTGTCCCTCCACTTACAGATAATGAAAATAGATAAGCAAATTGAGCACAGAGTTTGGTGTGTTGTAGACATGGACGAGCAAACAGAGAGGAAGGAAGGAAGGAAGGAAGGGAGGGAGGGAGGGAGGAAGGGAGGGAGGGAGGGAGGGAGGGAGGGAGGGGTTGATCTCCATACATTCCTAGTCCATTTATTTCATTTTCCTATTCATTAAAAAGACTACATTGCACCTTTTTTTCCTCAAACCTCCAAAATCCCTCCCACATTCTTATTCTCAGACAATTCTCATGTTCTTTGTGGAGAAATTTGAAATAACACAAAAGAAGTTTGGTGTACTCTACTGTCTCTTCCATCCACCTACTATCTTCAAGGCCACATATTCCATTTCATACCTGCTAACACACGAATTAACCATACTCCTATCTAAAAACAGTTTCTTTGTATTTGATCATCTCCTCTGGCCTACTGAAGGATATCTTTCTAGCAATTGCTTCTTCTCTCACCCTCTACTAAATCATCCTCATCAGTTTACAGACAGGTTTCTCCTCCTATCAAAACAAACAAACCAACCAACCTCTCTAGAAGTTTTCACTTTTCCGCTAGTTGCCATTCAATTTCTTTCATATCTTTGCAGCAAACCCCTTTGAAGGTGCTATATATACACACCATCTACAATTTTTTCTCCCATTCTCACATAAATCCAAACCAACCTAGCTTTCTCCACCACTATTCCACCAATACTGCTCTTAAAAAGATCTACTGTATATGGCTAAATCCAATGGTGAGTTTTCAGTCCTCATCTTCCTTGATCCACCAGCAGACCTTAACATAGTTCCTCACTCCCTCCTTCTTAGCTGCATTTTCTTCACTTGGGTTTCAGGACACCACATTCTGCTGGCTTTTCTCCTACCTCTATGAGAATGTCTTCTTAGTCTACCTTCTTCTATTTTCTCCTCTTTTTTTTTCTGACCTCACAATGACTTTGTTGAGTCCTTGGTCATGTCTTCTTTATTTATAGACATTATTCAAACAAAACTTTTTAGTCTCATAGATTTAAATATTATGTATACAATGGCTACTTCCAAATTTACATCTTGAGCCCAGAGTTTTCTCCTAAATTTCAGACTTCAACATCCAGCCACCTATTTATTCCCACTTGAGTGTCCAACAGGCATCTCAAATTCAGCATGTCCAAAATTAAACAGATTTTCCTTCTTAACCCTGCTCCATCTAAGACTTAACCATCTCAACTGATGTCTCCATTTTTTTTTTTATCATTTAAGCCAAACACTCTGGAGTTCTCCATGACTCTTCTCTTTCTCTCCTATCACAATTCAATCTAAAAGCAAACAATGATGGCTCTGCCTGGAAAACATACCCAGAATATCTTTCCATTTCTTTGCCTGAGCTCTGAGCGAAGAACCCTGGGCTCCCTGCTTCCTCCCTTGCCTTCTTACAGTGTATGCTCAAACAGCACACAGGACTTTTCTTTGTAAATATATATCAAATCTTATTATCCCTAACTCAAAATCCTCCAATGATTCTCTACTTTAATTAGAATAAAAGTCCAAATTCCTTTACAATTATTTACAAAGTAATTATCAACTTGCTACTTCTCTTATCTCATTTCCTACTCCACTCTTCAATTACTCCACTCCAGTCTCTCTAACCTCTTTGCCATTCCTCAAGCACACTAGACATACTACCACCTCAGGACATTTGCACCAGCTGTTCTCTCTACCTAGACTACTCTTCCTCCAGACAACCACACAGTAGACTCTCATTGCCTTCAAGCCTTTGCTCCAATATCACCTTTTCAATAAATCCTGCCCTGACCACCATATTTAAAACTGCATTCTCCCTTTCCTTCACCCACAGGGATCCCATTCTGAATTCTTTTCCACAGTACTTTTCACATTCTATCACATTGTATAATTTATCTGTCATGTCTGTCTTCTCAATAGGATCTATGAAGACAGGAATCTTTCACTATTTGATTCACTGACATGTCCCAATTGCCTAGAAGAATACTGGAACACAGTAGATATTTAACAAATATATGCAGAAGGAAGGAAATGAAGGATGGGAGGAAGAGAAGGGAGGAAGGAAAGTGGAGAGTAAAGCATTTTGGCAATTTGTGAACCACTCAGTTGCCCTCCTTTGTTCTCAGTGTTCATCTTGAAATGAAAGTGTTGAAGCAGATAAACTCAAAGATCCCTTCCACTTCTACATGCAATGATTCTATAAACTATGTGAATCCAAAGGGGTTCAAGGAAGACGTAAAAAGCATTTGGACCTCATTATGATGCAAAAACTCAGGACAAGTAGGAGGCCTGGTAGACTACTGCCAGCCTCCTTCCCTTTTATTCCTAGCCTGCCATGAGGCTTTCCTGGATGAGTCACTTCAGCCCTCCTCCAGATGACACTGATCCTGGAAAAGCTGAAGTGTCTATCCCACGCCACCCCCTGAAGTACAGGCTACACAACCAAAGGCTTCTCCATGAGATTCCACGACATATGTCTCTGCCAAATTTAACTAGAAACTACCACTTGATGTCCGCAGAAACTACCCTTCTGCCTTTGATCGTATTCTCCTGTTCCCCCTTGGTTTGTGGTATCATGGCAAAGCCCCTGCTCTGCTCCATGGAATTGTCAAGACTGGTAGCCCATAAGCTTCTCTGATGGCCTGCATCATCAAAGGGCCCTACAGCTATCTCTGTTCTCGGTTACAGAGTCCCTGGTAAAGAAGCTTATGCTCCTGCTTTTCCCTGACAGGACAAATGCTATTTCCTGAGAAGAGGATAAATGCTGATCTGTAGGAAACATGGGATCTTAGCCCTGTGGGACACTTGCAGATGCAGAAAAACAAGATCAGCCTCTGCTGGCTGATTCCATTGCAGCTGCAGAGGCAAGTGGAGAATTGGCAGGGAGAGCCCAAATCATGGAGAAGTCAGGAAAATATCGTGTCCTGGTGTGATGTGCAGATGTGTCAGGGAGGTTTCTTAGCTGTCACCCAGGGAATAAAATCTTTCTGCAACAGTATGGCCAAAGCCTAGGTCTTGCTTCCTCTCTCAAACCTGAACCTCCACTGCTCCATTACAGACCAAGTTACAGTAGTCATTTGGTTTAGTGAGTCAAGACAAAGCATCAAAAACTAGGGGATGTATATCTCTAACCAAGAAAAAAGAAGCATTTTTTCCTGAGAACAAGTGACTTATTTGCAAAAGACCCACCAAACAGACCCAGAAAATGGCCTCGAAACATTCTTAAAGGCTTGTCAAGGGTCAAAATTGATATGGACAATGAAGATGCAGCTAGTGCTTTTTATAATGTCCTGCCACTGACTCCTGTAAAAGGAGGGCAGATCCTTTTTCATGAAATGTTTTCCACCTCTTTTTTACCTAGAAAGTCCTACTCATCCTTCAAGACCCAAGTAAAATTTCCTCTATGAACATTTTTCCAATCCTCCCCCACCTTAAATATATAAACACACATCAATATCAATAAATCATTATCTTCTCTATAATACCTCAATAGTTTGTTCATAACTTGGTTAGTCAGTCTACAAACACCTTGAAGAAATAGACCTATACTAAAAATGTTTAGTTGTGATACTTTCTTATCTCATTAACTGGGTATATATTACAAATTTTAATTCTATATTTTGATTGTCTATAGTTACAGTAGTAAGAGTGATAAAAACATTTCCAGAGCCAGCAATAGCTAATATACATACACACAGCCATTTCTTTTGTGTCTTCAAAATTAGAAATTCTCACTTTCTTTTATATGAGGACTTTTATTCTCTTTCACAAAAATAGCTAGAAATAAAAGCCAGACAGTGTAATGTAAGGTGACATAGCTTTACAAATTTTTCCCCTTACTTTACCTGATGAAAATTGCTTTCCTCCTTAGCAATGTTCAACTTTACCTTAAACAGAAGCTGCCTATACTTAGGAATATAGATATCAGAGCTAGAGATGACAGCCAAATCAATGTTGAGTTCTTACTCAAAGTCAGTCTTCAAGCTTGAAATCTCATCTTATGTCACTCTATTTTGAAGACGGGAGAGAAGAAAAATGCTGGACTGTTCAGTCCAGTTGGTTGGGGAATAATGAGACAGCTAGTCTGTGCAGCAAACTCAATGTATCCCTTTTAAGCCAACAGATATTTGGTAGAGATCTGTCAAAAGATCTTCATTAGACTCTGTGGATTCAGGCTATGCTTAAGTTGGTTTTCTCTAGTCTGGTCTTTACAGAAGGTAGAATAGTTGCTTCTCATGAAAGATGCTTCTGGTCGGGCTCAGCAGCTCATGCCTGTAATCCCAGTTACTCGGGAGGCTGAGGCAGGAGAATTGCTTGCACCCGGGCGGCAGAGGTTGCAGTGAACCGAGATCGCGCCACTGTACTCCAGCCTCGGCAATAGAGTGAGGCTCACATCTCAAAAAAAAAAAAAAAAAAAAAAACAGAAAGATGCTTCTAAGGAGAGGGAGACTTGTATCATGAATGAGAACCAGAGGGCAGTCATGGAAATGGACAAAACCCAACTGGGGAGTGTTCCTCTAAGCCAGGGATTGACAAATTTTTCTTTAAAGAGCCGTATACTAAATATTTTCAGTTTTGTAGGACATATAGTCTCCTTAGAAACTACTCAACCTGCCATTATAGCACAAAAGCAGCCAAACCAATATAAAAATAAATAGACCTGGCTGTGTTCCAATAAAACTGCATATACAAACAGACAGTCAGCCAAAATTTGTTGCCCCCTGCTCTAAGACAATCTTTCCCAAAGTGTTGTAGACGTAACACCATGAGTACAGGGGTATACTGATTGATTTTAGGTGGCTCACAAAGAGATATTTTAAATTTTAAGTTATGTTTGTGATTTAATATTTGCTGGAAACATAACTGTCTTATCAAACATGATTTCATAGATATCATTACTTAGTATAAGGCTACATTTATGTTTAAATGAAAAAAGACATAATTTAAAGAAAATAAAGTAACTAACAAGAGCATATTGATAATGCAAAAATCTTTTAGGTAGTAAAGGAATGGCCAAATCCCAGAAATACAACTCTAAGATGTACTTCCATCCTACCCACCAGAACACAAGACCTCACTTCATTTATCACTGTTGTTATTATTATACTGGGCCAGTGGAAAGGTCACTAAGAGGTCACTTAAAATCTCTGGGCTTGATTTTCTGTCTTAAAATGGTCAGTTCTCACAAATTGGTTCATAAGCATGAGATACAGTTTGCTGTCTTAGCCTTTCAACTATTATATAACCACACCCATAATTTTATTCAGAATAAATTTTTGATCCTTGTAAAGTTAAAGAAAAATAGACCCCCTTTCAAGTATTTTTTAAAAAATATTCACTTTATTAAATCACAGAACGTTCACTCCATGGAAAATTAGAAATAATTAATAGCTATTGAGGGGTCTGATGGGAATAGCTTTTTGTTTATGATTTTGGCCCCAAGTATGCCACTTACGAAAACTGTGTTTCAGAACGTGATATGTCTCAAGCCATGAAGAGTAATAAAAGGTCAAAATATGTAACATTTTTTTCTCTCACCTCTTTTTCTGGATATTTGAGCCTTTTGACAATTTATTCTCAAACTCTGTGGGTTTCTGGGTAGAGGCTTAATTCTTAGGTGACATAAGTGCTTTCTTTCTAGAAAAGATGAAAGTTCAGCACAGATATCAATTCTACTGTATATTCTCAGTGGCCATTATTACATAGATTTCTATAGTCAGTATGGGGCAAGGAATATGGAGAAATGTCTAGACTTAGGAACAAGACACAGCTGGATTCAAATTCCTACTTCATTGTTTGTCTTTTGTAGTCTTCTGATAAATATTTTAGATAAACTGTGTAAAGCACCTACCTGATTTCTTTTTTATTTTTTTATTTTTTGAGATGGAATCTCACTCTGTCACCCGTGCTGGAGTGCAGTGGCATGATCTCGGCTCACTGCAACATCTGCCTCCCAGGTTCAGGTTATTCTCCTGCCTCAGCCTCCCAAATAACTGGGATTACAGGTGCCTGCCACCATGCCCAATTATTTTTTATTTTTTATTATTTATTTATTTATTTATTTTTGAGATGGAGTCTCACTCTGTCGTCCAGGTTGGAGTGCAGTGGTGGATCTCGGCTCACTGCAACCGCCGCCTCATGGGTTCAAGCAATCCTCCTGCCTCAGCCTCCTGACTAACTGGAGGCTGACTAACTACAGATGCCCGCCACCGTGCCCGGCTAATTTTTGTATTTTTAGTAGAGATGGCATTTCATCACATTGGCCAGGCTGGTCTTGAACTCCTGACCTCATGATCTGCCTGCTTCAGCCTCCCAAAGTGTTGGTATTACAGGTGTGAGCCACCACACTCGGCCTAGTTTTCATATTTTTAGTAGAGATGAGGTTTCATCATGTTGGCCAGGATGGTCTCGAACTCCTGACCTCAAGTGATGCAACTGCCTCAGCCTCCCAAAGTGCAGGGATTACAGGCATGAGACACAGTGCCCAGCCTTTTTATTCAGATATGACACGTGACTATTTCTAGGTACAGCATTAAAAAACAAAGAAAAATAAAACATCTCTGCTTCCTTCAGTATGGCTAATAAATGTTCTGGAAAGCCCACTCAAAATATAACTACATTCTCAATGAATTACACAATCAATCTTTTCAAAGCATTGCTGAGCTTACGAGAAAGTAAGACATGTCACCATGTAAGTCATGTTAGGTGGAGGTAGAGGGAGGGTGGGAAAGAGACAATAAGCTGTAGGCAGAATGATGAACAATAAGGAAGAGCAAAGGAAGGCATTTTTATTCTAGGACAAACGTCAAAACCAGTATTAGAAAGGGGGGACTAAACCTAGAACAAGAGGAAAACCTAAACCTAAGTCCTTTGCCTTAGGCTTAGATTCTAAAACAACGTTAAAGTGGTGCCAGATTAGTAGAAGCACTGGCTCCAGGTAGAAACATAGAAATCTTTTGTGGTGACAGCAACTCCAATTTAGACTCTCAGTGTCTCACAGAATAAAACTGATTAAATATCATCTCATAATATGAAATTACCAATATACAAGGAAACAAACCACCATGAATAAAAGTAGCAGAAATTAGTACAACCACTATCGAGAAAAATTTGAAGTTTTCTCAAAAAAACTAAAAATAGAGCTACCATATCAACCAGCAATCCCACTGCTGGGTATATACCCAAAAGAAAGGAAATAGGTATATCAAAGCGATATCTGCATTCACAAGTGTGTTGCAGCACTGTTCATAGTAACCAAGATTTGGAAGCAACCTAAGTGTCCATCAACAGATGAATGGATAATGTGGTACTTCTATACAATGGAGTATTATTTAGCCATAAAAAAGGAATGGGATCCTATTATTTGCAGCAACATGGATAAAGCTAGAGATCATTACATTAAGTGAAATAAGCCCAGCAAAGAAAGACAAACATCACATGTTCTCACTCATTTGTGAGGTCTAAAAATCAAAACAATTGGACATAGAGAGTAGAATGATAATTACCAGAGACTGGGAAGGGTAGTGAGGGGTTGGGTGGGGGAGTTGGGCATGCTTAATGGGTACAAAAAAAAATAGACAGAATGAATAAGACCTACTATTTGATAGCACAACAGGGTGACTAAAGTCAACGATAACTTAATTGTACATATTAAAATAACTAAAACAGTGTAAGTGGATTGTTTGCAACACAAAGAATAAATGCTTGAGGGATGATATCACATTCTTCATGATGTAATTATTACGCATCGCATGCCATAACAAAGCATCCTATGCACCCCATAAATATATGAACATACTATCTACCCACAAAAATAAAAAATAAAAAATGTTAATGCAGATATATTTGTTTTACAGCTAAAATTTAAGGAAACTTTTAAACAACCACAAATAAGGATGATACACCTTTAAAAATATATACTGTATTATTGGATACACAATATAAAACAATATGAATGAAATGTTGTTAAAAGAAATAAAAAACTAATAATGAGCAAATAAAAAGAGCCTATCAAAAAGACCTTGTAAAATCAAAAATTAAACAAATTGAAGTTTTAGAAATGAAAAATAGCTAAAAATAAAAACTCAATAAAAATGTTAAAGATAAAATTATTTAATATAACCAAAGACATATTAGTGAACTAAATAATAAATGATGTTGGAAAAATTGGACATCCATATGAAAAACAAAAACCTTGACCCATCCCTTGCATATCATATGAAAATTAACTAAAAATTGTTAATATACCTAAAGATAAAACCTAAAATTATAAAACTTCTCAAAGAAAACATAAAAGAAAGTTTTGTGACATTGGGTTAGACAAACATTTTCTAACTACAACAACAAAAGCACAATTGATAACAGGAAAAAAATGGTTAATCAGACTTAATCAAAATGTGTAATTTCTGTCCTATGAAAGATACTGTTAAGAAAATGAAAAGATAAACCATACACTTATAAAAGATATGTGCAACTTACACTTTTGACATAGAATTTGTAGCCCAAATAAAGAACTCTCGCAACTCAATAATAATAAAATAAGCAACCCTAGAAAAGGGATGAAAGACTTGAACAGACACTTCACCAGAAAAGTCACAGACATCAAATGAGTTATTAGTCATTAGAAATCATTATGTGAAACTACTCATCATTAGGAAAGTGAAAATTAGAATCACAATAAGATACTACTTCACACACGATAAAATGGATAAAATACAAAATAATGACATTACCAAGTGTGAATGACAATGCAGGGCAATTGCAAATCTCATACATTGCTGACAGAAATTCAGGATGGTACAGCCACTTTGGAAAACTGTTAGGTAGTCTCTTACAAAGATAAGCACATGAATATTATATGACACAATAATTCTACCTCTAGGAATTTCCTAAGAAAAATAAAAACTTATCTTCACAAAAAGTTCTAAACATTACTGTTTATACCACTTCATTCATAATCACCAGAAACAACCCAAATGTCCTTCACTTGAAAAATAGATAAATAAAATATAGTACATCCATTGAATAGAATTATAGCAAACAAGAACTACTGACACAAAAACATATATAAATTGCAAATGCATTATGCACCACTTATTTTAAAATGATCCTTTCTCCATTGAATTTATTTTGCACCTTTATCAGAAATCAGTTGGCTTGACTTCTGTGCATGTTTCTGAACTCTCTATTGTTGTATTAGTCCATGTGACAATCCCTCTGTGAAGTTCACACTGTTTTTTATTACTGTAGTTATATAGTAAATCTTAAAATCAGGTTGCATTACTCTTCCAATGTTGTTATTCTTTTTCAAAATTGTTTTAGCTATTCTACTTCCTTTGCCTTTTCACAACAATTTTAGAATAAACTTGTTGATATCCACTGAAAATCCATTTTAATAGAAATTTAAATGAGATCTTAACAGAAATGGAATTAAATAAATAAATCATTGTGGGGAGAATTGACATCTTTTTATGTTGAGTTCTCCAATTCATGAACATTGTATGTCTCTCTATTTGCTTAGGTCTTTGATTTTTTTTTCTTTTTTTCTCAGACGGAGTCTCAGTCTTTGTTTTTTATTGAAATTTTACTGCTTTCAGTAGACTGATCTCATAGATATGCTATTAGATTTATACCTACATATTTTATTTTTGAGGGCTATTGTAAATGGTATGTTTTAAATTTTGATTTTCATTTGGGTTGTCTGTTGCTAGCATGTAGAAATATAATTAATTTTTCTTTATAGTGACATTTTGCTAAACTCATTTGTAAGCTCTAGGAGTTTGTTAGTAGGCTCCTTGTCATCATCACCTATAAAGACTATTTTTTCATCTAAAAATAAAAACAGATATCTTTTTTCTCACTTCCCCTTATGCCATTTCTTTCCTTCTTGCACTGGACTGGACTTTAAGCACTATGTTAAATATAAGAGTGACAGTTGGCATCATTTCCTTATTCCCCACATAAAGGGGAAAACATTCAGTCTGTCAACATTAAGTATTATGTTAGGTTTTGTGTAGATGTTGTTTATCAGGTTGGGGAAGTTACCTTTAAGTTTTAGTTCACTGAGATTTTGTATCATGAGTGGGTGTTGAATTTTGTCAAGTGCTATTTCTGTATCAGTTGACTTAATAATGTAGTTCTTATTCTTTATTGTAATTTGCATTGATTGATTATAATTATTAAGCATTGAACCAGCCTTGCATTCCTGAAATAAACTCCACTTGGGTATATTATATTATTCTTTTCATATATTGATAGATTCTATTTTTAGTATTTTGTTAATGATTGTTTTTTTTTTAATCTACATTCAAAAAGAATATTGTTCTGGGCTGGGTGCAGTGGCTCAAGCCTGTAATCCCAGCACTTTGGGAGGCCAAGGCGGGCAGATCACAAGGTCAAGAGATTGAGGCCATCCTGGCCAACATGGTGAAACCCCATCTCTACTAAAAATACAAAAAAATTAGCCAGGCGTGGTGGCACGTGCCTGAGGTCCCAGCTACTTGGGAGGCTGAGGCGGAAGAATTGCTTGAACCCAGGAGGTGGAGGTTGCAGTGAGCCAAGATTGCGCCACTGCACTCCAGCCTGGCGACAGAGCTATCTTTAGACCAAAGGTTGGACTTTTTTGTAAATGACTTGATAGTAAGTATTTTAGGCTGTTCATGCCATTTATGGTCTTTGTTTTACAGTCTTTGTTTTGTTTAAACAACCCTGTACATGTAAAAATGAAAAATCTCCAAGCAAACTAAGAATACAGGGAAATTTCTAACCTTCATAAAGAGCAACCATAAAAAACCTGTAGCTAACATGATCCTTACTGGTGAAAATCTTTCTCAACTTCAAGATCAAAGCAAGGATGTCCATTCTCAACACTTGTATTCAATGTAGTAATGGAAATTGCTGCCATTGGAATAAAAAATAACATATTGGAAAGGAAGGAAATAAAACTGTTCCTATTTGCAGATGAACTAAGTGTCTATTAAAATCTCATGGAATTTCCAATGAAACAAATTATAGCAAGGACTCATATCCAAATGATTTCAGATATTTGAGTTTTTCACTCTGAATTAAAGGAATTTTGAATATTTTCCTCTAATAATAATATCTACAAGAGTAGTTTTCAACTCTCTTTACTATTTTTTCTGTATTTGCCTAATCCAGGAGCCCTTTTTCCTATCTCTTTTCTACTATGACTCATATGACTGGGCTAAGAGAACATGTGTCATTAATCTAATAGTAAATACCAAATATCCTTAGTCACCCATTCAGATATACCTTTCTAATTCCTACATATTAAAATAAAGTGTAAAAAAGACAATTACTTATTTCCTCAAGATTTTTATGCCTCATTTTTATGACTAAATTATTCATTTATTTTTGGATTATCTAGGGTTTTTAATACTGCTTCTGTAAATCGATTATACAATTTATAGCTTCTTGTAGTCAAGTTTTTTCTTTTATTACAGTACATATTTATTTTTTTTTCTTCTTCTACTTTCATATTATATTCTAGGGGTACATTTGCAAGTTTATTGCAAGGGTAAATTGCATGTCACTGAAGCTTGGCATATAAATAACCCCAATAACCAGGTAGTGAGCATAGTACCCAAGAGGTAGCCTTCCAGCAACCCACATCCCCCTGCACCCTTACTGGTCAACTATTGCCCAGTGTCTTTTTTCTGTATTTATGTCCATGTGTATTCAGTATTTCACTTCTACTTATAAGTGAGAATAGGTGGTATTTAGCTTTCTGTTCCTGTATTAGTTTGCTTAGGATAATGACCTCCAGCTGCATCCATGTTGCTGCAAAGGATATAATTTTATTCCTTTTAATGGCTGCATAGTATTCCATTGTGTATATAGTCCACATTTTCTTTATCCAATCCACTGTTGATGAGCATCTTGGTTGATTCCATGTCTTTGCTATTGTGTACAGTACTGTAATGAACATGCAAGTACATGTGTCTTTTTGGTAGAACAATTCATTTTCCTTGGATATATAACCAGTCCTGGGATTGCTGGGTCAAATGGTAGTTCTATTTTGAGTTATTTGAGAAATCTCCACACAGGTTTTTACAATAGCTAAACTAACTTACATTCCCACCAGCAGTGTATAATTGTTCCCTTTTCTCCACAACCTCACCAGTATGTCATTTTCTGACTTTTTAGTAATAGTGATTCTGACTGGTAGGAGATGGTATCTGAAGGTGGTTATGATTTGTATTTCTCAATGAGTAGTGGCGATGAGCACTTTTTTTCATATATTTGTTGGTAGCATGTTCTTCTTCTTTTTAAAATTGTCTATTTATCTCCTTTGCCCACTTTTTAAGGGAGTTATTTGGTTTTTTGTTTGTTGAATTGTTTAAGTTTCTTATAGATTCTGGATATTGGACCTTTATTGGTGATATGGTTTGGCTGTGTCCTCACCCAAATCTCGTCTTGAATTGTAGTTCCCATAATCCCCAGGTGTCATAAGAGAGACCGGTGGGGAGATAACTGAATCATGGGGGCCATTACCCCCATGCTGCTGTTCTCACAATATTGAGTGAGATCTCATGAGATCTGATTTTTTATAAGGGGCTTTTCCTCCTTTGCTCAGCATGAGAAGAAAGACGTGTTTTCTTCCTCTTCTGCCATGATTGTAAGTTTCCTGAGGTCTCCCCAGCCCTGCGGAACTGTGAGTAATTAAACCTCTTGCCTTTATAAATTACCCAGTCTCGGGAATGTCCTTATATCAGTGTGAGAATGGACTAATACAGTTGGATACAGTTTCTGAATATTTTCTCCCATTTTGTAGGCTGTATGATTAATCTGGTGATAGTTCCATTTACTGTGCAGAAGCACTTTAATTAAGTCCCGCTTTTCAATTTTTGTTTCTTTTGCAATTACTTTTGGAGACTTAGTCATAAATTATTTACCAAGGCTGATATCCAGAATGGTACTTCCTAGGTTTGCTTCAAGGGTTTTATTTTTTTTTTTTTTGTGGGACATAGTAGGTGTATATATTTATGGGATATATAAGATATTTTGATACAGGCATACAATGTGTAATAATCACATTAGGATAAATGAAACATACATCATCTCAAGCATTTGTCCTTTGTGTTACAATCTAATTATACTCTTTTGGTCATTTTTAAATGTACAATTAAATTATTATTTTTATACCCACTAAACATCCCCCACTTCCTATTACCCCAATCAACTACCTTTTCTAGCCTCTGGTAATCATCATCCTATTCTCTATTTCTATGAGTTCGACTGTTTTAATTTTTGCCTCCCACAGGTAAATGAGAATATGTAAAGATGAGTTCACTATATGTGTATGGATCTGTTTTCAGGGTCTCTATTCTGTCTGTGTGTCTATTTTTATTCCAGTTCCATGCTGTTTTGGTTACTGCTGCTCCGTAGTATAATTTGAAGACAGGTAATGTGATTCCTCCAGTCTTGTTCTTTTTGATCAGGATAGCTTTGGCTATTCTGGGTCTTTTGTGGTTCCACATAAATTTTAGGATTGTTTTTTCTATTTCTGTGAAAAATGCCATTGGTATTTTCATAGGGACTGCATTGAATCTTTGGATAGTTTTGGGTCCTATGAATATTTAAACAATATTGGTTCTTCCAATTCATGAACATGCAATATTTTTCCATTGTTTTGTGTTTCTTTCATCAATGTGTTATAGTTTTTATTGTATACATCTTTCAATTATTTGGTTAAGTTAATTTCCAGGTATTTAATTTTATTTGTAGGTATTGTAAATAGGATTACTTTATATATGGTAATACTGGTTTTATATGATGAGTTTGGAAATATTTCCTCTTCCTCTATTTTCTGGAATAGTTTGAGTAGGATTAGTATTAGTTCTTCTTTATATGTTTGGTAGAATTCAGCAGTAAAGACATCAGTTCCCAGGCTTTTCTTTGCTAAAAGGATTTTTATCATGGCTTCAACCTCATTACTTGTTACTGGTCTGTTCAGGTTTTGCATTTCTTCATGGCTCAATCTTGGTAGGTTGTATATGTCTAGGAATTTATCCATTTATTCTGTATTTTTCAATTTATTGGCATATAGTTGCTTATAGTTGCCAGTAATTATCCTTTGAATTTCTGCAGTATCAGGTGTAATGTCTCTTTTTGTATCTGCTTTTATTTGAGTCTTCTCCTTTTTTCTTAGTCTGGCTAAAGATTTGTCAGTTTTATTTATCTTTTCAAAAAAACAACTTTTTGCTTTGTTGATCTTTTGTATTATTTTCCCCGTTTCATTTATTTTTGCTCTCATCTTTATTATTTCCTCTATTAATCTTGTGTTTTGTTTGTTCTTCTTTTTCTAGTTCTTTAAGATGCATTGTTAGGTTGTTTATGTGAAGTTTTTCTTCTATTTTGATGGAGGCACTTAGAGTTATATACATTTCTCTTAGTATTGCTTTCATTGTATCCCATAGGTTTTGGTATGTCGTGTTTCCATTAACATTGGTTTTATGAATTTTTTCCAATTCCTACTTAGCTGTTGGATGAAATGCTCTGTAAGTATATATTAGGTCCATTTGGTCTATAGTGCAGATTAAGTCCAGAGTTTCTTTGTTGATTTTCTGTCTGGAAGATCTGTCCAGTTCTGAAAGTGGGTGTTGAAGTCTCCAGCTACTATTGTATTGGGGCCTATCTCTCTCCTTAGCCCTAATAATATATGTTTTATATATCTGGGTGCTCCAGTGTTGGGTACATATGTATTTTCAGTTGTTTTATCCTCTTGCTGAATTGACCACTTTATCATTATATAGAGATATTTTTTGTCTCTTCTTATAGTTTTTTTGTGTTGCAGTCTATTTTGTCTGATATAAGTATAGCAATTTCTGCTTTTTTTGATTTCCATTGGCATGAAATATCTTTTTCCATCCCTTTGTTTTCAGTCTATGTGTGACGTTTTAAGTGAAGTATGTTTCTTGTAGGTCATTGGGTCTTGTTTTATTATCCATTAAGCCACTCAACATCTTTTTATTGGAGATTTTAGTTTATTTACATTCAATGTTGTTATTTATAAGTAATGACTTATTACTGCCATTTTGTTATCTGTTTTGTGGTCTTCTCTTCCTTTTTTCCTTCCTTCCTGTCTTCATTTTAGTGAAGCCAATTTTCTCTGGTGATATAATTTAATTTCTTGCTTTTCATTTTTTGTATATCTGCTGTATGTTTTTAAATTTGAGGTTATCATAAGGTTTGCAAATGCTACTTACTTTATAGCTCATTTTTAAGCTAAACAACTTAACATTGTTTGCATAAAAAACAAGCAAAAAAACACACACGTAACAATAACTCTATGCTTTATCTTCATCCCCATGCTTTTTAACTTTTTCTTGTCTCTATTTATCTTATTGTGCTATCAATATCTTGAAAATTGTTAGGTTTATTATTTTTATTGTTCATTATTTAGTCCTTCTACTTAAGAGTAGATTATCCACCACAGTTACAGTGTTATAATATTCTGTGTTGCTCTGTGTACTTATTATTACCAGTGAGTTTTATACCTTCAGATGATTCCTCATTAATATTCTTTTTATTTATGATTGAAGTACTATCTCTAGAATTTCCTGTAAGACAGGTCTGGTGTTGATTAAATCCTTCAGCTTTTGTTTATCTAGGAGAGTTGTTATTTTTCTTTCATGTTTAAAGGATATTTTCACTTGATATGCTATTCTAGGATAAAAGATTTTCTTTCCTTTAGCACTTTAAACATGTCATACCATATTTATTTATTTTTCTTTTGTTATTATACTTTAAGTTCTGGGGTACACGTGCAGATCGTGCGGGTTTGTTACATAAGTATACACATACCATGGTGGTGGTTTGCTGCATCCATCGCCCATCATCTACATTAGATATTTCTCCTAATACTATTCTTCCCCAATCCCCTCACCTCCTCCTATTCCACCCCTAACCCTCAAACCACCAGGCCCCAGTGTGTGATGTTCTCCTCCCTGTGTCCGTGTGTTCTCATTGTTCAACACCCACTTATGAGTGAGAACATGCAGTGTTTGGTTTTCTGTTCTTGTGTCAGTTTGCTGAGAATGATGGTTTCCAGCTTCCTCCATGTTCCTGCAAAGGATACAAACTCATCCTTTTTTAGGGCTGCATAGTATTCCATGGTATCTATGTGCCACATCTTCTTTATCCAGTCTATCATTTATGGGCATTTGGGTTGGTTCCTACAAGTCTTTGCTATTGTGAACAGTGCCACAGTAAACATACATGTGCATGTGTCTTTATAATAGAATGATTTATAATCCTTTGGGTATATACCCAGTAATGGGAATACTGGGTCAAATGGTATTTCTGTCTCTAGATCCTTGAGGAATCACCACACTGTATTCCACAATGGTTGAATTAATTTACACTCCCACCAACAATGTAAAAGCGTTCCTATTTCTCCTCATTCTCTCCAGCATCTTTTGTCTCCTGATTTTTTAATGATTGCCATTCTAACTAGTGTGAGGTGATATCTCAATGTGGTTTTGATTTACATTTCTCTAATTACCAGTGATGATGAGCTTTTTTTCATATGTTTGTTTGCTGCATAAATGTCTTCTTTTGAAAAATGTCTGTTCATATCCTTTGCCCACTTTTTGATGGGGTTGTTTGATTTTTTTCTTATAAATTTGTTTAAGTTCTCTGTAGATTTTGGATAGTAGCCCTTTGTCAAATGGGTAGATTGCAAAAAATTTTCCCATTCTATTGGTTGCTGTGTCACTCTATTGATAGTTTCCTTTGCTGTGCAGAAGCTCTTAAGTTTAATTAGATCCCATTTGTCTATTTTGGCTTTTGGTTGCCATTGCTTTTGGTGTTTAAGTCATGAAGTCCTTGCCCATGCCTATGTCCTGAATAGTATTGTCTAGGTTTTCTTCTAGACTTTTTATGTTGTTAGGCCTTATGTTTAAATCTTTAATCTATCTAGAGTTAATTTTTGTATAGGGTGTAAGGAAGGAATCCAGTTTCAGCTTTCTGCATATGGCTAGCCAGTTTTCCCAGCACCATTTATTAAATAGGAAATCCTTTCCCCATTGCTTGTTTTTGTCAGATTTGTCAAAGATCAGTTGGTTGTAGTTGGTCGTCTTTCTGAGGCCTCTGTTCTATCCCATTGGTCTGTATCTCTGTTTTGGTACCAGTATCATGCTATTTGGTACCAGTACCAATATAGTTTGAAGTCAGGTAGCATGATGCCTCCAACTTGTTTTTTGTTTTTGTTTTTTTTATTTTATTGTTATTGTTGTTTGTTTTGTTTTGCTTAGGATTTTCTTGGCTATGCAGACTCTTTTTTAGTTCCATATGAAGTTTAAGGTGGTTTTTTCCGATTCTGTGAAGAAAGTCATTGGTAGCTTGATGGGGGATAACATTGAATCTATAAATTACTTTGGGCAGTAGGGCCACTTTAACGATATTGATTCTTCCTAAACATGAGCATGTAATGTTTTTTCCATCTGTTTGTGTCCTCTCTTATTTCCTTCAGCAGTGGTTTATAGTTCTCCTTGAAGAGGTCCTTTACATCCCTTGTTAGTTGTATTCCTAGGTATTTTATTCTCTATTCTCTTTGTAGCAATTGTGAATGGGAGTTCAGTCATGATTTGGCTCTCTGTTCGTCTATTATTGATGTATAGGAATGCTTGCGATTTTTGCACATTGATTTTTATCCTGAGACTTTGCTGAAGTTGCTTATCAGCTTAAGGAGATTTTTGGCTGAGACAATGGGGTTTTCTAAATATACAATCATGTCATCTACAAACAGGGAAAATTTGATGTCCTCTCTTCCTATTTGAATACCCTTTATTTCCTTCTCTTGCCTGATGGCCCTGGCCAGAACTTCCAATACTATGTTGAACAGGAGTGGTGAGAGTAGGCATCCTTGTCTTGTGCCAGTTTTCAAAGAGAATGCTTCCAGTTTTTGCCCATTCAGTATAATATTGGCTGTGGGTTTGTCATAAATAGCTCTTATTATTTTGAGATACAATCCATCGATGCCTAGTTTATTGAGAGTTTTTTGCATTTAGGGCTGTTGAATTTTGTCAAAGGCCTTCTCTTCATCTATTGAGATAATCATATGGTTTTTGTCTTTGGTTCCGTTTATGTGATGGATTATGTTTATAGATTTGCAGATGTTGAACCAGCCTTGCATCCCTGGGATGATGCCAACTTGATCATGATGAATACGCTTTTTGATGTGCTGTTGGATTCAGTTTGCCAGTATTTTATTGAAGATTTTTGTATTGATATTCATCATGGATATTGGCCTGAAATTTTCTTTTTTAGTTGAGTCTCTGTCAGGTTTTGGTATCAGGATCATGTTGGTCTCATAAAATGAGTTAGGGAAGAGTCCCTCTTTTGTATTGTTTGGAATAGTTTCAGAAGGAATGATACTAGCTCCTCTTTGTACCTCTGGTAGAATTCGTTTGTGGACCCATCTGGTCCTGGACTTTTTTTTTGGTTGGTAGGCTATTAATTGCTGCCTCAACTTCAGACCTTGTTATTGGTTTATTCAGGAATTCAGCTTCTTCCTGGTTTAGTCTTGGGAGGGTGTAAGTGTCCAGGAATTTATCCATTTCTTCTAGATTTACTGGTTTATGTACATAGAGGTGTTTGTAGTAATCTCTGATGGTAGTTTGTATTTCTGTGGTATCAGTGGTGATATCCCCTTTATCGTTTTTTATTGCATCTATTTGATTCCTCTCTCTTTTCTTTTTTATTAGTCTGGTCAGTGTCTATTTCGTTGATCTTTTCAAAAAAAACAGCTCCTGTGTTTATTGATTTTTTGAAGTTTTTTTTTTTTTTTGTCTGTTTCCTTCAGTGCTGCTCTGATCTTAGTTAATTCTTGTCTTCTAGCTTTTGAATTTGTTTGATCTTGCTCCTCTAGTTGTTTTAATTGTGACATTAGGGTGTTGATTTTAGATCTTTCCTCGCTTCTCATATGGGCATTTAGTGCTATATATTTCCCTCTAGTCACTGCTTTCAATGTGTCCCAGAGATTTTGGTACATTGTGTCTTCATTCTCATTGGTTTTGAAGAACATCTTTATTTCTGCCTTCATTTCATTATTTATCCAGTAGTCATTCAGGAACAGGTTGTTTAGTTTCCATGTAGTTGTGTGGTTTTGAGTGAGTTTCTTAATCCTGAGTTCTAATTTGATTGCACTGTGGTCTGAGAGACTGTTTGTTATGATTTCTGTTCTTTTGCATTTGCTGAGGAGTGATTTACTTCCAATTATGTAGTCAATTTTAGAATAAGTGTGATATGGTGCTGAGAAGAATGTATATTCTGTGGTCTTGGTGTGGAGAGTACTGTAGCTGTCTATTAAGGTCCGCTACTAGATAGATCAACAAGAGAGAAAATTAACAAGGATATCCAGGACTTGAACTCAGATCTAGACCAAAAATGTCATACCATATTTAAAGTGCTGAAAGGAAAAAAAAAAAGCCTTTTACATGTAAGGTTCCCACTGAAAAGTCTGCTGCCAGATGCGTTAGAGCTCCATTGTATATTATTTGTTTCTTTTCTCTTGCTGCTTTCAGGATCCTTGACCTCTGGGAGTTTGATTATTAAATGCCTTGAGGTAGTCTTCTTTGGATTAAATCTTCTTGGTGTTCTATAACCTTCTTGTACTTGAATATTGACATATTTAAGTCAATACTGCTGACTTCCCTAGGTTTGGGAAGTTCTCTGTTATTATCCCCTTGATAAACTTTCTACCCCAAGCTCTTTCTCTATCTCCTCTTTGAGGTCAATAACTCTTAGACTTACCCTTTTGAGGCTAATTTCTAGATCCCATAAGCATGCTTTATTCTTTGATTCTTTTCTTGTCTCTTCAGACTGTGTATTTTTAGAACACCTGTTTTCAACTCAGAAATTTTTAATTCTGCTTGATCAATTCTGTTTTGTAAAATCTATGGATCATTCTTCAGTATATCAATTGCATTTTTCAATTCCAAGATTTCTCCTTGAATCTTTTTAATTATTTTAATATCTTTGTTGAGTTTATCTGAGAATATTCTAAATTTCTTTTCTGTGTTTTCTCTGAGTGTCTTCAACACAGCTATTTTGAATTCTGTCTGAAAAGTCACATATCTTTGTTGTTCCAGAATTTGGGACCTGGTGCTTTGTTTAGGTTATTTGGTGAGGTCATGTTTTCCTGGATGGTCCTGATACTTGTGGATGCTTGTCAGTGTCTGGGCATTAAAAAGTTAAGTATTTATTGCAGTCTTTACATTCTTGGTTTGTTTGTGCCCCTCCTTCTTGGGAAGGCTTTCAAGGTATTTTAAGGGACTCAAGTGTTGCAGTGTAAGCCATATCTTCATTAGATGACACCCCCAGCCCAGTAATGCTGTAGTTCCTAAAGAGTCATACAGATACCACCTCGGTGGTCATGGATAAGATCCAGGAGAATTTTCTGGATTATCAGACAGAGACTCTTGTTCTCTTCTCTTACTTTCTCCCAAATGAACAAAGTGTCTTCCTTGGTGCTGAGCTGCCTGGAGCTGGGGGAGGAGTGACAAAAGCACCTGTGTGGCAACCACCACTGGAACTGTGCTTGCACAGACCTAAACACAGCACAGAACTGGGTCTTGCCCAAGGCCTGCTAGAACCACTATCTGGTTACTGCCTATATTCTCTCAAGGCCCTAGGCCTTTACAATCAACAGGTGGCAAGGCCAGCAAGTTTTGTGTTCTTCCCTTCAAGGCAATGAGTTCTCCTGGGCCTCAGACAAGCCCAGAGATGTTACCCATGAGCCAAGGCCTGAAGTTGAAAACCTTAGAAATCTACCTGGTATTCTAGTCTACTGCACTGAAACCACAAGACAAAGTCCTTCCCACTCTTAACTCCTTTTTCTCCAGACAGAGGAGTCTCTCCTCATGTCCACTGCTACCACAGGTCCATGGGAGATATTGCCAGGATATCACCAATGTTCATTTATGTCCCAAAGGCTCTTCAGTCAGCTTGTGGTAGATTTTGCAGGCCTGGAACTCACCCTTCAGGACAGTAGGCTCTCCTCTGGCCCAGGGTAGGTCCCACAAGAGCCAAGTCCTGAAACTGGGGACCCCAAGAGCCTTTTTAGTGCTCCTCTCCACTGTGATCAAGCTGGTATCCATGCTGCAGAACAAAGTCTTCTTTACTCTTCCTCTGCTTTTTTCAAGCAGAAAAAGTCTCTTCTCATAGCCATCACATCTGTGACTATGCTAGGTCACACCTGAAACCAGCACATCTCAGAGTCTCACCCAAGGCCCACATTGTGTGCCACCAAGCCTGGAATGCGGGCCTCATGACTCTGCTTGGTGCCCTATCTTACTGTGGCTAAACTGGTATTCAAGTTGGAAAACAAAGTCCACTTTACTCCTTTTTTCTTCTTTCCTCAAGCAGATGGAAGAGGCCTCTTTAGGAGTTATAAGCTGCACAGCCTGGGGTTGGGGGAGGGATGACACAAGCATTCCTTTAGCCACCCCAGCTGATGTTTCACTAGAGTCACATGCCCCCAAAAGCTACTGGCTCCAAGCCCAATATAGTAGTTGGACTTGCCCTGGAGTTGCAGTTTGTGGCCTAGACTGCCATCGAAGTTTATTCAAGACCCCAGAGTCCTTTAGTCCATAGTGTTTAGGCTTGCTGAAACTCAAGTTGCAACCACTGGCAGGGGTAATTCCCCTCTATCTAGGGTTCATCTAAATGCTCCCTCTGTGGGCATGGGCTGAGTTCTGTCTGGTGTTTTCTGCTGTAACAGGGCAGCACTGAGTTCCAATGCAAAGTCTCACAAATGCTGTGCTCTACTGCCCCCAAGCACACAGTTTCTCTTTCTGTGCCATATGGCCACTGCCAGATGATGAGGGAGGGATTATGTTGACAATTTAAGATTGTCTTTCCTATCCTCTTCAGAGCCTCTTTCAGCAATATGAAGTTAAAACCAGGTACTGTGATCACTCACCTGATTTTTGGTTCTTATAAGGGTTTTTTTGTTGTTGTTGTTTTTTGTTTTTTTTTGCCTGTGTTTAAATAGTTGTCAAATTTGGTGTTTCTATGGGGAGGATGATTGATGGAAGCTTCTGTTTGGCCATATTGCTTTGCCTCCTTCTCTTCTAGGGTTAGTAATGTTTTAGATCTTACCTTTAAGTCTTTAATCCATCTTCAGTTAACTTTTGTATATGGTGAAAGGTAGGCATCCAGTTTCATTCTTCTGCATATAGCTAGCCAATTGTCCCAGCACCATTTATTGAATAGGTAGTCCTTTGCCCATTGTTCGTTATTGTTGAATTTGTTGAATATCAGGTTGTTGTAGGTGTGTGGCTTTATTTCTGGGTTCTCTATTCTGTTCCACTGTTCTATGTGTCTGTTTTTGTGCCAGTACCATACATAAATTATACTACTGTAGCCTTACTGTATAATTTGAAGTCAGATAGTGTGATGCTTCTGAATTTGTTCTGTTGGCTTAGGATTGCTCCAGTAATTCAGGCTCCTTTTTTGCTTCATATAAATTTTAGATTAGTTTTTCTAATCCTGTGAAAAATGCCATTGGTAGTTTGATAGAATAGTGAATTTCTTTGAAAAGCATGACCATCTTAACAATATTGATTTTTCTAATCCATGTGCATGGAATGTTTTTCCATCTGTTTGTGTCATGTCTGATTTTTTTTATCAGTATTTTGTAATTCTAATTAGAGATATTTCACTTCCTTGGTGAGCTGTATTCCTAGGTATTTTGTTCCTTTTGTGGCTATTGTAAATGGGATTAGGTTTTTGATTTGTCTCTCAGCTTGGGTGTTATTTGTGTATAGAAATGCTACTAATTTTTGTACATTGATTTTGTATCCTGAAACTTTACATATCAATATTGATATGTGAGGATTTGATTATATCATTGTGCTGTTAGATAGTTGTTATATAGAACCTAATTTTATAGTTGTGTTATAGTGTCAATAGTATATGTACTGAAGTGTGGTTTTTGTGGTGGCATATATCTTTCTTTCTTTCCCATGTTTAGCACTCCCTTTAGGACCTCTTTTAAGGTAGATCTAGTGGTAATGAATTCCCTTAGCATTTGCTTATCTGAAAAGAATCTTATTTCTTCTTTGCTTCTGAAGCTTAGTTTGACAGGATATGAAATTCTTGATTTTAATTTCTTTTCTTAAAGGATGAAATAGGCCCCCAGGCTCTTCTGGCTTATGAGGTTTCTGCTGAAGTGTCATCCACTTTTAGCCTGATGACTTCCCTTTGTAATTGACCTGCCCCTTCTCTCTAGCTGCCTTTCAGAATTTTTTCTTTTGCATTGACTTTAGAGAATCTGATGGCTATGTCCCTTGGGGATGGTTACCTTATATAGTATCCTAAAAGGATTCTTTCCTGACCTCTCAAGCAAGACTGGGAAAATTTCCATGGACTATATTCTCAAATGTGTTTTCCATGTTGCTTCCTCTCTCTCCTTCCCTTTCAGGAATGCCAATCAGTTGTATGTTTGGTCTCTTTACATAATCCTATGTTTCTCAGGGGTTTTGTTCATTCTTCTAAATTCTGTTTTATTTTTGTCTGCCTGTGTTTCTTTGATGGAGTGGTTTTCAAGTTCTGAGATTCTTTCCTCAGCTTGGTCTGTTCTGTTGTTTGTGCTTCCAATTGTATTTTGAAATTCCTGTAGTAAATTTTCTATTTCTAGAAGTTCAGTTTGATTCTTTGGTAAAAGGTTATGTCATCTTTCAACACTTGGATCATTTTACTGTTTGCCTTAGACTGAGTTTTAATCTTCTCTTTATCTCGATGAACTTCCTCACCATAGATTCTGAATTCTATGTCTGATATTTCAGCCATTTCAAAATCTGGTTAAGAACCATTGCTGGGGAGCTAGTATGATCATTTGGACACAAGAAGATACTTTTGCCAGTGTTTTTGCACTGGTTCTCCTCATCTGTGAGGACTGATGTTCCTTTATCTATTGAAGTTGGATAAAAAGTCTTTTGGGGATTATAAATTGTTCTATTATAAAGACACATGCACACATATGTTCATTGCAACACTGTTTACAATAGCAAAGACCTGGAACCAACCCAAATGCCCATCAATGACAGACGGGATAAAGAAAATGTGGCACATATACACCATGGAATACTATGCAAACATAAAAAAGGATGAGTTCGTGTCCTTTGTAGGGATATGGATGAATCTGGAAACCTTTATTCTCAGCAAACTGACACAAGAACAGAAAACCAAATACTGCATGTTCTCACTTATAGGTGGGTGTTGAACAATGAGAACACATGGGTACGGGGGAGGGGAACATCACACACTGGGGTCTGTTGGGGGGTGCGGAGCTAGGGGAGGGACAGCGGTGGTGGGGAGGTTGGGGGAGGGATAACATTGGGAGAAATGCCGATGTAGGTGACGGGGGATGGAGGCAGCAAACCACCATGGCACGTGTGTACCTATGCAACAATCCTGCAAGATCTGCACATGTACCCCAGAACTTAAAGTACAGTTAAAAACAAAGTCCTTTGGATAAGGCTTTTTGTTTTTCTATTCTTTATTGCCCTGAGGGTTCGACTCTGCTGAAATTTGGGTATAGTTGAATGGCTTCATCTCTGGATGCGTTCAGAGGCCCAAGGCTCAGCTCTGCATTCCTGGTCTGCATGCTCTAACCTTGGGTGGCTGGGACCGTGCCCTTGACTTTGTCCTCTAATTTCTCCAGATCAAGAACCAGCTTAGCTGGAGGGGCTAAGGTGTTCCTGGACCACTGACAACAGCAATCAACCTAGGGCAGTGGTTGGGCACGGGGAGCAGGAGTAAGAAGCACTCTGGTGGGAGGCTGTCAGCAAAAGCACTCCAGTGGGGTTGTGGGGGGGCTCCAAAGAAAGTGCTATGGCAGTCGTTACTGGCAAAAGCACCCTGGTGGGGTAGCTGAGGCTGTGCTGTATTCTGGCATGCCAGACAGGGGCTCTGGAAGGGGCTAGTGGACAAGGAGGTGCATAGCTCTGACCTACGCTGGTCATATAGGAAAGACAGCCCTGCTCTATCCAGGTCCAGTGATTATACTATGCCTCATTTTAGACCTGATATAATTCTCTTAAGATCCTACATATATAACAAGTGCTAATGTATCTGGGCCACATATGCTATAACTGAAAAATATTTGAGAGTTTTAAGTGAGAAGATTCTTTTCTTCTCACTTTCTTGAGTGTTCAGAAAGATTTTTATTAAACTTGTTAAAGTTATGTCTTTTCAGAAGACTCTTAGAATAGACATTTGTTTCCCCCAAATGGTCTTCTTGTGAGATTATGATTGCACTCATGATAATCCATGATCTGACTATTTTCCTAGAAGATTCCAAATGAAGTTAGAAGAAAACAAGGGAATAGGAAATAAATTTTGGTGAAATTCTAGGCACTGGTACACAGCAGTAGTCACCATGGGAAACAAAATATTTTTGCCCCATTTTATGGATGAGAAAACCAAGGCTTAGACTCATGAAATAAATTTCCCCAAAGACACATAAACAGTAAATGACAGAACCAGAATTTAGAAATGTAAATTCTTGGGCCTCATTACAGACCTTCTCAAATTCTTGGGTAGGTCATAGCAGTCTGTGTTTTAATAAACTTTTTTTTTTTAAGACAGTCTCAATATGTCACCTAGGCTGGAGTGCAGTAGCACAAACTCAACTCACTGCAACCTCTGCCTTCAGGATTCAAGTGATCCTCCCACTTCAGCCTCCCAAGGACTACAAGCATGCTCCACTATAACCAGCTAATTTTTGTATTTTTAGTAGAGACAGGGTTTCACCATGTTGACCAGGCTGGTCTCGAACTCCTGACAACAGGTGATCCGCCTGCCTCAGCTTCCCAAAGTGCTAGGATTACAGGCATGAGTCACCATGCCCAGCCATTGTTTTAATAAACTTTTAAGTGATTCTGATGCACACTCAAATTTGAAAACTACTATGTCAGACCAATCCGCAAGAATGGAGGACATAGGCCTAGGGTTTAAAAGCAGCAAAGCACGGAACAGGGCTGGCTCTAAAAGAGATCTAACGTGTAGCATTGTGACTGTACTTAATGATACTATATTATTACTTGAAATTTGCTAAGGTAGTAGATCATAAGTGTTCTCATCACACATGCAAAATAAGGTAACTATGTGAGATGATGGATGTGTTAATTAATTTAACTGTGGCAATAATTTCACAAGGTATATGTATAGCAAAACATCATATTGTCACCTTGATTACATATAATTTTTATTTGCCAATAAGGCAATAAAAATTTTTATTTTCAGCCTCAATAAGGCTGAAAAAAGGGAGACGGAGACTAGATTATGAATGGTCTCTAGTTTGTACCCTTGGAATTAACCCAGGAAAGTGACTCCTACTTATAAACACACTTTGGGAATGAGACTTAGAGGATAATAACACAGGCATACCTGATGCTCTAAAGAGAGAGAGAATAATTTAGCTGTTTTCTTTTTTAGCATCTTAAAGCTGTAAAGCCCCTGATAACTAGACTAGTTACAAGACTCAGAAAGGTGAATTGATTTGCTCCAAATCACACAACTAGTTGGTTGCCAGCAGAGTTGGAAATAGAGTCTAAGTTCTAGAGGCCAATATCTAGTTTGTGCTTGTTGTACTGGGCCTCCATTCTTTTCCTCTTCACATTTTTCCAATTCTCTTTTTGACACTAACCTTTAGATACAGCACTGCATTTTTCTCTTCCAGGTAACAACTTTCAGTCTAAGATGATTTAACTTTGAAATACTGAAAATAATTTTAATTTTTTATTCATCTTTTCTACTTCCTGGCTCTGGGCCAAGGAAGCTGGCCACCTTTTCTTAATCTACTCTTATCAGCTGGAAAATAACTAAGTGAGAGATGCCAACAGTAACCTGGCCCAGAAATAGGACATGAGGCCCCATGTTAAGGAAGCCACAGTCCACAGGGAAATTGTGGGACAGCTGGCAGGCAGACATGTAATAAGGGACAAAGATGCAACAAGTTGTTGATGTGATCAGGAACTTTTTTCCTTCCTAGATTTCCCTCCATGTTATATTATAGCTTTCTTGGAAGAGGCACAATAGAGAAATTAGAAATTAGATAAGAGGGACCAGCAATATTTTTGCCAGTGAAGGGAGTATGGAGGACAGAGATAGAAAACAGGTCTAAGGTATCAGGAAGCAATTAACTATAACCCAGATTAGCTAGGCCTCTGGTCAAAAAAAGTGAAAAGACAGAAGTCAAGTAGATATACAGGTTTTCCAGATATGTAAAGGATATAGAACAAGAAACAGAGCTCAAGCAAATTTTAAGAACTATTAGGACACTAAGAAAGAGAGAGAAAGCTATTTTGTAACTGCAAAGAAAAAGCAAAAGAATGAATCTGACTTCCTGATTTGGAGGTGAGGAAGATACTGCACGCAATCAATAATAAGCTTGATAAACCAATGATAATGTAAGGTGCAATGCCAGTCTGATACATTAGTCTTTATTACAGAAAATTAAAAGTTGAAAGGGAAGTAATACTCTGGTTATTATTTTATTCTAAACAGAGCTATGTTGTGGCTGGTAAATTTGTATAAAGATGATAAGGCAAATGGATAACAAAGGAAGTAGCATGACTTGTTCCACCATAATGGGTAGCACAAGTGGCCTTGGGCAAGGCAACATGAGTGTGAGTGGACCTCACCAGGGCAACGAGTGGGGGCATGTCAAACAAGCAACCATATTGGGACTCAGGCACAAGATCAAGGAGAGAGTTGAGAATGATCCCAATTATTGTCACATTAGGAAAGTGTGCAGAATAATAAATAGGGACTCAGGGAGAAAAGGTGAATAAAGCAGGAGATGAGCACCAAATCACCAAAAATGCTAGAAAGCTAGCATTTGTGGCTTTAAAAATCAAGTGGGAGCTGGTTCCTTAGTGGGTTTTCAAATTGGCGTCAGAATTTGGGCAAGTACCTGCTAAGAATTTGGCTTAAACCAAGTTCTACTCTTTCAACATCAGTCTTCTTATGTACAGAGCAGAGAAAATGATATTTGGTTGGTGCAAAAGTCATTGCAGTCTTTGCCATTACTTTTTTCTTTATTATTTCACTTTAAGTTCTGGGCTACATGTGCAGAACGTGCAGGTTTGTTACATAGGTATACGTGTGTCATCATGGTTTACTACACCTATGAACGCATCCTCTAGGTTCCCTCCCCCTCTCCCCCAACTCCTCAACAGGCCCCAGAGTGTGTTGTTTCCCTCCCTGTGTCTATGTGTTCTCATTGTTCAACTCCCACTTATAAGAGAGAACATGCAGTGTTTGGTTTTCTGTTCCTGTGTTAGTTTGCTGAGAATTATGGCTTCCAGCTCCATCATGTCCCTGCAAAGGACATAATCTCATTCCTTTTTATGGCTGCATAGTGCTCCATAGTGTATATGTATCACATTAAGTTCCTTGTAGATTCTGGATATTAGACCTTTGTTAGATGGGTAGATTGCAAAAATTTTCTTATTCTGTAGGTTGCCTGTTCACTGGGATGCTAGCTTCTTTAGCTGTGCAGAAGCTCTTTAGTTTAACTAGATCTCATTTGTCAATTTTGGCTTTTGTTGCAATTACTTTTGGTATTTTCATCATGAAGTCTTAGCTCATGCCTATGTCCTGAATGGTATTGTCCGGGTTTTCTTCTAGGGTTTTTATGGTTTGGGGTTTTACATTTAAGTCTTTAATCTATCTTTAGTTAATTTTTTATAAGGTGTAAAAAAGGAGTCCAGTTTCAGTTTTCTGCATATGGCTAGCCAGTTTTCTTAGTACCGTTTATTGAATAGGAAATCCTTTCCCTATTGCTTGTTTTTGTCACATTTGTTGAAGATCAGATGATTGTAGATGTGTGGGGTCCTTTCTGAGGTCTCTGTTCTGTTCCATTGGTCTATATGTCTGTTTTGGTACCAGTACCATGCTGTTTTGGATATTGTAGCCTTGTAGTATAGTTTGAAGTCAGGTAATGTGATGCCTCCAGCTTTGTTCTTTTTGCTTAGGATTTTCTCCGCTACATAAGCTCCTCTTAAAGAATGAAATAGACACAATAAAAAATGATAAAGGGGATATCACCACTCACTTCACAGAAATACAAACTACCATCAGAGAATACTATAAACACCTCTACTCAAATAAACTAGAAAATCTAGAAGAAATGGATAAATTCCTGGACATATATCCTCTCTCAAGATTAAATGAGGAAGAAGTCAAATCCCTGAATAGATCAATAACAAGTTCTGAAAGTGAGGTAGTAATTAATAACCTACCAACCAAAAAAAGCCCAGAACTACACGGATTCACAGCCAAATACTACCAGAGGTACAAAAAGGAGCTGGCACCAGTCCTTCTGAAACTACTCAAACAATTGAAAATGAGGGTCTCCTCCTTAACTCATTTTATAAAGCCAGCATCATCCTGATACCAAAACCTGGTAGAGACACAACAACAAAAAAAACCTCAGGCCAATATCCCTGATGAACTTCAGTGTGAAAATTCTCAATAAAATACTGGCAAATTGAACTCAGAAGCACATCTAAAAACTTATCCACCATGATCAAATACGCTTCATCCCTGGGATGCAAAGCTGGTTCAACATACGCAAATCAATAAACATAATCCATCACATAAACAGAACCAAAGACGAAAACCACATGATTATCTCAATAGATGCAGAAAAGGCCTTTGATAAAATTCACCATCTCTTCATGTTAAAAACTCTCAATAAACTAGGTATTGAAAGAACATATCTAAAAATAATAAGAGCTATTTATGACAAACCCACAACCAATATCATACTGAATGGGCAAAAACTGGAAGCATTCCCTTTGAAAACTGGTACAAGGATGCCCTCTCTCACCACTCCTATTCAACAGAGTATTGGAAGTTCTGGCCAGGGCAATCAGGCAAGAAAAAGAAATAAAGGGTATCCAAGTAGGAAGAGAGAAACGCAAATATCTCCGTTTGCAGACAACATGATTCTATATTTAGAAAACCCCATTGTCTCAGCCCTAAAACTCCTTAAGCTGATGAGAAACTTCAGCAAAGTCTCAGGATATAAAATCAATGTGCAAAAATCATAAGCATTCCTATATATCAACAACTGACAAGCAGAGAGCCAAATCATGACTGAACTCCCATTCACAATTGCTACAAAGAGAATAAAATACTAGGAATACAGCTAGCGAGGGACTTGAAGGACCTCTTCAAGGAGAACTACAAACCCTTGCTCAAGGAAATAAGAGAGGACACAAACAAATGGAAAAATATTCCATCCTAATGGATAGGAAGAATCAATGTGAAAATGGCCACACTGCCCATAGTAATTTATAGATTCAATGCTATTCACATCAAACTACCGTTGACATTCGCCACTACAATAGAACCTTGTTCCTTCTGGTGCTGTACCCGACTCTCTAACCAGTGATTGTAGAAATCAAACTAAAATTGATGTATGTAGAAAAAGCTATGAAACACAAATGCAAGATGATGGTATTATGATGTCATTTCTCTAACACTATTATATTGGTTTAATGAGAGGAGTGGTGTATTTGTGAGCTGCAAAGACAAAAAAAAAAAAAAAAAAAAAAAAACTCAGTAATGATACTCTTAGAACAGAGGCTAAGTTCAGGCAAACAATACAGTGAAACTTTATCTGGACAGGATTTATACAGTCATTAGCAAAGCCACAACTATTAAATTAATGGTTCTCTTTATTTTTTTTCCACTGCAACAATAGGGGAGTTGATTCTTACTTGCAAGATGTAGCATGCATGCATCCCAATTACAGTGTCTGACACTACCAAATGAATGAATATCTCATACTCAAGGACTCTGTTATTCTTAAAGGCAGATTAAAGAGAAACAGAGAGTCCAGCTTACCTCCAGGACCCTTTTCTGATGCTATCCTTTGGGTTATAAACTCTGAAGGCAGGAACAGGTATGCCTTATTTCTGTCCGTATATGCATAAAGCAAGGGCAGTTCCTAGGATAAGTTTTAAGTGCAATATGCCCACTCAGCAACAGAGGTAGTATTAGAATACACACTTATTCTGTTTTTGAAACTTCTATTGGTTGTCATCTGATATACACAGCAGACTTTGAAAACTGAGCAAAAGTAGAGAACTTATCACTAAAATTACATGACAGATGAATTTCTGATATAGATACTGTTAATTGTCTACTCAATAAGCATTTTTCTTCTTTACTCCTTTCTTACTAACCTGATTTGTTCGGGGTCGCAATATAGCCATCTAAAAATACGTAACTTCCCAACCTCCCTTATAGACAGTGGTGATCCAATGGCACATACATAGCTAATGAAACATAGGCAAAGTCCCTGAGGTAGGTGCCTCTTCCTAGATAAAAAAGCAAAGCCCTGATTAAAAAAAAAAAAAAAGACGTTCCTCCACCATTCACCATTCTTTCTACTTATAATGTAATCAGGAGGCCTAGAGATGTAGTCACCATCTTTGACTATGCGCTGATAAGCATGAGGTTGAAGAGCTACCCAGTGCAGATGCAGAATGGAAAAACGGAGCCCTAGTTCCTAGGTGCATCACTGGGCAGCTGCAGCAGTCTTGTTGCCTGCCTCTATCCCTTTTACGAAGTGGGAAAAGCAAATCTCTTACTTAAACTTCTCTCACTTGGTCTCTCTTTTATTTTCAGCAGAACATATTCCAACTGACAAGAGAAACTTTTCAGAGAGATAATGGGACTTATGAGCCATAACATTTCATGGGAGCCATTTACCAGGAAGCTATCAGGGAAGTCAGTTTGCAGGCAAATAAGAATGATAAGGAAATTCTAAAGAGATAACATAGAGAGGCTGATGTTTACCTGATACATCACTGTTCTGGCATAAGTAGAAAAAGCTAATGGCATTTTAAAGGCAGCAAACTATGGACATGATTCTTCCAGGATTATTCAATCTATTAGCTTATAAATATTTATTGAGCCCATTTTGTGGCCACTGTCCTCCTCTTCCTCCTCTGTTTGTTTCATTATTTGAAACTCCAAGAGTCTTCACTGGTAGAAAATAAACCTCTCCTCCAAGGATTTTAAAATGTTTTAGCAATATCTTTAGGGAGAAATGTCATGCACTCATTACTGGGAACGTTCTCTAAGTTATCACTCATTCTGCAAAAAAGGTAGTAATAGAATACATATCTATTCTACCTTTTTTGAAACTTCTATTCATCATTATCTAATATGGTCTAGAAACTTTGAAAGATGAGCAAAAATGAGATGAGTTTCTAATCCTAATAGAGTAATACATCTAATGCTAACCATAATCATGTTATACTGCTTGATAATTTTATCTAAATGATTTCTAATATACATGAGTGAGGTGATTACTTGTATATTAACAAGAAACTTTTTCTATCTTTCTCCTCATTTTGTCGGTTTCTCAATGTCTAGAATTAGCAGCAAAACCCATGGAATTATTATTTTAGCATCATCATGCACACGCCCACATATACAACAAGAAAAATATGAAGTAGATTAAATACCCAGGCCTTCTCCCACCAAAAGGCAAGTGCCCCTTGCTTTTGCCTTGTCCATCCTTTGTTACTTGCCTAAACTCTGTCCACACTTTGTAAGTAATTACTTCATTAAACTATCTTCTTGTGTGCGTGCAAAGAGCCACCTAAATTTTGGTTGCATTTTTTTTTCCCAAAATGTATTGAACATCTTTAATCAAGAGATTCAACGAATAAATAACCAAAATATTTAAGCTTTTAATCAAATGTAATAACTGAAATAAAGTATGAAGATGGGAGTCATTAAAACATTGGTACAAACGCAAGAGAGAAACCAAACAAAATACATGATGAGAACTCAGATAAATAAATATAAACTCTCTACTCCTAAAATGTTCAAGTTTGTTATCTATTTTCTTCCAGGATCCTTACCTATACAAATTTCCATATAACAAGATTCCTCTGTGGTCAGAGGGTGGTCCTGAGGAGAGAACACACCATAGGGTCACCAAGCTCCACATCCCTAGCGTCATCCCCATTCCTCAAAGTACGTTAATGGAATGGAGACAGAGAGACCCTTAAAAATATTAAAAGCATCAACATGTCAGGAAGAGATAATCATTACAAATGTATATGCATCTAATTACAAACATTCGAAGTGTAGGGTTAATCACTCTGTGGCTCTCTTCATGTTACATGTTAATAAAACTGTTTTTTAAAAATAAAAGTATATGAAGCAAAAATTGATACAACTAAAGGAAGATAGACAAATAAGCAATCACAGTTGGAGATTTAAACATACCTCTCTCAAAGCTGGTATAATGACTAGACTAAAAATCAGTGAAGATATAGAAGGTCTGAAGAACTGCCTGCCTCCTTTTCTGTCACACCATTGCCCACAATACTTATACCAGGGGACAAACCTACTATTGTTATTTAGAGAAAAAATGATTTTTAAATGCTAGCACACTGGTGTATATCAGTTAAATTCCCAATAAGATATGAAATCTATTAAGGAGGATGCAAAACGCAGAGGACTCCTTATGATAGAAAGTCATAAAAAGGGGAACTTCAGAGAATAAAGAATCCACATAAAAGAGAGATTCTACACTCAAAAGATAGAACTTGATATATGATTCATTTCTATAAAGTTCTAAATGTCATCAATAGGGCTAGAAGTCAGAATAGTGGCTACTTTTGAGAAATAACTACTGGAAGGTGGCATAGAATGAACTTGTAGGATAGTGGTCATATTTGGTAAGCCAATCTTGGTGCTGGTCATACTGCTGCAGTCAATTTGTGGAAATTCCTTAGGATATATGCTTATAATTTGTGCAATTTTTGGATTACATATTATTCTTCAAAAGCAAAACAAAACATTGTAAAAAGACAAACTCCATGAACTCCACACTTTATTTTCAGTTCTTGGCTTAGCTCCGTGAATGCTAATTGGAACAGAGAACACATGCAAAGATATTTCATATCCCATTGTGCCTGGCATATGTGCATTTGAGGAAAACCTTAGCCCTCATTACAGAACTACAAACCACCAAATAACCCACGAGGTAAATAAGAAGATATTTAATAAAATGGAAATTTCATAAATCTAGGTCTCCTTGTTCACTCATGGCTGGGTTACCAGCCCCAGTTCTTCACTCTCCCTATATTTAGGCCCTATGCTATGACACTTTGAAAAAAAAAATTTTTTTCTGCCTTCATTGATGGACTACACTTCTCAAATCTTCACCTTTGGGACTGATCTTATGACTTTCTCTGGCCAAGTATATATAGATGGGCAGGAGGGAAAGTGTGCCAGTTCCAAGCCTCGGCATTCACAGGCCTCACACATTTTTGTTTGTTGTTTTGTGCCTTTGTCATTGCCTTGAAAAGCATGTTCTCCAGGTAGCAGCGGTCCCTTCATCCTGAACCTCAGAATAAAACAAATAAAACAGACTTGAGCCACCTGGACCTTCAGCTTAGAGCAGAAATACCCCCAAGTGACTCACAGATATATGAGCTAAATAAATACTTATTGTATACAACTAAGATCTTTCTAGTTATTTGTTACATGACAATAGCTAACCAACGCACTAACCACAAGTTAGAAATATATACTGAAGCAAGTTGCACAATTCTGCCTGATTCCTTCAAGCTATAAAACCTACTTACACACAGCAGAGCCTGCGCCAGTTTTTAAATAAAAATTACTATTATAATAATAATCATAGTGGTTAATTTTGCATGTCAACTTGCCTGGGCTAAGGAATGTCCTGATAACTGGTAAAACATTATTTCTGTTGTGTCTGTAAAAGTGTTTTCAGTAGACTGAGCAAATATTTTCCCTCACCAATGTGCACAGGCATCAGTGAATTTATGCTCTCTTCTTGAGCCAGGATATCCATCCTCTACTGCCCTCAGACATTACAGTCCCTGGTTCTCAGACCTTTGGACTCAGACCAGGACTTACACCATTTGCTCCCCTGGTTCTCAGGTTTGAGACTCAGACTTAATTACAACATTGGCTTTCCTGGTTCTATAGCTTGCAGACAGCAGATGATGGGACATCTTGGCCCTACAATCCAGTAAGCCAATGTCTGTAATGAATCTTCATATATTTTTATTATTTATGTTATTTTCTATTAGCTCTATTTCTCTGAAGAAACCTTGCTAACACTATTATTATTGTTGTTGTTGTTATTATTATTACAGGCTTTTGATATTCATGCATGGTTTATTGTTTTAGAGTAGTCAAGGGCAAAGCCCGGGTCAAAGCTAGGGAACAGTGCTGATATCATATAAGAGATGCAAAGGAAATTTGTAAATAGACCACAAAGTTCCTGAGTTCCCCAGCCTCTTGCATTGTGTTCTATTTACAGATTTCTGCCTTCTGCAGTCCTGGGTAAAGACCTTTACTGTCCAACTAAGCCAGACATTCCTTGATACAAGCCTCATTTTTCTCCTTTCTACCCTTGAGTCATGCCCTAGCTGTGGATGCTGCAGCCTGGCAAATGGATCCTAGGCAAATTAAGCAGAAAGAGCCCCTCAATACTGGCAAAGTAGGCCACTTTTTTTTACATCATGCTAATGAGGGAGTTAGCACTTCCCTCTCCCCCAGGTTGTTATTTATTCTTCTTCCTCAAAACTTCGTGCTCCAAACCCATGGTATTAGAACTCCAGCATAGATCTGTAACCCCAAGCCAGTGAATAAGTCACTCAGCCTCTTCTCAGTCCTTATCTCCAGTCATTTCTCTCAAGCTGCAATGAGAAAGCGTGTGCTCCGCCTTGGCAAACTCTTGAAGCTCTTTGGTTTTAAAATCTTAAAAGGTACTCTTGAGAGCTTGAGCAGCAAAGGCAATAGATAGCACATTAATAGTCTGGCGGAAGTGCTGTGTTCCTGACATTCAGCAGCTCTTCAGAAGGCTTCATTTGCATACTGGCATGGTCACAGGACTAAGCCCTGCAAATAGAGAGTGTAGCATCTGTCAAAATAAGAAAGCAGTTTAGAGTACCTGATAGGAATCTGAGAAGGATGCTCAATTTGGAATCACACACTGACACATGTGGTTTTCCACTCACAGAGCAACCCACTTTTTCTTGTGAATCAGAAGGATGTAAAATTTACTAAAAACCTACCATGTGCCTGGCGAAGTACTTGGGATTTAATTGCATTGTCTCGTTTAATCTTTATACAGCCCTGCAAGGTCAGTATATATTTTTTCCTTTTATAAATAAGGAAATGGAGGCTCAAAGAGATTAAATGACTTGTTCAAGGTCATGTGGCTAGCAAAAATGAGAATGCAACTTTGAACCTGGGTCTCTTCCAATACATTCTTAGAACCCAAAAGATGAATGTGACTTTAGAAGAGCTTAAACAGGACGTAAGAAAGATGTCAATGACAGATATTTCTCAAACATCCACAGTTGCTTTATTTGAATAGTAAAGGCAGGGTACAAATCTGTCCCTACAATCCAAGGTCAACCTTTCAGTTTCTATCAGTCGTAGGTGCCATAGTTAGGAATACTATGTTGAATGGACTTACATCAGACAGAAACAGAGTTCTCGCCCTATAGGTTTCTGGAATCCCTCAGGTCATGCTGTAACCACCTAAATTAGCAAAGTTGCTATCACACAGACTAATGACACTGTCAGGATGGTATGAGGGAAAGCAGAGGGCAATTGTGGAGTCTCACCAAGACATAACTAAACACTACCAACAAAATCTTACAATACTTATGTGCATTCTGTCTCTCTGGATTTTATTTTTTTCATTCGCCGCTGATCAGAAGACAAGCCTTTCTGGATTTCAGCCTAGACAAGGGCTATTCTATGAAGCTCAATATGATTTTGAAATGAATTGGGATTTCAATATAAGCGATATTTGCAAGTATTAATTGTGTGCCCATCACTGGGCTAGAGCTTTTACTTGTCTTTGCTCATTTCTACCAAATGTATGAGAGAGGCATGATTCCTGCCTGAAATGTTAAATATCTTGCACAGTGCCACACAGATAAGAGTGGCAAAGCTGGATTTTAACTCAGCTCTCTTGAAGCTGAGTTCTTAGTCCCAAACTGATGACCTAGGTTATAATCGCTTAGATTTTTTTATAACTATAAAGTAGTAAGAGTCCCACAATATTTTGAATAAGTATAGTATCACTGGAAGAAGATGCAACCTCCAAAGGTGGGAACATTAAGTGATAACTAGACTGTATCTAAGGGCAGAATCCATATCTAATTCTTCTTAACAAATATTCTTAAATGAATGAATTTTTTGAGAGAAACAAAAATGTCTTATTCTAACAGCATTGCCTACTTTGTAGACATTCAGTGTGGGTTTATAAGGCCTTTCCTTTATGAAGCAATACTATGTCAAATAATCAGCCCTAAAGATCCCTAAATCCATGAAAAAATACTCTAGGTTTTTTAGAAGAGTTGTGTTTTAATTTCCTTTAGGGAAGCACATTCCTAGAAGTTCTTAGAGGTGTGCCATTAATGCTCTATCCCCACTTTAAAACGCCAATGGAAATGTTGTGGTTTTTTGAAAATGGTCATATAGACCAACAGATATCTCAAGCTCATTTTAGCTGGAATTATATTAACTCATTGATTATAAGTGCTAATAGGAAGCCATGGTCAGCAGGTAGAAAGATAGAGACACAGGTGCACGCTAAAATAGGAAAACTAATTATTACTTATTAATATATATTTTGCAATAAGACATGGTTTGATGGAAAAGACAAGAAAACTATTAAAAACAAAACTTAAGCAAAAAAATAAGATAATTCACAAAAAAAGACATTTGAAAAGCTAACATTACTAATAATCAGAGAAATGCAAGTAAAAATGATAAGATGCCACTTAATATCCATCACACTAGTAGAAGTTAGAAGGTCAAATTATACCAAATATTGGTAAGGTTATGCAGAAATGAAAAACTTCATGCACTGCTACTGAAACTGTGAGCCTGTGCAGCCATTTTAGAAATAAATCTAAAATAAATCTAGGTGTAGGTAGTGAAGATAAGAGTGTGTGTCCTTGAAATTGCAGAACTCCTACTCCTATATGTATTCCCTAAAGAAATCCTTGTCCAGGTCCAAAAGGAGTCAAGGATATTTATCAAATTTCTGTTTGTGGAAGCAGGGAAGTAGAGGCAGCTGATTTATCCATCACTAAGGAAATGGAAAAATAAAATATAGATTCAAACTGTGAAAAATCCTGCTGGAATTAGAAGCAATGAACTAGATGTGAATAGAAAAACATGGCTAAGTCTCAAAAAGTTAGTGTTGAGTAATAAAAATCAAAATCAGAATAAAGGCTGTAATGCAACACCATATGTGCCAACTTAAAAAATGCACACACATGCTATATTTTCAAGAATTCACACATACTCAAGGATATATGTCTGAAATATTAGTGAGGGTACATGTGGAGGTATAAGGCTGTGGATACAGAAAGGGAATGAGGATAAGGCATGAATGAGGAAATAAAAATAAAACAAAAGAGGGAACTGTATTGATAGTGCTCCATGAATTGAGAAGAATGTCAATAACAACTCTATGCCCATAAGACCCATATAAATAAAGTATACATTGCATGGGATGGGGGGAAGAAGTATAATAAAAAGAGAGAAACCATTGAGATTAATAATGACGGTCAGCTCCTACAGTCAAGTTCTCATCATTGTCAGTTGAATGAAATCTTCAGGGCTACAGGAAGCATTGATAGTGTGTCATTTAGCCCTTTTCATCTGTCACTGCTAAAGGGCTTGAAGCCACACCAGGTGTCCAGTGGGACCCAATACAAAGTACTGTTATGGTTACATCTGAATTTGTACCCCAATTTATTAAAATATAAATGGCTTTGCTATATACAGAAAGGAGGAAGAGAAACCCTGGCTTGTCATGTAGAGGAAAGCACAGCATTTCTCCTTGGCCATCAATGCTAACTCATTGCTCTACCTTTGCCACCAAAGTTGAAAACTGTTTAGCAGTGGCTCTGTTGTGGCTTCCAAGTTATCCCTAGAATAGGTTAAGAAATTGTAGGAAATAGCAAGTCAGGAAGAGATACACGTCCTCAGAAACATAATTGGAGATAATTTGCTTCCTAGATCGACATCCAGACTGTAGGCTCCCTTTTGTCTTAATAAACAAACAAACAAGAAAGTAAACAAAGAAATCAGAAGCAGTTATATTTGCTGCCAGAGAGCACTAAAAAATAATAATAATTTCAACAGGCAAGTAATATTTTATAGAATAAGAGACAAAACAACAATAGAGGAATTTTGTTGAGGTGTGCAAACTGTTATTGAAATACAAATCAGCTGAAAATTCTATCATAAAGAGTATAGAGGGTACAAGAAAATTAAGAAATGCATTATAACAGAAACTTTAGAGGTTAAATAATTACTAGCATCCAATTTCATATCTAAAATAAAGCTCCAGACATTCATTTAGTTGACACATACAGTTAAATGGCGGCCAAAAGAAAATCTAATTGCCATGGTTAGAACATTTGCAAATGTCATATGAGAAAGTCATTTTTCAGGCAACATAATATACATTTTTAAATATCAAAAAAGTGAGGTCTGGAGTTAAACGAAATTGAATCAAATGAAAATTCAGGGTCAATGGTTAAAGCTATTGTCGAATGTCAAATATCTAGGAAAGTTTCAAGATTTCTGGGGTTTAAAGGGTAGGGAAGATAAATAATTTCTAAGTAATCCAGAAGTTTAGGAGCTCTTATATGACATATGTGACTTTATGAAGTATTCTTTTTGTAACTGGAAACTTCCTTCTTAAACTACCCTCATCCCCAAATCCCCACCAATACCTCTTTAGCCTTGTCTCATGTGACTATGTCAAAAATTCAGAGATATTTTATACTATTTTCTGTTATCTTTTTATCCCTTAGATAGCAGTGGGTTCTAACACTTTGCAATCAATCTTCTCTACTCCACTTCTAGCAAAATTTCAATGTGATATAATATGTGATTATTACACCTTTCCAATTCTCTATGTAAACTAGAAGTGAAATGGTATCAAAGTGAATTCTGTACTACTGAACGGGAGAGGGGGGATTCCTGTGCCTTCAGTTAGCTTAGAATCCAATGGAGAAGAGTACACTACAGAGTTTTAAATAATATGACAGCAATAATTACAGGACTATATTGGAAATATACTTGGGAAGAGGGGGAAGTAAGGTCAGAGATAGCTGCCTAGAGGAAATGATGTCTAAGCTGAAACCAGAAAGGCAAGCAAGAGGTAGGCAAGGAAAGAGCAATATACACTGAGTCATCATCTCAATTTTCTACACCTACATGTTTCAATATCCTGGAATGTCTAAGTTCGACATAAATGTAAGTGGAACTTTATAACAGCAGGCCAATAACTTCAAAGTGTTAATGTTGCACATCTACTTAACCAATGCCAGGAGACCTCCACGCAGCTTATTTCATAGCCCCTCAAGTGACGCCATATGGGCCATCACTGATTTTTAGAATCATCCTTCTGGAAATCTCACTTTGCTTTGCTCTGAGAAGCTATAGTGGCTCCCTGTTCCCTGCACCCACAGCCTCTTCCCTCTATTAGAATCTAGAAAAGATAATGTCGGCAATCACATTATTTTCTCTATCCACAATTTCAGACACAGCCTTATTTCATAAAAGGTAGTATACTTGATAAAAATATTCAGAAACTGGGTTGTGGTGGTATTGGCACATTTTCTATCAATTTACTAAAACTACTTATTGTACTTACAATGAATAAATTTTGAGTTTATGTAAATTACACCTCAATGAAGTGTACCTAAATGTTGAACTTTTAAATTTTATATATTATTTATTTTTCAAACTCTTAGGGCCCTGCATTTTTCATGGATTTCTATATACATTATTTATTTATAGAGGCATCAGCCACACTTCTGTTTTCTGATTCCTACCCCAAGCTCTGTGACCTCAGCAAGCAGGATAACCTCTCTGAAACTCAGTTTCCTCACATTTGTAAATGAGTTTTTATATTATTTACAAACCTACCTCATAGGGCAGGTTTCAGGCTACATGAGAAAGTACAAGTTCAATGCCAAGTAGGGTCCTAGTATTTAATAAACGCTCGATAAATATTCATTTTCTTCTTTTCTTCTCTTCCTTGAAGTATAACATTTGATAATGAATTTGCTCATTGCAGCAGTAACACCCCTTCCACCAAGGGATTTATATCCCTGCCTAAGAAGCTGTTAGTATTCTACAGCAGTGACTCACCCCACACAGTCTTGGCAGAACACATCCTTCTACCTTTCTGGTCAATAATAACCTGCCTGGCCTGTGATCCCAGGCTTCCTGAGAAGCACCAGTCCTCCCAGCTTTCCCCCTTGCCAGTGGCCTTCTGAAAGTGATACCATTCTGTTTGCATCTTTCATTTAAGAGACAAAAGCTGGTCCCAGGTCATAGAAGGCTTTCAAAAGCATCTCCAGAATTCTTAATATGTCATGAGAGAGAGAATTGCCACCCAGAAAAGAAAGAAGCAACTAGCATGCTTCTTTCCTAGTGGCACACAGAGTTCATCAGCAACCCCAGACTGTGTAGTTAATGCCTCACCCAGGGAACAAGGGCGAATTAAGATGTCTGGAATGAGAAGAAGCTGCAAACGGGAAGCTTTGGCCCTGGAGCCAATTGTAGCTAAGACTCAACCTGCCAACGTGTATTTCTCTTTCCGTGACTCATTTTGGGCAAATGCTAATAAGTACCAGTCACTCTCCTCCCCTCAACAGCCTCAGGAGGGACTGGGATCATGACTGCAGCCTCCAACTATGCAAGCAGCTCAAAGCTACTCTCTCTCTGTGGGGATTAAATGCAGGCAAGGTTGCTGCCTTCAGGATGAATCTTTGGTTTCTTCTCTTTAACCTTCTAGGTCTGCAACCCCCTTGCCCTCTTGGTCTGGTAACTCTCCTCCTGAGACCTTATGAAAGCCAGCATGCTTTCCAAAAAAACTGATGTTTTATATCACTGCTTTCTCTCCTTCTTCCCCGTCACTGACAGTGGTCCAAAGCCCACAATTTCACTGAAAGACCTTCATTCCTTTAGCCTAAGGATCCCATTCTCAAAATATAACTGTCCTCATTTAATAATATATGTTCATAGTCTTTAAAACCTTCAATTTATCACCCTTACTACAAGAATTTAGCCTGAAAAACCAGAAACATGCAACAAGATTTCTGTACAAAGATGCTTATTGCAGTATTGTTCATATCAAAAAGTGAAACCAGCATAACTGCCCCCAAATTAAAATATAAAATAAATTATGGCATAACCACAAAGCAATATTAAAAATCATGTTCGCAAATCACATGCTAATAGTTCATAAAAAGATCAGGAGAAAACTGTATAATGAGTCTGATCAAAACAATGCACACACACCTACACAATCCACACAATATTACACATAGAGAAAATTCTGGTTGAAAATGTTTTAAAATATGGACAGTGTTTTTCTTCAGGTGATGGGACTATGAGTGACTTTTTAAATTTTTTTCTATTGTTCTACTTAATTTTTCCTTAATGAGCATATGTTACTTTCCTAATTAAAATAAACAACTTTTAAAAATAAAAGGGGTCAGGTGCATTGGCTCACACCTGTAATCCCAGCATTTTGGGAGGCTGAGGTGGGCAGATCATGAGGTCGGGAGTTTGAGATCAGCCTGGCCAATATGGTGAAACCCCGTCTCTACTAAAAATACGAAAATTAGCTGGGCGTGGTGGCACACGCCTGTAGTCCCAACTACTCGGGAGGCTGAGTCAGGAGAATTGCTTGAACCCAGGAGGCGGAGGTTGCAGTGAGCCGAGATTGCACCACTGCACTCCAGCCTGGGCAACAGAGCAAGACTCTGTTTTGAAAATAAATAAATAAATATTCCACAATCTTCTAGAAAACATAATATTTGTTATCTCCTTCTTACAGTGGGTCTCTGGGAGTATCATCTCTCATTTACATTAAAGGTACATCAGTTTCAAATCTTCTAGGGGAACAGGTATTGATGGAGAGAGAAGACTTAGAGCATCGAGTATTGAGTACTGAAGAAGAAGGAGGGGGTATGATGTGGGTGGTCTGGGGGTGAGGCTGGAGGCAAACTTGTAAAACACCACTACCCTCCACTCATATTGCCCCTTCTCAGAAACCTGCAGATCCCAACACAGTGATGAGCAGACCGCACACAGGCAAGGCAGTGTCATGCAATGCAGTATAGTAGAAGAACACTGAACGAGAAGTATCAAGATCTTTGAGAAAGTAAAAACCAGCCCTGCCTGACAGAACAAACATATTAGCTGAATGGCAGTCACAAGTATACCTCAGTGTTTCACAGAAAGTCAATATTAGACAAGATTATTCTGCAAACATAATGGAGAAATACAAAAACAAGGTCTCTCAAAACTAGTGTGCAAACCCACAAAAATGACCAAATTTCTTTCCACCCTAGCTAAAATGAGGGGCTGCTGCTTCTTTATCAATTACAGCTTTATCAACTCCATTCCTCCCACCTCCTAAGAAAAAAACTATTTAAGATGCCTGATTGTAGAATTGCCCTGATTCTTAATAGCCTTCCCCAAATTTTCTGATTCTCAATCCAGAATAAAGCCATTCTTCCTTGAAGCTTTCCCCAAATCACCTAATCCAAGCCCAATCCAAGCTTCTCCTACAGAAATTCCCTCATGATTCCCCTTGGTATGTGCCTTCCCTTGCTGAAACAAGTAACACTAAATCCAATTTGTTTGACCATAGGTGTGTTCCTAGGTCTTTGGCTGATGAGCATGGACATCTTTTTCTCTCTCTTTGTTCTGTCTATCATCATGCAGATCAGTTATCTTTACTGCGCCTTCTTTTTTGCATTCTTAAGATGGGTACACTAATTCCTATCCCTCTTACCTCTCAGGAATTTTTGCGTTAAGCACCCAATCGAACAAAAGTACAAAGTTTTGGCTCAAAGCAAACTCAGAAACAATTAACACTATGATGCAGTTTCTAAAAAGCTAATTCTGTTTAGTGTGGCATCCTGGATGCTCCACCTGCTTCTTGTGTTATGTTAGGCAAATCGATTTAATCTCTCTGAATGTCATCTATAGGAAAATGATGATAATAATACATCTACCTCATAGGGTCTTTGTGAAGCACATGAGAGAATTGTCAGAGACACTTAGTTCAATGCCTGGGACATAATAAACAATACATGTAGATAAAAACACATATAGAGGTTAAGTCTAAAGTTCATTCGTGTTGGTTTTCCAATGCTTCACAGTAGACATCAAATAAATATTTTGAAATGATTGTAGGTGAGTGAATTACATTTTGAATTCTTTTATTCACTGAAAAAAAATCTGAGCCCTTATTATATGACATAGTATGTACCATAATCTGGGAATGCAGTGACCAGCCAAACAGTTACTATCCCTTTTAGTCTAGTGAGAGAGATAGACATTAAACAAACACACCATTAAGCCATATTTACAGGTTGTGATAAGTGTTAGAGCAGGGTTTCTCAGCACAATTAGCATTATGGGTCAGGTAATCCTTTGATGTGAGGGGCCAGTCTGTGCATCGTAGGATGTTTAGCAGCATCTCTCTACCTGCTACATGCCAGTAGTACCTGCTCCCTGTCAAGTTGTGACCATCAGAAAAATCTTCGGACATTGCCATACATCCTTTGGGGTCAAAATTCCCCTCTCTACTTCATGTTGAGAACCACTGCTATGAAGGAAAAAAGAAGAGGATTCTCTGAGACTGCTGAATAAAGGGGCCAAATTTAGGCTTCAAGTTCAGAGAAAATCTTTTTGAAGAGTAAATCCTAAAGTTGAGACACAAAACATAGTTAGGATTTCACTTGGCAAACAGGAGGAGGAAGAGTGTTCAGGCAGGAGTCAGAGCCCATGCAAATTCCCGGAGCCTGGAGTTCTAGAGGAATCAGAAGTCCAGTGCAGCTGGAGATGAGACTGGAAGCGTAAGGCCATTCATGTGGTCTGTAAAATAGGACAGGTTAGGATACCTGGGTTCCTCTGTGGATCCACCTACTTGCTGTATGCAAACATTCTTTTCCTCATCTTCATTTTGTCTCTGTGTTTCACTATCTCTACAAGGAATTACAGAAAAGACTGCCAGGCCTGCCTCAAAATCCAAATTCTCCTCTTCTTCTTGAGCAAACAGCCAAATACAGTGGACCAGCCTCCTCTACAGCAGGTGTGGCCAAATGGCTGAGTTCTGGCCAAAGGAATGTGAGTAGAAGTGATATGCACAAATTCACACCCAGCCTTGAGATACTGCCATGCATGATATTCCTTTCCCTGATCTGTTCTCTGGTTAGATGCCAGTGGTCAGGGGAAATGATGGGAAGAACATACTGAAGATGGCAGCTCCTCGATCAGCCTGGTCCTTCAGTGACTGCTCATACTGCATGGAGCAGACACGCATTCACTCACACACCACCCCGTCAGGAATAGCCACATTGGATGGTTACATAAGATAGAAATAAACTTCTTTTTGTACTTAACCCTAAAATGTGGAGCTTTCTTTGTTAGTGAAGCTGGTATTATCCTAACAAATAAAAGCAAGATCTCAGAAACAGCTCTCTCTGGATGGAGGACATGTTTCCCTTAGCCGGCTGCTTAATGCCAAGAAGGAAAACATCTTTCAGCCTTATTGAGGAGCTGTGGAGCACACTTCTTGACAGCTCAAACCACAAAAAAGGTAGCTTTAGCTTTAAGTTTTTAATGTGCAGAATATACTGAAAATGAACAGAAAAGTTCTTTCTTCTTTTTAAAATAGCAAGTGGAGAATTTATGTTGCAAACACTGTCACTAGTCAAAAGAGAAAATTCCCTGATAATACAAAGTTCTGCATTCAAACATGGCATAGCTAATAAATTTCAAAACTTTCTGAAAAACTACAACTACTATTATCAATTTGAAAACTAATTGATATTCCTTCTCTAAAAGTATTTTATGTCTTGCGTGTCTTTTTTTTTCCTACCAGACTTTTCCATCTAAGCTTATGAATCTAAATGTCAATGACTAGAAATGATTTCCACTTTTCAGCAATCACACACTTAGCAATCAACCAAGTAAGATGAACAATCTGCTGTATATTTATTCAAATGTACAACTCTAAATCTACATAAAATATAAGGAGGGGAACGCAAATAGGTTGTCCCAGGGAAGAATTATAGAAGCATAAGCCAAAAGAGATATGCTTTCAGCTTCAATTATGAGAAAATCAGACTGTCAATGGGCTTAATAAATGGAACAGGATATTTTCATCACTAAACAATAAATCTGATATTAAGTTATAATAATGCATTTAAGATTGCAAAATAGTATATATGTGTGTATATATGTATACACAGATGCATATAGTTATGTTTATAATACTTAAACAAAAGTTCAATGAAACAAAATATACCAGATGCAATGTATTCTGATATTTTCTATTCTGTTCCATTTAGTTTCATTTTTAAAAGCTATCAGTGACAAAAAAAAACAATTGAAAAATGGGCAAAATATCTGAACAGATACTTCACAACAGAATATATACAAATGGAGAGATCCAACATGGCCAAATAGGAACAGCTCTGGAATGCAGTTCCCAGTGAGAAGAATGCAGAGGGTAAGTGATCACTGCATTTCCAAACGAGTTTTTACTGCCCACAGACCAGGTGATTCCCGGGCTGAAAAGCATCACAAGTTTCCAGCATGGTTGTTTCAGCCAGCACTGCAGGTTTCTGCACAAAAACTCACACAAATCCAGGCAGCTGTTTCAACAGACTCCTGGGAATGCCTGGGATACAGAGCCACCCATTCAACTGAAAAAAAAGGGGGCTGAAACAGGGAGCCAGGTGATCTGGCTCAGTGGGTCCCACCCCCCCACCAAGACCAGCAATTTGAAACACTCTCAATTGAGAATTTCACAGCATGTGCAGCTGGACCCAGGACAGTCCAGCTCGGTGTGGGGGAAAGGCATCAGTGATTACCGAGGCAGTCCACCCCTACTGACACAGTCTGCCATTACTGAGGCAGACCACCATAACCAAGGCAGTTTTAACAGGAAGTTCACACAGCAGCTGGGCAGAGCCCACAGCAGCTCAGTAACACCTCTGCTGGCAGACTGTGGCTAGACTACCACCTTACTGGGCAGGGCATCTCTGAAAAATGTCAGGAGCACATTAGGAACTTATAAATAAAGCCCCACCTTCCCAGGACAGAGCACCTGGGGAAAAAGGCATTTATGAGTTCCACTGCAGCAGACTTAAATGTACCTACCCAGAAGCTCTGAATGGAACAACAGAGCTCCCAGCTCAGCACTTGAGCTCCTATAAGAGACAGACTGTCTCCTCAAGCAGCTCCCTGACCCCTGTACATCCAAAGAGATACCTTGTAAAGGAGAACTCAGGCTGACATCTGGCGAGTACCCTGCTGGGATGAAGATAACAGAAGAAGTAACTGGCAGCAGCCCTTACTGTTATGCAGCCCCCACAGGTGATCCCCCAGGCAAGCAGGGTCTGGAGTGGACCTCCAGCAATCCTACAGCAGAGGCCTGACTGTTAGAAGGAAAACTAAAAAACAGAAAGAAATAACTTCATCATCAACAAAAAGGACGTCCACTCAGAGACCCTTTCTGAAAGTCACCAACTACAAAGACCACAGGTAGATAAATCCACAAAGATGGGGAGAAATTAGTGCAAAAAGGATGAAAACACCCAAAATCAGAATACCTCTCCTCCTTCAAGGGATCACAACTCCACACCAGGAAGGAAACAAAGCTGGATGGAGAATAAGTCTGATGAATTGACATAAACAGGCTGCAGAAGGTGGGTAATAACAAAATTCTCTGAGCTAAAAGAACATGTGCTAACCCAGTGCAAAGAAACTAAGAACCTTGAAAAAAGGTTAGATGAAATGCTAACAAGAATAAACAGCTTAGAGAATATAAAAGACCTGATGGAGCTGAAAAACACAACAAGAATACTTCGTGAAGCATACACAAGTTTCAATAACCAAATCAACAAAGCAGAAGAAATGATATCAGAGATTGAAGATCAACTCAATGAAATAAAAAGAGAAGGCAAGATTAGAGAAAAAAGAGTGAAAAGAAATGAACAAAGCCTCCAAGAAATATGGGATTATGTGAAAAGACCTAATCTACATTTGATAGGTGTACCTGAATGTGATGGAGAAAATGAATCCAAGCTGGAAAACACTCTTCAGAATATTAACCAGGAGAACTTCTGCAACCTAGCAAGGCAGGCCAACATTGAAGTCCAGGAAACACAGAGAACATCACAAAGATATTCCTCAAGAAGAGCAACCGCAAGGCACATAATTGTTAGATTCACCAGGGTTGAAATGAAGGAGAAAATGCTAAGGGCAGCCAGAGAGAAAGGTTGGGTTACCCACAAAGGGAAGCCCATCAGAATCACAGTGGATCTCTTGGCAGAAACCCTACAAGCCTGAAGAGAGTGTGGGCAAATATTCAACATCCTTAAAGAAAAGAACTTTCAACCTAGAATTTCATATCCACCCAAACTAAGCTTCATAAGTGAAGGAGAAATAAAATCCTTTATGGACAAGCAATTGCTGAGAGATTTCTTCACCACCAGGCCTCCCTTACAAGAGCTCCTGAAAGAAGCACTAAACATAGAAAGGAACAACCAGTACCAGCCACTCCATAAACATACCAAATGGTAAAGAGCATTGACACAATGAAGAAACTGCATCAACTAATGGGCAAAACAACCAGCTAGCATCAAAACGGCAGGATCAAATTCACTCAGAACAATATTAACCTTAAATGTAAATAGGCTAAATGCCCCAGATCAAAATACGCAGACTGGCAAATTGGACAGAAAGTCAAAACCCATAGGTGTGCTATATTTAGGAAACCCATCTCACATGCAAGGACACACACAGGCTCAAAATAAAGGGATGGAGGAAGATTTACCAAGCAAATGGAGAGCAAAAAAAAAAAGCAGCAGTTGTAATCCTAGTCTCTGATAAAATTGACTTTAAACCAACAAAGATCAAAAGAGACAAAGAAGGGCATTACATAGTGGTAAAAAGATCAATGCAACAAGAAGAGCTAACGATCCTAAATATATACACACCCAATACAGGAGCACCCAGATACATAAAGCAAGTTCTTAATGACCTACAAAGAGACTTAGACTCCCATACAGTAATAGTGTGAGATTTTAACACTCCACTGTCAATATTAGACAAATCAATGAGACAGAAAATTAAGAAGGATATCCAGGACTTGAATGCAGATCTGGACCAAGCAAACCTAATAGACATCTACAGAACTCTCCACCCCAAAACCACAGAATATACATTCTTCTGAGCACCACGTGGCACCTACTCTAAAATTGACCACATAATTGGAAGTGAATTACTCCTCAGCAAATGCAAAAGAAAGGAAATCATAACAAACAGTCTCTCAGACCACAGTGCAACCAAATTAGAACTCAGGATTAAGAAACTAACTCAGAACTGCACAACTTCATGGAAACTGAACAACTGGCTCTTGAATGTTGACTGGATAAACAATGAAATGAAGGCAGAAATAAAGATGTTCTTCAAAACCAACGAGAATAAATACACAATGTACCAGAATCTCTGGGACAAATTTAAAGCAGTGTATAGAGGGAAATTTATAGCAATAAATGCCCACATGAGAAGCAAGGAAAGATCTAAAATCGACAGCCTATCATCAAAATTGAAAGAGCTACAGGAGCAAGATTAAAAAAACTCAAAACCTAGCAGAAGACAAGACATAACTAAGATCAGAGCAGAACTGAAGGAGATAGAGACAAAAAAAACCCTTCAAAAAAATGAATAAATCGAGGAGTTGGTTTTTGAAAAGATCAACAAAACAGACAGGCTGCTAGCCAGATAAATAAAAAAGAAAAGAGAGAAGAATCAAATAGATACAATAAAAAATGATAAAGGAGATATCACCACCAATTCCATAGAAATACAAACTACCATCAGAGATTACTACAAACAACTCTATGCACATAACCCAGTAAACCTAGAAGAAACTGATAAATTCCTGGACACTTGCACCCTCCCAAGCCTCAACCAGAAAGTCGAAACCCTGAATAAATCAATAATAAGGGCAGAAGTTGAGGCAGCAATTAATAGCCTACCAACCAAAAAAAGCCCAGGTCCAGATGAGTTCACAGCCAAATTCTATCGGACACACAAACAGGAGCTGGTACCACTCCTTCTGAAACTATTCCAAACAATCCAAAAGAGGGAATCCTTCCCCAAATCATTTTATGAGACCAACATCATCCTGATACCAAAACCGGGCAGAGACTCAACAAAAAAAAGAAAACTTCAGGCCAATATCCATGATGAACATAGATGCAAAAATCTTCAATAAAGTACTGGCAAACTGATTGCAACAGCATATCAAAAAGCTTATCCATCATGATCAAGTGGGTTTCATCCTGGGGGATGCAAGGCTAGTTCAACATACACAAGTCTATAAACGTAATCCACCACATAAACGGAACCAAAGACAAAAACCACAGGATCATCTCAATAGATGCAGAGAAGGCCATTGACAAAATTCAACAGCACTTTATGCTAAAAACTCTCAATAAACTAGGTATCAAAGGAACATATCTCAAAACAACAAAAGCTATTTACGACAAACCCACAGCCAGTATCATAGTGAATGGGCAAAAACCAGGAAGCATTCCTTTGATATCTGGCACTAGACAAGGATGCCCTCTCTCACTACTCCTATTCAATATAGTACTGGAAATTCTAGCCAGAGCAATCAGGCAAGAAAAAGAAATAAAGGGTATTCAATTAGGAAAGGCGAAAGTTAAATTGTCTCTATTTGCAGATGACATGATTGTATATTTAGAAGACCCTATCGTCTCAGCCCAAAATCTCCTAAGCTGATAAGCAACTTCAGCAAAGTCTCAAGATACAAAATCAATGTGGAGAAATCACAAACTTTCCTATGCACCAATAACAGACTAAAAGAGAACCAAACCAAGAGTGAACTCCCATTCACAATTGCTACAAAGAGAATAAAATACCTAGGAACACAACTAACAAAGGATGTAAAGGACCTCTTCAAGGAAAACTACAAACCACTTCTCAATGAAATAAGAGAGGACACAAACAGATGGAAAAACATTCCATGCTCCTGGTTAGGAAAAATCAATATTGTGAAAATCACCATACTTCCCAAAGTAATTTACAGATTCAACGCTGTCCCCATCAAGCTACCTATGACCCTCTTCACAGAACTGGAAAAAATCAACTTAAACTTCATATGGGAACCAAAAGACATCCACATATCCAGGACAATCCTTAGCAAAAAGAACAAAGCTGGAGGCATTCACTACCAGACTTCAAACTATACTACAAGGCTACAATAATCAAAACAGCTTGGTACTGGTACCAAAACAGAGATATAGACCAATGGAACAGAACAGAGGCCTTGGAGGCAACACCACACATATACAACCATCTGATCTTTGACAAACCTGACAAAAACAAGCAATGGGGAAAGGATTCCCTGTTTAATACATGGTTTTGGGATAACTGGCTAGCCATGTGCAGAAAGCAGAAATTGGACCCCTTCCTGACACCTTACGCTAAAATTAACTCCAGATAGATTAAAGACTTAAACATAAGACCTAACACCATAACAACTCTAGAAGAAAATGTAGGCAAAACCATTCAGGACATAGGCATAGGCAAGGACATCATGACTAAAACACCAAAAGCATTGGCAACAAAAGCCAAAATAGACAAATGGGATCTAATTAAACTCCAGAGCTTCTGTACAAGCAAAAGAAACAATCATTAGAGTGAACCAGCAACCAACAGAATGGGAAAAAATTTTTGCAAGCTACCCATCTGACAAAGGGCTAATATCCAGAATCTACAAAGAACTAAAACATATTTACAAGAAAAACAAACAAGCCCATTCAAAAGTGGACAAAGGATATAAACAGACACTTTTCAAAAGGAGACATATATGAGGCCAACAAACATATGAAAAAATGCTCATCATCACTGGTCATTAAGAGAAATGCAAATCAAAACCACATTGAGATACCACCTCACGCCAGTTAGAATGGTGATCATTATAAAATCTGGAGACAACAGATGCTGGAGAGGATGTGGAGAAATAGGAACACTTTTACACTGTTGGTGGGAGTGTAAATTAGTTCAGCCATTGTGGAAGACAATGTGGCGGTCTTCAAGTGCCTAGAAACAGAAATTTCATTTAACCCAGCAATCCCATTACTGGGTATATATCCAAAGGATTATAAATTGTTCTATTATAAAGACACATGCACACGTATGTTCATTGCAGCACTGTTTACAATAGCAAAGACCTGGAACCAACCCAAATGCCCCCTGATGATAGACTGGACAAGGAAAAAGTGGCACATATACACCATGGAATACTATGCAGCCATAAAAAAACGATGAGTTCATGTCCTTTGTAGGGACAGGCATGAATCTGGAAACCATCATTCTCAGTAAACTGACACAAGAAGAGAAAATCAAACACCACATGTTCTCACTCATAGGCAGGTGTTCAACAATGAGAAGACATGGACACAGGGAGGGGGAGCATCAAAAACTGGGGTCTGTTGCAGGGGTACTAACGGAGGGACAGTGGGAGGTAGGGAAGTTGGGGAGGGATAACATGGGGAGAAATGCCAGATATAGGTGGCAGGGGGATGGAGGCAACAACCACATTGCCATGTATGTACCTATGCAACAGTTCTGCATGATCTGCACATGTACCCCAGAATCTAAAGTACAATAAAACATATATTTTAAAAAAAGAAAAAAGAAAAATATGACAGAACGTGCAGCCTGCAGTCAATGAAAGATAACATAGTGAAGCTAGTCAGGCTGTTCCTTGACTGATTTGGGAAGGAAGGCTGACTCTAGTGTTACTTTAGGGTTCAAATTGACCCAGAGTTTTTGTACAGAAAAATTTAAATAAATAGTTTTTTTAAAAAAAGAATATATACAAATGGTCAATTAACGCATTAAAATGTATTTATTGGAGAAATGCAAATAAAATCCACAATGAGATATCACTAATGCATACTAGAATGGCTAAAATTTAAAACTGACAAGACAATGTGGAGCAATTGGAGCTCATATACATTGCAGATAAGAAAGCAAAATTTTGGAAAACAGTTCAGCAGCTTGTTATTAAAGTAAATTTACACTAACCATAAGACCCAGCCATTCACAGAATTTATCCAAGAAATATAAACACATGTTCTCATAAAGTCTTACACATAAATGTTCATTGCAATTTTAATCATAATCCCCCCCAATGATGGAAGCAACGATCCCCTGCCCTTAATAGGTGACTAGATAAACAAATTGTGTGCACTCTAACAAAAACATACTACTCAGCAATAGAAAGGAACTAGAAAGGAACTACTGATTCACACACATGGATGAACCTCACAGACATTATAATGAGTGAAAGAAGTAAGAAGCAAACAGCATATACTGTAGGATCCCATTTATATAACTGTACGTATAAGAGAAACTATTTTTTTTTTTTTTTGAGATGGAGTCTCGCTCTGTCACCCAGGCTGGAGTGCAGTGGCATAATCTCAGCTCACTGAAACATCTGCCTTCTGGGTTCAAGCAATTCTTCTGCCTCAGCCTCCTAAGTAGCTGGGACTACAGGCACATGCCACCACGCCTGGCTAATATCTTTAGTAGAGACGGAGCTTTCACCATAATGGCCAGGCTGGTCTTGAACTCCTGACCTCATGATCTGCCTGCCTCAGCCTCCCAAAGTGCTGAGATTACAGGCATGAGCCACTGCACCTGGCCAAGAGAAACTATTCTTAATGACCAAAATAGATATCCATGGTGCCTGGGATCTGGAGGAGAGGACTGACTATAAAATGGGCTCAAGGGAACTTTCTGTGGTAATAGAAATATTCTCTACCTTGGTTACATGGGTCTCTACATTTGTCAAAACTCATAAACTGTACACTTTAGAATGGGTCAACTAGTTTTTGGTGCACCAATGGGTAATGATTTAGCATTTGAAAAACACAAATTTGTTACTCAAATTATTTAGACTCAAATATCGAAGGGCTTTCTAGAATCCAAATTGTTGGTATAATAATCCCGTAGGCTATCATGTATTGTATTAAATATGGCATGAGTGTATTAAATATGGATGACAGTTAATTATGAGACCTGGTACCTAACACTTCCAATTAGCACAGGCTTTCAAAAAACTTTCATCCTTACCAATTCTATGACTAGTAAAGTACTTCAGTAAAAATCACTGTACTCTTTGGAGAGAACCTTCTCTTCTATTTTACGTGACCTAAGCAATAGTTGAGAAAGGCATTTATTTTTATTCCTCTTTTGAAGTTGAGTAATTAAAGTTTAGAGTCAAAGAAATAGTAAATACAGAGATGGACTAAAATCCTTTTGCATGTGAGTCTGTTTCCCATTACATCACAGATACCCTTCAGAGCACTGAATCATGGGATCTTAACTTTTGATTTTAGTTTCTTTGTTATTAGGACATCCAAGAACCAGAAGACATATTAGGTATATCTTATTTGCTTTCACAAAAATAAGAGTTGAGTTCTATTGCTATCATTCCAACCCACAGATCTATACTTTATGGGTTCTAGAAGATCAAATGGAAGTCACCTAACGATGCAGCTTTAAAAAAAGATGTCCTTTACCTAAGCATTTCCATTTTTCTTCCTCCAAAGAGTTGAATCCTCTTTCCTCAATAGATTTGGCTAGTTAATCAAAAAGAGAGAAACCATCTGAAGAAGGAAATCTATGACCTCTTCGTCAAGGAAAGTCAGATTATTCAATGCCAAGAAAGGCTATTTTTACTTCATCTCCTGGTCCGTGGGATTTTTTTAAAGGTGAACACCATGGAAGTAAAAGAAGCAACGTTTAAGAGGAGCTCACATAAATCTCCCTCTTCTTAACAGCCTCGAGACTGACCCTGCATTATTGGTGGTCAGTTGGTTTGGGCAGTTAGAACTTGGTTATGTATCAAGGAAAAGTGAGTAGCTCTATGCCTGGGGAGGTCACTAAAGTAGCTTCAACATGTTTTAGAGCCACTCAACCCACCACTGACACGAGCAGCCACAATGTGAGCCCCCCAAAATGTAGGTGGATCTCCCTTAACTCATGCTGGTACTGGAAGAACAGGTGAGCAGCATCCTTCCGGCAGCTAAACAAAGGTAGAGTATTTGTTATTCGCTTTATCCTTACAGCATGACCATGAGGGCCATGTCTTAGGTAAAATGGATGGGACATATCTAGGCAACATAATGCAATCACTCTAAGCTGTAGCAAAGAAAATCCTGAAAAACCCATTCATTAACTCTGTGACTCTAGGAGAACCAGCTTATTTCTCTGAGCATCAGTTTCTTTATCTGGAAAGATAAGAACAGTCATTCCTACTTCAGGAGGTTGTTGTGAAGTTTAAACGGGATAAATGTGGAAGAGCTGCAGGAATTGTGAAGAGCCCCATAAGGATTCATGGCCATTCTGATCTTTATCAGGATCTGCGTTTTGTGAGAGAAAATCAGTTTTTGCTCAGTATCTTTGTTGATTAATTCAACAAAGGTTTGTTGAGTGCCTACTATGTGCCAGACAATGGGCTGTGTGTAAGAAGTACAGAGAAAGCATACTAAGACCTTGATGCTCATGTAGTCTGGGAAAGACAACCAGAAAGGGAGGCTCAGAGTGGCACATGCTGTGATGTGGCACTCTGATCCCTCTCTGGTGTGAAAGGTCTTATTCCCCCACATGCTGGAAGTTCTATGAGCCTCTTAGAGGGAATGCCTGGGCTGAAGAAAGTCACCTTGCCCAAGGCCACACTCTTTTTCTGGATATGGGGAATTCATATCCAATAACTGATTGACACGGCCATAAAAAGGCCCAGTCCTTTTCCCTCAACTGGGACAAATGTGAACTGTCACTTCTCTGCAGAATTCCTCATAGGTCTGGCTGACACTGGCACTGTATCACAGCTCAACTTCCCCTCTGCCCAATACTGCTCCCTTCTCTTCCTTTCCCTTCTTCAAATATTGGCCCTGGAGAACTCCTTAATAAACTTTTTACACACTGGTATCTATCTCACAGCCTACTTCTATAATACTTAATTTTATGTGTCAATTTGTCTAGGTTATGGTACCCAGTTTTGGGTCAATCATCAGTCTAAATGTTGCTATGAATGTATTTTTCAAGTGTGATTAACATTTAAGTTGGTTGAATTTGAATAAAGCAGATTACCCTCCATAATATGAGTGGGTTCATCCAACCGGTTGAAGGCTTTACGAAAAAGGCTGAGGTTTCCCAGGGAAGAAAGAATTCTACCTCTAGATTGCCTTCAGCCTCAAGACTGCAAAATCAACTCTTCCCTGGGTCTCCAACCTGTTGGCCTGCTCTGCAGATTTTGAACTTGCAAGGCCCAGCTCCCACAATCACATGAGCCCATTCCTTAGAAAAAAGTCTACCCCCTGCACCTCTGTGCGCTCTCTCTCGTGTGTGTGTGTGTGTCCTACTTGTTCTGTTTCCCTGGAGAATCCTGACTAATACAACTTTAATACAACTTCCTAACAACTCAACCATGACATCTGGCATTTATGATACAGTGACAAATTATCCAAGTTAGCGACAGGGATGGTGTCACAGGTATGCCATCTGTGCAGTCAAAAAGAGCCCCACACTAAGAAGGACCCTGGTTATATGCAGTTATTGTCTTGAAAATCTTAGTAATTTTATCTTCAAACTTGCATTTCATAAAAGAGCATGTTTTACCAGAGGAGATACATGTGACATGCATGTTCACTGTTTCTTGCCACACAATTTGCAGGTAGCATTTACGACGCTCTGTAACCAAATAATTCCAGTGGACCCACAGTGCATGAGAGCTCAGTGAGGCTCAAAATGAGTAAAGTTAAGAGAGTTACTTCCTTATGTGCTTTAGAGGGGAGAGGGGACAGCTGACAGCCCAAGAGGCCACACTTAATGTTCAAACCAGAACTTGTTTCAAACACAGAAGGAAAGCAATGGTATTCTAACAAACATGTATGACCAAGAAACACTATTATATTCTTTTTTAAAGTTTGTATCACTTTCTCATATTAGCCAGCCACTTATGTCAAAAATGATGACACAGAAAGAAAGGCAAATATAGGGCAACTCATAGTCCTTTTTGTTTCATTCCTTCCTGATTCATCAGTAAGCTGGAGGTAGAAAGTATTGGTGAAATATTTCCTCATCAATAACTGAAATTTTAAAATGTTAAGTTAGTTTTGTGCATATTTTTCACTGTCTGGGAAGAACAAAATTTTGCATGTACAAGCTATGAAACAAGAATTCTATTATTTAGCTGACTCTACGTATGAGATTAATGCTTTTAACTAAACTGGCATTTCACAATATAGAGGTGAATGGTAAAATTCATGCTAACAATTTAACATTTTATTTTTTCTTTACTTAAGATGACATTAAATAGAAAATAAATAGCAAATAAATACACAAGTCAAGAGAGAGATCATGGAAGAAAGGATAAAGTTTTGTATTTTAGTATCTTTAACAGACTTTTTCCCCTACTGTTGAACAAGGGCCTGCCATTTTATTTCACACTAGCTCCTGAAAGTTATGTAACCAAAACTAGTTAGCAGCATGTCTTATGGGTACATAGAGTTGGGTTTGATGAATGCTTCTCAAAAGCTAAGTCCCAAGAGACTGTTCAGAATAGCTGAGGAAAGTATAGTTGAGGGAAGTAAAAGAGCGATTCCACGTAGAAGGAATAGGACTTGCTAAGTCTTCTAGCTTAGAGAGAGCATGTTTCTTACAGAACACAAGATACCATTTGGTTTAGTTGGATCTTATATCAAGGCATTTGGAGTCAGGGGATGTGAAAGGAGATGAATCTGAACAGTGTTGCCTTGTGAATCCTGCACTACCTAATCTGGCCATTGACTTTCCTTTCACCCAAATGTTATAATCCAAGTTATTCTTTAAAGTAACGATCGAATGTCATCTCCTCCTTGACTCTTCCAAGGTCATTTTTTGAAGTGCAAAGTCAATTCACTGGAGAAAGAATAGTCTTGCCAACAAATGGTATTGCAATGATTGGATACGCTAGGAAAATAAATTTTAATCCATACTTTTTACTATACACAAGAATTAATTAAAATGAATTCTGAACCTAAATGGAAAATCTAACATGATACAAATTACAAAATAAGACATAACAGAAAATCTTCATGATTTTGAGTTAGGCAAAGATATCCTAGATATAATATCAAAAGTATAATTCATAAGAGAAAAAAGTATAAATTAAACTTTATTAAAATTAAAATGCTTTCTCTTCAAAAGACACAATTAAGACAATAAAATACAAGCCAGAGACTGGTAGAAATATTTGCAAAGTATGTATCTGATAAATAACTGAATCTAAATCTATAACAATTAAAAGTAAATAGTAAAAAAGAAATAATTTTTTAATGGGCAAAAGATTTGAATACACAATTTATAAAAAAGATATATGGATGTCAAATAAGCACATAGAAAGATGTTCAGCATGATTCATCATTATAAAACTGAAAATAAGTATCACAATGAATTAATAGCATGAACCCATTAGAATGGCTAAAATTTTTAAAGCTGATGATACCAAATGTTGGTGAGGATATCGAGGAACTCATTCACTGGGACTGTAAAATGGTATCATCACTTTGGGTTGGTTTGTTTTTTGTTTTGTTTTATTTTTTGAGACAGTCACTCTGTCGCCCAGTCTGGAGTGCAGTGGCACAACCTTGGCTCACTGTAACCTCTGCCTCCTAGGTTCAAGCGATTCTCCTGTCTCAGCCTCCCAAGTAGCTGGAATTACAGGTAACAGCCACCATGCCCAGCTAATTTTTTATTTTTAGTAGAAACGAGGTTTTACCATGTTGGCCAGGCTGGTCTCGAACCCCCGATCTGAGGTGATCCGCCCACCTCTGCCTCCCAAAGTGCTGAGATTACAGGCATGAGCCACTATGCCTGGCCAGTATCATCACTTTGGAAGACAGTTTGGCAGTTTCTTAAAAAGTTGAACATACTCTTAACATGTGATTCAGTTATTCCACTCCAGTATTTACCCAAGAGAAAAGAAAGCATACATCCCCACAAAGGCTTGTGCTCAAATATTCATAGCAACTTTAATAGCCAAAACCTGGAAACAATGCAAATGATCATCAGTAGGTAAATGCACAAACACACTTTGGCATATTCATACAATGGAATACTACTCATCAGTAAAAAAGAAATGAGCCAGACACATGAAACAACATGGATGAATCTCAAAATAATTATGCTTGGTGAAATAAATGAGACGTTAAAATGAGTACACACTGTATGATTCCACTTATATAAACCTCTTTAAAATGTAAGCTAACTTATAGTGACAGAGAGCAGATGGCAGTTGCCTGCAGACAGGGAGAAGAGGGATATAGAAGAGAAGGAAGAGAGACCATAGGGAGTTGCCAGAGAAAGAGATTACAAAGGGGTCTGAGAAAATGTGAGGGGGGAGGGTAACAAACACGTTCATTATCTTGACTGTTGATGGTTTCACAATTGTGTGTGTGTCAATACTTTTCGAATTGTACACTTTACATATGTGCAAAAGTTATTGTACATTCATTATACATCAATAAAGCTTTTTAAAAATCATCTGGAGATCGATTACATTAATTTGCCCATTTTTATATCTGTTTAAAATATTCCAGAATAAAAGGTTGAAAAGAAACATTTTTGCCTTTTTGGTGCAATATAATCAGAGTCACGGAAATAGAAGTGGCCTCAAGATGACATTATATCAATTCCCTTCCCTCACTGGGAAGGTCCACAAGTGATTTCAATGTTTATGCATGTTATAACCTAGGCTATGTTGCTAGAGTTTTCAGAGGTGTGTTAGGCTTGCACAAATTTAATTTGACACCTAAAATGAAATTCTTCTATTCTCCCCACTCTCACTGCTCCCCCACTCCCCGCATCAGGGCAATAACCAATCTGTCTATCGCTGCTGGCAGTTAACATCTCACTATGGATTCTGACTCCCATGAGAACAAATAGAGGTATAGAGAATACCAATGTAAATGCAAAACATAAATCTGATTGCTCAATCAACTGCTTTCTCCCTGGTAGCTATGGCTGATTTGAAGTCAGGCAGGGGCTGAAATGACAATGACACCTGATTGTCATCCAAGCTCCACTGCTAACTAATAGACAACCTTGGGCAAGTCACTTCCCCCTCTCTACACTCAGTTCGCTTCTCTGAAATATGAGGAGCTTGGTCTTTAAACTCTAAGACTGTTAAAGGACCAAATATTTACAACTTGTCTTCTGTTTTCTATATCCTCAGAGAGTAAAAAACTGCAGACTGAGACACATCAAGGATTTTACAATGTGGGCACCAGGCTGTGACTGGTGAGGACTGGGCAGAGAATTTTTCTGGGTTGGATGAGTGTTATCTGGATTATAATATCAAGTTCACTGTATATGAGGTTGGAATATGCATCTTAGTCAGGGATGATTTGTTGAAAAGGATAGACTCTCATTTGTACATCTCAAGTAAATGGGAAATTCTCTGGAAATGGCAGGGATGTCTTAGAACTTAAGTGGATGAAGCACAGCAGGTATTACAAGAGGCTGAAACCAGAGGCCATAAAATCATGAGCAATGTCACCCCACCTTCCTCACTATTGTGCTCTTGCCTTTTCTCTCATCCAGGTGATTGCTTTATGTGCTCTCTCTCTCTCTGTCTCTGTCTCTCTCTGTCTCTGTCTCTCTCTCTCTCTTTCTCCCTCTCTGTCTCACACACACACACACACACACACACACACCCTACTGACTCTGTGTCTTCACAAAGGCCTTACTCCTGTCTTTCTGCAAAGCAGCCTTCTAGCATCAGTGGCATATGGTAGGAAGTGGCTCAACACACCTCCCACTCCAACACTGAGCCCCACCTAATTCGCCTCTCACTGGCAATTCCAGATTCCCTAGTACAAGTAGCTGTACTGCTAGCGGGTGGGGAGGTGGGTCAAGAAGCACATAGAACTGCTCTCACCAGGGCCAGAGCAAGGAGATGTCCTTTTAGAAGGATGGCATGAAATGATTGGTATAAAGACTACCTTGGATGGGGTTTGGGAATCTAGCTTAATGCCCAAGGAGCAAGTTCCTTTCCCTAATAATAATAACAGTGATCTTAATATCTTAGATCCCTAAAACTTTGTAATTGAGACGCTGAGGTTCAGCTAGTTATGGCAGAGCTGGATCTGGAATTCCGGCTACTCAATCTCCAGCCCAGCATTCTCTTTTAGAATGAATTCTGTCAGAGGTTTCTCCTCATGTCCAGGATGATGCCAATGTAGTGAGAGTCTAGTGCCAGGAAGGATGCTGGTTATGATGACCCCAGACATTGAATCATTAAAAAAGGAATGGGCCTTTGTGATAGGCTGTGTTTTCCAAAGACAGCCACACCATCCTTCATCCCATGTGTGACCCAGATATTCCTCCAATGAGTCGTGGGGTCTATATCCCTTCCACTTAAAGCTTGGCAGAATTTTGTGGCTTCCTCAATCAATAGAGCAGAAGTGATGCTACGTGAATTTTGAGCCTAGATTAGCAAATGTCCTTCATATTCACCATGTTCTCTTGGTACACTTGCTCTTAGAACCTAACCCAAACCAGGCCCCATGGAGAGGCCATATGTAGGTGTTTAAGCTGAGAGCTCAGCTGAGCTCTCAGCCAACAGCCAGGATCAACTGTCAAACATAGGAGAGAAAAAGCCTCCAGATGATTCTAGCCCCCAAGCCATTGAGAAATCCCCAGAGTTTGAATGTGAGGCCCCAGACATCAAGGAGCCATCTCTGCTATTTCCTGTCTGGATTCCTGACCCACAGAATATGAATATAATGAGGTAGTTATATTGTGCCACTGAGTTTGGGGGCTAGTTTGTTATTCAACAATAATAACTAGAATCACACTGGTAAATCATTTTAAATCACCTATCACCAAAACCTTTAGGTCTTAGGGACAATTTTTCTTGGGTATTTTTATCCTATCCATCATTTTAAGGAGAAAGCCTCCTATTGTATTACTACTGGTTGTTTGATTAAAACAGCAGTAACAATAGCAATACATACACCAAACTCAAAGTCCTATATTTGTGAACATTTGTTTTATTACCCATTGCTGTAGCGAATTTATAGTCAGTGTCTATCATTATACGATAGGGCAGAATACCCTCATGACGTATAGAAGCAGCCTAAAGATTGTCTATTCCCTATATTTTATTCCATTCTTAGAATATTTTCTTTTCAGTTAATGCTAACTTTTCCCCCAGCTGTGGCAAAGCTGAGAGATTCCAGGTGTTTCCTTGTCTCAGTCCTTGAGAGAAGCAGCATCAGTTCTGGTTTTAGCAATTTCTGGAGGATGTCAGTGTCCAATCCCAACAGGCTGAGAAAGCTGAGCTCCAGCAGCTTTCCTCCTCACTCCATACCCACCCCCGACTCTGATAGGCATGGAACTTCTGGCTTTGGTATTCATTGGCATTTTTCTGTGGTCCTCAGCCATGCCTCCGTTTCATATTTTCTCCCTGATATGGTCTGAATGTACCCCCCAACATGCACGTGTTGGAAATTTAATCCCTAATGCAGTGTCGGGAGGTGGGGCCTTTGGGGAAGTATTTAGGTTGTGAGAGCTCCACCTTTGTGAATTAATTAATGCCACTAGAAAAAAAGGCTTGTGGGAGTGAATTTGCTTTCACTTGCCTTCTGCCTTCCCCATGTGCAGCAAGAAGGCCCACACCAAATGTCAGAGATTGATCTTGAACTTCCCAGGCCCCAGAACAGTAAGAAATAAATTTATCATCTTCATAAATGACCCAGCCTATGGTATTCTGTTATAGCAGCACAAATAGACTAAGACACGCCACATCAAATTCAGTCATGTTCTAATAATTACACGTTGACAGAGCCCTAGTGTGCTTGAGAATAATGCCTGATCATATCTCCAACATGAATATTTGTCATGTGCTGGGTGCCGTGCTGAGTAGTTGGGATAGGAAGATTAAGGAGATGTCAGGCAGGTCTGTAAGAGGCTTACAGTCATTGCACAGAGCTCACATCTCCTCCTCCATCAGCTGCCTACAGAGTCTGCTGCTGTCCCCATTCGGTTTCCCCACCCTCCAATCACCGATTTTCAAGGATAAACAAAAGCAAAGCTTCCACTAACTGTGAGACTTGGGAACATTTTTTAATATTACTGAGTCTCCATTTCTTCATGTATAAAATGGAAATGGTACTACCTGGTACACAGGTTATGGGAAAAATAAAATACAATGTAAGATGCAGAGTTCAAAACTTAGCATATCAGAGGAATTCAGCAAATGTTACTATTTTCCTGCTCTAACTCCATGCTACTATCCCAGATTATTCTGTTGTATACTTTAAAAGCCCTTTTTATGCCTTGTTCCTCTGGCTGCCTGCCCCATTCGATGATTTTGGAAGAATTTCTGTGAAACAGAAAAGTGGCAGAGTAAATCATGAAGACTATATAAATTTCAAGTTCAATATGTGCCATCCTGATAGTATTTTAAGAGTCATCCAACCTCACCCCCTCATTTTAGAGACGTAATTTTATCCCTTGGGATTTTTTCCTTTCATTTATTTATCTAAACTATCCTCCTCATACACACTGTAAACCCAACCTCTATGTCTCTATTTTGGTCAGGTGGAAAATCACTCCTTGCATTCTCTCCCAATTCTAAGTCCTCTTGCAAAGCAGTGGATTATTAACTGGAACATATAGGTGCATGATATGTGAAGGGAAAATGGCAGAAGGTGCTACAATTATAAATATGGGAAGGAAAGAGGTGTAGCAAAAACGCTTTTAACATTTTAATTAAAGGCCATATTTTAAAATTTAAGGTTATCTCTTTAGAACAAAACAAAACCTGTAATCAATCTTTTTCAAAAATGGCCATCATTCTTCATGTATCCACATGTTTTGCAATGTGACTTTGCAGCTTCTCACATCAAGAGGTGATGTTTATTTTCTCACCCCTTGGATTTTAATTGGTTTTGATGATCTTCAGGTTTCAAGTCTAGGTCTCAAGGGCTTTGCACACTTCTGTTCATTCTCTTAGAAACTGTCACTACCATATGAACAAACTTGGTCTTACCTACTGAAGGACAAGAGACCACATAAAGCAGAGTTCACTTGTTTTAAATGAAGCCACCCTAGACTGGCCCACAACTAGCTAATACCCAAATATGTGAGCAAACCCAGCCATGATCAACTAAGTGGCCACCCAACCCACAGCTGAGCACAGCTGCATACATGAGTCCAGCTGAGACCAGAATAAACACCCAGCCAACTCAGAGACATGTGAGCAAAAATCCCTGCTTATTGCTTGCAGCCACTCTTTGAGTGATTTTGCTATAATCGCTGATACAAAACTTATAGAAAAATAAAACTGAAAAAAAAGTTAGTGGTGGTTCTCAAAGCAGCAAGCGAGGTATAAATGTCCAAATTTCTGGGGTTTGGGAAGAATGAGGTTTTGATATTCTTCATTTTCTTCCAAAAGGAACATCACTTAAAAGACTGAGAAACACTTCTTTTGAGTTATAAAGCCTGGCATGGCCTGAACGCTGCGCAAAGAACCGGATTAAAAGTTCAGTGTGTATTCACCTTTAAACTGACATCTGACATTGGAAATAATTCGAAAATGAAGCTAGGAGTAGGGGGATAAAAAAGGAAGATCAGGGTAAGCATGTATTTGCATTGCCTTTTTATCCTGCTCCTGCTTCTGGGAATTGCTGCTCTGGATCATGTAGTTTAAATAGGAGTTGCCAGCTTTCTACCTTGCCTCCTTGGCAGTAATGATTGATCCAGAAATTGGCATACAACTCCAGCAGACTCATAGAATCATTTCTTGAGATTTTAAACACTAGAACCAAGCAGAGAGGTAAGGCCATTTTTCTTCTCTGTTGGCAGAAGAAGAGAGAGGTAAGTGCAGGGCAGCTATTATTCCTGGCACTCTCAAGGAAGCCCATCACACTAAAAGAAGCAGAGACAAGAGGCAGCAGCCATCTTGGGAGCATCTGAGTTTCTGGTTTTGAGTCATTTCTGGCCTTCCCATGGTTTGATGACATAAGCAATAAATTTTCCTTTTCTCCTAAGCAAGTTCAACTTGCTCTCAAACACTTGCAAGCAAGGAGAGTCTGTAGATGAAATCAATAGCAGAGAACATCTTGCAAAGCTTGCTTTCGCAATGCAGCTTTGAGGAAAAAAAAAATTGAACTGGAGAAAGGTAAGTTACATGTGGCAGACATGGAGAAGCACTAGTCAGATCTTTCAAGAAAGAGCTCACAGCCCAGCTGGAAAGAATGTGGTTACCTAACAGCCTCCAGCTGTGAGCACCCTCCTGTTCTGCCTCCACTTTCAAAGGCACACTATTTTGGGGGCAGCCACAAACCAATGACTAAGCGAGGCACCTTGTAAAAGAACTAGGCATTTCCACCCAATGCAGGATGCCTATAGCGGGCAATTTTCCCTCCAAATTCCCCCATTTGGCTGGCAGACACTTTGCCAGTTTGGCAACACACTCCAGACTCTCCTTCATGCTCAATCCCATTCCTTCCTTTTTTTTTTTCAAAGATGTTATTGCTTAATAAAGCTTTTTTATTTCTCAGTGTCCAACATTTTGGAAAGCCCTAAATTTAGTGTTTCATGGCCTTTTCCAGCAAATTTAAAATAATTCAACCCAAATCATAATCATTTTCATAGACATCTTGTCTAGAATAGGAAGAAAGAAAGGATCTTCTCTAGGAGCCATGAGCAGGTACAGATGACAAGTATTTCCCTCTTTCCCCTTTAGCCCACACGTCTTCTCATCATTACATGAGCCACATGGCAATGGTGTAGGCAAATCAAAACCATAGATTAGGAAAGCTTTCCTGGTCCATCTGATATACCTGTGGTACCTGGGAATTTGCCTCCAACTACCTGCCCTCCTCTCCTGCCACAGCCCTTCATTTGCCTCACCTCCTGCATCATCTGTGGAGAAGGAGGTTAATTAGTGAAACATCAGTTTGCATGCTGCAGACCGTGCACACTTCTCAGCATTTTTTTTTTTTTTGCATGCTTTCCGTTATATTTAACCTTGAAGCTTCCAAAGATGTGATAGGTAGCTGGAAAACATTCTGAACCCAATTCTTCATTTTCTTTTCTACTAGTATACTTGAAAACAATTAGAAACAGGAAGAAATTTCAGCATGTTCACACCTGACTTAGGTACTTACTGGCAGGATGACTCACCTTCAGCCCAACAGAATTCCTAGCAGAGTTTAATATTTCTTTAACCTGATTAGCATAGTGCACATTCACCTAATATGCAAGAATCAAACATTTAAGCTCCACTTGTTTATTAGAAGTTTGACAGGTACCATTTCTTTAACTTAACTCAAAGATATAATTTTTTTAATATACAATCACTGTATAAATAGTCTGCAAAGATGAACACCAACCATTTCTGAGTCCTTTTGCCTTTCCCTCCAACCTGGGCTGACCCTGAAAGTGCTTTGACCTAACACAATGTGCAGAAAGTGATATCTGGGACTACTTCAGGATTCAGGCCTTAAGGGTACTGGCAGCTTCTGCTTCCTCTCCAGGAACCCAGCTGCTTTTCTGTCTTCATGGAGGAGACAGCAGCACCACTGGCAGCCATGTGAACGAGTCAGCTCAGTCATTCCAGCCCAATTGAGTCCCCCAGATAGCGGCAACCTCTGCCAATACCACAAGGAACAGAACTCCCCAGCTGAGTCTAATAAAGCTATGAACTCAAGAGAGATAATATAATGGTTGTTTGGGGATGGTTTGTTACGCAGAAACAAACAAGCAATGATTTTCAGATATTCCTACTCAAGAAGTAATATAAAGGTATGGAAAATGAACTCTCTTACACACTGCTGGTGGGAGTATAAGTTCATATAGTTAATTTGAGGGGCAATTTGGCAGTATTTTCTAGCATTTGAAATGTATATGGCCCATAATTCAGCAATTCCACTTCTCAGTATCTATTCCAAAAAAAATCACCTACACATGTGCCAAGGAGCAGGTACAAATATACTTATTTCAGTTTATTTGAGAAAGAGAGGGAGAATATTTATCACTGTAGAAATGGCTTATATGTCTAACATGGAACATTTTGTATCTGCTAAAAGAATAAGGTAGATCTATATGAGCCAAATAACACGGTACGTTATTGAGCAAAAATAATAAATAATAAATTACAATATAGTATATATAGTAAAAAAGGCTTTGTGCCAAAAATATGCATGGCAATACTATATATTTGCAATTCCCTATATACCGAAATGCATAGAAAGTCTGATGGAATTAACTACATATTTAGGATAGGATAGTCTGTGCTGTGATAACAAGCAACTCTAAGATTTCAACAGCTTAACATGATAAAAGGTTTTGGTTTTTTATCCTCACAAAAATTGTGATATAGGTTGGGTGACTTACTGCAGTCTCATTTTTGGGACATTTACATGATTTCCGTTTGTCACCACTGCAGACAATACTGTACTACACGTACACATGAGAAGCTAAACATCTCTTTGCACATGTGTATCACTTTCAAGTTTTCAAACGTTTTTCACATTTATTTCAGTTTAAGCTATATAAAAATCTCATGTGCTAAACAAGCTAGCACATGACAAGATTACTCAACAACTGAAAGAAGATACCTCCAATGTGGTTCTCCTCCAAATGGTGACTTAGAGATCTGGGTGGCCAACATCGTGCATGTGTTCACACCCTCTGGTATGTGTGGCCTTCAGGGTCTCTGCACCAGGTGGAGGGAGGAATGAAAGGGGGACATTGGCTCTTAAATGCCACAGCCTAGAACTAGCAACGTGTTACTGTTGCTCATGATCCCTTGACTAGAACTAGTCAGATGGCCCAAAACTTATTGCAGTCTCATTTTTGAGACATTTACATAATTTCTATCATTTGTCACCATTACAGACAATGCTGTGATGCACGTACACATGAGAAGCTAAACATCTCTTCACTCGTGTGTCACTTTAAAGTTTCCAAACACTTTTCACATTTATTATTTCAGGTTAAGCTACATAAAAACCCCATGTGCTAAACAAGCTAGGTATAATTCTGCTTCATTTTACAAACAGGGAAATTGAGGCCCAAAGAACGTTGACTAAGCTTTCATGGCTATAAAAGAGCAAGACTTCAAATGAACTCTGTGATGCTCTGAGTCCATTTCTCTTTTCTTTAGGGATATGCCAACAGCTTTCTGCCTTATATGATATCATTTAAGATGGCCTCGCTGTGCGCGAATGAAAGAACTTAGCCAGAGAATAGATAAGGATTTTAAGGACATGAAAGAAATTGCTGTTCCAGGAATCTTGGTCAGAGTGATTTTGAAAAACATTTGTTTTCATGTCTGTCTCCTTAACTAGAGTATGACTTTCTAAACGAGATTAGGCCACATTTGCCTCTATAATCCCATTGTCTGGCACAGGGCCTGACCCATATTGAGCACTAGATAAGTATTCATTGAAAGGATGGATGGATGGATGGATGGATATGTTTTCTATGCTCTCTATCATAAAGTTATAGCATTTTAGATCATGAATAAATCTAGATCCTTGCTACTCAAATATGGTCCTTGAAGCAGAAGTATCAACATCACTGGGAAATTGTTAGAAATGAAAAACCTCAGACTCCACTCCAGACCTACTAAGTCAGAATCCTCATGTTAACAAAATCTGAAGATGAATCATAAGCATTTTAAAGTTGGAGTAAACTCACATGCACTGGTCTTGAATTAACTCTTCTTATTGTATATATAGGAAAGTTCTGTAAATCATTGACAATCTCCAAGATGTCTCAAGCATTGGATGGAAGCCAATCTGGAAGCAATTTCACCCCTCTGCCCTCATTAATCTCATGCTTCCTTACATCATAACCTGTTTTCAACATAGAAGAAATGCACACTAAGTGGAGTTTGCTTAAGTTCAATGCATTTAGTGTCTGTGCAGAGGGCATGGGGGAGATACTCTTTAATGTTAAAATTAATACGTTATACTTGTAACACAGGAGATTTAGTGGCCTACAGGAAGTAGCACCTCAGTGTTACAAGTAAATCTTCCTTTTCTTACCTATGTTAGAATGCCCTTTATCCTCTGAGACATCCTCACCAAGGATGATCATGGTTCTCATCTTTACCATCATTGTGTTCAGGGCAGAGCATGCTAAGAACAGTTCAGGAGTGTATTCTAGAGGAGGGAACAAAACTAATACTGACTCAGATATTTTCACAAAGATGACCTCCATTAATCCTTATACTATCCAGTGAAGCTGGTATTACATGCATTTCACAGAAAGAGGAAACTAAGCTCAAAGAAAGTGAGCAACTTGTATTTGTCACTCTGTAAATGCAGAATCTTGTGTCACAAAGTCTAAGATGCTCTGATATCAACCCTCCTACACTGACTCAGGTGAAAAATACTCAGTGTAAACAATAATATCCATTTCCCCAGTTTAAGATGATGCAATGAGGCCAGAGATCCACTGGGCCCCTTTGAAAAAGCTGGCAGAGCTGCTCAGTTCTTAGTCTCCTGGCCATATTCCAGCCACACTCAGGCACAGGGCCCTGAAAGATGCTGTAAACTCTTGAGACTGCAGATAGCTCTTCCTCTGCTGTGGAGATATAACTGCTCTCCATAACATCAACTCAGATACACAACAAGCATCACTACTTGCCCAGCATTATCAGCACAGGTGAGAAAGTTGCCAGGAAGCCAGGAGCCTCTAAAGTGCCCCGCGATTCTAACTGCATCTAGATCTGGCAAAATTTTCAAACATTGGATTTCTGTTCCTTGATACACAAAGCTGGAAGATGATTTCAAGTGAGAACACATGGAAATCAAGGAACTTTATGCCTCCAAGAAGAAGTGTCTCATGGTTTGATAAGAAACATGATAGAGGGATAACATGAGGAGAAATACCTAATGTAGATGATGGAGGGATGGATGCAGCAAACCACCATGGCACGTGTATACCTATGTAACAAACCTGCATGTTCTGCACATGTACTCCAGAACTTAAAGTATAATAAAAATAAATTAATTAAATTTTTAAAAAACAAATTCTAAACATATATACATATGAAAAGCAACTACTGATTTTCAAAATTTTCTAAAATCAGGGCACTGAGGATCAAAGATGTAAAAGGTCCTCACCAAGGCTATGTAGCTGCCAAGATGCCAGGAAAGCATTAGAACTTTGGTCCAGCTAATACTTTTCTCATTTTGTGAGATGATGTTTACCATGTTTATACCCACTTGGTAGCCCTCTCCTCTTTCTGTCAATGTTATTGCCCTTAGTGATCTCTTCTAGTATCACGGCTATGAAAATACCTATATGCTACAAACTTCAAATTCATATTTCTGATTCTGATACCACTCTAATCGTCAAAAGTATATACAGCTAACTTGACATCTTCACTTAGATGTCTAACAGGCATTCCAAACTTAATTTGCCCCAAACAGAACTCTTCATCCACATCCCCTGACCAAACTTGTTCTACCCTTACTTAGTCTTCTTTGGTTAGATAAATACACCACCCTCCACCTGGTTGCTCAATTCAAAAATTTAAGAGTCGTGTTTAATCCTCTTTTCCTTCACTCCTAATCTAATCTACTAGTATGCCTCATTGGCCATAACTCTGAAAGTGTCCCAGGTCAACCCACTTCCATCATCACCACTGCTCTCATCCCCCCTTCACTTGGAATCCTCCTAATCAGCCTCCTTGCTTCCCCTCCTGCTCACCTCCCACCTTCACTTCCTAACACTCAGAATGGTCTTTGAAAGCATGCATCATCAGGTCATGTCACTACCCACTTCAAGCCCTCCAAAGGCTTCCCGGTGTGTTTAGAATCAATCCAAATGCTGAATTGTGGCCTATAAGGCCCCATTGATCTGGCTCCTGATGACCTGGTTGACATCACTGCCTATCACTCTTCCTCTCACTGTCTTCACCTCAAACAAATAGATTTCTCTTCTGCACCTTGAACATGCCAACCTAATTCCAGACCAGGCCTTTGCTCTTGCTGTTCTCTTAGCTCCCATGATCTTCCCCAGATCTCCTTATGTACATCCCCCTCCACTCAGATATACCTTTGCACATGTAATTCCCTCAGGAAGGCCTCTCTGACCATACAATCTTAAGTTCTCCTCCATCTCCTACTCATTCTCTAGCACATCATTCTGCTTTGTTTAGTTTCCAGCCTTAGCAGTATATTTGCTCACTTGTTTATTGTCTCCCTCTCTCCAACACCATATCGTCTTTCAAAAATGCTGGCTCATTAAGGTCATGGGGCAATCTCTCTCCGTTATTAAGAGGTTCACAACTCTTTCTATAAAGGGCTTTTCAGGTCATACAATCTCTGTTGCAACTACTCACCTCTACCATTGTAGCATGAAAGCAGCCAAATGATATGTAAGCACAGGAGCATGGCTGTGTTCCAATAAAACTTGGATGAGCTAGATTTGGCCCATGGGACATGGTTTTCCAGCTTCTTATCTATATAAGTATTTGTCATGTAAAAGATTATCAGTAAGTATGTATCAAATGCATAAATGAATGAAAGATCTTAAAACTCTAGGAGAAAACACTAAAATAGGAAAATAAATAGCAGGATGGTTCTTATATGCATCTGGCAATAGCTTATTATTAACAGAGCCTCTTTGTCTCTTATGTACTTACCACTATAACTTAATATTTCTATTCCTCTGAGACTTACCAAAAAACTGAGAATATGTTTTGTAATAAGATCAGATTGTTCAGTTGGACCCAAAGCTCTTGTGTTAACCCTACTGAAGGACCCCTTCTCTGTTTAGAACAGGCATGGCCTGAATATAGAAAGAACAATGTGTCCCATCAGTCAGCTGATGATAATAATGACCCATGGTTTCTAAAAGATTTTTAGGGAATTAACCACCACCAATGTTTTCATCTGATTCTGCTACCACCGAACTATATTCTTAACCATTTTCCACATCAATTTTCCCCCATAGGAATTTTATAAAGGATAAAAATTATTATTAAACACTATAATTTATCATGGGACTGCACCTGCCAAAGACAGGATTACTCAACAACTGAAAGAAGATACAAACACAACTGGAGACTTGAGTTTGAGATCAAATACTTTCTGGTTGGAAAATGGGATTTCCAAAGTCCCGGATAGGGAGGAGTCTAAGATTTGCTCCTGGGAGGGTAACTACCCATCTTCGCCCTTTTAAGAATAACAGAGTGTACAGGCTCTTGAGATCCCCCCTCTACAGAGCAGGGATAAGAAAGAGATGAGTTACTGGCGTCCAGAGAATAATTTCGGTCTCTATAACTCCACTGAAAGAAGAATTCAGAATTCTTTCTCCATAGAAACACTGGTGTACTTGGTGCCTAGATTTTATTTTATTTTTTTAAATTTTTTTTATTTATTTTTTTAGATTTTATTAAAATAGTGCTGAGACGCTGAACTTTAGGCACATAGAAGGTTGGGAAGGCATTTCTGGGCATTTCACCAGCATTCCCGAGAAAACTCATTTCAAGTAGAAGAAGACTTTGAGTAATAAGCAAATGACCTCCAAATAAAAACTATTAGGGCACAATGTGTTCAGAGAGGGGGAGGAGAATACACTCAGATCCTCGAAGTGAGAAAGAAAGCAAAATGGGAACGAAGCGAGAAGAATCATTACCTGATCATTCAGTGTTTTTTTTTCCCCCCTTCTCTCTCTCCCCTCTGAGCCATGGAAGATACCAGAGTTAATTAAAAAATTTATAAACTAAAGAAAGCAACTTTATAATCTAAAAGAAGGCAAGTTTCTCTCCTGCCTTTTGAATTCTTATTCCTGAAAGAATGGATAATGAATCAGGAGATGAGAAAAATGTATTCTTTACAGAGCTCTCATCTTTCAAAAGTCTCTAAACTCAAATGAAATCTTTTTAAAGTAGTTTGTAAAAGCTCAAGCTTTGCCTTTTCCAGAAAGTTGCTGATGAGCACCATCTACTGGGAATTACCCAAACTCTGTCACACATTTAACAATGAAATTCAGGAACTGCACAATGAAAGAAAACAACTGGAAACCCAGGCAGCCTTTTGGATTCATCTGGATATCTTGTCCTGGTCTTTGGCATAGGTACTGAGATAGAGTTAGAGGTTCCATTTCCAGTGGAAAAGATGCAAAATGGGCCTCTCAGGAAATAAAGGTCCTCAGAACATCTGTATAAGAGGGCTAGGGCTTAGGAAAGAAATCTAATCTGGGAGGGTATGCTGTCCAAGCCTCCCTCCGTCTTCCTTTCCCCACCTTCAGGTAGATGGAAAGAAAGGCTCAGTCAACTGAGAGAATATCAGATTGTCCTTGAACTTTTTTTCTCTATTGCCAAAGCAAAGTCATGAATGAATATTCAGTCTGATTAGATCTTCCATTTGACAATAACTGTCATTACCTGGCTAACAAAATAATACACATCTGTGTATGTGAAACCACAGTGGCTGATGTTTCAAATTCTTAATAAATTATAATCTGGTTGGATCAACTTTCTAACAATGCCACAATCCTATGAGGTAAGCAAAACGTTCGTCTCTGGATTTCCTCACCTCAGAGCTAAGCATCTCCTGCCCATGCAGTACTGAAGATTTTGCACCATCACTTCTGTTTTTCTCATAAATTCTTTATGAGGCTGTTAGTCTCTAGGGTGCTTCTGAAACCCAAAGGAAATTTGGCACACATGCGCACACATACACAAACACACACAAAGTTGCCATATAAAGGAAACTGCAAGACAGTGGGTGGTGCAAGATGGAGTTTCACTGAGAATGGGCCAGCAACATGATGGAAAGAACATGAACTTGAATTTCACTTCCATCACTTACTAAAAGATGCCTTTGAGCAAGTCTCAATTTCTGAATCTTCATTTTTTGCTCTATAAAATGGGGTTATATTATTTCACAAAATTGTTATAATAATTAAAATGAGATCTTGTTTTCTAAGTCACCTGACATATACTAAGTGTGAAATCGTTTTTCTTTCTCATTTTCTTTTTTATAAAGCTCTTATAATTAGTAGATGTGAGAATTCTTCCCAGGATGTCTCATCAGAATTCAGAGTTGCCTTTGCTGTTCATTCCAGGAAGATCTGCAGTGTATTATTGCAGAGTCAGCTCGTGAAGTATGCATGAACTCCCTCCAAACTGGTACTTTTACCCAAGAAATAAACCACTTCACTGGAGGTGTCTGCGAATCAAAAGGGAAGGTTTCCATCGTACTTTTGCATGTGCCAAATCTATACATATGCATTTTTCAAGGGAAATTGCGGAAAAGATATTAAGAGAAAAACTTCTCTGTACAGATAAGTCAAAAATCCCCAAATGCCACCCTAACAAAATCAATATTTTTATAAAATTGACAAAAGTTTGAAAACAGTTTTGTTTTTCCTACAGCTTTCCCTTCCTTGACTTATGAATTGCAGCATCTAAGAACTTAAACCAGCAAATACACAAAACTGCTGTTGTCACATTGATTGGTGGTTGGTTAGATAAAGCAAATATTCTTAGCTTTTAGTATCAACATGTTGAATTTCAATAGCAGTGAAATACCATCCATTGTTCATTCATTTATTGATTCATAAAATACTTACTGAATGCCTAACTTGGGCCAGGCAGTGTTCCAGGTGCTGGGAATAAAACAATGAATAGACAGGCAAATCATTCCTGCATTAATGGAGTTTAACAGTCTAGTGAGGAAAGAGATAATAAACATGTAAACAAATATATAAATGATATAATTTCAGAGAATAAATACTGTGAGAAAATATAACAAGATAATGCAGTTCCCCAGAAGTCAGCACCCAGACATTCTGAGATAATATTGCTTGAGCAGAAAATCTGAAGGACAAAATAGAGTCATGAAAAAATTAAAAGACAGAGCAGTCAGGCAATTGGAATAGCGAATGCCAAGGCCATAAGGCAGGAGCCAGATAAGCATGTTTAGGGGCAAAGAGAAGGCTACTGTACCTGGGCAATAAGGTCAGAGAGGTTGTGGGCTGTGCTTCTCAAACCTGATTGTGAATAAAAATCACCTGGGGATCTTGTCAAAGTGCAGCATCAACCTAATGGGGGTGGGATGCTGAGACTCTATATTTATAAAAAGCTCCCAGGTGATGCTGACACTGCTAGTTCATAGAGCTCACTTTGAGCAGCAAGGACATAGGGCCTTGCACACCATGGGAAAATGAATTTCCTGCTAGGTGCAATAGAAAATCACACTTATCTGATGCCTTTACATCTATAAAGCCCTTCTCAGTTACACAAAGGTCTCATAACCTTTTGGTATTTCCACATACCCACTACAAAACTAAGTACTTGGTAAATGCACCGTAAATGCCTGTATTAAATGATAAGGCTAATGATCTAGACCCTGCTTTGCAGTTTGCCTAGTATTAGAAAGAGTAACAAAAATAATGTTGGAATGGGGTGAAGCAAGAAATGGTGAGTGAATGGAAAGACTTTATATGAGCTTTGAATCATATTTCTGGGTTCAAATCCTACGTTACAGTCTACAAGATCTTTGGCAAATTGTTCAACTTCTCTGAGCCTTGATTTTCTTATTTAAAAATAGAAATAATAATCACTTCATCAGGGAGATGTGAAAATCACATGCAGTAGTAAAGTGGAAGTTTCTTGCAAGAGGAGATGCTCAATAAATGTTTATTCTCTTCTTCTCTTCTTTCCAAGATCCACCTGACTGTCAACACCATGACATTTGTATCAAACAGTATCATGAATCTGTGAATTTTGTAGAGCACAACTGATTTCCAAGGTAGGAACTCAGAGCCCACATCCATGTGATGTAACTGATTATTCCTTTAACACTTGCTTATTGCTGCTTAAAGAAAACCTAGATTCTAGCCCTTGTTCTATGACTAACTTGCTGGACAATCTTTGGTAAGTCCCTTGTCCATCTATGGGCCTTAGTTCATCTGTTAAATGAAAGAGTTGGAGTAGATGGTCCTACCCAACCTTGGCATCTTCTGACTGTGATTACTTTAGTGAGAGTGCTGAAAGTGGATTTGTCTTCCAGAAAACATAGCAGGAGTCTTGTGGCTGAGATAGTTGGGTGATGAGATTCAAATTCACAAAGAAGACAGGATGAAACCCTCGTATATTAACCTTGGCCAACAAATATTCTTATTCCCTTCTTTCCAATCCCATTATTCCAGGAACTCCAGTGCCAGAAATATTATCTCATTCTCACTGGATGTTTAATATTTTTAAAAGCAACTGACATCACAGGGAAAACTCGAGAACAAGACTAAATGGAATCAAATGTGTACTTCTCTGTTATTTTATTTTGTCACATAATAATGGTATAACCCTTTATTTTCAAAAATATCTTTGAGATGAAAACAAATCTATAGAAGTGCTAGTATTTTTAAAACTTGAAAAATTTTAAGGAGGATGTTTATGGCTTTATATCTGTTTCAACCACCTATTCCTTCACTCCTCCCTCACCCCAGTTTGGGTTTTTATAGTTTTTTGTTTGTCTGCTTGGTTTTTATTGTTGTTTTTACAATTAAATAAAATACTAATTAAAACAACTCCAACAGCAAATATCTTCAGATGCTAGAGGATTACAACTGCTCAGAGGCTTAGGTTGAAAAAGGAAATAATGCATCTTGTCTAAAGGTGTATATTTGAGATAAATGATTTTCCAGTGGAAACTTAGTAACAAGCAGAGATTATTTCCTAAAAGGTCAGGTGCTTCATCTCTACAGAATGTTTTTCAACCTCTTTCAGAGGAGACCACTTACTTTCAGATGTATCAACAAAAGTGCCCGTTCCCTTAGACCTAGCCAAAATGAAGAATCTCTTTTTAGCTTTATTTACTCTCTGCCTTTGAGAGTTTGCTGTTTGCCATCTTTATCCTGATGCTTTGAAGGCTTGGAATATTGAATAAATGGAGCAAAGATCTAAGAACCAAGTAATGGTGACACACAGTACAGTTTCAGAGCGCTCATGGCAGCCACAGAACACAGGATGATTATGAGATTAAATTACTTTACCAAAGGTAGACACTAAATCCTCCAACTTATGTGTGTTTCCCAGATCCATGGGTCTACAGACCTGGCAAAGGAGCAGGTGCTGCTTACCCAAAACATTAGCTCCTTTAGCATCATCTGTGCTCTTTCCCAGCAAAGGGCACCCATAATTACCTCCTGTAAGCTGAACTCTCAACCCTGCCTCACTCCACACATACCCACTGCTGAAAATTGTATTGGCAATTAGTTTGTCAGGAAAATGCTAGGGGATGTGAACACTGGTAATTTTATACCATAGATATTCAAATTAAACCTCGAGCCTGAGTATTTTCAGTGTCAAACTGCAGCATAGTTGCAGGAGAAGAGAGAAACACCAATTTCCTCTTGCTATCTCCTGACTAGAGGTGAAAAGAAATGTTCCACATAGATGTGATAACCTTGGCTCCAATCTGTAGGCTTTACTTGGGAATATTAACAACAAAAACACACTAACTATGGGTGACACCTTTTGTGGTCCTCTTTGAGTGAAAGGAGAGGGGGGTGGTTGGTTTGTATCATTCCCCAGGTGACAATAATCATTTTAATGACCAACAGTGTCAGATGCCAATAACTTGTAGATGCCCACTCCAATTCTGCACCTGATTCTCCTGAGATTACTGTGGTTTATAGACCCTTAGTAAATTGACAGCCAAGAAAATAGCATAGGACAAAAGAACACTAGCATAACACCAAACAGAATGTCCCCCAAACTATCTCATGTACACAAGGAAAGCCTCTGGAACAGTGGAGCTGAATCAAGGTTCAGATTCTCCTGAGATTACTGTTTTAAACATTCATTTTATTAATTAGTTTGAAAGAAGAAAGAAAACTAACATTGACAGCCTACTTCCGTTCAAAAACTATGCATATATTACATCATTTAATCTTTATATCACACTCATTAGAAGCTGGGTGCAGTGGGTCATGCCTATAATCAAAATGATCTGGGAGACTGAGGCAAGAGGGCAACCTGAGACCAGGAGTCTGAGACCAGTCTGGGAAACATAGCAAGACCCTCATCTGTAAAAATATATATATTTTTTATTTGTTCACGCGCGTGTGTGTGTGTGTGAGAGAGAGAGAAAGCATTCATCCTCTGTTTCTACCCCAACCCGAGGGCAACAGGGGTGGGAACAGATATATACATACATATATATATACATATATATATGTATATATATATGTATACAGACAAACAAATATATATAAACTTAGCTGGGCATGGTGGTACATGCCTATAGTTCCAGCAACTCAGCAGGCTGAGATGGGAGGACTGCTTGAGCCCAGAAGTTGGAGATAGAAGTGAGCTATGATCAGGCTCTTGCCCTCCAGCTTGGTGACAGAGTGAGATTATATATACATGTGTGTGTATATACATACACACACACACATACACGCACATATACACATATATATGAAGATGCCTGCTAGCTGCTCCCACAGAGAAGAAACAAACATGAGTGAACACTGGCTCTTCAAGTGGATATTCTAAGAGATCACATTTCAATTCACCAAAGAAGCAATGGGACCCACAGAGAACAAAGAATAACAAAGTGAATGAGAGCCCCTGGGGATCCACACTGCCCCCACAAACCCTTTGCAATCCTGGGCCCAGAAGAACTTCCCTGACCCATCCGGGCCTCCAGACCAACACGAAGAACCATCTGGAGTCCATGCAGAGGCATCTCTCAAGCCCACATGGAGCCCCACAAACATTGGATCCTGGAGCAGTCTGACATCAGCTGCCAATGTGCCACCAACAAGGGAAGACAGGCAAGACGGGCTTTTTTCCGAGTGCCTAGGATAGCTGCTACAGCCACAGTACTGAGGAGCAGACCAACTGCTGATACCACCTCTGCAGCTCCTCGCCAGGCAGGGACCACCATCTGAGGCTCCCAGCACAGCTGCCCCTGCCTGAATGCTACAGAAAGTTGCAGCTCTGGGGTCCTATGGGATGGAACTCCAAGAGATATAACAGAAAAACCCTCTGCCCCCGCCCCTGTTGTTCTCAGGTTGGGGTGGAAGCAAAGAGACGGAATGCTTTCACACTTCTCCAGCAAGGACACCACTGCCCAGATATGAAGAACTGGGCAAACTGCACACCCCACAGCTTCCTGCCTCTGCTGCTTCCTGCCAAATGAGGCTTGCCACCTTCTGGCATCCAGTGCAAGCACCCTGCTGCCACATGAACATTTCAGCTGCAGCCCAGAGTCCTGAAATCCCTCCCCCACAGGCCTACACTCTTCCATCCAAGCATTCTACCTGTCTCTGCCTAAGAGTTCATCCAGTGACTCAGGGACCAGCCTGCCCCTCTCAATCACAGGCAGCACCTGAACCCTGGGCTAGCCTGATCTCGGTCCAGACCCTTCAGGACTCATACATGCTGTTCAGCAGGTCTAGGGACCTGGAAACTGAGAAACTACCTACGTCATTCAAATTCTGCTGGCACCTGACCACTTCTCACACAAGCCCAAAGGCATAACACAAAACAGCAGTGCTATTACATCAGAGAACAGTCGTGCCATAAAGCTATTTGTATCAGGCTAAGCAATGAAGTTGCCCCAAACCACTTTCATGGAGAGTCACAAAACAGGTGTTTTCTGAGGCTCTCAGCCACATTGGTCTAGACATAGACTACAGTGTGTGTCTGAATAAGGAGGCATCAGCCCCGGAACAGGGGCACGATAGGAAAATAGACCATGTTCCTACCTATCAAAGATGGGGAGCCAGTGCAGCCCCCTCACCAGCCCGTTGCCCCACCCCAGAGATCTCAGTGCACTTCACCAGGAGCTCCTCCCAGCCATCCTTGACAGGGCTAGTGCCTGCACTTACCATAGGGGTATTCACAGGCAAGCCAAGGGCTCCAGCTGTGCCCAGCTGTGTCTCTCCACCCCCACAGAACAGGAAGCACAGGGCACCAGGCATTCGACTGTCCAGCCTATCACCTAAAACAATGGGGAGCACCTCACAGTAAACAAAGACCAGGTACATACCCATCTGTTTGTGCAACTGGCTCGTACCTGTAAGCACCATCTACTGGCCTGTAAGTTGAATCGCACAGCCCAATATAAAACGCGCCCACAAAAGTGCATAGGGTTACAGAAGCAAAGCCAAAGGCATTACCCAACATACTCTACAGTCACATCCTCTAGGGAGGGGGGAGAAAGGGAAATAAGTATATATATAGGGAAAGAAAAAAAATTCTACCAGCATAAAAATAAATACAAAAATTAGTAGCATCAGCCTCTCCAGATGAGAAGGAACCAGCGTAAGAATTCTGGCACCATGAAAAATCTGAACATTGTGACACCACCAAAGGATCACACTAGCTCTTCAGCAATGATCCCTGACCAAAACGGAAATTCAGAAATAACAAATAAAGAATTCAAACCATGGAGCAATCAACAAGAGCCAAGACAAAGCTGAAAATCAACACAAAGGAACTCCTAAAGAAATCCAGGAAATGAAGGAAGAGATAAACATCTTAAAAAGAAATCAATTAGAGCTTCTGGAATCACTTAAGGAATTTTAAAATACAATGGAAAGCTTTATCAATGGACTAACCCAAGCAGAAGAAAGAATGTCAGAGTTTAAAGACTATTCTTTTGAACTAATCCAGTCAGACAAAAATAAAGAAAAAATAATTTTTAAAAAAGAACAGCCTTCGAGAAATATGAAATTACGTAAAGCAACCAAACCTATGAATTAAGGCATTCCTGAGAGAAAAGGAGAAAACATAAACAACCTAGAAAACATATTTGAGGGAATAATTCAAGAAAAATTCCCTAATCTTGCTACAGAGGTAGACACCCAGACATAAGAAATCAAGAGATCACCTGCAAGATACTACACAAAATGAACATTACCTTTCTCAAAGAGCTTAAAAAGAGCTACTATTTGAACCATTATCTATATACCCAAAGGAATATAGATTATACCAGAAAGATACATGTACTTGTATGCTCATTGCCACACTATTCACAATAGCAAAGTCATGGAATCAACATAGGTGTCCATCAATGGTGGATTGGATAAAGAAAATGTGGTACATATATACCATGGAATACTATGCAGCTATAAAAAAGAACAAAATCACGTTCTTGACAGCAACATGGATGCAATTGGAAGCTATCACCCTAAGCAAATTAGCGCAAGAACAGAAAACTAAATACTGCATGTTCTCACTTATAAGTGGGAGCTTAACATTGGGTACACATGGGAACAATAGATACTTAGGACTAGAAGGGGGAGGGAGATAGTGGGGGGCAAGGCCTGAAAAATTACCCACTGGATACTATGCTCACTACCTAGATGACAGCATAAATTGTACTCCAAACCTCGGCATTACGCTATACACCCATGAAATAAACCTACACATGTACCCTCTGAATCTGAAATAAAAGTATATTTAATATATATGTGTCATCATCTTTTTACAGAAACTGAGACTTCTGGGTTAAGTAACTATATAACTCAGCCAGTGTGCATGATTTATATAATTCAAACTCAAGTCTTCTGGGCTTCCCCCTATTCCAAAAAATTCAAATTTCTGTCAAGAACCCCTTGGGGTATGGAGGAGGACACATGGAATGGGTTAGCATATGAAATTCTTTTATAACGTCTTTTAATCTACTTTATGTTGGTTAAATACATGATATATTTCAAACATATATATACCAAGACCTTGGAATGTTCGTAAGTGCTGTTGGGACTAATGAAATCTAGATATATGTAAATGTTACTTGAACTCATGGCATCTTATTATTCCATATGTTTTTCCATCAGGGGATACCAATAGTGTAATATGGCATAAATAAATGAATATTTTTGCCATTAGGGATTATACTCAAGAACTACCACTGTGTGCCAATACAGCTTCCTGAATCTACTCTTTAACGTGTAATGCAAGCAGAGCACCACAGAATTAAATTATTGTACCATGTGGCTCACTTACATGGCAAATGAAAGCCATCATAGTTGAGCTTAGGCTCAGGAGAGAAATTTTTCACTTGAGCAGGACAGCTGTTTAGCAACTTATAACCTAAAAAATATGAGACACTTGATTTAAAAAAAAAAATCATATTCCTAAGCATCGCCTCAGACCTATTAAGTCAAACTCTCTGGAGATGGGACCCACAAAATCATACTTTTAAAAACTCCCTAGGAAATTCTGTTACCCATAAAGTCTGAGAATCACCAGTGAAAATGGATACCATGAAACAAGTGCTGACTATATAACACTACATCTAAAGAAGATTCAACGGATTAGCATAAAAGTACACAGGATGTAAGGCTTTGAACATAGTGGATTTTGTCCCTGAGGAAAACAGACTATGAAGTGCTAACATGTTATTAACCAAGCAGGCTTTTTTCCCCTACACTGAGATGTGAGGATGCTCTTCCAGACCAAATTTAAGATTTTTTAAATAAATTCTCTCTCTCTCCTACTTACTATAGCATAACACAAACATCATTCGTTAATATTGATATAGCCTTTGTCCTTATTGCTACTGTTTGTTGCATTTTATTTCATTTGTTTTCACATTCATTCATTTCTTGACATATGTTGAAAATTGGATATGGGAGTTTATCCTGCTGAGTCTGTTAAGATAATCGTTGTCATGAAAAACTAATTGGCCTTGGAAGCTGTTAAGAAAATGGAAACCTCAATGAGATGAACAATGTGGAACCCTGAATTCTCACTATCCTGGATCAGCAAGAAGCTTCCACCTTTAAGGTCAACTTCAGGTGATTGGTAGTGGCCTCCTGAGCACTGTGTTGAGAAAGATTCTGAGACCACATCTAAACCTAGACCAAGAGAAAAGAGTAGTGGGATTGATTACAGGCAAGGTGGCAGAAAAGTGCCAGGCATTTGCTATTCTTAGTCCTAGAAGTTCAATATTTGCAGTGGAAATGTGTTCCAGGTTACATAGAACTCAAAGTGAGAATTCTGGAAATTTCTCTTTCATATGTGACATTTAATGTAAAAGAAGCAGTATCCAAAAAGGACAAATTTCCAAAGCTACATAACTATTTGACAATGCATACCAACACTAGAACCATTTCACACCCATAAAATGTCTCACGATGTGACAAGTTCCCTTTAATCTTAGCCATATCTGTTACATAGCTTCTGGAAAGAAAATTGAGAAAATTTCCACCGTGCCAAATCAGCAGGCAGTTCGCCTGAGCAGTATGTCATGACGCCCTATCCCTCATATCAAGTTGACCCACAAACCGTCAAAAAATAGTCTAGAAGAGTCCAACCCCAAAGGAACCAAACCAGATAATGACTGGTTTTGCTCACTTAAACAGAAAATGAATTTCCAGAAAAGGTGGGGGAGAAGGGAGGGTTATCTGAGATAAAGTCAGCTGTATGAAACAGGACAGACTGAGTGAATGCCACATGTTGTGATGTGCTTTCTTCCCTGGAACCTACTGAGTTGAGGGATGGAGGATAGGCCTACAGGAGTGTGGTTATAGATTCTCTTTCCCAAATGCACTTTGAAATGCATTATCATCGAATCAGTAATTAGAGAACTGCATTTCTCCTGAGGGACTTTCACACACAGAGATGCTCACAGCTGTATAGATCTCTCACATCTCTAACAGTTACATACCATTCCACTACTCCGGACAACTGGGACTAAAAGACAAATTAGCATCATAAGCATTTCCACACCTTCCTTCTCTTAGAACCACTAGATAGTGCCCTTTCATTTCTCTGCTCTTTCCTTTTAATGGTTTTAAATTGATTTCTTAAAAAACAAATCCTGTACAGAATGTTCCTCCAATCTGTGTATGGTGATACACACCATTGGTGCCCATAAAGAAACTGATGCTCCGTACAAGCAGCTTAATCAGACTCATCCTGGAGTGCAGGCATTGTCTACAGATGATTGCAGAAGGAAAGGGAATGAGAGCAGAGTTCAAGGACTGAGACAAGTTGGGGGTGGTCCCTGCAGCTGTATCCTGTGATGCTTGGCAACAGGAAATGAGATGAAAGACGTGTATCTCATTTCCCCAAATATGAGGCTTTTCCAATTTATGACATCTTCTCTATACCTGGCCAGGTGTGATCCACTACAAAGATAAGGGGTGAGAGGAAAGGAGCAAGAAGCTGCAATCAGATCCTTCTGCTAGGTTTACAGGCGGACTCCATTAGCAGCACAGATGCTAGCTCATTTGCGGACCTCAGGCAAACTAGGAAAAGGTAACCTTTGCTCAAAACACTTTACTGCCATCTGCTGGAATGTTGTCAAAATAACTATTCATACGCAGAGTCGCTACAAGAAAATGTCATCCCCTGGAGGTGTGCCCTGTCGCTGTACAACCCAAACGATTGTAAATTGAGGTTGCCTTGGGAGGAAATCTAGTCTGGCAGGCAGGTGGAACAGGAAATCCCAAGACCGTACAAACATGTTTTTGGGCAGGAGATTACAACATGTAAATCAAGCTCGGGCGTAAGCCATGATGAAGCACTCCAGGCGGAGCCCAGGCTCAGGAAGCCAGTGGAGTCATTGCCTCTGCAGTGAGGCTGATCACGCCAGTTGCTGATGGAGACAGAAGTTCAGCAAGTCCAAGACGGGCCCAGCACCAACCAGACTGAAAGAGTCACACAGACTCCAGTGCACAGAATCAGACACACATCTTCAGAAAATGTGCATAACTGCAAGTAAATAAGTAATTGCAACACAGGCTGTATAAGCACCCCACCATAGAAGTTAGCCCATAGGGCTGTAGGAGCACAAAAGAGGTACATATAACCCCATCTTGGAGAACCTGTAAGGGTTCCAGAAGAAGCAATAACTAAGGTATGACCTGGATAGAACACAGTTCCTGCCCTCAAGGAGTTTAGAGAATGTGTCTGACCTATCTAATATAGTAGCCAGTAGCCACATGTAGCTATTGAGCACTTGAAATGTGGCCAGTGCAATGGAGGAACTATAATTTTAATGAATTTTCATTTTAAAACTGAAGCAATCAAAAATATTTTTTTCCATTAAACACAACTGCACTATTTGGTAGGATTACATTTCACTCTAACCATTGCATTGAATAAGATATTATTGTTGTATTGTAACGTATGTGTATTTTTTTCCTTTTAGAAAAATTATATATATTATTCTCATTATATTTCTATTAGCTAGCACTGCTTTACACCAAAGAGATAGTCATACAATCTGAAAAGTAAAGCAAAGCATTCATTATAACGCTGGGATAGCAGTAGCGTCACCTACTACTCACTGCCACCTAGAAATATTAAACAAAATGCTCAGAGGATCCTGGATGGCAGAGAAAAATAACACATATTAAAAGCAAATGAATGTAAGCTGAATTTATGAATAAATGGATGGCACATACTTAGAGAATAAAAGCAATATATTTTAGAGAAGTACCTCACAATCTGGACAGAGACTGGTCCTTACGCTGGGGTAGGGTCCATGGCTGCTACAGATGTGGAAATATAATGTTCACTTATATTACATCAATCAGTGTGCCTTAGGCTGCAAATAATAAAAAGTCTAACAGTCAGTAGTTTAAACTTGAAAAGACATCTATGGTTTACTGTTTAAAAACCCAGAGGTAAAAAAAAAAAAAAAATCTATGGGTGGCTCAGTAGCTCAAATGTATCTTCAAAAATTCAGCAATTGCTATCCTTCTCTCCACCTTCCTAAGGAGTTCGTGTTTTGCCTTAGAGTTGTCACCTGAAGGTCCCAAGGCAAGAAGCAATAGGAGTGGGAACAGCCAAGGTAGAGAATCTTTCCTTTAGTTCAGTGACATTCCAGTTCTATCCTCAGCTTCCAAGGAGACAGAGATAGCGATTACCTGGCAAAGGAGAGCCAGAAATCCAAAACCTGTTTACATGAATCATAAAGTGTTCCATCGAAACTGGACATATTGCTGCAGGAATTATACTGGGGTCCTATTAGCAAGGACTAAAGGAAGTTAATGTATAATGTCTACCACATTCACTAATTCTGGGGTCCTTGTTTCATGATATTTAAATATCCTATATTCTGATTCTTAGCAGATAATTGGCTAAAAGACACTCTCTTAAATGAGAAAACATAAATTTTTTATAATCATATATGAAGGAATAGAACTATGAAAGCTCTAGCCTACAATTCTCTTATTCTCATTCAGGAAAAGTGATGTCATCTCAGTCCATTATCTTCACTGAGAAGGACAAGTACGGGATTCGCAATGACTGAACTGAAAAACTTGTTTTTACTGAGAAAAAGGAATTGTTTTTAGTATCCTAAAACTAAATACTGATGTAAATAACATTGATGTAAATGGCTCAGCATCAATGCGCCAAGAACAAGTTATTTTTCAAATTTCTCCAAGTAACAAGGGTTGTAAATTGAACCCTGTATTCAGTGATTTTTAAGACACATTTCTTAGAAAAATATTCTATTAGGAGCTATAAACGAAGACTCAAGAATGGGAAGCAAAAATAAATATCAATAATCTTGGACACTGAGGAAAAGGAATCTCTGTGATAATCACATGGAAATTAAAATGTGCCTTCATGATATACTTCATGGTATGCTTGTAGACCACTACGTGGACTGCCTTGCCACCAGGAGAGGCCACACAGCTCATCCTCTGCAAGGTTGTGTCAGTCCACAGAAAAGAATCACGCAGACATATCAAAAGAAACTGAATTATGTTTAATAATTAGAAGTACATGTGAGTCTTTCATTTCTAAAGGTATTTATTCCATTTCTATTTGGTTCTAGATGCTGAAGTAGGTCCTGGCAATACAGAAGCAAAGAGCACTAGGCCCTACCCACAATCTGTTCATAGCCTCATGGGAGAGACAAATGAAAAAACAAATGCCATTCATTAGAATAACGTGTCTTTTATTAATAAAAACAAGAGGCTATAATATGTCTCATAGAGGAGGTGGTACTTGAGTTTTTTAAATGAATAAACATTTTCCAGGAAGACAATGAGCTAAGGGAGAGTTCTGGATGAGAACCTAAAGGCATCAAGCAGAATGGTGGTTGGAGAACTAGGCAAATTGTTTCACAATGAGTGTAATAAAGAGGAGTTCATGGCTCTTCAGAACAGAAAGAAAAAGGCAGAGAAGACATGCAAAGGGCCTTGTACTGCAATACGGTGAAGCAGCAAATACAGAGTTTTGCAGTTGAAAAGACCTAAAATTGTGTCCCAGCCCCTTCACTACCAGCCATGTGATTTTTAATAAGACATTTCCATTTTCTGAGGCTCAATTCTTCTCTTCAGCTGTAAAATGTGGGGTAATAAATACTTCCCAGGGCTCTTGCGTGGATGAAATAAGATAATGATATAAAATAAATGATTTTAAAAGTGATTATAATAGCACTTGGATAAACTATGATTATGAAAGTACTTGGTAAACTGCAAAGCAGTATGTTAGCATCCATTATGCTTATCAATATACATACATCGTTGTTAAGCAGGATATAAAAGCAGGGCAACCTGTATTCATGTTACCATCCAGGAACAATAGTGCTACTGTTTCTCAGTAAATTAGTGGAGGCAAAAGGGGCAGCAAACTAGCTTCAGTTGTGAGAAGTTATCTACTAGCTAAAACAATGCTACTTAACTGTATGGTGACTCTAGTGGCAAAGAGTCACTAAAGACTACTTCAGAAAGTGCTGAAAACTTAGTAGATGGGCCTGTTGATGTAATTCAGTGGTAGTTTTATAGGTACCTTTAATGGAGCTGTTTCATTTCCATCTGAACTTATTAGCTACTGAGCATACCCCATCCTTTCTCATGGAAAAATAAGGCAGTTGTGTTATAAGGAGCAATGGTCAAATATACTGGTTACAGCTTCACCACCACTACCAGCATCCCATTCCCACTGTGCCTGTGGAAGCTGGTTACTATGGCAACCATTTACAAACTCTTCAAAAGGCCTTTCTAAGAAGTTCTTCTGGAGTATAAGGTGCAACCAAAGCCAGGGTTGGCTCCAATAAGTAAATATGAGCTCTATCTTCAGCTATATTCCTGAGTATTCCTAAGGTTTGAGAAATGATCTCAACTTACTAGGCTGTGATTGCTCCTTACCCAGAGAAAGAAGGTTAGTCTTCATTTTTATATGCCTATGTGAGCCCTGTCCTTCAAATGGATAATTATTGGGAGCCCACGTCGTAACAGGTACTTTATCAATAAGGTGCTCTACCAGGAGCCTGCATGGTGGTATCTTTTTATCTACTAAAGCATTTGTAATGGTTTCTTTCAGTCTCGTTTCTCTTTTCTGAGCCTTCCAAGTGACCTTCTCCACCAAAGGTGAGCCTTTTTAGAAAGACGCAGTTACTCTTTCAAAAACTTACATCTTTATAAATAAATGACAATGCCTTTGTAATATTCCTTAAACAGTGAATCTGGCTGTCAAAGTTGTCTCATAGACTTTCCAAGGGGCTCTGGTGCAGGAACTCATGAGACCAAGGCTCCAGGGCAGCAATGTGCTGATATGCATAAGGACCTCAACATCATTTATTGGTGCACTTAAAGTAAAAGAAAAGATGAACTTTTCATAGGAAGATCTAGGTTTAAGCTCTAATTCTCTCATCCATTATCTGTGTAACCTTGGATAAGTCACTTGATTTCTCTTCTGCTGTGATTGAATCTGAAAATATTAAGACTGTCTCTCAAGCTTGTTGTTAGACTCAAATAAGATACAGTATATGTGAAAATTATTTAAGAGCATATGTTATTACTTTCTCATATACCAACCTGTCCTCTACACTGACTAATTTTGAAATGGTACATGACAGATATTGAGCTAAGGTGTAAGGACTGATCAGACAGCCAGAACCAGATGAGGAAACAAAATAAGAATGACTACTCTGAATAAACAGATGATTTATGACTAGTATTTAGGGAGGAAGAGACCTCTGTCTTCAAAGTCTTGAAAGATTATCATGTGAAAGCAGGAAGAGATTTGTGAAGGAAGGCAAATGTAGCATTAACTAATAAAAAAAAAACAACACAGTATAGTAATGTGGTTAACAGACTTTGATATCAGAACTTGGGTTGTTCCAGTTCTGCCACTCTTTCTGGATGACCTTGGGCAGTTAACTTCTCTAAGCTTCAATTCTTTCATCATTATACTGGAATTAATAATAGTAACGACCTCATATGGTTGTTGTGAGGATTAAACAAGATTAGAAATACAAGTCTTAAGAGAGCCAATGGCTCATGGAAATGTTTCTATAAATATTGACGGCTTTTATTAAATGATGAAAGGTTGAGTAGGAAGAATAGGAAGATAGTCTAATGGGTGGAAGTTTCTGGGAGACAGATTCAATTCCATAGGAGGGAAGCATTTCCAGGGTAAATGCCATTTGGCAATGGAGAGGGTATGCTGTCCTAGTTCCTCTTTCTGAGCAGGATCACTGGATGCTGCCTTAAGCCAATGGCCTTTACCTATAAAACTTGGTCTAGGGGTCAATCAGTCCCCTTCCCTAATTTGAGAGCTGAAATATTTGAGCAACTAAGGGGGCAGTAGTGCCTTGGGAATTAACTAATTTAAAATCCCAGAAGACCATGCTAATACATTACCAAAAGCAAGAGGATTGTGGAGAGAGGCCAACAAGGAAGAGGGGAGTAAGGGAGAACCTGGAGTTAATCTTCACCAACAAAGAAGCAGCTGCTGGGGGGGTGTGTGTGTGTGTGTGTGTGTGTGTGTGTGTGTGTGTGTTTAGATGGAGTCTTGCTCTGTCATCCAGGCTGAAGTGCAGTGGCGCCATCTCGGCTCACTTCAATCTCCACCTCCCAGGTTCAAGCGATTCTCCTGCCTCGGCCTCCTGAGTAGCTGGGATTACAGGTGCACAATACCACACCCAGCTAATTTTTTTGTATTTTTAGTAGAGACAGGGTTTCACCATGTTGACCGGGATGGTCTTGATCTCCTGACCTCCTGATCAGCCCGCCTCTGGGTCCCAAAGTGCTAGGATTACAGGCGTGAGCCACCACGCTCTGCCAATACTGTATCTTATTTAACTAAGTATATCCAATATTTGGATATACTTAGTTAAATAAATTGGATATACTTAGTTAAATAAGATACAGTATTTATCTTAACATGTAATTAACGTTTTAAAAATTCTTAATGAATGATTCTGCATTTTTTGTATTAAGTCTGAAAATCCAGTATGTTTTTTACACTTACAGCACATCTCAATTTGGATTAGCCATGTTTCAAGTGTTCAATGGACATACGTGCCTATTGCCGCCATATTGAACAGTGCAAGTTTAGTAGAGCAAAGAGTTATTTTAGAAAATAATAACTATGTAGACTGAGAGCAGAGATAAGCCTGTTTTGTGGGTTAGCAATGGTGTACTGGTAATTGTTTAAAAACTGGCTTAGGAGAGTAGATAATTTATAATATTTGCTGATTTCCATGATGCCTTAATCTAAATATTGGGCCAATAGGAATAACACCTTCTCCTGGGATCATAAAATTGTTCTTAAATGGTAAAGAAACAGACTTCTCTCTTTTAGAAAGTAGGCACAAAAGTAAGTCAGAGCCATCAGAGAGAATGCAGCCTGGTCTCATGGTCAGGTGATCTAAACTCTGATTCTAAAAGTGTAGCTATCTTCAGAAAGTCCTCACACTTTAGCTCATCTGTGCATTGGGGATTACAGCAATTGCTATGAAGCCACGAAGCAATACAGTGCGTGAAGGAGTCATGCAAGGACCCATACAAATTTTTATTATTTACTTTTGCAAACCTCCGTCAATGAGGTGTTCAAACTATTTATCTTCTAATTGACCAATGAAGATTATATATATTTACGGTATACAACATCATGTTTTGATTAATTGTATACATTTTGAACTGGCTAAATCAAGCATTAGTTTGATTATGACAAGTTAATTGATTATGTTGTAATATGTTAGTTATAACATATGTATTACATACTTATTTTTGTTATAAAAACAATATTTACCGTGTAAAAATTTCCAAGTACACAATATAGATTATTAACTATAATCACATCTATTGCACAGTTGTACAGCAGATCTCTTAAACTTACTCCTTCTGTCTAACTAAAACGTGTCTTTAGCCAATATCTCCCTAACCGTACCCCTAAGAGTTCTCATTAATTATTCTAGCTTGCCCACTTAGGAGGTACTGCTACTATGGGAAGGCAGGTAGCCACTTAAAGGCCCCAAGGAAGCTCCAAACTGTCATGTTCCTAGGAAAGATGAGGAGCAATTGCCAGGATTAAGGCTGCCCAGCCCCTCCCAACATATTCCTGCTGCCCAGGAAAAGCAGCTTCCTAGAGAGATAATTAAGACATGGTGGCAATTTCTGCATGTCTCTGTGGCTCTTATTATTAATGAAAAGGGGTAGAGAGGAGCATGATTTACTCATGGTTCTGCAATATCACCAAGTAATACAGCTTCTCAAATAAATATTGTCAACTAATTGCCATCGATCCTCAAAAGCCCAGCTGTGATGCTGTGATTACTGGGCATTTCTATCAAAGCTTCTCACACAGCAGAACTAGAACAGATGGCTACAGGTGATCAACAGATCTAGGTGATATAGGGGCAAATATTAATAGCTATCACTATTTATCAAATGTTTCCTGGAGCTGGTTTCAGCCACAAAAGTAGGTGCTGTATATTCTGAGCTGCCCATTTAAGCACTAGAATTATGATGATGCTCAATGTTTAAACCTGGTAAAAGCCCTCCAGCCAGTATCTTCTCATCTATTAGGCAGAGAAGCCTCATAACCCACACTCCAGAGTTTAGTTTAGAAGGCTTTGCTTTTCCTTGTCACGATGTATGAATCCAGGTAATTGTTACCGATCTTTTGATATGGACATGGGAGACACATCCCGTCATCAAGACACCTGGTAAAATGTCCAGAGCAGAAAGTCATATGGTGCCAGAATCTCTCCAGGGGAGAGAGAGAAGGGTTAGAGTTGCCAGATGAAATACAGGATGCCAATGCAACATTTGGGGAATACTTACCTTAACAGATTACTCGTTGTTTCCCTGTAATGTAAATCTCATTTGGGTGTCCTGTATTTTATCTACTGCACCTGGCAACCCTAAGATGGGTACCTCCCAGGTTAAAGGTACAGCAGCTAGCTAATTTGTCCTACCTTAACTAGTAATATCCTCCTCACATTCCTTGTACTAGGAAAATGAATTGTTTGTGACAAATATTAATTAAAAGCCAAAATTTTACCTTTTGAAGTATACTTGTGGTATCCAATTTTCTGTCTCTCCTTTGAATTCACAGAAATAATAAAGTCCTCCCTCTTTATTGTAGGCTAAAATGGTCTTTCTTTGTCTTCTTTTGAGTTATTTCAAGGCCTCAGGGCCACATTTATTATGGGCCATATTCTCTAACAAACATTTCACAGATAGCAATTAGTGCTCACAACCAGCCCACAAAGAAGGTATTTAAAAAAAAAAAAAAAGAAGAGAAGAAGAAAAAGAAGAAGTAGAAAAATGTCAAGGTTATCAGAATCTAGCAAAGTCCAAAACACTGCCACAGCCAAGAGGAGCCTAGAGAGATGTCACAACCTAAATGTGATGCAGTATCTTGGATTGGACCCTAAAGTAGAAAAGGGACATTAGGGAAAAACTAAGGAAATAAAATTATGGACTTTACTTAGTAATAATGTATCAATATTGATTCATTAATTATGGCAAATGTATCATCCTCGTATAAGATATTGACAACAGGGAAAATGGTGTGGGGTATGTGGGAACTCTACACTGCCTCCTCCACTTTTCTGTAAATCTAAACCTGTTCTCAAAAATAGTCTATTGTATGTAAAACTGAGAAAATCTATAAAACAATAGTTTTCAGACATTAAAGAATAGAAAAGATTTCTTAATCTCTATTTTACAGATAAATAATTAAATTCCATAGAACTTAACACCTTTCCCAGATCGTACAGGTAAATCAATGGCAGAGATAGGATTCCAACCCAGGTAGGCTCCAGAACCCATGGTGAGATGTATCTTGTGTAAAAGCAATCCAGGGGTACACTGTTTGGGAGCCTTCCTCTCAGGGAATTATAAGGATCTATTGGAATTAGAAACTATGTCAACTTCTTTGTAAGATGGAGTTTTTTTCAAATAAAACAGATCTGCTTGATTTTTAAATTTAATTACCAACTGAGGCTTCACAATCGAGTTGCACGGGTCTAAGAATAATCCCAAGTTGTGTTCACCTTGAGATTTAGGCTGTCAGGACAAGTCTGAAGGATACTAGGGCCCAGGGGAAGAGAGGGGGGTGGGTATGATTCAAGGACAGGGGCGCAGGCTTAGAGGGGTGGAAATACCCAGAGAAGAAGATGTCACTCTCTCTTAGATTGTTCCCTAAGCTCTGTAGACTGGAGTCTGAATGATGGAGAAAGAGAGCCGCAATAAACACGTTAGTAAATATAGCTTTGTTTGTTTGTTTATGATGTCCCTGGGCCATTAAGGGGACATTAGCAGCAGCAGGTTCTATGGTGACATGACAGGACACACGAGGTCAGTGCCAGCAGCCTGTGGATGGGCATAACAGCCTTCAACAGTAACCACTCCATCAGGCAGTGGCAGAGCAGGGCTGTAAGAAATCTCCACAGCAGATCCGAGCCTGAGAGGAAAAAGGCTAAATAAAGGTAGGTTTGGCAGGGGGAGCGGAGAGCATGTGTGAGATCTGCTGCAGAGACTTTCAGGACCCTTTTGGAGGAAACGAAGATCCCACCAGGCAGGTGGGGGCAGAGATAAGAACAAACTGATTTCTGGTTATTTTTATAAAATATTCTTAATCCCTGGTTGACTTTCTCTGGAATAATTAGGGTACATGAAAAACAATGGAACCTCACTCTTTTTACATAGCTTTCAAATTCAAAAATAGTCACTTTTAATTCTAACAAGATAATTAATAAGAAAATGTAAGAAATAATTACCGTGAATTGTCTTGAAATGTACATTCTAGAATGTCTATCAACATGTAATAAACCTACGGTCTATAGCTACTTTAAGTTTTTCTTATGTCATTAAAAAGTATTAATTTCACAGCATGTCTAATGTAAGGTTTCCCCAAAGAGAATGCATTTTTTAACCCTGCTAAGCAATTTATAACCCTTTATAGGAGTCAGTTATTCAAAATGCTTTTATATATATCTACTGTTTTTCTCATATTTCTTTGAAAATCATGAATGCAGTTATTACTGGGAATTTTCCCCTTGCACTGTTTTGGCGCCTTGCAGATTACAAAAAGCCTGCAGGATCACTTTCTAACTTCAATTCATTTAAATTCTATGGTGTGTGCAGGGTAGCATGAGTTGGTCGTAGCGGTAAGTCATCATTTATTGGTTGCATTAAGAGTCAGGCACTGTAAAAGTGATGAATTATAATGGTTAACTATTGTTGAGGGTTTATTACATCCCAGGCACTGTTATAAGCCCTTCCTATGAATTTTTTTAATTCAATAAGCTTCTGGTTCAGACCACAAAGCCAGACATTGCCACTGATATATTCTGTTTATTGGGGTCAAGAGCCTCTTAAAGATGGATCATTTTCCTGAGAAATGACTGGATCTAGCCATGTGCTTCCACATCTCACTGTAGCCCCTGTGGCACCCATCCCTTGACCTAGTGTTACCAGACAGATCCTGGCTGGGAGCTGATGTAGGACACAAGATGGCCCATGATATAAAGAAATCCATATGGCTACTGATTAACTTATATGCAATAAGAGGCATGATGGAGTAGAACCTAGCCCCCTGTGTTTCTTGGGTGGTCAAAGCATTTCTTAATCCAGGGAGGTAATAAAAGAGACAGCATCTTCAGTTGTACAGGGTCTAATCCTCTGAGGCCCAGGCCAAAAGATAGAAATAGATCCACTATTTTGGGTTTAATCTCATCAGGATTCTCCAGAGGGGTAATTCACACATGGGATTCCAAGGCCAAATTGAACTGGTGACGTAGCTAGCCAGGATGCAAGGGATGAGTTGTAAACCAGAGACTGAAGGTGTGGGGCTGGGAACCAAGAAGCAGATTATATTAATCGTGTTTTCTATTTGCTCTATTTTTATGAGGCTTTGACATCTTGTGGATCTGGGAGGGACTGCCCCTTCCAGGGTTAGCTAATTCTTAAAGATAACAAACTTCCTGAGAGCATGCCCTTGATATGCAAACCAACCAGTTCTCCCCCTTTATCAGGCTACTGCAGTCTCTACTATCCTAGTGTATAATAGTCTAGTGTAGACTAAACTACTTCCCTACCCTAGTTATCACAGGATCCGTTATCAGCCAAGTAGGAGCAGGCCCTATGCTCCAGAGCTTGCTGAAATTATTCAAATAGCTAATCCTAAAATGATCCTCATGACCCTGTCTCACCCACTCCTTCCCACGAAAACCAAAATAAACACTGTCACCCATGCTTTCCCCCTACACCCTCTGCCTCCTGATTGACATTGGTACTTCTCCATGGGGTTTGGATAATCCCAAAAGACACAATCCTAACGCCATAATCTGAATACTGAAATCCCAAAAGACCAAAATCCCTGAAGTCTAAATCCCTACAGTCTAAAATTCCTAATGTCTAATTGAATCCCAAATCAAAATGACAGAGTCGGAGTTACTTATGATCAAGGTTTCTGAAAGTGAATTCAAGATGTTACCAATAAAATTTGGTTCTTTTCCATTCAGCGCAATGCATTTGAAAGAAAATTCAGAGGAGTGGATTGGCCATGTGATATGGCAAAGACGAAAACTTCAGTTTAAAAACGCGTCATTTGTCTGCATTGGTATTCCTTCCAACTGAGGAAATTCGCAGGAGCTTTTATGAGTTAAAGCCATATTCGCCTGAAGAAGCTTAATGAAGTTATAGACTGGTTCAAAAATAATTATATGCACAGAAGAATAAGAAGACACACAACAGTGTTGCTGTCCATCACCAATATTGTTTCTGCCAAATTTTTGGTCTGTATATGAGTGCATGGGAAATGAATTTCCACATGTCCAAAACAACATGGAAGCATGGCAGGAAGATGAGAAACCTTAATAGAAAATGCTCATGTTGGGGTACAGCAAATCATAGAATTTTGAAAAGAGCAGCACCACAGTGAACACACCCTCCAAGGAGGGTTATGCCCTGTAAGAAAAAAGGCAGCTATGTCTCACTGTGGAAGACTTCAAAATATAGTCAATGATTGTGAAAATCAGCCAGTTCTTAGGGACTATCTCCATGCAATTGCCCATAAACTATTTCTGCAATGTACTTTTTCATACGTCAAATTTTCTTTTTCATTTCTTGGGGGTTTTCTGGGGTTATTTTTTCCTTTTTTAGTTTTTCCCCACTATTTTAAATTGTCAGCATTATGTTTTACAATTTGCTATGCTAGGTATCTCATATTTGCATTATTTTCAATGTTGAAGATATAAATTGCATAGAGACTTTTAGAGAGTTCCAACTCATTTTATGTGTTTTTTTGCAGATTTGACTCTATGTAAGTGCATTATCAAAATGTTGACTTTGTGTGGAAGCATTGTGTATGTACATAACAACATTGAAACTTCCTCAGTAAATGAAGACAGGTCATGTTTTACATCTGCATTTGTGAAAGATAAATTCTCTCCAGATCTCAATTATCTGGGAGACTGCATATGCAGTGGTGACCCATGGCGGGTTTTGATCAAACATCAAAAGACTTAGGTTATTTGTCACAGTGTTTCAGATGAGAGAAGTTATAAAGCTGATGCACACAGTTACCAACCATAGCAATATACATTTGTATATTTCCATTTTTGACCTATTTTTTTATAAATACAGTTCGTCTGCTTATGATTGTTATACCTGCATGACTCGTTACCATACCTGAGTGTTTATGCTTGCAAAAAGATGTTATTGTATATTTTGCTGTGTACAGTGGCCTATGAAGCGTTCTATCATGCTTTTAAATATTTCTCAAGTAAATCTTTTAAAAACATAAATAAATGTCTTTTAAATAATATCCTTTAGTGACCAGGTATGGTGACTCACACTTGTAATCCCAGCACCTTGAGAGGCTGAGGTGGGAGGATCACTTGACACCAGGAGTCAAGACCAGCCTGGGAAACATAGCAAGTCTTTGTCTCTACAAAAAATTAATACATAAAAAAAGTAAAAAAATAGTGTCTTTTGTTATTTTTCCAGAATTATATTTTCAGGATCTTTCAGGATTATGATCAGCTCCCAGTTTGAAGAACTCACTTAAGAAACCCTGCTCTCCACACATGGAACTTAGCAAAGAATTGGCATTCAGCAAACACTTACTGAATTGGCAGAGGAAGTGCCTCTATTGCTTGAGTACAAAGATTTCTTAGTTTGGATTCCCTCAGAAGCAGAACCTGAATCTGCCGCAAGTGGAAATGAATGCAAGCAGTTATTCTTGAGGTGAAGAAAATACCAATAGGAGAGAGGAAGAGTCAGACAGAGAAAACAAAGGCAGCATATTACAGGTGCATTATCAAGCCAGCTACCACAGTAGGAAACCGTGGCTCAGTCTCACTGAAAAATCTCTGGAGGCTATATGCCTCAAAGTGATCCTCCCAGAGGGGTGAGGGAGCTGGAGTACACACCCACCAGTTCATTGGCAAGGACTTCTCTCAGGGGATGTCAACGCTCTAGCACTTCTATCTCGCACAGTGCATGGCAAAGCAGACTCTAGTGACTAGAGAAGGCCCTCAGGCAAAGAAATGCAAGTGCTATCAGTTGGATGGGTGTCCAGTGGGCTATGTGTGTGGTATATGGAACATCTGCTACAGAAGAGATCATTGGCAGTTTCTGAAAATTCCAACAAAGATCTCCTAGACCTCATTCTCCAAAACCAAGAAAGGAGAAATATCAGTTGATTCCTATATTAAATACATCCTGTCTGTTTTCACATGTGCCAATGGTACAATCTAGTAGAGACAAAAACAAAAAAAACAAAAAAAAAACAAAGAGACAAGATGATAAAACGGAAGAACTGTGGGGAGGGTAATATATCTATTCACATAGTTAAAATGCATGATTACTTTGAAACAGCCCCATGTCCAGAGAGGCATGCTCTACACTTTTCATGCCATTTTAAGGGGAAATCATAACAGGGACTAACCTCATGATCAAATCCCAGCATTCAGGCAATGCTATATCAACATCCTTTAATGGGTAAGTTTGCTTGTCCACTTTGTGCTGCCATAACTCTGCTTTTGTCAGTGGAACTATGACAATGACCACATATCACAAAGAGAAACACTTCGTTGTATGAAACACAGAATAATTCTAGGGATGACATGGAGTACCTCAAGGCATGCCCCAGACAGGATTTATCTGGCTGATTCCTCCCTCTTCTACACTGGAGGAGGAAGCACATGGAATTCTAAAATCATACTGACCTGGCTAAAGATCCCATTCATCTTTTTGCTAGCAGTAGGACTGAATCATATAGAGTCCTTGAGCTTCAGAATTCTCAAGTGTAAAGCGGGGATAAAAATACCTTCTTTACAGGCTTGCTGTGAGTACGCAATGAGATATGGGTATAAACAAGCTTCCCTGAGTGTAAAATGCTGCATGAGTGTTAGTAGTTGTCTTATGCTTCATAGACCATGGCAACCTTGGCCACTAGTCCAAGAAGAACAAAATATCATTCACAAAGGATAAGAAGAAAGGGGTTTCCTTTTATCTTTACTTCTAGGGAAGGGAACAAACCCATCTTGAGCTTCCAATATTTTATTATACTTGAAAAAGTGAAAGGTATACTTCAAAGCACACCCCTCCCATTTCAGAGTGAATCATGTTGCTAATCACCAATAGTAAAATCAAGCTCAAAAGGAGGAATGCTTAGTTTATTTTTTCAGCATTTGAAAGATGAAGCACTTAATTATGCATTCTGTAATTAGTTTGTAATTCCCACAAAAGGCGCAAGAGGAATGTTAATGGTGGCTGCATGCCCTGTGAAGAGGGAGCAACGTATCTGCTATTCAAGCACCATCCCATAAATGGGGTTCACTAAGTACATTGGGGCCATCACCAGCTTTGTTCAGCTACAAAGAAATCCTAAAGGCAGCTCCCATCAGCACAGCGACAATGAAGGAGGAAGGCAAAATTCTTTATATATTAAGCTCTGCCAAGGCCATCACCTAGGGAGTTGACTGCTCAATTACTTCTCTTTGTGGGACTGCTGGTCATCTCCTGCGAAGGAGATGAGGGAGTAGAGTTGAGATGACATTTTGTGTTGGATGTTCCCAGAAGTCACAGGGCTAGATTGCCTCTTTTGCATTGTTCATTTCTGCTGCTGTTATGCATTCCTCCCAGAACTGGTTCCCTTGGGTAGCAAGTAATTACCAAAAGCATTTCAAATTCGAAGGACTACAGAGTATGTTCAAAGTAATCAGGAGCAAGAAGCCTGCTCTCCAGGCCTAAGACCAAGCAATGGAGATGTAATCACTGAGCTGCCACCAATTCACTCAGCAGGTGCCTGGACCGACATGCCCCTTGGGAAGAGGAGTAGATTTTCTGTGCAAACCACCAAGTGTGACTTACATTCCAATTTGTTGGGCTCTGCCTGCTCATAGAAGCAGAGGGCAATTGGGTAGAATTGTTTGCAAAAGTGGCCCCAATTATTCACTTCCCTGCCTCCAACACCTGTCTGCAATGTGATTTTGAAGTTCTTCCCATCAAAAGTCTGTTTCCTAATCCCTTGAGTCTGATCGAGCCTCATGACTTATTTTGGCCAACATAGTGTGGCAGAAATGACATTGTGCCGGTTCCAAGCCTATGCCTGAAGAGACCTTGCACTCATTTTCCTGGAACCCTGTCCAGCCACTACGTCAACATGAACAAGCCCAGGCTAGCCTGCTGGCTGATGAGAGACACATGGCCCAGTCACCCCTATGGCCTCAACCAGCAGCCAGACTAGCCCCAGAAGTAGAGCTTCCTACCTGACCCACAGCTGATCACAGATACATGAGCCCAGCCCTACCCACCTAACCCATAAAATTATGAGTTAAATTAATGGTGGTAGTTTTAAACCACTAAATTTCAGGGTGGCTTATTGTGTAAGAAACTCCATAGAGAGACATATGCCATAGTCTATTCTGGTGGCAAACATCAGGCACGATGATGCCAGAGAAACAAAGTGTTTGGCTTCTCAGGGACAAGTACAAATGCTAGTCACAGGTCAGTTCTAGAAAGATTCCACACCAGAACTGTCTGCGCAGCTCCACCCCCTAAACAAGGCTTGTTCTGCCCACTTGAGCAACTGCGAACACCAGCCTCTGGGTTTGCCCTGCATCTCTGCAAATAAGCTCAACTCCAGATCTAACCCACCATTCCTTGTGCTCAATTTCTGTTTCTTGGCTGAGTTTTGCCCCCTACCTTGGTTCCCACCATTTACCTACCCACATTTATCTTGAACATTTATCTGTCTGAGCCCGGCAAGATTCTCCCACTCCTTCCTCAGCTCCTCTTCATGCTCCTGCTTTCTGACTTCTGTCCGTATCACTGGATCAGAACTGCTCACCCCAAGGTCACTAATGGCCTCAACTCTATTTCCCTCTTACTCAGCATCACTGCAGTATTTGACACTATTCTCTGTGACCTGCTTTTAAGAGAGCATACTTAACGAAAGTTTCCAAAGAACCTCATTTGAAAGAATCCTTTTATTCTAGTAAGTCTCAAGGCTTGAACATGATCATAGTGAGGAACTTACATAGTCAGATGCATTTTCAAATGACAGAAGTATTTCCAATGTTAATAAGAAAGATGGCTGCAACATTTTAAAAAAATGGGAAAGATATGCTGAGTATGATTCTTCATGTTCTTAGCTTGTCCCAAGCCAAGTCTATTTTTAAGGGCCTTGTTATATCCAAAAAGATAGAAGGTGAACTCAAAAGAACACTGGACAAGGAGTCAGGAGTTCAGAACTAGTCCCAGTTCTGCCATTTATCAGCAGTCCATCTTTGTAAGCTACTTAATGTCTCTGAACCACAATCTGTCATCTATGAAGTAGAAACAATTGCCAGACTGTAAACTATTTGAGGGTAGGGATTCTTTATACACTTCTTTTTACCCACACAGCCTAGCCACATTACCTACAACACAGTGGGTGTTCAATAAAAGCCTAAATGTTTGTTGGCTGAATTTAAAATCATGAAAGACCTGCAGTTTATATGCATAAAATCATAACCTCTAATGGGATCACTACCACATTTCTAAATTGTCAAATCCACTAGAATGTAAGTCCCTCATTGTGATTTTATCCCTCTACCGAATTCTTCTTGATGGCCATTTAAACACATTTTCCTCTGAATGGAGTTGACAGCGATGGAACAAAAGATAAGCTAAATCACTGGTCCTCAAGCTTTTGTGTATCAGAATTATGAGAAAAACTTTTTTGAACAAAGCCCAGATATTTGGGTCCCACTCTCAGAATCTGATTTGGAAGGATTGAGTTGGAGCCCAGGAGTCTTTTGTAAAAAGTCAGTCTCTCCAAGTGATTCTGATGTAGTTGATTTTTCTCATGATTTGGGAAATGCTGCCTTCACCCTTCAAGATGTTTGCATTGTGTCCTGAAACTTCCTTCCCACCTACCCTACAGAGGACTCATGGATGGTCATTCAGACTGAGTGTCTCGCATTTTGTCTCAGCCCAGATTCAAGATTTCAAATGTCACCAATTGTATTGCTACACAAAGGGAAATGGTCTCTGGCCTTGGGGAGTGGCTGGGTTCTGCCCCAAAATACGAATTCAGAGTTTATGGAGGAGATTTAGTGAGACAGGTTCAGTCCCCTATGAATTTATGACTCAGAACATCTTTTTCTGTCTTGAAAGCAGAATGGAGTGTTTGAAACGTTATTATCCTCCATAACAAAGAGATAAGCATGCATCTATTTAAGTTAGGACCGTTGTTATAGAAACTACCTATTTTAAGTGCATAAGAAAGAAGCACCACATACTCCACTGAAATGAACAAGCTCTTACTAGAACTTGGGAAGTCTTATTTGTTTTAAATGCACATCTTGGCTGACTGGGCATTCAGATGTGTTTGTCTCTCACCATGGAGACTGAGCAATGGCTCCTCTCCTTACCTCTAACATGTGCCTTAGGGTTCCAGGATATCCCAAACCCTTTATTTCCCAGGCCCTGTTTAAACGCAAGAGACACTAAGTTAAGCAACTCTTATACAGCAGCAAATGAGTTTTAAAGTATGAACGTATAAGTCTCTTATGTATCACGTTATTCTGGTAAAAATAATTATGGACTTCCTTCTTTGCCCATCACATAAAGGAAAGAAAACCCTTAGCCAACCTTGCAAGTCTTCTCAGTGGAATCCTCAAGAGGTTACCTCCTTATGCCTAAACAACTTGAGGCAGATTTTCTGCTGTGACCCACTGCCAGAGCAGAAATGTTCCCCTTACTGCACACTTTCCCCTGTCGTTCTCATCACTCTACTGGCCCAGTATTTGGAAAGTGCCACAAAACCCCTGTTGGAAAAGATGCTCTGGATTGCGCTGCTTTCCATATCAGGTGTCTATAGCAAATCTTTTGTTAAAGTGCCAGATAGTAAATATTTTAGGCACAACCATTCAACTCTGCCATTCTAGTTAGAAAGCAGCCATAGATAATATGTAAGTGAATAAGGATGATTATGTTCCATAAAACCATATTCGCTAAAATACATGAAAGGCTGCATGTGGCCTATGAGCCACAGTCTGCCAAACTCTGCCATAGTAGATTCTATTGTGTTGCTACTCAGATTCTCTCCTCGAAAACTAATGTAGTCATAGCTCTAGATGCTGGAAATTGTGGAGGCTGAAGGCTCTTAGCTGAATATCTCTTAGCTGAAGAGAGCAACCTTGCCCAAGATAAACTCTGTCTTCTCAAGGGCAGCCTACATCCAGCGATTTGGTTATAGGGGACTGTAGAGGCCCAGTGCTTTGACCCAATCCAGCACAACTCTGAAAGACCATCCCAGACCCAGAGCTCCCTCTAAGTTGACTGAAGCTTTTTTTCCCCTGCATTTCAATTCAACTTTCCTTTCTTCCCAGTCTTGCTTCCTTCATTCCCACACAGGGGTTGATCCAGAGAGCACTGGCCATAAACTTTCTGCATTTAAATCTCAGAGCCTGCTTCCCAGAGAACCCAATCTGAGACAACCACTGCCCCTCTCCTTCCAGTCCAGCTTCTCTTAACCATGGCCCACACTAATGGGCTTACTTACCTCCTAACTGGCCCCATCACTCTGTGTGGGCCACTGTGCATAGGGCTGGCAAGCAGAATTTCTAGGTATTGTTCCTCCTGAAACACATTTCTATCATTTTGCTCAGGCCACAGCCTCTGCCACTAGCATGGGTGCTGCTACTACTGCCCACTCTGGAGAGCTGCACACAGGTAAGTCTCAAATGGTACCCTGTATAAAATACAGATTCCAGGGCCTCACACCTACAAATTGTGTTATGGTAGATCTATGATGGAACCTAGGAATCTATATATTTAACATGCATTAGCAAGCACCACAGGTGATTCTAAAATTGGTGATTTATGAACCATTCATTTAGAAAGTTTATCCTATGCTAGCACATAGTAGCTACTTCATTGATTCAAGAGGTATTTCTAAGTACCTATCTTGCTACCTATATAAACCGATTGTTGTATGTATATACATGGGATATGCAAATAGTAAATTAAGAACAATTAAATCAGCATATGAATAATCTGAATTACACATAGAACTTTAGAACTATATCTTCTTTGAGGATGAGTCACTAATAATACCTAACTGAGATGAGAACAGGATTAGACCAGCTAAACTTGGGAAGAGGTTACCAGCTCACATAGGAATACAGGACTGACATTTAAGGTAAAGGCATGACAGAGCTAGATGCCAGAGAGTAGGAAAGAGAGAGGCTGCAGCATACCCTCTCCAAAGGGGGCAACTCAAACTTTTATCCATCAATTGTGACATGTAAAAATGGGGAAACACTATTGCCAGGTCATCTAACTTTCAAGAGTAGACTAAAACTGAATACTTAACAATATGAAATCTATAAGTTTTTAAACATTGGCTCATATTTACTGTTTCTTGAGTCTGTAAACTCAATTAGGCCCTCAGGTATTCTGTAGTAGCTAAAGTATTCTGAGGATAGCAAGTGGGTAATTGCTCTATTTGTGAAAAAGAAATATTCCAGAATTCCCAAGGATTGTGGTCAGAGGAGTTCTGGGGGCCATCTTTGCAGAAAACACCACATTCTTTAACGAGTCAAAAGGGAACAGAAGCAGAAGCTTATAAGGAGAACCAGAATTCAAATCATATATAAACATTCCTGGAATAAGAGTGCAAGGGTCAGAAGGGAAGTATGGCCGAAGATCAGACTCTGCATCAACCCTGAGGATGACCAGGGGCTCGGTCAAAGCAGAGAAGGCAACTGCCTGAACAGAGGCCATCTCCAGGAGATGCAGAATAGGGGCTCAGCTTCACAGGTCACAGAACTTAGGCTGGTTAAAAGTCACTGTGAGAACTGGGTTCAAAATCAAGTTACCCTGCCAGTGGGTAGGATGTACTTTTGAGGCAGCAGAGGTCAGGGTATTACAGGCCTATCATAGAGCCATGAGAGATACTGTATTTTCAGTCACAGATAAATAAGCCAATGGCTTGTTCCAATCACTCTTATTTTTGTTTTAGTTGGCAAGCCAGCTGTGATTGTATTCTAGAAGATAAATGTATGTAAGAACTGACATGAAAACTGGCATATCTAAAGGTTAACAATTTTAAAAGATTAAACAACGTCCTTAAAGATACCTCATCTCCTAATGATGAATATAGTTCTTAATTTAAAGTTAGGAAAGGAAGGAGACCCAGATGTTAGATGTACTTCCACCACTACCAGGCTATGTGACAGGTGCCCACCCTGGCTTACTCCTTCGATAAAATAAGAAGTCAAAGGGGATACACCTCAGGTTCCTTTCAGCATGAACAGTGGTCATCCAGATCTGAATATTTAGGCCTTGTTTGCCTGCAAGTAACAGAAAACATAACCCAATATGGTTTAAGCAAGAAGGGAATTCGTTATCTTATGTAATTTAAAATTCTTTGGGGGGGGAATCAGATATGAATTAATCAGGGCTTGAAGGATGTTCACAGAAACCTTTCTTTATTGGCTTTGCCTTCTAAGTATTAACCCCAGTCTCGGCATTCACATGAGAGCAACATGCTGCAGCAATGCCAAGATCTATGTTCTCTTCAATTCAAACCCCGCGGAAAGGCTGCTCTTTCCATCCCATGTCTCAGCGACAGTCCAAACATATATCACTGGCTTAGTAATGAACTTACCACCCAATCAAAATTCATCTTTGTAGCCAGAAGGCATGCAATGTGTTGATTGGCTTAGGTAGCATGTTCTTCTCCGAACGTGGAGAGTAAAATTTTACCAATAAAATTCCCAAAGAACTGGTACTAAAAGTGAGATAGACAGACACTGAATGCCCAAAAGAAGGGCAAACAAAGTCTGACCTTGTGACTTTATTAGATACAATACGTTATATACATAAATAAACTGCTTTTCAAAACACATCTCTTCTGATAGGCTCATTAAGTCATACAAGGTATTACTCTCATAAAGATATCATAGAAGAAACAGTTACAGTAATCTACCTCATGTTGGTGTTTGGGTCATTGACAAAGTCCTTCATGTATTGAACAGACTCTGTTGTTGTTGTTTTATCAAAAAACCTGCCAGTTTTAGGTACTGAAATCAAGAACTAATCCAAAGAAAATATAACCCTGCTACTGCTTTGGGTTCTTTAAGAAAGTTACTCACGTTCTCCTAGTTAAGACTGTTACCTGTGGTTTTTTACCCTGGAAATGGCTTCCTAAACCTCAAGAAAACCAGCTGATAAGCGTCAACCTGATCCCACTCATTAGGTATTGAAATGAGAAGATTCAAGGGCACCTAAGTTCTGGGGGAGAAAATCAGACAGAAAATTATCTAATTATATTTCATAGTTAAGAGCAAATAGGGTAAAATTTAAGATAGAGGTTTTTTTAATTAGTGCCAGAATTCTCTGCTTGCATTTTTCATAATCCCCGAGTAGCTAGAGAAACTGCTCAATGTGGAACTGAGCCAGAGGTTCCTGGGACCTCTTTGCCTTTCCACGTCTGAAAATGAGGCCATTGGAAAGGCAGAACAGTGCAGCCATATGCTGGCATCAGTCAGATCTTTCCCCTTGATTCTGGCTGTTTCTTTAGAACAGTTTTGGGGTTACCTGATGGGTGATCTAGCAAAGCTGGCAATTAAGTGTATCATGAACAGCAGGAAAGACTTCCTGTGCAACTCTCTATTTCAGCTTGCTTTAACACACTATCTGAAGTAATCCTATAAGAAGTAGTGATGGCACAAAACTTGGAAGATTCACAAAAAGGAAGAAATCTAGGCCATGTTTTGAGGTAGTGTCATTAAGATGTCAAACGTACAGAAGTGCAGGAGTGCTATTGTACAGATGATGTGGGTTTCATTAGCGTAGAGTTGAATTCATAGTTATCCCTACTGCCCTATCACAAAGCCAAATATGCTGACTGTCCTTCTATAGCATAAGCAGTATACCAGTGTCTTATTTCTCAGTGATGGTTATCTTACTAATTTAACTGCCTCTCTTTTTTTGCAGTTAATCTAGTTGTAATCTTTAATTCACTGCCATTTTTTTGCTATTGATTTCCAACATCCTCTCTTTGGTAGAAAATTTTAAAAGGCATTTGTAAAATAGGGGAAATTATTGTGGGTCAAGCTCACCTCACAAGAACCTCACAAGTTCATTTTTGTCCTATCTGTGAAAAAGAAAAAGTTAGAGAAAAATGACATAAACCCAGGATCTGGAAATCTAACACTTTGTGCCACAGGTTCATAAGTAAGATATGCAGAGGGAAAATCTCAGAAAAATGCATTTTCTTTACAATGAACTTGGTGAGCTGAAAGCACAGCAGTATGTTAGCTGCAAGAAATTATCATCCAAAGAAGCAAACTATGGCCCATCGGCCAAATCCTGTCCACTGTCTATTTTTATAAGCAAAGTTTTAGTGGAACCCAACCACACTCATTCAAGATTTATCCATGGCTGCCTTCATACGACAACAACAGAGATAAGGAGTTGTAATAGAGATTGTATGACCTACAATGCCTAAACTATTTACTATTTTGGCCCTAGAAAAACAGAAAAAAGTTCTTCCAAACTGTGTCCCAAAGGCTAGAAGCAAGTGGCTTTTATGGTCTCCTGATCTTAGTTAGCATCTGGGTTTTATCACACCAGTGAGAAGAGTGAGAAGGAAAGAGAAACCCAAGAACATGTGTACCCAGGAGGAAAATTAAACATTTCTCCTTGAAACCTCTGGCAGAGCCGGACAAGGCTGCTCACCCTAGGCCTTCCAAATGCAGAAGTCTCCTTTCAATGAGGCGACAGTTCCATTATAGCCCTCATAAGAGAAAGTGATGCACTTGATAAACTTTGAAAGAAACACACCCCAATGACTAGCAGGCATGGGAATTAGTTGGATTACTTTATTGTCACCCTTCATAGTTCCATTCTTACATGCCTCACAGCTAGGTATATTCTTTGCCTCAGAGAGATTATGTGCATTTTCCACTTAATACTGTTCATTGTAGCCATGACTTAAAGAATGAATATTTGATATGGATATATTAACAGCTATGTGCATGAAAATAAAATGTGGAGTAATCTCAAAATTATCACCTTTCCCCCCTTCACACACGAAACTATTCTTTCTAACCTGTCACCCAAGAGCTATCTGCCTTGAAAGCCATTATATTAGCAATCCTTCTTCTCAGAATGAACTTTCATGAGTGTGCTACACTGGGAGGATGGTAGGGGAAGAGAGGGTCAATTACCCTTCCCCTAGGGGCTATCTCTAGTTATATCTCTGCCTGCTCTGGAAGGATGTGTTGTTCTGAAGAATAAGGACCCAGCAGGAAATGCCTTTCCCTCTATCACCATCTTAATAATTTGCCATGTACTTAGCACACTAAAGTCTTTAAGAAATAATATAATAGTTTGTTTAACTTTGCTTAACCCAGTATAAAACTTCATGGCTTACAGTAAACATTTGTTCTAACACTTACAAATCTGCTGGTTACTATAATTTGGCTGATTTAGGCTGCTTCAGGCTGAAAGTTGGTTGGGCTTGACTTTGAGCTCTCAGTTGGGCTCAGGTCAGCTTCTAGGGCCCAGCCTAAAGTGGCAGCAACTACACAGAGGAAGTTCTTGCACAAGCATATTTCAAGCCTCTGCTTGTGTCAGATCTGCTAACATCTCATTGACCAAGGCATGACATATAACCCAACCCGAGTCCAGAGGCAGGAGAATATATCCCACCCACCGCAAGGCCATGGCACGAGCTTGGGTGTGTGAAGCAACTAATCTGACAACCCATTGGCTTTCTTGCATTTCTTCTATCCCACCTTAACCCCACGAATATTCCAACTAACATCTCCAGCACTTCCGAACTTCTTTTGACCACAGAACTTTCTTCTAATATTTATCAAAACTAGTTCCATGAACATATTTAATGTGCATCTACACACAACTGTATGCATTCCTATGGAGTGAGGCTCAATTTTCAAACACAAGATTCTTTATACTGGAAGAGTAAAAGAAGAAAAAAAAAATCTCTCAGACACCATACTCTCTAAACATGTATGTGCCTCATCTGTAGAATAATACTGGAAAGAACCTGAAATTGCAAGACTGGCCTCACACTGAATTTGAAAATTTTTCCAAGACTATGCCAGCTGTCAGGCGATCATTACTGACTCATTAAGATACATTGACTTCAATAACTGTCCAACTTTCCTCCCATTCAGCAGGAATTTCAGGAATCTGGCCTGGGAGCCTGAGCTGGGTTATGAGTGGAAGACATTAGTTTCTTTATCACCTGTTTGGTTCTCAATTTCAAGGAGATTTAAGAGGTAGCATCTGGGGTGAAACCAAATGAGAAGGCAAGCAATCAGCGGTGTCAACTGAATAGGTTGATGAAATAGGCAAAAAAAAAACAAGAACCAGATACAAATTATCTAAGGCACAGCAGCTAGGTCCAGGACTAGGGCAGGCAGGGGTGGCTGCATTGCTTCAAGAGAGTTCGGTAGATCCTATAGCCCCTCGACTTTGCTGAGGAGTGAAAAGAAGCTTGGGTCAGTCTGGACCAGTTATGAGTTGCCGGGTGGAACCTGGAGACATCACAAGTTAGACTTAACAATCATTTCATAGTTAATAGAAGGGTTTTTAGAATATTCTAAAACACTTTTCAGAAAACACAAGTTATGTGGTATGCTAATGGATATTACATGAAACAGGATTCCATGGTCAAATGAGTTTTGGAAACTGTTAAATAAGTTTAGAAGGATTTCTTGGCAGGACTTTGCAGAATCTTTATAATGATAATGTTTACTGTCAATCTTCAAGAAGAATATGTCATTTACAGCATTTTCCAAATGATTTTGATTATGAAATCTCCATTTTTAGAGCATTTTGGTGAAATACACTTTAAGATGCATGGATATAATAACACACATCAATTTGCTTTCTGCTAACAAACTGCACAGTATCAGCATAAAAATATGAAAAAAAACTAAAAGCATAACAAATAATATTGTTACCAACTTAACCATTTTATTCCTCTCTCATTATTTCCTTCTCTTTTTTTAAATAAGACTTTTAAAAGTAATTTCCTCTTTTGCATTTCCACATACTGAACTTCCTGTAGTCTACCAGAAACATCTATTTCCCTTGAGATGGTTAACAATTATTTTATCAATTGTGCAAGAAGAAAAACAGTTAATATTCAACTTCAAAAGTTCAAAATATGATTTAGTAGCAACTTAATGGTTTATAAAAGCAAGCTTTTCCAGAGAAAAAGGATTTCCTAGGTCTTTTTAACTCTCATTAACTTACTAAGGCCTAAGCCTAAGTAAGCTAGACCATACAGTTTCTTCTACACCTGCGCTTCTCAACATTTAATATACCTATAGGTCATCTGTGGATTTTGTTTAAAAATGCAAATTCTGATCCATCTCAGGCCAGGTGAAGCCTGAGATTCTGCATTTCTAACAAGCTTCCAGGTGCTACCATTGCTGTTGGCCCAAGGACCACATGTTGAGTGAGGATACATGTCAGGGAAGCTACTCCTTGTATATTTATTTAATGGTTCACCATGAGGCTTGCCGCCCCAGGCAGAAAGAATATAAAATGTAGAGAAAATGGAAAGCCCCAAATTGTTTACTTTCAACCTGAGGGATGGTATAATTAACAAAGGAGGTAGAGGAAGGCAAGATGTATCTCAGTCTCACCTCTTTGGCTTAGAGTTCCAGAGATTAGAGTTATATTAAAAAGGAGTTGAGGGAATTTCCAAGACGGAAAAGACTTCTGTTCAACTTGTGGTTGCCAGCACTACAAGAAAAGCACTCCTCAATCTGCCCTTGCACCAGGGTGAGCACTTGGCCTCAAATCAAATTTGATGAGAAACAACTGGGCAGAGAAAAGGCCTCAGTTAACTCTCCAAAGCTGCCTTCTTGTCCACCATGTGGGACCAGAAGCTTTCCAAAGCTCTTGAAAATCAGTCTGGGAAGTTTCGCAGAAGTGATCACAATGGAGGAGACCCAGCCAGACTTCATGGTTACCCACAGCACAGCAAGAACCAAGGCAGAGGCTAAGTTAACAGGGAAACCTGTTGTAATAAGAGAGGCCAGATCATGGGAGTTCAGAAGCAGAAAACATCAACAGCAGACATCAGTGAAACACCCCCTCTGATGGAACTGGTTGGCCTTAGAGTTCGCCAAGCCAAGGAGCAGCCAGCTCAGCCCTTCTGCCAGAGAGATCACAGTGATTCCAGAAAACAATCCACAGTTCAAGAATGTCACCCCACCACCACCACCACCAATGACCAGCCAAGGTCACATAAGCCACCCACCCCCCAATGCACCCACCACCACTTTGAAGAGGCACAATGGGTTAGGACAAGAAGATAGTGGATAATCCATTCAAAAGAAAATAAGCATAAACGTATAAGGACTGCTTAAACTATTGGCCTGGACTCACTAAAGCTGTGTTCACCTGTGATTTGATTAGTTAATTACTTTTAATAATGCTCTGCTATTTGGAGGCCATCAAGTGGTTAATTTCTTTTCATCTAAGTTATGCTTCTTGTTTCATGTAGCTTCAAACAACTGACCCTAACCTTTTTTATCTTCCTCAAATAATTTTCTATGGATGACCTCAGACACTGAGTAACGTCTTAAAAGGAAATACCTTCTTGAAAGAATGCATATCCCAATATTGGGCATTAAATGATTAAATAACTATCTAAGCTCGCTCTAAACAGGTTGCCAGGAAAAAATACAGAAGTGTTGTCCAATAACCATCCTGGCATCCTTGGTACCACCCAATGAGGAATGTGCCTTCATGTTAGATCTCAAATGGAAGTGACTTAGCCCACCAAAGGGATTCACCAAAAGGCTTTAAAACATTCTTCCCAAACCAACAGCAGAAAGAGACACAAAAATTACTGCAAGACATCTATGACTATACACATACATACAACACAGTATCCTGAATCCTGAAGTTACAGCAACGCTCCTTAGCTAAAAGCACCTCAAGGAGAGGAGAAGAGGATTTCTCAGAATCTCTGTGATGTGCCCCTTGGTGATGGGTAATATGTCCTTTCATATGTCATCCCAACCCCATTTCCGTTCCTATAAGAATCACTACCACAGACAGCCACTGCTACAAATGGAAAAGAGGTTAGTCTTTCAAATTGCTCAGACCAAAAATAATGGTAATAATAATAAAGTTGAGAAACACTCTACACTGGAGAAACAAGAGCTGCTGTGTCACCAACCTGAATACAAGGTAGTGCTTTAAAACAGGGGCTCCTGTTTTAAAGGTACAGTAACAGTTCATGGCCTGTTAAGAACCAGGCAGCACAGCCAGAGGTGAGTGGTGAGCAAGGGAGCATCACCACCTGAGCTCCACCTCCTGTCAGATCAGCAGCAGCCCTCGGTTCCCATAGAAGCACAAACCCTATTTTGAACTGCACATGCAAGGGATTTAGGTTGTACATGCCTTGTGAGAATCCACTGCCTCCAAAACCATCCCCCACCCCCACCTTCCATGGAAAAACTGTATTCTACAAAACTGGTCCCTGGTGCCTTAAAGGTTGGGGACTGCTGCTTTAAAGAGTTATATCGGAAGGGCATGACAACTCTTATTAAAAAATTGAAAAGTGGGAGTTTTACAATGAGAACACATGGACATGGTGGGGGGAACATCACACACCGGGGCCTGTTGCAGGGTAGGGGGGATAAGAGAGAGATAGCATTAGGAGAAATACCTAATGTAGATGACAGGTTGATGGGTGCAGCAAACCCACCATGGCACGTGTATACCTGTGTAACAAACCTGTACGTTCGGCACATGTACCCCAGAAGTTAAAGTATAATTAAAAATTAAATAAAATCAATTTCTTAATTTTAAAACATTGTAAAGGACATATTCCAGACAAATGCATAAACAAAAGCCAAAAATGATCCATCAATTATTGAGAGATAGGATATACAAAGAAAGTCTACCTACTGAGTCATAACTAATTTCTAGACCACAATTACAATGATAGTCACCAGCCCATTCATGGGTAGAAGATGTATCATTTGTGTCCTTAATTATAAAAATGCATAGTTCACTGTACCTGGTTCTCATTACAGTATTCTCAGCAAAACTTTTATCATCTTTTATATATCCAGACAAGAACTGAGCACATTCTAGCTACTCAGAGTCAAGACTATAATGCCCCAGCTGGAGGGAATGAGGCATTATGTCCTCCCTAGCAAACTATCTAATTGGAAGCTGCCTATGTCAGATGCAAGTGGCATCAATGCTTACTTCCTCAAGTGAATTATACACTCCTGTTGCTTAAAGAAGCTGGACTCTGTTGCTTCAGAACTTGTTGTAAACCATCCAAACAAAACCAACTTTATCAAAGGTCAAACCAATGTCTTTATGCCCCAGCCCATAGCATACTCAAGGCACTCTGGAAACAGAGACGCCTCCTCACAAGCCAGCAAACAGACTGAGCTTTTCTCCCTTGCCTCACTGAGTGTCCCCATGCCTAAGTCATACTCATCCATTAAAGATCATCACATTCCACTTCCTTAAAGATGTCATTCTTGGTCACTCAAAGCTTCACTGGTCTCCCCTTTCACTGAAATTTTTGAGCAAGTATTGATTGTACCATAATTGCAGTATTTAACCATATAATGTTTGTTAATACTAAGGCATTTTCTGAAAATAATTATAAAATCTCACTACTTAAGCGTTTTTCAAACAAGGGGTTAGGTCCCAGGTTTTTAAATAACATGGTTCTGGTTTTAATTTGTGGTTCTTTGTCAGAAGCCGGACTGTTTCCTGATCTTACCAGGACAATTACCCCTTAGAATACTGTGAATCAGGATAACTACCTCCGAAGCGGCTGGTACTCCCTGGCAGCCCATTAGCTATCCCACTCTGACACACTCACCACTTACCCCTGCTCCTCACTTGCCAGCTTGCATTCCTGACTTCAGCTTCTCTCTTCCACTCACTAGCCTGGACATTGCCTTTTCTCGTGGGGGTGGGTAACTGCCTCTGTTTCAGGCTCAGTCCTCCTCATTTAAGGCTAAGTTTCAGCCTGCTCAAATCAGGTGTGTCCTCAGCTAGGGTAGCCAGCTCTTGGCTGCTGTTCTAAGCTCCTCCTGATTGATACCCTTGGTTCATCTGGCATCTACGGACCATTTGGCAGCTCTCTGCTGTCCCCTCCTGGCCATTTGTGGCACAATGTCATTTCTTTCAAGGAACTCAGACAGCTGTCTTAACTCTAGTTAAATCCTGTGGATTTGGCATTTCTGGTGACAAACAGTTGCTTAATATCACATGAGGGGGAGATGCTTGTTTAACTACTATTTCTTTAGCGCTCACTTGGCTATTCCATATTCAGCAACTCATAGGCAACTACCCCTGCCTTTATTAGATATTAGTAGATATAAAAGTTTCTCCTAAAAAGCCAGCTATCTATACCAGACTAATATATACACATCCATGTATCTAATAAAACAAAATGGGAAATGTAACTCCATGTGAGGCACTACAAGTCATTATACTACTCTCTTTTCTGAGTCCTGATTCATATAATAACAAAGGTTAGGTCTGATGGTATACAACAATAATTCTCAAAGATTAGTTTATATGAGAATTATCTGATAAGCATGTTATAAGTTAAAATTCTTGGGTATTGCCCCTAGAGACTAATTTTCCATGTGGGGCCCAGAGATCTACATTTTTTGAGGCGAGGGTGACAGAGTCTCGCTGTCATCCAGGCTGGAGTGCAATGGCACAATCTCTGCTCACTGCAACCTCTGCCTCCCAGGTTCAAGTGATTCTCCTGCCTCAGCCTCCCAAAGTAGTTGGGATTACAGGTGCGTGTCACCAGGCTTGGCTAATTTTCATATTTTTAGTAGAGACGGGGTTTCACCATGTTGGCCAGGCTGGTCTCGAACTCCTGACCTCGTGATCCACCCAACTTGGCCTCTTAAAGTGCAGAGTTTACAGGTGTGAGCCACCACATCCGACTGAGATCTACATTTTTAACCAGCACCAGGTAATTCTAAAGCAAGTGGTCCATAATAAACATTAGTCTACTAACTGTCTTCTAGTCTATTATCCTATTCCTTTATTCAGCCAAAACTACACACTCTGAGGTTTAGCAATGGAGTAACAGCCTAACAAGGACCTGGGGCAAAAACAAACTTCTATAAATAAGCATCTTTTATAACCACAATTGTGGGTATCGCTCCAGCGTAGAGGCCCCCTCAATGCGCCTCCGCCATAATGCGAGTTTGAGCCCAGAAACGTCTCCCCACTCCTGGAGGCAGTCGAGCTATGGAAAAGCAGGAACTGAAAGATGAATGATTTTGTAGAAGGTTATTTTAGACTCCTTGGCGCTGACATAATGGCTCGGTGATGGCTGTGTGGTTTTACTAAGGCATTGTGTCTTATCTTGGTTCCTGTACTGGGCTAGTTTTGTGACTCTGTTTACCGATACTGCTTGAACCCTGTGATTATTCATGTGATTCTTGAAGATTGTTGTTTCTAGGATTTATGGTGGGTTTAACCTGCAAAGAATGTTACTCTGTTAAATATAAAACCCTTACACAATAGATAAAGGAAGATCAACTGTAGTTTTGTATCAATTGTGGTTACTTTATGGCTCTTAGTTATATGCTTTTTTCTTTTTTTTTTTTTTATTGCATTTTAGGTTTGGGGGTACATGTGAAGAACATGGAAGATTGTTGCATAGGTACACACATGGCAGTGTTAACTAACATTTTATCTTTTGTAACTTTCTGTTCCCTTTATTGTTTAAGCTGAAATAATGTAGATTGACGTCAGCCATTGAAAGCTGACAGTATATATTGGGACCCTATGCACAAATAAAATTGCTGTTTAGGCATTGCTGTATGGGCATTGTCTATTCAGACCTCCAGACCCCGCTGTCTGTCTACTTTGTTTTTCCACGCACTCTCTCTTCCAGGTATTGGGACCCTTTCGCTGGCCGAGAGCTCCCCCGGCAGATGTGCCGTCCCCGACACACAATAATTAGGAAAGATTCTGTACTTGCTGTGCAATGATTGCAATGCCCAAAATATGCCTAACCCTGTCATCTGATGTAAGAGTGTTATAATAACTCTCTCCTCCATAATTTATCACACTGGAACTTGCCGCACGCAGAGATGAGAAATAACTTGAGTCAGCAAACTTTTAGCTCTCAGCAGACAAGTAACTGCTGTTTAAAATACACTGTAGTATCCTTTGTTAGACCAAGAGACATGAATTTGGGGGAGGTTCATGGTTTTCTTATTTGTTATTTGCTTAGCCAAATGACTTATCAGACTAACTAGGCCCCCTAATATTGTTGGAGGAAAGACCTAAAGAGAAGATATTTCAGCCAGCTTCACAGCTGCTGAAAATATAGTTTCACTGCATTTCATGTAGAGTGTTTGGTTAGTAATGCTTCTCAAACTTTAAGGTGCATTTGGATCAATAGGGCTTTTGTTAAAATACAAATTCTGCTTCGGCAGGTCTAGGGTAGAGGTTGAGACTCTGCATTTTCAACAGTTTCCTGGGTGACCCCAGTGCTGCTAATCCACACAACATATTTAGAGTAGCAAAGCTTTCTTTAGGTTTCTGTTGTAGAGGCAGGCTGCTTATCTTGTAGTCCTGGGGTTACCACTTATTAATCTTCTGACCTGGGGCAAGTTGTACTTTGACCCTTGGTTTTTTAAATGTGTATAACAGTACCTCCTTCAAAGGGTTATTGTGAAATTTAAAGAAGGAATGACTGTAAAACTCCTGGCAAATGGAAACCTCATAAATATTTATCCTTACTGCCATATGACCACACAACTTCATGTGACACCAGCGGAAGATTATGATCACTGTTTCCCAGTATTATTCCCACCCTCCTTCCTGGATCATCTTTCACTTTGTGTCTACACTCAGCACAATGCCGAACACATACCCTGAGGCCTGAACAGGCTGCCAGAGTTAGGGGAAGTCACAAACCCCAGGAACAGCCCGAACAATCTTCACTTATTGGCACAATAAGAGGAAGAGAAGGCAAAGTGATGAAAGCAGAGAGAGAGAGATTTGAAGATACTACGCTGCTGGCTTTAATGATGGAGGAAAGGGCCACGAGCCAAGAAATTAAGCTCCAGAAGCTGGAAAAGACAGAGAGATTCTACCCCGGAGTCTCCAGGGAGAGTATGACCCTGCCAACACCTTGCCTTTAGCCTAGTGGAAATGACCTGGGATTTTTGGTCTCCAGAACTATGAGAGAAAAATAAAGGTTATTTTTTGACTTTGACTTATGACTCTATTTTTTCTGTTTTTCTATTTCTGGGCCCTACCTAGACTGCCCCTTTTTATTCACCTCACTAAAATATAAATTCCATAAGGACAATGGCCCTGTCTATATTATAACCTGCTCTACCTCTAGTGGCTTGAACAGCACCTGGCAAATACCACGTGCTCAGTAGGTAGTTGTTGAATGAATAGATTGCAGCCACCTTCTCATCATTCCCTGACTTCAAGAGTCTGAGTCTAGTTCTTTAAGCTCAGCATCATTCTTGTTGACTGAAACTCTACAGTCGAGATGCAACTAGATTCCAAGAGTGATTACAAGATCAGTGAATACAGGCAAAACCATTTCTGATTTGCCACTAACAAAACAAAATGAAGGAAAAGTGACCTCTTGCTCTTAAAAGCAGCAAATCATTACTGGAAATGAGGAAGAAATGAATAGTTACTGATCATAGATGAGGAAACTAAATCTGAGAGAGCACAAAATAAGCATTCTTCTCTTCTAAGGTTTGCAGTTTTTACTATCTAAATGGTTCCTCTCACATGTACTTTCTGAACTACCAACAACACATCACCAAGAAAGGTGTGGAAATGCAAATTCTTCAGCCCTGCCAAGACCTACTAACCAAAAACTCTGGGGGGTGGGGCTAAGAATCTGTGTCTTAATAAGTCCTCCAAGCCAGGCACGGTGGCTCACACCCGTAATCCCAGCACTTTGGCAGGCCAAAGTGGGAGGATTGCTTGAGGCCAGTAGTTTGACACCAGCCTCTACAAAAAGGTACCAAAATTAGCCAGGCGTGATGTTGTGAGCCTGTGGTCCCAGCTACTTGGGAGGCTGAGATGGGAGGATCACCTGAGCCCAGGCGGTCAAGACTGAAGTGAGCCAAGATCATGCTACTGCACTCCAGCCTGGGTGATGGGAGTGAGACAGCAGCCAAAAAATTTAAAAAAGCCTCTCATGCAATTCTGTGCACATTAAATTTTGAGAACAAACGTACTCTACCATGCTGTTCTGGGCATCTTCAAACCTGCTTTTAGAAATGTTTAAATAGTTAACTCACAGAACCCACTAATTACTCTGGAAATTAGAGACTGGGCATAAGAAGATAAAAAGATTAGTTTCCCTCATAGGATGGAAGTTTGAGAGAAAGCCCAAAATGGTGGTCCTGGTTCAATCCGCATCCCCATGTTGATGCCCTACCCTTCCTCCACCCGCTCGTTTCCCTTTCCCTTCCCACCCCAGCCTCCATGGAGGACTCAGCACAATGCCAAACAGATACCTCGAGGCCTAAACAGGCTGCCAGAGTTAGGAGAAGTCACAAACCACAGGAACATCCGAGAGGGAAAAAGCAAGGAATACTATCTTGTGAAGGGAGATAATACTTTTATATTCACTATTTCATGAAGGGAAATAGAGGTGAAAAGTGAAAGCTTGGCAACAGAAGAGATAGATGTTATGGTTGAATGTTTGTGTTGCCCAATTTCATATATTAAAATCTAGTCTCCTGTGTGGTGGTATTAAGAGGTGGGGCCTTTGGGAGGTGACTAGGTCTGGAGGGTAGAGCTCTAATCTAATGGATTGATGCCATTATAAAAGAGGCCTGAGGGAACTTGTTTGCCCCTTCCACCTGTGAGGACTCAGACAGAAGACACCATCTAGAAGAACGAGCCATCACCAAATATGCTGGTACCTGGATCTTAAACTCCCCAGACTTCAGAACTCCGAGCAGTAATTTTCCATTGTTTATAAGTTTAAAAGGTCTTTTATTAATAGCATCCCAAAGAGACTAAGACAATATACTTCAGAACAGAAAAGGAAATATAAAACTAAAGGAAACATAGTATCTAAGGGTGACACAAAATTTGGGATTTTCTTCAAAATACTCCTGTAAAATATAGGTAGTAGAGAGAATATATCAAATAAGATAAACAAAATGGTGGCAAATGTTCAAGCAAGGTAATAAACATTTATTATCATTCTTTTCCACATTTGTGTGCATTTGAAATTTTTTCATAATAAAAAGTTTATTGGCCAGGCGTGGTGGCTCATGCCTGTAATTCCAGCACTTTGGGAGGCCAAGGTGGGTGGATCACTTGAGGTCAAGAGTTCAAGACCACCCTGGCCAACACTGTGAAACCCTGTCTCTACTATAAATACAAAAATCAGCCAGGCTTAGTGGTGCACACCTGTAGTCTCAGCGACTCAGGAGACTGAGGTAGGAGAATTGTTTTACCCTAGGAGTTGGAGGCTGCTGTGAGCCAAGATCATACCACTGAACTCCAGCCTGGGCAATAGAGTGAGACTCTGTCTCAAAACCAAAATAATAAGTTTGCTATTTTTTCATGATAAAAATATATATACATAAAATATATTAAAATATGTCATATATTTATATATTTTAACTAATTGTACACATAAATATTTTATATATAACATATTTGCTACTAACGAAACAATATAATGGAAAAGTGGCCTCCTCAGGCATATTTATAATATATATACGTATTATATGCATTATACAGAAAATGTATATATATAACATATGTAAATATATATTATATATTATACAGAAAATGTATATATATTATATGTATTATAATATGTTATATATTTATATAAATATACATATATTATATATACATTTTATATATCGTGTACATGTATAAAATGACATATACAGTATAGTCATAGTGCTTAAATGAGAGGTAAGAAAGAGCATGTGACCACTGCAGCCTGCTAAGGGCATTTGCTGAAATAAGGAAGAGGCTATATGTTCCAGGAACTTATAATGCAACTATCCTGTGGTCCTATCATATTATTAATAACTGCAGTTTGTATCACCTATAGGTTCCAGGATGCTAACAAGGTAACCCATTGACCCTAGAAGAGAAAAATCCGCGTATTCTCACATTTAGCACTGCCATATATATTTAAACAGGATATACTTACATTTAGAAAGTATTTATTCTCTAAAATTTAAATTTAGTTGGGTGTTCTGTATTTTCATTTGCTAAATCTGGTACCCCTACCAATACTCTGTTACCCAACCAAAATTTGAAATCATGTTCACAAAGTTGATCCAAGTATATTTTCTGAGTCAATTGATGTTGTTTCCCTCTCTTCTGCTCATCTTCTCTCTCTCTTTCCTATCCTTCCTAATATATTTTTGCTTTCCTTTTCTTCCCTGGTGTCTGTATCTTCTTACTGTTGATTTCTTCCATACTAAGTCTACTTAACTCACACAAATCAATGGAATATTTTCTCAAAATGGTACCAATTGGTGACAAACCTAGATTCAAAAGAAATAAGTAAAGTTTACAGCTCACTGGTGTTGGCATTTTCTGAATAACTGCATATCTTTCCAGTACCAGAAACCCAAAAGTCAAGAAATTAGAAAGATTGAGGAGGAAAAGTAAAAGAACAGAAAAGAGAGTCCCAGTCAAGCCCTAAATCCTCTCACCTCCCATCAGAGGGCGAATTATTTTTAGTTTAGCTGTTTACACCTTGGGAAGTGAATCTAGATAATTAGTCATTTTTTAAAAACAATTTTTATTTTGTAAAGGGGAAATTAAAAAGAAGGCAAGAGAATCAAGGGCAACAGATATGAATGTACAGAGCCCTTCTGCTAACATTTTACTAAAACAAAAGATTTCACAAGTGTTCTTAATTAGTCCTCAACCTCTGTAGGTGGTGGGTGGCATAACTTATTATCAGAGATTCATAAAGAGAAACAAGTTCGGCAGGATGAGGGACTAAATCGAATTCTGATGTTAAGATTTAGAGTGTAAGAAACGGGACTTTGGTGCTAAGCATAGGACTCGGGCCTTATTGGACCTCTGTAATTACTGGAGCAGCTTGATGTCAAGATGCATCAGCTGGGGAATCGTTTGTTTGCAAGTCACAGAAAACATGAAAAACAAGGAATTTACTGGGTCTCACAAATGAAAAATCCAGGAGTGACTTGCTCTGGGGGCTGAAACCACGTCACCAGGTCTTGAGTATTTTTCTCTGTCTCTCATCTGTAACATCCTCTGTACTGGCAGCTGCATCTGAAGAACAGATTGCCCTTTATGGTTTTTAGTTGATAGCAAAAGTTCCAGCTTTGCATACCTTCAAGTTCAAGGCCTGCAGGAAGTAAACAGACAAAAGAAAAGATCCCTCTCCCAAAAAACAAATCAGATAAACCTCTTTGAGAAGCACCGGCCACACTTGAATTGTGACTCCGTTTCCTAATCAATTACTGAAGAAAGAGAAATGCAAATGTCTGATTGGCTTAGGGCCCTGGGACAAGTATGAATCATCCCAAAGCCTATGGCCCGAACAGGGTAAACTCAAGTGACTTCTTGAACTCCTCAAGTGCACTTGCTTTGTAATTAAATTTTTGGATTCTGAGAAGTGGCTCCACCAACTGGAATTTCTTGAGAGCACCAGAGTTGTAAGCTTCCTTCTAGCCTTTTCTCAGGTAGGTTAATCTACCACCTATATATAAGGAGAAAAATACTCTTTGGAATCCCTTCAGAAGAGTCAGTACCTGTGATATCAGCTAGCAGTCCTCAGAAATGAGCCAGCATAAGAAGGCAAAATGAAATACTGGTGATATCAAGAAATAACACCTCCAAAGCATACCATTCTTCAACCCAGACTGCAATGTACAACTGGGAACCCTGACTGAGAACTCAGTTTCCTCTCTGCAATTCTGCTCTGTAGTGACTAGTTACACCAACATGTGAATCCAGTGATTGAGTGTACAGAAAATACAATTTTTTAAATCCATCCAAGATCTATCTCCCTCTTTTTCTGATTAAAAAAAAAAAATCCAACTTTTCCTTACATAACTACCAACTCCCAATCTTAGTGGTTTGAATGAGGTGGAACCAACCCCCAAAGTCTAGAAATACACAAAGAATGAAAGTCCAGCTGAATAGAGAATGTCATGGTCAATGCCACAATGACTGGTTCAGAAACCAGGCCAGTGAGACTTAATCACAAGACTTCTGCTAGAACTATCCAGAAGACAAACTTCCTTTTGTCCTAGGATTGCCAAGAGGTCAGTGAGTAAACCTGGCCAACTTGCCACCACGTGCAGGGAATTTTCCTCAAAACAATGTTAACACAGAGAAAACAGATCCAAGAGGAGAGAAACAGGTTCCTGATAACATGACTTGGATGGATGGATCCAGCCATGTTTAAAGCCAATGCAAAGCCTAGGTTTGTCAGTTAAGCTACTTTTTTTCTAAAACCAGTTTCCGTTGAGTTTCTGTCATGTGCAACAGAAAGAGACACAACCAGGGCCACTGTTAGCCTATTCACACCCCTAAGATAATCAGAAGAAAAAAAGGTCCTAGTTGGGTACAGCCCTGTGGGTTTAAGGCTCAGCAAATTGATGGAACATTTGTGCTATTAACCTGAAATACTCAAAAAAGGATTAGAATCCATTTTTAAAGAGTTTATTCAAGTGAAATCTGGTTATGGTCATCTGGTAAACACAGACTCCAGAGAAATGAGGTCAGTGCTCTGAAGTTAAAAGTTAGGGTTTTGCTTGCACAGGAAGAAAACAAAGAAATTTGACAGGATTACATTTCTTATACAAGGCTTGTTTATCAGTTGCAACAACTGAATTAGTGACAGTTTGTTTTCTTTTCCATATGGCTTGTTTTTATTACCTTTTCAATTAAATAAAAAAGTATATTTAATATTTTGTCTTAGACAATGTGATAACCATGAAGTCTTTGCATGAGATGTAAGAGGAAAGCTAATCTGTAATGAAGATAAACAGTAAGAGGGAAGGGGTCTGCCCTGGTGCCCTGTAGCTAGTTCCAACATTTTACAAAACAATATAGGTAAGGAAGAAGGCTAATCTATAATTGGAGAAACAAAGATTAAAGCTGCCTGGGTTACAGCTGCCATTACTCAGGCCCCATAATCACGTAAGACTCAAAATAATTTAAAGTTCCAACAGTTAAGATTTTTATTTATTTTCACAGTTCTCATTAGAAGAAAGGTTCTCTTTCCTCTAAGCACATGCAACCCAAACCAGGGCTGTGGCTTACAGAGTATGGGCTGGATTTAGCCACTACTGACCCTCAGCTGGGCAGCTTTGTGTAACGCTCTAGCTGGATACATTTATGTGGCAGCCTGGAACCTGGCTAGCATACAAAAAACTCAAACGTATTAACTCAAATTATTATCTTGTTGACAAAGGCATTTGTTGTTTAGATATGTCACATTCACGAAGTTAAAAACAGGCAATAAGGGAATGACCAAATGTACCGGTTGTCAATCCCTACAGTAGGTGCTCAATGAATGGCTGAATTTTATAATTAATATAAGGTTCATTTAATATCAACTCAACATGGATTAAGTACTGAAAAGAGATAAAAGGGCTATTCATCTGGTATATAGTGCAGGATACCTGGTCAAGGACAAAGGTCAGCCTCTAAAGTCTGCCTGAAATGGGCCAGCAAAGCACAGCATCTTAAGAAATGAGTGATATGACAGGAAACTTTCTCCAAAGACTATGGTATTTTGAAAATATGCCTGTAGGCTGGGCATGGTGGCTCACGCCTGTAATCCTAGCACTTTGGGACGCTGAGGCAGGCGGATCACAAGGTCAAGAAATTGAGACTATCCTGGCCAACATGGTGAAACCCCATCTCTACTAAAAATACAAAAATTAGCTGGGCATGGTGGCACATACCTGTAGTCCCAGGTACTCGGGAGACTAAGGCAGGAGAATCACTTGAACCCAGGAGGCAGAGGTTGCAGTGAGCCGTGATCACACCACTGCACTCCAGCCTGGTGACAGAGAGAGACTTTGTCTCAATAAATAAATAAATAAATGATAGAAAATATGCCTGTAAATCTTTGACACTCCTCCCTTCAAAAAGGGGTTGTGGGGGACTAATTTCTGTTCCTCTGAGTGTAAGCTACCCTTAATGACTTGCTTCTAACAAACAAAATGTGACAGAAAACATGGTTTATGACTTCAGGGACTACATCCCAAAAAGCATGTCATTCTCTTCAATCACTCACTGTAGGGGAAGCTAGATGCCATGTCATGAGGACACTCAAGCAGTCCTGTGGGGACATATAGATGCCAAAGAGCTGGGTCTTATTGCCAATAGCCAGCATTAGCTTGTCAACTACATGAGTGAGCCACCCTGAAGGCAGTACATCCATCCCCAGCCATGTCTTCATCCCTTCTATAGCTTGATTGCAACCCCATGAGAGACCCCAAGCCACAATCACTGAGCAAAGCTGTTCCTGAATGTCAGATCTTCTGAAACTATGAGATAATAAGTGTTTATTGTTACTTCAGGCCAATAAGTTTGGGGGGGTAATTTTAATGCAGAAATAGGTCATTAATACACTGACTAAAGAGCAAGTCTCCAGCTACTAAGAGTAATGAAAGAGTCAGGTAGAACTCCAGCTCCAGAAGAAATGAGGCACTGAGCTAGGAACGAAAGCAGAAACTCCAGATAGAAATTGGGGTAAAGTCGGCCAGGCGCGGTGGCTCATGACTGTAATCCCAGCACTTTGGGAGGCAGAGGTGGGCGGATCACGAGGTCAAGAGTTCGAGACCATCCTGGCCAACATGGTGAAACCCCGTCTCCACTAAAAATACAAAAATTAGCTGAGCGTGGTGGTGCACGCCTGTAGTCCCAGCTACTCGGGAGGCTGAGGCAGGAGAATTGCTTGAACCCAGAAGGCGGAGGTTGCAGTGAGCCGAGATCACACCACTGCAGTCCAATCTGGCGCCTGGCGACGAAGCGATACTCTGTCTCAAAAAAAAAAAAAAAAAAAAGAAATTGGGGTAAAGTCAAAGCAAGAATTACACATTTGACTAAGTCCTAGAAGCAGAGGTTCTTCTATTTCTCCCATGCTGCAGAGCACGGGGCAGAACTGAGCCTGGAAGTTGGGCTGGTAATGAGCCAATCCTCCTGCCAGAGTAAACCTAGTAGAAGTATTGGCTTCCTGGTCCAGATCGAGAGAGACTGAAGTCCCAGGGGCTAAACTACACCAAAATAAACAGTCTGGAGCAAGCACACAGATACCAAGGTGCAAGTTGAATCACATCATATGTCAGATCCAACCTCTTAGAATTAGCTAAAGATGAGGTATCAAAATCAGAACTGGAGAGGAATTCATAGTTGAGACAAAACAAATAGTAAGAGCTCAGAATGAAAGCCAGAAGAGGGGGGAATCTGAATTAGGCAGGACTCCAGGGTCTATGTGAGGAGTGACTGGGTAGGCCTGGTTAAAGGTTCAAGATAGATCAGTGTTTCTAAACTTTAATGTGCATCCAGTATCACCTGGAGGACTTTAAAAACACATCTTACTGGGCGCCACCCCCAGAGTTTCTATTCAGCAGCTCTTGGGTGAAAACTGGCGGTTAGTATTTCACCAGTTCCAAGGTGATGCTGATTCTGCTGATCCACTTTGAGAAGCACTGAGCTAGATTATAGTAGGATTTGGGTATAAAGGCTGGGATCATGCAGGGGTATGGGTCCAAGTTTGTCACAACAGGAAGAATGTGTAGAGGAGGTATCTTTGAGCAGAGAATCATTCATGTCCCCTGAATCTAATTAGACAACTGTGTGTTCTGTCCCTACAACCCCCTTAATATTTCTTAGGCCCCACTCTCTGCTACTCCTTTCACCATTGAAAAAGAAGTCACTGTAAAATAAGAATTGTTATCACTTACAGGGAAATTTCTATCTGCCATGTACTCTATTGACATATTATTTAGTAAGGGGAATATTATTATCCCCAATGTACAAATAAGAAGAATGAAAGCTCAGTGAAGTTAGTTAGCTGACCTCAGATCATTTCAGGGAGCTGGAATAAAACTGTAAAGACTTCCTAATTGTGTTACAATAAGAGAAGCACAGTCCTTTGTGAGCAAGAAGTCCAGTTTGCTCCAGAATAAAACAATCCATACGATAGCAAAGTACCACATAATGATGTTTAGTAGTCATTTATTTCAAAGAGAGATGAGACAGAGATAGTAACTTGTTTAATGAAAAGCTTGGATGCAATTCATTTTCTTTTAAAGTAGAAAATAATCAAGAATCCTTTGATTTTTCTCTAAGGACGCATTCTACACCGCAACCTTCAAAAAGCATTATATAGTTTTCCTCCACAGGGGAAATTTCCATGTAGAGTATTTCTTTTCCATCATATGTACAAATGATCCATCTGTGGCTTATTAATTTGTAATTCTGACCCTTGGGACAAAGCCCAACTTTGTTTAGTGCTGGGTCAATTACAGTCAGATAAAAAAAGTTGGAAACAGTGGAAATATCTAATATGTTATTTTCATAAATTTTGTTAATTCATAATAAATATTACGTAGCTTTAAAACATATATTTTAGAATATTTTCAGAATAACTAATGTCATAAATAGGATATACTGTTAAATTTTAAAAGTCAGTTTATAACTCTTTTAAAAATTACATCTTTTGGCCAGGCATGGTGACTCATACCTGTAATCTCAGCACTTTGGGAGGCCAAGGCAGGCAGATCACTTGAGCTCAGGAGTTCAAGACCAGCCTGGGCAACATGACAAAACCTTGTCTCTACAAAACATACAAAAATTAACCAGTCGTGGTGGCACACACCTGTGGTCTCAGCTATTCAGAGGCTGAGGTGGGTGGATCACCTGAGCCTGGGGAGGTCAAGGCTGCACTAAGCCATGATCATGCCACTGAACTCCAGCCTGGGTGACAGAGTGAGACCCTGTCTCAAAAAAAAGAAGAAGAAGAAAAAGAGGAAGAAGAAAAATTATGTCTTAGGCTGATGTCTTGGTGTCTTGGTTTGTGTTCCCATAGAGCCAAACCCCAAGTCAAGAATTCAAGTGCAACTTTATTTGGAAGGTGACCCCAGAATATATCGGTAGAGAAGAAGGAAAGTAAAATGGAAAGCAGCCCATTAAGCTTGCATTATTATGCAAATTATACTGTGGGAAACCAGACTTAATTCCACTGAGGAATCCCAGGGCCCATCTAGAAGGCATTGCAGCTCAGAGTTCTCCCACAAACGATGTACAGAATTTGGGTATTTAAACAGCAATTTCTGTCAGTAATTGTTGGAGGGGTGCTCCCACAGGCCATTAATTCTGTGGCACATTCAACTTGCCATGAACGGGTGCAGAATAGGCTCTGGCTGCCAGAAAAACCCTTGGGGAAAGAGATGCAGACACTGGCAACTGGAATCCTGCCAGGGGGAACTATTGCGATAAATGCTAAGGGGAAAACTGGCAGAGCAGCCGTAGTGTCTGCTACACCTGAGCACCCCAGAACCTAGAGCTTGAAACTGAATCTTACGTGCTATATTTTTTCAGAGAGTGCAATCCCTGGGAGCAGGAGTCAGGTAAAAGAAGGTGCAGCCGAACAAAAGGGTTAAATTAGTTCAAGGCTGTATTTCCAAGCTGGCCATCACATGATAACAAGTACAACTGATTGCTTAAGCTCATAAAGCACTCTCTCAAGAGAGCGTATGAAATACTGCACCCCGGGACAATCTGTTCCAAGGAGAAGAATTTACCCCTCAACGTTCGTATCTCATTGATGAAAGGTTTTCCCCATGGTGCATTAACTTCTCAACCTTTCCAGATTCTGCATGTGGGACGCCGAGTGGGTCTCATGGCCTCACACACCTCAAAGGCAAGAGGAAAGCCAAGAGTGGGAGGTGAGAGGCATCCAGTGTGGGCAGGAGGTAAGGGACAGTAGGGGTTTTTGTCTGTGTGCAGTTTATAGAACCCACACATCTGGTTACTCACTGGCAGCCAGGGTAGAACTGGTGGCCAAAGGCCTTAGAAATACTCAAGGCCAAAAAGATTTGACATCCTGCTTAAGATAAGCCTGATACATATTTATTCCAATTTCTGTTTAATATTTACACACACAAAAAACCCACATTCACGTGCATGAATATCGATTACAAATAAAAAAGACAACAGTTAAAATAAAAACAGTAATTAAGATGCAGCCAAATTGTATTTCTTCCTACCTATATTATTTCACATACTTTAAAGTTTTATACAATGAACGTATTTTGATATTATAGTGGGAAAAGATCACAAAATCACATGGACAATCTTAGAAAGGAAGGCAGAGCAATAAATAGTTCTTTCCAAAGTAAAAAAAAAATGGTTAAAAAATTATTCTGCGGTTTATTTGATAGGCATAGACAAGGTTTTCTTCTTCAATTCAAGGTTGAATCCTTCAAAAATTTGTTTGGAAAAACAAAAATAATTTGCTTTTTAAATATGAGACACCTAACTCTTGTCTCATAATAAATTACCATTGTTTCTAAATAATTTGAAATATATTTTTATATAGTCACATGCCACAAAACAGTTTTCATCAACAACAGATTGAATGTATGTCAGTGGTCCCATAAGATTAAAACGGAGTGAAAAAGTTCCTATTGCCTAGTGAAGTCATAGCTGTTATAATATTGTAGAGCGATGTGTTATTTATACCTTTGTGGGGTTACTGGGATAAACAAACCTACTTTGCTGCCAGTTATATAAAAGTATAGCACATACAATTATGTACAGTCCATAATACTTTATAATGACAAAGCACTATGTTACTGGTGTATGTATTAACTATACTATTTATTGTTATTTTAGAGTGTAGTCCCACTTATGAAAAAAAAAGTTAACTATGAAACAGCCTCAGCCAGGTCCTTCAGGAGGAATTCCAGAAGGCATTGTTATCACAGGCGATGACAGCTCCATGCGTGTTATTGTCCCTGGAGACCTTCCAGTGGGATAATATGTGGAGCAAGAAAACAGTGATATTGATCATCCTGACCCTGTGTAGGCCTAGGCTAATGTGTGTGTTTGGATCTTAGTAACAAACAAAAAGTTTAAAATGTGAAAAAACAAATTGACTCTGTGTGGTGGCTCACACCTGTAACCCTGGCACTTTGGGAGGCCAAGGTAGAAGGATCCCTTGAGCCCAGTTCAAGACCAGCCTGGGCAACATAGTGAGACTCAGTCTCTATTTTTTTTAAAATAAAAAAATTAAAAATTGTAAAAATTTTTAAACGCATATAGGATAAGGATAAAAAGAAAGAAATAATTTTTCTGCATCTGTACAATGTGTTTACATTTTAAGCTAAGTATTATTACAAAGAGCCAAAAAGTTTTAAAAAACTTTTTTAAGTTTACAAAGTAAAAAAGTTACAGCAGCTAAAGTTAGTTTATTAATGAAAAAAATAAAATTTTAAAGTAAGTTTACTGTAGCCTAAGTATATAGTGTTTATAAAGTCTACAGTAGTATACAGTAATGGTGTGGGCCTTTATATTCACTTACCACTCACTCAGTGACTTTCTACCCAGAACAACTTCCAGTCCTGCAAGCTCCATTCATGGTTAAGTGCCCTATACGACAGAAGGATTTTAACCTTTTATATGGTATTTTACTCTATCTTTCCTATCTTTAGATATGCTTAGATACATGAATACTTATCATTGTGTTATAATTGCCTACAGTGTTCAGTACAGTAACATGCTGTATAGGTTTGTAACCTAGGAGCAATAGGCTATCCCATAGAGCCTAGGTGTGTAGTAGGTTTGTGTAAGTACATTACTATGATGTTTGCTATGAATAAGTCACCTAATGACACATTTCTTAGAACGTAGCCTTGCCGTTAAGTGACGCATGACTGTGTATCTTGTGAAAGAAAAACAAAATCTCAGAACTCCAAACTCACTATGTCAAAGTGAAAAGTTAAGCTTGGGAACTGAGTCGTGCAAAATTGTCTCCCATTTTGTCTCTAAATAGACAGCTCCAAAGATAGAAGTCCACATAGCACTCTAGGAGGCCTCCCTTACAATTTGCTCAGAAGGAAATTCCTTCTGGGTCCCAAAATCTTTCCCTTAAAACAGAGTTCTATGGAATTTCACTCTGACAATGTATAAATCAGCATTGTCCTGTATTATCACAGGTACAGAACAAAGATAGGACTAGAAGTCATCCCTCTGCTCATCTGAGACAAATGCATATTTGGCTGCTTCCTCTACTCTGTGTTTATCTTACGTAAAAATTCCTATTCATGGAGCAAGAGATGAATGCAGGGTTGACTATTTCTCTACCCGCTCTTCTCACACGTAAAATGTGAATTCAGTGAACCCTGCTCAAAGCCTCAAAGGAATGCCACCACTTGCCTCTTATCTATTCTCTTTCCTTTTTCTGTCCTCCTTCCCCTACTGCCTGCTCTTTCCCCTTTAAATATTGAAGTCCCTAAACCCTCTTTGGAAACAGCACAGATCACAGATGTTGCTGTGATTTTGCATTCCTTTTGCCCAGGCACATTCCTCAACCTTGGCCAAATAAATCTCTAAATTGATTGAGACTCACCTCAGTCATTTTCTATCCTCAGCAATTTTCAAGTATATAATACATGATTATTAACTATAACCATGATGTTGTACAATAGACCTCTTGAGTTTTTCCTTCAGTCTAGGTGAGATTTTGTATCCTTTGACCAACATCTCCACAACCTACCCCACCAAACTACTCTCAGCTTCTAGATACATACACTTTCTTTTTTATCTTTTAACTGAATTTTTTTTTTTTTTTTTTTTTTTTTTTTTTTTTGAGACGGAATCTTACCCTGTCACCCAGGCTGGAGTGCAGTGGTGTGATCTCAGCTCACTGCAACTTCTGCCTCCCAGGTTCAAGGGATCCTCCTGCCTGTCTCCTGAGTAGCTGGAACTACAAGAGTGTACCACCATACCAGGCTAATTTTGTATTTTTCATAGAGACAGATTTTGCCATGTTGGCCAGGCTGGTCTCTAACTCCCGAACTCAAGTGATTGGCCCCCCTTGGCCTCTCAAAGTGCTGGGATTACAGGCATGAGCCACTGCACCCGGCCCTCAATTTTAAGTTCCAGGATACCTGTGCAGGACATGCAGGACATAGGTAAATGTGTGCCATGGTGATTTGCTGCATCTGCCAACCCATCACCTGGGTATTAAGCCCCACATGCATTGCATTAGCTGTTTATCCTGATGCTCTTCCCTTCGCCCTGACAGGCCCTGATGTGTGATGTTCCCTTCCCTGCATCCATGTGTTCTCATTGTTCAGCTCCCACTTATAAGTGAGAACATGCAGTGTTTGGTTTTCTGTTCTTGTGTTAGTTTACTGGGGAAAATGGCTTCCAGCTCCCTTCATTCCCTGCAAAGGACATGATCTCATTCCTTTTTTATGGCTGCATAGTATTCCATGGTGTATATGTACCACATTTTCTTATCCAGTCTATCATTGATGGACATTTGGGTTAATCCCGTATCTTTGCTATTGTGAATAGTGCTGTAATGAGCATATGTGTAAACGCATACACTTTCAATACTAAGTCATAACACTCAAATGGAAGACCAGATTTCACTAGAGTCTACTCTCACTGTAGACCCTTTTCTTGGTCTGGGATCCACTAAAACCTGACAGTCTTCTTATGGGTTATTGTTATCTGGTAAATATACCAGAGCAGCACATCAAAATATATTGCCACCAAAATCCAAATTGGCCCACGAAGCAATGGGCCTTGTTCTGTGTGGTGAGCAGTGTGAGGCATAGGCCACATATTTCACTTTAGAAGGCCTATCCTAACATGCCCCAGATGCTGGACTCCTAAAAGTTTTACCAGTGTGGCAGAACCTTACATCGCTGCAGCATTATCTTGCATCCTTGATGTGATATGAAAAAAAAAATGGCACATTATCCTTGTGATAGTTTTCCTAAAAATTCACAACCCCAGTCTCATAATGACAAATCCAAAGTGAGGGCATCCTGCAAAATATTTAACCAGGATTTTTTATAAATGTCAAGGTTAAAAGAAAAATGACAAAAACAGGAAAAGACTGAGAAAGTGTCACAGTCTGAAGAAGACTAAGGAGACATTACAATGACAGCAAATAAATGCAACATGGTATCCTGGATTGAATCCTGGAGCAGGAAAAAAAAATAGCAGAAAAAAATAAACTGGTGAATAGTCTGTCATTTAGTTAATAGTGTTGCACAATTGCATGCCTGTATCAAAATATCTCATGTAACCCATAAATATATACATCTAACCTGTACTGACAAAAAGTAAAAATAAAAATAAACAGTGTTGCACCAGCATTTATTTCATAGGTTCTTTTTTTCTTTCATTGTTACCTTTAATGGACACATAATAATTGTGATACAGTTGATATCTTAATAAATGTACAGTGTATAATGATCATATTGGGGTAATTAGCATATCCAGCACCTGAAACATTTCATTTCATAGTTTTGATAAATACACCATTATTTTGTAACATGTTAACATATTGCAAGGTAGGTAAAGTGTATACAAAATCTCTCTATTGCTATCTTAATAATTCTTCTGTAAATCTAACATTTACAGAATTTATGAACTCTTCCATGAAATCTAAAATAAATAAAAAACTTGAAGAAAGGGAGATAAAAAGTGCCTGGTTAATAAGATTGAATATACAGGAAAGAAGAGATAAGACACATGTAAGAAAGCCCACGTGTGTGCATGTGTCAGGGTTTATGACTGTGTTTGTGTGTGCACATTAGAGGAAGAGTGAGTTTATGTGAGATGGTAGCTCTGCTACAAGAGAACTAATGAGCCAAGGCACTTGCATGAACCTGATTGTAAGCTTCTTCTTAAATTTTGAGCCTTACGCACCTTGCCAGCCTTACCCTATTCCAGAACTTTTAATGAAGCTGCCAAGAAGAGCAAAAGTATGCTACAGGGGGCACCTGGATTTGAACCAGGGACCTCTTGATCTGCAGTCAAATGCTCTACCACTGAGCTATACCCCCTTGACAGCAATAGGCTTCAAATAAACATTTATTCCATTTTTATGACCTGCAAAACACCTCATAAATATCTTTGGTGTCTAAGATTCCTTTTGAATTTAAATTCATCCCCAACCTTCTCCTAGCCATACCATCTCTTGTTTTTTCCCAGAGCATGTATACTCATTCTCTTCCCAGCACCTGAAGCTCAGTGCTGTATCCTCAGTCTAATATTCCAGCTTTAAAAATATACCACGAACTGCCCATTGATCTCTGGACACATCAGTGAATGTTTTGAGCATTAAGGGATACCAACAAGTATTGGACATGGAGGGGATCTTAACTGGGTATCCACAAGTGGACTTCAGATGTTCATGTTCAATTTTGAAATTATAGGCAAATATTATGTATTTGCACATACTGTATATTGTGCATATTTTCATCAGATTTTCAATGGAGACCTCATCCAGGACCAACTGTCTCACTTCAGAATTTAAAAAAAAAAAATCACCAAAGAGAAAAACAAAACACGCTGGATGTTCCAAAGCCCAAGATTCAATTTTGAACACCTCTGATTCCTATTCCAATCTGAGAACTCAATCTTGTGCATCTCCAAGATTGAGCAAAAGGTCAAGGAAATTTTTGTCAGTGCAACAAATTTTCCCTGGTGAGGTCTGTCAGCTACCATGGGACCAGGGAACACACATCAGCCAGAGCTCCAGCTCACAAGCTGTCTGAGGGCCCCAGACACTCACTCCCAGCACCCCTCAATCTGACATCCAACAAGAGCCTCAGATTTCAAATCCAGTACACCTAAACCTAAGCTTATCATCTTCTTGCCCAAACCTGCCTCTCCACCTATTTTGCTTTGTACTAATAATAGCTCACATATGTTGGGCATTTTCAATATGCTAGGCATGGTACTAAAAGTTCTACACACAACCTCCCATGTAATTGTTACAAAAATCCTATAAAATAAACAGTAGTAGTAGTATACAAGTTGGAAACTGAGGCACCAATTGATTGAAATATCTAACCCTGATTGCCCATCAGCTCCACCAGAGCTAGCAGGTGGTGGGGCCAGGATTCCAGCACAGGTTCAGACTGTGTGAAGAGTCTGCCTGCTTAACCAGCTGAGCAATCTCCTTCCTATTTTGGTTGGAGATGCCACCAGCCTGTACTCAGTCATCTAGACAAAAACGCTTAAGGCACTCTAGGCTCCTCCCACCCTCCTCCCCAGTTCCAGTGAATCACCAAGTGCTATTGATTTTACCTCTGACATTGCTCAAGTCCATCTCCACCCTGCACTGTCAGTGTCACCACCTCCTAAATACTCTCCCGGCCTCCACCCCCTACATCCACCCTGTACTGCTTCCAGAGCAGCCTGTTTGAAAACTAAGTCCATCTAGATCACTGCCCTTTAAACGCCTTCACAATAAACTTCAAGTCTCTTAGCACAACATGCAGTTCTTCTCATCTGATTTTTACCTGCCTCCTCAGCTTCAGCATTATCTTTTGATGCTCCCCATATCACATTTTGTGCTCCGGCTGCCTCCAACTGCATCTACCTGGCTCCAGCCTCTGCTCAGCTGTTTCCTATGCCTGGAATTGCAACTACCTCCTCCACAACCCCACCTCCATTCCACCCTCCATGTGTGAGATATTATTCATCTTTGAAACCCTGATTGCCCATCAGCTCCTCCAGAAGCTTGCCTTCACCTCCCCTTCTCTGGACAGGTGTAATCACTGCCTCTTCTGTGTTACTGCACCTATCACAGCTGGGTACAGGTCATACACTCTATTTCCTTACTTTATATGCCTACACCCTGAATGAGGGCAGGGGCTAATGTCTTATTCAACTCTGGGTTCACACTTTTCATGTTTCCGGTACATAGTAGGTGCCCAGTGTATGTTGTTCAGACTGATCTAAAAACAAAGCATTGCCTGTATTGTGGGTGGGAGTTATACCTGACTTCTGGCTCCATGCCTGGGTCCTGAATCAAGTTACCCAATGTAGGGGTACTTGGCTGTAGGAAATGAACAGGGGATGGAAGGTAATAGAAATCCTTAAGCTTTAAAGAGGAAAAAGTGCAGTTCCTTAAACTTCAGCCCAGTTCTTGTTTACACTCCTGCTAAAATGTTCTATGGATAAAACTCTATTCCTTTGCTTTTCCCTGGGCAATGCAAAGTATGGGCACAGCCAGTAAGTCCCTGGTTTTCCTTGTAGCTAACAGGTTCTAAAACTCTATGGGCAATCACAGGACTGTGGGAATATTGCCTAGTAGGATTTTGTCACAAAGCTTTCAACATTAGGAGAGCAGTATGCGTAGTATACTTAAGTCAGTGAGAGTGTGTGCTCTGAGTTCAAATCCTGAGTCTGCCCTTTATAGCTTTTGACCTTGAGTGAATTACTGAGTATCTCCAAGTCTCAGCCTCCTCATGTAAAATGGAAATACATACAAACAAATATGTATCTTATAAAACTGTGGTCAGAAGTAGAGGAGAACCAATGTAAAGGCCTAGACTGGTATGTATTAAGAATGGAAGCAAGGGACATTAGTTATTATCCAATCAGCCATGAGCCATGGAAGATAGGAAGTCAAAGTCAATCCACATTCTTCTGAAACAAAAACATAAATGCATAGGGGGGCACCTGGATTTGAACCAGGGACCTCTTGATCTGCAGTCAAATGCTCTACCCCTGAGCTATACCCCCATACTGGTGAACCTGCTTTTATAGTCTATCTGTCTCTCTTGCTTGCTCTCTCAACGTTCTGGTTCTAAAAACCTCCAATGACTCAGGGGAGCTATAATTAGAATGTTGTCTGAAGGAAGTCTGGGCATTACAAGCTTTAGAAGAGGATTATAATAAAAGACAGAACTTAGCTCTCAGGAGCCAAGAAACTCTTCTAGACTGGCCAGTACCCAGAGCCTTATTCCTGTCCACCATATCTCACATAAATCAAACCTCAGTTCCAAGTAAAAATAATCAGATTCCACACAAATGGCAATATCAATATAATGTGGATGACTGGATTCCTGTCTAGCTTCTCTTAGCCAAGGCTCCTAGCAACTGAGATTCTTATTCCTTTTCATGATTTCACAGAATTGAGCTCAAAACTGGCACTCTAGATATTTGTTGCATTAAATTGACTCTGGAAAAAATATGTATAAATAACAATTTGTGTGAGATAGCTTTTCCAAGCCACAACTGTAAGATTATTTTAGTCACACAAAAACAGATAGTCAGTGAGTTACACTCTCGTGTAACATAACTTGCTTGAAATGTGGAATATTGTCAACTTTGAAAGGTTATTTGATAAAGAGAAACAAGATTCCAGATGAGGGTCTCTTAATCAACCAAGTAGGTAATTTATCCTAGTCCTGCCACCAAAGATTCATTTTCAGCTCCTAAATGCAACCACAATTACAGCAACCTGTATTTCCTGACCTCATAAACATCTCCTCTCACCCTAATAAATTGTGTAGGTGCTTCTTATGTAAATATTGCATGTTTGGGCCTATTGAGAAATCTCTCTTCTGCGAATTTTCTAGGCCACATACATTATTCAGGCATTTCCAAGGGATCCTACATTTGGGATGATCATTTTGTGTCAGGGTTTTGGTTGGTTGGGAGCATAGCAGAGGTTCCTCTGCCTCAGGCTAGACTCGAGAGCTAAGAAAAGAATCACAGTGCACGCTTTGCTCATTGTTCGTTTCTCCGGCTGGCCCTCAGTGGGTATGGAGAGTTTAACAGTAGCAGATGTACTGTGTGCTTCATCTCAAAGAACTCCAGCACTGGAAGGGTTTTAGGGATCATTATTTCAACCACTTCTTCTGTACTCTAAGAAACACAGGTTGAGAGAAGTCAAAGAGCCTTGCTTAAAATCACAAGCATGTCAGTGGCAGGATCTGGACTGGGGTCAACTCTACTTACAGCCTATTAGAAGCAGGGGATCCTTTGGAAGCTCCCACTGCCTGAAACAATACAAATGTTGAAAAAAATGTTTGTGGGATAAATGTCAGGCTGTAGTTGTATACAGGGTGACCAACCATCCTAATTTACTGGGAACTCACCAAGTTTTAGTACTAAATGTTCTACGTCCCAGGAAAGCTTTCAGTTCTAGGAAATTCCTCAGAAAATTGGGTCTTTTCTAAATGTTATCACTTACTTTTTCCATTGTCACAGTTTTTATCATTTCCACATACCTCCTGTAGTAGTATTTACTTAATAGTTGTCTTGAAATCAACTTACTGTTTTTTACTTAGCCTCATCCTGTCCAAAAATATCCTTGAAATCATGCTAGGTGTATTTCTTTTTACTGTACATCAAAGTAAACAGGTAACTATTAAAACATATTACAATCATATTTAACATGTTACATTTACAACTTGCCATGCATGCTTCTAAACACTTTACAAATACTAACTCATTTAATCCTCAAGATGATCCAGTGAGGAAAGAAATACTATTATCTTTACCTTGCAAATGAGAAAACTGAGTCACAGTGAAGTTAAATAACTTGCCCAAGGTCACACAGCTAGTCAACTTGTCCATATGTCCCCAGAGTCATCCTGAAAACCCTCAGTGGTAACCATAGTATACTTATTAATTTAGTAGTTTAATCTGACTGAGCCACAGGGTGCCCAGATATTTGTTTAAACGTTATTCTGACTGTCTGTGAAGGTATTTCTGGATGAGATTAACATATGAATTACTAGGCTGAGTAGTGCAGATTGCCCTCACTAATGTAGGTGGGCTTCCCCCAATCAAGTTGAGACCCAAATAGAGCAAAAATGCTGAGTGAGAGGGAACTCCTCCTGCCTGACTGCTTTGAGCTGGGACATCAGTCTTTTCCAGCCTCTGGACTCAAAATGAAACATCAGCTCTTCTTGGGTTTTGAGCCTGCTGACTTTCAACCTGAAACGATATCATCGGCAATCCTGGGTCTCCAGCTTACTAACTAGAGATTTCGGAATTTCTCAGCCTATATAATCATATGAGCCAATTCTGCATAATAAGTATCTTTCTATATGTATATATGTGTATGTGTGTGTGCATGCATATACATATATATATACATGTGTATGTATATGTGTGTGTATATATGTATACATTTGTGTGTGTGTGTTTGTGTATTTGATTATTTTTCTCTAGAGAACCTGACTAATACACACAGCATACTCTGGAAAGAATAGTCAGGCCTGCACTAGTTTTGAGGATCCTATTCATATTTTTTGAGATTGTATAAACCCCATGAGGCCCAGAACAGCACCTGCCACAAGGTAAAAGCTGAACTGATCTGCTCTTACAACCCTAACCCTCTGCCAACATGAGGTCACATACGTGAATTTGCTCTCAGTGCTCTGAAAACATAAGCAAAAGTAAAAGTTAATGTTTGTTTTAATTACAAGGTATATAAGCCAGACAGTCTGGTCTGAGTTCCAAAGCGTAGCACTCAAAGATTTTCATCAGAGCCACAAAAGAGGAGAGGATTACAAAACAAAACATCTTGCAGAGAACTCAGAAAATTGTGGCAATTATTCAAAATATGTTCAACCACAGAATTTTAGAAACTGAAACCTCCTAATATTTCTAGATTCCATAAAATTATTTAGTAATGAAAAGAGAATTTAAGTTTTCCAAAGCTTCTGCACAGCAAATGAGACAATTAAAAAATGAAAAGGTAACTTACAGAATGGGATAAAGTATTTCCAAACTGCATATCTGACAAGGGGTTAATATTCAAAATATGTAAAAAATTTACATAATTCAACAGAAAAAAACCCCAAATAGTCCAATTAAAAAGTGGGCAAAGGACACACATAGACATTTTCTCAAAGATGACGTAAAAACAGTCATCAATTACATTTTAAGAGTTCTCAACATCATTAATCCATCACAGAAATGCAAATCAAAACCACAATGAAATATAACTTTATACCTGTTAGGATGACTATGATCAAAAAGACAAGAGACAACAAGTGTTAGTGAGGATGTGAAGAAAACCTCAGGTTCCTCAGGGAACTCTCGTGAACTATTGGTGGAAATGTAAATTGGTATAACCATTATGGAAAAGGGTATGAAAGTTCCCAAAAAAATTAAAAATAAGAATACCAGCCGGGTGCAGTGGCTCACGTCTGTAATCTCAGCACTTTGGGAGGCCAAGGTGGGCAGATCACCTGAGGCCAGGAGTTCGAGACCAGCTTGTCCAACATGGTGAAACCCCATTGCTACTAAAAATACAAAAATTAGGTGGGCGTGGTGGCACAAACCTGTAGTCCCAGCTACTTGGGAGGCTGAGGCAGGAGAATCACTTGAACTCAGGAGGCAGAGGTTGCAGTGAGCCAAGATCGTGCCACTGCACTTCAGCCTGGTGACAGAGCAAGACTCCATCTCAAAAAAAAAAAAAGGTTCTCACCATTTTAAAAAATAGTAACTATGTAAGGTAATGGAAGTGTTAACTTGATTGTAATAATCATTTCACGATGTCTATGTATATAAAATTATAACATTTTATATCTTAAATATACACAATTTTGTCAATTATATGTCAATGAAGCTAGGAAAAAGTTAAAATTGTCAGTAATTAGAAATATTTTCCCCTTATATCAAGATATTGCTCAGTTGAATTTTTTTTCACTTTTTAATCCACAGTTTACTCAACTGTAAAATGCAGATGTTGCAATTAGAAGATCTACTAAATTCTTTCTAATCCTGACAAATAATGACTCACACACTCAAATTTTACCTTCTCATGGAGGACCAAGTCAGAAAATACATGTATGGCCAAATAATGGCAGAACAAAATGATTGAACCCTGTGAGAGGTTTCAAATACAATCCCACATTAAAAAGAAAATGTGTTCTTACCATGGCCACAAGATTCACCATCAACCTTACCACCTTAATTCTTCCCCATATTATTTTGTACAAAGTATTTGTTCTTATAAATACCTATGTCCTATGAAAAGATGTTCAACATCCCTAATTACAAGTAAATGCAAATCAAAACTGCAATGAGACATCGCCTCACACCCATTAAGATAGCCACTATCAAAAGAACAAAATAACAAGGGTTGGTGAGGATGTGGAGAAATTGAAACTCTTGTGCACTATTGGTGAGAATGTACAATTATTGTGGAAAATAACATGGAGGTTTCTCAAAAAATTAAAAACAGATTACTATGTGATCCAACAATTCCACTTCTAGGTATTATCCAAAAGAATTCGAAGCATCTCCAGAGGTAGTTGCCTATCTACATTCATTGCAGCATTATTCACAGAGCCAAGAGGTGGAAACCACCCAAATGTCCATCAACAGATGAATGAATGAAGAAAATATGGAGTATATACACAAGGGATTATTACTCAGCCTTTAAAAAGAAGGAAATTCTGTCCCATGCCTCATCATGGGTGAACCTCAAGTTATGCCAGGTGAAAACTGAAACCTAGGAAAACCTGGATCAACTTGAGAGAGAGAAAGAAAGAGGAAGGAGAAAAAAGAAGAGAGAGAATGAGTTTGAGAGTGAATTTTAGAGTAAAACATAGCATCTGTACTGTATGACCTCCAGGCTACAATAGAGCAGACAATCTCCCCCTGAAGGCTTTTGAGAGGTAAACTGCAAAGCTATTGAACTATACACTTAAAAATGGCTAATATAATAAATTTAATGCTATATGATTTTTTACCACAATTAAAAAAAAAAACTATGGTCTAATATTAGGAAGAATTTGTGTAATGAAGTAAACCATCTCAAGAAAGCAACTTCGTGCCTAAATGGCAAGCAGGCACGTGTTATCTCATTTGAGGGTAAGCTACTCTGCAACCTCTAACTTAGTGAACAGATTGTGCCTGATTCACAGACCAAGACAAATTCTTCCTTTAACTCAATAGCAAACTCAAATGCTTCTCTCTGCCCGCAACAGGGCATACCACCACCTGGCTTTCTTTATTTCCCATATGGTCACTGTGTCCTTTAGCCCTTTTCATTATTCACTTAACACCAAAACAAAATGCAGCTAATAATATTAGTCTATTTTTCTGCTCTTGGAGAAGTAGCATCTGGACTTAGAACCCGTGCCCAGATTTCCCACTCCATTGGCACTGTGGTCTAGGCAAGTCTTTCAAGGTTTGTTAAGCCTTCAGCCAGGTGAAAGGTATATGTTAGTTTTTTTGTTTTGTGTTGTTTTGTTTTTAATTTTTTAAAGGAAGAAAAAAGAATGTCCCAGTCAAAGGGCACTAAACTAAATTGTCATGGGAAAATTGGCCAAATGATACATTTAATCAGTGCTTTGCAGTTTACATCTCAAAAGCCTGTTAAGGGGAGACTGCTTTATTGTACCTGGAGGTCATACAATGTGCTATGTTTCACTCTAAAATTCACTCTCAAACTCATTCTCTCTCTCTCTCTCTCTTCCCCCTTCCTCTTTCTGTCTCTCAGGTTGATCCAGGTTTTCCCAGGATTCAAGTTATTTTCTGAATGAAACAAAAGCCCTTTTACAAGGTGCATTTAAGCTGCTCAGATTACTTTGTTCTAGTCCAGCAGTTACAATTTCTGGTAGAGATGTGCCTTGTTTTATGAGAAAGGTTTGTTCCTTAAAGTTACTGTGTGACCATCATACCAGTGTGTTCTTCCATGAATGCCTCTGCTAATTTGTTTCATGAAATGTCTCTTTTTCTCATATACACTCCATCTCTAGGCTTTCCTAAGAATTAAAAGAAAAAAAAATAGCAAGCTTACCAACCCTTTGGCTAGTGCACCGAATATAAGATTATTGGGAGAATAAGGGGAATAATTTAATTCACGGATGTGGTAGCTTGTATGAAATCAACTTAGCTAAGCTGGAAATTCATCTCCCAGAATTCCCTTCTCTGCATGGTTGTCTATCAGAGTTACCCACAAGAAAATGTGCAGATGTGGAGGTGGAAGTGAAGCAGCATCATGTTTACAATGAGATGGAGGTGTAGAAGCAACTGCTGTTGCAGTCTGCCCGTAGTCACTGATCTTGTGGCTCACTTTGTCCATCAGGGCAGTTGCAAGCCCCTAGTTCCTCCACTTCCTGCTAGATCTTCTCTTTAGCCTCTTTGAATCCTGGGCCAAGTTTGTGAGCAGCTTTGGGGTGAAATGAGCCAGCCACTCTGCAAATCCCATCATTGTTGGAGTTGGAGGTTTGGAGACATTGAGAGACTGATGCAGATTCCAATTTATCCTTTCTCTCCCCCACTTCATATTAATCTTGCTTTCCAGACTGCTGGCCTTGCTGACTTCGGGACCAGCACTAGACACAGAAGCAACAGACTTACCTATACTCTCACCAAGGTCCCACAGTTGTGTGAGATCTCATCCCTATAATAAGTATTTTATATCACTTATATGGTTCTGCTTCTCTGATTGAGTTCTAATGCCTTGGAAATAAGTCAGCAAATGACATGCAAGACTGAAATTCTTTGATTTGACCAACTCCTACAAGGACCAATGATCAACGGATGACAAGCTTTTACACATCTCCAGCTTCACTTGGTAGTGTACCCAAGCCAGATACAATTGCCTCAGACCCTTCTCCAGGCAATCCAGCATTCCCTATCCGGAGGGGGAGTGCAGCCAGCAACAACTTCCTGGTCAATAGCTACCGCTCCTCCTACACACTCAGTCTCCTTTGGACCTGAGATCTCAAGTCTTCAAAGAAGTGAGATGTTCTCCTTCTACTAAAATGCCATCTGGCACACAGCCCTTAAGCCTCTGCTCTCTACTTCCTTCTGCCAAGCAATGCCATCAACACTCTTCTTACTGAAAGGCCATGTGTTACACGGTACTACTATAATCCTCAAGGTAATGAAAGTAATGACAAGTGGAAGACCAAGAGGGTGGGCGGAGGGCTGATGGACTGGAAGAAATAGCCACTCGATTGCAAGTTCATAAAGATGTGGCAGCAACTCATTTTCTGGCCAGAGATCGTAGATGTCACATCTTAAAATTAGGTGGCAAGGCATCTGTGAAGGGCAATGTGGCATCCCAGGCAGTGGGTGGTGAGATCAGGAAGAAAAAAATGGAAATCAACAGATGGTGGATCCTACAGCTGAGAACTGTTTCTTCAGTTTGACATGGTTGGCATACACATTTTAAATGGAGCTTGGTAAAGATCAGGTTATTTTACCATTGACCAAGCCCTTGGCCTCTAGAAGGTCTTAAATTTTTATTTGCTTTGCTTTCACGAATGTTTCTTTGCTTTTCAAGAACTTCAGGAAACAAGGTTAAGTAGTGGAGGGAAGAAGAGGCAGGGGTTGGCAGATCAAACACAGGACTTAAAAGTCCTAGATCTAAACCTTAAAATCCCCCAAATATTTTAAGTTATAAAAAGATGTCCCACTTTCGCAATCCAGTTCTGTAAATAGTTTTCCGAAGTCGGGGGACTTGCAAAGATTTAATTTGCCTGACAAAAATTTTCATTGGCATTTTCTATATTTCCTAGTGCCACCCTCTATGGTTTTCAATTCCTAAACGTCTAAATTAATGTGGACATCTGCTTCTAGCAAATATAGTCAGAACTGCCCTGCCACTGCCAATTTGCAATCATAAAACCATAGGAATAAAAGGAAGAGGAAGTTAAACAGGACAACTCAGCCCAGCATCCTGGAAATAGGGTGTTTGTAACTTGCTCCCCCTCCTCCTACCTTGAATCCTGCCCCCTCCCACCATGTCTTCTCTAATGTCATCATTTCAACTGCCAAATATACGTAATAGGAAACATAAACCACAATCCTATTTGTGCTGTAATCATTCAAACATCCCCAAGTTTTTGTCAGGACAGAAAATGAAAACTATGTGGATAAATATTGCATTCAACGAATCTTTATACCCCCAGCCATTTAAGCCACAAGCTTATAATGAGGAGAATCTCACTCTTTCTGGAAAGGCTGGCACCTGGCTCCTGGCCTGATGGTCATTATGTCTCCCTGACTTGGCTGAAGCTCCAGGCCAGCACTGTCCAGTGGAAATGCAACGTGGACTATGAATGCAAGCTGTCTATGCCACTTTAAATTTCCTAGTAGCCACAGTCAAAAAGGAGAAAGAAACAGACTACATTAATCTTAACAATACTTTTTGGTTTTTGCAATTTGAGAGCAGGTACTGTTTATTAACTGGCCAGATTAGAAAAAAATAATTGTGGTAGACACGTTCATTCTTCTAATAAGCCTGTTGATCTGGTCTTCCCTGGTGTCAGCATCTCCACCTTCTACAAAATGGGTGGTCTTTTTCTTCATTCCACCTTGTTGAGAGGATAATGCAAAGGGCCACAAGAAGTTATATGCTTCTTTGAAGTGTTTTCCAGCAGTATAGATCTCATAAATCAGATTCTCCATGCAGACGATGCCATATTTACCAAGAAATCGAGCAATCAAAGTCTTATCTGTCAGAGCAATTAGCTTCTTAATGATTTTGCTATAATCACACTTGTAGATTAGTTTTTTTTTTTTTTTTTTTTTTTTTTTTTTTTGAGACAGAGTCTCACTCAGTCACCAGGCGCCAGGCTGGAGTGCAGTGGCGCGACCTTGGCTCACTGCAACCTCCGCTGCCCGGGTTCAAGCATTCTCCTGCCTCAGCCTCCCGAGTAGCTGGGACTACAGGCGCACGCCACCACGCCCAGCTAATTTTTTTGTATTTTTAGTAGAGACGGGGTTTCACCATGTTGACCAGGACGGTCTCGATCTCTTGACCTCGTGATCCGCCCGCCTCGACCTCCCAAAGTGCTGGGATTACAGGCGTGAGCCACCGCGCCCGGCGCTGTAGATTAGTTTATTTCCTGACTTCGACTTTGGGTATGCCCATGCAATATATGGTTCTGCAATCCTCAGCATGTTAATTGAAGCCTTGTTGAGCTTCACAGAGTTTCTATTAAAGATTTGACGAAGACAAAGAAGTTGCAACACCTCTCGGACCTTTGGGCTCATCCGGTTGATACAGCTGATCCTGATGACAAACACCGGTTTGGGTTCTGCAGGTACGTGCAAGATGTCAGCTTTTCTTGCCATCATCACCATTTGAATTTCAGTTCTGTACATCTGCCTATATTCCCTGGGACAGTGCTTCACTTTTTCATAGATAAGCTTCCTCCTTGCCTTTGGAAGCATCTTTTGGGCAAACTTCTCTCTCAGGCGCTTGATCTTCAGCTCTGCCAAATTCCTTTGCTTTTTCTTAACAGTTTCTAGCACAGCAGGAACCTTCTTCTCTTTGACACCCTCCACAGTTCCAGCTGGAAAAGGGAGTTAATAATACATTTTAACCTTGTACATCCAAAATCATTTCAGCATATAGCCCACACACAAAAAAAATATTGAGACATCTTATAGTCTTTTACACATGAGTTCTTTAAAGCCCAGTGTGAATTTACACAATCCAGACTAGTCCCATTTCAGGTCCTCGATAGGTGGCTAGTGACTAGCTTAACAGATAGCACAGGTATATGCAGATAAGCCTGTCCTTATTTACATGGCAATGTATGTTTTTTTCTAAAAGAAAATGCCCCTCCTGAGCTAGGCAACTGGAAATGGGAATTCCTTTTCCTTAAAGTACACTTGCCAGATAAAACACAAGACACCTACTTAAATTTGAATTTCAGATAAATAACAATTTTTTTTTAGTATAACTACGTCCTAGTATTGCGTGGAACATACTCATGCTATAAAAATTACTCAATGCTTATCTTAAATTCCAATTTAACCAGGCTTCCTGTATTTTTATTTGGTAAATCTAGCAACCCCACCTGAATTCAACTCAAGTAAGAAATGGAGGGGGGAGGAAGAAAATGTGGCAGCTGCTAAAGGCAGCAGCCGATGATGGTGCACCAGAAAGTCAGAGGCAGATCTACCGGGAGAGCCACTGTAAGAACCGCCATCACTGACCGGGCACAGTGGCTTATGCCTGTAATCCCAGCACTTTGGGAGGCCGAAGTGGGTGAATTGCCTGAGCTCAGGAGTTCGAGACCAGCCTGGGCAGCACAGTGAAACCTCGTCTCTACTAAAATACAAAAAGAAAAAAATAGCTGGCATGGCAGTGTGCACCTCATCTCTACTAAAATACAAAAAAAAAAAAAAAAATTAGCTCAGCATGCATCTGTTATTCCAGTTACTTGGGAGTCTGAGGCAGGAGAATTGCTTAAATCCAGGAGGCGGAGGTTGCAGTGAGTCAAGATGGCGCCATTGCACTCCAGCCTGGGTGACGGAGTGAGACTCTGTCTCAAAAAAATAAAAATAAAATAAAAAATAAGAACCACCATCAAGGGTGAGTAATGGAAGCACCTGCCAGGAAGGCACACAGGCTGAACAGCAGGTGTCACTGCCTCTCTGGAGCCTGTACCTGTCTGCCTTGTTTTCTCTTTCTCTTTCAATGAATTTTACAAAGATATCTGCACATCCTGCAAGTATACGCATTTTGCAAGACCTCGGTCTCAACATGGTATCTGAAGCTTTATAATTTGCTATGGATTTTCAATGCTAATAAAAAAATTTTTTTAGGGCCCAGGCATAGTGGCTCACACCTGTCATCCTAGCACTTTGGGAGGCCGAGACAGGCGAATCACCTGAGGTCAGGAGTTCAAGACCAGCCTTACCAACGTGGTGAAACCCCATCTCTACTAAAAATACAAAAATTCATTGGGCGTGGTTGGGCACGCCTGTAGTCCCAGCTACTCAGGAGGCTGAGGCAGGAGAATCGCCTGAACCCAGGAGGCGGAGGTTGCAGTGAGCCAAGGTCGCACCACTGTACTCCAGCCTAAGTGAAAGAACAAGATTCCATCTCAAAAAGAAAAAAAGAAAAAAAAATTTTTTTTGGCCAGGCTCAGTAACTCACACCCATAATCCCAATAATTTGGGAGACTGAGGCGGGCTGATCACCTGAAGTCAGGAGTTTGAGACCAGCCTGGCCAACATGGTAAAACCCTGTCTCTACTAAAAATACAAAAAAAAAAACAAAAAAAAAAAACGTAGCTGGGCATGGTGGCAGGCATCTGTAATCAAGCTACTCGGGAGGCTGAGGTGGGACAATTGCTTGAACCTGGGAGGTGGAGGTTGCAGTGAACCAAGATGGCACCACTGCACTCCAGCCTGGGCAGCAGAGTGAGACTCCGTCTCAAAAAAAAAAAAAAAAAAAGAAAAGAAAAAAAAACATATATATTACTAACAGCTCACGCCATGGGTGAAGAGATAGAACTATTAGTTTGTTCTATGTACTAGATATTCCTTTGTGTGTTCCAAGTGAGAGGCGGGAGACATGCCCAAAACATTTTCCTAAAATTCCCAAAAATTTCAAAACAGTAACGTAGTTAGAGCTAAGGGGCAGGAATTACAGACTTTTTGGGACAACGTTGTCTTCAGATGGCTAATGCTCTCAGCTGAGATCCAGAGAGACTGATGTAGTAGGTCAGGGATGGAACCTGAGAATTTGCAATTCTAACAATTTCCCAAGTGATACTAATACTGCCAGTCCAGGAAACATGCTTTGAAAACCACTGTTTTAGATTATGAGAGTGTTTCCACAGGGATATATATAGCACTTGTTTAGACCTTTTGTTTTGTTCTATAGTTAGCGTTTCCTCAAATTAAAAACTCAGAGAAGATAAACTGCCTCAGCAGTGGTCCTGCAGGGCCAGCAGCCTCTGTTGTTGCTGTTGATCATGCAGGTGAAGGATACTGGTTTTCACATCATGAGTCAGACGGCTTATCTGCAACACTGCAGGTTGGGGAAAGAAGTGACTCAATGGTGACCCTTTGAGAACAGGTATCCCAAGCTAGACTTTCCATTTCCTGGTCACCTCTGCCCCTTCCACCCTCTATTCATTTTGCTTCCTTCTAGTCAGCTCTGAATTTCTCTAGTTTATCCCTCTGCCTCAGCCTCCAGCCAATCCTACGCTGGGTCATGGGAGGGTCACCCTAGCCAAACCTCAAGGCTACCATCACCCAGAAAGTTTTTGCCTCGCCAGCTCAGTGGTAGTTAGGAGGCCCACTTGGTAGCAATGTCATCAAGTCCCCAGAATGACTAGGTAGTTACTTCCTGTCCAGGAGGAGAGAGCTCAGACATAGGAGAGGTCCCAGGCAAATGAGGAAGATGGACTTTTATTATATCAGGGAAACAACAATGAGCCTCCGTGAGATTCTCAGCATTTACAAAAGGCATTTCACTGTTTTACCTCTTCTGAGTCAATACCTTATCTCTAGACACCTTCCATCAGACTTCCTCCAACAGGCTTCTGAAAGGCCACGTTGTTCTCCTCCCTCTTTATGGATTTCCTTCCTTAGCATTCTCTCCAAGACTTCCCTTTCCTCAGGCCCCCCTTGCCCAGCCATCCATCCAATAAGAACCACAGAGTACTCATCTTTATAACTAAATTAAATAGAGTTATAAAGAATGCCCAGATCAAACATAAGGAAGCCTCAGAGGTTCAAAACACCTTACCACATTCTCCTAGGCTTTGTTTCTCTTCTGTTCCAAGAAGCCCTGTTACCCTTTCTCCTCTCTTTTTATCCCCAAGGATACAGAACATCAACCACATCAGCCACCTTGTGCCCTGCTTGCTGAGAGGAGGTCTTCTTCCATGGAGATCCCTTGATGCAGAGTCCTTCATTTTGCTAAGAAAGAAAATTTAGAGCAAATCAATAATGGTGACCTAGGAGGATATTGAGCTTCCCCTTTATCTCGAGTAAGAAACATTCCTCAGAGGAACTTAAAAAGGGTCTTTGAAAACTGATGGAGAGGCAGCATGCTGTCTACAACGAAGACCTAATTTTCACTAAATGTCTGCTTAGAATTTCACCCAGAGCTGTGGCTAGACAAACCCTAGCCTTGTCTCCAATTTATAGAAATAAACAAATTATTGTTAATAAACATATGTTGCAAATTAAATAAATCTTAAAGTGCAAGCAAATTATTTCCCTCTTACTATTCCTAATGGGGTCAGCTCATTTCCACATGTAATAGCCAATGTCTGGAATCCATTTACCATTTGTATTAGATGAAAATTTCTCTGGAAATCAAAACTAATATTCACTTTGCATATTTCTTTTCTTCTTTTGAAAGGGAAGTGACTAGGAAGTCTTCATGTGGCCTGACTTCTTTCCTTCCCATTTCTTTGTTCTAATAAACTAATATTTCTCCAACTGTGGTCGGTGGGGCCACTTTCATAAGAAACACCTGGGATGGTTTTTAAAAATGCAAATTATTGGCCTCATCCCAGACGTACTTGAGTGGAGTGGGGACTTGTCCAGATAAATCTCTGCTAACAAGCTCCTTAGATGATTCTTGCTACTAAATTTTGAGACCCACTACAGTAAGTACCGTTTATATTTACAGGTGTTTTAAAGGCAACAGTGTCCCTAGAAGGCAGGGGTTTGACAAAGCTACTCCCCCCTCTGGAGCTCCCGTTACTCTGCTGGTTTAATTATGGCAAAAAGCACAAATGTTATTCTAGATGGGACTCAACATTGGGTGAAATACTTCTTTGTTTTTTCCTGCTATACTTTGCCCTTTATTACTTCCTCCCCACTTCCCGAACTTGCATGCCATTATCCCCAATTCATTTCATACTTACTATTCCTGATTCAATCTTCATACAATGACTTCTGTGATTCTATGACATTATGATGCTATGACATTATCTCAGCTGACAATACTAATCCTGACAACCTAACTCATCCTCTAGGTCAGCAACATCAGGGCTTGCAGTACAGCTCACTCCTTTTCCTTAAGCCCAGAAATCACCTTGTTTATTCCTTTTTACGGTAGCCTGGGCTGAATTGGTCCTTGTGAGTAAATCATCCTAGGTCTTCATTTCTCCAATTACATTGCCATACTGCCCTTTCCCACACATATTTCAAATACCAACTTCCACCTTCAAGGTAGAGATAGCTTATTAAGCCTTCCTTTGTACTGACCACATACTATAAACACACTTCAATTATTATAACTATCTCACTGCAGTGTAATATTTGTTTACCTGTTTGTTTCCCCCAGTAGATCTAAACTACTCCTAGGCAGGCATTCAGTTAATCCCTCTGCTATCTCCAATACTTAGCCTAGTAGCTGGCACATAGTGGGCATTTAATATTAACGCTGAGCTAAACTACTCTCAAACTTTTGTGGACAGAGATACTATCTCATTTAATGCTGTCCCATAAAATGCTGACTTGTTATGCCACTAATTATTCTCATAAATGTTATAGCTGTATATATGTAATGCATACAATAATGTTTACTATATACAGTACATCTGTGCAGTGAATTTAATATATGTTTTTCTTATGGCCAGACTGTTGGTAAAGCCTAAAGCAACACTGTCTCCTAGAGTTCTCATTAATGAAGATAATATTCTATGTCTACACTGTCCAGTATGGTAGCCACTACTTACATAGAGCTAATGAACTCTTAAAATGTGTCTGAGGAAGTGAATTCTTAATATTATTTTATTTTCATTGATATCACTGTAAACAGTCACATGTGGCTAGTGGCTACCTTATTTGACAATGCAGATCTACTGTATGGTATTTTAATGCTCTCAGCCAGAAAGTACTACTGAACTCAACTGTGCTTCCTTCACTGTGGACAGAACCTGGAAGTGTTTGCTGGTGTTCCCAGAGCAGCAGCAGATGGGAACAGTCAGCTGAGGTACAGAGAAGAATTTTGTCACTGACGTCATTTAGAATCGCTGGTGCTCCTGTTTACAATAGCAAAGACCTGGAACCAACCCAAATGCCCATCGATGATAGACTGGACAGGGAAAATGTGGCACGTATACACCATGGAATACTATGCAGCCATAAAAAACGATGAGTTCGTGTCCTTTGTAGGGACATGGTTGAACCTGGAAACCATCATTCTCAGCAAACTGACACAAACAGAAAATCAAACACCGCATGTTCTCACTCACAGATGGGTGTCGAACAATGAGAACACATGGACACAGAGAGGGAAGCATCACACACTGGGGTCTGTCGGGGGGAAATAGGGAGGGACAGCAGGGGGTAGGGAGTTGGGGAGAGATACCATGGGGAAAATGCCAGATATAGGTGATGGGGGAGGAAGGCAGCAAATCACACTGCCATGTGTGTACCTATGCAACAATCTTGCTTGTTCTTCACATGTACCCCAAAACCTAAAATGCAATTTAAAAAAAAAGAATTGCTGGTGCTTAGTGACAACAAAGCAGATCAATTTTTTGTCTGATTAGTGTTTTTAAGCTCTTTACAGACAATGTGCCCACTCATTGCTTGCACCCACAGGGGACTGCTCCTACCAATACTACTCTTGTTACACCAGTATCTTTGGTCACTTTGTCTCTTCCTTCCCCTCATGCCATGTTCCAGTGAAGGTTTTTGACTCGTGATGGATAACAAAAAGTTTGCAAGTAATTGTGCTGAAAATGACTCAAAAGTGGCTAGGAAGATTATCACACTGAGCATTAAAACACTACTTTTAAAGCAGCTCAAGATGCCTTCAGAGAAATGGCAAGGGACACAGGGTGCCTGTCAAAAGTAGCCAGGGCATTACCACTACAACTTGGGAAGAATGACCACAATTGAAGGAATCCTAGCCTAAAAAACTTTGGCCTGAGGCATCTCCTAAATTTAGGAGATTTTAAAAGAATTCAAAGTAGTTATGAGCTCAATGACAGAAAAGTGCCTTCAGAGAGGTTATGTTCTGCTGACACCACCTCCTGCTCATCTGGCCCATTTGGTTGGTCTCCCAGATCCAGAAATTGATCCCATACCTAAACAAGGCATGCCTATACTTCTCTATCAGCCAGCTACCTAAATTCTGAACACCAATCTGTAAAGGATAAACTGTATAAAAAATTAAATCCAAGTATAGACGCAATGGATATTGCTGGCTGGGTGGAAATTCAGTTGTAATATAGGCCTCATCTTCTATAGTAGCCTGTGTGCTTGCAAATTGGCCTTGAAAACAAGGTACTTTTTAATGTATAAGTCTGTTTGTTGCCATGGAAATAAACTCATTATATATTTAAGGGGAAAAAGCTGACAATATAACATGTGCAATGTAATCCTGATGTGTGTATGTGTGTGTATGTATGTGTGGTAGCCACTAACTACATAGTGTACGTGTATGTGTGGAACACATGGTATGTGTGCAAATATGTACTGTCTATACACAATCAGTGAACAACATACAGAGGATGACAGAGAATGTAACCAAAAAGTAGCAGTCAATATGTCCATAGAGTAAAATAAAAAGTAGTTTATTCCCAAATTCTACAATAAATGCAATCAAATAAGAAATAAGAAAAATTAATATCTTTAAATGTCAGTATATTCAAATCCTTTAGTTATCAGATATATCTTGCAGGTTACCACCTTATCTGACAGCTCTCAAATTCTCAGATTTAGGTCCTGGTGTTTTGTTTGTTTGGCTTGATTTGGTTTGATTTGTAGAATTCACTCTGATATCTATCTGCTGTGTACAGCTAAAAGTTGTTTGTCTTGGCCAGTATAAGGATTTATGCTCAGTTTTCTCCTAAACAGCTTTTTGTCAATAAACATTTGCCTAATGTCAGTAAAGCCATGGATTGGGTGAATTTCCTCTTTACACAACTGCTCTCGAAGCTTGCATTTTATTTAGGATGATCTGAAACCACGGTTCTCAAATCTTTTTGAACTCAGGGACAAGACAAAGTCTCTATAGGCAACTGCCTCATGTGTTTCTGCTCGTCACTTTTAGAAACCAGACACTTGGCATCGCTTTCGTGTAGACGCCAATGAGGTAAAAAGTTTTAAGAAACTACATATCAAACAGCATTATGATTTTATCCACCAAACCAAAACACAGGTACTGTCATAATACTAAATGCAATAGAGAGCTGCCTAAGATAGCCAACTCAATGAACCTCAGGCATCACCCAGACACCAGTGAAAATTCTGATAGTCTGGAGAGGGCCTGTGTAACAGGAGGGATGGATGATAAGAACAGATACAGCCTACGCTGTAAATTGAGATCTAAGGCAAATAAAGCAGACCTTTGAATTTTAAATCAGGTATAAAGTTGTTTCACCATATAAGCAATTCTAAGGCAATCAGAAACTGAGCCTGCCTGGTTGGATGGTTGGACTTGCACAATAAAATAACCTCAACAAACTAGAGCTCTGAATGAGGCAATTCTGGACATCTGGGTTGCGGTGCCAGCTCCTCCCCCTGATTGGCTGTTTGCTTTGGGCAAGGTAGTCTCCCTCTGAGACTTAGCTTCCTCAGCGGAAAGGTAGCCATCACTGCCTAACTCTCAGATTTGTTGTAAAAATCAAATGAGTGTACGTGCAAGTAGAAATACGTTATTATGTTCAATATTTCTATTTCTTCATTCATTCACACAGAATTTGGGAAGGGAGGACAATATTGAACAAGTATGCTCTGTCAGCCACCTTGAACAGGCAGATTCATTGTTAGTATTATTATCAACAGGTAAGAAAAAATTTTGTGAAAAATCAGAGCCACCTATTTAGGCTTTTCCTAAGATGTAAATTATACTTTGGGAGTCTTTTGAATCACCTACTGATTCACCACTGCTGATCTGCTCAAAGTGAGCCTTCTAAACTCAGTAAGGAATTGACTCTAGACATCTTCCTGAAGGAAAAGATCAGAGGAAGATGGGGTGATGGACAAATGGAGCAAATGAAGGGAGGGGAAACTGAGGAACAGCTTATCTGCAGGATAAAAGTGGAAGATAAAAATGCTCGGGGGCTCCCGAAGAGCTAGCCAAGAAGGGCAACCCAGACAACAGACAAGGAAATCAGGACAAACATGTCTCAGTACTTTAGTATTTGTGTTAGCCCTTGTCTATTTCCCTGGAGAAATGAGCAGTACAAACCTTCCATTATTACTGAAATAAATACAACTGAATGTAAATGTTTAAGTTTAAAACCTTAATTTACTACTAAAATAAAAGCAACAACAAAAATCTTTGTTCTCAAAGCAGCAGAGGACTGAGGAGCGCTGTTCAGCTCCATCTAGGGGAGGTCAGAGACACGAAGTGTCTCCTAGCATGCAGAAAGGGGTAAACAGGACACCAGCACGCAGTGTGGGGGGAGCAGAGAGTGTGAGAGTAATCCAGACTCAAATCCAGACTGTGCCACTTCCATGTTACGAGATTTGGGGGTGGATACTGAAATTCTCCAAGTCTTCACTCTACCACCGGCAAAAAGAGGGGGGGGATACTGATAATAATACTGTTATGGGCTGAATTGTGTCCCCCCCAAAACTTCTTATATTAAGGCCCTAACCCTAAGTACCTCTGAATGTGGCCTCTAAAGAGGTAATTAAGATGAAATGAGATCACTGAGGTGGGCCCTAATCCAATAGGACTGGTGTCCTTTTAGGAAAAAGAGATTAGAACACAGAAACACATAGAGGGAAGACCATGTGAAGACAGGTGGGGGAAAATGGCTATTTACAAGCCACAGAGAAAGGCCTTCAGAAGAAATCTCAATCCCGCCAATAGCTTGATCTTGAACTTCTAGCCTCCAGAACTGTGAGGAAATAAATTTCTGTTGCGAAAGCCACCCAGTCTGCGGTACTTTGTTATGGCAGCCCCAGCACACTAATATCAATACTAATGTTACAGAGTGTTTGTGAGGATTACATGAGAAAATGTTAAAGAGCAGGAGAAAATAGACACTCGATGGTTATCTTTCCATCCCTTTCCTGGTTAAAATGGTCCTTAATCTGCAAGTTGGCTATTTGGGCAGAAGAGGATCGAATCAACGAGGGACCATAGACAACAAAAGTTCAGCCCATGAGGCTCTGAACTCCAGAATCTATCGTTGTTACAGACTCTGAGTAACCTAAGAAACACATTAGTGCAGAAGTGATTTCATAAAAATGTTATTTTCTATTGTCAGAAGTTATCATAGAATTATTGTGACCGTCCAAAATGCTGATTTTCTAAGGTCTCTCAAAAAAAAAAAAAAAGCTTATGTATGCTATTCGTTTCTATAGATGACTACCTGACTGAGACATGAAAAGTTCATATTTCATACCTATACACAACCTTCTGACTCAAAAGTAGAAGCAGACCCATCAAATGCCCATAGTTTGGTCCTTCAAAGTAACTGCGTAGCCAAGAGTTTCGCTTCTTAGTTACTGTGCATCATACTTAGGATTCAGCAAGTTTTCCTCTCTTAAAGGACAGTTCCCATAGATGGCTGATAGATGGCACTAAGTGGCTACAAGAAATAGTTTCTTTAAAAAAACTACTTTGTACTATAGAAATTTTCAAGCAAATAACAAAACCAGAGAGAACATGATAATGAACTCCCATGTACCCATCAGCCTGTGTCAACAATTATCAAGTGGCCAATTGTGTTGACTTATCCTGCCACTGGATTATTTTGAATCAAATCTCAGACATCTTAATGTCATCTATAAATAATTTTTAATAATTTGATAAAAATTAAGAGCAATAAAAGAGAATAAAAAAGTTTAGTTAACAAAGAATTTTTTTAATGAGCAATTTATACTACTTCATTTCGGTGGCTCTTAAGTTGAAGTACCACAATTCGTTGTTTTTTTCTTCCTCACTGAACACCCCCTTTAACTCCCAGCCCTTGTTTCTTCTACCTCTACCTTTTTCATATCCTCAGGCTCCTTAAGTGATCATAAAGTAAAAACTTTACTTTAACTGATTTTATTTAGGCAACTTAGAGTTTTTTCAAAGTTTTATTACGTCAAGTTTGCCTGTTATTTATAAGGAGGAGCATTAAGAAACAGGTCTATGAAACAATTATATTTCCAACTAAACTATAGATTTTGTTCATGGAAAGTTTTTTCAAGTTTTTCTGTTATTTATAATGAGAAGCATTAAGAAATAGGTCAGTGGAACAATTATATTTCCAACTAAACTATAGATTTTGTGCGTGGGAAGTTTTTAGGTGAGTCTTGTGTTTAAAAGACTTTGTTGTTATAATGGTAATTTTTCATCCTAAGGGCATTATGATGTACTCTTCATAATTAACTGGGTTCTGACTCAATTTAACATTCACCACAAACCCTGACCACACGTTCAGGCTAGAGAAGCAGGGGCTGTAAAACAGCAAACCTCAAAGAGCAACATGGGGTGGGAAGAAACTGGACTTGCAGAAGATATGACTTGGACCCTGGATCCTACCACCTATCACTACAGGACCTTGGACAAGTCACTTCACCTTTCTGTGCCTCAGTTTCCTCTTCTGCACTAAGGGAATAATCATACCTGCTCAACTTATCTAACACAATAATAGTAGAGATGGAGGGAGATGATTGTGAAAGCGTATTTCCATTTATAACATGCTGCACTCCCTCACAAAGTTACACAGCCTAGTGGTGCAGAGAAGGGGTTCAGGTGTCAGACAGATCCGGATGTGAACCCTGGTGATGCGTGATCTTGGGCAGGTGGCTTTACCTTTATGAACCTCTTTCAACACCTATAAAATAAGGATAATTATAGAACATGCATCACAGAGTTATTTTACAGATTAAAAAGCACGTGCAGATAAAGTAGTTAGCAGAGTGCTTGACACATTTCTAAGACAAAGAACCTCAGAACTGTAGGAGCCACGTGGACTTCAGAGAATGTTTCCTCAAGAGAACCCTTTAGGGCTGCCGCTTCAAGTTTACATCTGTTTCCTGGCATCAAACGCACCCCAGAGCTTCCCTAAACTTCTCAACTGGCTACCCAGTGTAGGCTTTCCGGGGTCCTTTAGACCAGGCCTCATCTCCTTGAGGGAGGTTTTAGTTAGAGCTGTACTTCTGAAGCTAAAACAAAGACAAATTGAGCTCCTGGGATGAAGGTCAGGGAATTCAGGTTCTTTCCTCAGCCTTCTTGTTATCCCACGGGAACTTGACACAGTCATGTCCAGTTGTTGCTTAAGGAAAGTGACTACTGCTGCTCTGCCACAGACAGTGATGAGTTATGATGCCAAAATGCGGTGACTCACTTGCCTCCTAATAGCATTCACCTACATGCTGCTCTGTCCATCTCTAGGGAGGCTACAGCTGCGTGACTGGGGGTTTCCCCAAGCAATTTGCCTCCTCAGTTCCAAGTGGGAGGGACGTGGGAAGAAGCAGCTGCCTTAGAGTAAGTCTGGTCTCAGTTCTCACAAAAGTCTGTGGGATTCAGAGTAAGGGAATTAACATCAATCTGATCTTATTACCTCATCTGCCATTTTAAAATCAGCCTCCCACTAAAGTGTGATGCTTTATGCTGTTGATGCTCTTAAAATTGGGATCTTAACAAAGAAAAGCTTGCAACAGATGCATGACTACTGCTCAAATCATCGCTGAGAGCACTCAGAGACCCAGAAAAGATCTTATGTTTGCTTTGTAGTGTTTCTAAGAGCAGTGGAATGCGGGAGGGTTTCTTTGCAAATTTCCTGTAAAGCTCCGTGTAAACAAACGTATACCAGTAAACACAGCCACCTTCTCATCTTTCGTGATAGCAGCCAAAACTATTAGCCATAGTCAGGGCTTTTGATATTCATACAAAACTTAAATGTGACATGTAAACAGGAAGAGACAGATATAGAGAGGTAATTACCCTCTTATAAGGGGAGGAAAGACAGAAAGGTGGTCCCCCAGGAATAGCATCTCTCTCCCACTCACAGAAGAAACCCTAGCATTTCCCAAACCTATCTGACCAAATGATGCAATAAGTTAATAAATTACATAATAAATGACAAATGATACAGCATGTTAACACCAAGAGGGGGACTCCTTCATAAAAAATAAATAAATTCAAGAAATATTGGACTGGGCACAGTGGTTCACACCTGTAATCCCAGCACTTTGGGAGGCCAAGACAGGCAGATCATGAGGTCAGGAGTTTGAGACCAGCCTGAGAAACAAAGTGAAACCCCGTCTCTGCTAGAAATACAAAAATTAGCCAGGCGTGGTGGCGTATGCCTGTAATCCCATTACTCAGGAAGCTGAGGCAGGAGAATCACTTGAATCCAGGAGGCAGAGGCTGCAGTGAGCTGAGATCTCTCCACTGAACTCCAACCTGGGCAACAGAGCAAGACTCTGTCTCAGAAAAAAAAAAAAAAGAAAGAAATATTGGATTAAAGAAGTCACTTCACTGCAAGATTTATCAGAGCCTCTAATGTATCACTGTGCCTTAATAACACTCCAAGAAAGCAAAGCATGTCTGAAGCATTTCCTAAGTATATTTTACTATGAAACGCTTTGTGCACAGATTATGTAAGAAATCAGGAAAAGTTCCCTAGACGTATATGTCTTAAAATCCTATATATTCAAAGTGTTGCATTTTCCCACAATAGGTAAAAATTCAAACATGGAAATAAGCAAACCTGTTTTAGGTGAAAGAGTTTGCATTCTGGATCTACTACTTGCTAGCTAAGACTGTTCTGCGTACTAGAGACACGATGGCGAACAGCTGCAGGCATCTTCCCTGCCATTGTGGATCTTACAGTCTAATGAGAAACACAGATGTGAAATCAAATAATCACTTACAAATGTAAGATTACAAAAAGAAAATAACTGAAAATAACTAAAAAGAGACAATGAGGATGCTAAATCATTCACATAAGCAGGTGCATGATCTCATCTGGGGTGTCAAGAAAACTTCCTTGAGGCAATGATATGTGAACCGGGACTTGAAAGATTAGCAGGAATTGGTAACGTGAAAGGAGGATGTGAAAAGTGTTTCCGGCCAGGCGCGGTGGCTGACACCTATAATTCCAGCACTTTGGGAGGCTGAGGCAGGCTGTCACTTGAGGTCAGGAGTTCGATACCAGCCTGACAAACATGGAGAAACCCCATCTCTACTAATAATACAAAAATTAGCTGAGCGTGGTGATACATGCCTATAATCCCAGCTACTTGGGAGGCTGAGGCACGAGAATCACTTGAACCCAGGAGGCAGAGGTTGCATTGAGCCGAGATCACGCCATTGTACTCCAGCCTGGGCAATAAAAGTGAAATTCTGCCTCAAAAAAAAAAAAAAAGGAAGACTGTTCCCAGCAGAGGGAGCAGCAGTACAGGGATAAGAGGGCAAGCTGAAGTGGGTGAAAAGAAGCCAGGGGGATTGAAGTCATCAAGGCTGCAGATCAGCTTTCAAGCAAGTCCTTGAAATCCAATTTTAGAATTTAGATATTTTTCTTAAGACATTCTTATATGACCTCAGGTGAGTGAGGAATTCCATGTCTAAGTACATACCCAAGAGAAGTGAAGACATAGGTTCACCCAAAAACATGTTTACAAATGTTCATTGCAACCTTATTCATAATAGTCAAAAAGCAGAAAAAACTCAAATGTCCATCAACTGATGAATGGATACACAAAACGTAGTGTCTCCATGCAATGGAATATTATTCAGCCATTAAAATGGATGCATTAATGATATATGCTGCAACACGGATGAGCTCTGAAAACATGATGTTAAATAAAAGAAGCCAGTTACAAAAGACTAACATATTGTGTGGTTCCACTTACGTTAAATGTCCAGAATAGGCAAATCCATAAAAACAGAAAGTCAACTAGTGGTTGCCAAGAACTGGGGGAAGGGGGAAATAGAGAGTGATTGCTAACAAGTATAAGTTTCTTCTGGTGATGACGAAACTGTTTCCATTCAGATAAAACGGTTATGTTTACATAACTTTGTGCATATACTAAAAAGCACTTTAAAAGGTGGGTGCGGTGGCTCACACTTTTAATCCTATCACTTTGAGAGGCCAAGGCAGGCAGATCACCTGAGGTCGGGAGTTCAAGACCAGCCTGACCAACATGGAGAAACCCCATCTCTACTAATAATAAAAAATCAGCTAGGCATGGTGGTGCATGCTGTAATCCCAGCTACTCAGGAGGCTGAGGCAGGAGAATTGCTTGAACCCAGGAGGCGGAAGTTGTGGTGACCCGAGATCACACCACTGCACTCCAGCCTAGGCAACAGAGTGAGACTCCATCTAAAAATAAATTAAAACATAAAAGACTGAAAGTTATGTGAATTATATCTCAATTTTTAAATGTATGAATGAGAAGCACTTCTTTTTTTGGCAGTATGGCAGACTGAATCCATTAGCACTCCCACTGAAAACAAAATGATTCCACTAAAATATTCAAAATATCTTTTCAATATATTGATAAGCTTGCAGGAAACAAATGCATAGTTAGAGGCCAAAATAAAAATGAAAAGAAGTAAACTGAATATTAACGTTGGCTTTACCTTGAAGTCATTTGCCTGGTCAAGTTGCTGATTTTCTATTTACATACCCTCACAGAATATGGAGGATAGGTGATAAAACCCACAGCCCAACCAATGTGGATCATCTTATGACAAACACCTCTATCTAAAGCTGGGATTTCCCAGAGGTATCCAATTTGAGCATAAGGGTAGACGATTAGGTCGAGCTGTAAGAAATTGCCAATATTTGATTATTTTTTACTTACAAAAAAACAATTTCATATGTGTCAGCCTACATGTTAGCCCTCAGTGATCTGCCTATCCAAACTCCCAGAAATTGCAAGGAAAATTGCACTTTAAAACTTGAAAATGGGTAAAGAGAAAAATAATTCCCTTGAGGAATAAATGTTCACTCAGAATTATATGCCAAGGAAAGACATTTTTGAAAAACAGGAACAAGTAAAGACATTTTCAAATGCCTAACAGATGGACCAACAGATTCTCACTAAAGAAATTTTTAATGAATGTTCATCCTACAGAAGAAAAGTGAATCCAGATGAAAGAGCCAAGAAGAAAGAAATGCCACTACTATATTAACCAAAATAAAGCTAGTAGAGCTGCATTATTGTCCATCAAGATAGACTTTTAGACAAAAAGAAAAACAAAAGATGATCAGCACATATTATAAAAAGATGAACTCTCCAGGAAGAAATACTGGCTAAATTATTTCTAATAAAATATTTTTCAAATGTATTAGCAAAGGTTGACAGAAAACAAGAGAAATGAAAAAAAATCTATCATGATAGTTTTTAATATACCTCTCTCTGTAACTGATAAATTAAGACAAAAATCAGTAAAGACATAGAAAACTTGAATAAACCATAAGAAGCTTGATCTATTGAGGACTAACTGATGCATACAGAATGCCACAACCAAAATATCTAATCTTTTAAAAAAAACACAGAGAATCTTTATATATTAGACTGGAAAGAAAGTCTCAAAAACTTTCCAGGAATTAGTGTCAAACACACTATCTCACATCACAATGTGATTAAGTTAGAAATAAATACCAAACAGACAAAATCCCTTATGTATGGAAATAAACATACATCTAAATACTTCACAAGTTATAGAAGAAATCTTCACAAGACTTACAAAATATTCAGCAATGAACAATAATGAACTATCTCATTTTGATAATTTATGAAATGCAAGTAAAATAGTATCAAAAGGAAATACATAGCCTTACGTATACCAGTTAGAGGATGGGAGAGACTGACATAAATGAGCTAAGTCTCTCTGCTGATCATTTCTAGTGTACCCCTCTAGATCTATTGGTTGCCCTTCTGTCTGTGGTTCTGTGCTTCCAAAAGGCTTGCCTATAAAGACTACATCATCCCAGCTACTTTCCTGCTGACTTCCAATTGGGTTACTCAGTGGGTGATACTGATAAGACATCAGAGGTTAGAAAAAGAGATAAGGTTTTTTATTATATCTGCTCCCTCCTTACTGAGCCATGGTTTTAACAGAGGCCTAAGGTCATAGCTTTTTAAAGCAGCTCGTCTATTAAAGTTCTGGAAAGAGTCCACCTTCCCCTCGCAATTTAGGTGTAATCATAATGCTACTGATAATAATATTGTTGCTCGTTCTGGGTAACTCATCTCTTATTGGTTTCTTTAATGCTGACAAATCTATGCAAATACTCTCCTCATTAAACTCTCTTAAGTCTTCCTCCGAATGTGCCATCTATTTCTTGCCAGGATCTTGGCGGACAGAGCATCCAACTTAAGAAATTAGGAAAGGAAAAACAGAATAAACCTAGTGAAGGTAGATGGAAGAAAAAATAAAGATAAGTAGAAATTAATGCAATATAAAGCACATATACAGAGAGAGGACCAACAAAGACAAAAGTTGACAAACAACTATTCACATGATTGAGTATGAAAAAAGACAAACCCAAATAATATTAAAAATGTAAAGGCCATAGCTAGATACGGTGTAGAGATTTAAAAGATACCAAGAGAATAGTATAATTTTATGCCAATAAATTTGAAAACAAAGAAATGAATTTATTTGTAGAAAATATAATGCAATTTCAATTAAAAATCCAGAAGATACAGCCCTATAAGTGAGTGTCATGCAGCCATCTCACACAGGAATCCAGGAGTCAATTATTAAGGAATCTGGGGAGCTGATTGTTAAACTGTTGGTAGCTTGATGTTGGCCAGGGTGGGAGTACTCACACTACAGAAGTGAGTGAACAGTATAACAATTACAGAATTTGAGTCACTAGTTAAAAATATGCCAACAATAAAAACTTCAGCCTTCAAAGGTTTAACCAGAAAGCTCTATGAAACATTCATAAAACAAGTAATTCCAATCTTCTATAAACTCTTTCATGTAAACAGAGAATCATTTGATGAGTTTAGCATGACTTTGATGTCCAATCTGATGAAGTATGAATGAGAAAAATCACAGGACAATCCTACTTATTACTAACCAAGAAAAAAAAACATGCTGAACACAAAGCAAACCAAATCCAGTGATGTGTATAAAATATACCATGAATAAAATGGATTTTTCCCAGACTTTTATTAGAAGGTGTAACACTAGAAAATCTTTTAATTCTCCACTTAATAATGTCATCATCTCAACAGATAAAAAAGAACCTCAATAATATTCATCATTTTAAAAAAGAAGAAAACTCCTAACATATCAAGAATAGGGGATAATTTCTGTAACCTAATGAAGAGTAACCCCCGCAAACCCCTCATCCCCAGCAAAAAAATGCGGTAACACATTGAGTCCACTTTTTGTAAAGTCAGAAACAAACCATGGGCACTCAACCACTTTCTCTACTCCTATGCAACATTGTGGTAAGGGTTCTATCTAGCATTTTAAGAAGGCATGTGAAAGAAATAACCTGAATAAAATAACAAGGCTTATTGCAAAATATAGCATGGGAGAAGGTAGCTGTCACCATTCTCAAGGAAGAAGTTTAAAACCAGTATCTATACTACAACAAAACTTGAAAGCAAGGAGAGAAGATTTACAGAGAAAGACCCAAGAAACTAGAAAAAGCTTCCCTCCTTCTTCTTCCATAATGATTTTTTTCCGGCAGGTGAAGCCACCGCCACCACAACCACCATGTAAATTTTTTTTTTTTTTTTGAGATGGAGTTTCACTCTTGTTGCCCAGGCTAGCAGTGCAATGGAGCAATCTCGGGTCACCACAACCTTCGCCTCCCGGGTTCAAGTGATTCTCCTGTCTCAGCCTCCCAAGTAGCTGGGATTACAGGCATGTAACGCCATGCCCGGCTAATTTTGTATTTTTAGTAGAGACAAGGTTTCACCCTGTTGGTCGGGCTGGTCTCAAACTCCCGACCTCAGGTGATCTGCTTGCCTCCCAAAGTGCTTGGATTGCAGTCCAGAGCCAGTGTGCTGGGTCCCACCAGGGAATTATTAAAGAGCCCTGAGATCTCACCAGGTGCCATAGAATCTGGAAGCACAATGAGCAAGAAACCTCATTCCATCAGGCCCATCCTAGCCACCAGTAGCCATCCCAGGGTAAAGCAATTGCTCCTTCCCCTCCTGGGACAACGAATGCCCTATTCTCTGCCCTCCTTGCGTGGCTGGTGGTTTCAGATATGAGTGTGCTGTAGTGCTGCTCAGAGTGTAGTCCAAGGACTGCTGTAGTTCTACTCTTTGTTACTAGTCACTACCAAGAAAAGCACAGAAACGAAGAGTCAGTAAACAGAACCTGAATAGCAACTTGACACAGTCATTTCACATCTGTTGAATCTAACAATAATTTTTTAAAATTGTGGCTTGTATTTACAAGTCTTTTTCTCAATTTTATTTTTCCATTAATTTATTTTTGATTTTTTTTTTAATCAAGAAGGGATTTAAAAATTTAAAACAAAACAACCAAACAAACAAAACTGATCCCTCACCTGGGCACTTTTAAAATTCTCAGTGCCCTGCCCACACCCTACACCTACACCTCTTGCATCAGAATCTCTGGGTGGCACCAGACATCAATATTTCTTTATAACCCCAGTTATTCTAGTGTGCAAACAGGGTGAAGCCTTCCTCTCCAAAGCGTGCCTGTGGACCAACAACATTGGCGTCACCCAGAACTCATTAGAACTACAGAGACTCAGACCCCACCCAGACCTATGGAACCATAATTGCATTTCAACAAGGGGAGTGTACGCCCACCAAGTCTGAAAAGGTTGCATTTAGAGAATCGTATCACAGGTACTGGTCTGCTTGTCAAGGCCCCAAGAGCACAGAGATTTTTCTGGAGAGGCAGGGTGAGGTGGGTTATCACCAGCCCTAATATTACCACAGGGATTCCCTAATTGACTATCCTTCCCACTGCTGGCAGGGTGACCTTTCCTAAAGAAACCTGTTACTGCTCTCCAGTGGCCTACGAGATGAAGTCCAAACCCCTGACTGCACAGGATACTCACCACCCCTCGCCTCATCCCCAACATTTTGTCCCCTTCTTAACTGCTCAACCACCTTCACACACACACAGAACACACACACACACACACACAATCCACATACATATCACACCCACTCACACATACCACACACACACCACACACACACTCCCATACATACTGCATATACTCTACATACATACACATCATATACACACACCACACACACCCTCACACACACCACATACACCACACACACCCACACATATCACACACACATACACACCACTGATACCACACCCATTCATACACACAAACACATACCGCACACATACCACACAGGTGTACACCACACATACACTACACACACACCACACACACCCTACATACATATCACACACACCCTCACACACACACATACACACACACACACACTCTGGACACAGCTCCATTCTTCTGCTACTTCCCCTCTCTCTGCCTAAAATTCTACCCCCTCTCAACCCTCAATTAACCTCACCCTCTTGTCTACCTAAAGGTCTCTTTTCCCCTGGTGGCTCACACCTGTAATTCCAGCATTTTAGGATGCTCGAGAATCACTTGAGCCCAAGAGTTTGAGACCAGCCTGGACAACATAGAAACTCCTTGTCTCTGCAAAAGTAAAAGTATCTATATCTACCTGGTGGGGTGAGAGCACTAACAAACCAGAAGAGATGCAAACCACATTATTTAAGGTCCTAGGGACTCCTGATGTGCCAGGCAAGAATACCTTGATTGCAGACTGCTGGGTCATGTGGAGCTCTAGCGAGAGTCCAAAGGAAGAGCTAGGCAGCTGGGATGGCATGGGGACAGCAGCTATTTACCAACCCATTAGGGAAGAATTGCAATATCTTGTATTAATCACTTTAACTAAACTGGCCCTTCCTGATACCAAAGTAATACCAGGCTGAGAAATTCCAAATTTCTCCTATTACTCATTATTTTATAAATCTGTTGGACCCCTTTACACTGGAAATTTTATTACCCCTCATCTAGACAGAAAACCTAATTGTATCTTAAAAAAGGGGAACCTCCAGACACTGAAATGACTTTAATAGCAATCTGTTGGTAGTAGAAAATTGATCACATTTCATGTGGTACCACCCCCCAGTCTTCATGGACAAGAACACAGTCTTCTCTGTAGAAACTGCAGTGTTGTCCAAATTTGCAAAATTGCCAGTTTAAGATAGTGTCACACAAATGCTGAGGGAAGTGGAAGGAACAACCTGTTATCTTACTTCTGCTTCAGTGCTTTGATGATTGAGATGGGAGGAGTCATAGACTGGCTCTGGCTCAATACTCTTCAAGGTATAATCTAGTCTGGAGCAGTGCCTCACAAAATACAATGTGCTTACAAATCACATGGGAACCTTGGTAAAGTGTAAACACTGATTTAGTAGGTTTGGACTGAGGCCTGAGACTTCACATTTCTAACAAGCTCCCAGCGACTGCTGCTGGTCCAGGGACCACACTGTGCATATCAAGGGTCAAGACTGGAGCAGCTGTTCTCAGTCACACTTGGGCATGCATCAGAATCACAGAGCGAAAACCTGTGAAAGCATAGACTGCTGCCCCACCCTACCCCAGAGTTTCCGATCAGTAGCTCTGACTTGGGCCTAATAATTTGCCTTTTTACCAAATTCTCAAGTGACAATAATGCTGCAAGTATGGGGATGGCATGTTGAGAATTACTAGCGAGACAAACCCTTAGAACCATGTCTCCTCCAGCATTTCCATAGACATAAAAATGCTAGCCTTTCATCATATGGACAAAGAACTTAGATTTCCATAAAAGACAGAACTCTAGGGCCAGGCGTGGCAGCTCACACCTGTAATCCCAGCATTTTGGGAGGCCAACGTGGGTGGATCACCTGAGGTTTGAGGTTCAAGACCAGCCTGACCAACATGGTGAAACGCTGTCTCTTTAAAAAAAAAAAAAAAAGATAGAACTCTAATGATGAAGTTCCCAAGGACGGGGACCACATCTTATATTCATTTGGTACAATATGAATATAGTAAGAGCAATTCATACAATCTAGATTTACGGCAATTAAATAATGAATTTTACTATCTGATGGGACCTTTTAACCTTTTAGTGCTTTCTGTCTCAACTAACGCAAAGCTAATCACTAGGTGGCAACTCTTGCTCTTCATTCATTTTTACAAATTTCAAAGTCTCTCTCTTCTCTCCCCTTTTTCCAAATGAAAAGCCCTAGAAAGAAAGCAACTGGGAGTCAGGGGGTTATGGCTCCTTCACTTTGTATCCCTTATGCCTAAAAAAGACCGTCAAAATGTAAGTACTCAATAAATACTTGAGGAAAAGGAAGGAGAAAAAAAGAGTGAAAGAAAAAAGGGAGGAAGGAAAGAATGGAGGGGAGGGAGGGGAGGGGAGAAGGGAGAGAAAGAAAGAAGAAGGAAAAAAACAGGGAGGAGACATATATTCTTAGTTCCAGTTGTAGTTTGCCATTGGCATGTCTTGAAAATTATTGAGCTGAATAGCTTTCCAAAGGCAGAATTTTGTTTCATTTCAGTTGGGCCTTTATTCTAGATGAAGTCCTTCCGGTAATAAAACTTCAAATGATTTCTTAATAATAATAATGATAATAAGTTTTTTAAGTCAAAGTGTTATGATACTGTTAGGTTATACAAAGCAGCTGGCAACTAGGTCACCATGTACAAGCATTATCTATAACATTGTCTTTCTTCTAACTAGCTGATATATCAGCAAATCGATTTCCCCTGTAAAAAGATGGCAACCACCAACCAGAGACAATCACGGTCTATTTACCCAGCTAAATAATTAAGGCCAGATGTTTGCCCACAGCAAGTCAACTGTCCCTTAACTAAGATGTTCCACGAACTGACGAGGCTTGGCTCCCTGTCCTGATGATGAGACCAAGGTCTATAAGCATTACAGGTGCCTACTGCATGCTGGTGATTTCTGGGAGTCGGGGGGGGGGGAGGGGAGATTAAAGGAGAATCAGATGCAGCCTATAGCCCTAGTAGTTGGCAGTTTATTTAGCGAGAAGAGCAGGTAAATAAGCAACGATATTTTAAGAGAGGTATGTACAAAGGCTATGGGATGGAGGAGATAGTGTCAAAATAACTTTTTGGGAGAGTCAGGAAAGACTTGGGAAAGGGTGACATTTGTGCCGGCTGTAAAAGAAGATATAAAAGTGAACTTAGAGCTGAGAGTTAAGACACAGTGTTTTCTAGGCAGAGACTAGATATGCAGACATACTGCAAGTACATTCTTAGAGAAAAATAAACATTATTAAACCAGGGAGGAGAGGGAGTTATCCTGTATCTCAGCATTGAGCATCTGTCACCTGGGTTCACCCAAGCCAATACTTGTAGGTACAGTTTAATTCAGAGCTTGATGACAACAGCAAACAATTCCTTAAGAGTGACTATGAGGCCAGGCACAGTGGCTCATGGCTATAATCCCAGCACTTTGGGAGGCCAAGGTGGGCAGATCACTTTTTGTCTCAAAAAACAAAACAAGAACAACAACAAAAGAGTGACTATAGCATGAGAATCACGTAGAGTTTACTGCACAGCTCCAGCAGCATGTACACAGTTCCATATCTACTGAGATGGGTTTGCCATCTCATCACCAAGGAACTGGTAAAAGCCCTTTGCCACTGGGACTGTTATAACAGATTTCAAATCTTCTTTCACTGTTTACAATCTGCTGATCCACTCTTTTGAGTCTTCTGCTGTTATTATCCCAATACAATCTGCCCTGTTTTCTTGGACCAGAACCTGAACTTTCAGTGCCTGTTTCAACATATATTCGAGGGGCACTTTCATAACAGAGACTTCGCCAATAGTTTTGCCATGAAGAATTCTCCCACTTACTATGTGAATTGTTGGACCACAAATGGCTTCTGTCTTCAGTGACAAAGTCCTGCAGTTTTCTCTCCCCGTTTCTTATTTAAACATTTACTTTCCAGAGCCTGCTTGTTCTTAGTGATTAGCAGTCTCCTGTGGTGAAACAAGGAGAAAAACATGACATATCTTGTGGCTTTTTGGTGAAAGAAATACTTCCTTGAATGGATTTGAGCTGCAAATGGGTCCCCCTTGTGGGTGAATTTTTCTGCTAGGGGGAGAAAAAAACACATGGATTCACTCATTCAACAATATTTATGAAGCATCTGCTACGTGTCGGGCATTATCCCAGGTGTCAAGATACGCTTGTAAGCAAAACAGATTTAAAAATCCTTGCCTGTCTGAACTACATGATGCCCCTGTGTAATTTTGTAGGAGCTCAAGCTTGCACCTTTAAACCATTCTGAAATGACTGTCATGTAGGCTATACAAAGAAGTGAAGAAATACAAGAGCAGAATGCATTCAAGGAGCTGTGGAAAACCATGCCCCTTATTTCTGTGCTTCTCCCTTCTAACACAAGTGCCTGGTATAATTTATTACTTTAATGCACATTTTAACCTGGAGATCTTATTAAAATGCAAATTTTGATTCATTTGATGTGAGAGTGGGGTTGGTGGTGGGGTTCAGGGGCTTGGATTTTGCATTTGTAACACCCTTCCAAGTGATGCTAATGTTGCTGGTTCATGATCACACTTTGATACAATCACCCTGGAAGACAGGTAAGTTAACAATTAGAAAATAGTAAGTTGAGACTGGGTGCAGTGGCTCACACCTGTAGTCCCAACACTTTGGGAGGCTGAGGTGGGCCAAACACTTGAGGTCAGGATGTTTGAGGCCAGCCAGGCCAATATGGTGAAACCCTGTCTCTACAAAAATACAAAAATAAGCTGGGAGCAGTGGAGCGCCCCTGTAGTCTCAGCTACTCGGGAGGCTGAGGCAGGAGAATTGCATGAACCCAGGAGGCAGAGGCAGAGGCTGCAGTGAACAAAGATCTCACCACTGCATTCCAGCCTGGGTGACAGAGTGATACTCTGACTCAAAAAAAAAAAAAAAAGAGGAGGAGAGAGAGAGAGAGAATAGTAAATTGATATATAGAAAACACAGGGTAGCAGGAAAACTACAAGAGGACCCAGAGTGAGAACTAAAGACAGAGAGAATTGGATGAAATTGGTCTCCTGAAATATAACTCTGAGTTCAGTATGAAGGGTAATAAGGGAGGGACTGAAGACATAAGTTAATACTCACACCAATAAGGATAACATTTATTGAGTATTTATATCATGCTAAGCATTGTGCAAAGTACTTTATAGCCTGAAACTCACTGAATCCTCTCAATAGCCCTGTGAGATAGATACCTATGGTAGACAGAATAATGTCCCCAAACATGCTTATGTCCTAATCCCTGGAAACTATAGATATGCAAAAGAGAATTAAAGTTGTGTAGGAAATGAAGTTTACTTGTTGTTGGAAACAAATGCTTGGGTGCCACAAAGAACTAGCACTCAGGCAAAAAGTTTTCTCAGCAAGGCAATTTACTTCTGCAGAAGGGTGCTGCTTGCATCAGTCACGATCACAAGAGCACGAAGAACAAAGGAGAGGAGGGGTTTTTATCCCTAACACAGTTCCTGTCCCTGTGCCTTTCCCCCTATTGGCTAGGTTTGGACTGCACAATCTAAGCTGATCCAAGTTGGCTAAGGCTTAAACTTTTCTAAATATGGTTAGCACACAATTTGTAAGAGGAGGGGATGGGAGTCATCTGTCCATTATGGTACAAGGCATGTCTGGACATGTTAGGGCATAACTAGAGCAGAAGGGTGGTTTTCAGCCTGGAAACAAGAGTGTATAAGGAGGTTGGGCTTCTGAGCAAAGGATAAGAACATTACACAATTAAACCTTTTGAAGAGGAGTTTATTATTCCTAACATTGCCATCTGATTTTAAGCTATGGAGAGTATCCTGAATTACCCAGATAGGCCCAATGAAACCATAAGGCTCCTTACAGTGAAAGAGGGAAGCCAAAGAAGAGTCTGTATTCATGTGATGCCATGTGAGAAAGACTCAATCAGCCATTGCTGGCTTTAAGGACAGAAAGGGGCCATGAACCACGGAATACAGGCAGCCTGTATTATAGAGATGATAATAACATTCCCTCTGATAGCCCAATGAGACTCAGGAGTAAGCCCAATGATTCTGACCTCTAGAACCATTAGATAATAAATTTGTGGGTTTTTTCATTTTTAATTTTTATGGGTACATAGTGAGTATGTGTATTTATGGGATACATGAGACCAACACAAGCATACAATGTGTAATCATCACATCAGGGTAAATGGGGTATCCATCACCTCAAGCATTTATCATTTCTTTGTGTTACAAACATTCCAATTACACTCTTTTTGTTTTGTTTTTTGTTTGTTTTGTTTTGTTTTTGAGATGGAATCTCACTCTGTTGCCCACACTGGAGTGCAATGGTGTGATCTCGGCTCACTGCAATCTCCACCTCCCAAGTTCAAGCAATTCTCCTGCCTCAGCCTCCTGAGTAGCTGAGATTACAGGTGCCTGCCACCACACCTGTTGAATGTTTATATTTTTAGTAGAGACTGGGTTACACCATGTTGATCAGGCTGGTCTGGAACTCCTGACCTCAGGTGATCCACCCACCTCAGTCTCCCAAAGTGCTGGGATTACAGGCATAAGCCACCACACCTGGCTCTTTTAGTTATTTCTAAATGTACAATAAATTATTGTTGCCTGTAGTCACCCTTTTGTGCTCTCAAATACTAGACGTTATTCATTGAATTTGTATTGTTTTAAGCCACCAGGGTTGGGGTAATTTCTTACAGCAGTCATTGGAAACTACTACAGTATTCTTTAAAGATAAGGAAACGAATGCACAAACGTTCATACTAGTAAGTAGCTAGTTTGGGGTCTGAACTCTGGACTCATGTTAATTACACCATAGTAGACTCTGGATCTAAGAAATAGGACTTGACAGGATTTGGAATCTAGTATGCAAGGATTCAGGAGATGAAGAAATCTAGGACACCAAGGTTTCTAGTTTAAACCACTGTTGGGGAAATGACACCACTCATTGATGAAAATATAAGAAACAAATGTGCAATTAGTAATTATGGGAGATTGCTTAAAACATATTTGTATTTAAATTGTGCACTCAAATCCAGATTCTGCCAGTAGTCAAGCTAAACTATGGTAATTCTCCTGAGACATAATATCCTCAATCTGATCTCTCTGGCTCCTCATTCAAGTTCAACAGATGCAGAGTTGGGATGAGGAGATGCTAAAAACATCATGTGAGAGATATCATCAAACCGGGTCGGCCTTTATCTTTCAAAAGAGGACATCTCTGTGGCGTGAGAATTATTATTCGATTGGCACTTCTCTTCAATGTTATCAACTTCTCTCAAGATCAACTTAGGAAATAGCTGCCTATCAAACATTCCTAATTCCCTCGGCTTCAACCCACAATACAATACAAAGATTTGAGGAACCTCCTTTGAAAGATATTTTTTAATTTTAAGCTCAGAGGAAAATGTCCTACCGGCTAAGACAGCTAAAACTCCTTGCCTTAGAAAGGTTCTGTTGTATAAGCAGGAACTCACAGGCTTTGAAGTTACAATGACTTGGGTTTTAATGTTGGTTCTGCTGCTTACTATCTGTGTGATCTTGGACAAGTTACTTAACTTCTCTGAGCCTTCTTTCCTCATTTTGCAAAATGAAGATATAATTTCCATCTTTTGAGGCTATGATGAGGATTAAATGAGACACATATATAAAATGCCTGGTACATGAAAGGCACTTAACGTTTCCTTTAACTTCCAAATCAGAAAAATCTGTGGTAAAAAAGAGGGGGAAAAAAATCTACCTGTAATGTATCATTAGCTATTATGAGAAGCCACCTTTACACAGTACATTTTTATCACCTCTAAAATGTGCCTCAGTCTTGGCAGCTACTTACCAAGTAAAATGGAGATCTCTGATATCTACCATTATAACTCAGCTGATTTATTACCCAGGTTCAAATTCTGAGCTTCCAAGCCCTGCAGGGCTGCTGGAATGACAACTTCACTTATACACAAAGACCTGATATCAAATTTCCCCTGCTCTTCTAGGGTCACTCAACCCAATCAACTCATCAGGTGTAACCCAGGTAAAAAGCAGGTCCCCATGAAGTCCATTCTCAAACCACAGTTGTACCAAAGACCTAAAGTTCACCAGGAAGATAAAATAGAAGAATCAAATATTTTCCTCTCTTTTCTAGTTTATCTCTCTACCATAACTACTCACAGCTATGTTATTCTCTCAGAAAGTCACATTTTACTCCCTGACTTTATTCAGGTCTCTGCTCAAGTGTCACCTGTTCAAAGACACCTCCCTGATATCTCTACCTAAGCATCTTTTGTTTCTGTCCTTTATCCTATTTAATGTTTCTTCATAGAACTTGTTAGTATCTAAAACTATATCATAGATTTATGTTTGAGTATTGTCTACTTCTTCCACTCTCATGTAAGCTCTAGGAAGAAAAGGTCTTTGTCTCTTTTGTTATAATTGGTATAATCATCATGATTGGCTGCTGTACTGTGTACCTACCACTTAAAACTAGTCTAGGCACATAATAGATGCCCAATAAATTTTTGTTAGCTGAATATCAAAAGATCGGTGTTCTTATATTACAGATATATAACTCAAGTAAAGGGGCAAAGAACAAACATGCTCCAGAAAGGACAGTGTTCTTTTAACCTGACCAGAAGAGTCAACATAGATTGACCGTATAAGGGTCTATTTGGGAACAAGAGAAACACCCTCTCCAAACAACCTGCTTTGTTCTTTTCCAAAAGGCATACAGTGCAGATTATTGCTCAGAAAAGTGAGTTCATACTGAGAGCAGAGGGAGTAGACAGCAAACAATAGTTTATATGAAGGTAAGAAGTGAGTGGCTGGAACGAAAGTTGGTACAAAAGCACAAAAGCTTATGGTCATGTGAGGAAAGTAATTTCAAGTTCTGGGGTGACTTTGCTTAATAGTTTTTCAGAGAACAAGGGAAGAAGGTCTATGAAGCTCAGGGCAAGGCGTACAGAGCTAATTTCTCTCTTTTCTGCACACTTTGGGCACACACAAGTTAGGTAATTATTAGTTTATCTGATTTCACTTGCCTCACTCTGAAATATTTCCCAAGAGTGAATGTACTTTGTTTTTCTCTATATCACCAGCTTCTACTTCAGTGCCTGGTATTACTGAGGCTCAGAAAACAAATGAAGGCCTCAGAATCAAAAGTTTTTTGTGTGATCTTCTCCTGCCTTCCTGTCTATCAACTCCATTCTGCCCCAAGGCGGGCCATAGAAATTAGAATCCCTCTTCTCCAAGGCAGTTCATAGAAACCAGAACCCCCTTTCCCCAATGACAGCCATAAAACCTAAAAATATTACTCTAATTTTCCCTCTGTTTTTATTTTGTATAAACTGGCCACAGAGAAATTATCTGAGTTGCTTTGTTTGACTGCAGGTCATGTAACCGCCCAACAGGGTCACCTTGCCCTGCCTAGACAGAGTCGATTTATCAAGACGAGAACTGCAGTGGAGAAAGAGTAATTCACACAGAGCCAGCTATGCAGAAGACCGGAGTTTTATTATTACTCACATCAGTCTCTCTGAGCATTCAGGGTTCAGAGTTTATGCAGGGCGCAGTGGCTCATACCTGTAATCCCAGCACTTTGGGAGGCCAAGGCAGGCGGATCACCAGAGGTCCGGAGTTTGAGACCAGACTGACCAACATGGAGAAACCCTGTCTCTACTAAAAATACAAAATTACCTGGGTGTGGTGGCACTTGCCTGTAATCCCAGCTACTTAGGAGGCTGAGGCAGGAGAATTGCTTGAACCTGGGAGACGGAGGTTGTAGTGAGCCAAGATTGTGCCACTGCACTCCAGCCTGGGCAACGAGAGTGAAACTCTTTTCTCAACAAAAAAAAGGGAGAGAGAGAGAGAGGGTCTTGCTCTGTTGCCCAGGCTGGTCTCCAACTCCTGGGCTCAAGTGATCCTTTTCTGCCTCAGTCTCCAGAGTAGCATGAACCACCAATGCTTGGCTAATTTAAAAAAAAAAATTTTTTTTAGAAACAGGGTCTTGCTATGTTACCCAGGCTGGTCTCCAAATCCTGGGCTCAAGCAATCCTCCTGGCTTGACCTCCCAAAGCGCCGGCATTACAGGCATGAGCTGCTGTGCCGACCATCCTCTGTACTCTTTATCGCATCATCATACAAAATTAATACTTAAATACACACACAACTTCAAATCTCCTCCATCCACCTCCCAGTTTTCAGCTCCCTTTCTTAGCTAATTTTTTCCAAAGAGTTCTTGGTGGTTAATATCTTCAGCTCTCACTCCTTTTTCAATCAGCTGTGATGGTACTTCCATCTCCACCACTCCACAGGCCCTACTCCCATCAGAGTCAACATGACCTCATCTTGCCAAATCCAGTGGTCACTTCTCTGTCCTTGTCTTTCTTCAGCAAACACTCAGGGCTTTCAAAAAAGCTGACCACTTCCTCATTGAAATACTCTCTGCACCAAGCTTCTGCAACACTATACTCTCCTGTTTCCTTTCCAAGTTCTGCCTTCAGGTTTTCAGGCCCCTCCTCCTCTGTTTCAACTCTAGATACCAGAGGACCAGAGGGCTGTACTCTTGGTCTTTTTTTTGTGATTTTTTAGTTGTGTTACCAAACCAAACCGAGGTATGGTCACTCGGTGCAGTAAAGCCAAACATCTACACCAAGGTTTTGCAGCAGGCAGGAAAAAAGCATTTATTTGCAGGGCACCAACCAAGGAGAATCAGGCAGCTCACACTTAAGACCCATCCTCCGCAATAGCTTACAAACAAGAGTTTTTAAAAGCCGGGGTAAATTTCAGAGAAGCAGAAGCTACAGGCAAAATTAGGTCAGATGCGGTAGGCTCACGCCTATAATCCCAGCACTTTGGGAGGCCGAGGAGGGCAGATTACCTGAGGTCAGGAGATCGAGACCAGCCTGGCCAACATGGTGAAACCCTGTTTCTACTAAAATACAAAAATTAGCCAGGCTTGGTGGCACATACCTGTAATCCCAGCTACTTGGGAGGCTGATATAGGAGAATCACTTGAACCTGGGAGGCAGAGGTTACAGTGAGCCGAGATCATGCCATTGCACTCCAGCCCGGGAAACAAGAGTGACACTCTGTCTTTAAAAAAAAAAAAGGCAATTACAGGCAAAATTTTAGGGCACATATGAAGGTTATATATTGATTTGGCCTAAAAAGACAGTATATATTGAAGCAGGAACTTACAGGTCATAGATGGATTCAAAAAAAAAGAATAAGGATTTTGGAGTTAGACAGATGCAAGTTTGTGTTCTTGCACTGTGCTACTTAGCTATCTACCTTTCAGGTATGTTGTCAGTATTAGATGAAATTCAACGTGCCATGAGACTGGCATATGCACAGCATACAGTAGGCACTCCATAAATGTTAGTGCCCTCTCTTCCTCTCTTTCTCTTCTAAGGGGAAACACCTGGTGTTCACTCTCTGACCTTGCCTTCATAATTGCCATTCTGGACCCTTCTGCTGAAGTCCTTGCACAACTTCCTCTGCCCACCTCATCTCCCACCCACATCATCTCATAACCACACCCATGACTGGAGTTTTACAATTACCCACCTGTCTCTCAGTTAGGATGTCCCATATTCCTCCTCCTCCAAAATGAGGAAACTGTAGTAACACCATAATTAACAATGTAGTACTAATGATATAGTAGATCCAGTGGTGTCCTGGGGCCAGTTTATACTGGTTTACAAGAACCAATTGTTAAACTTTCAGGAATTTTGCCAACTGGTTGTTAAATGCAGCCATTATTAAAAATTAAATGTTGAAACAAATTATATTTAAAACTAAGGTAAGAATACTCAAAACTCATCACTTACAAATTATTTTACTATATTTTATTATCTATGCTCTTGAGGTTATTTACACTTGGGTCTGTATAATGGGAATGTTGTATAATGGCGTGCTTGTCTCTTTCCAACACCATGTAAAGTCACATCATGTTGGTAGCTTCAAGTCAGCCACAGTAGGAGTATTCTTACCATGGAAATTGAAAAATGCTGCAAATTATAGAAAATTATAACTTTTTTTCAGATCCAGTTGTTAAACATTTACAACATAGCACTCAGTGGATCGTTTTGAATATGATACATTAATAATAATAACAGCAACAGTAACAGCAAAATGACCAATGATAGATAAAGAAATGAGCTATGTTTTAAAGAAATTAACTACCATCAAGATATCCCCACCAAACCATTTGCAATTCCCTAGACATATCATCTCTTTCATTACTTCATGTCTTTTCCACTGATCTAACTACCAGGTTAATAACTGATTAAATGAATGTTTCTCTTCTGGGCAACCATAATATTCTGTGCTTGTTTTGTTGGGTTTATCTCATAATTGTTTATCTTTTCCTACAACATAGTATTCTCCTTGAGGCAGGGACTTTGTCTCTCAACTTTGGCATTCCCAAGGACTGCACATGGTAGAAAATCAACAAATGTTTGTTGAATGAATAAAACATTTGAATCATTAGCTTATCTATAATAATAGTTCTCAAACATTTAGTCTCCAGACCCCCTTATACTTTTTAAAACTATTGAGGATCCTTAAGAGCTTTAGTTAATATGGGCTGTGTCTATTGATATTTATAATGTTCAAAATTAAAACAGAAAATTTTCAAACACAAGAATACATAAGCACACATTCAACTTGTCATGAGAGTAATGATGTCATCACATCACATAACTTCTGGGAAACTCCAGTGAATCTTCATGAGAGACTGAGAATAAAAAAGAAAATAATATTTTAGTGTTGGTGTGAAAATATCTTGACCCCTCAAGACCTCTGACTAGATCTCAGGAATTCCCTGAAAGAGTCTCAGGGGCCCTCTGAAGGCTCTCAGGACCCCCAAACCACACTTGGAAAATCACTGCCTTACAGTAATTCTTCAACCAAATAGACTAACTCAGAAAAAAATATTCCACAGAGTTAAGTACAGTAAATTTGATGATTTAGGATTGAGCACAGTAACTCTATCCCATAGGGAATCTGGAGAAAGGTGGACTGGTAGTCATTTGATGTGAATCATTGTTTTGTGGATTAAATAATTTTGTAAAGTGAAAACGTGGTACTAAGAATGTTCATCAATTATATATTTTTGATAGAACTTCTATAGGCTGAGGTATTTTTTAAATCAAGTAATTGGCATATTTTAGCAACTGATATTTCAGGGTGTATTTTATGATTCTTGACCTTAATTTTTCATAATGCTAGAAGCAGCACTAACTTTAAAATTCTCCAGCTACAGAACCCTAGTCTTCCATCAGGCTTGATGAGACTGAGAAGAAGTGGTCAATAGTGATTCCTGTGGTTTCCGTTTGAATGAGACTTTTCTGATTGAAACAACTATGTAGCTTTATAATCTGATGTGATTAGTCCATTCTCACACTGCTGTAAAGAAATACCTGAAACTGGGTAACTTATAAAGAGCTTTAATTGACTTACAGTTCCACAGGCTGTACAGGAAGCATGACTGAGGGTGTCTCAGGAAATTTACAATCATGGCAGAAGGCAAAGAAGAAGCAGGCATGTCTTACATGGCGGGAGCAGAAGAAAGAGAGTGAGGGGGAAGGTGCTATACTCTTTTAAAACACTAGATCTCATGAGAACTCACTCACTATCATGACAGCAGCAACAGGGAAGTCCATCTCCAGGATCCAATCACCTCCCACCAGGCCCCTTCTCCAACATTGAGGATTACAATTCAGACAAGAGATCTGGGTGGGGAAACAAGGGGAAACCATATCACGAATCAAATCACTAATATCAAATACACTAATGTCTGTACATTACCACAATAACTATTATTTAATTATTTAATTTCATACAGATAAGAAAAGAAAGCCACTACTTCATTTTCAAAAATTGAGACTACAAAAGTCTTTTTCTTTCCTGTATCTATATAATATCCAAAATTAGGTTAGGGAAGTATTTTTGTTTTTCTCATGCTAAGAATAACGGTTCTGTCTTCCACATTATTTCTAATAAGCAGTTTTAGTTAAAGAGTATGAATGTCGGGCCGGGTGGGGTGGCTCACGCCTGTAATCCAAGCACTTTGGAGGCCAAGGCGGGTGGATCACCTGGGTCCGGAGTTCAAGACCAGCCTGACCAACATGGTGAAACCCCGTCTTTAAAAAAAAAAAAATTAAAAAAAAAAGAATATGAATGTCAAGTTACTCAGTTTCCACTCTTGTCACACTCCATTAAGTTTATTATGTAAAACATAAATAAAATGAGATAAATGGATATATTTAGGATGTTTTAGGTGCCAAAACATTACTAATTTTACTATGACATAACAGGGATGCCTTATTGTTCCTGTTAAGCATCACAAAGGGTCCCATTTTTTCTTACAGTAATTCCCCTTTGAGGATAATATATTGCCATACTTCCAAAAGGAGGGTGTATTTATCTTAGATGACACATTCAGTAGTATGTATGTGTGTGTGTGTGTGTGTGTGTGTGTGTGTGTGTGTGTGTGTGGTAGAGAGGTGGGGAGTAACATCATCATAGAGTATGTACTCCACAAGTAATTTAAAATTTTATTTATATTAAAATAAACACAGATATATCAAATGAAGGCACGTTAATTTTTCTGATGAAATATGGAATTCAAAAATGTCTCTCCTTCAGCAGATTAATTCTCCCAGAACACATACCAATTGACAGAAAATAGCAGGGAGTCTAGGCTCAGCAGTCAAATTACTGAAGAAGACTTAGAAAATCACAAAGCTTTGAAAGTCACAGAACCAGAAGACAAAGACTGGCATGACTATTTATCCAAAGCAAGTCATCCAAGCAGATAAAGTGCCCATCCTTCTGGTAACAGGATAAACAGATAAATACCATAGACATATTACAAGGAAATCTCAAAACACGCTGGGGAGATATATATATATATATATCACAAAATATATATGATTTTTACATATACAATATGTGTATACATATGTGTATATCTACACATATGTATATTTTGTTTGATTTGATTTGTTGTAGATAAAGGGTTGATAAGTAAGGATGCTCATACTAAAAATTTATTCATTTATTCAACAAATATCTATTGAGCCCCAACTATGTGTCAGGTATTTTTCTATGAAATGAGGACAAAGTAGTAAACAGAACAAGTTCCTGCTTTCATGGAGTTGCATTCTTATGGGGGAGACAAACAATAAACAAGCAAAAAATAAATATATAACATAATGTCTGATATTTAAAGCACTATAACAAAAATAAAACAGGATGGTATGATAGAGATTGCTGGGGAAGCTGCTCATTTAACTGGGGTGCTCCAGGAAAGCCATCTAAAGAGGTGAAGTGAGAGAATCAGCCCAACTGAGGGAAGAGTGTTCCAGACAGAGGGAACATTCAATGCAAAGTGCATCAAGTGGAAGCACATGTAGCTCATTTGAGATCTAAGGGATCAGTGTGGCTAGAATGGAGTGAGCAAAAGAAGCCTGATGAGAGGTGAGTTGAAGAGGTCATAGGAGCCAGATTAAGGAGAGCTTATATACCATGGAGGGCTTTGGATTTTATCCTAAGTGTGGTGAAATATGTTTAACAGGCCGTTGACCTGGTTTGATTTAGGAAATTCTTAAGGACAAATAGGACTTTCTAAATAGTTACTGTGTTTTCTTGTGCTTTCATTCAACTACAAGAAGTTATCTGTTTAAAATAAGACATATCAAACAAAAGAGGAGGGGGCAGGGTCAGAAACTGGAACAGAAGAAAGAAAAAGTTCTCTCTTCAATGGCTTAGGAGCTGGCCCATGTGAAGACAGGTGAACAGCGCTATGAAGTGAATTTCTTTCTAGGCCTACCTTCTATAACTCTGATGTCCACTCAAATGAGAATTATCATAAAGTTAATGCTAGATATTTTACAATTTGTTTTCTGATTTTAATTAAAATATCTATTCATTATAAGAAAAGCAGAAGGAAGAAAATTAAAACACCTATAATCCCATCAACCCCCCCCAAAAAAATCACCATTAAAAATATTGGCACATCTCTATTCAGTCTTTGCTTCAATACACCTTTATACAAAATGAGATTACATCATATTTTTGTAAGTTCATTCTGTAAGCCTGTATTAAAGGTGAAATAGCAATAGGCCAACATTTGCCTCCTGACTGTGAGAAAGCAGCTTTATTACACACAGGAAGAGTGAGTGGGGGCTGGCTCTATGCAAGTCATGACAGTCTAAGGAGTAGCTGGAGGTCAACTCTGTTCAGTCTAATAGATAAAATGTCCTGACCCCCATTCAGTCCTGAGTACCTCAGAACAGTCAGCCAAAACTGGATTCATCTCATCCAAGCCTGCATTTGCTTGTAGAGAGAATCAGAGAAAGTTAGATCATTTTACCGCAAAAGGAAAAAGTATGTTATCTCCAGCCTTCCAATTCTTAGAGTCATGGCTGGGAATTAGAGTGAGGTGAGTGAGGCATTCACCTTGGGCACAACACTTAAGGTGTACCAAAAGCGCTGTAAGCAAAAGAAGGAATATTTTAAGGCAAAATTTTAAAAAATAAAAATTAATGTTAAACAATTCTTGATAAACAACATATCAAAACTTCTTGTAATGACAGGATTGGTATTAATGATTTCTGCCTTTTGCCTTAGGCACCATTAAGTCTTAGCAGGACACCGTTCCTCATCTTACCTGAACCCACTGAATCAGAATTTCTGGGAGTGAGGCCAGGAGTCTGTATTTTATGAAGCTTTCCGGGAAATTCTTACAGATGATAAATTTTATGAAGTCTTGAAAAGACGATCTCTGAAGTTTCTCTGTTGCCTTAGCTTTCATTCTCTGAAGACTCAAACAGGCCTCTTGGAGGGACCCAGGTAGCAAGGAACTGAAGGCAGCCTCCACGCTGCAGTCAGCAATTTAGGAACTTTTTTTCCTTTCTTAGGTAAAAAAATAAACAGAAATAAAAGTTTTAATTAACATTTTTTTTAGCTTTTAAAGTGTTAGACCATTTCGTGAATCCCCTAGGTATATACACCTTACTTTGATGACATTCTTATGATACAGTCTTTGGTTTTATGGGGGATGTATGTCTAAATATTAAATAATAAAATAGTTATTGTATGTCAAGGTCAACAAAAAATCCCACAAAATGATGGTTTGAGAGGAGGAGAATGTTTATTCTAAAGCCATCTTAATAAATGTTGCCTCAAAGCAATTCACATTGTAACAGGCTCTGATGCAATCATTTGCCTTTATACTGACAGTTGGTCAATCAATATTATTGAGTGCCCAATAGTTCATAAGGCCCCAAGAATCAAATAATACAATTATGAAGGCCATAAGAAGCCAGGTTAAACATAGTCTTCCCTGTGAATGCTGGTGAACAGCCATATACTTACTGATGGATCTCACCTCCAACTCAGACTCTTACTGTCAGAGGCATATTTAGTGCTTTCATAGGCTGTGATCTACTAAGGATCACAAACTTTTTCCTATAAGTGTTCATTATCATAGCATCTATGTTACACTGCCCAAGTCCCTCCTCATGAACTGAACGATTCATTCCTCTCAGCTCTTGGAAATTTGTTTGCACATCACTCAGCTAGCAACCCCTTTGGGAATTATTTTGTCAGAGAGAGTCTACTTTTGCCTTATCCATGGTCATATTCCCTATCAAGGGCAGACTGCATCCAATGACTGACTAATAAAAAAGGTCTGGCACCCTCACTTCAATTCAGGACAACCCTGAAAGGCCCTCTGATCTTCAGAACTTATAACAGGGTCAGCTAAGGTCTTCAATAATATTGCATTACAAATCAACTTCTCCCTCTGCCCAACCTTGCTTATTTCTCTTCCCTCCACTGGTGTTAATCCTGAGTGCACTTCCTAATAAACTTCCTCCATGCAAATCTCCATGCAAATCTCTATCTGGGGGGTCTGCTTTTAAAAATCCTAACCTGCTCCATTTATGGAACTTTATAACACTGTTCATTAGAACAGCTCATTAGAGGTTGAACACTTGACATATAGAGAAATAAGTACAACAAGAGAACACAAGTGATCCAGTAAGTCCTACTAATCATGGAAAATTATTAATACCCTTCACTCTTACATAAAGACTTCCCAGTGTTTTTCCAAATCTCACTTTTGATGTTACTATGATATGGTTTAGCTGTGTCCCCACCCAAATCTCATCTTGAATTACAGCTCCCGTAATCCCCCTGTATCATGAAACATACCTGGTGGGAGGTAATTGAATCATGGGGGAGGGCTTTTCCCATGCTATTCTTGTGATAGTGAATAAGTCTTGTGAAATCTGATGGTTTTATAAAGGGCACCTGCCCTGCACTGCTCAGATGTGCCTTTGCTTCTCCTTCACCTTCCACCATGATTGTGAGGCCTCCCCAGCCACGTGGAACTTTGAGTCCATTAAAGTTCTTTATAAATTACCCAGTCTTAAGTATTTCTTCATAGCAGTATGAAAGTGGACTAACGCGTACTATATCCATATATTTATCCCAGATGACCATTATGTCTTTGCAAAGACTTTGTTGAGTTCAAAGTTCAAGGGGCCACAGAACATTCTAAAACAGGTTTCATCTGAGTTGAAGATCTTTTAGACTCAAGTTCATGGTGTTCAGGTTTTTCAAGACTCTACATTTATGATTTTGAATACTTCTCCTCCCCTTATAACCTGATAATAAAAGTGGAAGTGAGGGTGATGACTGACATAGAAGTATAAACTTGGATTAAGTTTGAGTTGAGATGTATTCAATTCAAGCAACCTTTTTCTGGTTTTCTCTCAAAGAAAACTTGATTGCTGTTGCCATTCTCACTTAGAGAGCTAAAAGGAACCCAGAGGAGGTACCACAGAAAAATTAGGATTTGGGTCAGGAAGAAGGTTTATCTAACCAGTGCAACATGGCATAGGTAGATTAAAGAATCAGTCATCATCAGGAAGGTCTAAGGCTATTGCTAAAATAGTTCCAGGCGCCAATCTAAGAGTGAGACAAGGAAGGAGACAGAAGAACAAGGACCCAGGCAGACAGCTGAAAAAATAAGACATTCAACTGAATCAAGCATCTGGGACAATTTAAGGAATGTGGTTTAGAACTTAGCCTATGAATGGTATGTAGGTGCTGGAACTTCCTTTCTCAGATTGCCTGGTGCACACAGCAGGGATTAATGTATCAACTTCATGTATGCCCTGGACTGGAAAACCTCCCAATTTTTATTTCCTTTTCCTTGCATTCATTTCCTCAAAATCTTACCCATTAAAATTGACAGTGTGGACTGGCAGGTGGAGAATGTAATGGCAAAGAGAAGGTTGCAAGTTCCCTTGAATGTCTAATCCTAATCACACATGCATTTATTATTTGCACTTTTTTTTTCTTGAGACAGAGTCTCACTCTATCGTCCAGGCTGGAGTGCAGTGATGTGATCTTGGCTCACTGCCACCTCAGCCTCCCGGGTTCAAGCGATTCTCCTGCCTCAGCCTCCCAGGTAGCTGGCATTACAGGTGCCCACCACCATGCCTGGTTAATTTTTGTATTTTTAGTAGAGACAGGGTTTCACCATGTTGCCCAGGTTGGTCTCAAACTCCTGACCTCTAGTGATCTGCCCACCTCAGCCTCCCAAAGTGCTGGGATTACAGGCGTGAGGCACCACATCCAGCCTATTTGCACATATTTCCTTGTATCAGAAGAAGCAACAGCTCTCCCATATACCGCATTCCAGGGCATCCTATGATCGCGTAAGAACACAATCTTCCTGTCACAAGTGAGCACAGTATACCAGGAAACAAGTTGTGGATAAACCATTGTACTCCCTCTGCCATTAGGGTAAAATTATCATGACAGGCAGCTCTGCCCCCAAATGTTGCAAAATCTCAATGTGCACCTCAAGTTTGTATTGTTTTAGCCTATGATGGAACTGACAGTTGGGAAAAATGGAAAGCAAAGTTCCATCAGTCTAGACAGTCTTTTGTGGCATCTCCGACGAGATCATAGCTGGAGAGGCAAGGATGTAATTCACTCAGAATGCAAGGCTTATGGCCAAAGTTGATGACTAATTACATAGAGTTGTAGGTTTGGGCTTTTTGTTTTCTAAAAAACTCTGTCAGTTTGGAAAGGGACCTCCACTCCTAATTTTTAGATGCCATAGGTAATCTCCAATCGTCTTAAGGTGTGACTAAAATTTTTCAAAATAAACTTGCTCTTACACTTTTTTTTAATTAAAAAATACCTCTATAGGCTACATGAGAGTTTTTGAAAAAGTAGTCATGGAAATATGCCCAAAATATGTCAATATCTGTATTTCCTTCCAGATTTCACTTCCTACAACTTTGACTCCCAAAAGATTAAGAATCTAAGATTTCTAAAGTCAGGGAAGATCCCTGCCCCAAGTGACAGCCACAAAGCCAATGCTGTATCATACCCCATCTAAAGAAAAGATAAAAGTAAACTGAAAACAAGACTAGAAATGTCTATTAACATGCTCTGTGACCTTGAGCAACAGCTTTCTCTGCTCTTGGCCTTGGTGTCCTAACTTAAATGAAGGAAACTGTGATCTTTCTCAGCTCAAAAATTACATGGCATTATTTACATACTAAATCTGCCCTACGCTTCCTGGAAACTTTACTGCTTATGAATGTGGCTCCTCCTTCCCTTTCAATCCCTTAATTAAATAGCTTACCCCCTACAGGCTTTTGAAGTGTTAGCAGTTCCTCCTACCTCCTGCCAGAAACAGCGCTCCTCAGCATGAGAGCTGCACCCCTCCTCGTGGCCAGGGCAGCAAGCCTTAGCCTTGGCTTCTTGCTTCTGCTTTTTCTCTGGCTAGACCGAGGTGTACTAGCCAAGGAGTTGAAGTTTGTGACTTTGGTAAGTAGACTTTTCTCATTGCTTTTTCCTTAAAATTGTGTTCCCAGCAGAGACTGATAAGGCAAGTGTCAGGTTTCATTTTACCCTTGGATTGTTCCCCCAGAGACCAGGCTCTCTCTGTTCAGACTCAGAAAGTGAATAATCAAGTTTTGCAAGTTCCTCTTAACGAAGAGCGAACATGTCCTAACAAAAAGGTCGATTTTTTTGGTCGCTGTTTTTATAGGGCTTGCTTTTTATTTGCTTTTGCTAATGTTATTTATTCACTTACTTTACAATTGCCTTGAATTCAGATTCCTTTTGACAGCCACACCAGTCACGAAGAAGCCACAGCTGGTGCTGTTTATGAACCAAGAGCTAAGCTGGCTTCATTCAATTTAATGATTATTTGTTTGCAAGCCAAAAAACAGTTATTTTCTGAATTAAGTAGTCCCTTCACCTTTGTTTATCAGGAAATTAGAACAAATATTTGTAAACAGCCTTGAAGCATACAAGCGAATCTAAATTCAGAATTTTAGGATGACTTCCTGATATATAGATTTAGTTGACCATTAAAATCATTGGTACATGTGACCAGTTATGAACAAAAGTGGAGGGGGAGGCTGATGCATGATGTCAGGAAAAAAAAATATACTATTGACATTGTTTGAAAATAGATGGAAAGAGGGTTTGCAAAGTCAAGGGATTCATCATGTTACCTAAGAGTCTGATTTTCTGTTTCTGTATCTTTTTTCCCTGTTTCGCTCTTTCTCTGCCTCTAAACTGCTTCTTGTCTTTCCTCTCTTGTTTTTTTTCTCTTCCCTATATTTTTTTATTTGAGATAGTGAAAGTGGGCTGATAAGTAGGTACATTTTCTTTCTATAAGCATACTCAAAAACTATTTTTTTTAATTTGGAGGAAAGTCATTTTTTCCTTAAAAATTAAAGTTCCATTTTTTTCAGCATGGGACATTCAGAACTTTTTACTTTCTACAAAAAATATGATAGCCATGTGCTTATCTGAATCATGACTCTTATAGTCCAGCAAATCTTTACTAGGTCATGAGTCAGCAATGACAGAAAACCACAGAAACACACTATTAATTTATTTACAAATGATTCACCAGTTGTCAGACTTCTGTGCTAAAAAAATATATACATATATAATATTGTGTGCCTTCTTTAGGAAAACCCACGCGAGCTAGGCTTGTACTTCTATCAATAGTTTTCTTGCTAATGTCTACGTGAAGGAAGTGTAGGGACTGTAGAAATTGTACTGTATCTGCCATGCTTGTAATACTGCAAACCTGTGACAAGCTGGTTGAGTGACAGTCCGCTGAGAATTCCAAGTTACTCCAAGTTCACTGTACATGGTGTATTCCCTCCTCCATATTTTACCCAAGTTAGCCCAGGCTAACTTCCCTTGACTCCCAAATTGTTTTGGGTTTCCTGTATTCAGAGACTACAAGCTAATTATTTCCTAAGGAAAATCAAAATACAAAGCTAGCTCTTTTAGAACTAAAAAAAAAAAATGAATATTGCACAAAGCTGGTGTTAACTATTTTTTCCTACCATGGCTTCCTTCCATTAATGGTAGATGAAGGGCAACTTAATACATCTTTCTTGGTCCTTATAAAACAGCTTCCATCTAAGTACTTAAATAATAAACATCACTTTCTTATTTTTATTGACTAAAGAGAGTATTTGATTATAAGTGGTTAAATTATACAAATGAGAAAATTCTTAGAAAATTATTAGGAGAACCAGAATTTTTTAAAAAGATGTCCATGATTAAAGTAGTCATATTAATAATAACCGATAGTCAATTGAGTGCTTACTGCATGCAAGGCACTGTTCTGAGTGTTCAGTATGAATTGTGTCACATAAGCCTCTCAACAATCCTTTAAAGTAAGGTTGTTAAATAAAATATGGGATGATCATTTGAATTTGAACTTCAGATAAATAGCAAATAATTTTTTAGTATAAGTATGTCCCATGCAATATTTTGGCATCCTGTATTTTTATTTGCCAAATCTGGCAACCATTCTATAAAGTTTTGTAAAACATATTATTCCTATTTTATAGATGAAGAAATTGAGGCACAAAAAGGTTAAGCAACTTGCCCATGGTCACACAGATGGAATGGTGGAGACAGGATTTGACCCCAGGCTATCTGACCCAGATGCCTTTCCCTTTATCACTGGACATGGTCTTTTCCTGCTGTGTGTGTATAACCCAGCACCCAGAGCCAGTCTGAGATCCCCCTGTAAGGTTTGCTGGATTAGCTTGACTCTGAATCAGCAGGTGGTTCCCTTGCTTTTCCTCTGTGATCCAAGAAAAATAAATCTTCCCCAATTCTGAAAAGCTGTTCTTGGCAGAGAGAGCAGGAAACTGTCCTTGGTTCTTGTTCTGTCTTGTGAACAGTCACACCATGATCTTTTAAAACAGACTAACTGAAGTGCCTTGTCCTGTGAAATGCTAGTTTGACAAGTTGTTAACAGGTGTGCATGGGAAAAAATCAGTCTCAATAGTCAAGGTAGCTTTGGGAATAGAACTGGGTTAAACTGTGTTTAAAAGGTCTCTTTAATGAAGTACTCCTCAGTCTTTAATACGCTAATACACACTGTGGCTTTCAAGAAGAAAAAATCTAGTGTTTCCCAAACAGTGTTTTCAAAACTTTGATTGTAGCATTGACCTCCCTCTTTTTTTTCACAATGTCCTATAGAAAACACTGAGAAAATTTACATTTTTAACTTTATATAGAAAGAATAGTAAGTATGGCGAATCTAGATGTATACATCAATCAGCTTCAAAAACTATCACCCATGCAATCTTGATTCATCTATATACCCACTCGTTTCCCACACACACCCACTTGAGTTTGGTTTTTGGTTTTTTTTTTTTTGAGATGGAGTTTCCCTCGTTGCTCAGGCTGGCGTGCAGTGGCGCCATCTCAGCTCACCGCAACCTCCGCCTCCCAGGTTCAAACGATTTTCCTACCTCAGCCTCCCAAGTAGCTGGGATTACAGGTATCTGCCACCACGCCTGGCTAATTTTTTGTATTTTTAGTAGAGACAGTGTTACTCCATGTTGGTCAAGCTGGTCTCAGAACTCCTGACCTCAGGTGATCCACCTACCTCAGCCTCCCAAAGTGCTGGGATTACAGTCATGAGCCACCACTCCCGGCCACCACTTGAATTTTTTAAGTTATTTCATGCATCACATTATTTCATCCAGAAATAGAAAAATGTCATTTCAAAACATCCTCTCTCCTTTAAGCCAGAGAAAAACCACAAGTTCAGCTGATCTACGGCAGAAAAATTCCATCTCATTTCACCAGTGTTTTACAAAGAAAGGGATGATGAGTTACAAGGTATACACTCTTCTCATTCTTCATGGCTGACTTTCTTCATGCAGAATTCTTAATCAAGTAATATGATATTCTTGATGAAAGTAGCCTCCAAATTCTCAGCACATAATCTATCCACTGGAATGGGTAACTTTCACATTACGGTGGGGCAAATTCAAACGACACCAGCCAGAACACATTTTCAGGGACAGCAGTCCTTCAGGTTCTTTCCTACTCCCACTCTTCAGGCTGGAAATCTAATCCTATACACCAATAACAGACAAATAGGCAAATCATGAGTGAATTTCCATTCACAATTACTGCAAAGAGAATAAAATACCTAGGAATACAACGCACAAGGAACATGAAGGACCTCTTCAAGGAGAACTGCAAACCACTGCTCAAGGAAACAAGAGAGGACACAAACCAATAGAAAAAAATCCCATGCTCATAGATAGGAAGAATCAATATAGTGAAATTGGCCATACTGCCCAAAGTAATTTATAGATTCAGTGCTATTCCCATCAAGCTACCATTGACTTTCTTCACAGAATTAGAAAAAACTTATTTAAATTTCATGTGGAACCAAAAAAGAGTCTGTATAGCCAAGAAACTCCTATGCAAAAAGAACAAAGCTGGAGAAATAGTGGATACTATTATAGTGGATACTATACTAGAAGGCTATGGTAACCAAAACAGCAAGGTACTGGTACCTAAACAGATATGTATACCAATGGAACAGAACAAGGCCTCAGAAATAACACCACACATCTACAACTATCTGATCTTCGACAAACTTGACAAAAACAAGCAATGGGGAAAGGATTCCTTATTTAATAGGAACAAGGAATGGGGAAAGGATTCCTTACTTAATAAATGGTCCTGGGGAAAACTGGCTAGCCATATACAGAAAACAGAAACTGGACCCCTTCCTTATACCTTATGCAAAAATTAACTCAAGATGGATTAAAGACTTAACCATAAAACCTAAAACCATAAAAACCCTAGAAGAAAACCTAGGCAATAACATTCAGGAAATAAGCCTGTTATTAACTTTCTAATGCTGTTTGTTAGACTAGAAGCTGAAAGTCACACCTAGGAAAGCAATGAATTTTCATTAAGTCAAGCTCCAGCATCACTGACCAGGTTTTGCCACAGGCAGGTCATTTAATCCAGCTGAGTTTCAAGTTCCCCAAAAATAAGGTTGAGGATAATGATCGTAACTATGCTTCCCACTTTATAGAGTTGTCTTTAGGATGAAATAACATGATATACATATAAACATGTGAACCATGATACAAATGCCAGAAGTCATCAGTCTAAAATGGAAGCTTTCCAACTTTTGGTATAAAATCTAGATGATCCTTAATATTTCTTTTCTGTTAAATTATAGTAAAATACACATAACATAAAATTTACCATCTTAACCATTTTTCAGTGTACAGTTAAATGGCATTGAGTACATTTACATTTTTGTGCTGTCATCACCACCATTCATCTCTAGAACTCCTTTCATCTTGTAAAATCAAAACTCCGTGCCCATTAAACGATAGCTCCCAATTTCTCCCATCCCCAGTCCCTCGCAATCACCATTCTACTTTCTGTCTCTATGCATTTGACTATTCTAGGCATGTCACATAAGTGGGATCATACAGTAGTTGTTCTTTTGTAACTGGCTACTTAGCATAATATCCTCGAGTTTCTAGATTATCCTTTATTATTCTTGAGTTTATAAACTTAATAGGTGCACATGTATAATTTGAAGGGAGCAAAGAAAGGAGAAGAGAGATATTAAATAGTTACCATCTCTACTAGAGCCTTAGGTTAACTATATAGCCTGTTTGTACTTAAGTATTCCCCATATGTAAATTCTAACCTGTTTTCTCTTAGATGAACACATTTCTATGTGTCAAGTATGGCTTGAGGGGTACGGCTGGAGGTGAGAACGCTGAGGGGCTACTAACACAGTTTAGGCAAAGCGTAATGAAGACCTGAGTTGGGTCAGAATGCAGTAGAATTGGAAAGAAAGGATAATTTTTTTAAAATATGTGAAGGCAGAATCCCTGTGGGTTGAATGTATTAAGGAAGAGAGAAAAACCACATGACCCTGAGTTTTCTAATTTGGGTTACTGAAAAGACAATAATGCCATGGAAATAGAATACATAAATGTCACTAAACAGTTGAAATTATTAAAAAGGAATGCGATAATATTCTGTACTGCACAATATAATATAGCACAAATGCAGGCTCATGAACCAGACCACCTGGGTTTGAATGCCAGCTCAGCCCCTTACTATCTGTGATTTTGGCTGAGTAACTTTACCTATCTGTGCCTCCGTTTTATCATCAGTAAAATGAAGATAATAGTATCTAATGAAGTTATTGTGAGGCTTAATTGAGTTAATACAAAGAAAGTACTCATAAATCTCTCTGGGAAATGCTGCAAACGTTGTTAACTATTATTAATATAAATATACTAACACAATTACCCCTGTGTGTGTTTTATAATGTTCATATAACCAGTTAATTAAAATGTCAGATTGTTTTTAAATTTATTCCCTCTATCCTCAAAAGGATGAAGTCTTGGCACATCTCTATTAAGTTTGATCAGCTTTCTTTCCAGCATCAGGCCCCTGGCCCAATAAAAACTGGAAAACTATATGTTCAAAATGTGACTCCAAGAATGAATTGGATTTAACTCATTGATTTACTGATCCATCAATGTACTGCTCCTTTCCTTCATTTTGACTAGAATAAACTACTACTACTACCTTTTATGTGACTTCATCATCACTCTTCATGTTTAAACAATACCTTTGAACAAAGGCGTGAATTTCTTAAGCCCTGTAAACCATTTTTTCACTTCTATTGAAGTGAAAATTGCAATTACAGCTATCACATTGTGAGTATCCACCAGATGTCAGGCTCTTTACTTTTCATATTTTGAATCCCCCAAATTACCCATAAGGCATATTGCCTTGATAATTACATACGGGTCATAAAAAAAGGAGCTGGGGCCAGGTGTGGTGGCTCATGCCTACAGTCTCAACACTTTGGGAGGCGAAGGTGGAAGGATAGCTTGAGGCCAAGAGTTCAAGATCAGTGTGGGCAACATTGCAAGACCCTGTCTTTACCATTTTTCTTTTAATTAGTATAGTATGTTGGCATGAACCTGTAGTCCTAGCTACTAGGGAAGTTGAGGCTAGAGGATCACTTGAGCACAGGAGTCTGAGGTTACACTGAGCTAGGATCACACCATTGCACTCCAGCCTGAACAACAGGGAAAGACCCTGTTGGCTTATAAAAGATGTACCAGAGGCTGGAGGCAGCAACTCACATCTGTAATCCCAGCACTTTGGAAGGCTGAGACAGGAGAATCACTTGAGGCAAGGAGTTCAAGACCGGCCTGGTAAACATAGCAAGACTTCATCTCTACAAAAAAAGAAAAAAAAAAGATGGACCAAATAAAGCTCTCCACTGAAAAGCAAAAATCAGGTGTTCTCCCTCAATTCACAAACCGCTTTGCATACAATCTCTCTCTTTGCTGTATGGGTCCCTAATCACTACAGCCAAGGAACAGCCAAGCTATCTGGAGTCCACAGGTTTTTCAAAGACATTTGCCAGGGACAGCACCATGCGCTGAGAGTTGATGCTGAGCTAACTCAGTTCAGTTTGCTTACATGAGCTTCTCCCCAGATTTACGCCAATTTATTTCACAAATTTTCAGGGTGCACTTGACCAAGACATTCCAGCCAACCAGGTTATTCCTGTGGGGTGCTTCAAAGTGTCCTAAGAATAATAAATTATTCCTCTCAGCCAAGGAAATAAAAGTAAGGAGAAATGATTAGAAATTAACAAAGGTATGTTTTGAAGGAGAGGGCTATGTTTCCCATTGCTCAATAGGTAGTGCTCATTTGCCCTATATGCCACAAACTATTGCCAGCAGGAAAGAAAGTATATATGGTGGCTAAGCTAAATGTCTGAATAATATAATAACAAAAGTAATTATAACAAATATAATAATAAATCCATATATCAAATGCATCCTTTGTGCTCAGTATTACACTGATGGCTTTATATATATTACACATTTAATTCTCATGATGCTTCTGCATAAGAAATAATGCTTTTTGTGTTTTACAGAGAGGGAAACTGAGACATGCAGAACATTAAGTTAAATCACTTTCCTAAGGTCACCCAGCTATTCGTTGACAAAGCAGGAGTTTGAACCCAGGTCAAACCAACTGAAAACTCAGATCTTTTCTGATATATCATACATCTTCTACACAACATAATGCATAGTTTTTGCAGGCCTCCGTGTTCTTCCCAGTCTCTGGATCAAAGTCTTATTAGTCTTGTCCTGATTTCTTCATGGGGAGTATAGAACATATTCTCATGCTGATTTCTTTCATGGTGAGTCAGCTTTCCTTCTAACCTGTGAAATGACACTCATTTACATTACTCAATTATTTCTGCCCAAACTATTTTATTTTTAATTTTCTTTACCAATGGATTTATTTCTCAGGTCCTAAAGAAGAAAATGAAATAGGCTTCCATTTATAGTTATCTTTGTGCATTGACAGATTTTCACAACTTAGAGTACACCATAATAAAATAAGGAGAAGAATTTAATGTCAAGAGCTAAGGTTCCTTTTAGGATTTCCAGAATCATCCCAAAGTTATATGCTGTGTCTTGAATTCCAAACCTGAAAGGAGAACATGATGGCTTATGATACTTCAACCCAGTCTGGAAGCAGACTCACTGTTATAGAAGCAAAGGACAAATGAATAGAATAAGAGAGGGCTATAATTTGAATATTTGTCTCCTCCAAAACTTATGTTGAAACTTAATCCCAATGTAACAGCATTAAGATGTGGGGCCTTTAAGAGGTGATTGGGCCATGAGGGCTCTGCTCTCCTGATGGATTAATGGATTAATAGATTAATGGATTAATAGGTTATCACAGAAGTAGGTTAGTTATCACATCAGAGAGTCTATCATAAAAACCAGTTTGGCTTTCAGTGTGCCCCTTCTTGTCCTGTCATGCCTTCTGCCATGTTATGACATAGCACAAGGCCCTCACCAGAAGCTGACCAGATGCAGCTGTCTGATCTTGGACTTAACCAACCTCTAGTATTGTGAGTGAAATAAACCTCTTTCCTTTATAAATTACCCAGTCTCAGGTATTCTGTTAAAGCAACAGAAAATGGGCTAAGACAGAGGGGAAAGACAAAAAGATGAAAGAAAGGAAGAAAAAAGCACATATAGCATACCTTGCTGATAAATAAGGATGACAGTCAAAACCCTCATGAAATGAAAAGATTGGAAAGAAATCTTTAATGTACCTGGAAGAACTAGACCCAATCCAAGATTCACCTATTCATCAAAACAGACTTTTTTGTGTGTTATTATCGTTCCAGACACTGTTTTGAGGTTATAGCAGTGCTTGTGACAGCAAGGATTCTGCTTTCAAGGAGTTTATGTGGAGAGGGGGAGTCAGATTTTTTAAAGTTTTAGTAAAAAATAAAAAAATCAGAAATATTTCTTCAAAATAAAACAGTGAGATACAATAGAGATTGAGTGAGAGTTATAATGATGGTCCAGGGATGTCTCTCTGTAAAGGTCAAATTTTCAGGACAGACCTGAAATTAGTGAGTGGTGTGTATGCTGACAGAAGAAGCAGACCTGAGTCATTCAAAGCAGACGTGACATCAAGAACAAAGGCCCTGAGACTTGAGCAAACTTAATATATTGGATGTAACACCAGGGGGCCCATGTGGGTAAGCTGAGGACATCAAGGCAAGGATGTCAAGGTGAGTAGGGGCCAGATCAGGTAAGATCTTGTGAGCCCCTTGTAAGGACTCTGAATTTATGCAAAGAGCAACAGAACATGATATAATGTCTAAAAGTGATGCAGATATAAAAGAAACAAGAATAGCCACATACAAGTTGATAACTGTTGGAGCCAGTGGTGGGCTCATGATAAAAATCTCCACTTTTGTATCCCTTTACATTTTCCACAAAAGAATGTTTAATACAATGAAAGGACATTCGAGGGTTCTAAGCAATTAAGTGACTTCTGATTGACATTTTATAAAAGAACACGTGACTGCTAAATGGAGAGAGGGACTGGATATAGCCTCGACTGTACTCACCAGGTCCTCCACACCCTAAGCCACATTCCAGATTTGTTTAGCAGATTCAGTGGAACAGGGTCATTCATGGGGGCACCAAACCAAAAGTCCTTTTAAAAACAGTTATCTGTGATTTAAAAGGGTGAAGTGATTGTAGTGCAATGGGGAAACAATGGGCCAACTATCATGAGAATTAGGAGAACTAGACAGTTAGACAATCTCTTCGATTGTGTAGTTTTCTTACTTGCTCAATGCAACAGTACCAACCTGTCCTCACAGGGGGATGTAATAATTAAAAGAGATAGCAGGGGAAAATTCTACAAACCATGGAGGGTTGTGCAAATGTAAGAAATTGTTATTATCCTAAATGTGTTTCTATTACAGTTACCACTACTACTGCAAATAACCCTAATTGCTAACAAGGTGTGTTAGGTTTTTAAAAGATTTCATAGAATATGATTGCTGGACTGAGAACAGAGGTAATAATTGGTAGAGCAGCAATTAAGAAGATTGCTCTACCACAGATTTAAAAGAATGCCTTGGCATAGTCCAAGGACTCCAGCTGAATTTTAAAACTTCAAAAGCTCAAGAAATACCAGCTTCACATTTGGCTGGGGGAGGAGTGTGTGCATACATATTGATTTCTAGCCCCAGAGGTGGGGAATGGTTTATTGAGTGTTTCTCTGGGATATCCCTTCCAAAGAGTTCATAGCATGTTTGAGCAACACTTAAACACTTAGGAAACACTTAAAACCTACTGAAATGTAGCGGAATACAATTATTTATGAGTATGGGCCAGAGTGAGAAAGCTTGCCCAAGCCTCATGATTATGATCCAGTCTTCTGCTCTTTAAAACACACTCAGCTAAGGTGACCACACTTGTTTTTCTCTCTCAGGCCATTCTGTCATTTAGTTGCATAACCTCGGTTCTATTCTTTCAATAATATACATAGTTCATGGTGCCTTCAGGGTAGTTTCTGTATCAAGGTTTTGTTTTTTTCCAGTACAAAACACACTCACACACACACAGACACACACACACATACACACACACACACCCCCTTCCAATCCTAGAGGAAAAGAGTATATTGAGTAGAATTAATAAGGAAGCGTTAGATCCCAGACCATTCAGATTTAGCTGGTGGGACTCTGAGGAGTGTGACCATACAGAAGTGAACCTGTCACAGGTGGTTAAGTATGCTGGTGTTGGAGGAATAGCCTGTGTTTGAATATCAACTCTACCACTTACAGGCTGTGTGAGTTTAGACAGGTCACTTAACTAAGGTAAACGTCATCATTTGTGAAATGGAAATAATAATAGCAGCTGCTTTGTGGAACTAATGAGAAGATTAAATCTCCAAGAGGCATAGATTTCCAGAAGAAAGTTTCCTGCAGTTTCCAGGACAAAGCGAGTGTTCAAATAATGTTAAGGAGTTACCGTTGCGGTTTAAACATTGTAAATTATTTTATTACAATGTCTCTCATCTGACTTCTCTTTGGCTAACTCAGTGGCTCTAAACTTGGGGTGATTTTCTGCCCCCAAGGGCAGAAAATATGCCCTTTTCAGCTGTCACAGCTGGGGAATGCTACTGGCATCTGGTGGGTAAAGGCTAGGGATGCTGCTAGACATTCTACAACGCACAGGACAGCCCCCACAACAAAGAATTATCCAGCCCCAAATGTCAACAATGCTAAGGTTGAGAAGCCCTAGAAACTAAACAATGTGGGGTTTGTAATTTATTGAAACCATATAACAACTTTAGTTGTTCAAAGACACATTTACCTAGGATCTAAAAAGTCTAAAATGTACTTCAGTTGCGGAAAGAGGCATCAATGATTAACCAGAGTCATTTCTGATCATGACCAAGTCACCCCTAGAGACTAGTAACTGCAGGTGCTCACAAAAAACTATGCAGCTGCTCTTCCTGCCTTCAGGGGATCATTCATGACAGTAATTGCTCACCTGACCAAAACGATTGCTTAAGATTTATTGCATCATTGCCCCTGTTTCTGTAGACTGTTCTACTGGAGTTTTAATTTCTCACTGGTTTAGGGGGCCATAAGATCTGTTTTCCTCAGATACTAGACACACAACCCAAGCATCTCCCACTTTCTTGGAATTTCTTCTCAAAAATGATTAAAATCTGACATTGTTTTCTTATTCAATGTCTATTAAACTGTTTTACAGAATTTCAAAAGAGTAGTTTCTTGGCTTACTTTTCAATGGGACATCTTAGCCAGGTAGTATAAGTGACAGGTACAGGTAATCTCAGATGAATCAAGGTGTTATGCAGCCTTCTCTATATTAAAAATATTTGCTGACATCCGTGTAGACTTCATCTTGTACTTCTTGAGTGTTTTCTTTCCTTATCTTTTGCTCATAAGATAGCTTTGTGTTTGGTTTGATATTCTACTGAGAAAGCATATTAGAATCAAAGCACCAAGATTTCAAAAGTCCAGACTATTCTTCCCAAAGGAAAATGTGCAATCACAATAGCATGACGTGGGTACAAATACAGAAGTATGTTATTAAAGTATTAAGATTAGCTTTCCTAACCTCCCTACCTGCAATCTTTTACTCCTAACCTCAAAAAATGAACAAATCATTGGCTCAGAATGGTCACAAATTGTAAGTGGTATTAAAAATCTATTATTTTTGTTACATACAAAATGTTATAATGGCTGGGCATGGTGGCTCACGCTTGTAATCCCAGCACTTTGGGAGGCCAAGGTGGGTGGATCACCTGAAGTCGGGAGTTCGAGATCAGCCTGGCCAACATGGTGAAACCCCTTCTCTACTAAAAATATAAAAATTAGCTGGGCATGATGGTGTGCGCCTGTAGTCCCAGCTACTTGGGAAGCTGAGGTGGGAGAATCGCTTGAACCTGGGATTCACCACAGCATTCCATCCTGGGCAACAGAGCCAGACTTGGTATCAAAAAAAAGTTATACCATTATTACTGTAATCATATTTAAGGGAGGAATACTTCTCATCAGAGTTTGTCTGCAGTACTCTTTATGTTCCTTTCTGTCCTATTTATATACAAACTGACCTCCATGTATGTGTTACCTGTCTTCTAAGGGCTGATCATCTTGATTCTTACATTACCTGAAACACAGTCAAAGTGTTAGTGAGCTTAGAACAGTGGTTCTTAACCAGAGATTTACCCAGGGAGATGTTTTAAATCCTGATATCCTGGCCACATCCCAGACTAATTAAATAAAAATCACTATGGTTGAGAGCCAATCCTCAGAATCTTTTAAAACGCCTTAGGTGATTACAATGGGAAGCCAAAGTTGAGAGCCAATGATTTGGGAGAAGAAAAATCTATTATAATGAGCAGAAGCAAAACACCCAAGTGATGTTTATAATATCACTGTCTCATACCTATTTTCAGGTGTTTCGGCACGGAGACCGAAGTCCCATCGACACCTTTCCCACTGACCCCATAAAGGAATCCTCATGGCCACAAGGATTTGGCCAACTCACCCAGGTTGGTTGAACTTTTAGCTAAAGATTGTTGATGAGGCCAGTTGTGGTGGCTCATGCCTGTAATCCCAACACTTTGGGAGGCCAAGGCAGGTGGATCACCTGAGGTCAGGAGTTCGAGACCATCCTGACCAACATGGTGAAACCCCGTCTCTACTAAAATTACAAAAATTAGCCAGGCATGGTGGCAGGTGCCTGTAATCCCAGCTACTCAGGAGCCTGAAGCAGGAGAATCACTTGAACTTGGTAAGCGGAGATTGCAGTGAGCTGAGATTACATCACTGCACTCCAGCCTGGGCAACAAGAGCGAACTCCACCTCAAAAAAAAAAAAAAAGATTGTTGATGAGTCTCAAGGGGAAATGTATATAGAATTGTCTGTTTTGGTATTTTTTTACCTTTCTGACTTTATTTAAGTGTAAGAGATGTGCATGAACAAAGACTATATGAGCTTAGAAAGGCTGAAGAGAACCAAGTGGTAATTATAATCAATAAGCTGAATCAACAGCATTGGGAAACATGATTCCCCAAAGTGCTGATATTAGAATATGATTTCTTGTCAGCTGGATATATTTGGGATTTGACCTTATAAGTGGTCAGATAAACACAGGGAGCCTTTCTGAAGAGCATCACTAAGGAGAAGGTGAACTGGGAGCAAAGCCATCTGGAGTCACTGTTCCAAAGCCCTATTCCCTTTGCTTATAAGATTGAATGACTCTTCTGTTTGGAGTCACAAGGCCAGGTGCATTGCTTCTGTCCTGACCTGTTTAAATATATTAAGGAAATGTCAAAGAATCTTTAGGGTAGAATGTCTCCAAAACTAACGGGTCTTAATCCTGCCGAAACATTGGAATTATCTGGAGAGGTTTAAAAAATATATTGATGTCTCCCTGGGAGGTTCTTATTTAATTGGTCTAGTATGTGTCCTGGGCATTGGGATTTTTAGAAGCTCTTTGGTGATCAGTTCACTCTAATGTGTAGCCAAGGCTGAGAATTACTGCCCTGACTATATTTCATAGAGTAGAAAACTCCAACAGGCTATTTGAGGCCAGCATTTTCTGTCTCCCAGGTCAGAGCTCTCTCACCATAGCTTACCCATCTTCTGTCTCTTTGAATGAGAGAGAGGTTACAAAAATTCAGATTTGTTTCTTAATACCTGTGGCTCTGTATAGACTCCTGTTCTGCTGTTAAGTTTTTCCATTTAGACCAAAAGATTCTTCTAGGCTGCAGGATCTGAGTTCTTCTGAAGAACCTTGATTACTCATCAGATTCTATTAGGGAAGTATTTCTCAAGCTTCTATGTGCAAATGAATCACTTAGGAATCTTTTCAAAATGCAGATTATAATTCAGCAGGTCTGATGTGGGAGCTGAGATTCTGCATGTCTAATGTACTCCCAAGGATGACAATGGTACTGCTACATGGACCACGTTTGAGGTGACAAGGTTCTAGGGCTCAGATTCCTACCCTTGTCTAGGTACTTTTTTTTTCTTTCTTTTTTTTTCTTTTTTTTTTTTTTTTTTTGAGATGGAGTCTTGCTCTGTCCCTGCAGGCTGGAGTGCAGTGGCTTGATCTCGGCTCATTGCTGCCTCTGTCTCCCGGGTTCAAGTGATTCTCATGTCTCAGCCTCCCAAGTAGCTGGAACTACAGGTGAGCACCACCACACCTGACTAATTTTTTGTATTTTTAGTAGAGACAAGGTTTGGCCATGTTGCCCAGGCTGGTCTCAAACTCCTGAGCTCAGGCAATCCTCCCACCTCAGCCTCCCAAAGTGCTAGAATTACAGGCATGAGCCACTCCACCCAGCCTTGTCTAGGTACTTTTAATCTGCATAATCATAAGGTGACAGCTCTCTGATCAGTGATTTCAAAGTGTGGTCCCTGGACCAGCAGCATCACCGTCAGGTGGGAACTTGTCAGTAATATAAATTCTCTGGCTTCACCCAATACCCAGTGAACCATAAACTTTGGAATTAAAGCCCAGAAATCTGTTTTAATGAGTCCTGTCCTCCAGGTGATTCTGTGCATGCTAAAGTGTGAAAATCACTGCTTTATGCAGATGACTATTTAAACTGTAAGTTAGAACACAATTAGACTTAAAGTACCTCCTTCTCTGCTACTCAGGTCATGGTACATTATTCCTTTCCCACCTCATCCCCATCCTAGATGGGAGATGATTCTAGAGGTGCTCAAGCAAATGACAAGAGTGATAAGCAAATGACAAGTGGGACCGAGACCAAGCAGCAGCCACAGTGACAGCCTCCTCTCCAGCACCCAAAGCTCTAGTAAGGCTCTGGATTAAAGGCAAACTTGAATGCTGGGTTTCCAAAGCATGGTGGTCTACTATCTGCATCTGAATCACTTGGGAGACTTATTAAAATGCAGATGTCAGGGCCCCACTCAGGAACTAATGAACTGGAATCTCGGACGGAGATGCTGAGGAATCTGCATTTCAACATGCACCGCCAGATAATTTTGTTTCTGATGTACAGTAATGGTTGTGAACCACTGAGCTAATGCAATGCATTTTAGTGATTACTGTCCATCAGAAGCTTGTTTAAAAAAGATTATTGAGCTCCACCCCCAAAGGTTCTGGTTCAGTAGGTCAAGGGTGGGGCCCAAGAATTTGATTTCTATCAAGCTTTCAAGTGATGCCAATACAGACCACACTTAGTGTAACATGCTCTAATTTTTTATGAACCAGGAATTAATAAACTGTGCAAATAATAAACCCTTGCACACAGAGGGTTTATTGAGACTCAGATTCATCAACCCTAATCTCATCAGATGGTTGAACTCTTCCACAAAATCCCCACCAAGTGGGTCTCTTTGAATGCTTTACCAACAAGGATTCCACTACACCAGAGATGAACTTAAATCAGATGAACTTAAATCAGATCAATCACCCAATGATCAACTAATCACTTACTATGTGCAAATCTCTATGTTAAGTGCTAATGAAGATAAATGAGTTTTCTCAGGGATTCAGGGAATTATAACTAAAGATTACTACAGCTCTCTTGTTTTATTTAAATATGTGTCATTATTATGGAACTATGAAAGCATACTATTGTTCATTCTACACATATAATGAAAAAAGTCAACAAATTTTTATGATAATGTGAATCATAGCATTTACTTTCATTAATTTTTGCTTTTATTTTTTTTCCCGTAGCTGGGCATGGAGCAGCATTATGAACTTGGAGAGTACATAAGAAAGAGATACAGAAAATTCTTGAATGAGTCCTATAAACATCAACAGGAAAGTTGGGGAGCCAAGAGTGGGAACTTTGTTCTTTGAAAGAATTAAAATAATTCTGCATATATAAAAGTGCTTTGCCTGTTTTCCAAGAAACTTATACAAGTCAGAGATCTTGTTTACAAATATGTTCCTCTTTATGCTACTTTTTCTTACTAAAAATCTGTGAATATGAGTCATGATTTTATGAACACTTGAATAAATACTTTGGCTTGACAAGCAGCCATGGCTTAATTGATCTCATTTGTCAATTCAACTATTGGCCAACCAGGTTGCTTTGTACCATGATCATAATATCGCTCACTCCTTAACAAGTATTATCATTATTATGTTACCACAATGTCTGTCATATTTCACTGTGGATGTCCTGTTCTTTCTCTAATACCTTGGCAGCTCTGCAGAAAAAACTTCACGTTCCCTTTATGTTCACTTCTGCTTTGATTTTCCTACTCTAGGTTTATATTCGAAGCACAGATGTTGACCGGACTTTGATGAGTGCTATGACGAACCTGGCAGCCCTGTTTCCTCCAGAGGGTCACAGTATCTGGAATCCCACCCTACCCTGGCAGCCCATCCCGGTGCACACAGTCCCTCTTTCTGAAGATCAGGTCAGTATTCTGGGAGAACCAAGAGATTTCAGATAGACCTAGAATGAGGAAGGCAGGCTACTCGGTAGTTGTGGATTTGGGAACCGGACACTCCTTGAGCTGTGAAGTTTTAATTCTTTCTTAAATAAAGATACAAAGGACAATTTAGGACATGGAAAGCCCTAGTTAAGAGAGAGTAGGAACCAAATTTCTCTTTGGATCTGTATGATCCACTTTGTTTTGCCACTCTTACAACTCTTGGTAATTTGCCCCTCATCGTCACATACACCCACACACACATACACACACACACACACACACACACAAACGGAGGTGGGGGAGGGGGAGAAAGAGAGAGAGAGACTGTTCTGCCTTCAATTCCCAGGCTTTTGGTGCCCCACACAGGTTTCTCCTCTCTCCATATTATCCAAAGATCTCTACACTGCCAAACACTCCCCTGCTCATGAAAATCCACATTCCTAGGTAGAAGAAAAAACAAAGATTTGAGTGCATAATTATTGCCCAACATTTTATATGAGTCATTGTGTTACCTTTCAGAACAACTCTGAATGGAAAATATTCTTGTTCTCCTTTTATAGTGAGGGAAATAAGTGCTTGGAGAGGTTAAATAACAAACGAATTGGTCCAAAGCCACACTGCTAGCAAGCATCACTCTGGGGTTAAAACAGGCCTACTTCATTCCAGAGCAATTTTCTTCCCTATAAAATTGTGATTCTCAGGCTTAGCTGCATATTAGAATTACCTGGGGAATTTTTTTAAAAATCCTGATGCCCAGGGCACTCCCCCATAAGAAATCAGAATGTCTGAAAGTGGACCCATGCATCAGTTTTTGAATAATAATCTCCCTCGGTGATTCTAGTGGGGAGCCAAGTTTGAGAACCCAGTACTATAAACCAAGCTGCCTGAATGGGGCTATTTGGGAGAAACTCTCAAATGTATTGGTACAGGGTGGGACCAATCAAGCACTCTTTACCCTTTTCAGAGGAACTGATATTTTTAAAATAGTAATAAATATATCTAATCTTCCAGCTGTGGAACTTAAGGCTATATGAAAGAAATCATTTGGGACAAAGAATCCCTTCCTAATTTTCCTGCAGTCCCATCATAGGCATGAACATCTCATCTCGCTATGGCTGAAGCTTAACCTGATTGCTGGACCCAGATCCTTGCCCAGTGACCTCCGGGATAGGTTACTATCCTCTTTGCCCTGCCAGTACCCCTAGAAATTTGACTTAATTGCTGCATCTAGTGACTTAAGGATTTTTCTCAAATGCTTTGTAGAAAGTCACTGGAGGTAAATCTACTCCAACCACTTGTCTGCTGTTTCTTGAAAAGACAGGATGATTTATTTATAACTTTGCCTTCACAGCATCAAGAGGGAAGTATTATGATTACCAGTGTTCTTAAGCATTTATGAATATTTTATTCCAAAAAGAAAAAAAAATTACTTTTAGCAGCCTTTTCTGCAGAGATGAAGACTAGATAGCAGCACCAAAATTCAGTAAAACATAGACCACAGCATTTATTTAACCCTTAATCCTGAATAATAGTAATTCAGGTACACAGAAAGAGAATGCATGTGCTAGTAGAAGAGGAGGAAAGAAACAGGGAGATGGAGGGAGAGAAAGAGGGAAGCAAGGAACACTATCTACCTATGGCTTCCATCTATCTGATTCACTAAGGTCAAAAAAATTATCTCGTATCAACTAAGAAATCTAATGAAACCAATCAATACTAGCTTACTCCCAGCATTTAGCTGTGCTGAATGCTGTAGAGCAATATGAGACCAAGTTTTTCTAATTTATAATTTATTTGATGAAAGGAAATTAGCATGTGCAAAATGTGTAGAAGATATTACAAGACAGCGGCAATAATTTCAAGTACAAGCCACATATGCTGGGTGAAGTCAGAGAATGAGACATACATGCAGTTACCACAGGACAGTCATTCAGGTCTTCATAAGAGAGTGAGAACTTGAACCAGACCTCAGAGCAGAGGGAGGAAAGGAGAGGAAGGCAGCACAAAAACACGGCTGTGAGTGAATATGTAGATACTAGTTCTTCTGTGCCCCGAGTTCCTATTTAGAAAGAGAAGGAAAATAAAATTGATTATATTGGACACAGATTAGAGAATCTAAATTCAATAGCCAGAAGGAATCTTGAGTTGATAGGCAGTGTGATGTTAGAAGAAGGGCTGGATTTGAAGTTGGAAAACCTACGTCTGAGAGCCAACTGCCACTCCAGATATATGAGCTTGAGTAACCTCTCTAAACCTCAGTTTCCTTTCTGTAAAATGGGAAAACAGCACCCGCCTAACTTCTTCTTAGGGATTTGTGAAAGTCAAGTTAGTTTAAAAAAAAAAAAAAGGAAAACACACTGTAAACTGCAAAATTCTAGACAGATGTCTTGGTGATTATTCTGTTTATTTTCAGCCTGACTCAATTTATGGATGAGAAAATTAACATCCAGGAGGTAATTAATTAAAATCTAGGCCTTTAATGAACAGTTGTATGCTTTTTCTCTCAACTATGTAATTTCTCCTATGGAAAAATTTGAAAGCCATGCCTGCAAATTTAGACTTAAAGCAATGGACATGAAAGAAACCTGTATACATTCTTCAGTATTATGCACATGTGATGATTGGTACTCTTGGGCACCTGCCTGACAATAGCTTGGAAGAAAAAGACACTGGAGCCTCAGAGAATAACTATTGAAGCGATTCGGGAATTAAGAAATGAGGCCTGAAATGAGATGGTAAACGATGTTAGAGGAAGAGAAGCAAGGTAAGACGAGGTGACACACAGAATCAGAAATGATGGACAGGAAACAACTTTTAAAATAAATGTTTTCTGAGTAGCTACCAAGATGGCAAGCCCTGTGCCGGGCACTGACAAAGCAGCAGTGAACAAGACAGACACAATCCTGACTCATCAAGTTTACATTTTATAGGAAATAGCTGATAAAGAAGTAAATGCAGCCGGGCACAGTGGCTCATGCTTGTAATCCCAGTACTTTGGGGAGGCCGAGGCTGGTGGATCATGAGGTCAAGAGATCGAGACTACCCTGGCCAACATGGTGAAACCTGGTCTCTACTAAAAATACAAAAATTAGCTGGGGGTGGTGCGTGCCTGTAGTCCCAGCTACTCAGGAGGCTGAGGCAGGAGAATTGCTTGAACCCAGGAGGTGGAGGTTGCAGTGAGTCGAGATCACACCACTATACTCTAGCCTGGGCAGCAGAGCAAGACTCCATCTCAAAAAAAATAAATAAATAAATAAATAAAATAATGTCAGATGATGATGAGTTCCTGGAAATAAATGAAACAGGTTAATATCATAGAGGCTGGTGCAGGGTGGCTAGAAGAGGGGTAGAAGTCAATTGGGGAGTGTTCAAGGCAGGAAACAGTTAATGCAGGGACCCTAAGCCAGTGCCTTCGGGGACAGCAAGAAGGCCCACAGCGCTGCTGGAGAGGAGTGACAAGGGACAGTAATAGGAGAGGAGGACAGTGTAGTTCCTAGAGGACAAGCAGACTCTTGATGTGGTCTGTGTGGTGGTGAGTTTGGATTTAATTTTAGGTAAAATGGAAAGCCAATGAAGGTCATGAACCACAAAATGACATGATCTGATTGATACTTTAAAAAGAGTTGTGCTTAAAAAATAATAATAATAAAAGATATTAGTGTAACTGCTATGTGAAGAATGAATTAGAATGACCGAAAGAGTGAATGCTGATTTACCAAATGGAAAGCTCTCACAGGAGTTGAAACACGAGTTATGGTGGCCAGGACTGGAAGGGGACTATGAAGATAAAGAAAGTGATTATGAAGTAGGGTGATAAATTCTGTCATTGGCAAAAGCAGGGAAAATTACAAAGAGGGAGGGGTTAAAAATGAAGTTGAATTCATCTTAATGATAGAGGTTGGAGAACGATGGCTAGAGGAGGAGCAGAAGTCAGTCGGGGAGTGTTCAAGGCAGGGAACAGTTTTATGCAGAGATTCTAAGCCTGTGGCTTCAGGGACAGCCAGAATGCTCTTGTAACACATACAAGTTTAGCCCTGTACATGTTAAATTTAAGGAAAAAGGGAAACATCCAAATGAATTAAAATCCAGGCCTGCAATGAATAGTCTTGAGCTTTTTCTCTCAACAATGTAATTTCTCCTGTGGAAACATTTGAAAGCCATGCATGCAAATTTAGACTTAAAGCAAGGGACATAAAAGAAACTGTATACATTCTTCACTGTTATGTGCATGTGATTAAGTGGTACTTTCAGGCACTGGCCTGACAATAGCTTGCCTGACAATTGCCTGTATTTCTACCAAGGGCTAGAAATACAGGACTAGCCACAGATGGAAAGTAAGTGCAACAAAATAAACTTGAGAGCCACAAACCTGTGGCTTATAGTTTAAATTACAAAACACTGTCAAATTTTAACTAATTCTAGGACAATCACTTTGTCCTTACAACAGGTTTTTGAAGTATATTTTTCTAAGTATTTAATATGTACTCTTATTTTAACGGTCTGCAAATTTGCAAAAACTGAAGTCAATGAGTGGTTAATTGACTTAAGATTTTTTCCAGAATCAAATTCATTTCCCCATACATACATGTGTTGTGGGGGGCCTGGGGTGTGCATGTGTACAGATAGGCACTTAGTGCAAGAAATGAAAGGGATTGGGAAGAAAGTAAGATAACAGTTATTCGCATGGAAGATCGAGAAGAGAAGTGTAAATATTTACCAACAGCACAGTCCTATTACAGCAAGTTTATGAAAGGAAAAAAAAAAGGATTTTCAGTTCTGAATATATATCCTACTATTTTAAGACCTACAGATAATTTCATTCTTTCTCCTCAATTTTGGAATTTCCACTCGTCTCAAAACACATGTGAATCTTTTATTAAGGTTGCTTTGGACCTAATGAGGCTTACAATATTGCTGTAGCATCTTTAGCAAAGTTCTTCTGACTCATAAAGGTTTTATGATTTTTCTCTTTCCTCAGTTGCTATACCTGCCTTTCAGGAACTGCCCTCGTTTTCAAGAACTTGAGAATGAGACTTTGAAATCGGAAGAATTTCAGAAGAGGCTGCACCCTTATAAGGTTAAAAGCTAGTTTTGTTTAGTGGTGTGCTTGAGCATGAGGGCTAAGACACAAGATGAAGCTTTGGCTTCTGAAAAGTATGGGATGAATGCATCTGTCAGTGGTTGGTTATAGCAATGGGTTAGAATATTTAATGAGGGAAGTCATCACTTCTGGCTTTCGCTCCCTGTACAGGGTTCACAAACCAACAGACAAGTCAGTCCTTTTGAATCCTTTACCCATGGTCTTAAAAAGAACCAGGAGTAAGTAAGTAGCTGGATGAGAATAAATACAAGTCTAAAATCACCTGCCTTATTCAGCTTGAGGGGCTGGGACTATTGTCTTCATATACAAAGGACAGTCTCTTTTGTTTCTATGTTTCTATTTTGCAAAATACTCATTTTTAGCACAATACAAAAGATAGATAAAATGCCATGTACTTTTTAAAATAATCTTTTCAATGAATAATACATTCATACTGTCCAAAAATTAGAAAATACAAAAAGCAATACAGTGGAAGTCTCCACGGCCCCACAGGTAACCACTAGCATTATTTTCTTATGTGGTCTTCCAATTTTCTTATGCATATACAAACATAAAAATATATTCTGATAGTTTCTCCTTTTGTTACATGAAAGTGGTATACTATTCATAGGGTTGAGCACCTTGGTTTTGTTTTTTTTCCATTTAACAAAATATCTTGGAAATATTTCTATGTTTATATGCAAAGAGTTTCCTCCTTTTCTTTCTTTTCCTTTTCTTTTTTTACAAATGTGTAATATTTATATTTATGCCATAATTTATTTAACCAGCCCCTATTGATAGAAATATGGGTCATTTTTCAATCTTTCGTTTTTACAAACAGCATATATGAATACCTTGTGCATCTAAATAGTTTCACAAGAATACCTGTGGGATAATATCCCAGAAGTAGACATTCTGGGTCAATTTGAAATATTAAGTTACCTTCCAAAGAGGTTGTACTACTTTCTACTTCTATCAGCACTGCGTGCAAGTGCCTGTTTCTCCACAACCTTGCCAACAGTATGTGGACCACTCTAGGGATTTTTGCAAATCTGATAAGTGGAAAATAATATTACTACAAGCATCCCCTCTAAAATTAGGAATAAGACAAGGAAGCTCACTATCATAACTATTATGCAACATTATACTATAGTACTTTTTTCTTGTGATGAGTGAGTTTGGGTCTCTTCTAGTGAAATGCCATTTTTTATTTTTTTTTTGGGGGGGGGTTATTTCTTTTTTAACTTTTATTTTAAGTTCGGGGTACAAGTGCAGGTTTATTACATAGGTAAATGTGTGTCATGGGGGTTTGTTGTTCAGATTATTCATCACCAGGTATTAAGCCTAGTACCCATTGGTTATTTTTCCTGACCCTTTCCCTCCTTCAACCCTCCACCCTCCCAGAGGCCCCAGTGTGTGCTGTTCCCCTCTATTGTGTCTGTGTGTTCTCCTCAGTTAAATGCCATTTGTATTTCCTTTTATATCAATATCCCTTGACTATTTTTCTTTTGGATGATTGATTTTCCTTTACTATAAGTTTTCAGAAGCTTTTTCTATATATTTTAACATTTCTGTCTGTGATATTTTGTGTGTGAAAAACATACTCACTCAACATGCTTTTTCCTATTTTTTTCATTCAACAACACCAATCAACACAAACAGACGACTTCTGTGACCAAATATGGGGGATTTCTTCCCCACTAACAGGCAGCTAGTTCTGTAGTGCACACCAGCTGGCTGTCCTCCAATGCAGTTTTGACACCATCTATCTGGAGATAGCATCAGATTCCACAGGTTAAGGGCTCAGGCCCCAAAACTGGCCATCCCCAACCCGCCACCTCAGATACTAGACGCAAGTCCAGACCTCCAAACTTCTGACAGACTGGCTTTAAGTTGGGGGTTCTCTCAACTTCTCTTTGGGTTCAATTAATTTTGCAGAGGCAGCTCACAGAACTCAGGGAAGCACAGTTACAGGTTTATTACAAAGGATATTACAAGGAGCTTGCCTGCCTTCTTCAGGACCACCACATTCCAGGAACCTCTATTTGTTCAGCTGTGTGAAGGCTCTCTGAACCCTGTCCTTTTGGCCTTTATATGGAGATTTCATTGCATAGCCATGATTGATTAAGCCATAGACTATTGGCTATCAACTTAACTTTTAACTCCCTCTCCTCCCCAGAGGTTCTGAAGTAGGAGGGAAAGTCCCAACCCTCTAATCCTGGCCTTGGCTTTCTGGTGACCAGCCCTCATCTTGAAGCTGGCCAGGGACTGCCAGCCATCAATCAGTCATTAGCAGGCAAAAAGCCATACTTTGGAGACTCTAAGGATTTTAGGAGTTGTATGGCAGAAAATGGAGATGAAAACCAAATATATATATCACAATATCACAGATAATGAATGGCATTTTTAAAAAAATGTTTGTCTATTAACTTTGCTTACCATGTTCTTGCAATATAGGTTCTGTATCAATTTATTCTTATATAGCTTCTATATTTTGAGTCATATTTAGAAAAGCCTTCCCTACCCTAGGTTATAAAGAAGTCTGTAATGCTTTCTTCTAATTCCACTCTAGCTTCATTTCTACATTTATATATTGAATTCATTTACGGTTCATACTGGTAGGAAGTATGAAGCATGTATCCTGCTTAAGTTTTTCCCAGAAGATTATCTAATTGCCCCATCATTATTTATTGAATTGTTCATTTTTCCCACTTATCTAAGCTATTATATATTAAAATCCCCATATGTGTGGGGTCTACTTATGTGATTTTTATTCTGTTTATTAGCCAAAATTTGGGTTTTAATTATTAAGACCTTATAATATGCTTTAATATCTATAGGGCTAGTCATCCCTCATTGCTCTACTTTTTCTGAGCTTCCATGGCTATGTTTTAATTTTCCTTGTGAACTTTAGAGTCAGCCTGTCTAGTTCCAAAAGTATTTTTTAAATTTTAGTATTTTCATTAAGATCATATTAAATTTATTTAACTTAGGGAGAATGTGCAACTTTTTACTGTCAAATCTTCCTTTCTAAGAATATGGTATATGTTCCTACTTGTTTTATTTTAAAGATTATTTTAGGGTTTTCTTCATATATGTCTTTACATTTTTGTTAAGTCTGTTTCAGGTTTATGGTATCTGCAAATAATAACGGTGTATCCCCAGTTTTCAAAAATGTGTGCCTCTAATTTCTTTCTTTTGCCTATGTGCAAAAGTATAATGTTATGGGCAGTGTTGGTAGTGGGTATTCTTGTCTTATTTCTGATTTCAGAGGAGTTTTCCTAATAAGCATACTGGCTTTTGAACCAAAATAGATATATTTTTATCAAGTTAAGGAAATATCTACCTTTCTTATTTTCTTGAGTGGTTTTTTTAATCAATATAGGTTGTTTAATCTCCTGAATGATTGTTTTAACATTTTCAAATATAATCAAATTATTTTTCTCCTTGGATCAATTACAATGATTGATTACATTCATAGATGTACCAATATTGAACAATCTTTACATTTCTCAAATCAAACTCATTTCCTTTTATGTGACATTGAATTTACTTCCTATTATTTTACTTAGGACTTTCCCATTGATATTTACAAGTGGCATTGAACTAATAGTTTTATTTTGGGGGCAATCTTTGTCAGTATCAATGTTACACTTAATTCATAAGAAGTTTTTGAAAGTTTTCTTTCATATTCTATGCTCCAGAACAGTTGAAATAACATTAGAATAATTTACTTTTGAAAAGCCTGGTAGAATTCCTCTATGATAGTCATCTGGCCCTGGAGCTTTTATGTTTGAGGAGATGGCAATAGGAGCTCTATAATAATAATTTCTATTTATTTTATGAAAATCTATTGGGGTTAATATTGGCAAATTGTAGTTCCCTAGAAATTTCATCCATCAGACAGAAAATATCTTCTAAAAGGCTTTCCAGAAATGGCTGCCAATTTCAGCAGTCAGATAGCCGAACATTGGGTCTCATTATTGGGACAATCCAAGAATCATACAGAACCTAGCAAAAGATCTGCATTCTATCCAATTTTTATACTTATAGCCGAAGACCAAGTCCTATTTCTGTTGAATTTTCCTGGAGCGTTGGCCTGAAATATGCGTGCCTTTCTCACCTGGGAGGTATTTACACGTGAGTTACACTTTACCCACTTCTAAAAAGAATCTGAGGCAGTACACTTCAATCCAATTCCAGCACAAACCAGGAACATGTGGCAGTCAGCCAGCATCTATCTACATTTTAAAAGTAATAATAAGGAATGATCAATTCGTGTTTGTAAAATTCTTTGGAATGGCATCGTCGTAACCAATTACTGGTGCATTTTTCTGTGAAGAACAGCGTTTCTCAACAGGGGCACATTTGCCTCACAGGGAACATTTGGCAATGTCTGGAGACAGTCTGGGTTGCACAAGTGGGAGATTAGGAATGCTATTGGCATCTAGTGGGTAGAGGCTAGGATACTGTGAAACAACCTGTAATGTACAGGACAACTCCCCCACAACAAAGAATTGTCCAGCCCAAAATATCAATAGTGCTGAATCTGAGAAACCTGTGTAAGAATTTTCCTTTCTCTTTTGTCTTTCAGGATTTTATAGCTACCTTGCCAAAACTTTCAGGATTCCATGGCCAGGACCTTTTTGGAATTTGGAGTAAAGTCTACGACCCTTTGTATTGTGAGGTAAAAGACAAAAAATCAAAGGTTAACTCGCAATCTGATTTTATGATTTATGCTGATTTTGAAACAGATGAGTATCTTTTCTTCTACTTCTTTATGAATGTATTACTTATGCTTCTTTTGACATGGAAACATAATTCACAACTTCTTGTATTAACTTAAAAATCCTGACTCTCTCTTTCTCTCTAGTATTATTTATGTTTGCATCCTTTAGAAAATTACAAGCAAAATTGCTTTTCTTCTATGAGTTCCCACTTTGGTTTTTTTCCCCCTTTGGATTCAGTAGGAGTTTATTTATTTTGCAGCCACTCAGAAATGCTGGTTTCCTGTCCTGGGTCTTAATGAAAAGGCAATGTTGTTATAAAGAAAGATGGGGGAGGCCAAGTGCGGTGGCTAACACCAGTAATCCCAGCACTTTGGGAGGCCAAGGCGGGCAGATCACAAGGTCAGGAGTTAGAGATCAGCCTGGCCAACATGGTGAAACCCCGTCTCTACTAAAAAGACAAAAATTAGCCAGGCATGGTGGTAGGCACCTGTAGTCCCAACTACTCAGGAGCCTAAGGCAGGAGAATCGCTTGAACCCGGGAGGTGGAGGTTGCGGTGAGCCGAGATCATGCCACTGCACTCCAGCCTGGGCAACAGAACAAGACCCTGTCTCTAAATAAATAAATGAATGAATGAAATGAAGGAAGGGACGGAGGGAGGAAGGAAGGAAGGAAGGAAAGAGGGGGGGGATATTACCTGATTTCTGAATGTAGAAATAAACAAGCAAACTATAAGCCAGTCTGTTTGTATTTTCTTATCAAGAAAGAACTTCTTTCTTGCTTTGTGATGCATTTGAAGTATCCTTTGTGGCCAGATAAATTATGATTGTTTTTCAAGGTTACATGATGTTTTTCACTCACCATGCTCCACCTTCTGGCCAAAAGGAGTACTCTCTGTTCCTGTTTTCCCAGCTAGTTCACTAAATACTGGGCAAGATTGTTACTACCTATCCACCTAATTCATATTGACTTCTAACTTTGAGGTCATCGTAAAAGTCTAGGGGCAGCAATTACTTCCATAGTTCTAGCTTAATAACAGATGACACAGTTTGCCTCCATCCTAGAGTTATTTGACCCAATCACATGCTACTTTCCCATATTTTCACTTTATCATCAGTATCTATTTCAGTGAAAATTCACTGGCCTTGCAAAAGACTCTTCAGTGAAAACAAGAGCCCACAATTTTATTCCAGCCTTGATTTTTTTTCTTCCTTGCTACGGTTTGAACTGAGCTATTCCAAAACGTGGCCATGTTATGTGATCTCTTTTCCAAATCTCTCTCACTTATTTCCTCTGTAGGTCACTCCATTCTGGTCTCCTCTTTCATGAACTCACATTCTCTCTCTCTCGATCCTGCCCTTGAAACTGGGGGACTCCTAATCGACTCTTCCTAATGGGTAATAAATATTGGCATAAGGTCTCTACCTGCCCTGCTTGTACTTACTCATTCATTTAACGCATATTTACCAAGTATCTACTGTGTGCAAGGTGCAGGCTTTCGTCAAGAGTTAGTGAACTACAGCCAGGTGTGGAGGCTCCTGCCTGTAATCCCAGCACTTTTGGGAGGCTGAGGCGGGAAGATCATTGAGGCTAGAAGCTCAAGATGGGCCTGGGCAGCATAACAAGGCCCTGCCTCTACAAACCACTTAAAAATTAGCCACGTGTGGCCAGGTGCGGTGGCTTATGCCTATAATCCCAGCACTTGGGAGGCTGAGGCAGATGGATTGCCTGAGCTCAGGAGTTCTAGACCAGCCTGGCCAACATGATGAAACCCCATCTCTACTAAAAATACAAAAATTAGCCAGGTGTGGTGGCCTATGCCTGTAATCGCAGCTACTCGAGAGGCTGAGGCAGGAGAATCACTTGAACCCAGGAGGCGGAGGTTGCAGTGAGCAGAAATCATGCCACTGCACTCCAGCCTGGGCAACAGAGCAAATCTCTGTCTCAAAAAAAAAAAAAAAAATTTAGCCACTTGTGGTGGCATGCACCTGTAGTCCCAACTACTCAGGAGGCTGAAGTGGGAGGATTGCTTGAGCCCTGAAGTTAGAGGTTACAGTGAGCTGTGATGGCCACTGCATTCCAGCCTTGGTGACAGAGCAAGACCCTGTCTCTGAAAAAAAAAAAAAAAAGTCGGCAAACTAGACTCTGATGGCGGTAGGGGGAATATATTACTGAAGGCTCCAGAAATATATTGCCTTTCCTAACTGGCCTCTCAGGCAGCTCATTCATCTTTTTTGGGGGGACGGAGTCTTGCTCTGTCACCCAGGCTGGAGTGCAGTGGCGCAATCTCGGCTTACTGCAACTTCCACCTCCAGGGTTCAAGTGATTCTCAATGCATCAGCCTCCCAAGTAGCTGGGACTACAGGCACACGCCACCACACCGGGCTAATTTTTGTATTTTTAGTAGAGACGGGGTTTCACTGTATTAGCCAGGATGGTCTTGATCCCGTGACCTCACGATCCGCCTGCCTCTGTCTCCCAAAGCGCTGGGATTACAGGCATGAGCCACCGTGCCCAGCAGCTCATTCAGCTTTTAAGAAAACATTTAACTCTGTCAGGTTCATAGAAAGATTTCTAACCCTTTTATAAAGGAATGAGATATTATTTCCATACTGCACCCTTACTCTACAAAATATGAGCCACCCACTGATCCAGAGTTAAACCAAAAGCTATGGACTGGGTAGGAAAGGGCAAATTCATTTATATAAGCTTCTCTTCTGAAAGTCAATACCACTACTTATCACAATATGAAGTTCTCTTAGAAAGAAATGGCAGGACCAGAAAGTCTAGCCCTACTAGTTCTTGTGGGGTGAAAAAGGATAAAATAAGTCAACAAAGAGGACAGTCATAAGCAAAACTACACATACATTTTTCTTCCTTTTTCTTTGCTACAGAGTGTTCACAATTTCACTTTACCCTCCTGGGCCACTGAGGACGCCATGACTAAGTTGAAAGAATTGTCAGAATTGTCCCTCCTGTCCCTCTATGGAATTCACAAGCAAAAAGAGAAATCTAGGCTCCAGGGGGGTAAGTATTAAAAAATGAGAGAAGCATATCGGATTTGTGGTTGAATGATCCAGGTCTGAGTCCCAGTCCATCCACTAATCAACTGTGTGACCTCAGGCAGTTCACTTAATCACTCTTGTACCAGCTTCCATTCTGCAAAATGGGAATATTAATGATTTCTACTTCATAGACAGTGAGGATTAAAATGAATGTATATATTCAAAGGGCTTAGAACAAACAGCGCCTGGTATATAATACACTGTCAATAAACATACATTATTATAATTATGACTGTTACTCACTTGGGCCCTTAGTTTTCTACCTGGAAAATGAAAGCTAAAGCTAAATGATCCTTTCCATCCCTTCCAGATCAAAGAATCAAGGATCTATGTCTGAGCCCCATGAAAATCAACTGTGTCTTGTGGCCCATAGGGGAATCTCTCAAGTGTGCAGTATAACAAAAGTGGCCTGTTTTCCTAAAACCTTGAGATGGTCCAAGTCAGGTTAACACACATATTCTAGGCATTTTGAGATTAATACAATCACATTATGATTCCTGCCATTGCCAGACACTATTCATCACAGTATCAGAACAAATTCAAAATCCCAAGAGAATGCATAGAGGCAAAGCCTACTAGGGCTGGACCAAACAGGGAGGATATTCACTAAGGCTACTTAACTAGGGAAAGAATTCAAATCACTGACCAGAAAAGGAGTTAATTATAGCTAGAAAAGCAAGGCTGTGCACCAGTACAGAGTGGGGGGAAGCTGTAACCAGAGAATTAGGTATGAAACCAGGATGGTCAGGAGCAAATTCATGTGAGATGAATAAAGTAGGTTGGGGCAAAAAATCTAGGACAGTGGCCATTAATGACATGAGGATGTTACAGACCTGCTATTACAGAAATCCTGACTGCATGGCACAGAGACAGATGTGGTAAAAATGTGTAAGTCCTTACTTTACATTAAACACATGAGCAATGAGATCTAGCCCTTGAGGAAGGGAGAGCCTCCAGAGAGGAGTCTTAGATGGAACATGGAGTGTTGGAAAAAATTACCAGGCAGGATACAGGCTGTGTGCATGGGCAGAACCCAGGAAGAAGCTCAATCGTAACAACAAAAGATGCAGAGAGTGCCTTGGAAGCCACATAAGCACTCAGCCTCATTTCGAGCCCACCAGGTGCCAGCAGTGTAACTCCATCCCAAGCCCCATCAGATGATGGAAGTGGACTCTTGATTTATTTACCCCAACCTAGTTATGGTGGAATCAGGCATCTAGCCCCCTCATGACTCAAAGTGCAGCCTACTTTTCAGCATCGGCATCAACTACCACCTGACTAGAAATACAGAACCTCAGGCCCCACCTCCAAGTGAGTTGAATCAGGATCTGCATTTGAATAAACTCCCAACAAGCTTTATGCCAGATAAGAGTTGACAGTAGTCTAATACTAGATGTAGGGATGTGTATATATGAATAAGAAATGGAATTGCTCCATTTTCCTCTTGTTTCCTCTTATATTCCCCTTTGGCTACCAGAGATTACATTTGAGAGAAGCCACTTCCCCTCTCTGGATCTCTGTTTTACTCCCCCAATGAGGAGATTAAACTAGACTTTGTAAGAGTCCTTCTCTGAGATATTCTCTGATCTTGGATTCTAAAGGCTGGCACTTGTATGAAACCAGCTGTCCTACTTTCTGGAAAAAGTCCAGCGCCATTGTTAAGCAGGAAATTTTTTCCTGTGTGGTTCTGCCAAAACACAAGCTCAGACTATTGTTCAGATCTGGCTAGGCAAGAGAGATTTGTCAGCTACATGCTTGTTGAATGATGACACAGCTGAACACAGTCCTGCACAGAAAACCCACGTTGTCTAGGTGACAAAGAGTGGTGTGGAAACATCAGGGCCATCTTCTGACCTTTGCAGGTTTTCTTTGTTAGTTTGTTTTGTTTTTGTTTCTCTGTATTTTTTGTTTGTTTGTTTGTGTATTTGTTTTTGAGACAGTATCTCGCTCTGTCCTCCAGGCTTGCAGCAGCATGATTATGGCTCACTGTAGCCTTGACCTCCCAGGCTCAAGCAATCCTCCCACCTCAGCCTCCCAAATAGCTGGGACTGTACGCGTGTACCACCATGCCCAGCTAAATTTTTTTTAAATTTTTTGCAAAGACAGAGTCTCCCTATGTTGCCCAGGCTAGTCTTAAACTTCTGGGCTCAAGCAATCCTCCCACCTTGGCCTCCCAAAGTGCCAGCATTACAGGCATGAACTACTATTCCCAGTCTGGAATTTTTATTTCATCACTTAACTTCTGGGATGACACTGTTCAGTAACACACACACACACACACACACACACACACACACACTCCAAAAAAGTCCCTGAGGCAAATTTAGGACCATATGGCTGGTCATATCAGTGAAAAGAGAGCTCTTTTTGCTCTAGGCCAGAGGTTGACAAACTACTGCCTGTATGCCAAATCCAGCCCACTACCTGGTTTTGTAAATAAAGTTTTATTGAAATACAGCCACACTCATTCATTTATGTATTGTCTTTTGCTGCTTTCATGCTATCACCGCAGAGTTGAGTAGCTGCAACAGATTTTATAACCCACAAAGCCTAAGACATTTACTCTCTGGTCTTCTACAGAAAAAGTTTGCCAACCTCTGCTGTAGACTAGAAGTGAAGGAAGCAAAGTTTATATCTTCAGATCACTGATATGTTGTCTAGTTTATGAAGATTTAATAAAGGATACAACACATAACTTCAAAGCTAGCTTTCCACTATAGTGTGGTCTAATGATTACAAATAAGGGTTTTGAAGCAGGACATGCTAGATTTAAAGCCCTCCTTATCTGCTTAGAAGTTGTATAATCTGATTAAGTTGCTGAGCCACTCTGAGCCTCACTTTCCCCGCTTATAAACAGAATATTGGTATGCCAGAGCCTGAGGAGAATCATGATAGTCACCCCCTAATCAATCCTGCGATAAGTGGGTAATCATCCCAGAACCAAGAATTGATATATTCATTACCAGAACTGCAGCCTGAACAAAAGGTACTTGTTGACAAAGGGCAAGTTGCTGATTGCAGGTGTCTGTCATGGCTCCCAAGAGCTTGGCCACAGAGTTTAGCACCAACATGGCATGCTAATCAAGCTAAAGTCCCTAATGCATTCCACAGGGCAACCCTCTCTGAGATGAAGGGATTCAGACCTGTCAGATATGTACATCAGATTTTCCTGTTCATCCTCAAGGAAATTCCAGCATCTATAGAAAGGGCAGATCCCCTACCTCCTTAATTAACCCTTTTTTATACTTACTGGTGTACAGACCTGTCTCTTCTTACTATGTTATGAGTTTTTAGAGGGCAGGGACCAGGTCATAGCTGCTCAGTATGTGTTTGCTGAGTGGACTACAGAACCTGAGATTATAGTCCATCTGTTAATATCAGTGGCCTGCTCATTGCAAAACACACACACACACACACACCTCTCTCTCTCTCTCTCTCTCTCTCTCTCCCTCCCTCCCCCACCTACTGGTCATTCTCAAGCCAGGAGAGCACATGCAGGGTAAAGACACCAACAGACACACCAGATGGTTATAGACATCTCTGAAGCAACATATCCTTAAAACAGAATCTGTTTTGGCACCACAAGGTCCCTCACTACCTTCAGTGCCTACAAATAGGATAAAGACCACAAGCTCTGCACCGCGTTTCACCACCTCAGAAGCAACGGCAGTTAGGTGTTCAGATGTGGAGTGTGAAGAGCAAAAGATTTCCTCTACTGAAGACAGACAGAACCTCAAATGAAAGCTAAAGATGCTGGCTGTCCCCCAGTAGTGACATCTAGGGTAACTTGGAGAAATGGTCCACAGAGAATAGTCCATGACCTGTACAAACATCCAGAGAGCTGCTTTCTCCCATGGCCTCTCTCAGGTCTGACTGCCAGAGAGTAGAAGCAAGAGGAGTGAAAACAGAGGAGTACCTGCCGTGCTGTCATTTCAGGTCTGCTCTGGAGAAGAACATGGGCTAAAAATTCGCTTTTAGAATCCGAAAAAGCCGTCTGAAGTTCCATCCAAGCTTATCAGCCTCCTAACCAGACCTTTAACAAAACCTGATATGGTAGAGTCCTAGTGTGCCAATCCAGCTTTCCTTACCTGGCTGTGTGAGTCACTTAATATCTCTGAACTTAAGATTCCTTACCTATAAATGAGGGTTGAGATGTAGGATTCAGTTAAAGAAAAAAGTATGTAAATCACACTATCTAACACAGAGCAGATGCTCAACAAAATTAGATCTTTGCCCCTCTTCTTAAGTCATGGTGGGGAGAGTCCCCAACTATGAATTGACAAAAAGCTAATGAACGAAAATAGAAGCTTATGTTTGCTTCAGCTTGGTTATTGATTTATCTCCTTTAAGGTGTCCTGGTCAATGAAATCCTCAATCACATGAAGAGAGCAACTGAGATGCCAAACTACAAAAAACTTATCATGTATTCTGCAGTAAGTATTTTTGTCTTCATTTGACATCTGTCTGTTCAAGTGTGTGATCTCTTGGAGCACGGGACCTCATCTTCTTTATCTTAATTTTCCCATCACCTTGTATGTGGTAGGCACTTACACAAAGCTTTTAGAACTAAATGCATCATTCCGGCCTTTAAGGGATTTATAATCTAATACTAACAAGAAGACAAATATAAACACCATACAAAACAGTATGGAAATGCCATTCAGCCAAGTGCTTTGGCACCTCAGACAAGCTAGCCATCCCTTGTGTTCCAAGAGGGTGGAGAAGAGAAACAGAAAAGCTTCCGGGACAAGGTAGCACATCCAACACATCAAGATGAAAGGGGTTAGTAAGTGCTCCTCACTAGTGTATAGGACAAAGAAAGTGAATTCTTAGGACAGAGGTGGAAGGCCAGCAATGTTGCGTGAAAAAGGTGGTACCAAATTAGTGGATGCTAACTGTGCTGCTCAATATGGAACCCAGTAACCACAAGTAGCTATTCACATTTAAATTAATCATGATTAAGTAGAATGAAAAATTAAGTCCCTCAGTTATGTTAGCCACATTTCAGGTGTTCAATGCCCACACATAGCCAGTGGCTACTGAATTAGACAGCACAGATATACAACATTCCATCATTACAGAAAGTTTTTAGACAGCCCCTATATAGAGTGTCAGAAGTTTATGCTGGATGGCAGCTGTAGGGCCATCTTGTCCTGTTGCTTCTTTGCTTAGTTGTAGAAAGAAGCAAGGAAGCCAGGGAGAACCCCCTGTCAGTGTTTGCTCAGGGAAGGCAGGGCAGGGGTGACAGGATGGGAGCAGCATTTTGGAAATTAATTATTTTGTAGCATGACTGGATGTTGGGAACAGGATATGGTGTAGATTTTTTGTGATTGTCTAGAAAAATAGGGTGTGGCCTTAAAAAATTCCCTAAAATTAGGGAAGCAACAGGAGAGGAAAAGAGGTGAGTCAGGTTACAAGAAAAGCTGAGTGTGCATTGTCAGTGATGAACTGGAAGTGGGTGGAGGGTAATGACGGGGAAGGTGAAGCCCCAGATGAAGGCAGGTTTTCAGTTCTCAATGGCAGGAAGGAGGTGATCTTGGACCAGGTAAATATACTGATTTGACAATGGGTTTGAAATACTATGGGGCATCCAAGCAGAAATCTCCAGATGGCAAAGGGAATAGAAGGAGGAAAGGGAAGAAGGACTGCAACTCAAAGTTAGAGCTACATTTTGGAGTAGAAATAAAGAGAGCAAGAGATCTTAGAACGGGCTTTCATCTTGGAGAAGCCAGGGAGAGACACAGTTTTGGGAGAAAATTCTACAATTGTGTTATGCATTCAAATAGCTGCCCATGGATTCTGGGATGAGCAGGGAAACAGAACATAGCATGCTGACTCTTCTCACTCATGTCTCCATGATGAAATGTTTCTCAGCTATGGCTGGAGAAAGAAAGCCATGTTTTCATTTATGCAAGAAGGTGAAAGAGGTGACTGAAGATACAGAGAAGTTTGTCTATTATCAGGAGCCCTAAATGGTATGGACTAGGGAAATAGCCTCAGGTAGGCCTGGAATTAGTCAATTCTGCCAGTTTTTCTAGTGGTTAATCTGATTTCTAGTTTTAACTTGTGATGTGACTTCCAGCATGTCATACCCATAGCTCCTTTTTTTTTTTCTCTATTAGTTTACTTCTAGGCCCTTCTGAATATGTGCACACACAGTTTAAGCAGCCAAATGTTATCCCAATTTTGTAGATATGGAAGTTGAGGACTGCCTAAGATTAGATCACTAATCAGTGGCAGAAAGGAGACTAAAAAACACTCCCCTGTACCTTCCAACCATTCTGGGGTAAACATTTAGCTTTACAATTATTTTTAAATTGCACCCTATACTTCCTTGTATTTTATCTTCCCTAAACATTTAAACCTCGTATATTCTTCCACAACTTTAAATCACAGACGATGCTAATCTATAGAAAAAGATAATCTAGCATTAATGTATTTCAAAATATTTCAAAAAGGCACGGCACTTAAGGAAACTTGATTCAAATTTACTTTCTTCCATTTTGGGGTTATATGACATTAAGCAAGTTGCTTAATTTCCCTGGGTCTCAACTTATTCATCTTTTATTTTTTTAATTATTATTTTTTATTTTATTGAGATGGAATCTTGCTCTGTTGCCCTCTGAGTGCAGTGGTGCCATCTTGGCTCACTGCAGCCTCTGCCTCCTGGGATTCTCCTGCCTCAGCCTCCGGAGTAGCTGGGATTACAGGCCCGTACCACCATGCCCACCTTTTTTTTTAAGTAGAGATGGTGTTTCACCATGTTGGTCATGCTGGTATCAAACTCCTGACCTCAAGTGATCCGCCCACCTCAGGCTCCCAAAGTGCTGAGTTTACAGTCATGAGCCACCACACCTGACCAATTTCTTCATTTTTAAATGGAAATAATGATACATATCTAAATCATACTGCCTCAAACACAGCTGATGCTCAACCAAAATTAGTTATTTCTTTCTCTACTTACTAAGCCATGGTGGGGCGTACGGGAAATGTAATTGAATTAGAAGCCATCATGGTGCTCTACAAGTGCTTCATACCTATTGAATGTGAATCTGAACAGGTGATAAAATTATTTGTTTCAAATCTCCATAGCATGACACTACCGTGAGTGGCCTACAGATGGCACTAGATATTTACAACGGACTCCTTCCTCCCTATGCTTCTTGCCACTTGATGGAATTGTACTTTGAGAAGGGGTAAGTGACGAAGTGCCTTTCAAAACCAGTATCACTGGACTTTAAGTTTCATTATTATTATTTTGGGTTAAGGGTTGTATGCCTGTTTGTCTTTGATTTGGTTTTATATTCAAAGGGAAGAATGATAGTAACAGGATGCTAGTCATGTCTCTTTTTCTTTTCATGAAGACTTGTATTGGAAAATAACATACACAGTAGATGAAAAATTTGAGAAATAGCCTACGCAACAGAAATTACATTTTTTAAAAGGTTAAGGTATTCTAAGAAGTATGCATGTATTGCATATATATTTGGCAAGAGAAAAATTTATTGATGGTTACACAATTTTTTCGATTAAATAATTCAAGCATATTCATTCAACTTCTGATGATTCATGTACACGAGTCAAGATTATTAAAGTACAACTTCTAACTTGGTGTTTACCTCTTTGTAACCCGGTGCGGCCCTCCCCAGATGACCACAGCTTAGCTTGAACCCATTAAAAGGGTCAAAGTTAGAGTGGCCAAATTCCCAGTTCACCCAGAACTGACCCATGAAATCTGGTGTTCCCAGAACATGTGAATTTCATTGTTAAAGCCAGGAATGTCCTGGAAAAACTGGAAAGAATTGATTATCACAGCCAAGATCATACCAAAAACGTTTATCTGCGGTGACAATGGCATTCTCATTGGGAGGAGGAGAAGGAGGTGTTTGGGACAATTAGTGGAATAAGAGCAAGGAAAGGGCTGAGTTAAGGCGATGACCCCAGAGTTTGTTTCAGGGTTGATCAGGGGAGAACTATTTTGCCCTTCCCTCAAGGCATTCAGAATAGCTACACACCAACCTGACTGTGCAGTTACATCGGGATCTGTGCTCAAAAGAGTCCATGCTGGTTTTAATGATCTGCTGTTGCCATCTTTAAATTGTAATAGTTTTTAAACAATGGGCCCTGTATTTCATGTTGCAAATTTTGTAGTCTGGGGATGTACCTTTCTGGCCCATGAATTTGTAGAGTAAAAAAGCAACAGCACAGAGACCTCATTCTCAACCAGTATCTTCACTGCTTACAAAGAGAGTTCTGCACAGCTAGGGAAGGGTAGATACATCCTTTATTGAACCTCTAACTGGGTGCCAGGCACAGTGAACTAGAACTAAAATGTGGTCTTAGTTAACCTTGCTCTCAAATATCTATAGTCAGAGTGGAGAGGTGAGATCAACAAAATGGAGATTGACCAAATAGAGCAGAAAATGGGAATGAAAGGACTAGAGACATAAAACCCTCTCTTAATAACAAGCCCAGCACAAGTCTGCCCTTCAGAAGGCCAACTCTGGGCACAGAGTTAATAAGTCAACCAAATTCCAGGATCAGCTCCAGTGGCAGGCACTATCTCCTTTGGGATAAGACAAGAGAAGCTACTGACTTTACTTGTACCTTCCTGTTCTCTGGTTTCTGGACCCCAGGGGTCTGGAGCTTGCTTTCTTAGTGCACAGAAGCATTTTCTCCCACTGAATTCCTTCTCTTAACACCCTGAGTTAAATCTATATTACAAATTAACTATGGAGTACCTCTTCAAATGAAAGGCAGTGACATACAGAAAAAATTAACCAAGGGCCACGTAAAGGTCAAGTCCAATTTGTTATATTAGGATTTCTTTTATTGGCACCCCAGGGAAATATCAAAGGTTAAACTTGATTGCTTTTAAATTAGAAACAAGGAGGCTTCAAGTTAACAAATTCTGTCTAAGCCTGTTTATGAGGTGATCCTGACTGTGAGATGGTCTCACATTTTCTTATGAGAAGATATGGAGAGAGACAGAAAGGAAGAATATTTTAGACTTCCAACTGTCTTAAATATGTAAACTGTTCAGGTTGTAGAAAACGTAGCCATAAATAGTCTTTAAAGATTTAATTTTGGGTTAGATACAGAGATTTAAAGTTGCAGACTATATAAAATAATTCGTTAAGTTAATATTGCTTTGTTTCACTTTTACATTTTATAAAACATTTTTATCTAAACTCTTTATGCATCTTTAGCTTGTGTCTTCAACACTAAAGCCAAATTTTAGTCTTTTAAAATTGTTTTCCAGATATATTCACTAATAAGGGTAATTTTGTCTTCTATACAGATGAACCTCAGATTCTTGAAGGCTTAACTCAGTGAAAATTAATTTCACACTTATCTAACAGTACCGTGCAGGTGTCCTTGGTCAACAGATGTGATTCACATGTGGTCATTCCCCACAGTTTCAAGAGTGCTGTGCTCACTTGCAGGCAGCTTGTAGAAAGGAATGAAAGGGTGGAGGCAGCAACCTGCTTATCAACTACTTCAGCCTAAAAGGGACACATCATTACTGTTCACTTTCTGTTGGCTAAAATTAGTGACTTGGTGCCACCTAGGTACAAGGGAGTCTTGGAAATGTGGTCACTTCTGAGCCATAATTCAGTTCTATGGGAAGAGAATAATGGAGTTTGATGGAGTATTGGACATCTAGGCCTTATCATCTTAAGACAGAAGATGCTGTTACTGAAAAAGTTATTCTAAGATAGAAGTACCCATTCGTATAATATTAGGGAAGTTTTTACAAGTTTTATAGATATATTATAAGTGAATATTTGCAGTTACTATGTTTATATGGCTTTTTAAAGTGATGTTTTAAAAGGCTTGTTTATAATGACACCCAAAATTTGCCATTGTAAAGTTACCACCAAAGAAAGATCACTAAATTTTACTTGAGTTCCCCCTCCTGCCTCCTTGATTGGCAAATGGATTCCATAAGCAACTCATGCTGGTTGAAGTGAGGTTAGTTTACGCCCCTGGACCTTCTCAAATAGTACATTGTTTTTTTGAGATAAAGCATTGAGAGAGCCCTCCTTAACATGACACAATGTAAGGACTTGAACACATACCCACAGCTTTTTTCTGATGGATAATTTTCTGATAAGGTCTTGCTGTATATTCAAGCATATATGTTATATGTTATTAAGTTCCATATTTATGGCCTAGTTAAAGAGAGGGGAGATATATTCAGAAGAAGGACTGAAAGAACTATTCAAGTAGGAAAAAAGAAAAGAAAAAAAAGGAGCAAATGAGAAGCCTAAAAAGAAGGGAGGAGAAGGAAAACCCAACACCCTCACCTGCTTCTCACTTATCCAAAGGCTCAAAGTCACACTCAACTCCCTGCAACCATCACTTCTCATCATCTCCTCTGATTTAGCATCCTGGTGCCTACCTCCTATGCCCCTATCCCTAACAAACCAGCCCTCCCGTTCTACCCTGCAAATCTGTCCCGCCTGCCCCAGTCTCCCTATTTACACACCTAAATTGACTAAAATCTCCTAGTTCCCATAAGTTTTTCCATTAGTCCTTCAACCAGCATGTAATAGTCCAGGTGGAAAGAAATTCAGTGGCAGTTCAACAACACAGAACTAACAGAGCTCTCTCCTCTACGTTTCTCTGCCAGGGAGTACTTTGTGGAGATATACTATAGGAATGAGACGCAGCATGAGCCATATCCCCTAATCCTACCTGGTTGCAGCCCCAGCTGTCCTCTGGAGAGGTTTGCTGAGCTGGTTGCCCCTGTGATCCCTCAAGACTGGTCCACGGAGTGTATGATCACAAGCAGCCATCAAGGTACTGAGGAAAGTACACATTAGTGTGCACAGAGATCTCTGCAGAAAGAGTAGCTGCCCTTTCTCAGGGCAGATCATGCTTTGAGAATGTACTTTGGCCATCACCCCCAGCTTTGAGGAAAATGGGCTTTGGGTGATAATTGTATGTTTTACGGACCCCCAACTTCAGGCAATTCCTACCTCTTTACCTGGCCCTGCCCCCACTTGCCATAAAACTTAGCTCAGTATTTTTTTTGTTTGTTTAGTGTTAATGAAAAGGGGTATCAGTGCCAAAATATAATGAGAGATAAAACTTAGGTCAGGGTTCATGGAGGGATCATGAACTATGACTGGCCACACAGGATCATTTTTATTTAAGGACTCTGAGATTTTACTTGAGCAGGATTAGGTGAGCAGGATTTAAATGTCTGAAACAGATTTTGCTTGAGCAGGATTTAAATGTCTGAAATGGAACAGATTTCAAAAAAACCCACAATCTAGGGTGGGAGCAAGGAAGGAAAGATGTGAATAGGCTAATGAGCAAATTTAGCCATCAGTTCCAGCCTTCTCTCAAGGAGAGGCAAAGAAAGGAGATACAGTGGAGACATCTGGAAAGTTTTCTTCACTGGAAAACTGCTACTATCTGTTTTTACATTTCTGTTAAAATATACAAGGCTACAGAATGAAAAATAAATCTTTTTGTGTCCCTTGGTTCTGGAACATTTATGTTCCTTTTAAAGAAGCAAAAATCAAACTTTACAGAAAGATTTGATGCATGTAATACATACAGCAGCTCTTGAAGTATATACATCATAGCAAATATGTCATCTGATGAGAACAAGATATTTGGTCACAACACATCAGGGAAGAGAGCACCACATGATGGAGTTTTCTAGAAGCTCCAGTGATAAGAGATGTAGACTCTAAAGTTGACTTAAGGACAGCCATGGTGGCTCACGCCTATAATCCCAGCATTTTGGGAGGCCAAGGCAGGCAGATGACTCGAGCTCAGGAGGTCAAGATCAGCCCGGGCAACATGGTGAAACCTTGTATCTACATAAAATATAAAAAATTAGATGGACATGGTGGTGTGTGCCTGTAGTCCCACTATTTGGTGGGCTAAGGCAGGAGGATCACTTGAGCCCCAGAGGTGGAGGCTACAGTGAACCAAGAGTGCACCACTGTACTCCAGCCTGGGCAATAGAGTGAGACCCTGCCTCAAAAAAATAATAAATAAGCAAATAAAAATAAAGTTGATGTAAGAAAGGAAGTATAGGCCAGGCACAGTGGCTCACACCTGTAATCCCTGCACTTTGGAAGGCTCAGGCAGCACGATCACTTTAGGCCTCGTGTGTTCAAGACCAGCCTGGTCAACATAGTGAGACCCTGTCTCTACCAAAAGGAAAGAAGGAAGTGTTACATATCAGACTGAAACAAAATTAAAAATGTAATTATGTGCTAAGTGCCTCCAAGTTCAAAACTTATTGGAATGTTGAGAGTGTGGTTATGAAATCTGTTAGGAGGACAAAAGGAATGTGTAAGTCTTTAATGCTGATATCTTCAGAAAATCTAAGCAAACTTACAGGTCCTGCTGAAACTGCTCACTTTGCAAGAAAAAAATCACGTTCAAATGGCATTCTTAAGAGTCTTATAGCTTTGCCATGTGGCAGATCTACACGTCTAGAGAACACCGTGCTCTATTACCATTATGGATAAAGATGAGATGGTTTCTAGAGATGGTTTTTACTGGATGCCAGAATCTAGAGCAAAGCTGTCCCTGCTCCTGATTGGTCACAGAATGACTGACAAAGACATCAATTGATATGCTTCTTTGCGTTATTTCCTTCCCAAGTAAATGTTTGTCCTTGGATCCATTGTCTGTGCTTGTAACAGTCTTCTAGCAGTGAGCCAAATGTAAAACAGGGAATAAAGTCATTATTAGGAAGTTCCAAAGCATTGCCTTTATAATGAACTTTGAAAAACGTATGTGTGTGTGTTTAATTAGAATAAAATTCCTCTAGGCAGATTTCAGGAGCTCCCTTTGTGTTGGGGTTTTTGTTTTAATATAACAAGAGGGAAAATGTTAATATAAAGTAAAGTAATTTGACTGGCTTAAATGAACATTTTACATTGAAAATATAGTTTGGACTTTTCCACTTCCAATAAAGGAAAAGCTGTGGATGGCTCTGCCTCATCTATTTAAGATGGAATTTGCTGAGGAAACACCCTCAGGAAGTACACAATATGCTAGGAAAGTAAAGAGATACATACTGTATAACACAGAAAAACCAGGGCTATGTCTTATGACTACACAGGTTGCTGTGGGAACAAGAGCTACCAAGATTTGAAGTGGGGAAGTAAGGAAGGTCAGGGAAGGCTTTCTGCAGAAGGTAGCAACTGCACCATATAAAATCAGTTTGAGGCCAGGCATGGTGGTCAAGAGCCCTTGACCTCTGTTTTCAGCACAGTTGCTTTGGCATTCTCATGTTCCGCCATTGCTATTAAAAGCCCTGTTCAGCGATGTCCCATCCAGCACCCCTCCTCCCTCAAAGATGAGGCCATCTGATTATGACACCTGTAATCCTAACACTTTGGGAGACTGAGACAGGAAGATCATCTGAGATCAGGGGTTCAAGACCAGCCTGGTCATCATGTCAAAACACCGTCTATACTAAAAATACAAAAATTAGCTGGGCGTGGCGGTACATGCTTGTAATCCCAGATACTTGGGAGGCTGAAGCAGGAGAATTGCTTGAACTCAGGAGGCGGAGGTTGCAGTGAGCTGAGATCGCACCACTGCACTCCACCCTGGGCAACAGAGTGAGACTTTGTCTCAAGAAAAAAAAAATCAGTTTGGATGGAGGACTTTAATGGTGTGGTCCAAGGTACTAGAAAGGCATTTATCAAATGTCCTAGTGGCTTGAAGCTGGAAAGAAGAGGAGATTGCTCATCAGAAAGTTCAGCCTCCAAAGAGAGTCCCACAGAGAGTTATTCAAGGGGCCATTTCTAAAAAGAGAAAACATCAGCTCCACAAGGATTTTATCTGATGTGTTCCCTGCTCTATCTGTCCTCAATACCTAGAAATGTCTGTGCCAGGGATGGACTGGTGCTCAATAAGTATTTGCCCAATTAATATATAAATTTGTTACCTGTTCTGCCTTAAGCTACTCTTGCCTAGCCTGTAGAACAGCAATATCTAGTAAGTTAGGAGTTATTTTTCACTCTACTCTCTCCTTCATTCTCCATAGTCTCTTACCTCCTCTTGTCAAATCTACCTGTGGTATATATGTAGAATTCTTTCCCTCAAAACACAAGTAACAACTTAATATTCACATAGAGTGAAATATGATTAAGCAGCAAAAAAATTTAATAAAAAGAAACATGTAAGGGTTGATGCGCTGCAGTCCGCTCATCCAAATCTCAAGAGTGGAATGTGCACATTGGCTCCCAACTCTCACTTGGGCAACTTCACTTGGGCAGCTCCAATGCGGCAGAAGTATTTTCACCAAAGAAATTAAATGGTACAAATCTTACCAGCACACCACTGGTTTGGGCTCATAGAAAGCTTGTTAAAAATCTATGACATACGGTGCCCTCTAATGCAGTAAGTTCAATATCTGAACTTCTGTAAAGTAAAGGATTACATTTATTCAGTATGATCTTAAGAGGGATGCTAGGGGCCGCAGGTATAAATTTCAGGGAGACAGATTGTTATTCAGTGTTGGGAAACTCCTAAGGTAAGAGTGCTCTTAGGCTGGATGGCCACTCACCTTAGAAGAGAGATACTACAGAGAAGGCTGAAACATGGAAGATTGTAGGGTTTGGGTGGCTCACTAGTTGGGCCACCAAATCTAGCAAATAAAAGTACAGGATGCCTAGATAAATTTGACAAATGGCTCTAACTGCCAAATTTTTGTAATTCATTGAAAAAACAGAATACGGGACACTTAGGATGATCTGAAAAAGGCAATACGGGAAGCAGGAAAAAATCATTAAATATATGATATGTTCTGTATATACAAGATACTTCACAACCCTACTCCTTAGAGTGTAGGGGAGTTGCACCATGAAATTCTACCCATAACTGTAAGCAGTGTTTTTAGCTAGTGCTAGTAGGCTCACTTAGCCAGATTCCACATCATATCAATTAAATTCACCAGAGTCTTTGCTGGAAAATTCGTAAGTCTAAGGCCATAGCATGTTATTTGAAAATAACAAAATTTGTCAAACTGCTTCTTTAATTCCAAAATTTTACTAACACATTCAGACTTTCTTCACTAGTGCTCTCCCACCCCCTATCTCCATGGCCAACTCTTAATTGTTTCACAAAAAGGAGACTTAACAGTGGGAAGTTCCAGTTTTCTCTCATTATCTTTGTAAAGCTGAGAATCTACAGTACAAATACATATCCCCAAGATTCAACCTTGAGTTTCTTAAAGGCAGGATCCCATACATTTTTCATCTTTAAGTCTTCAGCCAGTAGACAATGCCTAAAACCTTGTGCCTTCAATCAATATTTGCTAACTGAATACATGTTCAGCCCTGCATACCTAGCCTGACTTCCTTGTGGCTGGGCTCAGATGTCAGAAGCCTGAAACTCAGCTGACTTATAACTTAGAGAGAGAAGCTATGAATGAGCCTCAAAAGTATACAGAGACCCAATCACTGGCCATATACACATTTGTATGTGCCAACATGTGTGTATTATTTGACCTCTGTTTTCAGCATAGTTGCTTTGGCATTCTCATGTTCCTCCATTGCTATTAAAAGCCCTTGTTCAATGATGTTCCATCCAGCACCGCTCCTCTCTCAAAGATGAGGCCATCTGATTATAACACCTGTTTCCTCATTCTTATTGCCATTATCTTCAGTTTCTCAGGATATATCTCATCATTTGTCAAAGACATTGGCAACTTGCTTTGGTATGTTCTAATTTGCTCCTCACTCCACTCCTGCCCTAAATCTAGGCAATTCTGACAGCCATAATGCTGACCTATCCCACACACTGACCACCACACCAATATCTAAGCCTCTATCAAGTCAGTCACATGGTTTTTCAACTCTGATCTGTGAGTAAAGCTGAAGCAAACAAAAATCCAAGCCTATTATCACCGTTTCAAATGATGAATGTTGACATTTCATTCCACCCTCACTGGGTCTCTCAATGTTTCTTGGTAAATGTATTCACACCTACTTTTCCTACTCTCTGCAAGAAGGCCTGTTTTTCCCAAATGTCTTATTCCATTTTGTTTTTTTATTCTTATAAGCAAGATAATCCATTGATAACTCCTTTAAGTTCTACTCTCACAACCTCAAAAATATCTCAGTAGCTCGAACCTTCCTTTGCTGCTGTCCCTCAGGAAACCACATTCCCCGCATGTGGGCTGAGCTCACTGTTGTGTGAGCCCGACTCCACAGTCTCCTCAGGACCTCCGTGAATCTGTTGGCTAACTTCACTCTCTTTCTCTGCACTGGCTCCTTCCCTTCTACTATGAAAATGCCCAAATATCCTCTCATCAAAACATCCTCAAGGGCTTATTTCACCTCACTCCCCCTCAATCTCAATTTTCTTGAACTAATGATTTATATGTTCTTGTACTATTTTCTCACATCCTTCTTATGCCTTAATTATTCTGTAAAATATGTCTACCCTTCTGTCATCTCTTTTTTTTTTTTTGGAAACTTCTCTTTCAAAACCCATCAGTGTCTAATTCAGTGGCCTTTCTTTCCTTGTAAAGCAGCTATTAACATCCCCAATTTACAGAAAAGAAAACTGAACCTCAGACTAATAGGGTCAGGATTCAAGCCACAAGTAATAGGGTCAGGATTCAAGCCTAACACTTTCCAACACCCTGTTTCTACCATCATACTCACTTTCATTCCACAGTGTCTTACATAGTATTTTCTTAGACCAATTTCCAAAAATAGCGTGGGTGGGTCAAGATATTTAAATATTTAATAAGCAATAGATTTACTGAGAACCTATTATGTACTCAATATTTTCCTAAGTATCAAGCATTAAGCTTGCCAAGTAAATAGCAGCAGACGAGAAGACTGTCCCCATGTGGCTTGCGGACCTTGTGGGGGAAGGAGGGGTGGACAAGGAGATAAATAGTTAAATCAGCCCTAAGAGCAAAGTACAGTGAATTCTACGATGAAGGGCATACAGGAGAAAACACAGCAGAGGCAATTAGCCTAATGGGTCAGAGAAGGCTTCTTGGAGGAGTGATGTTCAAACTGGAACCTGAAGGAGAAAAGGTACTAAGCAGGTGAATGAAGGTGAGGAGAGAGGAGGATGTTACAGACAAAAGAGGAGAATGTATAAAGGCCAAGAGGCTAAAAGCAGCATAGAGCACTTTGGGAACTGGAAAAAGTTTAGTGAATGTGAGGACAGCAGAGGCCACAGAGGCAAGTATTGTGCTCCATAGGTCAAGCTGAGCAGTTGTGATCACGGAAAGGTTTTAGGCAGAGGACAGATGCTGTAATTGGCTTTTTGTCTTAAGAAGATTCTTTTCAGTCATTATCTGTACTAGATCTCTTTGTAGTAAGATAGAATTGATCATGTTCTCTTTTCTCAGTGTTTAGGACACTGCTCTGCCAAACTCCTGAAATATTTTATAGTACAAAGGAGCATATCATTTAAAAATAAATAAATATCACAGGGAGAGAAAGCACATGCACTCTCCTGAGTCTTTCCTTTGTTCTTGGGTTCCTCATTCTACACTCAGTATGAGCCAGTATACCCAGGCCTCTGTCTTCTATGTCTACAATCCTTATTTCTACATCTAACTGTAGAATTCTTGACCTGTTTTGTCAAGCTGCCTACTGATAGTCTCTATTAGGATAATAACCTATCTCAAGCCCACAGTAGAGAGAAAATATATTATCTTCTCGACTCCAACTCTTTTTTGTAGTCCCAAACACAATTTATCTTCTTAGTTACCCAAACAAAAAGCCATGAGATTGCCTTCACCACAGCTCCTCCCTTACCAGTATATGCAGTCTGTTACTAAAGCCTGTTAATTCCACTGCAGGAGCATCTCCTGAATTCCCTCCTCTGCATTTCCAGGGCCACAATTCCAGTTCTAAGCCCCCGATGTCTTATCAAAGGTATTTTCAATAGCTCTCTATCAGGCCTAATGTATCTCCACCACCCTATCTTTTCCACAGTTTCTGTTTTGTTTAAACAGAGTGGGCTGTATCACTTCCGTATGTAATAATTGCTGATGACTTCCATTTGCCCCATGTCAAACCAAGCACTCTAAAAACTGGACCCTGGCCAGGCACAGTGGCTCATGCCTGTAATCCCAGAATCTTGAGAGGCCAAGATGGGAGGATCGCTTGAGCCTAAGAGTTCGGGACCAGCCTGAGCAACAGAGTGATACCCTATCTCAAAAAAACAAAAAAAAACTGGGCCCCCATTTACACATACGATTTCACTCTGTGCTCTAGTCATGTGTAACTTCTCATTACGTCCCAAACATGCCCTTTAAAAACTCTTTCGCTCTCATGGCACCTTTCCTCTCTCACTCACCTTGCAGGCCAGCTCAATTCTCAGAAGACTTTCCAAACTCTTTCTCTTTCAAATAAAATACACTCTGTTGACTGCAACTTTCTCTTTGTTCCAATAGCATTTCTTTTGCACTTACATTTTAGTAGTTATCACATTATCTCATAATTAACTATCTGGTTCTCCTGCTAGACGTTGGGCAGAGATTATGAACCTCAGCACCCAGTACAGCCTACCTGGTACATGTGCACTCACCACATGTCTTAGTTTTAATGACTTAGAACTTACAGGTTGCCAACTCTTAGTCCAGTATTTTCTCATGATACCAGGATGCTTCTTAGCATCATGATAAGGTGATTTAAAATTATACCCTGAGAGATAATGTCATTAGAACTGCAGATGGATTTAATATAAGTTTAAGGAAACTAAATGAAATTGAAGAAGGAAAGAAAGGACTCAATGGAAATGAGGAAGGCAGATACTAGTGATTCTTAAAAATCTATTTTCATGACTGACTCTCTGTATTTAGAAATTTGTTTTTAGTTATTTTTATGGGCTGTGTTGTCACAGCAGTCCTATGGAACATACTTTTCTGCTTTTCACTTTGGCAGGTGGAGGTGGTGGTGGGCAGATAACCTGAGGTCAGGAGTTCATGACCAGCCTGGCCAACATAATGAAACCCCATCTCTACTAAAAAAAAAAAAAGGAGAGAGATCAAAGATGGCCGATTAGCAACAGCTCAGGATTGTAGCTCCCACTGAAAGCGCAGAGAGTGAGTGGACACCACATTTTCAGACCAATTTTCATAGCCCACGGACCAAGAGATTCTTGGCGGAGGAGCCCCACGGGTCGCCAGCGCGACCCTTTTGAAGGGCGCGGCCGTTTGCAGGCGCCCCGACGCGGCGGTTCTCAGTCCGGAGTATACGGGACTGAGTGCCCTTTTGGTTGGCGTTTGGAGCTCCGGGAAAGCAGAGTCTCCCATTCAGCTGATTAAAAAGCGGACTGAAGTGGGGAACCAGACCGGGAGATTCCCGGGCAGAAAGCGCCACGAATCTTAACGCCGCTGTTTCAGCCGGCATAGTGGGTCGCCGCAGGGGAAGGCTGGTACCCGCCTCCACAAAAAAATAAAAATAAAAACAGCGGTTGGAACTGCTGAAGATTGAGAATTTCACAGCAAGTGCAGCTGAACCCGGGAAGGTCCAGCTCTGTGGGGGAGGGGCATCTGCCGAAGGAAAATTAAGAAATAGAGGAAACTTTACCACAAGCAAGCCGGACGTCCACTCAGAGACCTAGTCTGAAGGTCAGCAATTACACAGACGACAGGTGGATAAATCCACGAAGATGGGAAGAAACCAGCGCAGAAAGGCTGAAAACACCCGAAATCAGAATGCCTCTCCTCCTACAGAGGATTGCAGTGCCTCATCACCAATTGAACAAGGCCTGATAGAAAACGAATGTGAGGAACCAACAGAATCAGGCTTCAGAAGGTGGATAATGAGAAACTTCTGTGAGCTAAAAGAACATGTTCTAGCCCAATGCAAGGAAACTAAGAACCTTGAAAAAAGGTTTCACGAAATGTTCATGAGAATGGACAATTTAAAGAGGAATATAAGTGAATTAATGGAGCTGAAAAACACAATACGAGAACTTCGAGAAGTATGCACAAGTTTTAACAGTCGAATTGATCAAGCAGAAGAAAGGATTTCAGAGGTGGAAGACCAACTTAACGAAATAAAACGAGAACACAAGATTAGAGAAAAAAGGGTAAAAAGGAATGAGCAAAGTCTCCAAGAAATATGGGACTATGTGAAAAGACCTAATCTACGTTTGATAGGTGTACCTGAATGTGACGAAGAGAATGAATCCAAGCTGGAAAATATTTTTCAGGATATTATCCAGGAAAACTTTCCTAACCTAGCAAGGCAAGACAATACCCAACTCCAGGTAATACAGAGAACACCGCAAAGATATTCCTCAAAAAGAGCAACCCCAAGGCACATAATCATTAGATTCATCAGGGTTGAAAAGAAGGAGAAAATACTACGGGCGGCCAGAGAGAAAGGTCAGGTTGCCCACAGGGGGAAGCCTATCAGACTCACAGTTGATCTCTCAGCAGAAACCCTACAGGCCGGAAGAGAGTGGGGGGCCAATATTCAACATCCTTGGAGAAAAGAACTTTCAACCCAGAATTTCATGTCTAGCCAAGCTAAGTTTCATAAGTGAAGGAAAGGTGAAATTTTTTGCAAACAAGCAAGTACTCAGAGATTTCATTATCACCAGGCCTGCTTTACAAGAGCTTCTGAAGGAGGCACTATGTATAGAGGGGAGCAACCAGTATCAGCCACTTCAAAGGACCCATCGGTAAGCTGCATCCAGATCCATCTTACATGCAGGGATATACAGAGACTCAAAACAAAGGGATGGAGGAAGATTTGCCAACCAAATGGAGAGAGAAAAAAAAAAAGCAGTAGTTGCAATTCTCGTCTCTGATAAAATAGACTTTAAAGTAATGGAAACCAAAGGAGATAAGAAGGACATTGTATAATGGTAGAGGGATCAATGTGATGGGAAGAGCTAACGACCCTAAGTCTATGCGCACCCAATATAGGAGCACCCAGATACATAGGGCAACTTCTTGGTGACTTACAAAGAGACTTGGACTCCCACACAATAATAGTGGGAGACTTTAACATTACATTGTCAATATTGGACAAATTAATGAGACAGAAGGTCAAGAAGGATACCCGGGACTTGAACTTAAACCTCAGACAAGTAAACTTAATAAACATTTACAGAACTCTCTACTCCAAATCCACAAAATATACATTTTTTTTCAGTAACACATCACATTTATCCTAAAAGTGACCACATGGTTGGGAGTAAATCACTCCCTAGCAATTGCATAGCATTTCATAGGTTTAAATGAAATATTGGTTGGCTGGCTGTTTGTTATTTTCCTCCCTTATTCCTTCCTGTCTCCATTATATAACACAATTATTAGTATAAAAAAAGCTTTTAATATCCATTTGTAGACTGTATACTAGCCTGGGCAATAGAGTAAGATTCCCGTTCTCTCTCCCCCCTTTTTTTTTCTTCTTTTTCTCTTTATTTTCTTCCTTCTTTCTCTTTTCTCTTTTTCCTAAAAAGAAAAAAAAGAAAAAATTTAAAAAATTAAACTCACTTATCCAGAACAACTCTCATCCCACCCTGCACCTGCACCCTCTGGAGTCAGGGTTTTATTGTATTTCCCTGTATTACTTGATTCATTTGCCTTAGAACATTTGTTGGCTCTTGGCATCCAGTTCAATTTTCATTCAATAAGTTTAAGTCCCATTTTATTTGCATAATGCTCTAAAAGAGCCAATGGACGACACAAAAGATTTGAAAATTCTAGATCCTAGGCTTGTCTTGTGAATGCTCAGGGTCCAGTTGAAGAGATAAGACCTACAGCCTTGAACCAACATAAGGACAAAATAGAGTTAGATACATGTGAATGCATGGTGAAACATGAAGTTTGTAATGAAGGATTGTTTAGGAAAGAACTAGGGCTAATCAAAAAAGATTTCTTAAAGATGAGCCTCTCAGCCAGAAGTGGAAGATTTGGGGAGGGCATTTAAAAAAAAAAAAAAAAAAAATTAGCCAGACATTGTGGCGCAGCTACTTGGGAGGCTGAGGAAGGAGAATCCCTTGAACCTGGAAGGCAGAAAAAAAAGGACTGTGGCCAGGTGTGGTAGCTCACGCCTATAATCCTAGCACTTTAGGAGGCTGAGGCAGGTGAATGACTTGAACTCAGGAGTTCAAGACCAGCCCGGGCAACATGACAAAACCCCATCTCTACAAATAATACAAAAATTAGCCAGGCATGGTGGTGCATGCCTATAGTCGCAGTTACTTGGGAGGGTGAGGTGGGAGGATTACTTAAGCCTGGGTGATCAAAGCTGCATAAGCCATGATCGTGTCACTGCACTCCAGCCTGAGTGACAGAGTGAGACTAGAGGCTAGAAAGAAGGGAACAAGTTAGGAGGCCATTGTAGTGATCCCGGCAAAAGATGATGGTGGTTCAAAGCAGGGTGGTGACAGAGAAGAGAAAAAGTCAGTGTTGGGATGTATTTTTTGGTAGGACCAATAGGATTCCCTGATAGTGTAAGGTGTGAAAAAAATAAACGAGTTAAAGAAGACTCTAAGAGTTTTATCCTAAGCCAACAGAAGGGAGTTTCAATCAACTGAAATGAGGGAAGGCTCTGGGAAGAGCAGATTTGGTGTGGGGGAGGAGGATGGGAAGATCAGGAGTTCAGTTTTGGACTTGAAATTGAAAAGCCTATTAGATATCTAAAGAAACATACCAAGGATGCAATTGGATATAAGAGTCTTGAACTTAAGATAGATGTCAGAGCTGGAGATTTATATTTGGAGGTAATTGCTGAGTAGATGGTTTTTAAAATCATGGGACTGATAAGATCCCAACCCCAATACATTTATCTGATTAACCTTAACCAGATTATCTAATTGCTCTGCTTCTTATTTTCCTCATTTTCACAGTGATAATGTCAGGTGAAATCCATGATTTTCACCTGTGTTCTATGGTGCACTAGGGTTTTATAGAAAGAGCTGATGGGATCAGAGAGATGCTTGCTCTCCCAATCCCTAAGCCAATAAGAAATCTTATATTTTTACAATGAAGAGACATACATTTAGAGATGGTATAAACTGGCATTTATGATGTGTATACTATAGTGGACTAGGGTGTGTGTGTAGGAGAGTAACTTTCCAGATGAAATAATGAATTAGCATCTTATCAAAAAATGACCCCAAATATCTGCTTTTACTCATCAGCTATCAAAGGAATATGTGTAAATAAAGTTACATATTAGCAATAGCACACAGTTATGCTAAAAATGTTTGCCATAGTCAAAATGTGCTCAAGATCTCCTCCTTACAAATATTTACCTAAAAATCAAATTTAAAAATCGGAAGATTTCATTTCTTTTAGATCCAACTGATTGCAGTTGAGCATTCAGAATTTCCTTTGACCCTGAGAACATGAGCAATTGGTAATTTAACTATAGAAAAAATGCATAAAGTTAGTGCTATAAGAGGACTTAGAAATACTTCAGTCAATTACCCTTCCTTTTCAGTGGGGAACTTAATCCCAAGTGTCAAAGGTCATGCTGGAACTGGAACCTAGGGTCATCTCCTGACTCCTAGTCCTGTGTTCTTTTTACCACACACACAATGCTAAGTTCAAGGCCTTTTCAGAAACTCTTCTGAAATTTGCAATTAAAGCAGAAAGCAACACTCATGTGATCCTCATATTTAACTAATGCATTAATTTTACATTAATACTTTTCCTATTTTCCCACAGTTCTAAAGTTCATCTTTGCTGTTGCCTTTTGCCTGATATCTGCTGTCCTAATGGTATTGCTGGTTATCCACATTCGCCGTGGACTCTGCTGGCAGAGAGACTCCTACGGGAACATCTGAACAGATGGCTGGACAAGCCAGGCAACCTCCTGTGACACGGCATCTCTAGTGGTGCCACATCTAAAGGACAGGCTTTTGTCATGTGGGCATTGCCCTCCTGACACCCTGCCTCTTGAATCTGCCTAGAGCAGGGTCCAAGCTCACAGTGACCCACAGACAGCTGCTAGACTGACAGATGAACAAACACTCAGGCTACCTAGGTCTTTTTACCATGGAGTGGTAGTGCAGGCTGCTCATTCAACTAGAAAGAGGCTTTTATGATAGGATGGTTGTATTCTCTGACACAGTTGTCCAGAGAGAAATAAGAAGCCAAATTCCAATCAGCCTTTTACCTGCAAAGAGCAAAGGCTAAGAAGGTGGACAAAGACATAGATTAGAAAAACACTGGATATTGGGGGAAGTTAGACTAGAAGTAGTATTATACAGGGTGATTCTTATGAAAGAACACCCAATCATAAATTACAAATAAACTTTTGATTTAACTATTAAGCTGGTTTAATACACACACACATGCATATGCACACACACATACACACACACACACAACTGAAAAGAAATTTCTACCCAGTGTTTGATAGCAGAAAGATTTCTGTATGTGCGTCTGTATATTAACACATATACATATACATATACATATACATATAATATTTAAAATGCCTTCAGAAGAGGTATTTAATTCTCAGAAACTGTAATATCACCTACTTTGTATATGACTCGGGTCATCTGCTCACAATTTCTATAGTGTGGAGTAACTGGAACATCCACATAGCTACAGTTCTTTTTTTACCTCCACTATCGGATCTGGATATTTTTAAAGTTTTCATTTTTATTGCATTTTAAAATTGTAAGATCTTACTTTGATAAGGGCTATTCAAAGCCCTAATGAAATGATAATGTATTCTAATTGCCAAAAATATGTCTCAATTTTACAGGTACTGGAGCAGAAAAAAAGTAGACTGAATTTTACAAGTAGTGAGATAGAAAGAAAAGTGGACGAGGGTTGACAACCCACTGTCACAGCCCTGCACTGGCTTTGGGCTCATGACTTGGAACAAGTTTTTTTTTAATATCTTTTTTTTTTTTTTCAGAGACACAGTCTTGAGTCACCCAAGCTTGAGTGTAGTGGCATGATCATAGCTCACTGCAACCTCTAACTCCTGGACTCAAGCAATCCTCCTACCTTAGCCTCCCAAGTAGCTAGAACCACAGGTGCACACCACCATATCCAGCTAATTTTTAAAAATCTTTTGTAGAGACAGGATCTCGCTATGTTGCCCAGGCTGGTCTTAAACTCCTAACCTCAAGCAAACTTCCTACCTTGGCCTTCTAAAACACCAAGATTATAGGCATGAGCCATCACACCTGGCCTAGTTTTTTTTTTTTTTTTTTTTTGTATCTTTTACCTTGGTCTCCTAACCTAAAAATGAAGAATCTGGATTAGATGAACACAGAAGTCACAGCTAGCTCTCACATTCTGTGAATAATTTTTCATTGTATGCTCTAGATGAGTCATTGACTAAGCGAGCACTGTCAAGGATGGTACTATTGTGGCAAGCTAAAAATTTACACTAAACAAGTTTAATCTGCCCTGAACCCCCAGCCATCCAGTTGGTGGGACATTCAATCTCACTCCTCAGTAGCATTCTCTACCTCCTCAGGTTCAACTAAAGGTCCCAGAGTGTAGCTGGTGGGAGAAGTCAGAGTCACAGAAGGGTCCTCTAGACCTCTGTCCATGCTGGTCTCTGTTAAGTTCACCATTCCTGCCCACATGGTCTTCTGAAGGTAGGCAGGGGATATCTGTGCCATTGCTCCCAGGACTATATTCTTGGAGTCCACCAGCCTGAGACTGTGCAATCCTGGGGTGATACTTTTGCCCAACACAGAATCGCCCACCACCGCCTCCCAGAACCCAAGTCCATCTGTTAGTCTCAGGAATCTTCCTCTCCCCTTGGGTCCCACAGCTTCTACCTGTTAAGTTTCAAGTACTTACTTTCTGCATAACTCTCACTGAGCCAAGGTTATTGCAAACAAAAGACTAAGAAGGAGTCACCTTCTCTTGCCTGGCAATGTCTGCTTCCTGATGCAACACAAAAACCACCTAGGTAAAAACAAAAACAAAAAACACAAGATGTGGCTACCTTCTTAGCTTGGGAAAGGGAAAAGAGATATCTACAGCAGCAAGAATAAAGGACAAATTACTGCCTTGATAAAGTAGCCAGCCATGTCAGTACATAAGCCACAATATTTTATGCTAATTCAACAAACTGTGGGTGAGGAAACTACTATTTGCTAATTACTGACCTAGATGCTAAATTATCCATCCCAATTGTCATTATTAATTGCTTGGCTCCAACACTGACCTTATACAGGGTTGGTAGAATATAAAAGTAAGAGCTTTCATAACACTGTTTCCGTATCTTTATTTTATTTTATTTTATTTATTTATTTATTTATTTGAGAGAGAGTCTTGCTCTGTTGCTCAGGCTAGAGTGCAGTGGCATTATCTCGGCTCACTGCAACCTCTGCCTCCCGGGTTCAAGCAATTCTCCTGCCTCAGCCTCTGGAGTAGCTGGGATCACAGGTCTGTGCCACCACACCCGGCTAATTTTTGTATTTTTAGTAGAGACAAGGTTTCACCATATTGGACAGACTGGTCTCGAACTCCTAGCCTCAGGTGATCTGCCCACCTCAGCCTCCCAAAGTGTTGGGATTATAGATGTGAGCCACTTCACCTGGCCCATATCATCTTTTAATACTGCTGTCAGAGACATTTTGAGTGAGGGCTAAGAAAATGAGACTGGGATTTGCTGGGCTGCCTTCCCAGAAAGTTAGGTTTTCCTTACCTCTAGATGTTTACAGTTAAAGGAACAAATTAATAATGTTTACTAAACAGACCGAGACTTGGGAGTGTCCAGATATCCTAATATCTGAAGAACAAAGGCATTTATAATTTAAAGATAATATTAATTCTTGCAAAATATAGTAATTGGAAAATTAATTCTTTTATCATAAACCCTTGTAGCAGAGCACATCTCCCTATACATACAAGCATTGTGCCTAGGGTGGACGCATTCCTCCTCTTACTTTTGGGAACATCCTACGCTGTTTATGGAGTAGCTGTACTTTCACTTCTTTTCTTTCTTTATAAACTTGCTTTTCCTTTCACTACAGACTTGCCCTGAACTCTTTCTTGTGTGAGATCCAAGAAACCTCTCTTGGGATCTTAATCGGGATCCCTTTCCTATATATATTTCTAACGATCACAGAAGGGACTATAGTGCAGAAACCCCTGGTAAGTGGTGGGGTCCTGTAACACTGCCAGTGGCTAAAGAACCTCTACTTTTTGTTAGTTCTGAGGGCTTTTTTTTTTTTTTTTTCTGATACGGAATTTCGCTCTTGTTGCCCAGTGGAGTACAATGGTGCGATCTCAGCTCACTGCAACCTCCGTCTCCTGGGTTCAAGCGATTCTCCTGCCCCAGGCTACCGAGTAGCTGGAATTACAAGCATGCACCACCACACCTGGCTAATTTTGTATTTTTTTTTAGTAGAGATGGGGTTTCTCCATGTTGGTCAGGCTGGTCTCAAACTCCCAATCTCAGGTGATCTGCCCGCCTCGACCTCCCAAAGTGCTGGGATTACAGGCGTGAGCCACTGTGCCTGGCCAGTTCTGAGAGATATTTTAACATCCTTATTTCTCTTCTGTCATCTCTTTTGATTATTGTAAAGAAAGCTCTTATTCCCAATTTGGTTTGTTTTTCCTACCTTCCACAGAGCTACTTTGTTGATAAACACTGAAATTGTTTTTCATACTTCATGGCCAAATAAAATATCACCACCTGACAAATGCTCTATAGTGATAAAGCAGAGAGCACGAATGTACTGTAATGTTTCTCAGGAAATAAGTTAATCAAATCACTTCAATGAGAGAGAATGTAAATTCTTTCTGATGATAAAAGTAACTTTTTCAGATGGGTCAGGGAAGATCAGTCCAGTTGCCCTGATAATAAATGCAGCTTGAAAGACAATCACAAGAGCTGAGGTCACCTCTGCCTCAAAATGTATTTCTCACCCTGAAACACTGTAGAGGCTTTGAATAGGATGAGACGGCAGTAATTATCACATCAATGGAGGGACATTCCCTAGCATAAAAAAGCCAGCAATGTATATACAGGAAAGTTGTAGGTGGGATATCCCTAGCTAGACTAAGAAAGAGTTGTAGGTGAGATATCCCTAGCTAGAATGGCACTGCATTAAGAAAATATGATCATAAAAATAATAATCTGTGCCTTTAGAAGAGTGCAGGCATTAGAGGCAAACATTTTACTGGAAGTCATTCAACTAACAAATCTTTTTTATTTTAGAACTGGTATTTCTTCTCCCTAAATTCAGTCATGTTTCCTATTATCCCAACTTCCTTTGTATCTTGTTCTAATATGTTAGCATTGATTCTTTCTCCACTGCCAGGGAGGTTTCTTGGTAAATGGATGCCAGAGTGTTACCGTTTTCTCTTTAAAAATTCTCTTTTCAGAAATTTCATTTGAGCAATAATGAATGTGTGCAACATTTTGGTGTTTTAGACCAGGGCTGTCTAATAGAAGTAGAATGAGGGCTACAGATAAAAGCCACAAATTAATTTTAAATTTTCTAAAAGCCACATTTTTAAAAGGTAAAAAAATAAAGATTAAATTAATTATAATAAAATTGGTTTAACCCAATGTATCTAAAGTATCACTTCAATGTATAATTAAAAATTGTTAATGAGATATTTTATGGTTTTTTTCACAGGAAGTATTTAAAATCTCCTGTGCAGTTTACCCTGTGGCACATCTCAATGCACACTAGCCACATTTCAAGTCTCAATAGCCACATGTGGTTGGTGGCTACCATATTGGACAGTTCTGCTTTTGATTATTAGAAGACAATCTTTTTGAAGCAAAGAGAATGTGTTCTTGTTCTAATTTGTAAAACCCACTTTCAGATTATTGCAAAGAAATAAAAATCATTTTTATTATGTGTCTATATCTTACCATTTTTGTGTATGTTGAATCGATGAAAAATTTTTCTGAAATGTTTTTATTTGTAAATCTATCTTAGTAGCAGCCCAAATCTTTTCCAAAACTATTCTAAACTAAATGGACTATCTCTTCTTCTTATGAAATGTCTTCAGAAGGATCTGGTAACACACTTAGGAAATAAGGATTACTAGATTTGGTGGAGGATGGGTAGATTTTAATAGTTAAATTAAAATTTTGTGGCTGGGCACAGTGGCTCATGTCTGTAATCCCAGCGCTTTGGGAGGCCAAGATGGGCTGATCATTTGAGGTCGGGGGTTCAAGACCAGCCTGGCCAACATGGTGAAACCTCATCTCTACTAAAAATACAAAAATTAGTCGGGCATGGTGGCTGCCACCTGTAATCCTAGCTACTCAGGAGGTTAAGGCAGGAAAATTGCTTGGACCCGGGAAGCAGAGGTTGCAGTGAGCTGAGAATGTACAACTGCACTCCAGCCTGGGTGACAAAGCAAGACCCCATCTCAAAAAAAAAAAAAAAATTTGATTGTAAGTAATCTGTATTCAAAACAAAAATAAACGCAGATAATACAGAAGACTATAAAATACAAAGTGAAAAATATTACTAACTAGTTTCTATCACTAGTGGCAATCCTGTCAATAATATCTGGTTTTAGTTTGAGGGAGAGGCATTAATTTTATAAAACATACCTTTATTTTCTGAAATTTTCACAGCTTTCCCTGCTTTTACAACCCATGGTGTCTTCTTTCTTGTATTCTTTTTTTAATTTTCTTGAAGCAGTTTTTTGAAAGGATGCATGAACAGTAAGCATTCGGATCCTAACATACCTAAACACGTCTACATTGTTCCCTCACACTTACCTATTAGTTGGCTGGGGATATTCAGGTTGAAAATCATTTTCTACCAAAACGTTGAAGGTAGTATTCTGCTGTCTTCCAGCATACAGGATTGCCGATGAGATGTCTATCAGTCCGATTCTAATTCCAATGTAAGTAATCTGTTTTGTTTTTCCTAATTCTTTTAAGATATTCTCTTTATACTCAGAGTTCTGAAATTTCACCAGATGTGTTTAAGCATGGGTATTGGGTTTTTGTTTTCTGTCTAATTCTATATGGCTGACGTGATTTTTTTCCCATCTAAAGACACTTGCCTTTCTCCAACTAAGAAAAATTGTGTTCTGGAACTTGAATTTCTTGGGTCTATCCTCCATGCCTCAACATTTCTCTCATATTTTCCATCATTTATTTTCTTTCAGTAAATTTCACTTTCCAGAACATCAATTTGGTCTTCAGCAAATCCATTATTCTTTCTTTACTTCCATGTATACTTTTCTTTGGTATTTACTGTTGTTCTTTTTCACAGTAGCCTGTTTTTTGTTTGTCTGTTTTCAGAGATGGGGTCCCACTCTGTTGCCCCAGCTGGAGTGCAATGGCAAAGTCACAACTCACTGCAGCCTCGAACTCTTGGGCTTAGGGGATCCTCCTGCCTCAGTCCCCCAAACAGCTAAGATTACAGGCATATGCCACCACACCTGGCAGCCTCATTATTTTATCAGTGCAATCTCCTCTTGAATATCTTTAAGGATACTAGTAATTTTTTCAAGTTCTCCTCTGCTCCCTAAATTATCTGTTTTCTCTGGACTCAGTTGTTTAGATTTATTAATCTTGGACCTTCTGTTTAATGCTGTGTTTTTTTGTCAAATTCTTATAAACCATAATCCACAAATGAAGAGCTTTGAGGATTAATGGAGATAGTTGGTGTTGGTCTCCTTTAGCCGTGTATGCTGTGTTTCCTCAACAAAAGTTCTTGAATAGCTGCTTTAAAATTCTCACATGCTAATTGCAATATCTTAGTCATTTCAGAACCAGTCTTCATTGTCTTTTCTCATATGGGTTCTGTTTTTACTGTTTCCTTTCATGTTGACCAGTTCGGGATTTTGTCTTAGACATTGTGAATAACATGTTGTAGAGACTCTGGATGTTATATTCCTCTGAAAAAAAATTTTTTTTTTTAAGCCGGCAGTAAAATTGGTTGAAAAAGCAATAAACTGTAATGGTTAGCAACTCAAATCTCAGTCCAATTGTTTTAGTCTTCACTTAGGCTGCTTGGAATCTTCACTGCGTATGGTTAGTTCAAAGTGTGGAGGTCAGCCACAGCATTTAGGTAGATTTTATATACAGAGTTTGGGGTTCCCCTTCTTTGGCTTTCAATTTTGGGAATTTCCTTCTTACTTTTCAGAGGCAATGGATGCCCCCAAACTCTGTCGTCTGGTATCTCAAGCCAGCAAAATAACGGATTTTTTCTTTTTTTTAATTTTTTTTTTTTTTTTTTAAAGATGGGGTTTCGCCATGATAGCCAGGCTGGTTTTGAACTCCTGACTTCAGGTGATCCACCCACCTCGGCCTCCCAAAGTGCTAGGATTACAGGCATGAGCCATCACGCTCGGCGGATAATGGATATTTTTTCAACTGGGTTTTTAGTCATCTGCCCCCACCCTCTACCCCTGTATGACACAGATGAGCCTGGCCTCCCGCCAAAAGCACCATGCCCTTTTTTCAAATGTTGACTCCCTGCCAGTACCTTCTTTCAGTTGCTTTCAACTAGCTGTATTCTATATTTTACCCAAAGTGTACAGTTATCTGTGGAAATGTTAATCTAAAGAAGGTACAAGACCATTGTCTGAAGTGGATGCTCTCACTTGAATGGAAAGAGCTGGTTTGAGGTGGTATATAAGGGAAGGAGTTACAGCAGCAGGTGCCCTGTGGTGTTTGTGAGCAGGGAAGTGGTATGGCAGCTGGGAACATATCAAAAAATAAAAGGAATTTACTCATGGCTGAGGTGAGTGTTTCTGTGTAAATATCTACTGGGTAGAGTGATTGTAACCTTTTAAAATTTCCCTTCCACATCTGTGATACGAGTCCCGCAATGTCTGCTCTCCTTCCTCTTCAAGGCACAGTAGCCATACTAGGAGGCCTCCCCCTAAAACAGCAACCCTTTTCCACAGAGAGCACTACTCCAGATTTTATCTTGAAGGAGGCTACCCTGTATCTATGGAGGAAGGTGGGGGATGACCAGCTGATAAGGAAAGCACCCTTTAATTGGCTACTCTGACAAGTATTCCATAGTTTCCTAGTGTACAGATGAGCCAAGCTCCAAGTTTCCCCAGGGTTCCCTTGGGCATTCATCTATAGTGGGTCTGACTTCAATTCCCCCTGTTTTCACTTCTTCATTAGCTCAGTCACATCTGGTTATCTTTGAGGATGTCCTTCTCTCTAGCACTGTTACGATTTCATTCTTATTTTAACCACTTTTCTATTATTTCAGTAAAAGATTGGGAGGAAAGGAAGTTCAGTACAATAGGTCTTTTTACCCTAAATAGGTGTTGTGTCAACTCCCTACTGACTCTTTTGGTAGAATGACTTATTCTCCTTGGGTGTATACCCAGTCATTGGATTGCTGGGTTGCATGGTAGTTCCATTTTTAGTTCTTTCACTAATCATCAGAGAAATGTAAATCAAAACCACAAAGAGACAACCTCTCACACCAGTTAGAATGGCTACTATTAAAAAGTAAAAAAAAATAACAGATGTTGGTGAGGCTGCAAAGAAAAGGAAATGCTTATGCACTGTTGGTGGGCATGTAATTTAGTTCAGCCACTGTGGAAGCAGCTGGAGATTTATTGCAAAGCTCAAAGCAGGGTTTCTTAAAGCAAGGTCAGGAACTGCCTACAGTGGAATTATGTATGATACCTGTTAAAAAGGCAGATTGCTGGATCCACTATAGGCTTGCTGAATCAAAATTTCTGGGATTGAGGCCTGGGAATCTGAATTGAACACACATCCTAGGGATTCTGCCTGCTCCATTGAGCGGGAGGCCCAGGTCTGCAGCCACAGTTTGAGCGGGTGCAGCTGTGGCCAGAAGAGTGGGTCTCCTGCCTCCTGCCTGCTCTGTGGAGCAAAAGGCCCAGTTCCACAGCCATAACTTGGGTGGCTGCAGCTGTGCCTGGGAGGGTGGGTCTCCTGCCTGCTCACAGGCTGCAAGAGCACAGAGATGCCCAGATCTGCAGCCATGGCTTGGGTGGCTGCAGAGGCACCCAAGGAGCTCTCACCCTAACTCAGAAAGGGCAGGGCTTCCACTTATCCCCAGCTCCCACTTGCTCTGTGGAGCATGCAGCCCTAGGGCTACACTTTTCTGCTGCAGCTGGCATTAGGGCTGCGGCCACTCCAGATAGCCTGCCACTGTCATCAACGGTGTCCATCTAACAGTGAATTAGATAAAGAAAATGTGGCATATATACATCACATCATAGAATACTATGCAGCCATAAAAAAAAGAATGAAATCATGTCTTTTGCAACAACTTGGATACAGCTGGAAGCCATTATCCTAACCAAATTAATGCAGGAACAGAAAAACAAATACCACCTATTCTCACTTATAGTGGGAGCTAAGCATTGGGTACACATGGACATAAAGATGGGAACAATAGACACTAAGGGCTACTAGTTGGCAGACGGAAAGAGGAGGGTGAGGGTTGAAAAACTATCTATTAGGTACTATGCTTACTACCTGGGTGATGGGATCATTTATACCTCAAACCTCAGCACCACACACAATATCCATGTAACAAACCTGCACAGATTCCCCATGAATCTAAATAAAAGATGAAATTTAATAATTTAAAAAAACTATGCAATAACCCCTAAGATGAGTAGAACATGCAGGTTGGTCCACTTAAGATTCTGTGAAGTAATTCAGAGATCTAAAACTATCTTAATTATGTAGGCATTAGGGTGTGTGTGTGTGTGTGTGTGTGTGTGTGTGTGTGTGTGTGTGTTTAAAAAAAGGAATCATAGAAGTTGGAAATTAGCTCAAATTTTTAAATGTAATCTTAATAAGTGTCACCTGAAGAGCAAAGGCACTCAAAGAATTAGGCCTGTTTTCAAGTGGTGGTTTGAAGAACAAAGAGTGATGGCTCCTTAAGAAGATTGACCATTCAAAATCGTGGTTCCCAAAAGTCATTTTATTATTAAACGAATAGTAGTATGTTTACTGTGATCATATTTGCCAAGTCCAAACATGGAAAAATAAACTTTAAAAATCCATAACAAATATAACAAATAGAAGCGTATAGCATATCCTGGAAAATTTAAAGCCAAATTTTAATATGTAACCCTTTGTTGTTGTAACATCCAAAGCTACTTGCCATCACCACTTCTCTCTTCCATCCCTCTTACAAAGGTTATACAAAAGAAATCATATTTGAAGTAAAGAAAATGAATGGGAGAAAACAAAACTTCTATACCACTCTTTCAATCTATAAAAAAAAATGTATTTTTGTTTGTTTTTTTCCTTACTTTTTTTGGCAGTATCTTTTTACATATATGTCTGATCCACCTATAATTAAATTTTAAAATTTTATAAAAGAGGGCCAAGTCTTTTAAATCAACTTTTTGCCAAGTACTTTTGTGTTAGAAGTGACTATTCTTAGTGAAGTGGAAACATACATAGAAAACAGAAGAGGATAAAGTAGTGGAGCCAAACATCATGAGTTCAAATCCCAGCTCTGCCACTTACTAGCCATATGATCCTAGGCAAGTTACCTAACTTCTCTATACCTCAATTTCCTCATTTATAAAATGTGGATAATAACAGTACTTACCAGGGCCGGGTGCGGTGGCTCACGCCTGTAATCCCAGCACTTTGGGAGGCCGAGGCGGGTGGATCACAAGGTCAAGAGATCGAGACCATCCTGGTCAACATGGTAAAACCCCATCTCTACTAAAAATACAAAAAAATTAGCTGGGCGTGGTGGTGCATGCCTGTAGTCCCAGCTACTCGGGAGGCTGAGGCAGGAGAATTGCTTGAACCCAGGAGGCGGAGGTTGCGGTGAGCCGAGATGGCGCCATTGCACTGCAGCCTGGGTAACAAGAGCAAAAACTCCGTCTCAAAAAATAATAATAATAGTACTTACCTCAAAAAATTGTGATGAAGAATAAAGCAGTTAATATTTGTGAACTCCACAGTAAACCCCATACTAACTGGTTGACTTCAAGCAGGTCTGGCCATCCCATGAAGTCAGACTATGAAGCAGGTTTCCCAGGATGGAAAAACATGCATTGTCCCTCCTACAAGCCAACAGAAAATCATGAATGGCCTTTTCTCAAAGGACACAAATCCTGAGTACACTGGGCTAGAAAATTTTCCAAGTTACTTAAAGTCACTTTTTCATCTCCTTTCTCCTTCCTACACAGATATTCTTGCTGGCCTCTTGAGAGCACCATTGAGTCTAGGATATTTTTAATGCACAAAATTACCACCCTTGGTCTTCTGAAAGACTGACAGGGACAGATTGAGATGAGAAAAGAATGTATTTCCTGTTTAGGATGAAGTTCAAAACATTAAACACATAAACACATAAAATAATTAGAGAAACCATACATAATGGTACAATCTAATGTTGAATGCTGTGGCACAGGCTTTAAGCATTATAGATTTCTTCTTCCTGATGGTATAATTCAATTCCACATGCCACTTTTTTGAATAATTATTACCACTTGTGTAACTGAGTGTAACCATGAACACAAGAGGAATTTTTTTTTTTTCACTCAAACAGTAGAACATTTTCAAGAAATTTCAGAACACTTTGGGCATGGAAAGCATTGTGAAAGATTCCAGAGGGGGAACACTATGTCCTACAAAGGAAAAAGGATGTAATTTCTTATTAGAACACCTAGATGCTACAACTTCAACTTTCTGAGAAAAATAATTATGGACCTAACATTCTACACGCAGTAAAAATATCAATCAAGTAAGAAAGTGAGAGGGAAACAATAAAGTGACTTTCCAGCATGCAAAAACTCATCAAGTTGATTTCTCAGGCACCCTTTCAAGAAAATTATTTGAAGAGGTTCTCCAGCCAGAACAAGAATTAAATCCAAGAAATATAAAAACTTGAGATCCCAGAACACTGACTCCAACCCAGGACTTGGGTGAAAAAAAGCCAGGATGACAATTTGGCAACCAGCCCAGAGAGCAGCTGGTCCAGATTGTAATAAGAAGTCAGATGGTTCTGGGAACTCCATCTTCAACAATTACATTACATTTCTTATCACAGATGGAATATGTTTAAGGAAGACAGAAAATCTTAGTGATCTGATGAAGGCATACAATAAAAAATTTAAAAAGACACTTTAAAACCATAGGATAGTGAACAATGGTAACACAATCACAATAATAGAAATACTGTGTATTGATATTTTTGATTTTAGATTCAACCAATGAATAAAGAATTCAAGGATTAATTATGATTACAGAAGAGATGACAAAAGCTGACAAAAGCTGTGGGGGGTGGAAGAACAGTGCATGAAGAAGAGTGAGAAAATGAGTAGAGGGAGGAGTCCTAATTTACTCATCTTACTAATAATAGCTAATATTGGGTACTTAACCATGTACTCATTCAGAGATAAACATGAATTAATTCAGCTAATCTCCCAAAATGAGAAAACTGAGATGTATTAGTCAGGGTTCTCTTAGAGGACAGAACTAACAGGATATATATAAAGGTGAGTTTATTAAGTATTAACTTACACAATTACAAGATCCCACAATAGGCTGTCTGCAGTCTGAGGCACAAGGAGAACCAGTCCAAGTTCCAAAACGGAAGAACGTGGAGTCCAATGTTCAAGGGCAGGAAGCATCCAGCACAGGGAAAGATGTAGGCTGGGAGGCTAGGCCCGTCTCTTGGCTTTACGTGTTTCTGCCTGCTTTCTATTCGCTAGTGGCTAAGAGATAGTGCCCAGCCGATGAAGGGTGGGTCTGCCTTCCCCAGCCCACTGACTCAAATGTTAATCTCCTTTGGCAACACCCTCACAGACATACCCAGGATCAGTATTGCATCCTTCAATCTAATTAAGTTGACACTCATTAACCATCACGTGAGACATAGAGAAGTACCTTACTTTCTATAATCTATTGCCTTGTACTTCATAGAAAGTCAAAGAGATACAAAAGATAGTTTGTGATAGATCAGTAAACTAAGATTTGTATATATTATTTATTTATTTATTTTGAGATGGAGTCTCACTCTGTTGCCCAGGTTGGAGTGCAGTGGCACAATCTCAGCTCACTACAACCTCTGCCTTCCAGGTTCAAGCAATAATCCTTCCTCAGCCTCCCAAGTAGTAGCTGGGACTACAGGTGCATGCTGCCACGCCTGGCTAATTTTTGTATTTTAGTAGAGACAGGATTTCACCATGTTGGGCAGGCTGGTCTCGAACTCCTGAGCTCAGGCAATCTGCCCACCTTGGCCTTCCAAAGTGCTAGGATTAGAAGTGTGAGCCACTGCACCTGGCCTGTATATATTATTTCTAAAATCATTATGTATCTACTAAAGACAGAATGGCATAAAATAGTATGTATATGACCTTGGTGACTTTTTATAACTACAGTAATTAAATCAGTTTTATACAGGCTTATCAATAAACAAAGCAATGAAGGGAAAATAATATAAATTTTAGAAACATATTTAAATGCATGTAGAAAAATTAATATATGCTAAAGGTTGTATTTCAGTGAAGACAAGATGGAGTTAGGCAACTGGGATCTCTACAAAAAACTAGTTTTTAGATGAATCATATATTTATATTCTTAAAATGAAATGATATACACTATGCTAAGAAAACGTATGTATGTATACATGTAATTTTGGAGTAGAAAAAGCTTCTTAAAGTCTTTTTTAAACTTAGAAGTTATAATTGATGAGATAATAAAACTACATATGTATTAAAAATTAGCACATGGAACAAAATATAAACAAAGGTAACAGATGAATGATAAACCAAGAAAAAAACTGAAATGTATATGACAGTGGACTCTTTTTCTTTCATTACAGATAAGGAGCTATTGAAGTTAATAAGAAGAAGGCCAGCAACCCAATAAAAAAACCAGCCAGGGATAGTACACAGAGAAGAAAATAGAAGTCCCTTCTGAATAGAAATGTTGTTTGCAGTATGAAATGCAGAACTATCCAGGGAATCAACAACTTTTTGTGTGTAATTAGATGTGGCAGCTAAACCAGTATTAACAACCCTCCTGAAAGCACTTTCAGTGGTTTGGAAGAGAAAGCAAGAATCATTGGGATGATAAACTAATGGAGCACAAGAAAGAAAAAATGGACCAGGCACGGTGGTTCACACCTGTAATTCCAGCATTTTGGGAGGCCAAGGTGGGTGGATCACAAGGTCAGGAGTTCAAGACCAACCTGGCCAATATGATGAAACCCCGTCTCTACTAAAAATAGAAAAATTAGCTGGGCGTAATGGATCTTGGATACCAGCTCAACCGCAGCAAGATAGGGCCCTGGTCAGAGTTGTGAGGCCCCTGTTCCAGGCCTTGGCTCCCAGATGACATTTCTAGACACACCTTGGGCCAAAGGGAACCCACAGTATTGAAGGAAAGGACCCAGTGCTGGCAGCATTCATCACCTGCTAACTGAAGAGCCCTTGGGCCCCAAACAACCAGCAGCAATACCCAGGTACTACATTGAGTGCTTTGGGTGAGTGTCTTAGACTTGCTGGCTTCAGGTGATACTCAGCAAATTACCAGCTGTGGTACCAGCTGTGGTAGCTACAGGACAAAACTCTTCTGCCTGAGAAGAGCAGAGAGAAAAGTAACAGGGACTTTGTCTTGCACCTTAGGTACCAGCACAGCCACAGAGGAGTAGAGTACCAAGTGGGCTCTGGAGTCCCCAATTCCTTGACTCTTAGATGACATATCTGGACCTGCCCTGGGCCAGAGGGGAGCACAATGCCCTGAAGGGTGAGTCCTAGGCCAGGCAGCATTTACTATAAGCAGACTTAAGAGACCTTGAGCCCTAAGGGAACATCTGCGGTAGTCTGACAGTATTCCTCGTGGCCTGTGGTGGTGGTGGCTATGAAGTGAGACCCCTCTACCTTTGAAAAGGAAAGGGAAAAGTGGGAAGGACTGCATCTTGCAGGATGAGTGCCAGCTCAGCCACAGTACAATAGAACACCAGATGGACTTCTAAGGTCTTTGACTCTAGTTTCTGATTCTAAGATGGCATCTCTGGACACACCGAGGGCCTGGACACACCCTGGCTGACTTTGCCAGTGGCTGATTGTAGAGCCGGAGGGCCTTGAATGAACATAGGCAGTAGCCAAGGAATGGTTACAGCAGGCCTTAGGCGGGACCCAGTGCTCTGCTGGCCTCAGGTCTGACCCAGCATAGTCACAGTTGTGGTATCCACAGGGGTGCTTGTGTTGCTCCACCCCCAGCTTTCAGTGGCTGAGAACAGCTTTAAGTGGCTTCATTTGTTTGGAGGAAAGAGAAGAGAACAAGACGGCTCTGCCTGGTAATCCAGAGAATTCTCCTGGATCTTGTCCAAGATCATCAAGGCGGTACTTTTATGAGTCTGCAAAAATCATGGCGTCACTGGGCTCAGGGTGCCCTCTAAAGCTACTTGACAAAATTCAACATCCCTTCATTATTAAAAAAACATCCAGAAAATGGGGATAGAAAGAGCATACCTTGACACAAAAAAAGCCATATATGACAGATGCACAGCTAGTGTCATACTGAATGGGGAAGAACTGAAAGTCTTTCTTCTAAGATCTGGAATGCCACAAGAATGCTGTCACCGCTGCTATTCATTATAGTACTGGGATTTGTAGCTAGAGCAATCAAACAAGAGAAAGACATAAAAGGCATCCTAATTGGAAAGGAAGAAGTCAAATTATCCTTGTTTGCAAGTGACATAATTTCATATTTGGAAAAACCTAAAGACTCCACAATAAAACTATTAGAACTGATAAATTGAGTAAAGTTGCAGGATACAAAATCAATATACAAAAATCAATTGCATTCTATATGCCAACAGCAAACAATGTGAAAAACAACTTTAAAAACTAATCCCATTTACAATAGCCACACAAAAAATTAAATACTTAGTAACTAAACCAAAGAAGTGAAATATCTCTGTAATGAATACTATAAAATACTGATGAAAGAAATTGAAGAAGATATCAAAAAATGGAAATATTTAATGTTCATGGATTGGAAGAATCAATATTATTAAAATGCCCACACTACCCAAAGCAATGTACAGATTCAATGCAATCCCTACCAAAACACCAATGACATTCTTCACAAAAATAGAAAAATCAATTATAAAATTTATATGGAACCACCAGAATAGCCAAAGCTATCCTAAGCAAAAAGAACAAAACTGGAGGAATCATATTACTTGACTTCAAATTATACTATAAAGCTATAATAAACAAGACAGCATGGCACTGGCATAAAAACAAATACATACACCAGTGGAACAGGATAGAGAACCCAGAAACAAAGTCACACACCTACAGTGAACTCATTTTCAACAATGGTGCCAAGAACATACACTGGAGTTTAGTCTCTTCAATAAATAGTGCTGGGAAAACTGGGTATCTATACACAGAAGAATGAAGCTAGACCCCTACCTCTTTCCATATACAAAAATCAAATCGAAATGGATTAAAGACTTAAACTTAAGACCTCAAATTATAAAACTACTATAAGATAACATTGCGGAAACTCTCTAGGACATTGGTCTGAGCAAAAATTTCTTGAGCAATACCCCACAAGCACAGGCAACCAAAGTAAAAATGGACAAATGGGATCACACCATGTTAAAAAGCTTCTGCACAGTAAAGGATACAATCAACAAAGTGAAAAAACAACCTATAGCATGGGAGAAAATATTTGCAAACTACCCATCCAACAAAAGATTAATAACTAGAATATATAAGGAGCTCAAACTCTATAGAAAAAATCTAATAATCCGATGAAAAAATAGGCAAAGATTTGAGCAGACATTTCTCAAAAGAAGACATACAAATGGCAAACAGGCATATGAAAAGACGCTCAACATCACTGATCATCAAAGAAATGTGAATCAAAACCACAATGAGATGTCATCTCACCCCAGTTAAAATGGCTTATATCCAAAGATAGGCAATAACACATGCTGACAAGGATGTGGAGAAAGGGAAACTTTTGTATACTAATGGTGGGAATGCAAATTAGTACAACCACTATAAAGAACAGTTTGGAGGTTCCTCAAAAACTAAAATTTGAGCTACCATATGACCCAGCAATCCCACTGCTAGGTATATATTCAAAAGAAAGGAAATCAATATACCAAAGAGATATTTGTACTCCTATATTTGTTGCAGCCCTATCTACAATTGGTAAGATTTGGAAGCAACCTAAGTAGCCGTGGACAAATGAATAGAAAAAGGAAATGTGGTACATATATACAATGGAGTACTATTCAGTCAGAAAAAGAAAGAGATCCCATCATTTGCAAACAACATGGAAAGAATTGGAGATTATTATGTTAAGTGAAATAAGCCAGGCACAGAAAGACATACACTGTATGTTCTCACTTATTTGTGAGATCTAAAAATCAAAATGATTGAACTCAAAAACATAGAGAGCAGAAGGATGGTTACCAGAGGCTCGGAAGGGTAGTGGGGGGTGGGAGAAGGCGGGGGATTGTTAGCGAGTACATAAAAATTAGAAAGAATGAATAAGACCTACTATTTGAATAAGGGCGACTATAGTTGACAATAAGTTAATTGTACATTTTAAAATAACTTAAAGAGTATAACTGGATTTTTTGTTACTCAAAGGATAAATGCTTAGGGGATGGATATCCCATTCTCCATATTGTGCTTACTTTACATTGCATGCCTGTATCAATACATCTTACGAACCTCATAAATATATACACCTACTGTGTACCCACCAATATTAAAAATAAAAAAAGATAAAGTTTAGAAAAGGGAAGAGGCTGACATTAAGAAAGTCAAGTGATTAGTTGTGAATTTCAAGCAGGGCAAGGAGAAAAGAGAAGTGGAAAGAATGTGAGGCTGACACAAAGGGGAAGATGGACAGAATAGTCAGATCAGAGGTTTTTATGAGGTTAGATGGAGTTTTGGCATGCGAAAGCCAAAAGAACGAAAGGTTTCGTCAGTTACTGGAACTTTAGACTTTGATTTCTAAGATGATTCAAACTCCCATTTACAAAGTGTAACGCAATGAACAGGTGACTGAATTGAAGTGAAAACAAAGTCATTGGAGTTTAATTCAAGCAATAATAATATTTTGGATGGATCAACTAGTAGACCATTAGAAGTCTACAGGGTAATGGTAGCAACTGAGGAGCTTAAAGAGCTAAGACCCAACAGCTGACATCATCAGAGAGGTCAACAGATGACACAGAGAAGGCATTTTTAGCAAGGAATACTTCCTGGAGAAGAGCAGAAGTAAGGATTCTGAGCTTTGCAAGGTTATGATGCCTAGGATATCAGAGCTGGAATTAAACTTCAAAATTTCAAGTTTCTGGTAGTTAATAGATCTACTTACAACATCTATTTCATAAGGTTCTTGTGACAATCCAGTTAGATGACACATAAATAACCTAGTGCAATGGTAGCTAGTATTATAATTAGTATAATTCACCTTGTCATGAACTCCTGGGAGTAGAGAGGAAACGTCATTAATCACATCCCACATTTTCATTTGGGGGATATGACCGCTGGAAAACAGACTAAGGGACCTGCTAAATCATGTCACCATTCCGTGATAGGTCTAGATTCTAAAACTGGTTCCTTATTCCCAACACTGAATTTAGTTTATTCTGAACAAGACCAGTTGCATTTGTTTAAAAAAAAAAAAAAAAAAAAAAAAAAACTTCCTAAATGCATATAGGTAAAGAGAAATAAATCTGCCTTGAGCTTCACATGGGCAAGAGAACATATCAGCTTAAGGAATAAAACAAATAAAACAAAATAAGTCCTTAAAAAGTTTTAAGAAATACAGTATAGAGCTATAAGATAGGATGATATAGCTCAAATTGTTTTACTGGTCAATTTTACCATCTTGATACAAAATGTACTACTAGAAGCTTAAAAAGAGCATGTCTTTTGAATTTTAATGAATTTTTGTGAAATTTAATTATAGATTGAAGTTAGATAAATGGGTTGGTGGAATACAGGTCTAAATACTCATTATGTGTCCATTAATTAAACTACTTATTATTAAATTAACTTGTTGATGAATTACAATTAAAATTTTTTCATTTTGTGATAGACCTAGTTCATGGTCCCAGTTGCATATGATACAGGTGAATACTAATTCATAGCTCAACAACTATCATTTACTCTTTAAAGCATAAGTGTATATTATTCAATGATGTATCTATAAAAGACTTTGTCTTAGACTCACTCAATGGCTATCTTTTGATGCAATAAGGCAGAGACCTGAGCAAAAGTTGATCACTGTGATTGAGGGAGTGGATAATTTGGCTCCTTTTCTTCAAGAGCATCTTTTTTCTTCAACCTCCTCCTTTTCTTCAAGGGTTTTTTGAAGAAAAAAGTCATTATTACTTCGAAAATCAGTTTTATATTATTCTTTAATTTTAGAAAAATTGTTTTTTTTTCTTTTTGTGTACAGTTCTCTAAATTTTAACACAGGTATAGATTCCTGTATCTACAATCATAATCAGGACATAAAACAGTTCCATCACCCCCCCCAAAAAAATCCCTCATGCTATTTCTTTTTGGTCACCTCCTTCCCATAATTCCAGACAACTACTAATCTGTTCTCCATCTTTATAGTTTTGTCTTTTTGAGGCAGTCATATAAATAGAATCATACAGTAGACTTTTCTAAGACCAAACCAAACAGAATCCCTAGGCTAGCAAATGACCGATGTCACAAAATCATGTCATTTATTAAAATGCCATTTTTTAAAGTTTTACTGCCTTTTTCTTACTATATTGCTTGAGTGCACCAGATATTGTTTTTCAATCTAGAAAGTACTAAGAACTCCAAAGACTTCCACTCCACCTGCTTTCTCTCAACAGTCTTTTTTTTTTTTTAATTTTTTTAAAGACAGGGTTTCACCATGTTGGTCAGGCTGGTCTTGAACTCCCGACCTCGATCCGCCCACCTTGACCTCCAAAGTGCTTGTATTACAGGCATGAGCCACCACGCCTGGCTCAACAATCTTAATCACAGACAATTGTCAGTATCTGTAAGATCCACATGTTAGCTTTCATCGTGTAGGGCTGAGTCTGGGATGTTTTAGTCACTAAATTAGTATTTCTCAGAGCCCAGGGCCTCTTAAATGTCTCGTTACCATGAGGGGGGTATAACTTCAGTGGTATCAGTATATAGAAGCTTCCTATTGTTCCAACTCTAGTAAATATCCTTGTTATATATCCTTGTCACAGTGGTCTAATCATTGTGACACAAGAAGCTGGGGGCCCACAGTCTTTCCCAAATGTTTCTGAGGTTGCTCAGAGGATTCAACCACTAGTTTGTAGGTATAGCCTGCCATCTACAGTCCACAGGTGGTTTTTGCATGCTTGCTTTCATAGCAATTTAAAAATGTAATTTGATGAAAATAATGTTTTGGTGTCTCTTGTGAAAGAATGGAATAGTGCATCTGGATTTCTCATCCACAATCTGACAATCTGACTCCCTCATTCAAAACATTATACCTAGCTAAACTCACTGTCCAAATTCCCTTAATATTGGGCCAGAATTTCGGTATTACTGATCTAAAGTAAAAAAATATTCGGAAGTGAGTTACATCAGTCTAATTCTGGGGTAGCTTACATGGTTTGAGGTTTGTATGTTTAATTTACACACTTTGAGTTTCAATTAAGGTCCCCAGCTGTTGGGGGAAAAAAAACTTTTCCTAGTGTAGATTTAAATTCTGTGGTCAGAAATGCAGAAGGAAAAGGTAGAAAAACAAGTAGATCAAGTCTTTGCAATTTTATTTCTCTTTTCCTGAAACCTTCTGCCTCCCATTTCTTCACCAGATTCTTTTATTATCAAGATTCAGGCCTCAACTCATATGTCACCTTCTAGAGAGGCTTTCTCTGACCAACTCGGTAAAGTGGCTACTCTGCCCTTCTCATCCCCATTACTTTCTAGCTCATTACCCTGATTTTATTTCTTCATACCGCTTAGCACTAACTTAAACCATCTGATTCAGTCAGATGTCTATACATTTATTGTCTTTATTCCCTCCCCCGTCACCCACTAGAGCAAGGGCCTTTTCTTGTTCACTACTACATCTCCAATACTTGAAACAGAACCTGACCTATCATAAGGGCTTTAAAAACATTGGTTGAAAAAAAATTAATAGATACAATTATTTGGTGACTCCAGCCATCTAGAGATTTGGTTTGGTCTGGTTAGAAAAGTCTACAACATCATGAATGCTGACCTCCAGTATCTCTGAACTATGGGAACTCCTGAAACCACAGCAATGTACTAGGAACAGTTTTATGAGCAGCCCATCCTGGGAGTTTTTGAGAGCACTGTTTTAATTGCTGGAGGAAAATAGCTTTGTATGTTGGGTTAAAAGCAAATTTGAGGTTGTGATCTGATAAAAAATGTTAATGTAAGATTCAAAAACTTGGACTCTGATCCCTAGATTTAAGAGGAGCTCTAACAATAATTGTCCCCAGAGTGCCAGTTTCAGGTAAGAAGGAGTAAGCATGCTTCACACCTTTTCTCACACTGAATATAATTACAAAACCTGGACAGAAGGCCAGAACAAGTATTTGAAGACTGAAAAGTAAATAACAGCAGCCAGATTTTGTAGTATCATTAATCTAAATTTACACATATCAATCATAACATGAATGTAAATCATCTAAACATACTAATTTGAAAATAGAAATTTTCTCTAAGCTCATCAAGATACATTTTATATATACAAGTTATATGTAAAAACTTCTTTTATGGCTGGGCACAGTGGCTCACGCCTATAATCCCCACTTTGGGAGGCCAAGGTGGGTGGATCACCTGAAGTCAGGAGTTTGAGACCAGCCTGACCAATATGGAGAAACCCCGTCTCTACTAAAAATACAAAATTAGCTGAGCGTGGTGGTGCGTGCCTGTAATCCCAGCTACTCAGGTGGCTGAGGCAGGAGAATTGCTTGAACCTGGGAGTCAGAGGTTGCGGTGAGCTGAGATTGCGCCATTGCACTCCAGCCTGGACAACAAGAGCAAAATTCTGTCTCAAAAAAAAAAAAAAAACAACTTATTTTACATGTCAATCAGACCTCAATATAGTGAATTTTTTTTTAATAAATTGTCAAAATGGATTTTTAAAAACCATGACCCAACTCTATGCTATTTCCAAGAAACACACTCAAATATAATACGCATTGATTAAAAGTATGGATGTGTGCCTGTAGTTCCAGCTACTCAAGAGGCTGAGGCAGAAAGATCACTTGAGCCCAGGAGTTCAAGACTGCAGTAGACTATGATTATGCCACTGTACTCCAACTTGGACAACAGAGCAAAACTCCATCTCTTCCAAATAAATAAATAAAATAAAATGATGGGAAAATTTACATATTCTCAATAGGAGAGCAAACATGTATTCCATGTCAAGCAAGTATTACACCATTCATTTGTGTATTCATTCATCAAATATTTATTGAAAATATACTAGGTTCAAGATGTAATACTGAACATTTTTGTATAACTCATAATCTTAAAAATCATATTTAAGAATGAATTATGTTAGTCAGGAGACCAGAAGATAGTACCTGAATCAGAGTAGATAGGTAGAAATTATAAAAACAAATAAATAAAATAAAATGCTACAATCCAATACTTGAGATAGCTTTTTATCTAAAAAGGCAAAATTTCCACATGTGCATCAAGATTGTCAGGCAAATTCATTAAGTGGAAATAAAATGATGAGGGCAAAATCAGTTGAATAAAGGAAATAATTATACTCTTTATTGAGTTGTACATCCTTCTTTTAAATAAGCATGTTTAACAAAATTGAAGCATCAAATACAGTAATCAGTCCACCATTGTCACATGGAAAATAGTATTACAATTAGAGGAGAAGTTAAGACCAAGTTAGGAATCCTCATTGATGGGGTTTATTATGGGTATCTTCTATTCTGTTTTTTGTTAAATAGATATACTTTTCTTTAATGTAGGGTTTTTGTTTTGTTTTGTTTTTACCATTTCTACTCCTCCCAGTCTGAGCCAGTTACCATCATCTGGGCTCCTAACTAATACATTCTTAAATATGTCTTTTAAGATTATGAGTTACTATCTAAAAATGTGAAGAACATAACATTATACCTTAAACTTAGTAGATTTTCAATAAATATTTGATGAATGAATTTTCAACGAATGACATGATACTTGTTTGATATGAAATATATGTTTGCTTTCCTACTGGTACTTAGAGATTCCAGAAACATTAAGTTGGATATTGCTACAGTCCCAGGAGAATAATAGAAAACTCTTTCAAAGCATTTACCAAGTGTCAGAGACTGTTCTAAGTGCTTCATAAATATTTACTGCTCTAGTTTTAACAAACATATTAAAAAGCTGTTATTACCAGCCCCATTTCTAGATGAGAAAACTGAGGCACAAAGCGTTTTAATAACTTGCTTAAATTCTGCTTTCTTAAAGAATTAGTAAATGATAGACATGGGATTCAATGTCATGTAGTCTGGTTCCAAAGTTCCCACTCTAAACTGCTACTGAGTTTGTATTCCAGTAGGTCTCTAAGTTGAAAGTGCATCAGAATCACATTCAACTTCTTGAAACAGATTTCTGGGCCCTCTCCACAGAGACTCTGATTCAGCTGGTCTAGGGTTAATTCTGAAAATTTGCTAATCTAACAAGTTCCCAGATGATACTGATTCTTTTGGTCCGAGGTACTGAAGTATACTTGAGAAGAAATCAAATTGCTACTGTGGGTATTTCTTCTGTCTAATCCACTCTGGTTCAAGATAGAGGTTTCTGATCCTGACTGGATATACTCAGACTTTATATGCACACTGAGATATGAGAGCCTAGCATATTTGGGTAAACTAAAGTATGATTCCGTATTCTTTCTCCCTACTATTTGATTTTACAAGGTATTTTCTTCCTTGCGATGATAACAAAGTCATGCCTAGATTCTGATCCTTACCCCAGATAAAATGATACTATTGATATGGTTTGGCCATGTCCCCACCCAAAATCTCATGTTGAATTGTAATTACCATAATCTCCATAATCCCCACGTGTCAAGGGAGAGACCAGGTAGAGGTAATTGAATTATGGGGGATGGTTCCCCCACCCTGTTCTCATGATAGTGAGTGAGCTCTCATGAGATCTGATGGTTTTATAAACATTTGGCAGTTCCTTCTGTGTTCATTCTCCTTCCTGCCACCTTGTGAAGAAAGTGCCTTGTGTAAGTTTCCTGAGGCCCCCCAGCCATGCTAAATTGTGAGTCAATTAAACCTCTTTCCTTTTTAAATCACCCAGTTTCGGGCAGTTCTTTATAACAGTGTGAAAATGGACTAATACAACTATGAAACGACCACTCAGTGGTCAGTTAATGACCACTGAGATTTTCTATTAATTTTTTATTACCCATATTCAATTTTATCTAAGCTTTGCAGCAATTAGAAAATGATAAAATTCTGAAAAATATTTCTTACTGTTTTATTTTGTTCAAGATCAAAAATTTTGATACTATACAAAAGCACAGTGAAATTAAGAAACTTTTTTTGTAATGCCGCCACAAAATGTTAATTGTAGTAGATTCCAGTATAGTGCCTCTCATCATTTTTTGATTCATGTTTTTTTGGTTAGGAAAAAAAAGAAACAAGTTATATCAAAGGACCTCAGCAAATAGTGTTTGAAAAGACTCATTGGAGATAAAGATGAGCTGGCCTGAAGCTTCCCTGTGTTGGACTAAGACCCCTTTACAAATTGCGTCATTCAGGACATGACTGTGCCAAGAGGCCTGTTTCCAAAAGACAGTGATCAACAAAAGCCCAAGTTTCCTTAATGTGACATTATGAATTTGCTGCTTGTTAAGGAGATTAGAATTATGCTGACTAACTAGTTATGCTTTCAGCCATGAAGAATTTCTCCTATTCTCAGTGTTCTGATTATCTGTCATTAATCTGATCAAAAAGTTTGGAGATGGCCGGGCGCGGTTGCTCACGCCTGTAATCCTAGCACTTTGGGAGGCTGAGGTGGGTGGATCACCTGAGGTCAGGAGTTCAAGACCAGCCTGGCCATCATGGTAAAAACCCATCTTAAAAAAGAAAAAAAAGTTTGGAGATATGCAGGTTCATACTAAGATGTTTCTAATGCCTGGACTGTTTTATTAATATAAGCATCCAAAGTGGGCTCTTGCTTTACCTAATTTAGCTATCTATAGTAACTTGATCATCAAAATTCCATTTTGTGCAGGGACAAGTGGAAAGTACTGTACAAATTCTCTGACATGCTGGTCAATATCAGCTTTGAACTATAAACCAGAACTCTGCCCAAGGCAGCATGAAGGTTACAAAGCAGTGAATCTTTTCCTTTCTAAATAGGCTGCTTTACAAAGAGAATAATTGTACTGAACAGATAGTAATGTAGAACAGAGTAGGAAGAGAAGAGGGTCATCAGTATAGGAAGTGAAGGGCTGGGAGAGAGAGACAATTATCTACTTTACTTATTTATTTTTATGAATTTTGGTTTTAAACCTTTACTACTGGAGATATTAACCAATTCTCATTCTGGCTACTGAAGACTTTCTGATGCCAGAAAAGGGTGGAATAGGGAGAAAACACCTTCTTTTGATTAGAAATAGAAATGTCATATTGGTTTGTTTTCTTTGTTCTTTTTACCAGCGGAGCCAGTGTGCTGCTATTGTTTGCTGCCTAACAAAAATGAAATCAAGGCTTTCACTGAACAGTCTGCCAAATGTTGAATCAACAGCCCAGCTTCTGCAACAGCTTGCTTTAATGACCCTAGACAGCTTCTATTTGAATCATATACTTGGTCACAAAGAGGAAATAGGGATAACAGAAAGCAGGTTGGGACAGAAACCAAATTAGCGCTTTGAAGGCTATTTGGGCTGCTGTCAAAGCAGCTCCTCAGGGAAGCAGAATCATTTATCAGCTTCCTACTACATGTGTTTTACAGTTGTTTCATGTGTTAACGGTAAAAATTAATGTTTTGTAAAAACTCCATCATTCTCATTCAACAGAGTATATTCAATTAGTCTAAACAAATCCTTTTATGATCTTCATAATTTATCTGGGAATTTTGATTTATTGATTCTTAAAACTGTGGTGACCCTATCTGACTAGTGTAGTCAAAGTTTTTATGTAAATCAGATAAGCAGCTTCTCTTCAGAGGCTTGTTTGAGTCCCCGGGTGTTACATGGTTCACCCTGGCTCCACATCAGGCAGAACTGAAATTTACCACTCACAGTCTGAGTTGCTAGAAACCTGAGTGAGACCCCAGGACTACGAGTTAACAGGAATGATCTGTAATAATGATTGTGGTATTCCTAGCTGGCCACTGGTGAACCAAGCAGAGGCAGTCAGGCTTTCTTTTGGACAGCCAACTCACTACTCCATTCCACGTGCTTTGTCATACTGGATTCATCATTTCCAGGAAAACTTCAGTGGAAGAATTATTCAAGAGCATATCCTGATGAGAGAGCAACAAGGAATATTTGGTTCCCCTTCTCCATGAGAACCACTCTAATAATCTAAAATTGTATAATCAAAATGCCACTGAAGTCAGCAGACTCTTAAGAATGACATTAATTGGGGTGTTGTTGTAATGAATGTTGGCTGAGAGTTGGACTGACTATGTAGGAGGCCTTTTTAACTGTTGATGGTTGAATGCCTTTGATCATTTTCGATACAAAAGTCCCCTTGAGTAAAGTTGGGTAGGGTGATAAAGTGAGGCAAAACAAAAAAAAATATTAAAGCTGGAGAGGAAAAGAAAGACAGGTATATTAAACATTTTTTGGAGATAAAACTAGAAATCCCTGCCCATATTTTGTATAGGTCATCACCACTGCTAACTGCCCAGGTAGTAATAGATCCACCTGCTCCCTTCTTAAAATATTGAGAGTGTTCTCATTGTTGAGCTAGGTTTTTCCTTTTCTTAAGACATCTTTTACCAAATGGAAGAGGAGGTATGTGAATTAAGGGGTGAAGCAAAGGGAAAAAAGGAAAGAGCCCATAGCTTCCAGGACCTACCTGATTTCTTCATCTACCTGCTGTCACGTAGACTTAGACCTGTGTTCATGTCAACTGTTTATGTAATAAATTAACTCAAACACTAAGATATAGCCATTTTACTTAAAAAAATAAAATAAACTATGAAAATCCCCTCTTTTTTTTTTTTTATAAAGACGGGGTTTCACCATGTTGGTCAGGCTGGTCTTGAACTCCCAACCTCAGGTGATCCACCCGCCTTGGCCTCCAAAGTGCTTGGATTACAGGCGTTAAGTCACCATGCCCGGCCATGAAAATCCCCCTCTTTAATCCACGAACTTCAATGCTACAATTTAATTTTAGTTGATTTTAGATTATTTTGCAGTTTTACTTCCCCTTTGTCATTTATTTGCTTTCACTAGAAATAGACTATTTACTTTCCATTTCTTTTAGTCCTAATTTAGCCTACAGATGGCCTAGAACTGAGGAAGACTACAGATGTGGGCAAGTCATATTTTCTGTTATTTAAAATTTCATACTCATAGACATGATGTTTTTGAGGAGATTATTTGTAGGGCAGATTTTAATAAAAACAATATAGTATTATAAAATTTATATTTATAAGAATAAAACACCAGTTGTAAGTCATGATATTCTGAGAAAATGCTCTATGAACAAAGTGTGAAAGACTTGCACTGTCTTTCCTTCATTTGAGAATCTCTAATACAAGTTTTTAGTAGAATGATAACCAGAAGGGACTACTGAATGACAAAGGAAAGAGAAAGTCATGGCTTCTAGAGCTTACGAACTAAATGAAATGTAGTAATTTGGAGCATGGACTTTGAAATCCAACAGACCTGGTTTGAAAAGCAGTACTGCTTTCTAGTGATATGACTTGGGGAACACTGAATAACCTCTCTAAAGTATTGGGTTCCTCATCTGTAAAATGGGGATAATAACAGTGTCTTCCTGTGTGTTATGAAAATAAAATGAGGTGATGCATTAAAGTCCTTAGCAGAGTGCCCAGCACAAAGTAAACTGTTCAATAAATGATATATATGAGACAGGATTGAGGAAGGAGACCCAGGCATCTGGGATCACCTCCCCCTCAACTTCCACACTGCATTTCAATAGAAGAAAAGGCTGGCCGACTGGCACCTCCTGAATCACCTTCCTGTAGATGGCAGGCTTGGTATTGGGGAAACTCTCCGGAAGACGCTGTTTACTCTTAAACAAGATCAAACCCCCACCCTACTCCTCCATCCAGAGACCAGAACCTTTCCACATGTGATTCCTAAAACTGTAAACCAGAAACCTTTTCACATGTGATTCCTAAAACTGTAAACCAGAAACCTTTTCACATGTGATTCCTAAAACTGTAAACCTGAAACCCTTGCATATGTGATTTCTAAAACTGTAAACCCGAAACCCTTTCATATGTGATTTCTAAGTCTGTAAACCTGAGATCCTTTGACATGTAATATTTAGAGCGTAAGCCTATATAAAGGCAGAAACTTTCTTTGTTGGATGAGCTGAGTTTAGACAGATCATCACCCGGCTCCTGGCCGTAATAATAATAAACCCCTTCCTTCCCCATTCAGTGTTCGAGAGCTCTGTTTCTCATGGCTGCTCCTACTACAGGATGATATATGACATATGACATTTCTTTAAAAATTGGCCCCAAACTAACCAGAAGTTTGGATTAGCTAGAATATCTTTTCCTTGGTTATATGAGATAGTATAGAAAACGTTAATATGAAATAGTGAGGCCGGGCGCGGGGCCTGTAATCCCAGCACTTTGGGAGGCCGAGGCGGGTGGATCACTTGAGGTCAGTAGTTTGAAACCAGCCTGTCCAACATGGTGAAACCCCATCTCTACTAAAAATACAAAATTAGCCGGGCATGGTGGTGCAAGCTTGTAATCCCAGCTACTCGGGAGGCTGAGGCAGGAGAATCGCTTGAACCTAGGAGGCGGAGGTTGTAGTCAGCCAAGATCGTGCCACTGCACTCCAGCCTGGGCAACAAGAGCAAAACTCCATCTCAAAAAAAAATAATAATAATAATAAGAAGAAGAAATAGTGTATTTTCTTGGAAAGTGTTCGATAAAGAGAATTTTCCATATTTCACTTGTTTCAGAGCTAAGGCACAGTGAAACCATTGTCTATTTGAATTTCTCACTGTGTGTCAAGGATATTTTTGCTAAACCTGGGTTTGTTTACGTTTTAGAATCAATTTGGTTGCTGACAGATTTAAATTCAAAAATAAATGCTATTTCATTTTCATATTTGGAAACAATCTTAAGTTATATGTTTAACATATATAAATACAGAAATATCTTATGGCAAACATAGTTTTCTAATAGTTACATATTGCTATAGTCTGAGTGTTTGCAACCCCACAAAATTTTTATGTTGAAATCCTACCCCGCAAGGAGTAGTAGGAGGTGGGGCCCTTGGGAAGATTAATGCCTTTATAAAAGAGTCCTGAGAGAGACTCCTTACCCATCCCATGATGTGAGGATACTGGTACAAACCATCTAGCAACCAGAAAGAGAGTTCACACCAAACACCAAATCTGCTAGCACCTTGGAATTCCCAGCCTCCAGAACTGGGAGAAATACATTCTGGGCTTTATTATCATTATCATTACTATTATTATTATTATTATTGAGACAGGGTCTCACTCTGTCACCCAGGCTGGAGTGCAGTGTGCCACAGTCACAGCAAACTGCAGTGTCGGCATCCGAGGCTCAAGTGATCCTCCTATCTCAGCTTCCTGAGTAGCTGGAACCAGGGTGTCTTTTTTTTTTTTAGAGACTGGGTCTTACTATGTTGCCCAGGCTGGTCTCAAACTCCTGGACCTCAAACTCCTGGACTCAAGTAATCTACCTGCCTTGGCCTCCAAAGTGATGGAAGGCATGAGCCACTGCACCCAACTGCCCAGCAAATTCTGTTGTTTATAAGTTGTAAGTTTATGGTATTTTGTTACAGCAGCATAAGTGAACTAAGACATGGTTTTCCAGTAATTAATGTTTACATACTGACACACAGGTTAAAGAAAATCATATTAAAGAAAGTATATGTCTTCTACGATTATACAGAAAAAAAGGATAAGAAGGCAATTACATTTAATGATCTGGAATATTTTTAAAGAGTTCCTTAATCCAATCTATTCATATAATTTTTGAAAGATTCTGCTTTCAGATCATAAAGGGGAAGCTGATATAACTAAGCCTATAAATAAGACTACTTTACATGTTGGAAAATCCTTAGAGTGGAAATGATAATAAATCTCAGGAAAAACATAACTATAATATTTCTAGATAACTATTAACATATACACTTTTTCTTCAGTGGAAATTCTGTTTATCACCTTTGTTATCCCCCCTAAGACCATCTGTGACCTCCATATGTACACATCTTTTCCCCTGACAGTAATAATAATCACTACACAGCTTATGTTCTAGTCATGACAGAAAATATTAAGATTCCTTGAGGAAGGATCAAAAGAATATCTTAGTCAGTTTATTCCATTTACTCACAGTGTACCATTTGACCTATAAATAAAAACAGCAGTCAGTGATTACTCTTGAAGAATGCTGAGTTATGGAATCAAGTGGATTTGGGTTCAAATTCTAACTCTGGCACTTACTTGACTACAAGGCTTTGGACAAATCCCATTAGCTCTCTGAACTTTGGGGAGAATCTTCAGTTGTACAAATGGGGTTAGCAACAGGTAACAACAGGCCGCACTAACAGAGCAGGGTGTGGGGTAGACTTTCAATGCCCAGCAAAGCCTTTGCTTATAATTCTCCTTTGGTCTCTCATGCCTATCTTCAATTCCTGTTTTCAACATAGTAAGTCTCCTCCTCCATATTTTCACACATTTTTTAAAAATCTCGCCATTTCAGAGCTGTATTTATATCTTTATAGGTCCTCAATTCTATATTCATGAAATAAGTGAAGGAAACAACAACAAAGTTCTCATTTCTCCACCGTGATTATTATTTTGAATGCTTTTTATAAAACGTTAATTAGCAAATCCTTTTCAAGTTTATTTCAGCTTGAGGGTCCTTGCTTTGCTGGTGCCCTAAACGCTTACTTAAACTGCCTACTGCATAACATAGTACTGCTCCAAATGTTGCATTATCTGCTTCTAGAATTACAGAGGACGAAAACAAAGGGTATATAAGGAAGGGAGAAAGTTAACACTTATAGAGAATGAGTGGTGCTTACTAAATGGTCCATAAATGTCATTTGCCTTCTGCCCTTCATTCTTGGTTTTTAAAATCTGGGAAAGTATTAATTTACTCCCTATTATTAGATAAAATCCCCCTAAGACCATCTGTGACCTCCACATGTACATATCTTTTCCCCTGATAGTATTTCCCCTGATAGTAAGTGGTCTACATAAGTTACTTAACTCCTGCAAATGTCTCTCAAGATAGGTATCAATATCCCAAATTTACAGAAGAGGAACTAAGACTCAAAGAGGATAAGGAACTTGCCTGAGATTTTTTTAAACTACATTATATTTCCTTCAAATGCTGATGACTAAAAATGTCTGAATATTTACTCCCTACTATTAGATAAAGATTTGGCACATTTAGACTATCTCCCTCTCCCTTATCCCATTTTTTAGAGTTCATGAGTTTTATTTTTCTATTATGTACATTTGTAATATTAAATAATATTGGTTCATCAATACTAGATAGCATAGCATATCTTCATTCTTGTATAATCTCAAAACAACTGTTTTTGACATATATTATTACCTTCATTTCATTGATAAAGAAACTGGGCCGACGCGGTGGCTTATGCCAGTAATCCCAGCACTTTGGGAGGCCAAGGCGGGCAGATAATGAGGTCAGGAGTTCGAGACCAACCTGGCCAACATGGCAAAACCCCATCTCTACTAAAAATACAAAAAATTAGCTGGGCATGGTGGCATGTGCCTGTAATCCCAGCTACTCTGGAGGCTAAGGCAGGAGAATTGCTTGAACCTGGGAGGTGGAGTTTGCAGTGAGCTGAGATCGTGCCACTGCGCTCCAGCCTGGGCAACAGAGCGAGACTCTGTCTCAGACAAAAAGAAAAGAAATTGAAGCTCAAAAGTTAAGCGGCTAATAAGGTAGAACTGGGATTTGAACATTTGCAAGGCAGAGCAAAGAGAGAAAATAATGTGTCCCCTAATAAGTAAATACATTGTCAGAAGAACAGTTATAAATAAGAAAAAACGTAATACCCTACTTGCTGTAACTAAACCTCTGTTTCTTTCTAGTATAGTATACTATTTTCTTTTTTTTCTATTTCAAACATTTATTATGTAGGTAACATTTAGAGATTCTAGTTTGTGCTGTACTCTGGTGAGGAGATTCAAAGGAATACCAAACAAAATTGTACTTTGTTCTGTGAAGCTCATTAATGTGGCTATTTTTATTGGTAGCCTCTTACTATACTGTGCTGAAATTGTAATACTCTATTAATTTCTTGTTATTTGCATGAATAACACAGTGACACTCAATAGCCCAGCCTTTAGGAAATATAACATCATTGAGTGCTGAATTCAGAAATAAAGCAGATGTCCAGAGACAAGCAGCTCTAGCCACCACAACTATGCTCTGGGAACAAAAAATAAATAAACAAATAAAGGGTGGGGAAAAAAGGACACCTACTTGTTGGAAACCAGCCCAACCCTGTATGTAAGTGCCTCGTGTTCCAGCAGTGACGAGGGAGAAAAGAAATAAAGACAAAGACAAAAGAATAGAATTTTACAGCATGCGGTCCAGGGGGGTCTAAGGCACTCTGGTGGGGTGATCTGTGTTGGCATGAAGCTCTGGGCTTCATGCCCTTTATTGGGTGCTTTATCTTGTTAATCTTGCAGGCTGTAGGGAGGGGGAGTTGAGGAGGAAGATAGCCAGAGGAAGAGCATGTGTCTGCAGCATTCAAAAGCAAACGAGGTTCTCCTAAGAAATGCTAACTAAGGACACTGAAATTTTACCACCCATCGTCTATCCAGGTGTTTTGGCAGGAGAGGTGCAGCGGATAAGGCGCCATTAAGGTCTGACCACACACTATGCATCAAGGGGCTTTTATTTCCCGAGCATCACTGGCACAGAGCAATCGGAATTGCTCCAACAGCTCCCATCTGCAAATACCCTCCCAAGTCTTGTGAGCAGAGGTTGCATTACTTCCCCGAGTCTTTTGCATAAGCTCCCTTTATGAGAACCTCACACAAACTCTTCTGTGTTGAGAAGAGTTGTGGGACCAAAGCAGTTTTTTGGGCTCTGCAACCACACTGCAGTGTTCCGCCATTATAGGGCGCTCTCAGATGGTCTTTACCATAGGCCTCCTGTTACCGCTGGATCTCTGCTTTTATTTTACTGCATCATAGTTTGGATATGATCTGTGGCATAAATCTCAGTATATAAAAAGCAAAGCAAGCTTGTAATCATTTAACTATAAGTAATACAGGTCTGCCCCTGGCGATCTTTCCCAGACCTACTAGCTGAATCTGGTAGCCCATATCAACAATGTCTACTTACATTTCATTGGCCAGAATTATGTCATCTGTGATATGGTCGGCCCATCTGAGAGAAGGTTGACAAAGTAGTATTTGTAGGTGGCATATTGCCTCCTTCAATTTGTAAGAAGAAGAGGAAAATGATATTGGGTAGGCAATAGTATTTACTTTGGAAATACAGAAGGTTTCTAAAACTTAACATGTTCATACTTTTTTTAAAATTTTACTTTAGGTTCTGGGGTACATGCACCGATGTTATAGACTACTGCTCTAAAAAAAATTTTAGTTTAAGTTCTGGGATACATCTGCTGAATGTGCAGGTTTGTTACACAGATAAACATGTGCTGTGCCATGGTGATTTGCTGCACCTATCATCAACTGGTTATCTAAGTTTTAAGCTCTGCATGCATTAGGTATTTGTCCCAATGCCCTCTCTTCCTTCTCCCCCGGCACAGGCCCCGGTGTGTGGTGTTGCCCTACCTGTGTCCAGGTGTTCTCATTGTTCAGCTCCCACTTCTGAGTGAGAACATGCGGTGTTTGGTTTTCTGTTCCTGTGTTAGTTTGCTGAGGATGATGGTTTCTAGCTTCATCCACGTCCCTGCAAAGGACATGAACTCATTATTTTTTATGGCTGCATAGTATTCTTTGATGTATATGTGCCACATTTTCTTTATCCAGTCTATTAATAAACATACGTGTGTATGTGTTTTTATAGTAAAATCATTTATAATCCTTCAGCTCTCAAAGTTTGCCTGACAGGCAGATTAGGAATAGAACCAAAGTAACTTTAACATTTGCAGTGACTAGTATATGTGAGTTTCTTTTATATAAGACTTTTTTTTTCAAATTGGCTTTGTTAGTATATGCCTTTTATTTTTGTTTACATTGATTTACTTTTTTTCTCAAAATTCACAGTATAGTTTTGAGAACCAGTAGCTTTACAAGCTGATTAGTTGAGCTTGAAATACTACTTCTTTTATAAGTTTTATTTTCCTTTATGCTAAGTAGGTGGCTGCCACCTCATTTATTGTTGCCCACAAGAAGAAAAAAATAGTCATCGTTTCATTGACAAAATAGTTTTACATGGAAATAGCAGTCATATCATCTTTATATGCTCAAAGACCACAGTAATTTGTGTAATAAAGTTTTATGTTCTCAGATGAACATAATATGAATAAGTTATTATCCAAGACAAATGAATAGACATCCTTTCTTTCTATGTAGTTGCAATGAGCTTTAACAAAATTAGTGGGAAGTAAAATCTTTTGTTGTACTTAATTAACTCACCTTGATTTAGGTGCAAATGAGTCATTGACATTCTAAGAACTTCATGGTTAAATTTTGGATCATCATTTCTCAAATATATTGTGACAGTTTAAATTGCATCCATCTAAGTCTTTTTTTGCATTAACGTTCACATATGAATTGAGCAAGTCAACTCTGTGTTCTCTATAAGAAATAAAATGAACTATTTAATGATTTTTCATGATAGGAGTATTCAAATATGGTTGTCAAGAATGAACACTTGAACTTTCCCTGTTTTGCTAATAATATAGAATGTCTGCTTATCTTGTCACGGTTAGTCATCTGATGATAAGAACTACAGCAAACGTGTTTCATTTAAAAACTCAAACACAAACAAGCTGGAGACCCTGATATTAACTATAGTGTGTGCTCAGTAATGAAGTGGTCTACATAAGTTATTTAACTCCTGTAAATGTCTCTCAAGGTAGGTATCAATATCCCAAGTTTACAGAAGAGGAAACTAAGACTCCAAGAGGATAAGGAACTGGCCTGTGATTTTTTTAAAACTACATTATATTTCTTTCAAGTGCTGATGACTAAAAATGTCTGAATATAATAATTTCACAGCAAATTGGAAATCTTTTTCACTTCAAAACCCTTTATGGAAAAAAAACACATAAGGGTCTTAACTTTTCTCAAATCTGATAATACAAGAAGTATTTGAATTAATTAGTAAGAACACCTGAATTAGAAAACCCTCAGCAGTGTACATATTTAAAAGAGCAGCTGGGGTTAAATTTAATAAGGAAAAAGAACACAGGTGTTTTTTTTTTTTAACCAGTTGAAATTTCAGTAATAGTCTAAAATTGTTAGACCACAGAATAAGTATTTTCTTTTCCTTCCTCATCCATCTTTGAAAATCTAGTCAAATCTAGATAATTTCCTGTAATTAAACAAAAGCAATGTTTTTGTTAGTAAAATGTTATAAATTCAAAATCCTTTATATATGAAGATCATTATACTATTTAAAAAATAATTTTCATTCACATAATGGGGGCCGGGGGGGGGGGGCCAAAAAAACCCCCCCCCCGGGGGGGCCCCCCCCCCCCCCCGCCGGGCAGCGGGCCAGGCCGGCGGGCGCCGGGGCGGGGGGGGGGGGGGGGAGGGGGGGGGGGGAGAAAAAAATAATAATAGAACTAGTTCCTGGGGTAAGATTAAGTGAGCCAGGGAAGCCAGGCTATCATTTACAAAAAAAAAAAAAAAAAAAAATTGTGGAACCCTACCTATATATGTATATAGGTAGATACATATGTATATATATCAAGAAATTCTCAGGTCTTAATTTGTCATATGTTGTAAATAATTTCAAGTCAATACAGTTACAGTATAGAGAAACACAGAAAACTAAATACGTGTGGCCAGATAAATCTTGAGAAAAACTACTGAAGTCTACCAACCAACCAGCCAAACACATAACAAATTAAAATGAAGTCCAGTAGAACATTCCGTGGAGGCTTCAAGCTCAGCAACTCAACTCAGGTGTTTTCTGACACTTACTGTTTTTCTGCACAAGGTTTTATAATTACAGTACTGTCTAAGAGAAATATAATGGGAGCCACATATTTAATTTTACATTTACTAGTAGCTACAGTTCTAAAAAGAAACAGGTGAAATTAATTTTAATAACATTTTATTTAACCGAATATACAGTCATAATAATATCATTTCCATATGTGACAAAGATTCTTCGCTCAGCCAAATTTTAGTCGGGCTTCTGAACCCTTCCTTAGGCCCCTCTATGTGCTTCCTTGAAAAGTCTAGCCTGTAAAAGAACCCAGCTAAGTCAGTTTAGCCAAAATTCTCCATCCTCGATATCTGATCATCCTTGATATGTGATCAGATTCCTCATCTTTCACCTTCCCCCCAGGAGATGTCTAATCATTCTGGCCTGTCTTTGGCAAGAATCCTGTTATGTAGGTTTATCCATTATCACCCCTCACCCCTGATGTTTTCTCTTAGTAATTTTCCATCCACTGACCCCCACCACACTGTTCCTTGGAGATAAACGGGTACTTGTCCATGTTGTTTTCTGACTCGAGCCCAATCTTTCTCCTTACTGCAAGCCCCTGTTGCAGTGGCTCCTGTACCTATTGTGGTGGTCCTAAACAAACTGAATAAAATATTTTTGTGGGGGAGCAGGGGGTTCAGGGTCTTGCTCTGTTGCCCAGGCAGGAGTGCAGTGACACAATTATGGCTCACTGTAACCTTGAACTACTGGGCTCAAGAGATCCTCCCACCTCAGCCTCCTGAGTAGCACTACAGGGGCATGCCCCCATAACCAATTAATGATTTTATTTTATTTTAATTTTTTTGTAGCAAAGTGGGGGGGGGGGTCCACCACATTGCCTAGGCTGGTCTCAAACTCGTAGCCTCACGTGATCCTCCTGACTTGGCCTCCCAAAGTCTTGGGATTACAGGTCTGAGCCATCATTTTTAGCCTATTACCAAGCTTTAACAAGTATCATTACTTTTTCTTTAACACGTGTAATCAATTTAACAATTGCTAATGCAACCTTTTACATTTTTTCATAATAATTTTCATTTTATTCTGTATTCAGTAGCCACATGGGGCAAGTGGCTACTGTATTGAAAACATAGTTCAAGCATTGTTCAATGATATGAGTTCTTAAGGATTTATTTTGAATCTGGCCATTAACATAATTAGAAAGGTCAATTTAGCAACAATGTGAATTAGATAAGCAAGTGTTTCACTTTCTTGTGGGCTCTCTAAAGTCTTAGATCACTCCAGCCTTGTATGTTAACTTGGGAGACTGATAAAGGCTATTGGTGTCTAAAAGGCTGTGAAATGTATTTTTTCTTTACAGCTGTGAAATATTGTAAGTGTACATCACATAATTTGGATTGTAAATTTGATACATATGTACTATGAAAGTGTCAGGCTAGTGCAAACTTCAATTTTGAATAAAAAGATAAATCCAGAAAGAGAAGTGTGCATTAGCCACTCTAAAAAGAGGTGAGTGGGGGAAAGGATCAAACTGATTTAACATAATAGGGAAAGAAGAGACAAGTCCTACTCTGACTCTTGTATTTTGTTGTGGCATTTTAAGAATGATTCATTGTACAGATCCAATGAAAACCAACGGGTAGTTGTGAAAAGGCTTGAAACCACATCTTGTGAACAACAGTTGAAAGCACTTTGAATATGTTTTTTTAAAATGAGTATCTGTGGCAGGGGTAGTTAGAAGGATATGCATGGGAGAGGGAGTGGGAAAGGGTGATTAGCCGTGCAGGTAAATTTTTAAATGAATGTCACATATAAGAGGAAAAGAGCAAGAAACAAAGACAAAATAACTATTCATAGAAGAGAGCGCAAGTTGGCTGAATACAGGAAAGTGGCTTATAAAAATGCAATGGAAAAAGATGTCTTGGGAGGCAGAGAAATTTCCACTAAAGAGGATGGGAGCAGTTCATGATGCCTAAGGCTCCTCTCAACACTGAGAATTGATTTTATTGGTCACAAATATTCAACAGAGAAGCAGTATGAGGGTTTAATAGTTCACTGGCCTTGATGTTACAGGCAGGCCCTGTGTCTTAATCTTGGCTCAACCTTTGGGAGTTACATCACCTTGAGCAAGTCTCCTGGACTCTCTGGGTTTGCTGCTTCCATAAAACTGAATTAATATAACCCACATTTACTTCTGGGATTACTGCAAGGCTTTGTAACCACATAAACACGCGTTTTTGTTTCCATGGGATAAGCCAATAAGACCCCTTAACACAGCCTTCCTGTTTCTTTTTTCTTCTCCTCCCTTCCTACTCTATTTCGGGTTCTGTCTTCCCACACCCAGCTATTCTTGGTACCTTCCCTAACATGCACCTTATTTTACTGCTGCATTACAGAAAAGTCTAAGAATAAATACAAACAGTCTTTTCTGCCCTAAGGTAGGGCAAAGGGTTAACAGAGTCAAGAGGTAAAGTCTGTAAAAATCGTTTTTCTACATTTTTTCATGCTGCAATTGCTATCTAGGGGATGCCAAGAAATAATTTCAGGACTGCCATGAAGAATGAGTATTAAACTCCTTCAGAGACCTTCAGCCCTTATCCATGCAGGTCACCCTACACTGCCTCTACTTTAAAGTTTGCAGCAGAATCACTAATTTTTAAACTGTGGTCTTTACAGCTCAGATCTGGGAGTGGACATTGACCTTTCTTATTTAAACCATTGCCCACAGATAACACATAATTTCTAGCTGAACCCTTGTTTAGTCCCAATATCCCCCTCTTTTCACTACCCTGACTCCTCTCTAGGGAGGTTCAGGGAGATGTTATCTAGAGAGCAAAGGTCTGGGTTCAGATTGCTTGGGAGCAAACACCATGTCTACTACTCTGAGGCTGGGCCTCAATTTAGCTGCAAAATGAGGATGATTCCTATCCCAGAGAGTTGAAGATTAAGTAGCTTTAAGTAAGCTTCTAAACACCTAATCAGCATACAATGGGGGCTACCAGAACTATCTTTCCAGCATTCCCACCTGCAAATGCCTTAGACGTCTCTGACAATTTGGTCTCCGAGACCTCCCAGAGCACCCGCACGCGTAACTTAAACCCTGCTCTGCTGTCGTTCTCGGCGTCTCAGTAGTAAGTGAACTTGCTGGCTCCAATCCAGTCAAACCAGGAAATAGGCTGAGGCTTCATAGTGCCTCGCGGATGCTCCATGGCATTAGACGGCAAGAGTTAAAAAGAGGTAATTTAAAACAGGATTTTCTCGGGCTTAAAGCTCAAGTACCAGCTTGCGCCTCTACTGTCTGCAAGACACAAAGGGGGCCGAGGGGCGTGGCCATGGCCGCGCGCGCCCACGGGCGTGACCTTTTCAGCACCCACTGAGGCGCTGGCCTCTCAAGCGCTGTGTGGCATCCAGATCCCACGGCTGTGTCGTTACTCTGCGCATGTGTAACTGCTAGGGGCGGGCCGGCGGGATGCAGAATTTCTGGGAGAGAAATAACTGGATGGGGAGGGCGGGGCGGAAGGTGGAAGAGTTGAAATCAGCTGACTAGGCCTCGTGACGGCCTGGGCGTCGGCGACGCAGGCGTATTAGAGGGCGGTCGCTCAAAGCCTGAGCGAAGATGGCGGCCTCCAGAGTGAAACTCTGAGAGGCAGAGGGAGGAGGCGGAGGGGGCGGGGAGGCAGCGCCGCGGCGACACCAGGAACCCGCGGCAGCGGAGCTACAGGGCCCCGGGGGGGGGGGGGGGGGGGAAGGGGAAGTGGCGAGGGTGAGGAGGCCGGAGGGCGCCTCATCCCTCTCTGGACGCTGAGCCGGCGACTGGAGGAGCCAGGGCTGGAACCTCTCCAGCCTCCCCGCGAAGGTAATGCCGACTCCAGGCAGTGGACTCTGAGGCTCTGCCTTACCCCCTTCCCACGCCGTGGGGACTTTGTGGGGCTCAGGGCAGGGAAAAGGGGGTGGACTGGCCGCCGCAGCCTGGAGCTGCTAAGCAAGCAGATTACCCTCCCCCCCAGGGCTGGTCTGGTTCTTTCAGTTGGACCCCCCCAGCTAATGAGTGACATTAGCTAAGGGCGCTGCCGTGTCTAGCCCCATCTCTCTTTTGCCTGGTTTTCTTGTTGTCTGTCTAGTACGCTCCTCCACTGGCCATAACGTACCCTTACCCCACACGTTCTTCGTTCCCCTGTGGGCTCCGCCCTCGGGATTCCCTTCCAGTCTCCTAGTTTGAGCACCCCTCCTGCTGGATGCTGGCAACTCTTATTTCCTTGGGTCAGCGACCCTCCTTCCCCACAAGTCCTGCATAGACTGACTTTCCTTGCTTTGTTTCGTTTTGTTAGGAAATGAGCATCCGCGTCGTTTCTTCTCCATACTTTTTCCAAATTATTTTCTCCCCCCAAGGCTTTTCCTTCCTGCAAGACAGTTTATTCACGTGGCCTTTCTTCCGCTGCTGTAATTTTACCTTTGAATGTGGCCTTGGAGTGGGTGAAGACGCTCAGTGAAGTGGCTGTTAATCGCTTATTTGATACTTAACTATGCTTAAGAAGTGTGCCTTCTCTTAAATTTTCTCCTTTTGTAGAATGTTCCGTTAACCACTTTTGTCTTGAGATTGTTTCCTGTGTCCGTTGCTTAGAGGGGGAAAAAAGTAAAGATTTCACCCTAATGTGGCGGTGGTTTCCCAAGTAATTATTACTCATTTTCCCTCTGCTTTTCCCTTTACCCCATTCTGATTTCCTTCAAAAAGGAGGTTCACTACCTGATGCTGTTGCGTCCTCTATGAAGGGCTTTATAGTGTACAGTTAAGTTGAGCCTTTTGTAATAGTGTCTCAGGAAAAAAGTAGTAGTTCAGGACCTGCCCCCAGCAATTCTTACTGTATTTTCTTTCTCAGTTTATGGACTTGATAGGTTTCTAGGTTTGAAAGAACTGCCTGCAGGGAAAATGACTCACAGTGGTCAGGTTTTGTAATGTATTGCCAGTACTCTGAGTTTATGGGAGCATGAAACAGAATTTGCCTTAAAAAAAGAAATTCATAGAAGCCACTTGTCAGAAATTCGGTATCCTGAACACAATTCTTCGGTTTTTGGAAAGTGCTTTATTGACTTATTTATCATATAACATAAAACCTTGTTAACATTTTATTTCATTTGAAACACTTTTTTTTTCAAGATGGGGTTTCACCATGATGGCCAGGCTGGTCTTGAACTCCTGACCTCAGGTCATCCACCCACCTCGGCCTCCCGAAGTGCTAGGATTATAGGCGTGAGCCACCGCGCCTGGCCGTGAAACACTTTTTAAGCTACTATATCTCAAACTTGTGCTATTAATATCACCATGCATTCAGGGAACACACGTCCTTGTGTAGAAATTATTACATTATACTCGTTTGAAAATGAAGTAGAACATATTAAGGGAGGAAAAGATGAGTCAAAGGATTATGAAGAAATAAGAATGTAAAGAACCTTAAGGTTAGAGTCCAGTTCATGGAAAATATCAGTATTTGCATTCCACTAAGGGGCATTGGATATTCCTCTTTTTCTAAAGTGGTGGTAATAAATAGTCTAAAATATAGTAATGTCATTAGTCGCAAACAAAATACTTAAGCTAAAAAATAAAATAGTATGAGCGAATGAATGAATTATTTGGAATAATTTAACTTTACCCACAAATAAATAGATGATAGTTGCCTTGCCCAGGTGGAGTGTAACAATACTGGCTTTATTAAATTTGTTAAAAGGTTGATCGTGGAGTCTGGTTCTCAATAGGTACTCAATTAGGGTTGAAATTGAAAAGATGTGTTTTAACTAATTGGGCTTCATTCCTCAACCAGTTCTATTTACACAGGTGAATTTGAGGTTTCTGCTACGCATACCTGTCCCCTGCTTTTGATTGAGGTACTTTAAATTAGTAAATTGAAACAAGGCTGTGCAGATAAACTGCAGCACAAATTTAGTTACTACAAATAGGTTTTGGCCTAAATGTTCACTGTCATGTTTGGCAGTAGTTAAAGGGGAGTTATTAATATTTTGAAAGAGATCCTTGAGTCAGTTGTCTCTCAACTTTATTAGACCCAATAAAGGTTCCCTTTCTATGCAAAATAATTACTAACACCTTCTTTGGTATCCTTAGTTTATAAATAGTATAACCACCTCTGGCTTTGGCCCTGAGACAAAAAGAAGCTTTGCTCTCACTTCTACAACAAGAAAAACCCTACACTACAAATTCAAGACTTTTTTGAAATCTATTTAAGAGCTGAGTCCACAGAGCAAAACCACTGGCTGAAATTTTGAGAGATAGTGCTTACGAGAGAGTAGATGGCAGTTTCTATTTACCTTCTTCAGACACAACTGGACAAAAAGCAAGATGAAGGCTGAACGCACAATCTTACAAACTCTTATCCACAAGCCTCACTGGGTCTAATCCTAGAAAAGATTGGAAAGAACCCTGGGGGGGAGTGTCTGTTGTGCATATGGAGAGGGAGGGGGAACAGCAACAGAACTTTTGAGAGGGTTAAGCAACTGCCTGATTCTTCCCCTTTGTCTCTTCTGTGGAAAAAAGCCTTAATCTAGGGGGGGAGAAGGGCGTCTCTGTTGGCCCTATTGGTGAATATTCAGGGGGGTAGATGAGAACCGGGAGAGAATCTTATGCCTGGAGGAGGGGCCCTGAGCCCAAAACTGCAGCCAGGGGTGGTCAACAGAACCATGAAGTCTACCTTCATGAGATTCAGGAACACAGTGTTTGACTTAGACTGACCCTTAATCAGAACATCAGACTGTATCCCACATCCCCTGCCACAAAGCTAAAAAGCTTTTAATAACAAGTAACCACAAAATCCTACTAGGAAAGGTACAAGTTTATGCAAAGAGGCACAACACAAAGAATCTAAGGAGTATTGCTCTAGTAAACCATCCCCCACCAGAGAGAAACAGTTCTGCAGATACCTGAAGGCTGTAATACAGTGAGGATAACTGTGGGAATAACAGATCATAAACTAAGTCCAACTCCTAACCAGATTAACACAAACCCTTCACCAAAGGCCTTATAAAGAACAGGTGTGCTCATTTCCAGTCATAAAAATTATTCGCCTCCGTCACTATTGTCCTACACAACATGTCCAGCTTTTAACCAACAATTGAGGCCCATGAAAAAGAAAAAAACTCGCAAGAAAAAGAGCAGTCATGATGATATGTTTATTAAAAAGGTAGCTTAAGAGCAAGAGCACAGTTTTGTACATGTTAAATGGTTAAATACTATAATTAGGGGATTTTGCCTTGAAAGAGTTTGCTTTAGGCAGTGAGCAGTGGATGGAGTTGCAGTTAGTGAATTACTGTGAAGTAGTAGAAGGAAAAAAGTTGTAAGATGGAGTGGAAAATTAGTAACATGTGAATGTGTGTGGTTCATGACCACCTGAGTTTTGTGTATGTGTGTATTTTGTGAATTCCTACGTGGCTTAAATCAGTTGGATACAGTTTTCTGTGTTAACTTAGTGTTGGAACAGAATCACTATAAGCAAATGTGAAATTTGCATCATGCTTCTATTGTTCAGTAATATACCAGTCCTGTTAGAATAAATTCACATGATCAAAAAGCATTATAGCAGAATTGATTATATACATTTCAATATGTAAACAGTTAAGTATGATTGTATTAAAATACACAAAGGATGTGTCAGAGGCTTGTACCTTTATATGGAATCATTTTGAGTTTTGACAAAAATGTTGATGGCTACAGGTTTTTCACATTGGTGACTCAAATACCACAATTGGGATTATCATGAGCATTGTTATAAAAGAACAGGGTTAATAAAGTATAATCTCTTAATTTACATTATAGCTACATTCCTGGAAAAATCTGTGTATATTTATATTAAACCCTGCAAAATGTACTTGGTGAGTTATATATAAAACAGAATTAGATTCTGGGTTTCATTCATTATAAATAGGTTTTTGCCTACATGACTAACCATTTGGACTTTTTTTTTTTTTTTTTTTTTGAGACCAGATCTCACTCTGTTGCCCAGGCTGGAGTGCAGTGACACGATCATAGCTCACTGTAGCCTTGATCTCCTGGGCTCAAGCGATCCTCCCACCTTAGCCTCCTTAGTATCTCGGACTATAGGCACACCATGCCCAGCTAATTTTTTAATTTTTATTTTTAATAGAGAGGAGGTCCACTGTGTTGCCCAGGCTGGTGTTGAACTCCTGAGCTCAAGCAGTCTTCCCACCTTAGCCTCCCAGAGTGCTGGGATTACAGATGTGAGCCTCTGCCCCTGGCTCACTTGGACATTTGAAAGTCGTATGGTGCAGACAGTGCTTAATCTGTGGGACTGTAATGTATGTTGAGTATCTAGTCTCATCCACTAAATGTTAGTAGTGCTCCCAGTCATAGTGCCTCAGATGCGATGGTATCGTACCCCAACCATTACTGTAGTTCAAGATTTTAATCAGTGGTTTTCAACGTATTTTTTCTGTTTCAGCAGTGTTCACATGCTCAGCACATGCCAGTCTGCAACGTTACGTAGAGTGATTCTTAATCATAGGAATTCCTTTGAGAGTCACTGAGTTAGGAGATTTCTTTGTAACACATAGCTAAGGCAACATATTTATGATCATCTTTGCTAATTTGAGATAGTTACCTGTGCAAAGGTACATTTAGGTGTGGTTCAGTCAATAACACCCATATAACTTGCTAGTAATTATTTTCAGATGCTCTTCAGCAGTCTACATGTGTGAGTTTTACTTGAACTTTTATGGACTGCTTGTGAAGAAGAGTGAGTTTTAAAGTCAGTGGAATTTTACAGTTTTAGCACTCGAGTTGCCCTTAAAGAACACTGCCTTTTCACATATTTAGCACATGCCCAGTGGTAATCTCTTTGCAACTGATTAGTAAGTGTTTGATATTTTGATTATCAGATAGAAAAAACCTCTAAAGCAATCTAAAATAATTATTTTAGTGGGGTGCACAATAATCATGCCTGTAATCCCAGCACTTTGAAAGGCTGAGGCGTGAGGATCACTTGAGGCCAGGAGTTCAACGCCAGCCTGAGCAACCCATCTTTTCAAAAAATAAAATAATTAGCTGGGCATGGTGGCATGTGCTACTCTGGAGGCTGAGGCAGGAGGATTGCTTGAGCCCAGGAGTTTGAGATTCCAGTGAGCTGTGATTGTGCTGCTGTACTTCAGCTTGGGTGACAGCAAGACCCTGCCTCTTAAATTATTTTGATGCTTTGATTTTCGTCAACTCTGATTGCCACAACTTAATAGAAGGGTTGATAGGGTTATGAATGGAGGAGATATTATCTAATATTTCATATATTCTGTAACATTTAAATGCTTATACATTGTGTTCTGACTTGTACTGTATTCCTTAGTCATCTAAGGCTATGGGGTTTCTCTCCTCAAACTTGTAGTCAAGCTACAGAATGTGTTTTGAATGTTTATCAAATCTTAGAGCAGATAAGCCATTTTTTCTCCCAAACCTTAGAGCTAATGGCCTTAATTTTGAAACTGAAACTTTCCTTTTTTGAGGTAATTTGGTAGTATTCTGTAAACTGTAAAGCATTTTACAGGAGAGGTAGGAATAATAGGGATATTTCAGAAAGAGTTGAACTAGAAATGTATGTTGCTGTTTTTCATCGAGTGAAAGGGAAATTGTAGCAAATTAAACTTTTGTCTTTTAATAGTGTAAAGAGAACAGTGTTTAGGTATTCAGGATGCTTTCTGTAAAACTGTCTTCAAGTTGTATTTGTTATAAGCTTAGGAAATTTAGTCCTGTATTATGCATTTGCTGTAGTGATAGGATAAACAGCAACAAGTTAAAATATAGTTGCTAAAAATTTCTATTGCTCATTATAGGGTGTATTTACCTTAGTAGAGCATGATTATTAAGTGCCTGTTGATAAGCTGAAGAGCTTACAGAAATAGTATACTTTGTTCTTTCATAAGCCAGGTTTTGCTTCGGAGATAAAATGAAATAGAAATTAGGTCTAGAAAGTTACAGTAATGTGTATAAACTAAAAATATGTAAATCATTAATAGCAATGATTTCAAATGCTTAAGTGAACATGTTTCTGGAAAAAACTTTCAGGTGAGTATTTTAAGGCATTATTAAGTTTTGGAAAGGGAAGGGTCATAGTAATAGATCTTTCATAGAAAATTTAAAAATTTTTTAACAGATAAAGGTTTATTTTGTCAGAAATGCAAATTATTCTCAGATGAGATGAGCATACATGTGATAGAAATAGAAGAGATGTCTCTTTTTCAATACCTGATTTATATTGTTGAATAGAAAAGGTCAAAAAAATTAACTGCTGTGGTATGTATACTTGTCCCCTCCTCCCATTAAATGTTTCTTCAGATTTAGGGGCTGCTTTTGAATTTCTCTTGCCCTTGTATTTCATGAATACCCAGTTTGTAATTCAAAGGAAGCAACTTTTTAAAAAGAATGGGGGAGATCTCAGATTATTTCAGCTACCCTATGGTAGTGAAAGTAGTTAAAAGTTAATTTTGATGTGGCAGACAATGCAAACATTTCGCGATTAAAACTTCTGGGCAGTTATTTGAAGATGTGATTATCAGATGAAATTTGGTATTACCACTGGCTTTCTTATTTTTTAACGTTTATCTCTGGAGGTATCTGGTTCTTCAGTAAGTTAAGGAAGGCTAAGATGGCAGGTACTAAAATCTTACTTTGTGATATATTTATGGTTTAAGATTCCTGTCAGTATCATACACATTACACATACTGATGTTCACTTAGAAGAAAATGCCTTTACCTGTATTTGAGTCATTCCTTAAAATGAAGCTAAAATTTAAAAAGAGGGTTAAAGTTCATTTGGCAATTTCCCCCATAGACAGCACATTCTATCTGAACAGTTTAGTTGTAGCTTTTTAATCTGGGTAAAAATTAACCTTTTGTTAGCCATTTATATTTTTTACCATTTGTTTGAAACCAAACTAATCTAGTGCTATGATTTACTCAGATTTTGAATCCAGTTACAAACAAAACTAGATCCTTAAGTCAATATAAGGGATTCTCTCATTAGTTATTATTTTTTCAAAGGGTTAGTCTTTACATGGATCTCCTTACTACTCCTCCCTTTTTGGTAAGATATAGCTGTAGAAAGTATTATGCTCATAAATTAGTTCCTATGATGTGAATGTCTACTACATTTTAAGTGTGGTTTTGGAATGTAGCATTGTTTCTGTTGTAGGAGAGTTTGATTGGAAAAGGCAAACTCCATAATTTTTTCCCAACATATTCTAAAAATTCTCACCTACAGCCAAGTTGAAAGAGCTTTACATTAAACACCCACATGCCCACCTCCAGATTTTTATGTTAACATTTTGTTGTATTTGCTTTATCAGATCTTTTCATCTTTCCGTCAGTCCATCTTATTTTTATGCATTTCAAGACAAATTCACATTTTTTTTTTTTTATAAGACGGGGTTTCACCATGTTGGTCAGGCTGGTCTTGAATTCCTGACCTCAGGTGATCCACCTGCCTTGGCCTCCAAAGTGCTTGGATTACAGGTGTGAGCCACCATGCCCGGCCACAAATTCACATTTTTAATTGAGGGCAGAGCTAATGATGGAAGTAAGTTCTTTTCTTGCATTTTACAGACGCAAATGGGAAAATCAGTATCTTACCTGTTCTCTGCAAGTTTTCCTATTTGTGTAATCACTGGTTAAATGAGCATTCTGTTTGAGGTTTTACTTAAGGCAAGCTATGCTTATCTACTTAATTGTGATTTGCGTGTAAATTCTTTTGCTTGTAGCCTGGTCGCAATCGGGTCGAGTATCTGTGGTGTTGAGTCCCTTCATCATGCTTTTGTTCTTAGTGTCAACTTGATGTAGGCTCTGCTCACTGGACTCTCAAATCCTGTGATTTTCTGTCAGAATTATGTATCTTCTAAAAGTTCTCGTTTTAACCATAAATGATCATAAATGGTTTGCCAGCATTACGGCCAGTAATAAATTAGAGAATTCAAGAATATCGTGTTGTTCGAAAGTAGCACACATTAGTATTCATTGAGAAAGGTGAATCTAGCCAAAATGCCTGTGTTGCTCTGAATTTGTCTTTTTATCCCATAGGGGCAGTTCTATAAAAAGAACAAACAGATGTTTCTTTGGTGGTATAATGTCAGGATATAGAATGAAAACAAGTGAACCTGACTTGCAAAAATTGGAGATGCTTTCAATGCAATTTAATTACAAAAGTCATTTAAATTTGAATTTTTCCTCATCAGAAAGAATTAAATTTCAAATTATGAGATTTTGAAATATGGAACACAATGGCAGAAGTGAAGGAGATGAAATTTAAGTGATGTTAGTTTGAGCAGAAATTCTTGTTGTTTTGAATGGCCTCTAAACAACCGGCAGAATGGCAAATGCTAATGATACAGCTGCTATCAAGATCTCATTCAAGATCCCATTCAACTGTTTACATTTTTTAGTTGGACAATTTATGGTTGTTTACAGTATATGCATATAAATGGCTGTTACTGATATTACCTGCTTGATACTTGAGTTTCTGATACTAGAAATTCTACAGATTTTTTATCATGGATAATGGAAATTAATAGTTGCTTAAGAGTTTTTGCCTATAAGCAGTGATTTTTTTGAACCCCTTTTAGAGTGTATTTCAAAAATATGTACAGAGGAAATATTAACTGGAGATTAAGTTAATTTTGTGAAGTTTTTTTTCTTGCAAGTTTCTCAAGCCATACTTAATTTGTAGCCATCAAATGTAAAAATATTAGGTTGGATACACATAAGGAAACAGTTCTAACAGTTGAAATTTCAAATAAGTGGAGAATATTTAAAAATGTAAGTAAGATTGACTTGTAATAGTATTTTGTAGGAATAAAGTTGAAATAAAGAGAAGCTTAAGCATTGGGTTATGATTGACAAGATGATTTTTAAAATTTCATCTATCCTGATTACCTTGGTTGTTTATATGTGTGTGTGTGTGTGTTTGGAGACAGGGTCTTACTCTGTTACCCAGTTTGGAATGCAGTGGCATGGTGAGGGCTCACTGCAGCCTCAACCTCCCAGGCTCAAGCGGTCCTCCCACCTCAGTCCCCCAAGTAGCTGGGACTATAGGCATGTGCCACCACACCTGGCTGATTTTTTTTTGTATTTTTAGTAGAGACATGGTTTCATCACATTGCCTATGCTGGTCTTGAACTCCTGGACTCTGGTGATCTGCCTGCCTTGGCTTCCCAAAGTGCTGGGACTACAGATGTGGGCCACTGCAGCCAGCAATTTTTTTTTTCCTCTTTAAAAATGTTTTATGGGAAACGTAAATTGTAACAATAAAATAATAATGACAGTAACAATAATAATAAAATGGCACCCTTGTGTACATCATCCAGTTTAAGAAATATATATTGTTATAGTTATTTTTGAATGGTTAAGTAAAACTGCATGCTGATTAAATTAATAGGATACTGTAGTTTTGAAGGTGGAAATTCTAGGTGATACATATTGCATACTAGAAAGATTGAAATTAATAAAAGATTTAGAGAAAAATCAAGCAATTTAATAGAACTTCCCCCTAAAATGCTTTATAAGGTACAAGAACTGGTAAGTTCTTGAAAATAAGATACAACAGAAATACTCAACATAACTTTTTTCTGGTTATCTCATTTAGTCCGCCTATAGTCCTTTGGGGACAGTTATTATCATTCCTATGTTATAGATGAACTGTAATTCAGTGAAGTTCAGAAACTTGTTCAAAGTTACACAGCCAGTAAAGGGCAGTTATAAGAATTCTCCAGCCTTACCTTGGTAATAGATTATTGAAATCACTTTAGTGGAATGTTAATGTAGCTTGTTGTGCTAGTCCTTAGTTAACACGTAGCATGTGGAATGGCAGCTCTGTGATCAGTGCCCAAAGGAGGTATTTCAGGGTCTTCCCAGATTGAATGATACTTGACTACTGTACTTGGAGGACCTCTAGACTTGTCTTCACTCATTTGCCAGTTATTATCTTGAAGTTATTCTACCTCTCACTTTGAATGATACACAGTTGGTACATTTTTCTGATCTTTGTGCATTGCCATTACCCTCATTAGTGAGTTATCTACGTGTCTAGAAGTATCTTCACGGTCTAAAAGAGTTAATGCAGTTGCCAGACCACTTGCCATAAATTGGATGAAGTGACTATCAAAAAGTAGTTAAGATTTTACTGAGAATGTAAAATAGATTTACCTAAAGATGTGGATGGACTAATATTACACTTCTGGGAAACAGATCTCGGCCTCCAATCTCATTTATCTGGCTATCTTTTTTTTTTCATGTAAAATTTTAATTTAAATACAGATGGGGGCTTGCCCTGTTGCCCAGGCTGGTCTCAAACTCCTGAACTCAAGTGATCCTCCCACCGTGGCCTCCCAAAGTTCCAGGATTACAGGCATGAACCACCATGCCTGGCCAGTCTGGTTATCTTAAAAGCTCAATGTTGGTTAGAGTAATTGAACTCTCAAAGAGTATCCTGAGATCATATATTGGTAACAAATTTTTGTAATTGTATGTTTGTTTTGAACACTTCGAAAAATGTCATCCCATCCCCCAGACGGAGTCCTGCTCTGTCACCCAGACTGCAGCTCACTGCAACCTCTGCCTCCCAGGTTTAAGCAATTCTCCTGCCTCAGCTTCCTAAGTAGCTGGGATTACAGGTGCACCACCACACCCGGCTAATTTTTGTGTTTTAAGTATAGACAGAGTTTCAGCATGTTGGCCAGGCTGGTCTCGAACTCCAGACCTTGTGATCTGCCCACCTTGGCCTCCCAAAGTGCTAGGATTACAGGCGTGAGCCACCGTGCCCAGCCAAAAAAATGTTTTCTAAGCTTAATAAAGATGGAAATATTTTGAAAGTTTATTTATAGCTAATAGAATATTCCGGCTTTGGAGACTTCTTTTTATTTCTTTTGTCCTGTGTTGAATATGGTAATTTGTTTTACTGCTTAAAATTGTACATTTCAAAGTTATTTCTAACGAATGCCCAGTCATCTGTCCAGATGAAGATAATAACTGAAACTAGTTCTAAATTATTCCAGGAATTTGCTGTCAAATGATACATCTTGCAATTACATGGTCAGGGTGGATTTTTTTTTTTTTCTTTTTAAAGTTGAGGAAAGGTATTAAAGCTTAGGTTAAGAATCTAAAGTGTGAAGTTAAGCAGGTTGGTCCAAAGTCTGGCCCAATCGCTTACCAGCTGTGTGACCTTAGAAAAGTGATTTAATTTCTCTATCAGTTTTCTTGTCAATAAAATGGGAATCATACCGGTACTGCAGTGTTGTTATGGGGGACAAAATGAAATAAAATAAATAAATGCATGGTAAATGTATGGCCTGATCACTAACATGTGATGAGTATTCAATAAAAGTTGTTGCATAATTTCAGGACACGTCATAGATTTTCAGATTAGAGTCACCTTGCCTCCCCAACTTCATTAAAGGCAATCTTTAATGGAGTTTTAAAATGAAAAAGAATTACCCTGTTGTCTATTCTGAGGCTAGGCAGACACTAACATAGCATTGAATTATTCCACTAGGGCTGACTTGGTACTTAGTGGGATGTCTCTTCCCTCTCTTGCCTTTCAGATATACTGCTACTTAAATATAATGTAGTTGAAGGCAAGCTTTTCAAATGGAGCAATTTTCTTCCATAAATAACCCATTTTGCTAGACTTTTATTGGATGCAGAGTAAAACATCACTTTTTTTTTTAAATGATTCAGTTCCAATGCAATAAAACATCACTTGTTGCTTTCTTAAATATTAGAGAAAATTATCAGGTGTACAAATATTGGACATAGGAACTTGTACTGATGGTAGGAACTTCCAGAGAATTGAAGTACTTCTTTCCTCCTATATTAGTTTTCTGTCAGCATTCCAATCTGCATCGGGAATACAGTATTCTCATAGGCCAGGTGGTTGGTAGTTTATTTTTATCTTAATGTGTTATATATCTTCTCATTCTGTTTTTTATCCCAATCTAAGGACTCTGTGGAGTCTGGTGCTTTCATCACCTCCAGGTTTGTAGACCTTAAAAAGCCTTCTTGATGTAAAGTTGTTTAATTCATCTCCAAAAATGTCTTTTTGAGTTATATACCCCCAAGTCAGTGATACCTATGAGGTCATTCTTTAGGTGTTTATTTTTTTTAAAAAAAATTTTATAAAAACATTTTTAAAATTCTTATATTTCTTTTGTTATTGTGAGATTAGTTTGTTCTTATCCCCCCTCTGTGGGTTTATTAGGGATCTTTATTCCTTCTGGTTCATGCCCTGTGTTTTTTATGGTTGTCATTTTAAAATCTTTATTTTTCTCTGCCTTTCATTTTAATTTTTAGACCTTTAATTATATCAGCTAATCTCAACACATTTTCTTATTTCTCAGTTTTCCCAAGATAAGCCCTTGATACAGAGTCAGTTATTCCAATATCTTCAGTTACAGACTAGGAATACAAACCCCATTCCTCAGTATCAGCCGTTCACCTTTTCTATCTACCTTTCTCTTCCATTGTTCCAGTCTTTAGTTATATAAGGGAAAAATATCCGTGTGCCTAATATATCTCCTTTTTTCGGTGAATCCTCGGAGATACTGCCCAGGTTTCTTTTCAGCAATATCATTTACTTCGAAAGATTCAGAAGGCAGGGATAATGCTTGCTGGGTTTAATAAATGTTAATTGGGGGCTGGTCCGAAGGTAGTGAGTTATCTCAATTGATAGTTCACAGTCAGTTACAGATCGAACTCCTTGTTCTACTCTTTCCCCCTCTTCTCACTACTGCACTTGACTAGTCTTTCATATAAAATAAAAAAGAAAAAGAAAAATTAAATAAATAAATAAATGTGAGTTGAGTGTCTTTGTCATCCCAGGTTTGAAATCCAGAAACAGACAGGCAAAGCACCACACCAACTATCAGGACTATATTTAGCTGTCCCTATACTCACTAGTAGGAAGAGGTTAGTTAACTGTAAGAAATTTCTTCTTTTTGGTAACAGTAAAAGTTTCTGTAAACTTGGTGTTACTTGTGATTCCTTTTGTTATTTTTTCAACTGATGCCTTTCCAGAAGGTTTGACAAGACCCTATTTTGGGAATCCCTATTAGTTAGAGCATCAGGTTTGACGTAGACAACAGAATTGCCCATGGATTTGCTGAATTTTATTCATTCACTCAAATACTTGTTTTTGAGTACCTGTTTTGTATCAGGCACTCTTGTGGCCTCTGTAGAAACATTAGTGAGCTGAACAGACAAAAACTACCTCTCTTGGATAGTCTAGTAGAATTAGGTGAATAGTAAATTGCAATTAGAATGTGAAAAGTGCTCTATGGGGAAAAGAAGGAATAAGACGGAATTGGAAGTGTAGAATGAGGAGGAGGGTGGTTACAATTTAAAACAAGATGGTTAGGGTTGGCATCATTGGAAAGGTAACATATGAACACAGATTTGAAGGAGAAAGAGGTATAGGCGATATAAATATCCAGGAGGTGAGTGTTCTGTGTAGAGTACAAAGGCTCTTGATAATTGGTAATAACAAAAACAAGTAGGACGAATGAAGAAAGCAATTTCAAAATAAGGATGTCTTTAAAAAAAGTGTTTTTACCACTCGGGTATATACCCAAGAGAAATGAATACATATACAAAAACTCGTATATGTTTGTTCATAGTTGTAGTATTCGTAATAACCAAAAGGTAGAAATAACACCCATGCCCATCAGTTGATGAATGGATAAACAAAATAGGTATATCCATACACCAGAATATTATTTGGCAATATGGACCAGCATAGGGAAACCCATAGTGACAAAGTAGATTAGTGGTTGCCAGGTGCTGAGGCTGAGGTATAATGGAGAGTGACTGCTAACAGAGTTTCTTACTGGGGTGATGAAAGTGTTCAGAAAATAGTGGTGATGGTTGCAGAACTCCAAATATTCTAAAAATCACCAAAGTGTACACTTTTAAAAAGAGTGAATTTATGGTGTGTGAATTGTGTCTCAAGCTGTTATAAAAATGTTTTTGCCCGAGAAGTTTTTCTAATTATGTAAAAAATACTTGCTGACTTAATATTCACAGTATAAAAAGGTATAAAGCAAGCTTAAATAAACATAATTGCAACTATTCAGTTTATATTATTAGCACTTTGGCATATATTCTATAGCTTTTTTGTTTTGTTTTGTTTTTTTGAGATGGAGTCTTGCTCTGTCACCCAGGCTGTAGTGTAGTGATCGCGGCTCACTGCTACGTCTGCCTCCCGGGTTCAAGTGATTCCCCTGCCTTAGCCTACCAAGTAGCTGGGATTACAGGTGTCTGCATGTAAAATTACCACGCCTGGCTAATTTTTTGTATTTTTAGTAGAGTGGGGTTTCACCATGTTGGTCCAGGTGGTCTTCAACTCCTGACCTCAAGTGATCTACCCGCCTCGGCCTTCCAAAGTGCTAGGATTACAGGCATGAGCCACTGCTCCCCGCCTCTACAATATTTTTTAGAGTGTGTTTCTAACTATTAAGGCAAGGGAGAAATAGCTAAGTCACAAAAGAAGAAATAACCATATTTAACTTTTATTCAAAATGAAGTAAGTGATACAGTATTTTCAAAATCTTAACAATCTTTCATTAGCCAGTTCCAACAATGTAAAATTAGCAGAGTTTACCTTTTTTAAAAAATGGATTCTGAATTTTATATACTGGGTTACAGTGTTACAGTCAATAAATACTGTACATAATGTGGTCTCACTGCATGTGACTGTTAGGCTGATTCCACACGTGAATCACACAGATTGGACAATGTTGATCTGTTCTATATCCTGTTCAATCAGAGGAGTCCATTAGTCAAACTGCCGTCGAAGTTTCTAAATGCTTACTCTGTTTCTGTACTTCACTTCATGTGGCTTGGAAACAAACCATTTGCAACTATACTTTGAGTAGCCCTGTTCTGGAATATTCATAAAGTGGAATACCATATAACCTTAAAAATCATTTTCTCATAAACTAATTACATGGGGAAAGGTTAATATTCTGTGAAAACAGGTTAAACAGTACAAATGCCAATCTCATTTAAAAATGATTTTTCTCAATATAAAAAGGTTAAAATGATTATTTTCGGATATGAGGATGAATGAATCACTTTCTGAACATTTTAGATTTCTTAATACAGACGTACATCACTTTTATAATGAGAAAATTATGTTTTACTTATTTTTAGAGACAGAATCTGACTCTGTCACTCAGGCTGGAGTATGGTGGCACAATCATAGCTCAGTGTAGCCTCAAACTCCTGGGTCCAAATGATCCTCCCACCTCAGCCTCAGAATAATACCACACTACTCAATAGTGCTTATTCAGCCCTCCTTCTTAAAAGTAGCTAGGACTGTAGGCACATGCTATCATGCCCTGTTAACTTCTGTTTTTTGAGATAAGGTCTCACTGTGTTGATTAGGCAGGTCTCAAACTCCTGGTCCCATTGATCCTCCCACCTCAGCCTGAGAATGGCTGTGGTTATAGGCATAGGCATGGGCCACTGTGCCAGCGAGAAAATTATTTTTAAATTGCCTCATTTATAGTAGGTCCCCTTTAAAGTGGTAGTGTCAGCAAAATGGCTAGCACTTAGTAGCTCACCAAAAACTTTTTGGAATTGGTTTGACACTTGGAAAATGTGTTTAGGTGTCCATTGTATGCCAAGGCATTATTTGGCAATGTGAGATTTAAAGTTTTCTTTATTTGACATTTTAAAAATTCCATACACTGGGGATGTTGATAGATGTTTTTTCTGGTCCTCAAGAAACCTAGTTCAGTGTAGGGGAGAGAGTTGGACAGACAATCACAATATGGTGCTAAAGGTTATGATAAAGAGTTGAATAGACCAGTCCCTGTCCTTAAAAACCTTACGGTCTTGCAAAGGACATACAGCAAGCTGTGAAAGAGAGAGATCATGCTACCTTTCTTATGGGAGACTTGGGAAGATTAAAAATATATAACATGTACTAAGTGCCTCCATATTTTTATCTTCCAGGTTTGAGCACAAAATGAACGTAATTAGGGAGAATAAGGATCTGGCATGTTTCTACACAACAAAACATTCGTGGAGGGGGAAGTAAGTATTCCTGTTGGTTTTATTTTTCTGTGCTTCTACAAAACATCATTTTAAACGTTTCTGTTTCATAATCTTGAATAATACTGCACAACTCAATAGGCTGTGCATCCCTTGTCTTCTGAAAAACATGCATATTTTAAATGTAAATGCTACATTTAACTAGTTTTTTTCTTTTGACATTTCCAGTTTTTTATCTTTCTTGGGAATGAGTTTGGTAAACATTAAAAATGACAGTTAGAAGGAAAGTAAACCAGTTATCCACCCTCTTGGATGCTATCAGTTAATCATGAGATTATGTAGTAGTAGCAGAGTGTAAACCCTACATCTTTGTTACCCAGAGACTAACCTTTCTGTAACTAACATTTTCATATCTGTTTGACTGTTAGAGAAAATATGCCATTCTAGTGAAGTCTAACCTTTTTTTTAGGCCTGTGATGAAATTTAAAAATTGGGTTTGATCTTTTATTTGGGAGGGAGGGATGGCATTTTTTAGTAGCTTCCCTAGTCAGACCAATATGTAAGTGCTTCTGTTTCCTATCTGTAAGATGGGTGGTTATTCCTACCCTTAAGGTTGTTTTAAGAATGAAATGATGTGGCATTTATGAAAGTTTCAAAATTATACCTTAAATATATTGAATATTCAACGAATGGCATCTGTTGAGCATTAGAAAAGTTTAGTCTTTGGTCCTTTTCATCACTCATGAGTAAAATGAGCATGTCACACTTTGACAAATCAGTGACCACATTATTCTGAATAGTGCCACAAGGTAAAACGTGACACATGCACAAAGCCGACAAGTGTTTGTTCTCTCAACTTTTTATTTTTGAGTTACTGGAGAGAGTGGTAACTCTTAGGATGGGGTAACATCTGAGCTCTCTAGTATTTCTGGTTTGCATTAGCAAACTGCCTATAATTTTGGAAGATTCAATTATTTGATTTTGTTGTCTAGTAATTCAATTGTATGAACTCCTAAATTAGAATAATTATTACCCTTGTAGAATACTTGTCTCTAATTTTATTTTTCCCTAGTTAGTATCAGTGAGTGAAGTCTGGGAAAAAAGTGGCATATTCGGTGTTGTATGAGTCATTTTAGTTCTTTGAATCAGTCTTAGAAAAGTTTATCTCTAAATGATCCTTATTTTTTCCTCAAGTGGTAGATTACTCTGGTCATCATACTATAACTTCTGTTTTTAATAATATGATTATAACATACTGACAGATTCTAAAGAACAAACTTACTGCAATGCTTTTTTGCTTTGTGAGCTTGTAAGTAACTGTGGTCATCAAATTTTTTTGTAATGTTTTTAGGATAGTGACTAAGACTTAACAATCCTCTTCTTTCCTCCTTGTGACAAATCGGAGCACAACTGTTTGTGTGCTCTTAGCATAATTCTGTGCCTTGAAACTTTGTTTTGTTTTTATAATAGCTTTAAGACACAATTTACATACCGTGAAATTCACTATCTTAAGGTGTACAATTCAGTAAATTTTAGTTTATTCATAGAGTTGTGAACCATCATGACTGTTGCGAGAACACTTTGATCACCTCACCTTCCCTGTAAAAAACTTCCTCTAAACACTGTGTTAGAAATCGACAGTTAGCTGCTTGGCCCCAAGACTCTAGACAAAAAAAAAAAGAAAAAGAAAAAAAAAGAAATCAGCAGTTAACTCCCTTTCCCCCCCTTCTTTTGGCAGGCATTAATCTACTTCCTGTCTCTGGATTTGTCAATTTGGAACATCCTATATAAATAGAATGATACAAAATGCTGTATTTTCTGACTGACTTCCATTAAGCATAATGTTTTCAAGGTCATCTATATTTTAGCATATATCAGTACTTAATTTGCTTAATGTCATATAATCTATTGTATGGATATACCACATTTTGTTTATCCATTCATCAACTGATGGACCTTTGTATTATTTTTCCTTTTTTACTATTATGAATAATACACTGTCAGTGTTCCCATATTTCTAGTTCTTTTGTGTGAATGTTCCCATATTTCTAGTTCTTTTGTGTATAATACCCTAGAGGTGGAGACTGCAATGAACAGAGATCATGCCACTGTATTCTAGCCTGGGTGACAGTGAAACCTTGTCTCCAAAAAAAAAAAGGCACCTGACAATTGAGTAGGCATTGCATTGAATCTTTATATCCATTAGTGGAGTATTGCCATTTTAACAGCATTGTCTTCTAATTCATGAACATGTGGTGTTTTCATTTGTTTGGATCTTTTAACATTTCTTTCAACAGTGTTCTGTGGATTTCAGTGTATACTCCTTGAATCTTCTGCCTGAAAAAGAGATTACATTTTCCAGATGGTGATAGTTATCATTTCATTGGATTAGATACATTATTAAATGGCACTGAAACTTTTTATTATACTTACCTATTTTATATGGCCAATTCTAATCTAGGTTTAAAGTACTCCTCAGTAATGTTAATGTGAAAAATAAATGGCCAACATTAAAAATGTTCTGATGTTTCACTGCAGTTAATTGAACCTTGTCTCTAGAAACATGTCTATGTACAACAATTTTTTTTATGTGATTTTTGGGATTTAGGGCCTCAGTTTTAAGACACTCCATTCCTGTATCCGTGTTGCTAACCTAGCCCCACCATCTTAGAAAGATGTTATTGACAGTGGAAGTAAGGATGATTTTTCTTGTCTTCATATGCCAAAATTAAAGATAACCTTTCCAGATATTCCCCTTGAAGATATTTGTGTGACCCATTTCTGTTACCTTTGTAGTAGTTTTCATTATACCTTACTTGGTAGCTGCTGAATGCCTTTATTAAGGGTCTGTTCTTCATTGGTATAGATGCCTTAGCTGGCAGAGAAGCTTCTATGCTTGTCGTTTTTCCTACTTGTAAAGTATATACATAATTTAATTGGATGTTTATTCTGAGAGGAGCAAGAAAAGGAGAGTAGATTCAGGGGGGGAAAAGACACTTTTCTTTCATGAAGGAGCAAAATTTCTTTTTTGGCCTAAGTAAGCCATTTCAGACAGGAAGGTTCAGAGGTTTCAGTTAAAGCAGAAGTGCAGATTCACTATGGAAAATTTCAGAGCAGTATTCAGGGTACAGGTTCTTTTTTCTGGATAAAAATTTACCTGTGGATCACCTTAATATTGCATACGTTAATTGTAGCAAATGCTCTGAAATTAGAATACCATTTTGGTATCTAAACAGGATTTTCACCTCAGTGCATTAGGATATGTAATGATCAGTCTATGAAATTTAATGACAGAAGCTCACTACATTCATAGTCTGTGTAATAACTGGATACAGGAAATTGAGAGAAGTGCTGAGGGAAAGGGAAGCTGGTGAATTTCTAGTACATTTCTTATATGTGGGAATGGAGTTAGACAAGAGAAGAGATACCCTTTTCTTTGGCTGCCTGGCATTTACATACCTCACCAATCTTCATAACCCCTGGGAATTCTGAGAGTTTTATTTTTTTTTCCTTGCTCTTGACCCTGCCGGTCTTTAAACCTCAGATGAGCTGTCCTCAATTCTTTGTGTTTTCTTTGTATAATTTTTTGTGACTATTAGGCAACCTGGGACTTGAACATCTTTCACCTAGAAGTGCAAATTGGATCACATCTCCTTTATAGGCATCTTATATTTTACATACAGTGTTGTGTTAAAAGCTAGCTCCATCTGAGCTGGAAAAAATATGGACATTGCATTATGGAATTTAAGGCCTTAAAATACTACATTTCATGGAATGCCCTTTTATTTCTTCTGAAATCCCTTACTGAGCTTTTAAGACAGATATTTGCAGAGTATGTCCTATCAAATTCTTTTTTTTTCTTTTCTGAGGAGTACAACTTTTTATCTGAATGAGCTCTCCTAGGTGAAACTGATCTTTCAAATAAAGTTTTAACCACAGAGTATCCTGGCAGTACAACCAGATGAACTATCAATTTGCCCATTAATTTTGTACTTTGTTTTGAATATGAATACACTAAAGCAGTCATGGGCTGGGTGCAGTGGCTCACAATTATAATCCCAGCACTTTGGGAGGCCAGGGCTGGAGGATCACTTGAGATCAGGAGTTCAGAACCAGCCTGGCCAACATTGTGAAACCCCGTCTCTACTAAAAACACAAAAATAAGCTGGTGTGGTGGCGCATGCCTGTAGTCCCAGCTACTCAGGAGGCTGAGGTGGGAGAATTGCTTGAACCCAGGAGGTGGAGGTTGCAGCAAGCTGAGATCCTGCCACTGCAGTCCAGCCTGGGCAACAGAGCTAGACTCCATCTCAAAGCCGTTATGACTACTTTAAAACATAAATATACTAATTAGAATTTGTTCAGTTATTCTGTTGGAGTTTTGGGATCCCCCCACTCTGCATTAGTCAACTGGTTGAATAATAGCAATAGGAACAGCTAACATTTATTGACTGTTTTACTCATTAGCTGGGCACATAAGTGCCAAGTAATTTAAGTGGATTATTTTTCTCACATTATGAAGTACATATACAGTCATGTACTACATAACATTTCAGTCAGTGATGGACTGCATATATGATGATCCCATGTTTAGATACACAGATATTTACCATTGTGTTAAAGCTGCTTACAGTATTCATTACAGTAACATGTTGTACACTAGGAGCAATAAACTATAGCATGTAACCTAGGAGTGTAGTAGGCCATACCATCTAGGTTTGTGTAAGTACAAAACTAGCAGGTACAGAATGTTGGGAAGAATCCTGTGATGTTCACCTAATGATGAAGTCACCTAATGATGCATTCTCAGAATCGATTCCCATTGTTAAGCAATGCATGACTGTATATATTATCCACATCTTTCAGGGAAACCAAAGCTTAGAGAGGTTAAGGAAGTTAGCAGAGAAAACATAGCTAGTGAATAGTCCAGGCAGTGTGATTTGAGTTGGTGTGCCTAACTGTTAAGCTGTAGTGCCTCCTTTACCAGTACTGACTATTGATTTCCTAAGAAACCTTGTAGATCAGTTATCCCTAATTTCATTATTGGACTAAAATTCTAGTTGAAGTAACTGTATTCTCAAGCTTTTAATGATGAAAAATGCTGGGTTCCATGAGGATCCTAAAGGCTTCGAGGAATTGGTGATCAAAACTTATTTTTAAATGGCCAAGGCAACTAGGATGTTCAGCCTAGGAAAAAGAATTCAAATTGAAGGTCTGACGGGCAGAAATAATTAGGTATGCTCTGTGTGCAGCCGAAAGACAGCACTTGGGCCAGTAGGTGGAATTTGTGGGAAGTAGATGTTGGCTTAGTTCTAGGGAACAGTTGTCAATATCTGCAATACTAGGACCCAAATAGAATTGCTTTCAGGGAAGATATGTTAGTTCCCTTGCATCAGCCAGTAGTGAAAAATTATAACTAGCCAACCTTGCCTACAGTGTTGTAAAGGTTTCTGCTGTGTGTTATGAGGTCTAGAGTGGGTAACGTAAAAGCCCTCTTCTAACTTGAATTAGCTCTGTTTGGCTTCTTGGAAACCTGGCTGCATATATTGTCCAATGAAGGGATTGAGGATCTTGAACTTTAAAAGTAATACAGGAACACAAAAATCTTCTGACCTCAAGAATTTGAGAACCATTATTTTATAGTAAACATAAACTTTCTCAGTTTACAAAAATGTTGAATTTTCTCTATTATAATACTGAATTACATGGATTTTCTGTGCAGAAGAGTAATGGATGTTATGATGGTGACCAGTATTTTTGTAGTATCTCTGTTGACACTATTTTACATGCCTGATTGATAAAAGCTAGTTAAATATTTGAGTTAGAAATAAACTTTCAGACAGTGACAAGAATGTTAGTTCTTATTACTTTGAAGTTTATTTCAGATGTCTGAATTAGATAACTAAATAATAAAATCTTGGGAGGAAACCATAAGTCTTCAAAGGACTAACTCTTACTGCTGTATAGCTGAACCCAGCACAGTGTCAGATACTCATTCAATCCATTATAGTACCTTATGCAGTATCTGAACTAACACATTTTTTTTATTTCGCCCTGAAGAAAAAAGCACATAAAAAAGTTATAAAATACCTTATATTTTAAAAATTACACTATAAAATACCAGATGTCAAAAAAATCATGTCATAAAAAATTGTTGGGTTTTTGTTTTTTTTCTTTTTCAAGATGGAGCGGGGGGGTCCTCACCATCTTGCCCAGGCTGGTCTCGAACTCCTGGGCTCAAGCGACCCTCCTGTCTTGGCCTCCTAACATGACAAGATTACAGGCACAAGCCAGTGCACCTGACAAAGAAAATTGTTTTAAAGAGGAAAGCACTATTCATAAGGACTAGAAAGTTTAAGAATGCTGTAACATTTTTATTTTCAGGAATTAAAATAATTCAGAAGTGTTTTAATGTAAGTTAATATAAATTTAGTCTGTTAAAAAATATATGTACCACCTATCAAATCCAAAACTTGATAACATCCCCAGCTTTTGCCTCAGTGGTCTTCCTGTTCAGATGATCTTATCTCCACCGGTACTATCATTAGCACAGTATTTTTTTTCTTATTCTTTATCACCAATTGCAGGGAGAGTAAAATGTTCCATAGTTAAAGCAGTTGCCTCAAACACATTTCTTTAAGCAGCTTTTGTTTCCCGATTCTAAATAATATTATACCTAATGGTAACATAAATTATGTTTTTTAATAAGCTATTGTATTACAATAAGTCTGTGAGTTGTGATAGCTTAAGAAATACTTCCTGTAGGCATTTAATGATGTAAGTTTAGTTCTTCAATAAAAAAGAAACAGGTGTGGTAGGTAAAGTCAATAATAAATATTTTCAGCTGGGGGCACAGGTCTTAAAATATTTTTTCACATATATGACATTTGTTATAAATTGCTTATATATTCTGTTTACTTCAGTCTTTCATAATTTAATTTTATATGGCCGTATTTTTCTAATTTTTAGTGTGATAATTTTTAAGAATTAGCCAATAAATTAATCTCAAACTCAGAACAGCAAATTTAATTGTCATTTATAAATGACAATATTTTTCTCAGCCAATAAAATGTGAATATTTTCTTCATAAAAATATGAACTTAGCCTTTTTCTGATGTTAAACTATGAATTTAAAAATTGGTGTAAAATTACTTGCTGTCTGACATTCTGCTTTAAAGGCAAGAGCAGACTAATAGGTCATAGATTTGAATGTGCGCTGACATATTTTTGGATAGATTGTTTTATTTAGCTATTAAGCATTTATTGAATACTATCGTCAGTTCTGGGTACTATGGTAGGTGTTAGCCTCAAAGATGAAGATGACTTGTGCCTCCCTGAATCCATGGAATCTTTGTCCGTTCTTTGACTTGGGACACTATTGACTTAGTAAAAGATAAAAATCTTGTATTTTTAACTTTGAGACGGAGTCTCACTCTGTCACCCAGGCTGGAGTGCAGTGGTGCGATCTTGGCTCAATGCAGCCTCCGCCTCCCGGGTTCAAGCAGTTCTCCTGCCTCAGCCTCCTGAGTAGCTCGGATTCCAGGTGCCGGTCACCATACCTGGCTAATTTTTGTATTTTTAGTAGAGACAGGGTTTTGCCATGTTGGCCAGGCTGGTCTTGAATTCCTGATCTCAAGTGATCCTCCCAGCTTGGCCTCCCAAAGTGCTGGGATTACAGACGTGAGTCATCACGCACTGCTGATAAAAATCTTTTAGCTCTAAATGTTGTGACTAACATTCCACACATGTGAGGCATTTTAGAGATTTTCATCTCTAAATCTGTTATACAAGGGGACATTTTAGAAAATCATTGAAAGTTTAGTTTTGTTATTCAGGGAGACTTTTTTGGTAATCTTTAAAAGTTCAGGGTTGCTAAAGATGTTTTAAATGACATAGAAATATTTGCCCCATCCTGAAGCGAAAGTTCAAAGGCCACTCTAAAAAGAGAAGAGGCTTGGGGAGTACTTACGGAAGGGAATGCTAAGGGAAGGGAATTCTCTTAGGAATTTTTTTTAAAATAGCTTTCTTAGGATGCCTTTAGAGCTCAGTATTTATCTGAAAGATATCTCCCAGTTTACTAGTTATGACATTACTCTGCTGGGCCTAGAGTGCATACAACTCCAGGATCCTATTGCTGAAAAAGTGTGAATTCACATCTCTTACCACACATTTGATTTCATTGTGCAGCTTGCAGCTTTTAAGTCAAAGATTGAACAAAATCTTATTTCTTGGTTTTAGTTCCTATTAATTGATTAAGCTTTGAAGTTTTGAGACGTTTAAGCTCTTTAGATAGCTTGTTTACTTCACCAGTCCCCTAACTCTCACTCCACTTTAAAAAGAAGCAAATGACTATTTTTTTGTTAGAGGGAAGTGCTATCATTCTTTAGTTTCTCACTCCACTATAGATATGTAGAGTTAGGAAAAAAAGCATTTACAATGTAGCAATACTTTTTATAGGGATATGTGGTAAAGATTAATAAAATCTATAATTTCCTTTTTATCCAAATGGAGATACTTCCTCATTTTTATTATATACTGATTTTAAAAAATAGACAACAGAAAAATAAAAATGTGAAAGGTCTCTCTTGATCTTAATGGGAATACTTTTATTGGATTCCCATTGAATACAATAAAATACTTTTATTGGATTCCCTATTGTCTTACCTTTGAGTCTGATCATGGTTGTTTAAGTAATTTATGTCTTTTTAGCATATTAATAGTTCAAAAGAAGAAAATATGATTCCATAGAGTCAGAAAGGCATTTGATTTAACCATTTTTCATAATGAAAAAATCTCATTAAAATGCAAATAGATATTTCAACAAATATAACCAATTATGTTAATAGATTTTTCTAATATTGAAGTGTTTACCTAAAATGAACCTTCTTTTTTGGTCATGGTGTATTAGTATTTTAAAGTGCAACTTGATTGTTACTGCTAATATTAGCTTTAACAATAGATTTGTGTATTTGTTTTTCTTAATGTGTTGTCTTTTCAGATTTTAGTAGTAAAAGAGTGGAGAAGTTGTCTTTCCTCAGTTTTGGGGAACAATTTAAGAACCATGAGAGTTACTTGATCTCAGTTTTCTTCTCCCTTGAAATCGTTTGAGCCTGGTGCTTTGGGAGAATGTAATTCTTTGCAGCTTTCTTACATTCTTCCATATAAGGGTTGATTTATTCTTAATTTTCAAATTTGTCAGCATTTAAAATACATGACATTTTAAGAAACTTTTGTCTGTATCTAGGGTTGTGGGAATTCTTTGTTTTCCTTAATTTTGTTTTTTTAATATACTAATGTTTTACCCATTTTATTTAGAAATAACTAATTCTTTTGCTTTAAATAAGTTTTTCTAATTCAATTTCCTCTTTTATGATCATGAATTCCTCTCTCTTCTGAAGGATTTCTGATACCCAAATGCTTTTTCTCCTTCAAATATGTTACGTGAAGGAAAGGAAGTGAAGTGAGAAGTGAAAACTGCTTGTTAGTGGTGTAGGCTTCCTACTTACATAAAATTGCAACACTGAGATGTAATAGGTAGTTGCTTAAGTAGAAACTATTAAGATTCCAGGATATGGCTGTGACTGATCAGTTGCTCCAGGCCATAGCTTTTCCTTCCTTTCCATATGACTTTGTTGTAAGGGTATTTTGAAAGCATTGGTGTGCAGTGTGTTTTTTTAAAATAAAACTTTCCCATTTAATGTCTTTCAGCATCCTCAGCTGATGCTTTGCCAACTTTGTTAATACTAACAACACAAGGTTGCTTGCATATAAGTCATACTTTTCTACTTAGGTGTCTTAATAGTTCCTGGTAAAATGAGTGGGTGGGTTTTAAATTACATTTTAGAATATTTTAAAAGGTGAGATTATATAACTAAGCTGTATTTAGTCTCCATTAATCAACCAACAAATTGCTGTGTATTTATTGAAATGTTTGTTTTGTATTGATATTTTGTATATTTTCTTATAAAATATCTGTTTAAATCTAAGCACTTGTTTTCCTTTGTAGGTATAAGCGTGTCTTTTCAGTTGGAACTCATGCGATTACTACATATAATCCCAATACCTTAGAAGTAACAAATCAGGTAATGCTGTTAGAAGCTGTTAGGTGTTTGTGTGAACTGTCTTTGAATTTGTTTTTTTTTTTTTTTTGTAGCTCTGAGGCATTTTATTATAAAAAGTTAATCCTCATATACATAAACTAATGTGAACTTAAAATTCACGATACATTGACTTCATTTTTTTGCTTGACCTTCTAGTAGATCTTTAGCTTCATTGATTTTGGCTGCTATGTAAGGAGATCCTCCTTTGTCAGGATGATTTAAAAGCATAATTCGTCGATGAGCATCTCTTATTTTCCCTTTATTGGCAGTAGGGCTTACACCTAGTATTAATGCTGCTTCCCGTTTTGTCATTTTGGGTTCAAACCCACCTCTGTAATAGCCACCACTGAAGGCAGATTTTGGTAGACTTTGAAAAACTTGTTTTACTTGAGGCTCCATATGCTTCATGGCTTGCAAAACATAACGGCCTGCAAATCCTGCAGCTGCAATGGTCAGTCCAACTGCTACCATTGTACTAGCCATGGCTCCTGCGGCTGGGTTCCCTTGCTTCCACCGGGAGCCCGGCTCATCCCAGCGCACAGATCGCGGCCGACACCCGAACGCCTGGAGCAGAGAGCGACGCACCTGCGACCGCACGCACTAACCGCCGAGCACGGGCGCCCTACCTGTCTTTGAATTTTAAAAGCCAGGCTATGACCCATTATCCTCTGGCCTTAAATGGGTACTTTATGATAGAAATGTCAAATCTGAAAGAGATTGATGTGCTTATGTAATACTCTGCTTTGGGGACCAAAATAAATAAAGGGGAAGGGGAGAATATGCTTATTTCTAGGCTCTCAAGGGTATAACTTGATGTTACTATTAGTTGTAGCCACCTCCTCTATGTAAAATTTGTAATTTATTTCTCTATAATTTTTAAAGGCTTATACTTTTTTTTTGTAATAAAAGCATATATAACTCATGAGTACAGTTAGTATAAAATACTTGTCATGGAAGTAGGATTATGTGTTTATAAAGGCAAGAGTAATCTGAACATATTCTGGCCTATTTTAATTCCAAATTAGGCATGTTTCACAAACTTTCTAACAAATTTATAAGTAATCATAAAATTTCACTTCCCTGTTCTTGTCACTTTTTAATTTTAATTTCTTTGTATTAATGTCATCATTAAAATAGAAATACATACTAAATTTTTTTCTCTGACTAAAAACGTTTAAAAGAATTTGTTACAGAATTATTATAAGACACAACTTCTAGACCTCTATTTTATAAAACTTTGCTGATTTGATCAGTGATTATGAAACTAAAGTGATAAAAAATAAGTGTTGCATTTTACTGTATTATAGTAGCACCAGTCAAAAGAATTTTTTTTTTAAAGTGGCCTTATGGAGACATTTGCAGCATCAGCCCTGTTGGAAAGGACAAGGAACAGAGTTCAACCTCACATTTCGTAAAGGCAGTGGAAAAAAGTCAGAAACTTTAAAATTTTCTACAGAGCACAGAACAGAACTTCTTACAGAAGCATTGGTAAGAAGATACCATGTTCATAAACAAAATTTTCTTCTCTTTTAAAATGAAGTAGTTACATATAAGTAGAGAAATTAATGTTCTCTGCCCCTGTACCCACTATGCTTATTTTTTTTCTTACTGACCTTTAACTTGACACTGAAACTTTCACTTTTCTGTAACAGAAAGGCTGGAAAATCTTAATAGTTTTTTTAATTGCACATGCAGGAGAAAGCGTTGTATGTTTAATCTGTCTTGTTCTTTAGTAAGATTTCATACTCTTTATTGAATATTCTTTTTTTTTTTCAAGAGACAGAGTTTTACCATATTGGCCAGGATAGTCTCAAACTCCTGACTTCAGGTGATCCGCCCATCTTGGCTTCCCAGAGTGCTGGGATTACAGGCATGAGCCACCATGCCTGGGGTGAATATTCTTAAATTATAACTTGAATAACAGTTTTTAGTATCAAGGTTACCAAGTCAGGATTTTACTTACTTTGAGTAGAAAACACTTAGCCAAGCCTTCCCTACCAGTCTGTTGTCATAAACTGTGGTTATGTTTTCTCTTTCAGAGATTTAGAACTGATTTTTCAGAGGGAAAAATCACGGGAAGGGTAAATATTTAACATTTATTGTATTTTTATTTGTTCAAATGTTGCCCTTTATTACAGAAATCATTTCCTAATCTGTGTGTTCTGTTTGTAGCAAAAGTAAAGGGAAAAAAGGAAACAAAATTTTAATGTCTCGTGATACCATATGATAGATGATGGTTTAACAGGAAACTCAGATGTGAACAGTTAGATTTAAGAATGTTGATGCTGGTAGATGGGAAAAAAAAATCATCAGGCAAAAAATCCTTTGGAACATTAAAAACAATACTGTAAGCATTCAGGTAGTCCTTATTCAGTATTCCAAACGATAATACTAGTGAGCATCATATTGCTGATAGTGCTCGTTGGAATCGTGCATTCGTTGTTTGGTGTAGGAGCTTCTTACTTCAGAAGTATTCAAGTTTTAAGATTTGAGCATATTGAAACTGTCTTCTTACATGTTCTTGCACTGTATCTGGCCCGTACTGAAGCTTGGCATGGTGCACTGACAGCTTTGGAGGAAGCTGTGGTAGCATATTAGACTCGTCTTAGGTTTCCCAGGCCTTTTCCAGTACTGTAACATCAGCATTTAAACTAAATCAGAGACTTCTGGGAAAGAGGAACAGGGGGTGTGTGCTTTTTTCACTCTCTTGAAATATTAAATTTCTTCCCATTAGCAGGCATTACTTTTATAATGGGGGGAAATAATGCTTAAATTTATAGCACTGTTCAGAACCCTAGCTTCTGGCAAAGGCAAGAACTGAATTACGATATGCGGGCAGCACCATTCTCCTGTCTTAAGCCTTCTTTCTTTCTATGAATATTCTACTGCTTGTTTTAGCATCCCAGAAACCTCACTAATTTCAACTCTAGCAGTTGGCTGGTTGCCCAGCAGCCTTTTAAAATTGTTTAATGGCATCTGGCCAGCTGCTTATTTCTCGTTCCTGATGAGCCATGGTCAAATTTTTATAAATCCTAACTCTGTGTGCTTATTTTAATTGTTCTATATTAGCAGGTGACTTACCTCATCTGTTTGGAAAACATCTACTTTCAAAAGCATACTTAGAGTTTTTATATAAGCTCGTGTTTTGTACCAGTTCAGTCACTTAATACTTTTCAAAACCTTGTGGTAGAAACAGTATCTCTAGAAGACTCCCTAAAGAATAGTTTAATTTTACATCAGGAGTAAGGGGCTCAAAGTGACACCTGTACTGATCTAAAAACAAGTTTAGATTCTACCCCAAATGCTGTGCTAGCTAAACGGTATCCTTCCTGCCTGAGCTGATTTTGGCTCTAAGACCTCCATTTGCCCTAGATATACTTCTAAATCAGGGTTTCTCAAAGTCCTTTTGGTTGGCACCCACAATCCAGAAGGATAATGGTGTTTCCATCAGCACATCTCATTAATGGCATTTGTTTATGAGCTGGGAGGAATGGAGAATATCCTGTATAGTGGGCTTGAGGCATGTAAACAAGCATAGTTTGGAAAGCTCCACCATTTTTGTGCCCTGCCTTCCACTCCCATTCCTACAGGAGAGGTGTGGCATTGATTGATCTTTTAGTTCAGAATCAAGGTTGTATATTCTTTGAGTTAATGCAGGCCCTTTGTCTGCCTGCATAATTACTTTTATGGGACTATGCGATGCACAGATCAGTAATGTTGAGGAGTCTTGATGTCCTGTGAATGTCATTGCTGACTTTAGTGTTGGGATATTAGTGGAGGATAGTTCATTACTTAATGCCTCACTCTCTTTTCCGAAAACCTGCAAGATAATTTCTTATTTCAGTATTAGAAATAGATGTACTCTCGAGCAACCAATTGATTTTTACCTTAAAAATTGTAACTGGCTATGTATTCCACTTCATATTGATGGTTAGAAAACTTTGTGGTGTTTGGGTGGGGGGAGGATACTCATTTCACATCAGAAACTTTGTTATCCTTATTTTCTCTTTGCTTTAATTTTCTTTTATTTGAAATTTATTTTCTTCTATACCACATCATTTTGCTTAGCAGCCTTGATTAAACCTTTTTTCTTTTTAAAGACTAAAACCGGATAGTAAATGGATACTGACTGTTCTAATCATTTCTGCTACTCAGTTACTTTTATGAAGTAATGTTATCTAAATGGAATTTTACTTGCTAATATGATCAAACTCTTGAAGATAACTTTTTAATTGTGTGATTAGAAAAGTGTTAGTTCAAATGTAGGCTTCAGCTTTTTTTTGGTATGTGGAAATAAAATATGCATTAATATACTGAACCGGCTCAGGTTGTTTAAATTGAATATTGCAGTTTCCCTGAAATGTGACTTTGCTCAGTATTGAACTTGGATTAAAAGAATCCATCAGAGAAAGTGGATCTTTTTTCCAATAAAACTTTCAGAATACATTTCTATGTACGATTTCCTTTTCTTTTTATAAATTTACATAGACTGGCTTAAAATAGCGTCACAAAAATACTGTAATCCAAAACCTTTGCCAATTAAAAAAGAATGTACTGTCTTCTGTTAGTGCGAACATTCTTAAACACCTCCAAACAGCTAAAATTATTCATATTTTTAACAATTTGGATAATAGCTCTAAATATATATGATGATTAGATTTTTGGTTGTTTCAATAGTGACTGATACATTAAATTTTATTTTATATAGTTTTATGAACATGAAAGTAATACAGTTTCTGTCTCTAGAGATACAACTGCTATAAGCATCACTGGAGTGACTCAAGAAAACCTGTAATTTTGGAAGTAACTCCTGGAGGCTTTGACCAAATTAATCCTGCAACCAACGGAGTACTCTGTTCCTATGACTACAGAAATATTGAAGGATTTGTAGATCTCTCAGATTATCAAGGAGGATTTTGTATACTTTATGGAGGATTTAGTAGATTGGTAAGTACTGTTTTTTTAAAAAACACACACACATTTTAAAAGGGATATGACCATTCAAAGGAAAGCAAAGGTTTTTACACCTCATTTTGAAATTTCATGCGAGTCCTCTGAGAGGAAAAGTCTAAGAGTGCAGGTTTTGGTATCAAAGATAACTGAGCTTGGGGCCGGGCGCGGTGGCTCACGCCTGTAATCCCAGCACTTTGGGAGGCCGAGGCGGGCGGATCACGAGGTCGAGAGATCGAGACCGTCCTGGTCAACATGGTGAAACCCCGTCTCTACTAAAAATAGAAAAAAATTAGCTGGGCGTGGTGGCGCGCGCCTGTAGTCCCAGCTACTCGGGAGGCTGAGGCAGGAGAATGCTTGAACCCGGGCAGCGGAGGTTGCAGTGAGCCAAGGTCGTGCCACTGCACTCCAGCCTGGCGCCTGGTGACTGAGTGAGACTCTGTCTCAAAAAAAAAAGAAAAAAAAAAAAAAAAGATAACTGAGCTTGAATCCCAGTTTGCTGCTTTCCAAAATGAGGCGGGTAAGGATCTGGTGAGATAATTTATGCAAAATGCTTTACACACAATGATTGGCTTAGTACTGTTCAGTAAATGCTGATTACAGTTGTTACTTTTATTGCTATTACTGTCTTACCAAAAAGTTTCTAAGCTTTCTTTGAAAAAGTAATTTAAGTCTGGCACAGTGGCCCACACCTATGATCGCAGCACTTAGGGAGACAGAGCCAGGAGGATAGCTTCTGAGCCTAGGAGTTTGAGAACTGCCTGGGCAACATAGTGAGACCTTGTTCTGCAAAAAAAGGAGAAAAAAAAATGGAAAAAGTAATTTAAAATCTCTTATGAGACTCTTTCATCCTTTGCTTAGCTGTTTATAATCTGAAATCTTAGTATTCATTGAAACTTCAATTTGGAATTCATTGCATGTTTTTGTTTTGAAATTCAGAATTGTATGTAAGTAAATTATGGGGTATACCAGAAGCTACTTATGATGCTGAGTCCTTGTTTGTTAACCAGTAGTAGAAGCTGAAGTATAGATGACTATCTTTTTTTTAAAGATATATCCTGCCTTTCTGTCTTAAAGATATGCAGTAGAGAAAGCCTCCAAATGGAGAGATTCATTTGAACTTAATTGCGAAATTCCTTTCTCTTGAAAATTTTAGTTCTTGTAGCTACCTTAGCGTTCTGGGAATGCTGCTTCAATATTTAGTGATTTGTAGGTGAAATAGCCTTTTCTTGTTATCAGAGCCAAAGCAAGCCTAGAACTTCTACATCTATAAGAGAGTAGGTATTAGCAAAAGGGGAATAAACAATGGTGGGGCTAGATAATCTGATGCACAAAATATATTTTGTTCTTCAGAGTTATAGGCCTTTTTACAGCCTAGATTTTACTTTTTTCCCCACTTGACAGGTAGCATTCTAGTTTCCCTTATCTAGGAACACACAGGTAAACCTCTGTGTGTTACCTCTATGTCTAGATCTAAAAGATGACGGCCCAAAGAAAAAACTTAGTTTCTTCTCCCAGCCTAAAGTCTGCTGTCTTAGTGCTATCCATACACTGTTTATTCCCTGCCCAGTCGAAATTTGGAATGCTTATCATCTTGTTGGTAAACATACCTGATTACAAGAATATGGCCTGTCAGGCCTTAACAGGATAACTGTATCACAGTAATTCAACCAAGCCATAAAATGGAGTAATAGGTAAGCATTAAGGATGACAATTGTTTAATACTCTTCTTATTGACAACATTTTGTATTACTTGGTGGTGGCAAGAAGTTTTAATTTGAATTAATCCACTTTCTCACTGTAAGACACTAGCTAAAATGAATCGGCTCACTAGAAATACGGTACTGTAACAGATTTATTCAACAAACCTTTAATACCTTTTTCATCTATGATGACTGTAAAAAGCTGCTACGAATAAAATCAGGTTCTTAAATATATGATACAGTGTTTCTCAGCAGGAGAGCTATTGACATTCTGAGCAGGACAGTTATTTCTTGTGTGGGACATTCCTATTCTGCCCTTTATAGGACATTTAGCATTTTTGGCCTCTAGGCATCAAATGCAAGTTCAGGTTGAGCATACCAATGGAAAAATGTTCCAAAATATGAAACTTTTTGAGTGCCAACATGATGCTTAATTAAAGAAAATGCTCATTGGGGCATTTCAGATTTGGGATTTTCAGATTTGGGATGCTCACCTGGTAAGTGTAATGCAAATATTCCAAACACTGAATAACTCTGAAGTCTGAAATGCTTCTGATCCCGAGCATTTCAAATAACAGATACTCATCCTGTAGCCCATTTCCTTACCTTTGTAAATAGAGGCCGGGAAGTTGGTTTGCAACATTAGTAGGCCAATGACTTGTAAGCATTCTTCAGCAGCATCTTGCAAAAAAGCCTACTATGTAAAACAGATTAAATCAGAGCTGCCTTGGTTGAAACTGGGAATCCTGCTCACACAGTACCCATCACCCCACTGGCTTGGCTGGGGTCCCTCGGAGGCCCTCCTTGGAAGACCCAGCATGCTATTTTGCACAAGGTAATGAGAACCAGATCCTGAGAAATTATGAGATAATTGCCATTCAGTGAGTTAGTTGCAAGGCTCTTATCCCAGACTTTATGATTTTAATTTGGTAATAGTCTTTTCTTTGTAACAACTGCTTATTTACATCTAAGATCTACCTCTTTTTCTCTAGGATTGCTACTTTAATACATTGCTGTTGACTTGATAAGATACAGACACATTTCAGTTGTTTCAACTCTGACTTTTTAAATTTCTAAATTTGTGCAGCATTTATTTGCATCAGAGCAAAGAGAAGAGATTATTAAAAGTGCAATAGACCATGCTGGTAACTACATAGGTATTTCATTGAGAATAAGGAAGGAGCCTTTAGAATTTGAGCAATATTTGAATCTTCGCTTTGGAAAATACAGCACTGATGAATCCATCACGTCTTTAGCAGAGTTTGTAGTCCAAAAAATATCACCTAGACATTCGGTAAGACCCATAGGTTAAAAATGAAAATTTGTTCATGATTTTGATATTTTTAAAAATAACTTTTTAATATATCTTAATTTTACTGTTTGAAGGAGCCTGTGAAAAGAGTTCTAGCACTTACAGAAACATGTTTAGTAGAACGTGATCCAGCAACCTATAATATTGCCACATTGAAGCCTTTAGGAGAAGTAAGTTTCAGCATTGTTAGCTTAAATGAGATTTCTTTCTATTGATAAATTAGGATAATTTTGTATTTTAATGTTTACTCATGGCTAAAGAATATGAAATGGGTAGAATCTGTATTTAACTCAATATATTTATGTTCATTGATCTTAGAACAATGATTATTACAAAAGTTATTTTCTAAGTATATGAAGAATGGAGCTTGTTACTCAATAACTGAAAATTTGAATGAGACTTTTAAGCAGCTTTTAAACTGATACCATAAACAAGTCATACCTTAAAATATTGACTTTTGTAAGCTAAGTGATGCATTTTATAATATAATACTGTAGCTATAAACTTTTTTTGTTTTTGAAGCTGTTTTTTTTTGTTTTTTCATTAGGTATTTGCATTGGTCTGTGACTCAGAAAATCCACAACTTTTTACCATTGAATTTATAAAAGGGCAAGTACGGAAATATTCTTCAACAGAAAGGTATTTTTTTTCTTTAAGTTTTTGAAGTCCTAGTATGTGCAAGTCAAAGTGCTTGGTCAACAAGAAAAACCAAAGATTTGTAGTCTAGAAATTTAAAATTATTTAACTTTGGAAAAGACATTTTCTTGTATATTTAAAATTACCATTCAGTTTTCAGAGTACTTTTTTGTTGTTGTTGTTGTTTGGAGGCAGTCTTAACTCTGTCACCCAGGCTGGAGTGCAGTGGCATAATCTAAGCTCACTGCAACCTCCACCTTCCAGGTTCAAGTGATTGTCTTGCCCCAGCCTCCTGAGTAGCTGGGATTACAGGCACGCACCACCACACCCAGCTTTTTTTTTTTTGTATTTTTAGTAGAGATGGGGTTTCACCGTGTTGGCCAGGCTGGTCTTGAACTCCTGACCTCAAGTGATCCACCTGCCTTGGCTTCCAAAAGTGCCGGGATTACAGGCATGAGTCACCACACCTGGCCTGTAACTAGTGTTTTTATAGTATTTCAAAATGGTAGCATTTGCTTTCATTGTTAAGTCGTTTGGATAACAGTTGCAAGTTACTTTGATATAAATACACTTGAAGTTAGATACTTGTACACTAATAGGAAGCTAGTTATCAATTTTCCAGTGGAATATTCTTGCATGTTTTTATATTACTGTAATGTGGCTTTTTCTATGAAAACTGAGCTGCTATAGTGCATAAGTTCCTGTAAACACATAAGGTAAAACACGTTTATAATGCTTTTCTTCTGTGAATGACTGGATCTCCCTTTATGTACAAATCATTCTCATGAGATTGGCAGTTCTTAGATTCCAAATACTTACTTCATGCTGTTTTAAATTGATTGGGACTGAGTCTTTTTTTTTTTTTTTTAACAGTTCTGGTACACTTTGCCACTGTGCATAATACAACCTTATTAAGGTTTTTTTCACTTGCTATAGTATGACGAGTAGCTGTTTCTTAACTTTCAAAGCTTTCAGTCTAAGGTCAACAAGACTGGAATCTTAAGCAATGGTTATATTTTTTTCTGTTCTGAATTCAAGGAAAAAGAACATCTGAAAAAGTACAGATGTTCTAATCAGCGGAAGGATCTTAACACTCAGTTTGTCAGACGCTTTATGTACATTGTTTTGCTTAATCCTGATGGTAGCCCTAGGAAGAAGGTGCTCTTACTCCCAATAACATTTATGTGCAGAAAGTAAAGCAACTTATTTGTGACTTGGGGTTAGGAAAAGATTTCTTAAATATAATAGTAAAAACAGATTTAGAAAAAAAAAGTTGTTTATTAGACTTCATTAAAATTTGGAACTTTGACACCATTTAGAAAAGAGAAATCATAGAGAAAAAAATCTTTGCAAAGCATATAGCTAATAAAGGACTTCTATCCAGAATATATAAAGAACTCCTAGAACTCAATAGTGAAAAGACCAAGCAGCCCAATAGTAACTGGGCAGAAGATTCAAATAGACACTTCACTAGAGAAATACGGTAAATACATGAAAAGATTATGAATCTTCAGGGAAATGAAAATGCAAACTACCACAGAGTCACTAAAATGACTAATGTCAAAAAGATTGCCAGTGCCAGGTGATGGGAAGGATATGGAGAAAAGAACTCTCATACATTGCTGGTGAGAAGGTAAAATGATAAAACCAGTTTGAAAAACAGTTCGATAATTTCTTAAAAGATTAAACACATACTTATATGTCTGAGCAGTTCCACTTTTAGCTATCCAAGAGAGATGAAAAGATGCCCACAGAAAGACTTGCACATGGATGTTAATATCATTACTCACTATAGCAAAAATCTAGAAGCAGTCCATATCTAGATCAGACAGTGAATGAGTAGACAAAATGTTGTCTGTTCATACAATGGAATACTACTTAGCAATAAAAAAGGACTGAACTAATAGATGCAGCAACTTGGATGAATCCCAAAAGCCTATGTATGATAAGTAAAATAAGGAAGATACCTAAGACTACATATTGTGCAATTCTGTTTTTATGAAGTTTCTTTAAAAAGCCAAACTACAGAGATAGCAGATCAGTGATTTCCTGGGGCTGGAAAGTGTTCTTTTGCAAATGGACAGAAGGAAATTTTTTGGAGTGATGAAAATACATCAAAACTGGATTATGATTATACAATTGTATAAATTTTTAAAAAATTACCAAACTGTATGTTTTAATTGGATGACTTTTGTGATTTGTAAGTTAGAACTGAGTGAAGCTGTTAAAAATAATCTTACAGGGAGAGAAAGAGACAATAAAGTTAGTGTTTAAGTAATTTATATACAAGGTCATGTAGCAGCACAGTGAAGAGCTAGTGTTAGAACTCTTCCTAAAGCTCTGCAGTTTGTGTTTCCCACTGTAACCATAGTGTGTCCCTGAGCAGGTTACCTGCTAAAGGGCCTATGCTTCATGCTGGATCAAAATTCCCCTTAATCATCAATGCTAAAACCTTTTTTTACTTTTAATCTTTCTTAGAGATTCCTTATTAGCAAGTTTGCTGGATGGAGTAAGAGCCTCTGGTAATAGAGATGTTTGTGTAAAAATGACACCAACCCATAAAGGTCAGCGATGGGGGTTACTCAGCATGCCTGTTGACGAGGAAGTAGAGAGCCTTCACCTCAGGTTCTTAGCTACGCCTCCAAGTAAGTATTGATTTAAATGTGATTGCATTTCCACCCATCTACTTAATAATTTAAGAATTAGGAATTTGTATCTTCTTTTCAAATATCTTAATATCTTTACAGATGGCAACTTTGCAGATGCTGTATTCAGGTTCAATGCTAATATTTCATACAGTGGAGTCCTGCATGCGGTAACACAAGATGTAAGATAAGTTTTATAGTTGTTCATTGTTACTGACTTTTGGAGTGGAAACTTTTTTGAAATACTCTTTTTTCATCTAGGGTCTCTTCTCAGAAAACAAAGAAAAACTGATCAATAATGCCATAACAGCATTATTGTCCCAAGAAGGGGATGTTGTTGCTTCAAATGCCGAACTTGAGAGTCAGTTCCAGGCCGTGAGGAGGCTTGTAGCATCCAAAGCTGGTTTCTTAGCTTTCACTCAGCTTCCAAAGTAAGTTGTCTTCTGAAACTTAACTTCTCTTAAAGAGTTTGAACTACTCAAAATGGCAAATAATGAATGATTTACTTCCTTTTCCTTGACTAAACCCTGATACCTTTTTTTATAGGGTGATATATGGTACTTTATTCATGAGAAATGAAAAAGGAAGGTTGAGGGGGAGCAGAAGTAGAATATTGGTTTCATACTCACCAGTAATATTACTGGCTCTTAGTGAATTTGAATAGGAAATTACATTCCTTTTAGTTTTAGTTAACCTTAAAAAATATTTTTCCTCTCAAGGAAAAAACTGGTAGGAAGATTGATAAATTTCAGAGGTGGAATTTAAAATACATCATTGTTGCAGTAATGCAATGGAAAGTTAAGATGACTTATTTCAATAATATAACAATGTAAAATGTTCTGTTATTGCTATTATATGCTTATTTTTTGTTCCAAAAGGTTTCGTGAGCGTCTAGGAGTGAAGGTAGTAAAAGCACTCAAGAGGAGCAACAACGGAGTAATCCATGCGGCAGTTGATATGCTTTGTGCCCTCATGTGTGTAAGTCGTTAGTTTTCTTAAAGACACTGGTTTTTCTTAAGTTGACTGGTGGTTTTGATTTCCACAATCCCAGATTTTCATTGTACCAATAAGTCCCTGTTTCTTTGTCTCTTAAATTGTTCTCATAGCCTTTTAGTTACTCACACCTTTGTTTAGCACATCCTATATACCAGGCAATGTGCTATGTGCTAGAAGTTCAAAGATCTTAAGACAAAAGTTCTTTTCCGTTACATTGTTGACAGTCTGGTAAGGTAGGCATATCTATACAGGGTTAGGTAGTAGGGGCCATAGGGTCTTGAAAAGCAGCCCTTTATTTTTGTTTGGTGATGAGGGGAAGGTAAAGGATTCTCACTCTGTCTTTCTGGAAGATGTTAAATTTGATCTGAATTTTGAAGGACTGGCAGGAACTTTCCAGCTCTGGAAAGGCAGCTATCCTGGGTGGGGGAATAGCATATATAAAGACATGTTTGGAAAGTAACAAATAATTAAGTTGGTTTATAAGGTATATATGGGGTTGTTAATTGGGAGTTACAGCTAGAAATTTATGCAGACAGTAATAAAAATCCTCTGTATCAGGAGGAGGAGCTAGAATTTGTATCCTTTTGTAAGGAGCACCTGAAGGATTTTTTTTTGTTTTTTTTTTAAAGCAAGGTAGCAGTAACGTGATCAGGTTTGAGTTTTTAAAAACTCACACTAGGAGTTTGTGGAGAATAGATTAGAAGTAAAATTAGAGGCAGGTAGACCAAATTGTCATAAGAAATGAGTTGCTGAGCTAGGGGCTCAAGAAGAGGTACATCTGAAAGCTGTTTGAGCAGTAAATATCTAACTTAGTGGCATCTTGTACAGAGGGAGAAACAATTGTTTAGTATAGTTTTGAAGTTTCTGATTATCTCAGTTTAGTGTATAGTACCTGGGACTTTTCCTTATATAAAGTGTTTAGGCAAGCTTAGTGGTACGGAACAAACAAAACCTTGCATTCCCAAAAGTGAATTAATTATATTTACTGTTCCAAATAAGTGAGATAAGTAGAACGTAATTCACAATGATGTGGAGAGTTGCTTTTTTAGAACAAAAGATGTTCCTATGACCCAGGAAATTCTAAGGATAAAGAGCTTTGTGTCAGGCACCCCTATCATTCAGGAAATTGCAAAGGCCTTAGGAGCTCTGTGTCAGGAACCAGGGTAAAAGACCAAAATATTGCAACAAAAGATTCTGCTAGTGCCCCTGTCTGCAAGGGTTTTAGGTGCTCTATGTCAGGAGCCAGGGTCAGAGACCAATATATATATTTTTAAATATTTTATACATTCCCTCTGCTCAGAAGTCTTTCCCCTGCTCATTATTTAGGAAGAGCTCAAAAGTCAGCTTTTAAATGAAACTTTTAGATGAAACCAAATATACAAACCTACTATGTAGTCACAACAATTAAAATAAAAATTTTTTAAATAAATGAAGCTTCCCTATTCCTGAAGGTGGTAGTGATGTATCCCTCCCTGAAATCAGATTACCCTTCATAAATACAACTTTTATCTTAGCAATTTCTTCTTTGGATTATTGCTGTTTCTAAATATGATGTATTTTTCTAAATCTGTCAGCTTCCTGAGGATAATATTCATGTTTAATTTTCATTTTTATCCTTAATGGGCGTTGTCAAGCTGTTTAATAAACAATAACAACTAATTTTTTCTGTGTTTCAAGTACTGTTCTATGAATTTTGCCTATATTGATTTATTCAATCTTCCAGTGAACTTCAGAAGTTGCTACTGTTACATCTATTTTATAGAGAAGGAATTAGGGCCCAAGTAATTTGTTCAAGTTCACGTAGCTAGTAAATGGTAGGGGATGCTTTAAGCCCACATTCTGGCTCCAAAGTTTATACAGTTAACCATAGTAATGTACAGTGTTTGCTAAATTAACAGAAACAGGAAGGAAATTCTGGCACAATGTTGAAATATGGATGAAGCTTGAGGACATGATGCTAATGAAATAAGCCAGTCACAAAAGGACAAATACTGTATCATTTTATTTATATGAGGTCAAATTCACAGACAGAAAGTAGAATAGTGGTTGCCAGGGACTGGGAGGAAGGCAGAATGGCGAATTATTTAATGATTACAGAGTTTCAGTTTGGGAAAATGAAAAAAGTTCTAGAGATGGGTGGTGGTGATGGTTGCCCAACAGTGTAAATGCTTAATGTCACTGAACTGTTATAATTTAAAAGAAGCGGGGGCCCCCCCCCCCCACCCCGGGCGGGGCCCGGGCCCGGCGGGCCCCCGGGGCGGGGGGCCGGGCCCCCCGGGCCACCGGGGGGGCCCCCCCCCCCCAAAAAAAAAAGGCGCGGCGGCGCGCGCGGGGGGGCCGGGGGGGGGCCGCGGCGGGGGGGGGCGCGGGCCCGGGGGGCGGGGGCGGGCGCGGGGGGGGGGGGGGGGGGGGCGGGGGGGGGGGGGGGGGGGGGGGGGGGGGGTGGGGAAAAAAAAAAAAAATAGTTAAAATGGTGAGTTTTGTTATATGTAGTTTACCACAGAAAGTAAAAAACAATGCTATGAAACAAACATTGAGCCTGCATTACATATTAGGTGTTGGCTGTGTATTTTATGTGAATTATTTCATCTAAGCATCATAATCTTATGTAAATACTATTACCCCTGCTTTACAGCTGAACAGTGAAACTCAGTTATGTAAAGTAACTTATCTTGCTTAATGTCTCCCAGTTTTTGTCAGTAGTAAAATTAGGATTGGAACTCGATTCCTAAACATCATGCTGGAGTGCTTTATACACTCAATAGTCAAAAGAAAATTCACCTTGAGACAAGCATTTGTTGTTAATTTTAGTACATGATTTTAAATGCTAAGTTTTATTTAAAATTTCAGTTATAAAATTCTGGGTGGGCAAATGTTGTTTGCGTTTTAATAAGATGATTAACTTTTGAGAGAGTACTTTGTGTATATGTTGAGTTAATTGCTGGGCAAATTATCTGTGAAGTCTTATCAAAATCAAGGTAAATCATCACTTCTGCCTGCTTATCATGGGTTTCCTTTTTGCCTTACACTTTAAAGGCAATGGTTTTTAATTCTTTCAGTGTGTAATGAATACTCTTTATAAATGACTTTGTGTGACCCTAGAACATGGAACTGCTTATGAATTATCACTGTTATTTTTTCAATAGCCCATGCATGATGACTATGATTTAAGACAAGAACAGCTGAACAAAGCTTCTCTTCTCTCGTCAAAGAAGTTTCTGGAAAACTTACTGGAGAAATTTAATTCCCATGTGGTAAGTTATAATTAAACTTGTCTTCATGGTAAATACCATACCATTATTGAAAGATATTCTAGAAGTGCCACGTGGATGATTTTGTTTTTTTATTACAGCCTCCAGCTGTGGTCAGTATTGGTCACAGTTCAGCTTGGTCACTGATGATAAAATATTTTGTCTTAGGACTGTATCCATTCATCTGGGAAGGATACATGGCAAAGCCTTTAGATTTTTATGATGACATCCCAAATTTTTATTTTCTCTTTCTTTAAAAATGTCATTATGAAATAAACTGCTCTTAAAAAAAAATTAAGCGAAATATTTGTTCCTTGGTCCCCGATAACACTTTCGGAGACGGTCATACTATAGCATCTTGAAGGAACATGAGCAGACTGCTTCAATCTTGCAAGTATTGTCAAAGATTGCTTTTTATGCAAATAAACATTAGCCTTAGTTATACATATTTGAGAAGTCTCGGTCATTCTCTTGAAATTTGAGTGAATTTTGTTTGTTCCTTTTGAGGTATGATGGACAGTGGATTCACTGTATGAATAAAGAATTACTAGAGACTCCAAGTTGGAATCTCATTTTGAGAAATTAAAGTCAGTGTTTATGTCTGACATATAGAATAACAGAAAGGAACACTTTACTGTTATAATTTAACTGAAACTCCCCATCTCTAAGTCTTTAAGGCAATTTGTTGCTTTGTTTCAGGATCATGGGACTGGTGCCCTAGTTATTAGTTCGCTTTTGGACTTCCTTACCTTTGCCCTCTGTGCTCCATATAGTGAGACAACTGAAGGGCAGCAGTTTGATATGCTCTTAGAGATGGTAGCATCCAATGGAAGAACCCTTTTTAAACTCTTTCAGGTGAGAGCTTGTATTTTTCTTACCAGATAACAGTGAATTTAAGTGAACCACTTTTCGGATCACTGTTTCTAAGTTAACATATGCATACTTCTATAGCAGAGGTGTCCAATCTTTTGGCTTCCTTGAGCCACACTGGAAGAAGAGGAGTTGTCTTGGGCCACACATAAAATACACTAACACTAACAATATCTAATGACTGAAAAAAAGAATCACAAAAATGTTTTAAGAAAGTTTATGAATTTGTGTTGGGCTACATTTAAAGCCATCCTGGGTCAGCTTTCAGTAAATACAAGCATCCATTTAGGCTGCAGGTTGGACAAGCTTAATCTGTAGTATTGACAAATAAATGCACCTAGTATATTGGTACATTTTGAGCACACAGATTTATTGGTGTTTTAAGTAGAGCTCTGTTGATGGGTGTTGACTGCAGTTTTGACACTCTGCCCATCTTCTCTGTCTTGCTTTTGTATTTTATTTTATTTATTTTTTGAGGTGAAGGTCTTGTTCTGTTGCCCAGACTGAAGTGTGGTGATGTGATCACAGCTCACTGCAGCCTCAATCTCCGAGGCTCAAGTGATTTTCTCACCCACCTTGGTCGCTGAATAGCTAGGACCAGAGACACATGCTACCACAGCCAGCTAATTTCTTTATATTTGTTTTGTAGAGACAGGGTCTCCCTTTGTTGCCCAGGCTGTTCTCATGTTTCTGAGCTTAAGCGATCCTCCTGCCTCAGCCTCCCAAAGTGTTGGGATTACAGACATGAATCACTGTACCTGGCCTCTATTTTAGTAGTGAAAAACTCATTTTTCTGTGGTAGGCCCAAAATTCCCTTTTCTTTACAAATTCTTCCCCCACCCCAAAAAAAAATGAGCTTTAGCAGGGCTCTTCATAAACACTAGAAAGCATTTATTTTATATAGTATTATGGTACACGTTAGATACATGCATATATGATATTTATATTTTTATTAGTATCATTGATATGTATCATTCAAATAATTATAATCAAGTAGATGCTGGCTGCTTTCTACTAATGTAAATTCTTTGTTTATGTATCTGTATCTGTAAAACTATATTGTACGAATACCTAAAATATTTAGCCAAACTGACTTTGAGATGTATCCTTTACTAATTTTATGATTTATACCTAGTGTAAAACTTTATATCCTTCTTAAGAGTAACAGCTAAATATGTTGAACTAAAATTCTTTTTTATCTTTTGATACTCTTTTCCCTTCACTTTAAAGCATCCTTCCATGGCAATAATAAAAGGAGCTGGGTTGGTTATGAAAGCAATAATAGAGGTGAGAGAACAGTTTTGAAATTTTAACCTTATTAATTGAAGTTGACAGTATTACCTTTCAATCTTTTTTGGGAAATACACATTTCTCTGGGTAAGAAAAGTAATTTTAAATCTTTATTTAGAAATTAGTTTTAAGCTAGTTACAGAAACAATCCATAATAATAAAAGTTTTAATTTCCTAGTAAGTGAAGTTGTAGAGTAAATAAATCTTACTGCATTATTCATTTTATTTAAAGCAATTAAAAGTTAGCCTTCTATCTCCTGCTCTTTTTTGGAAGCATATTGTTGACAGTGTTGAAATCTTGAGATACTGAGATTACATAGAAATCTATTGATAGTTAGTTCATAGCAAAATGATGCCAAGTAAGAAAGGCAACAAAAAGTTCTTGCTAAAGTGTATTTGTAATTGAGCTCTAGAGATCGGGGCATGATCTTGTTGAAGATACTGCTTTTTTTTCTTTTTCTTTCTTTGTTTTTGAGACAGAGTCTCACTCTGTCACCAGGCTGGACGCAGTGGCGTGATCTCTGCTCACTGCAGCCTCTGCCTCCTGGGCTCAAGCAATTCTCCTGCCTCAGCCTCCCGAGTACCTGGGACTACAGGCATGCGCCATCACACCCAGCTAAGTTTTGTATTTTTAGTAGAAACAGGGTTTCACCATGTTGGCCAGGATGGTCTTGATCTCTTGACCTCGTGATCCACCTGCCTCTGCCTCCCAAAGTGCTGAGATTACAGGTGTGAACCACGGTGCCCGGCCGACACTTCTTCTTTAAGATAGTTGCTTTATGCTTCTATATTTTTTAAAAGATAAGATGGTAGCTATGAATGTCTGTTACATACTATGATGTTCACAATGACATCAGTTTAAATGGCTTTTGAATTCCTTTGTTGTTACAGAAGTAATTTGAATAAAATTTAAAAATTCTTTTTACCAAAAAATTCATCTATTGTGCATAAACATAGCACATAATTAAATAATAAACACAGAATTAGTATGCCCTTAAGTAGCTGTAAATATATACGTAGGCATTGAACTGGGTGGAACATCAAAGTTTATTTGCATTTTTAGTGTGTGTATACAATCAAAGGCTAGTTTTCTCCCTTTAGCTAATGGGTTCTTTGCTCGATATTAGCTACCGAAGTATTCATCTTTTACAGAGCTTGCAGTAGCCAAGCCTCTCCTTTTTGTTGGCAGGTATACACGCAAGGAATGAACCTAGTTTTCACATTAAGTTTAGCAAAGCATAGTTTATAAGGTAAATTTGTCTGGAAACATCTCAACCTTACTCCAAAGGTTTAAAAATTACCTATGCTATTACTTACGTTATTTTTGGGTAACTGGAAGATGCATTTTAAACTTCGATTACATACTAAGTGGTTGTTTAATTTAAAGATGTAAAAATAGTTTTTTAAAGTTTGGAGAGCTTGTCCTGGATTGCCACTTTAGGGATCATCTTACCCTTTTTCCAAAGGAAGGTGATAAAGAAATTGCTACAAAAATGCAGGAGCTTGCCCTAAGTGAAGGTGCCTTACCTCGACACTTGCATACTGCGATGTTTACAGTAAGCTCAGATCAAAGGATGCTTACAAATAGGTAGGTTATTTATTTCAGTTTGCTATAAATTAACTTATGGTTTAGAGAACTGATTCAGATACTACATAAAACTAAATGTGTATTACACAAATGTAACATTTTTTTTGATCCACCTAGTTCTTTTCCTTTCCTTACAGAAGGGTTTTTCCCAAATGATCACTGTCCCTGCCTGTGGATAACTTGGGGGCAAACACTGTTTACTTTTTGTCCCCACCGTCCTTTAATCAGGCTCTGACACCACAGTCATGTGACCAGTATGGAAAAGAGTACTTAGAAGCTTATGGAACTAGAACCACATGCCCAAGCCTTTCCTCCTTGTATTCCTGTGACCATCTTGCATGCACATGACCCCATGTGAAAACCTCACATAGTTGATTTTTAAATATCTTTAGTCAGTTAAGTACTCTACTGTAAAAACAAACCACAGAAAACCTTACATATCCAGCCTAAGCTGGACTTAACCTAAATCTCTTATAATTAGATTCCCTTTTTCCTAATAGTCATTCAAATATAAACACATAAATTTATTCATTTATTCCACACTACATGAATTCCAGCCCTTTTAACCCTCTTTGTGGTTTCTAAAATGTGACCCTTTCATCTGTCTTAAGCATACCATATTATGATTCATATTAGTAAAAATGAGTATCACAAATATTTTTATTTTTTTGACTTTAATAGCTGAGTTAACAATACTGTACATTATCTTTGTCACCTGTGTGCAGTTATTGTACGTCATGGTATGCTATCTTGCTAGTGATTTCTTACTGTTTATATTATTAGAAGAAACTGTCTCCCTCACTTGTGTTAACAAAAGTAGTCTTAGAGGGTAGAAAGATAAGAAGGATGTTTTCCTAGTATTATTAGCAGTGCTAGACACCATCTGCCATTAAAGTAGAGACTATGGATATCTTATTCCATTAAGCCCTCATGTTAAATTCTTGATTGTTGTGTTCCTCTTTAGTATAGTTAATCAGTTAAATTCCCTACTGTGATCAATTAGTGTATCAGGGAAGCATTTTAATTTGGAGAAGATTCCAAAAGGTTAGTAAAATTTGAATTACACTGTTAAAAATCTGTCAATGTATAATAGAAATATCACTATTTGCATTGCTTTATCTTTTACAACTTGCTGTTATAAAATGTTACCTCTTTTGTCCCTAACTAAAGCCTTTTTAGGAGTCACTGATATACCTACCAAATGCCAGTGAAGGAAATTACAATTTTAATTACTTCAGTATGTTAGCTTTCAAATTGGCACAGGAATGAATAGTTTTAGTAGCGTTCACTTTCTGGTGACAAAGTATATTTTGGTTTTGCAGTTAAATGTTGTTCTTCGGTAATGTAACATATAGAAAACATATGTCTGTAGGTGGTTATTTGGTTATTTCCCTCATAGGTTTCATGACCATTCTTATAGCTATGGTAATTGAATCCCCCACCAAAGCACAGAAAGGTCACTGGTGAGTAAAATAGGGTTTCTACTTACGAGGTGCTTTCAGTTAAGGAGACAGGTGTTAACATGGGATTAAAATTAGTAAATGACTAAACCCTAGATTGAACTTGGGTCTTAGATTTCTCACTTTGGATTAAAATATACTTTTATAGTTTTTAAGTGAGATGAGTAAAATAATTGGCTATAAGTGGTTTAGGTCTTTGCCCAAACTCCAAAAGTGAAAATAATTTTCTATCTCTGACCTTGCCAGAAAGGTTATATTAGAACATAGTTGTTGACTTTTGCTTGTTCAGAATTCTGAAAAATGCCAGCATGCCATTGTCACTATATTAGTAGGATTTGTTATATGAATTAATTGTATGATCAAGTCTAATTGTTTTTTTATTTAAATGGGATAAAAACCTACTTTTTCATGTTCAGGTTTATTGAAAATTAGTGTGTTTTTTAGGAAAACATTTTAATTTTTAGAAAATTTCAAAATATTAGTAATATTTGAATTATACCTTTCCACATTACATTATTTTTTAATAACAATTTTTAACATCAGAATTTTTTTACTGTAGCCATATTTTTTTTTATAATTATGTGATATTTTGTTCTTAAAAATTCCTTTCTGTTCTAGCTGAGATAAAGCAGCAAACCTTTCTCAACGTCTGCTTTTTCAGACAGCTAAGTAGACATTTAGTGGGACTCTGGACAGCTGATAATGCAACTGCAACAAACTTGTTGAAACGCATTTTGGTAAGTTAGTTGAGAAATTACATATATATACCGCCTAATAAAATTTAGTTGAACAAGTTATCTCTACTGTTAAAAGGTGATGGATTTTGTTTTTGATTGAAAAGGTATTCATCATAGGAGTTACCATAAAGTTTTGCCCTCAATAGCTAAGTCATAGTATTAATTTATTTGGGTTTTTAAGGCTAAATTATTTTTTGCACACTGTTTTGAAAATGGATTTCGTGTTTTGTTTTTAGCCGCCAGGTTTGCTGGCATACTTGGACAGCTCAGATCTCGTACCTGAGAAGGATGCTGATCGGATGCATGTTAGAGACAATGTGAAAATAGCAATGGTAAATGATTGTCCCAAGTGTCTTTTTTAGGAGTAAGGATACTGTTTTATATATATAGTCTTTTTTGTGAAACACGCTAAAGATTTTAGAAACAAAGAATTCATTGCATTGAATAGTAATACTTAACTATTAATATCTTTATATTCTGTAAAAGTTATCTGTTTTAAGTAGACAATTTGTGGTATATTTATAGAGTTGTGCAACTATAACCACAAATTAATGTTCTGGATAGTGGTCATTTTATTCTATGTTTTGTTTCTCTTAATTCAACTTACTGGTACATTCTGGAGTACCAATAAGTGTATACATGTGGTATTTTGCACATATGAGATTGACAAATGTTGTTGGTAAAAGGGGCCGACCATGAAAAAAGTTATAGGTAGGGTTTTTTTCCTTACAAGATCTATGTTAATTATAAGGGTTGGGCCATCCATGAAAAAATTAAGCATCTTTATGATATACTACTATAATAATTTCTTACATGTACTCTTTTTTCTGTCATCACTGCTTCTCTCTCTGCACCCAGCTCCCACTTGCATCTTGCCACCCCTCAAAAAGGAATCATCTTGAAACCTAAGTAGAAAACTTAGTTTCTTGGATAAAAAGTATAATTTGTACAAGTTTTCAGTTTGTTTCTTCACTGAACCATAACATCCAGTGTTTACTATGTAAAATAGATAGAATGACTAAGCTTTACACAGAGTTTTAAAATAAATTTGCAAACAGGCATGTGATAGATTTCATTATTTTATAGGATCAGTATGGAAAATTTAATAAAGTTCCAGAGTGGCAAAGACTAGCTGGAAAAGCTGCTAAAGAAGTTGAAAAATTTGCCAAAGAAAAAGTGGATCTTGTATTGATGCACTGGAGGGATAGGATGGGCATTGCTCAAAAAGAGGTAAAAATAAAATTTTCTTCCAAATTTATAGCACTTCTGTGTGTCCTAGTCTACTTTAGTTCCCGCTGTTCACAGCGATGGTATTAATATATTTCTTGCCGAATACCTGAAGCTTAAAAATGAAAGTTACCTATTTTTGTATACATTTTCCTTAGTTCATAGTTTTATGAGTTGATGATTAGGTTTTTATTTTGGTATTGAATATAGATTTCCACTCTTAATTTTTCTTCCATTCCAGTTTTTGTTCTTTTTTATTCATATGTATTTATTGCCTTTCCTTCATCTCTGGGACTTTGTTTTGTACCTGTAAAAATAAAGGAGCACTTCCTGTTAACCATTTTGTTCAGAACTAGCCAGACAAGTGGTTTGGAGATAAGATTCACATTTTAAAGTAAATTTATTGTGTGTACTTAAATTTTGTAGTATTTGTTTCTCAAATCAAAGATCGAAAACAGTTTTAGTCTCATTCTTCAGCATGCAGTATGTGCTACAGAACTTGATTCAGTAATGCACATTCTTCTATTTATAATGGGTTTTGCAGTAGTTAAGTGTGAATTAAGATGTCCTGTAGAAGCAGTCTTGATCTCAGTTTTTGTTGATCACACGTACATTCTTTCTCTTTAACCTTCTCCTTATTTGTGGTAGCTATTGCCTTATTCAAGGAAAATAACTTAAACATCTTACTAAAACAAATGGGTTTCCTATGGATTACCAGAATATGTAAGCATAGCAGAACAAATATAGTCTTGTGTATCTATCTGAAATTGGGACCAGTGTTTAATTCTTTAGTGCTCCAGCATAATAGGTTACTGCTAATTTGTATAAGTGATGTAGTCAGTATAAAGAATCATTAGACAGGCTTTCAAGTGACTATGCAGCATAGTAAAGAGAATACCGAACTTTTAATTGGTTAACTTCTGAGCCTGATTTCAGTCACTTGTTAACCTAAGTTACGGGTTTTGAGAACCTTACTTCCCTCTTTCTTTCTTTTTTAATTTTTGTAATTTTAGTAGAGATGGGATTTCACCATATTGGTCAGGCTGGTCTCAAAACTCCTGACCTCAGGTGATCCACCCACCTTGGCCTCTCAAAGTGCTGGGATTACAGGCATGATCCACTGCAGCTGACCACTTTCCTCTTTCATAAATCAGGATAACAATACTTCCCTTCTCTATCTTACAGGGTTGCTTTGATATGCAAGCAAGATAGTAAAGGCACTAGATACATATCTGGTCAGGATATTAGTAAACTATTTGAACAGTGGAAGAATCTACATATATGAATGATTTTCAGTAATTAAAAATTATAAACTTCTGGCTTCAGTTAGTTAAACCCATTTCTAAAGTAACAGTTGTTTCAAACTGTTGAATATAATTGTACTGCAAATAAGTTTTTGGCATCAGACTTCATATGTAACATTTATCCAGCATGAACATGAACACAAAGCTATTTTAGCTAAAACTATAAAGATAATATGCTATTTTAAAACAATAATTGAGAGGGAAAATCTTTTTAATATAAAAAATGTTTTACTGGTTTGTTGGTATCATTTACATGGAGTATTACTAAGGTTTTGAGCAAATAATGATGCCAGATAAATGTTGCTCAAGAAGATCTTTTGGTGAGCATCAGCAGCTTATCCCGTTTTTCGTGGGCACTATTTTTCACATTAATTTCTTTAGGGAACAGCAAATAATCTTTGTGACTATTTTATTAATAGAAACACTAACATCAAAGTTTGGAATAATCTTATGCTGTAGCTGGAGTCTGAAAACTAATCATTGTCAGGATAAACTGGCAATTATTGAAACTATGCATTTCTTATATAACCAATGTTTATGAAGTCCCATTTGCAGCTGATGCTCTGTGTTGGATTAGTAGTAACCTTTGGCTAATGAGTAAGATTGCTTTTTCTTTGTTATTTTCAGTTTAGGGATTTTTTTTTAAGCTAGTTAGGGCTGTTAGCCTAAGTCTCCAATTCAGTCACTTAGCCTATAGAGAGCGTTTTGTCCTTTTTTTGTATAGCATTTACATTTTCATTACTCTGGACTGCCAGCCTTTTGTCCTGGAGGGGGAGAAGAGATTGAAGAAAGTACTTGTTAATTAGAAAATTTAAGGAAAGGTTTGTCATTAAACCAAATTTTGAATTATTTATATACTTTATTCAAGCCACCTTGCATTAGTTTTCATGATAGTGCACGGAATTAAAATTCGTAGGAAACATTTTGTTACATAACTTATAGGCTTTATATTTCAAACAGTATTATAATTTATTTTACCTTTTTTTCTTTGTCATCTAGTCTGGGGTTTTTTTCTTCTCTTTCTTTCCTTTTTTTTGCACTTTAATGAAATTAGACTTCCATGTTTTAATCTAAACTACTTTCTACTTTTTGTTTCTATCACAATAAGGATTAGAGTTTTCATGTCTGACACATATATATAGATTTCATTTGGAGCAGAGATTCTTAACCTCTGATCCAGGTACAGACTTCAAGAATTCCTTGAAATCTTCTCCAGTTGCAACCTTACTTATGTGCCTATCTCTGAAACAGGGGCCATAACTCTCTTTGAATTCTCAAAGAGTTTATGAGTGCCTAAAATTTGAGTCACAGGCTTAGAGAAGCAGATGCACCTATTTTGGTCTTAAAGTGAAGATAATTTTATATTGACGTGTAACAGATATAACTTAGCAGATCTGGGCTCATTCTCTTTTTATTTTCTTCAAATTTTTTTCCTTTTTACGATTAAATTCAGGACAAAAACAATATGGTGAGTGTAAGTTCCTGTTACGTGTTTGAAATGCATTAAGCTGCCTGGCATGTGGAGTCATCTTTGATATTCTTTGTTTAATAAATTCAAGTCTTCACATGTGTTTGAATGTAGACACATTTCTTCTCCATTAGCTATTTCAATTTGTTCTCGCTTCTCTTGGCTTTGGTAGCACTTTAACAACCTGTAATCTTTTGCATTTATTGTTGTCTCAAGACTTCTGTGTTAACTGCATGTAAATGTTTGAAACAAGTCACTGTTTTTGACTACTACAAATTTTATTAATCACTGTAAACTTTAACAAAATTTGGTGTAGAAACAGCTTTGGGCTACTTGGAAAATACTTGAGTAACACTATAGAAATATATACTGTCAAATTATATGTGATAGAATTTAATATCCTATATTTATATTCATGTTTTATAGATTTTATTGTGTTAATTTTGTTTCTATCAAAATTTGATGAAATGTTTCTCATCACTTATAATTTGGTGATCTTGTGACTAAGCCTATTTGGTAGCCCCAGATTGAGCACTATGAAGTTTTTTTCTATTCTAGAACATAAATCAGAAGCCAGTAGTTCTTCGAAAGAGAAGACAAAGAATAAAAATAGAAGCAAATTGGGATCTCTTCTATTATAGGTAAAATTTGGCCTCTTTTCCGATAAAGATTAAATTTACTATTTCCATGACAGACATGTTTTTCTTCCTTGAAACTATTGCTTTATGCCACAGGTATTTTTATGCCATCAAGTTCAGGAACTATAACTGTTAAGATTGGGGGTGACTAGAGATGCTCCTAAAATTAAGGCTTTTCATAGAGTGATAGAGGAACTAAAATTAAAGACTTTTTAAGGCTTAGCGATGATTACTTTAAAATACTTTATCATGGGCTTAAAAATAATTGCATACTTCCCAGTTGGCAATGGAGTCTTAAAACAGGCAGATGATAGTAATGTAAGACTTGTGAGAAATGAGTGTACAAGTTAGCTGACCTCATACACTTTCTTTCCTATCAAATATGATAACCCCTTCTCTCTTCTTATCCAGTAGTCTCACCCTCACCCTGCATCTCCCTCCTCAACACACACAGACACACACACACACACACACACACACACACTCTGATGACGACGACGACGACGATGACAGGGAAACAGTCATTTTGGGGGAGTTTGCAAAGCTTCTTTAAGATAACTCACAGTACTCACTCTGGAAACTGACATACCAATTATACCTTGGCCAATAAAGAAAAATAAGTCCTTTGAAAACTCCCCATACTACTTTTAAAGTATACAGTATGTATATAGCATATCCTTAAATATATGCCTTGGATTTCTCTCAGTTGTGTTGCGCCCCATAGAACTTCCTTGGAACTCTGAAATGAGACTTTCTAGGCCGATTGCAGACTCTAAAGTAAGCGTATGTGAAGCTCATTTATCCCGAGTTAGACTTGGGCCCAAATGTTTTACAATGGTTACTCCAAGCATATGAGGAATATACTTTGAAAATGCTCATTCACAACCTGACAGTTTGCAGTATTCTTTCTTGGGTAGTCTGTAAAGTACTAATATTTAGAATGTTTCTGATTCCACATGCTTCACCCAAAAGTTCAGCAATTCTTATCTCCCCAACCTAAAGTTTTGTATCTGACAACAGAATTATTTTCTTAACTGGAATTTGTGTTAGCAATAAACATTGAAGTTGAAATACCACCTTTTTAAAATTAATTCACACAGATTTACAGTGTAGGTTCCTTTTTTTCTTCAACTTTTTATTAAAACTTTCAAACAGAAAAAAGGTTAAAGAATTTTGCAGTGAATATCTGTATACCTACCACCAAGATTCTATTATTAACGTTTTACTCTGTTTCCTTTACACAGATTTTATGTTCCTTACTTATACTTGCTCTATACTATTCCACTGTTTTTTGGTTTTGTTTTGTTTTTGCTTATTATAAGGTACAGTAAAGGATATTTATAGATTTTTAAAATGCATTGTGCATCCTGCTATTTTCTGATTATATGTATGTCTAGGTTTGGTCAAGACCATGCCAAGTCAAACCTTATTTGGAATTTCAAAACACGGGAAGAACTGAAAGATACTCTTGAATCTGAAATGAGAGCATTTAATATTGATAGAGAACTTGGAAGTGCTAATGTGATCTCTTGGAATCACCATGAGTTTGAGGTAAAGTTTGATTTTTCCTGTATATTAATCTTAAAAAATAAAGCATGTACTATTTGGGGAGTGATTTTTTTTTTTTAAAAAATTACAATTGTATAACTTGTCTTTACCTTTCCCCTTTAATGTTAAATAGGAAATACTGAAAAACTTCAATCTTTGTGTCAAACAAAAATAAAAAAATAAATTTGTTAACTCAGCTTTGTACCTGAGAATCATGTAGGAGTTTTAATAAATTTGATTCTGTGCATTCCAGATCTGTTCTTTGCTTCCCCCTCCCTCCTCCCATTTCTGGGATCTTTTGAGTTCTTTTTTCATTGAAACATATCCTGTTTGCCTTGTTCCTTGTAACTTGATTTCTGTTTTTCTGTGTGTGTGGTAATTGATTCTGAATGTGACCGTATTTTGCTGTTACATTAAAATATTGATGTGAAGAGCAGGAAAAACAAAGATGGTGGTGGTAGATAATTTTATATATGTGAGTGAATATATAACTGAAGTATATTATATACATAACATATATAATTTAAACTATTATAACAGCTTTAAATTTGAAAATGTGCGTGATCCTGCAGGCTTTGATCTTTAACCCAGTTTCATTTCCAAAACATGTAATAATTTGAATATGCCCATTCTTAGCAAAATGAAAAACTTGTCTTTGTTTTGGGAGTCTGTATTCTCCTGGATTTTCTACCTTTTCACTGTCTACTTCTCAAGCTGTCTTTCCTTACTTTTCTTCATGTCCCTGACCATTAATTGTTGGCTGACCCCAAAGTTTCAGTTCTTTGACCACTTTCATTTTTATTTGTTGCTTCAGTGAAATCATTAAGTTTCAGGGCTTTAAATGTTTGTTTTTTTATTTTTTTGAGACAGGGTCTTGCTTTATCGCATGGGCTAGACTGCAATGGTGCCATCTTTGCTCACTGCAGCCTCCACTTCCTTGGCTCAAGCAATCCTCCTATCTTAGCTTCCCCAGTAGGTGGGATCAGAGACAACCACCACACCTGGCTAATTTTGTGTTTTTTTTTGTAGAGACGAGGTTTCACCATGTTGCCCAGGCTGGCTTTAAATGTTTTTTATTTGCTGATGGCTTCCAGATTTTTATCTGTTGCTTAGACTTTCAGCCCTAGACTTCATACGTTTATCTCATAATTGGATATCTAATAAGTAATCTAGAACTTTTCTCCAAAATTGTGCTATTGCTCTTCCCTGAGCCTACTTCTCTTATAATCTTTCTGATCTTTGATAATGACTACTCCTTATTTTCTAGTGAAAACCCTTGAAATTATCTTTTTTCTTATACCCCATATCAAGTTTTATAGCAAATTTCATACAGTGCACCTTCAAAATTTATTTAGACTTTCTTTTGCTAGTAGATTACGACAATATCACTGCTTCCACTCCTGCCTCCCTGGAATCTTATCAACATAGCAGAGTTACCTTGTTAAATAGCAAGCAGATCATTTCTGTGCTCATAACCCTTGGTGCTCTTGTGGTTTCCCATCTCAGTTAAAATCTGAGTCTTTAAAATGACTTCAAGCCAGGATCTGCGTACCCCCACAACGCTAAGCATTGTTTCTTTTATCTTACCTCCTACTCCTCTCCCTCTCTCACTCTTTTCCAGCCAAACAGGCTTCTTAGAAAACACCAAATTCACGTTCTTGCCTCAAGATCTTTTTACTTGCTGTTTCCTCTGCTTAGAATAAGGTTTTCCCCAGATAGCCTCATAACTTGTTTTCTCATCTTCAGATCTTTTGAATGTCGTTGAGTGGGGCTTCCCTGGCTACCTTGTTTAAAAATGCAGTCCCTTTATCCATACAAACATACTTAAATAAACATTCTCTCTCCCTATCCCTGTTCTCTGCTCTGTTTTACTCTGTAGGACTTCGATCACCCAACCGTCAAATATATTTCACTTTTTTATGGGCTTTACCTGTGAGGGTAGAAACCTTTGTTCAACTGCTGTGTCTCCAGTGCATGGAATAGGGCGTGGCACGCAGTGTATGCTTAATAGAAATTGAATGAATTGAATGCTCAGACTTTATAGAAAGTGAAATGAAGATACGTATTTGATTTAATGTAACTTATATTTTTAGAAATTAGTTATTTTAGACTTTGGAAAAAGAATTTTGATTATTTGATCTGAGAATTCCTTTTTATAATTGCCTGAAATCTTTCCTTGAGACACACTGCCTGAGTGCAAGCGTAGGTGGTGCTGCCCCAACTCCTGATCTGTGACTTTGCCCTCATTTGTCACCTCCATTTCGTAGCATGGGGTGATTTGACATAGAAGGAATTCTTTACGAAAATGTAAAAGGAAGTTGATGCGTTGGTTTTAAGTCTTGGCACATCGCCAGGGATAGAGCTGGGGTAAGAGGGAAGACCTGAAGTAGTATCTGTGTGTTGGCAAATTATGTGTGATGTAGGACCATCTATTCTTGATTTTTTTATGCGAAACCCGGAAGGGAATAAAGCAGATTTAATTCTTCCTTTTTTCATTGACACCATATTGTGCTGTGACAGTTTTTATCAGCAAGTCTTACATTTATAAAATTGGTATGTAATTCTCAACATTTAGCTAAAATAGTCATGTTAATATTTAACAAGTATTTTAAGAAATGGTAAGTTTTGAGCAGAAAGAATTATAAGAAACATTAGAAATTGCCAAAATCTATTGTAAACTAAAATAATGTAATTTGCTTTTGTTTATGAAGGTTAAATATGAGTGCCTGGCAGAGGAAATTAAAATAGGAGACTATTACCTGAGATTACTATTGGAGGAAGATGAGAATGAAGAAAGTGGATCAATTAAGAGATCGTGAGCTACTCTATATATCCTGTTGCATTTATTTTGACTGTTGGTTTCATGGTTATTTCTATTGTGAACTTTGTTTTTTTTATCTAGGTATGAATTTTTCAATGAGCTTTATCATCGCTTCTTGCTCACTCCAAAAGTAAACATGAAGTGTTTATGTTTACAAGCCCTTGCTATTGTTTATGGCAGATGTCATGAAGAAATAGGACCTTTTACAGATACCAGATATATCATTGGAATGTTAGAGAGGGTAAGGATATCATTTAAGGAAATTACTATTTGTTAGTGTCTCTGGGGTTTGTGTTAAATTTAAAAAACTAAATTTAAATTCTGTTTGATCACATTATTACTGTAGCTTTCTGCATTCATTTTTCTGTAATTTATACTTATTTAAATCTGAGTTAGATGAACAAGAAAATGAATAAAGGGTTAGAATTTGTCCATGTCAATTTACTGTTTTCAAATGACTTTAGTTGACCTACTTAGTCTTTAAGTATGAATGAGTTGAACAGGTGTTTATAAAAGAAATAGTGAGTTCTAGATTTGTGTGTACCTTTTTGGTTTTCCATTTTGGAAAAATCTAGAATGATGCTAGCATACTAAAGATAGTAAAAACCTTTTAAAACTACAATGATAACCCTCCAGAAAAGAAACCTTGAATTAGCACTTTAAATTATACAGTTTGTCAAATAAAAAAATCAGTGGACATGGTGGCATGTACCTGGTGGCTTCCCTGGAAATGGGAGGATCACTTGAGCCCAGGAGGTTGAAGCTTCAGTGAGCTGTGATCACACTCCAGCCTGGTGGACAGAGCAAGACCTTGTCTCAAAACAATTTTTTTTTTTAATTTAAGAATTTGTCATTTAACGCTTGAACATGGTGGAAGGGACAAATTAATCAATTTGTTCATCATGCAGCTCATTTGATTGTTTCCTATTTGTTGCAGTATATGCTTTATACTTTCATTTGTGTTCCTTTTACTTAAAGTATTATTTGGACCAATTCACTTATTTCAATTTTTACATATCTCCTTAAAGCCAAATATTAATTTGTGGACTTTAAAATATCTGTTTTTCTAGGGAAATTAGACAAGTTATATAAAGTTGTAGAGAATGTAGTTTTCTGGATTCATCAAGGAATAATTGACAGATTTCTATGATTTTTCTTCTATATCTATTCACTTCTGACCAAATTCTCATTTATTTCAATAGTGTACAGATAAACTTGAACGAGATAGGTTGATTCTCTTCCTTAACAAGTTGATCCTTAATAAGGTACGGTAGTTTTGCATACATACATTGTTGTTTTCAAGTCATATAAGTAATTGTAAGATAAATTCTCACAACTTGAGTTAATTATCCAGGGAAGGTTGTCTTCTGTCTTCTCTTTTCTGTCTTTTTAGACAGAAAGTTCTGTGTGCTCTAACTTCCTGGAGGAAAAGGTTTTTGCCAATATCCCTGTATAGTCGTTCTTAATGTTACAGGTGCTAAATGAATTGATGATAAAATTCTGAATCAAGAATAATGAAGGATGACTTTTAAAACGTTAAAATGATTTTTAATAATAAAAATTATTAGTTTATTTTTCTTTAGGGACTCTTTAGAGTTAAATTTTAAGTAAAATATATGCTTGACATAAAGTAGAAAGTTTTTAATTTATCAGTATACATTTTGTTGATAAAAAGTAATTGGAAGTTGTAAGATAAGTCACTTTACTCAGTATTTTCTTTTTAAAGCCATTTTAATAGGTTCATGCTAATTTCTAACAACAGGAATTCATAGTTGTAATAACAATTTACAATTTACGTTGAAGTGTTAAGCAGACTTTTATTTCCTGAAGCTTTGATCTAATACCAATTTGTGTAGTCTTATTCTTATAGTAAGTAATGCAGATGTTTTAAACTGAAATATAAGTACAAAGAAATTTTAATTGAAATTACAGTCTCTTCTAAAAAATTACCAGTTATTTCATATTTATGAAAACTGGAACATTGAAGGATTTTTAAATATGGCAGACTTTATTTCTGTTACAGAATAATCTGTTTATTAAAAAGACCTTGGCAGAGTAATTGTAAAACCAGAGTTTATCATGACAGTCTTCAATTTGTTCACTCTTATTTTTGTGGGTTGTTTTTTCTCAGAATATATTTAAGTAAAAATAAGTGCTCTCTTTAATACAGTTTTGCCCTTTTAATCAATTGAAATTCAAGTTCCTTGAACACAAAATGCTGAAAAGACCAAGTAATACCAGTCATGTCGATTATTTCCAAAGATTCGAAGCATTTTTTTCTTTGAGGACCTCATAGGTGTCAGTACCTATTGGGAAAGGTACTATCGGGAAAGGTTCTAGATTATGACATATAATTAGATTACGAAAAAATTGTTTCCCTCTTCCAGAAAAATGTTAAGGATCTCATGGATTCGAATGGAATTAGAATCCTTGTGGACTTGCTTACCCTTGCACATCTCCATGTAAGCCGAGCTACGGTACCACTACAAGTACGTATGCTTGTGTAGGTTTTGCAAACTTAACATTCTTTGAGTATAGTTTTAGAGTCAAAAGAATCGGGAATCTGAAAATATGTGGTCAAACACGTATTTCTTCAGTAATTAGCACTAGTTCTGGGAGATTCACACAGAAAATGTGAAATCACTGTAAGAACAATCCAAAATGGACAATAGCGATTGAGTTTTGTTTTGTCTTTTAAAGTAACTGTATCTCTAATGTGGCTTATTTTGAGGCAGTGTGCCTTTTACGATTTAAACTGAATTCATTAGATACGTAACTAGTACTTTTAGCATTGGCAAGCATTAAGAATATGCTTTGCCTTAAAGTAGTCTGGACACCTTATTAAAACCAGCCAAGGGGACTAATAACTAACTTATAGCTTGTTAGTTTTTTTTTTGGTGTTTTAATTTCCTGCTGTAAGGAGATGTGCCATGTTAGACTTTGTGCGAATTGTGACCACAAGTGCTATCCGAGTATGTAGTATATGGCATATTCTGTTGTATACCATTACAACAGGTACTGTTCTGGTATACGTAAAATACATTGACTTTTTGAATCCCCCCAACAGCCCATTGAGATTTTTACCATCCACATTTTACGGATGAGGAAACTAAGGAACACAGAGGCTAAGTACCTTGCCCAAGGTCACTTGATAAGTGGCAGAGCTAGAGTCAAGGCCCAGAAGTCTATATGCTCCTAACAACTTTGCTGTACCTCTCTATATGAGTCTTAACTGAAAGCTGATAATTATGGCAGTATTTAAAAACAGGTTATTTCATTATCAAATAAGGTGATTATAAGAAAAAGAACAGGCTGGGCATTGTGGCTCACACCTGTAATCCCAGCACTTTGTGAGGCTGAGGTGGGAGGATCACTTGAACTCAGGATTTCAAGACTAAGCAACTTGGTGCAACACCTGTCTTGACAAAAAAAGCCAGATGTGCTAGAACACGCCTGTAGTCCCAGCTACTTGAGGGGCTAAGGCTGGAGGATTGCTTGAGCTTGGGAGGTCAAGGCTGCAGTGAGGCATTTTTGTGCCACTGCACTCCAGCCTGGGTAACAAAGCAAGACCCTGTCTCAAAAAAGAAAGTAAAAGAACATAAGAATCATGTTGTGATTAAAAAACCCAACTACATAAAAATTCTAACCTAGATTCTTAAAAAACATTGATAGAGAAAATGGTAAGAATTATTTGTAGTAAGGGGAATAGATAATAAATTGAGACTAAGTATATAAAAACACTGAAAACTAACTTTGCTATTAGCATTTTAACTCTTTGATCTCAGATACTTAATGGAACTGTTAGTTGGAGTGAGTTTTTCTCCCCAAAGAACTTTGAGCGTTGTTGCTTAAGATTAATGATATATATTTATTTACATAACTATTTGCAGTATTCTTTACTACTAAAATGTTAGTGTCCTGGGCATGTGTTAATGACCATGGGGAATATAGATACCACTGAATTTAGCTTAGATTGCTGACTGAACTTATGAAACCATTTACCTGAAATGTGTATTAATAAAGAAATAGCTTTTTTGGACTGTTAGGTTAGACATTTTGTCCTAAACTCTTAAATCTCAAAATGAGGTCACTTAAAATTTCAGGTTAACTTTTAGATATAAACCCCTTCAAAGTACTGCTGTGCAACTTTTATGACAACTGCTCTCTTAGATTTTTGTCTTTGAAAATAATTTAAATCTTTTTTAAACTTAGAGCAATGTAATTGAAGCTGCTCCAGATATGAAAAGAGAGAGTGAAAAGGAATGGTATTTTGGCAATGCAGACAAAGAAAGGAGTGGCCCTTACGGATTTCATGAGGTATGTATCTTGGAGAAACTTTTTGTGAGGGTCTCAGCATTTCTTATGCCCTCCTGCTTAGCACTTATTGAGGTGTGGAATATTTTTAAACTGTCATTTAAATTTCTGTTATTATCTCCAAGGACCCTACAACTCAGTTTCCACATGAAGAATTGAGAACCAAACATACATATAAAATTATGTCTTCAAACCTTGTTTAATAGCTGTTGTTATGGAGGTCGCACTTAGGTTTTTAGTGAAATTTATGTAATAATTTCTGGCTAGGTGTAGTGGCTCACATTTAAAATTCCAGCACTGTGGGAAGATCACTTGAAGCCAGGAGTTCAAGACCAGCCTGGGCAAGATAGCAAGAGACTATCTCTACTAAAATAAAAAACAATTACCTAGGCATGGTAGTATATGCCTGTGGTCTCAGCTACTTAGGAGGCTGAGATGGGAGGATTGCTTGAGCCCAGGAGGTTGAGACTGCAGTGATCATACCACTGCTCTCCAGCCTGGGCAACAGAGAGCAAGACCCTATCTGCAAAAATAAAAATAAAAAGCTATCTTAGTACTTATGTCAGATTATAATATTTCTATAAGGTATGAACAAGTAAGATACTATGCAGTCTAGAATTTACGGAAAATTATTCAGTCTAAGAACTAAGGACAGCTTTCCTCTTTCTCTTGATATTTGATCCTGTCTCCGATCTTCAGCCTCCCAGGCTCATTTGGAATTGGGGCAAAGACAGTTTTTTAAAGGACCAACCCTTCTGCTCTAGTATAATTTGATTATTTAGCACTCCACCTACCATTTTTACTCTTTCCAGTATTCCTTATGTTCTGCAGGTTGGCCAAGTGGTTGTGTTTTTTGGTATTATTAACCAAATTTGTTTTCCCAAAGGCCTTTTAACAAAACTTGGTTTTTCTAAAATAGTGTACTTGCATGTTTGTTTCATAATTTAGTATGTATTTACTATAAAGTAGAAAATATTGGTGAGATTTTTTATTTTATTTTGTCTGTTTGTAATAATGCCTTCCATCCATTAAGATGCAAGAATTGTGGACCAAAGGAATGTTAAATGCAAAAACCAGATGCTGGGCTCAAGGCATGGATGGATGGCGACCACTTCAGTCCATACCCCAGCTTAAGTGGTGTCTCTTAGCCAGTGGACAGGCTGTCCTGAATGAAACTGACCTTGCTACCCTTATATTGAACATGTTGATCACAATGTGTGGCTATTTTCCAAGCAGGTAAAATGTAATTGCATGTTTCCATGGATAATTGATATGCTTCCTTAGTAACATCATAGTATCAGTCTGGTGATTTAAAACAAAGATGTCCTATTTATGGCCTTGGAAGAATGCTGCTTTGACCTTTGGAATTTTTTGAAACAGATCAAAAGAATTTGCAAATTATATTAATAAAGTAGCTAAAAAAAAGCAACTAGCTCTGGGAAATTTCAAATACTACAAAACTGAGACTTATCTGTACTTGCAATAGTAACAATTCTATAATTTATGTGAATTGGTGTGAATGTTTTGAATTACACATACTGCAGCCCATAGACAGTGGTGAATGCCAGCTGTTGATCTGTCAGGCTAGCTATTTCTGCTATAGAAGGCGAGTGTAGGCCTGCATCTTGGCCCACTTGACCAGTGAAGGTGAGAATTTGTTCTCTAGTAATAGTCATAAGTATAACACTTGCATGGAGCTTTTCAATCTTTATGAAATATTTACATATAAATCATTTTGATTCATTACTAAAGATATCTTGTGATGGAAATTACTGAGAAACTGTCACATACTTTAAAACGAAGTTTTCATGGTTCCAGTTGGACACAAAATTATAGTTAGTATTTAGAAATAAAGTAGTATTAAAATTAAAGCTATACTTGGAAAATATAAAACATAGTTAAATCAAGGTTTAAATTTATGTAACAAAGTTTTGATATGCCCTTTGGGGGGAAAATATCCACTGACAGTGTGTTGGACAACACCAAGTTTAATCAATTAAATAATAAATAAGAGTCTTTGGCTCTTCTAGGGTACTGTTTTTCAAGGAAATCTTATGGAAGGAAATGAAGTCATATTAAGCAGCCAAATAGATTTAAACCAAAATACCTAATCATGTTCCCAGCTGTATGAGAGCTTAGTCTTCATTAACAAAAAAGTAAGGTAACCTGCTTCATGCCTAGTAGAATGTCATATGTGCTGAACATACAAATTTTAATAAATATATTAAATGTTGATGTGAAAAAATGTTTTCTAGGGATCAAGATAATGCCATCATTCGGCCTCTACCCAAAGTAAAAAGACTGCTGTCAGATAGCACTTGCCTTCCCCATATTATTCAGGTGAGTTATTTTTACGTTATCAAACTAGGAGCAATTTTAAGAATCATTTTCTCTTGAGTATCAGTACCAGTTTTTGTTTTGTTGCAGTCTATTCCGTTTTCAAAAAGCCTAAACAGGCCAGGTGTGGAGTCTCACACTGTAATCCCAGCACTTTGGGAGGCTGAGGTGGGAGGATTGCTTGAGCCCAGGAGTTCAAGACCACTTTGGTGAACATAGGGAGACACCATCTCTACAAAAAAATAAACTAATAAATTAGCCATGATGGCACATGTCTGTAATCCCAGCCCCTCAGGAGGCTGAGGTGGGAGGATTACTTGAGCCCAGGAGGTTGAGGCTTCAGTGAGCCATGATCATGCCATTGCACTCCAGCCTGGGCAACAGAGCAAGACCCTGTCTCAAAAAGAAAAGAAAGCCTGAACTTTGAGTTAAATTCATTTCATGTTTTTTTTGTTTTTTTTGTTTTTTTTTTTTGAGACAGTCTTGCTCTGTTGCCCAGGCTGAAGTGCAGTAGCACGATCTCAACTCACTGCAACCTTTGCCTCCCATGTTCAGATGATTCTCTTACCTCAGCCTCCTGAATAGCTGGGATTACAGGCATATGCCACCATATCCAGCTAATTTTTTTTTTTATATGGAGAAGGGGTTTTGCCATGTTGGCCAGACTGTTCTCAAACTCCTGGCTTTAAATGATCCATCTGCCTCAGCCTCCCAAATCATGGCTGGGATTACAGGTGTGAGCCACCACACCTGGCTATTTCACTTGCTCTTGAGTTGCTGAATGTGCTGTAGAAGATTGAGCCTGGGCAGTTTCCAGACTCCAGAATTGTTCTAAAAGGGTTTTATTTATTACCTGTTTTAAAAATCACACCACTTGAATACCTGAAAAGTGATTTGCTCCAGTTTGTGGTGTGTGTTGATGTTAAGACTACTAGGAAGTACACCAGCAGGCCACAGGTGTGAACCATGGTGGTTTATATCTTAACAGGTAATCACAGCAGTCTCACTACCTTCTGCCCTAGATTTTGACTATTCTTAGGTTTTCATTGATACCAACTGATGCAAAGCATTGATTTGGAATTAACATAAGATACACCAAAATATCTTTTTCTTTTGTGTTATTCTGCTGTCTTGGAATTAAGCTCTTGAAACTTCAGATTAACATTAAACCCAAATAAGTCAGGTCCTAGAGATTTTAGGCAAATGTTTCCATTAAGTTCTATGCCAGTAACTTGTGCCAGTTGTACCTTTCAGTTGTACATTGATCTGCAAAAGGAGAGAAGAGTTACTCAGTTAATATATTTTTACATTCACTTATTTACTACCTAAGTACCTATGTAAGTCGTTGATGAAGAGGATTTCTAAATATAGTAATATCCTATCCCTTTTTTTTTTTTTTTTTTGCCAATTTCTGTTATTTAAGCATACTCACATTTTAAAATTTCTGTGCTTTTCTGTTGCTGGTATTTCCATTCAGATCCTTCAATGGAAAAGCACTGCGATTATTGAGGGCTCTAAACTATTACCACATCCCCCTCCCCCAGGGGGCCGTGTGGCTGCATATGTGAGGTGATGCAAAGAGAGGAATTTGTTCTCTCTGGTACACCCTCTCAACATGTGGATAAAACACCATGCCCAGAGATCAACCTCACCCATTTTTCTAAGTCTTAACAAAACTGAAAGGAAAACGTAAACACAAATGGCATTAAATTTCTGGCTAGGAAGGGATGATTGAGAAACTTACAAGAGATTTGCTCAGCATAACATGAAGTTTGAGGGAGGGAGGCTTTCTTTTAATTAACCAAAACTTTTCAGTAATATCTGAAGAAAATGATTGAGAAGATTTGTATTGAATCAATCTAGTGTCTTTGAACAGTGTGTGACTTCTGTTTTTTTTATATTGAGTGTAAAAAATATTTTTAAGAAGTTATTTTTGTTTTCCTCATAACTTTTTATATTCTGGGAGACCTGAATCTTGCTAAAGCACAGTTAGGTGGCTATAGTAGTTTCCGGGAACATTATCTTCATTGGTTGGGAAGGGATATCTGTATTTCATTTGACTTAAGAGCAGTCATCAGTTTTACTATCTGAGAGAGCTTCAGAATTTTTATAGGGGTCCAGGATACAGTGAGTTAATGTTATAGGTTTTCTAGTAGAGTGACAGTTGGAAAGACTGAGTGGGTAGGGGTGTATGTGTGCATGTTCGTGCCTGTGCCTGTGTGTGTTTGTGTTTGTGTTTGCCACTAATTCCCATAATGTCAGGTCTTGAACTGCTGCCATTAACACAAGGGAAAATCTTCTATGACTGTATTTTTCCTTTTTAAAATTTGTAATGTGTGAAACGCTTAATCTAAATATCTTGTGGAATAGATAAGACACCAAAGCACAGAGAAATTTAAGTTATTTACTTAAAAGAGACATAGTTGTTAAGTCTCACATAAGAGTGTAGAACTTTGGCCTCCTAATCTGAGCTACTTTCTGTATTGTAATTTTTTTTTTTTTACTGGTAGCAATTTGACCCCAAATTAAGGATTCATTGGAAGCAAGTGTTTTGGAATGACACCTTTATTAAGCTTCGTAGCTAAAACGTATTAAATATGTTTATCAAAAGTTTATTCATAGCAATTCTGTATGGTTTTTAATTAACCCAGATTTATTAGAGTAATCCCAGAAATTCCCTTCAGTATTTCCAGTTCAAATTTCTAGAAGCCACAGATTTTGGCACTTATCGGTAGCAGATGTACTACCTGATACTTGTTTACCCTCTTGCCTGTTAACTACACTTCTGGATCTACTTTTTAGGCTGTTTCATTGATCATTATTTTCTCCTCTGCTCCTTGAGTTCTCAAGTAGCCCTCAGGGGATTCTTACCTCAGCTCAACTGAATTGAAACAAGCGCAGAAGTCTTTTTAGGAAGATCCTTGCACATGAAGCAATGTTATCTGTAACATTATGACAAAACTAGCTTCAGGCTGTTTGGGCTTTTTCTGAATACGTTTTGATCAATTCTCAGTTGATTTTCTGCATTGAATGTTGTGGAAAAATAATGTGAATTCTTTTTCAAATCTGTTGTGGGTCTGGTAGATGAGCTTACTGACTCCCATGGGTTTTTATTTTATAACTTACATAAGGAGCTATAACCTAAGCATATGAAATAAAAAAACCTAAAATGAATGATGATGCAGGTTTTTTACAACTCAATAAAACATTTTAATTTTTTTTTCAGCTACTGCTGACCTTTGACCCTATCCTTGTTGAGAAGGTTGCTATTTTGTTATACCATATCATGCAAGATAACCCACAGTTACCCCGCCTTTATCTGAGTGGAGTATTTTTCTTTATCATGATGTACACAGGTTCCAATGTGCTTCCTGTTGCTCGGTAAGAACTTTAAGGGTAATCTACTTAAAAGTATTATTTGAGTTGTACATGGACTGATTTAATAAAATTTTTGTGAGTACATCATTGCCTTTATTAAAATTTTTATTATAAAAGCTATTTAAGTCAATGTCTAAAGACTTGGAAAGTAGAATGGGGAATATTACTCAGAATTATACCACTATACCCCATCTAGCATAAGAATATATTATTTAGTATTTAAGTATGTATCTAATACAACTATATTCATATTGTACATGCAGTTTTACATTTTGCTTTTTCTTAAAATTTAATAATTTTTTTATATTGTCACAAGCTTTAATAAGACTACATTTTAAAAATCTATTTAAGGTCTTGCTTTAATCAGAAATTAAATAATTTGGGAATGTGGGTTTGTGTGAGTTGCCATCTGTGACTTTTATTTAGCTATAAAAGATCTAGTCTTTAGAAAATTAAGGTTACAAAAACTAAATCAATTTCTATATCTGATAATTAATTTTTGTTTTTAGATTTTTGAAATACACACATACCAAACAGGCTTTCAAGTCAGAAGAGGTAAGCCAGATTCCTCTGAATACTTAACCTTGGGTAAGCTGTTTTGGCACTGTAAAGTTTCCTGAGCTGTATGTGTTTACTATATCACAAGTGCTTGAGGGCAGGTATTGTTTTATTCCATTCTTACATTGTTTGTGATACCTTGCACATATAAAGTCTAAGCTACTATATTTAAAGTCCATTAGACTTAATATTGAAATTGCAACTCCGAATTATAGCCTGACATCTCCATGAATATAAGTTGTTCTCTTTGTATAAGATTTAGATTGGTGATTTTCATAAATAATTCATTATATACCTGAGTCTTGCATTGTCAGCTAAGATTCAGGAAGACTTCAGCCTTTTTGTTAAGATCCCAAGGTGGCAGAAGTGCTAGGTTTCTTTTCTGAAGCTGCTTAACTTTTCACATGCTCTCAAGTGTTCTTGTCATTTTACTGAGGAGTTAAGCTGGGAATTAAAAAATAGGAGACTTATTTAGGTAGTTTTGACAGCCTAAACTTAATGCCTACATTTTCCAAAGAGATATTTATTGTGAAAAGAAAGGAAACTGAAGGGTGTTTTGAAATATGTTCAGCTTTTCATGGAGCATTGACTTTTTTGGGGGATCATATTGAGCAGAATAATAAACAAAAGCAGACCACCATTTAGAAGACTAACGAAGGAATGTTGCACCACCTTGACAGACACTAAACTGTATGTTTTATAGAGCAGCCAATGAAGACCTAGACAGTGACCCATTTGTCTAAAGATGCCTATGGCAGCATAATTTCTACAGGTTTATACAAATAGAAAATGAGAATATAAACAAGTTTAAAAAGTCTCCAGTGATAGTATCTTAATGTAGTATTAGACATTCGGGCATTCTTTTTCTCCTTTATATCTGTGCAGTTATACATAACGTAATTTTTTCCAAATTTTATATTAAAAATGATATATGTCATTTCAGCTAACAGTATTTTGAATAATTAGTACAGAACAGTGTTTATAGCACAAGTCTGGATGTAGGAACTACCAAATGATAGTATTCAAGAATATAACTAGCAATTCTTTACCCCAAAGTTTAACGATAGTGAATGTTACTCTTATTAGTAGAAAGCCTGAAAATGTTCATCTTCTAATTTGTCTTTGCCCCATGTGATAAAACCGTGTTTGGGTTTTTCCCCTTGTCTCTTTGTTTTATCTTAGAGAAGTAAAATGTCTTAAAGTTGCCTAGAAGGAAATAAGAAAAGCATTTATTTGTATAAATCCTAGCACTTGGGATTTTATTTTCATTGAGTAAAGAAATTAGTTTAAAATTGAGTATGGTCATTATCCTGACTCCATTTGGCCTGCCAGAGGATAAGGACTTCTCAAAGCAGTTAATTATAATTACTTTAAGTAGAAATTCTCCATCTAAATCCTAGCTGCATTTCATGAGGAGAGGCTCTTAATGATCTTCTGAATTTATTTTTGAAAATAGAAGCAAGTACAGGTAGGACCTATCAACAATATAATGCAGGATAATTGATGTAAATCTTCATGGCATATTCCTTCTGTTGTCCATTACTGTTACACATGGTCAAAGGCCAGTTGTCCTAAATAATCTTGGCAGCTCCTGACATTTAACGCTGAGACTACTGCAGGGCCAGAGGCTGTTGATTCTGCCTTAGAGCTCATGCCAAGCCAGTTTGTACTAGACACCTTCCACTTCACATTTCGCTGTTGCCATCAACATTCCTGAAGCATAAAAGCAATTTGTTCCAGTTGTGTTCTTTTCTTAAAAATGTTCTCTAACCATAAATCATTTATTAGAAAATTGAAAGATAACTTTAGTGTTTTTGACTACCTTTTGTTTTGTTTTGTTTTAAAGACAAAAGGACAAGATATTTTTCAGAGAAGTATACTTGGGCACATTCTACCTGAAGCAATGGTTTGTTACTTAGAAAATTATGAACCTGAAAAGTTTTCTGAGATTTTTCTAGGAGAATTTGATACTCCAGAAGCAATCTGGAGCAGTGAAATGAGGTAAATAACCAGTTGATTAATTGATTTGTATTTTATAATTAAGTCTTTGCTGCTTGCCATCTGGTTTGACTGCTGTTAAAAGAAATGTTTTCACTAGTTTTAAAGTCTAAGCTGACAGTAATCATTGGTGCCAAATCAGATGATAAATTTTCATAAGCCTTAAGGTTTTCTCTATTCTAATAAGATTTGACAAAATTGCTGTTACCTTAATAGAGCTTTATATATTGGTAGTGTCTACCAACCCCTCGTACGCCTTAAATCAGTATATAGAACTAGTAAGATTTTAGGTAATGAACCAGTAATATATATATGAGGAATTGGGATAAAATCAAGGAAGTAGTACTATACTTCACTAATTAAAAACTATGCCCACATAATTTGGATCAATGGATCAGACCAGAGATACCAAAATTATTCTAGAATGTGGGCTCCCTTACCAACACCTTTTGTCCTTAATCTGGACGTTAACATTCCTAAAATATGTCTTTGTTGCAGGGGAATGCCACAGGAGAAACTTGTGGAAACACAAAAAGGAAAGGTTCAGAAACAGATGACAATGCTCAGCCAGTTTCTGTTGAGAAAAGACTTGACACTTCATAGTTCCAATGTCAAGCCTGTCTCTTTTTGGAGAACCCCTCAGTTCTCTTAGCTAGATGGCATTAGATCTTCTATGTCAATTACTGATCCTCATCAGACTGACTTCACACTCTCCATGCCACCTGCTTGTTATTTGACTTCTTGACATATGGGCTTGGCATGTGTTAGCCACCAATTTGAATATATTCTGTATGGCAGTCATATTTTTCACTGGGAAAAAAATATATAAGAATATTAATAAATCAGCAACACAGTTCTTGGGTGTAATATTTTTTCCCTGAGATTGGCTAATATAAGGCCCCATCTAAAAGATGTATTGCTCTATGTGCTGATAAGTTTCTGCTTAGCTGAGGCCAGATCCTAGACTACAGTAAGTTAATTGAAATAAATACCATCTAGTGAGCTTCTTTGGATAATAGCATCCTTGAGTTTCCTAGCTACACCCTCATGCATTCAGATGCTATACCTTTTTGCCCTTCTAATGGCTGAATTTTTAATAGGAAGGACTGGGAGTATCAGTCCTTTTCTCTATAATCTTCTTTACAGATAAGTATTATAGGTAAGTTTTTTCCATTTTTATACAATAAAATGCCCTGAATAACATATTTAAGACCTCTCATTATAGGATAGTAATTGAGTTATTCTGTAGATGATTCATGTAATTATCTTGCATGATTACCTATCTTAACCTCTTTAAAATGATCCCTTCATAAAGCTTGAATGGAGGTTTTTTATGATTGTAGGCGCCTCATGATAGAGAAGATTGCTGCCCATCTTGCTGATTTCACACCTCGTCTTCAGAGTAACACAAGAGCACTTTATCAGTATTGTCCCATTCCTGTAATCAGCTATCCACAACTAGAAAATGAACTATTTTGTAATATTTATTACCTCAAACAACTGTGTGATACACTCCGGTTTCCAGATTGGCCAATTAAAGACCCGGTAAGTCAGCAGTTTAATTTGTGCTGCATTAAGCCATAAAAATAGCATCTAATCACTTCCGGGTATTTTGTCCTTCTTCAGTAAGAAGGATAATAGCTTCCTTAAGTATTCCTTCTTAAGCGCTAAGCACTGTGCAACTCTGAGCATAGTTCATTATATTTGGGTAAATCTCAAGCTGAAAGGTAATTTTTAAAGGCAGTATTAAGGATATTGCAATCTTGATCTTTTGTGACAAAGAGGAAACAAACTTCATGCAGATAACATAATTATATGTACATAGTATTATATACTATAATAGCTTGGTGGAAGCTTGTCTTTGTAACAGGTTGATTAAGCTCACAGATGTTGAACTTAGCCAGTCTGGGATTGAGTTTCAGCAGGGCCACTAATATTTAATAACTATTTAATATGCAGTACATTGCTTAATTTTTCTAAACCTCAGTTCTCAGTTCTCATCTCTAAAATATTGGTAATAATAGCAGCTATCTCTGGTGGTATTGGTGAAGCTTACTAAGTATTTACATAAGCATAATTCCTGGCACACATACGAGGCAATGAATATGACCTGCTCAATTGGAAAGCAGTGTCTGTCTGTCCACAGTGCCCTTGGGACCCTTCTAACCTGAGTCTTTGGACATCTGTGGGCACCTGTGCCCATGTTGTTCTGTTACCGTGGTGGAACTTATACCATTATCAATACCATCTAAAAATTTCAGAATAATTGCCATTTGTACCACAAGTCACTGCTTCTTTACAGTGCAGTGACCAAGAAGACTCGGGTACTATTCAGGATTCAACGTGAGATACTAGATAGGGGCTTTCTAGTCAGACCTAGGTTTTAATCCACCCCTACCACTTACTAACTGGGAAATATGCAGCTAGCTCTCAGAATCTCAGTGCTTTCATTTATTGGTGAAATTTTAGACAAGAATTAAATTTGATAGTTTGTAAAGTACCTAGCTCCTTGGCATGTAGGCAGGCAATAAACATTAGAGCTTTTGGGTTTTTTTTCGCCATTTGCTAACCAGACTCCCTTGTGTTCTCTATCCTTTACATTTGTTTGAATGCTAGCATACCCATAATTACATTAGATCACCTTGAGAAGCATACTACAATATGCTACTTGCTTTCTTACTACAGTGTGTCGTCTAATTTTGACGTCTTACATGGTTTCTGGATGCTTTAAAAATTAAAGGTACATACACACATAAGCAGAGAATTAAAAAAATTTTTTAAGTAGAGGAATACTGCTTTGTAACAGATACCTTGCTCTGCCCAACTATACTGCAGTGCTCAGGTGATTTTGTTTATTTGTATTTCAGAAAGCTGTTAATTGGACAGCTGAAAGTATCCATTTAAATACAGCACAATAATTCTATAACTTAAAAATTATACTCTGAAATAGTTTTACTTTGAAACAAATTTTAATCTTTTATCTTTAAGGTTAAGCTTCTAAAAGATACCCTTGATGCCTGGAAGAAAGAAGTAGAAAAGAAGCCACCTATGATGTCAATAGATGATGCTTATGAAGTGCTTAATCTGCCTCAAGGACAGGGACCGTGAGTTGTTATCAGTACAATAGCAAATGTCTGCCCCACTTTAAAGTATCGGTATCAAAGACTAAGTTATATTTAAGTGAACCATTTTAAAATCTCTTGCCTATATTTTGATGTGTACCCCTTGGGAATAACCATATGGAACTATATCTGTGTGACTTTCATTTATTGCAAACTTAACAGCCAAATTATATCCTCCTCTTACTGGTACATTCATTTCTCTATTAATTGGAAAAATGTATGCAGAGTACCTGGCACAGAATCTGACATACGGTAGTCATTCACATACTCATTTTTCCCCTTCCTTTTGTAATTTGTGTTATGCATGAGGAAGAGATTTGATGGCAATATGCCTAGGACACCAAATGACAGATCATGAAAGAATGCAGATTTCTTTTTATCAGTGAAGTTTTATAGTAGACCAGGTGTGTTATAGAAAAATGATTCGAAAGACTTAAGTATAGACTAAAACTGTGTATTTTTGGCAAGACTGATACAACTTAGAATTATAGAATTTGAAATTGGCATTTTGGATATTTTGACAAATTATTGGATTTTTTAAAAAATATTTTGTAGTTCTTCCTACTCAAATACAATTTTATAATTTAAAGTGAATGATAACCTTGCACAGGGAACTTTTAGATTTTTTTTTTTTTTGACAATAATAACAAATGTTTATTAATAAAATCTAGTTGGCAACATTAATGTACATTAACAAATAGGCCTGGCACGGCGGCTCACGCCTGTAATCCCAACACTATGGGAGGCCAAGGTGGGCAGATCACCTGAGGTCCAGAGTTTGACACCAGCCTGACCAACACAGAGAAACCTTGCCTCTACTAAAAATACAAAATTAGCTGGGTGTGGAAACTTTTAGATTTTATCTTTCACCCATAAAGATAACATGTAAAAAAATAATCTTAATTCTTCCTGGGTTTAATTTGAAGCCTGATATATAATCATATACAATTCTTTATGTAAGTAAGATTCTTAAAATACCATTTTAGATGGTTTTGTAAATACTTTTTCTTGTGCCTTACTATACTCATAAAACAATTTTCCTGTTTAACAGGCATGATGAGAGCAAGATTAGGAAAGCTTACTTCAGACTTGCACAAAAGTACCACCCTGATAAGAATCCGGAAGGGAGGGTATGTACTGCTGTTGGAATTAGGGCATTGGGTTAGTTTCCTCTTGCTCTATTATTATTTAGTAGGAGAAAGTATATTACCCCCTGTTCCAAGGGCACTGTGGACAGGCAGACACTGCTTTACAATTGAGCATTGTTTATAATTTCTACATGGATGGTTCTCCCTCAGTTTACCAGAAGAGTGGCCTTTATGACTAGTAACTTACCAGTTTTATTGTTTCTCCTTATCTATGTCTGCTTGAGAATTAACTCTAATGGGCAATCATAAGAATAATAGAAAATTAGGAATGCAGGTGAACTTAATTCATTTGTAGGTTGCAGGTGATACCATTGCTATTCAGATTGCTTTTGGCAATTTATGTAATTTTTTCTTAAGACATCCAATTTTGTATCACTCTACCAGAAGAAATAGAAAATTCGGTTCAGATTTTAAATCATCATCATTCCCTGATGCCACCTCATCCAATGAAGTTTCATAAAAGATGAAATCACATAAGAACCACCCATACCAGAACTGATAGTCTATTGCTAGAAACCTGGAATAATTTCCACTGATTACAAGGTTACTGGTTTTCACTGGAAACAGAACAGAGGCAGTATTCCTGAATGAGAAGTTGTGACATTGAAAAGATCTGACTTTTATATGTTTAAGATATTTTGCATCAAAACCCCAGGTGATTTTTTGAGAGTCTCATATTCAGATTCATCTAGGAGAAAAGATAAGAAAGGAAGGAATTTTGAAATCACTTTTAAATTGCTAGACTTAACCAAATATTAAAACACTTCATAAAGCTGCAGTAGTAAAACAATGTGATACAACATAGAGATCGATCGAACATAAAATATAACAGTTTAAAAGCATGGTATTAGGAGACAGACCTGGCTGTACCTCTCAACACTGCCACCAATTGAGTTTGTGTCCTTAAGCAAGTTACTATCTCTAAGTTGCAGTATTCTCATGTGAAAAATGATGATAATGGTACACACTTCACAGGGCTGTTTAAGGATTAAATGAGATAATGACATTTAGCACAGTGCTTAATAAATAGTAGCTCATAATTTTTGTTATATAGATGCAAACCGTTTCTAGTATGTATGTGTTTAACATGATATATTTAAGGATACATTTAATATTTTTATTTGAAGAATTTTTCAGTAAATGTTATTGAGATCATTAAACAACTGTTAGAAAAAAAGTTTCACTTTAACAGTATACCAGCTACATTACAGTTGAAATGAATTCCTTACAAAAAAAATTTAAAAAATAACTGAAGTTACTGATAAAATGTAAACCAACTGTGTCTTGTTGAAGTTGAATTTTGTAATGTTCCAAATTAAGATGAAATTATCTTTGGTTGTATACAGGACATGTTTGAAAAAGTAAATAAAGCATATGAATTTTTATGTACCAAATCAGCAAAAATAGTGGACGGACCAGATCCAGAGAATATAATTTTAATTCTAAAAACACAGAGCATCCTCTTCAACCGTCATAAAGAAGGTAAGATGTCTGTTATTCTCAGATTTTAATTTGTCCTCCAGCTAATCCAGTACCATATTACCTGTTTCAGAATTACAGCATATTTGAATAGATTTAGAATTATTGTTGCAAAAGACTCTTGGAATTACATATTAAATAAATGAAAATATAGTTTTCTGAAGAAAGGCCTGAAATATTTTATATCTTCTCCTTCATACCTACGTTTTTCAGTATTTTGCATTTCTAACAAGGTTTCATTATTCCTTCCTGAATGACATCTTCATTCTGTGGAGTTACTTGGTTAGTTTTTGTGTTTAGCCATTTAGCAGCAAATATGTTAAATGAGATCTAGAGTGGAATCTGGAATTTAAAGATCATTTCATGTTTTTCTTAAATGACATATGACAGCCTCTAAGGTTAAAAACACCAAGAGCATTCAGGTTTTTGAAAAGCAGTAGAAACTTTTCTATTTCCTATTGTAGCTGTTATGACCCTCTTGTCCTGTGGGACAGTTTGAAGAACACTGTCCCATAGATGAATTGTTTGTGGCAGCCCTAACAGTAGCGGTTCAGAAAGCCAGGAGTATGTTCAAAATGTTTGAGGCTTTGTTGGGGATGAGGGGTTGGGTTCAGTATAGCATATGTCTATTGGTTTGGGAACTGAACTTGACTTAGAGCACAAAGTGGGAGAACCATTTGGTGTGGGATCTTGGGAGAGAAGGAAGAGGACTGTGGGAATTTGAAAGAAGCATGGAGAGTGTTCGGTAACTAAAGACGAGATGGGGTTGCAGTTTAAGTATTGGAGGGGGACATCCTGAGGATCTAGCAGTTGGATTATTGAAGAGAGCAGTGATCAGTTGATTACCTATGAATTTAACAGAATACATTTACAAAACATTTTAGCTCTATGTCATTTACTACTAATCAGAATGAGTTTAGAAACCTTTTTCAAAACCCTTGGTTGTTTTTTAATGCTGATAACTAAATTATTAGCCGTGTCTTACAATTATGGCCCATAACAGTTTCTCTGTTATTAAGGTCATCTTTAACTTTTCCCAAAGAGGGTTTATACCCAAGAAGTTCTGAGGTGGGAGGTCCTGATCTGACAGGACTTGGTTATTCACTGTTCTTTCTTACCATGTATGTGTCACTCTTTTTTTTTTCTTTTAAGAAAAATTAGGACCTGTTCCAAGGGGCCTCTTTTTTAAAAGCCAGTTTAGAAATGACTTTTAAGGCAGATTATTGATCAGCCTTAAAAATCGAAAATATTTATGCTGATTTCAGTTGGAATTACAGAGATACTTTTAAAGTCACAGGCAATTAATTTGCATATCTTTGCCTATTAGGGTAGATTAAAAAAAAGATGAAAGAACAGAGTAATTAGGCATGTATGTGTACTAGCTTTCACTTTTAAATGTACTTATTAAAACATGGAATCAACAAAATGTAGTTTAAAAATTAAAAAATTAACTTTGTACTTTTAGTAAGAAATTGTATTCAGCATTTTCAAAGTTGATTTTAAGACAGCTGGTAAGATAGAAAAGGGTATCTGTTATCCAGAAAACTTATTTAAAATATTCACTGTCATTTAAATAAAATGTATTCTCAGTCTTTTTTCTTTATAAAGATGTGTGTATAATTGATATTAGTAGAATTTCTGGTGCATTTGCTTTACCTTGCGGTCTATGAAGAGGCGAAAAGTTACAAAGATCACTTGGACAGCATAGAATGTAGATATTCTGCAAAGGATCAAAACAACAACACACCAAGTTCAGTTAATTTATTAGAAAATGTTATTTTTCTAGTGAAAACATTTTAGAAAAATCAAGTTTACTAGAAAGGAAAGATCCAAGGGATTTTATAGTAGTTTTAATTTCTTTTTTTTAAACTGGAATTAGACATTTAAGATGTTAAGATAAAATTTTTTTAAGGCTGTATAATCGAACATGGTATCAAAATTGAAACTACAACAGGATCAATTTTGTTTTGTTTTTCTAAAACTAACCATTGGTTATTTCAGATTTACAGCCTTATAAATATGCAGGATACCCCATGCTTATCAGGACTATAACAATGGAAACTTCAGATGACCTCCTTTTCTCAAAAGAATCACCATTGTTGCCTGCGGCTACAGAGCTAGCTTTCCATACCGTCAACTGTTCAGCCCTCAATGCCGAAGAGCTCAGAAGAGAGAATGGACTAGAGGTAACACGAAGTGACCTTTGTGCTTTTTAAGCCAGTTAACACACATTTTACAACTCTAGGCAGTGAAGAATTTAGCAAGTACAAATGCAGATGATGTAATTTCTTTAATTTATTCCAGCAGATAACACAATATTCTCTATATTCTTATACCAAATTAAAGGTAGAAATGGAGCTTTCTTTCATAATGTGAGTTGGAAAGTATTGGGTTCAAAACTGGTAACGATAATATTGCTTACAAAGTAGCTTATTAGAAATGCTTAAAAAGAAACTTTTAGGAGTCCTTCATTTACTATTTAACAAGTGTTGATCAAACATTTATGTATCAAATATTTAACAGTATAAGAGTTATTTATATTACTGCTAGAAAAGACCTTTTACATGGTGGCTCACACCTGTAATCCCAGCACTTTGAGAGGCCAAGGAGGGTGGATCACCTGAGGTCAGGAGTTCAAGACCAGCCTGGCCAACCTGGTGAAACCCTACCTCTACTAAAATAACAAAAATTAGCTGGGTATAGTGGCGGGTGCCTATAATCTCAGCTACTCGGGAAGCTGAGGCAGGAGAATTGCTTGAACCCGGGAGGTGGAGGTTGCAGTGATCCACGATGGCACCACTGTACTCCAGCCTGGATGAAAAAGCGAAACTCTGTCTTCAGAGAAAAAAAAAAGGGGGCGGGGGGCCTTTCTTCAGACTTGAAGTCAAAATGGAGAGTTAATAGCTGACTTCTTCCTCTGCAGGTGTTACAAGAGGCATTTAGTCGCTGTGTGGCTGTCTTGACTCGTTCTAGTAAACCAAGTGACATGTCAGTACAGGTGAGACTAAAACCTATGGGTCCAAGAAAATTGCACTAGATCCATGGTTCAGACTTTAACGTATATGAGAAACAACTGGAGGGCTCGTTAAACTGTGGGTTGCTGAGCTCCACTCCACCCCAAGTCTCTGATTTAGTGAGTCTGGGGCAGTGGCCTGAGAGTATGTTTTTATAACAAGTTTCCAAGTGTTGTTGATGCTGCTCATCTGTGTATCACACTTTAAGAAACACTGCACTAAACCACTTGTGATCTGTTGGCTTAAGTTTTTTATCCTAGAGAATAGTTATTGAACCCGTATGTTTCCATCACCCAGCTTTATGCTATTCTTGTTTCACATACCTTCCATCTCTCATTCTGCTATCCCTAGTATTTTAATTGGCTTAATGTTTAAGGTTATAAGATAGGAAATTCATCAGGAGTTCATTAAGAGCTTTGTAGAGCATGTCTTTTTATTTGGCCTTTTGCTTATGCCAGCAAAATTCAGAATATAAAACAATTGAGTAGTGGCTGTTGAGTTCCATCTTCTATCTTGAAGTGCATTGTGTAAATAGAATTGTGATATTCTGCTATGTTAATAAACTGTACAAAAATAACTTAATCCAGAGGCCAGCAAACTTTTAAAATAAAGGTCCAGGGGAGTAAATATATGAGGCTTTCAGGCTTCATATACTGTCTGTTACATTTTCTTTCGTGATTTTTTTACAGCCCTTTAAAAATCTAAAAACCATTCTTAGCTCCTTGGCAGTACAAAGACCATGGTCAGTTTTGCCCATGGGTTGTAGTGGCTGTGGTTTGCCAACTACCCCAGCATTTATAGGAAATCTTAATGAGAAAGACTAGGAATCTAGTAAAAACGTTCTATTTAATTTTGGAGCATTGTGTATACCATTAAGCATTATTCACAAATCCCTGCATTTCTAACGTCTTAAATAAGGAATGCCCATGTGACTCTACTGGTGTTTTGCTGTGTTGTGTTGTCTGCAGGTGTGTGGACACATAAGTAAATGCTATAGTGTGGCTGCTCAGTTTGAAGAATGCCGAGAGAGATCACAGAAATGCCTAGCATCATCAAGGATCTCTGTCGGGTACTATATTTTGGCAAGGTAAAGTTAATCTTTAATGCTTTCTGGATACAGGGAGAAAACTGTCTTTTTGTCAAATAGCCACTTCCTAATTTGTAAGCACATTGTTTTCCCAAAGTTATTTGTAAGTAAATTATTTTGATCTCTAAAAGTGTTTTTCACAGAAGCCTTGTTGTAAATGGAGACTTCGTTTCTAGGTTGGCCTACAAAGAGTAAGACTGAAGTGATATATCTAAAGGGAAGTGGGTCACATTTGAACATAAGAATGAGTGGCAGGGGAGAAAAGAGAAGCCTGGACTAGATAAGTCTATTAAAAGCAAAGGCCCAGCCCAGTGCAGTGGCTCATGCCTGTAATGCCAGCACTTTGGGAGGCCGAGGTGGGCAGATCACTTGAGGTCAGGAGTTAGAGATTAGCCTGGCCAACATGGCAAAACCCTGTCTACAAAAAAATACCAAAATTAGCTGGGTGTGATGAAGTGTGCTTATAATCCCAGGTACTCGGGAGGCTGAGGCATGAGAGTTGCTTGAACCTGGGAGGTGGAGGTTGCAATGAGCCTAGATTGTGCCACTGCACTCTAGCCTGGGCAACAGAGTGACGCTGTCTCAAAAAAAAAAAAAAAAAAAAAAGGCTGTGGGGGCGGGGGTGCCACGTAAAACCTGAAACCTGGAGTGCTCACGCACTCCTTGGTGGGAAAGGCTTTAGGGATCTGAGAACTTACTATTTCCTTCCAATCCAGAACTATTGAGGAAGGTTGACTGTGGGTAAATGTGATAGGTGACTGGGAGGGAGAGAGAGACGTCTTAGGTAACTGGGCAGAGTGAGAGTTGTCTTGAATAAAACAGGATTGAGATGCTAAATACTTGGTAAATACTTGGTCACTAAAGTATCAAGAAGTAAGGGAACTGATTAAAAATATCTCCTCACCTATACCTACTGGATGTATACAGCATTTGATTACAGAATAGAAACTCTGACATAAATAAATCCTTACAGCTGCACAAAAGATATCATTGGTATGTTTAAGATTGCAGCATGTAAGTTGCTGTTGATTGCATGTCACTATTTTTAAAAATTAAAAATACAAGAAATGAAACAGAGGAAACTTATTCCCAAGTCTTCTGACACTAGCCTTAAAGGTAGTAATTCTGGTATCTCACCATGAGGTCACTTTTTATTTTAGGCTTTAAAGGATATAGGATTCAGATGTAAATTAGAATTGAAAATATAAGAAGAGGTAAATATCTTACAAATAAAGTGGTTAGCTTGACCTACATGCATAACTGTTCCTCTTAGAGGCTTTTTTTTTTTTTTTTAAACTGTATAACAACTAATTCTCTCATTCTTCTCTCAGAGTATTCCCCGGGTAGCTGCTCTTGGAGTAGAATGCGTCAGTTCTTTTGCTGTGGATTTCTGGCTACAGACACACCTATTTCAGGCTGGAATTTTGTGGTATCTTCTTGGTTTCCTGTTTAATTATGACTATACACTAGAAGAGAGTGGCATTCAGAAAAGTGAAGAAACAAACCAACAGGTAACTTTCGTGTTGCTTTAATATTGAATTTGAACCCAAACCATAGATTGGTGCTAAAGTAATGCAAAGCAAAGCTGCAGCTAACCAGAGTCCCCCAGAGATAAACTGTTTTTCAGGAAAATTAGGTTTACTGTTCTTTAAGCCTCAAAACTTTTAGTCTTAACTGCTTATGCTTAAAGGATTCAAGGCAAGGGAATTTGCAATAGCATATACTGGACATAATTAAATACTTTCTCAGTCAGCTTGATGATTGCAAAATTATGGTTGTGTAACACAGGACAATATAATGTTACCATCAGGCAATTGAAGCTAGCTCCCCTAAACACTTGAGTACTTGTCTGATTTTTATAGATTTTTTTTTGGTTATGTGTGCTCTCATTTATTGCTCATATTCTAAATGTGTGCTTCTAGCAGGAAGGGCTGCCTACCTGTCCCCTGCCTCCCCACATTACCATCAAATGTGCTTCTTCCACACTGCATTGGGTATAAATTAGTACATAGATTCTCATGGTCCTTCTTATAAAAAAGCAAGCCCTAATACATAAACTTTCTGATATCAGTGTTAGGTACTCTTGTGCCCTTTTTTTAGTATTACCTGTGTAAGGTAACAGATCTCTACTTTAATGACTTAATTTTTTTATAACAGGAGGTATCCAACAGCCTTGCCAAACTGAGTGTCCTTGCTCTGAGTCGCCTTGGGGGGGTATTTGGCTGAAGAACAAGCAACTCCAGAAAATCCAACCATAAGGAAAAGTTTAGCTGGCATGCTGACACCCTATGTTGCTAGAAAACTTGCTGTGGCTAGTGTGACTGAGGTATGTGCTTCAGAGGTAGCCTTGGTTTTAATGAATAGTGCAAGATCCTTTAAGCAGTAAAGTAATACTATAATATTGATATAGGAAACACAAAAATTAAGAATGTTTACATGCTTGTTCTCTAGTCAAGAAATTCACTTTTTGATGGATTGATGCTAATGATGTCCGTTCTACAAGTTGAGTTTTTACAAGGGCAAATTAACTTTCTCAGCTGTGGAGCGCATCATAAGTCTTACCAACCTTGAGTAACAAAGGGACAGGACAAGAGAGTGAAGTTGGAATGGTGTTTCACAATGGCAGACTACTGGGAAACATGAGACCCAGAGTCTATTTCAAGCTGTTTATTGGAAGCCATAGCTTATTCAGACGCAGGGTTAGAATCCTGAAAGTAAATACATACACATATACATGTATACATATCTATGTACATACATAGATGCATTACAAAAATCAGATAGGTCTCCCAACCTCTTTTAACTTCTTTTGCAAGGATTACAGAGAAACAATCTTAAGAATATAACATTAAAGAATTAGATAAACTATAGAAATCCATTAAATACGTTACTATTATCCTTTCATTGTAAAAAGAGAACTGAAAGACACTAAATGATTTTAAATGAGGACAGTAGATCCTGTTTTTGGTATAACAAAATGAATGGATTGATTGATTTGTACCAATATGTTAACTGTAATTATTCCTGAATGGCAGAATTACAGGCTATTTTTCTTCTGTTTTCTCTAATGATGAACTATTACTTTTGTAAGTGAAAAACTCCTCAGGTTTCCAAAGTATAACTTAAACGGTTTATTTGTTTTTAATCCAATCTGATTGAGTCCAGTTTCGTTCCCCATGTGTGAAAGGCAATAGGTCTAGATGCCACTGTTTTTTTTTTTACTCTTATTTTTGTTTTTACTATTTTTCCTAAATGTTAGACTACCAGGGACCACTCTTGATCTTATTTTCCTGGACTTTGTGCTCACCAATGTGATACATTTTGCTGACTGAAAGCATTCTCTCCAGAAATGCCAACAAGGGATTAACTTCTATAGCCACTCCCACTGAAAAATTTTATAGCATTTCAAAATGAAATGTTGGCATGAGCTCCATCGTGATTTAAGAAAATGCTTATTTTTAAACTGCCAGGTCTCAAAGTTTTGGGATTTTCCTTTTACTTAACTAGAAGTTAGCCTTTTGAAAACAAGGCTTGCATGTCTTTATATAAGATGGAGGTCATATTTCTCTGTTTTCCTATTAGCAGTAGACCTCTGTAAAAGTAAAAGATCTTTATTCAGACATTCAAGGAATTGTGAAATGTCTGTGTTTACATTTAAAATTGAGGAGAGCTTAGCAATAGGAAAGCACATCAGATGCCTAAGCAGTCGTAATCTATGCCTGCAGAGCTAGTGCACAGCCTTCAATATCAGGGTGTGGTCAAGAAAATCTGACTTTCTCCCCATAAATTTTATTTCCCTTCGTACAGGTATGCTTCTTAAAGACTTAGGTTTTCTTTTGAAATACATGTGTGTAAAGGTATTATGTTGTGATTCTTTTCAAGCTCATATTCACAGTGTGTTTGTTAAATACTTTAACATAACAATACTGAATTTCACCATGGCACACAGATTTTGAGAATGGTGAAGTTAGACTCAATTTCAAATCCCAGTTTCACCAGTTACCAGTTGTAAGACCTGGGACAAGTAATTGAATGATTTGCAGCCTTGGTTTCTCTTAGCTGCAAAATGGATCATATCAACAAACTTGTTAGAATTATTGAGATACTTATTATTGAAGTCCATTATACTATAGCTAACTATTATAGTGTTTGGCATATAATAGAATTTTTAATAAGTGATAATGTCAGTTTTTTTTACTAAATGTTATAAAACAGTAATATTGTCTCCTAGATTTTGAAGATGCTTAACAGCAACACAGAAAGTCCCTATTTGATATGGAACAATTCTACAAGAGCAGAATTACTTGAATTTCTTGAATCCCAACAAGAAAACATGATTAAAAAAGTATGTTATTGTTTTATAAATTTATTGGGTAATTTATTCTGATGAAAGCTCTGGAAATAGAGCAGTATTAATTAGAACAGAAATCCACTATTTCAGGCCAGGTACAGTGGCTCACACCTGTAATCCTTGCACTTTGGGAGGCTGACGTGTGTGGATCACCTGAGGTCAGGAGTTGGAGATCAGCCTGGCCAACCGGGTGAAACCCTGTCTCTACTAAAAATACAAAAATTAGCCAGGTATGGTGGTGCATGCCTGTAATCCCAGCTACTCAGGAGGCTGAGGCAAGAGAATTGCTTGAACCCGGGAGGTGGAGGTTGCAGTGAGCTGAGATCAGGCCACTGCACTACAGCCTGGGGGACAAGAGCGAGACTCCGTCTCCACAAAAAAAAAGCAAGCCACTATGTCTTGGTTTAGTGTCAATCAGTTTAGCTTTCTGCCACCTAATATTTGGCCCATTTGAGAAGACCATTGTGTTGTATGTAGTTATGCATAAGGATTTTTTATTGTTGTTACCATTTATTTACAGCTCTCTTCTATTTTAACCAGTTTTTGAACCCAGAAAACTTATTTTAGTTCACTTCAGCCTCTTTTCCCTAGTAAGTGAAAGTTGCTTTCCATTATCAAAACTGAACATTTTTCTACCCTACCACTTTCTAGTGGAGAAGCTGCTACTAAGCCGTGAAAAACACAAAAGCAGTAGGATTGGCAATAAGGAGAACACCTGGATAATCCATAAACTAGATGGTTGAGTCTTGATGATTTTGAAGATAATTCTGTTTGTGGCTTTGGAAATTAGAGTAACTATTACTGTAATATCTCAGTTTTTTAGAGTTTTTGAGTTCATTCCATTTTAGTTACCTGGAACTCTTTGTAAGATAAAATTTTTGAGAATTGCAGAGCTAGGGAGAATAGGTCTCACATTTCTATACATTGTCTTTTTTTTTTTTTTTTTTTTCTTGAGACGGAGTTTCACTCTTGTTGCCCAGACTGTAGTGCAATGGTGCAATCTCAGCTTGCCGCAACCTCCACCTCCCAGGTTCAAGTGATTCTCCTGCCTCAGCCTCCCAAGTAGCTGGGATTACAAGCATATGCCACCATGCCCAGCTAATTGTGTATTCTTAGTAGAGACAGGGTTTCTCCATGTTGTCAGGCTGGTCTCGAACTTCTGACCTCAGGTGATCAGCCCGCCTCACCCTCCCAAAGCGTTGGGATTACAGGCGTGAGCTACTGTACTCAGCCTAATATACATTATCTTTTACCAGAATCGATATAAGAACATCTTCTCTTTGTTTAGCATTTTATAATTTATTGTATATTATTATATGCTATGTTAGTCCAACCTAAACTCCTTTAGGTTTCAGTCTTAATCTTCATTAGGACTTTTTTCCCATTCCTCTTTTCTTTTTCTTTTTCTTTCTCCTTAAATGAAAACTTCTTTATTTTTCCAACTACATAATTGCCCTTTTTTTAAATCAGAGATTGTTTCTCAGCACTTTTGTTCAGTGTATTACTTTTTAAAACCCAGTCCAAATATGCTCATTTCTCAGCTCTGTCATCCTTCATCTTACTAGGTCTGATGTCTGCTGAGTTGAGTGAGAAGAATAAAGTGTCATACTTGCTTCATAAACTCTGCCTCTAAGACCTTTGTTAGCTGACCTCTGATCTTTGAAATTTTAAAATGACTTAATAATAATATTTGGAATAAAAAATTATGTGATTCCACGCCTATTCCAAAGTCATTTTATTGGTTAACATTAACATTCCATTAAGTGCTGTGACATGTGTCACACCACATTTTTCCTCTAGAAAATACGTAGATCTCTTGAGTTATTTGTTATTAAACTGAACATGGATAGATTTACATCTGACAGTCTATTTTCATCTTTTAAAAAGGGTGATTGTGACAAAACTTATGGATCAGAATTTGTCTACAGTGATCATGCCAAAGAACTTATTGTAGGGGAGATTTTTGTTAGGGTGTATAATGAAGTCCCTACTTTCCAACTAGAGGTAAGCTCTCTGCTTTTAATTTTGTCTGATACCTTTGATCATGTGTTACTGAAGGTTACTAGTTTATTCACACTGTATAGAGGCAAACTTCATTTTATTGCACTTTCTTTACTATGCTTCTTTTTTTAAAAAAGACAAATTTAAGGTTTGTGGCAACCCTGTGCCAAGAAAGCCTGTTGGCACCATTTTTCCAACAGTATATGTTCATTTCATGTCTTTGTCTCACATTTTGGTAATTCAGTATTTCACGCTTTTTCATTATTTCATCTATTATGGTGATCTGTGATCAGTGATGTTGCTATTATTAATTGTCTTATGTAAACAATAATAGCAACATGATGAAGTTCATCAATAGTGAACTTCATCAATAATGTATGTGTTCTGGACTGTTCCACCAACCAGCCGTTCCTCAGTCTCCCTCTCCTCTGGCCTCCCTACTCCCAGAGTAAACAATATTGGATTTAGGCCAGTTAATAACCCTACAGTGGCCTCTCGGTGTTCAAGTGAAAAGAAGAGTTGCAAGTCTCTCACTTTAAATCAAAAGCTAAAAATGATTAAGCTTGATGAGGAAGGCTTGTCAAAAGCTGAAACAGGCCGAAAGCTATGCCTCCTATGCTACACAGCCAAGTTGTGAGTGCAAAGAAAAGTTCTTGAAGAAAATTAAAAGTGCTACTCCAGTGCATACATGAATGATAAGAAACTGAAACAGGCTTATTGCTGATATGTGAAAAGTTTTAATGATTTGGATAGAAGATAAGCCACAACATTCCTAAAAGACAAAGGGTAATTGAGAGCAAGGCCCTAAATCTTTAATTCTGTGAAGGCCGAGAGAGAGTAAGGAAGCTGCAGAAGAAAAGTTTGAAGCTAAAGCAGATGGTTCGTGATGTTTAAGGAGAAAGCGGCCTCCATAACATAAAAATGCAAAGTGAAGCAGCGAGTACTGATGGAGAGGCTGCAGCAAGTTATCCAGAAACTTGGCTAAGATAATTGAAGGTCACTACACTACAAGTTTCTAATGCCTTCTCTTGGGAGAGGATGCCATCTAGCATTTAGCTACAGAGGAACAATCAATGTCTGGCTTCAAACTTCAAAGGACAAGTTGACTGTCTTGGTAGAGGCTAATGCAGTTGCTGACTTTTAAGTTGAAGCCAATGCTCATTTACCCTTCTGAAAACCCTAGAACTTTAAGAATTATGATTAATATGTTCTCACTTGTAAGTGGGGGCTAAACAGTGGGTACATATGGACATAACGGTGGCTACAGTAGACACTGGAGACTACTAGAGGGAAGAGGGGGGTGGTCAAGGTTGAAAAACTGTTGGGTACTATACTCAGTACCTGGGTGACAGTCATACCACAAACTTCAGTATCCCAGGTAACAAGTCTGTACATGTACCCCCAACTCTAAAGTAAAAAGTTGAAATTATTAAAAATAAAACTAAATCTGCTCTGCCTGTGCTCTATAAATGGAACAACAAAGCCTGGATGACAGCACATCTGCTTATGGCATGTTTTACCAAATATTTTAAGCCCACTGTAGAGGCCTGCTCAGAGAAAAAGATTGCTTTCAAAATACTACTGCTCATTGACAATGCACCTCGTCACCCAAGAGCTCTTGTGGAGATATACAAGGAGATTAATGTTTTCATGCCTGCTAATACAGCATCCATTTTTGCAGCCCATGGATCAAGGAGTAATTTCAACTTTTACATCTTGTTATTTAAGAAATACATTTCATACAGCTGTAACTGCCATAGATAGTGATTCCTCTAATGGATGTGGGCAAAGTAAATTGAAAACCTTCTGGAAAGGATTCATCATTCTAGCTGCCCAAGAACATTTGAGATTGATGGGAGGAGGTAAAAATATCAACAGGAGTTTTGAAGAAATTATTTCTGGGTCTCATGGATGGCTTTGTGAAGTTCAAGATTCCAGTGGAGGAGGAAGTCACTGCAGATGGGCTGGAACTAGCCAGAGAACTAGTTAGAAGGAGAGCCTGAATATGTGACAGTTGCTGCAATCTCATGTTAAAACTTAAACAGATAAGGAGTTGCTGCTTGTGGATAAGCAAAGAAAGTGGTTCTTGAGATGAAATCTCCTTGTGATGATGCTGTGAACATTGTTGAAATGACAACAAATGATTTAGTATATTACATGAACTGAGCTGCAGCAGCAGAGTTTGGGAGGATCGACTTCAATTTTGAAAGAAGTTCTCCTGTGGATAAAATGTTGTCAATCAGATCACATGCTACAAAGAAATCTTTCATGAAAGGAAGAGTCATTCAGTACAGCAGACTTCATTGTTTTACTTTAGTAAGCCACCCAACCTTCAGCAGCCACCACCCTGATTAATCAGCAGCTATCAACATCAAGCCGACACTCCCACCGGCAAAAAGATTGACTTGCTGAAGGCTCAGATAAGTAATAGTATTTTTTAGTTAAGGTATGTACATAGGTTTTTTTTTTAGATATAATACTATTGTGCACTTAATAGACTACAGTAGAATATGAAAATAACCTTTATATGCATTGGGAAACCAAAAAATTTGCTTTATTTTGGTGATTTGGAACTGAGCCCACACTATCTCTGAGGTATCTCTATGCATTGAAATAATACCAAATGCTTGTGATGGGGTGACCACTGATAGTCTGTGAGCCTCTATCTTGATTGTTGAAGAATTCAATTTTGTGAAGTTTATGAATAAGAAATTGTTCCTTGCCCAGATGTTCCTTATATTTTATGCCTACGGCTACCCCACTGGGCCATGTTTATTTACCTTTAACTCACTAGTCCTTCATGGATATACAAGGCCAGTTATAGGCTCATTTCATCACAGAGGATGTCAGACCACCAGACATGAGGCCTCCTCTGGCCAATATTAGGAGAAATACAGGTTGAAAATAAGGATGTTTTTAAGAAGATGACTGAAGTCACATCAGATCATCTTTTGTGATGATTCCTAATCACTTGCAGAAGCAACTAAGGAGCTTCTTCTGAGTACTTGGGGATCATATAGGAAGTTTTTGATGTTCTTTTTTTTTTTTCTATTTAAAGACAGGGGTCTCACTGTCTTGCCCAGGCTGGTCTCAAACTCCTGGCCTGAAGCAGTCCTGCTGTCCCAGCCTCCCAAGTAACTGGGATTATAGGTGCAAGCCGCTGCACCTGGCTTGTAGGAGGTGGCAAAGAGGATTTGGTGGTTGGTTTGTTTGTAAAAAGGAAAGAAATGAGGCTTTGTTTTAGAGTTTGCTCCTAGAAGAAAAATTTACTAAACCATAATGTATATCACTTACCACAGAATAATGTATGTATATGTAAATAACTGTTAAGCAGAATAAGTTAAATGATTTGTGAAGTCCCTTTGAAAACTGTCCTTTGAATTTATGTTCTAAATATTATATAACTTCTAATTATAAAAATATAACCAAATTTTAGAAGTTCTGTATCATACTATCAGTTACTTCAGTTGATAAAGGGAGGAGGTATTCTCTCTGAATTTGTTGTACTGAGATACTAATCGGAGTACATCAGATCTCTGGAAGTTGAGAAATACTTTCTAATGTTTCCTGCCCTCTACATCCCACCCCCCACCGCCCCCATAATGCACAGGTGTATTCATATGTATGTATATGTATAATTTAATCATGTTAAATTATTTCTTAGGGAACCCATGTTTTAAAATACTCATCTGCTTTGATTTAGGTTCCAAAAGGATTTGCTGCAAGTCTCTTGGATTATGTAGGCTCCCAGGCCCAGTACCTGCACACATTCATGGCCATCACACATGCTGCAAAAGTGGAGTCAGAGCAACATGGAGACCGCTTACCAAGAGTAGAAATGGCTTTGGAGGCTCTGAGAAATGTCATAAAATATAATCCAGGTATATAACTACACCTTTGATCAGTAAGACCCATATAATACAGGAGCCCTAAAAATTCCAATAATCAATTTTATCAGGGAAACTCAGGGAAAATTATACTTGGTTATAATGTGTTAATATAACATTACAGGGAATTGACCCTGTAATATTTTTACAATAAAAGGTAAGCTGGGGAGAGAGGTCAAGGCACCATGTTTAGAAAAATTCGTATCTTTATGAAAACATGTGTCTCAATGAGATGAAAATGCAGAATAATTGAATAGTTTGATAGTCTGAAATTTCACCTTGATGACCTAAGTGCTTGAATTAGATTTATTTAATACATGATCTAATTTTTGCCTCCTTTCTGGTCCCTAACCAGTGCCATGTGCATATGGGCACTTGTATTTTGAAAAACTGCCTGAAGTTTTTGGTGTATACAAATTGAAATAAAGAGGTGAGAGTTCCTACTCTTCAGCATCATAAAGAGGATATTTCCAAAAATATTACTCTAGCCTGACTCCAGGGAGATGGATGAGTGAAAACCTAACAGCTTCTTTCATCTCAATAATAAATATAGAATATAAACCTAAAATAATGCAAATTCAATTTAAATTACTTGATCTTTTTAAATACAACTGAACATTATCTTTCAGGTCCATTTTTACTCTTCTTAGTATGTATTAAAGTACTTTAAATTTCTGACTTTTGGGTTATTGCCAAAAAGTTATTAAAATAAAATAACCAACAGTAATTAACTATTGGGAAAACTACTCATTCACAAGATGTACATTGGGATGTTAATAAAGACAGTGTTATAAAACTTGAAGAAAACTTTGTCTTTTATTGTTTGGAGTTGTCGAAGTGTAGATTATTACTAGTGGTATGTTAGGTAGAAAGAAATTGTAGTAGAGCAGACTATTGATTTGGAACTTGTAAAAAGTTGAAGAAAGGCCTGCACAGAAATTCTCATAGTATCTATAAAGTTTATTAGAATTAACTCTCTCTTGTAATTTAGAAGTATGGTTTGTGTGTCATTGATGTCTTTTGACAGTTATTCCCCATTAAGATGTGGTTTGAAAATGAATTTAAAAGCAACATATTTATAGAATATTCTCAGACTCTTTAAGTTGAAGGAGTCCTACTGAGTTATCTTAAGAGTCCTCAAAAGATTACGAATTGTAGTGTATGTTTTACTATCACATGGAAGAGGAAGAATATGCTGAACAAAACCTGTTAATGTTTTTGTTAGCAACAAAATGGCAGTAAATATATAGGATTAGGATTTGAGGTAGGTAGGAATGGAAATGCCATTTCATTTTATTTATTTTCACAAGGAGTGCTTTGTATTTATACCAGTTAGTTTGTATTATACTTAAGTGGTAGAGTTCTAACTAGTTTTATTTAAAAGCCAAATCATGTCAGAGTCTCCCAAAATATAATTAGGTTGAGGACACCCTGAGGTCTAAAGGTAAAGAGTAAAATTATTACCTTATACTTTAGATTTTTGAGCTATATTTGGATTGTTTATTTGATAAAGCTCCTGTTTTTAGCCTGAGGGTTAGGGGTGGGGATGGGAATGAAAACAAACAAACCTAAGAAGCTCTAATACCTTTTTGCCTTTTAAGACTTGTTGCTTAGAGTTCCTCCACTTACTTCAGGTCACAGATGTTTAGAAAGGGTTATCAGAGACTTAAAATTGATAGTAAACAACAGTGTATATTGGTTTTCTGAAGTTACATAATTTGAAACATCTCTTGGAAATAAAAAACCATTTTATTCTTACTCTCTAGGTTCTGAGAGTGAATGCATTGGGCACTTTAAGTTAATATTTTCTCTTCTCCGAGTTCATGGGGCTGGTCAAGTGCAGCAGTTGGCTTTAGAGGTAAAAAAATGTTTTGTACTAAAGCATGTTACCTTTCCTACCACTTACCGTGTGCAGTTTGAGTCTTGATCAGTCATTATCTGAAGTTGAAGTGTGCTTTTTTGTTTTTTTATTTTGCCTATTAAGCCACATCAATGTTTTTGAAATTTGAATTAACGTGCTCAGTTAGAAGAGTGAATATTGCACAATGTTGTTCAAAGTGGTTCTCTTTCTGTCATGCATTGGGGCTTAGGATAGTGTTAGACAGTGTCAGGTGTGGGTTAAGGAATGGGCTTTACTGGGGAAGCTTAGAAGCCACACATCAGCAAGATGAAGATGCAGGTTTTCCCTGATTGCTGTGTTTCCACGGAGAGACATATTGAGGCTCTATCTGTTGACTGCATACTGTGGGTTTGCATTCCAGAGAAGTGATCCTTGTCCCTCCCTCTCAGTTGATCTCCCTCTTCCAAATCTAATACAAAAGCTACCTTTTCTGTGAGGGTTACACACAGGCACCTGGGGGTGCTGCTCTTAGGAGTTGCCTAAAAAAACCACTGCCAGAACCTGTGGGTCTTAAGAGTCCAAGAGAAGTTGGAGTCCCCTTATTGAGGATATTGAAGCAACTGGTCCCATGGGATGCTGTTTAGATGTAGCCTTTCCTTCTGAGAGAAGCAGGAAGTTCCTAGTCACAGGTAGTTGTTTGCCAGGCAACCCAGAGTTCCCAGGATTATTTTTGAGATCTTGCTCATTGTAACACAGTTTATTACAAAGAACACCAAATGCAACCCTGTAGTAACAAGTATATAGGTGGTTTACGAATAATTTGTGTAACATGTTCTTAGATAAAATTTTGGCTTAAAACAGATTTTTAATAGAATAAAAAACTTGAAATTGGTCAAAAAGTTTAACAAGCAAGTTATTTAAATTGAAAACCTTGTTTCCCTATTTAATTCCTTCAGGCATCTTGTAACTTTTTAAATCTAGGATATGTTGCATGAGATGCTGACCAAATGATCTTTAGATGTATACTCTAAAAGATTTGAGTGGTCATCCTTTCTGAAAGAAAAAATACATGTTTCTTTATAATAGAAAGATAACCCCGATCTGTTGTGCTGAGTACTGAAGACATTTACTTTTTTTCCTCTAAAAGTAAAAGAAAGTCCCAGTAGTGAGTATCATTATTTTCCTAATTACCAGCCCCTACCCAAAATCTGTAATTGGAAAACACCACAGTGTATACCTTAGTTCTGGAGCATGTATGGGTATAGGATTGAAGACTTCTTAGAAACCTCAAGGTATTATTTCCAAAAAGATTAAAGTAATGAAGGCAATCTTTTAAAATTAAACCCTTATCTAAAAATTAAGTGTTTTGTCCTGCAAGCATTTGTCTCACTTGTACAGTCTATATGACTTGATTTAGGTTCAAAATTATTTCTGAAATTGTAATATCCTGTTGATTAATTTTCAGGTAGTGAATATAGTGACATCTAACCAAGACTGTGTCAACAATATTGCTGATTCAATGGTTTTGTCCAGTTTATTGGCTCTTCTACATTCACTGCCATCAAGTATGTATACAGATGGAATTTGGGAAACCACAGCAAGATCAGCCCATGGAAGGGAGTTGTTGCATTGTTGATATAAAACTTCGAACAAATGCCATCTATGTTTAGTTTTAGAAGTTTAGTTTTGAAGTGTTCTTTACACTAGATTTGTCTTCCTAATTATGTTTCACATAGATTACCGTCTTGCATTTTCCATGTCAAAAGTTGAAAGTTGGGGGTAAGACAGGTCCAAAACCAATGGAAAATAACCTGAGATGTTCAGTTTGTTGAAATCTACACATGAGTAATTGAGAATTAACTAAAATTTCATGGTTTGTTAAACAAAAGTAATTTTGGATGATAGAAAACATGCTTAAGATACAGATGGCCTTGTACTCAGCTTGGTGTTCAATTTTGTGTACTTTGTCTTTTACTGATTTTATATTAATAAGAAAATACCAAGGTAGTTTAAAAAATATGCCAACCTTATTTCCTGAATACAGCCCACCCTAATCTGGTTCCTCAGAAACTATACAATTATCTAGTATAATAGTGTGTAGCTGTGCTAAACCAACCCCGAGATTGCTTTTCAAAGGCAGGAATATTGCTTTTGTAGGCAATTACAGTATAACTCCAAATTCACCAATAACCGTCAGAATACATTGCTTAGTTGGCTTTCCCAATCCCTTTGAAGTCATGTTAATCTTGATTTCATGTCTATCCACCTCCTTAACAGTAGGAACCTTGTCGTTCATCTTATATACCAGTGTCTTGCTTATGTTTGGCATTTATGTTTGGTAAATTCAGTTGAATTTCCATGGAAATTTTTTTCTTCAGTGCTTGAAATAGCTCTTTAAAATGGCAGCTTTGTAAAGTCATTTGCAGATTATTTTGATCATACCTGCAACCTTAGTTGGTTTTTCTTTTCTTGGTTTACGATAGCTTTGTGAGACTTCAAACAATGCAAAACTAAAATGGTTGGTGAAGTAAATAATGTTATGGAACTCATAATTTGAAAGTATAACTTTATGTAGTCCGGTAAATGTTTTAATCTTATAGTGAAAATAGGTGGCATCCAGATATTTCAGCCTACTCTCTGTGTCATTCAGATTTCAGACTAAATTATACTGTTTGCTCAGGTACATTATTACTGTTCTGTTGTTTTCATCTCAGCCTAATACTTTGCAGCCTCTACCTTATTTGCCAACACGTTATTATTCCTTTGACTACCTGTCATTCTTATTTGACTCTAGAAGAGTTAAGTCAGTAACCTATACTTGCATATAATATGTATACTTGCATATACATATAATTGTATCTTCTTTGTCCAGAAGGATACAATTATGTCTTAGAATGGAAACCTGGTCTTATAACTGTAACTTTCTACTTTTATCCCCCAAGACAGTAGTGCTAAGTAAAAATCTTAGATGCCTGATTAGAGTATCCTCTGGGTATCAGGAAATTAGAAGATTTTGGGATGTGCAGTGAACAATGAGGTAGGAGACAGGGTTTCATAGTGGTTATGAGTATGGACTGTGGAGTCAGACTTTCATACAAAACTCAGCTATAGCAGTCACTAGCTGTGAGAGCTTGAGCAGGTTAAACTGGGCCTCAGCTTCCTCACTTATAACATGGCCATGAAAATACTTACCTCACTGCTTATTATAAAGGTTAAATATGATATCCTGTGCAGAACATCTAGTTAAGTACCTGGCACAGAGTTGGTGCCAAGTAAATACAAGCTAACCTGATGATGCAGTCCTTGAAATTTCTTTTACTCTGCAGGTCGTCAGCTTGTTCTGGAAACTCTCTATGCTTTGACATCAAGTACAAAAATAATCAAAGAAGCAATGGCAAAGGGTAATGTATAGAGTGCTTTCTTAACTAGTCATGTACAATATAATGAAGGTTATTTTGAGCTGCATTGTACAGTCTGATAAACTAGAAGAATGCTTTGGAATGTTTAGTTTTAAACTACAGTGAGTTGAAATATGGTTGAAAATGAATTCTGAGTAGAAAAGTCAAGTTCTTTACGTATAATATCAGCACTAATTCTCTTATTCCTTCATAGGAGCTTTGATCTATTTACTGGATATGTTCTGCAATTCAACACATCCACAGGTTCGAGCCCAAACAGCAGAACTTTTTGCCAAAATGACAGCAGATAAGCTAATAGGTCCAAAGGTAGGCACAAAATAAGTTCTTGAAAGGAAATTAATTATTAAAGCTCTGTTATTTTGATGCTGATTTCGTAAACTTTACTAAAACTGAGATGGTGAGTATAAGGAAATGATTTGATGTGAAAGTTGGAAAATCGACATTCCTGAAATTGTTAACTAGATGTTCTACACAGGATATCATATACTGTTTGAGAACACTAGAGTCAGGGAATCCTGTACTGGAATTGAAAAGTCTTAAAAGTGTTTGGATTATGGTGATAAACTGTTCATCTCCCTCGAAGAGGGAACAAAAAGTATATCAAGACTATGACAGAAGATAAGTTAGACTTTCAGAATACAAGGGTTGGCCTGTGGAAATAACTAGTGGGGATGGTGGTTTGTGTCTTTTACATTCCACATCTGAATTATTAAGGACATGCCACCCTCAGCAGTGAATTATTATAGGGACATGAGTGTAACAATACCTCTGCCTCCCAGCTCTGCAGGGAGATCTTTTATTCCAAATCTGGAGATAACCAGATAATCTCTGGATCCATGGTTCAGTTTGGAGAGCAGGAACCTGTTAAAGCAATAGTTGAATAGAATTTCATTGAGACACAAGTGTTATCAACATCCCTTTATTTTGTTTCTAAATCAGTTTCACAAGTAGTGCTCACTGAAGCATCCTCTGTGTCTGCCCACAAAGCAACACCTCAGAATCATAGGGGGAACCATGAAATAAAGGCTCAGGAGTCCCAGAGTCTGATTCAGTGGATCTAGGGTGGGACCCAGAAGTCTCCAGTCTTAACATGCTTCCAGAGTGATTCTTTGAAGCCTATTCGGACTGATATCTAGGGATCATTATTTAAGCAAGTCCACAAAGGCACTTTGGGTAAGGAGGAGGCTAAGATCGCCTACCTCGACCTAAAGCCAGGGTGGCTTCCCTTGTACACATTGTGCCTCCATGTAAAGTTCAGTTTGAAAAAAAAAGACCAAGGCTAATTAAATGTGGTTTTTTTTTACATTAATAAAACAAACTGGATTTAATTGTGTTTTCTTGCTTGATCTTTCAGTCTCAGTATTGAGAATCTGTCATAGGACCTGAAACAGTTTTACTTCAGTAATAATTAATAGTCTTCAGCAGGGTTGATGAGACAAGGGACATTACATTTGGAAGCCTGCGGGAGGGTCTATAAAGTAGCTAATATTGATATTTAATAATTGAGTTTTCTTAAAGCTAGAGCTAGGTAACATATAACTGTAATATCTAATATTAGATTTTTTTCAATAGTGTTTTAGATGCTTAAATATGTATGCCCTAAGTGCATGCAAAAAAGAAAAAGAAAAAAATACATGCTTAAATATGTACTGGAATTGACTGAGCTTTTCAATTATATTTCTGACCTTTGAAATACATGAGGGATGAATTTTATCAGGCTGACTTTACACTGAAATTTTCTGTCTAGAAAAAACACAAGTATCAGCTCCTTAACTGCAAGAGATTTTAGAGCTGGGGGTCAGTAAATTTTTTTGGTTTTGAGACAAGGTCTGGCTCTGTCGTCCAGGCTGGAAGTGCAGTGGTGCAATCTCAGCTCACTGCAACCTCTGTCTTCCAGACAGAAGCCATCCTCTCACCTCAGCCTGCCATGTAGCTGGGACTACAGGCACATGCCACCACACCTGGCTAATTTTTGTATTTTTTGTAGAAATGGAAAGCTTTGGCCATGTTGCCCAGGCTGGTCTCAAACTCCTGAGCTCAAGTGATCCACCCGCTTTGGCCTCCAAAAGTGCTGGAATTGCAGAGTGAGCACTATGCCTGGCCAATTTTTTCCCCCACCATTTTGATAGTAGCTAATAATATGATTGACATGTACAGTTTACACATATCCAGTGTACAATTCAGTGGTTTTTAGTATATTCACAGATTAAGCAACCATAATTTTAGGTTTGATTTTCATCAACCCAAAAAGAAACCCTATTTTCATTAGCAGTCACTTATTCTCGCTTTCCCTAGCACCTGACAACCACTAATCTATTTTCTTCTGGATAGATTTGCCAAATGCTGGGCATTTTATATAAATAGAATCATACTATTTGTGGTCTTTTGTGACTGGCTTCTGTCTGTTAGATTAATGTTTTCATCTATGTTGTAGCAAATATTAGTACATTCCTTTTTATTGCCAAATAATATTTCATGTTTTGCTTATCCATTTATCTTGGTGGACACATGGATTGTTTACTCTTTGGCTCTGCTAAATTATACTACTGTGAACGTTTGTGTACAGGTTTTTGTGTGGACGTGTATTTTTATTAGTGGAATTTCTGGGTCATATGGTAACATACTAAACCTTTTGAGGAATTGTCAGATTGTTTTCCAAAGTGGCTAGACCATTTTACATTCCCCCAGCAATACATTTCTCTTCTCTAACACTTGTTATATCTTTTATTACAACCACCCTAGTAGGTATAATGTGATACATCATGGTTTTGCATTTCCCTGGTAGCTAATGATGTTTTCATGTGCTTATTGTCCATTTGTACTTTTTAAGAGAAATGTTTATTTACATTCTTCACTAATTTTTAAATTGGGATTATTTATCTTTTTATGTTTGAGTTGTAATTGTTCTTTATATGTTTTAGATATTAGTCCCTTATTATAGATAGGATTTGCAGATATTTTCTAACATTATTCTGATTGCTTCTCTGCTTTCTTGGTGGTGCCCTTTGAAGCACAAAAATCTTAAGTTTTTAGGAGGTCCAGTTTCTTTTCTTGTTCAGCTTGTTCTTTTGAGGTCATATCTAAGAAATTGTTATCTAATGCAAGGTTACAAAGATTTATGGCTATATTTTCTCCTCAGTTTTATAGTATTAGTTCTTATGTTTGTTTTTGATCCATTTCAGTTAATTTTTATCCATGGTGTGAGGTACGTTGGGCCAGTGAAGTTTTTCTATAAAGGGTGTATTACTCTCTTTTCACGCTGCTGGTAAAGATATACCCAACACGGGACAATTTACAAAAGAAAGAGGTTTATTGGACTTACATTTCCACATGGCTGGGGAGGCCTCACAACCATGGTGGAAGGGGAAAGGCATGTCTCACATGGTGGCAGACAAGAAGAAAGACTGTGCAGGGAACCTTTCCCTTTTTAAAACCATCAGATCTCGTGAGACTTACTATCATGAGAACAGAACAGCACGGGAAAGACTTGCCCCCATGATTGAGTTGCCTCCCACCAGGTCCCTCCCACAACACGTGGAAATTCAAGAGGAGATTTGGATGGGGACACAGCCAAACCATATCAAAAGGCCATATGGTCAATATTCTATCATTTGTGGGCCATGTGATCTCTGTTACAAATACTGAGCTCTTCTGTTGTGACAGGAAAATAGCCGTGGATAGTAAATGAACAAATGGAAGTGGTTCTGTTCCAACAAAACTTTATATACAAAAATAGATGGCAGGCCAGATGAGATTCAACCCCTGTTCTAAAATAGCTGAGTAACCTGAAAATAACAAGGTTTATGGCCAAAGTATTTGCCTTAGGTAAGTTTTTTGCTCAAATGTTTAATAGTATATACACCAGTGAGTAATAAAGTTATGTACTTATTAGCATTTGAAATGCTTTAAACATCTTGGTTAGCCTTGCTTTAATACTACTTTTTACACATGAATAGACTTGGGTCATTCATTAAATTGAATTAAATTAGAACGCTAAAGAAGCATTCTCAGAAATCAAATAGGAAGAGACTTGATTTTGTACAGCTGGTCAAATAACTTAATGTGCCTTTTTTAAAAGTATCAGATGATAGTAGGTTAGATTAAATTTAGAAATGAAGGGACTCAGGTTAAGACAGTTAACCTAAGTAAAATTAAAGTTTGCTTTTAATTTGATAATCATAGCTCTTAAATAAGACACTTCCTCTCTAGCTATATTTTTTAAAAAAATAAAAAGACATTTGAAATTCATCTAACTGGTCTAGATGATTTCTGTAGCAGTCGCTCACAAATACAGCTTATTACAAGTATATAAATGGTTCATTTCTAGAAAGATTATTACTTCAAATTTATCTTGCTTGCCATAAAAATTTCAATTTTTGTTTCAAACTATAAAATATTTAAAGTAGCTATTAGGGGTTCTTTTAAATACTAGTATATAATAAAATATGTTAAGACATATCAGATATTTCTGCCCCAAAGTTTATGTAGAATGATTTCAACGATGTTCTGTTAGGGTTATGTTGCCTTCACAGTGATTCTTATTAGACAGCCAAGTATGTTTCAGAATACGATTTTGTTAAAAACTTGAAACACAACAGTCAGATCACAGTGACTCATGCCTGTAATCCCAGCTGTTCAGGAGGCTGAGGCAGGAGGATTGCTTAAGGCTAGGAATTCAAGACCAACTTGGGTAAGGTAGAGACACCCCCATCTCTTAAAAAGTTAGAAATTAGCCAAGCATGGTAGTGTACCTGTAATCTTAGCTATTCAAAAGGCTAAGGAGGGAGGATTCCTTGAGCTTAGGAGTTCGAAGCTGCAGTGAGCTATGATCACGCCACTGTACACCAACCTGGTGACAGAGTGAGGCCCTGTCTCTAAAAATAAAATAAATAAAAAACAATAAGCAGTTGTATTAAAGATGAAGTAATTGGCCTGGTATAGCAAGATGGCAGCATAACATTCTGAGCAAAAATCTTCTTTTATGGATCACAGATCACTGACTTAATGACTCTGGACAACTTGTCTATCTTTAGCTCCACAATGAGAAAATCAAAATAAAGGGCTTTTAAATTCTGCTCTGATTATTAGGTGCTTCTTTGACATACATTTCTCTGGTCTTTGTAAGAATAAGCTACTAGGGGAAGATATACCACAGTGAGCAGGTCAAGCATGGTTCTCATACTCAGGGAACTTATGACCAAGAAGAATAACTTTCTCTACCTTCTGTTGTCCTCTGTAGAGTTGAATTATATTTCAGCATCATACTCACATCATACTTAGGGAATATAGGAAGAAATAAACCTGTGAAACCTCTTGTCGAGTTCACCTTGATAGTATTATTTAATATATAGCAAATGCCCTCCCATGGGAACCCTAGGAGAAATTACTTTTTTCTTCCAGAAAAGTTGGGTGTCTCTGAAGCAGCTGACATGCTTTTACTTTGTGGGTGTCTCTGTTACGTAACTGAAATTTAGTTCATTGGCTGCTAGGAAGTTCAGAGCTACATTTATGTTATGTCTTTAGCAGTTTATGGAGCTTTTGTTGTTTCTTTGTGTACTGACTTCATATTCGTCCATTCATTCAAGTATTTAAACATCTGCTATGTGCCAGGGCCTGAGAAATACAAGCAATGAGTAAGAAAGACTGGACCAAGAGGGTTTCCATAAGATAAGATTTGAACCCAGAATTTGACACAGAAGAGATAAACGTGATGATCTAAAGGAAAAACACTTTCCCAACCCTCATTTTCCCCTCTGTCCCTATGCCTCACACTAATTTTTAATTTGTCTGTATCTGTGTCCTAGATATATATTTTTAAAGCTGCTTTTAAAAAATTTTTATACTTTAAGTTCTGGGGTACATGTGCAGAACGTGCAGGTTTGTTACATAGGTATACATGTGTCATGGTGATTTGCTGCATCCATGACCCTGTCATCTACATTAGGTATTTCACCTAATGCTGTCCCTCCCTTAGCCCCCCACTCACTGACAGGCCCCAGTGTGTGATGTTTCCCTCCCTGTTCAACTCCCACTTATGAGTGAGAACATGTAGTGTTTGGTTTTCTGTTATTGTATTAGTTTGCTGAGAATGATATGGCTTCTAGTAAAAGTTCCTTTTTAAATCTTTTTTGGAAAAAGACACAGTATAACCTAAAACATAAAGTATAATAAATACACTAGAAAATACTTGTAAGAGGTAGAATGAGAAAAATCAGTTTGTGCGGGCAGAGGCTATAAGGTAGAGTTGGAAGGGACTAGCCTGGCTAAGGGCATTCTGCATATGTAAGGCAAGACCTACAAGGTGTGCTCTAGGAACTTTACCATACTAGTGATACTGAGGCAGGGGGTGAAAATGAAGCCTTTTTTGATCACCATGGCAGAACAGAGAAAATGAAACTTGATAGGTAAGTAGGATCAGGTCATAGTGAGTCTTATCTGAAGGTACCTTTGCATAAACCAAGGATTATCTTTTCTACTCCAGAACTTGCAGGTAATGGTTATGGCCCACATCAGTCATAACACAAATTATATTGATATTCTATCTTATTAGCAAAATGCAAACAAATGAAATATTGAGGTGTTTCCAATAGGTGTCTTTTTCATTCTCAAACCTTCTCATATAGGTTCGAATTACGTTAATGAAATTTCTACCAAGTGTTTTCATGGATGCTATGAGAGACAATCCTGAAGCTGCTGTACATATTTTTGAAGGAACTCATGAAAATCCTGAGTTAATTTGGAATGATAATTCCAGAGATAAAGTGTCCACAACAGTTAGGGAAATGATGCTAGAGTAAGTAAAAACAATGGTAATAATTTATAGCCTTTAAATAAAATCACTGGGAAGGGCAAACATTTCTTACTGTGCCTGTCACCTCTAAAACTTATGCTAAAGGTTAATGAAAATGTATTTTGTACTGAAGTTTGATATCCATCCCTTTTCTTACCCAAGGCACTTTAAAAATCAGCAGGACAACCCTGAAGCAAACTGGAAGGTAAAATACACTTTTATTTTACGTCTTATTTTCTGTTGATTTAGTTGTTTTAAGTTCCTACTGAGTCAGTTTAACTACTTTGTCATTAAGACTCTTGGGTATTCCCCCTGGAAGATAAGGCTTCAAACATACAAATTGGAGTACTTAAACTTTTGAAGTTAGAAGAACACCCTTTCTGAACTTTATTAGGAAAAAATAAAACTCATAATTTATTATATTAATGGCTGTTTGTGGAGTGGTTAACATTATAAACAATTCTTTAATATGGTGTGCATTTCTAGCTTCAAGATTATTAAGTGACTTGACTGTGATTCTTTCTCTATTTAAAGTTGCCTGAAGATTTTACTGTGGTGTTTGGAGAAGCAGAGGGTGAACTTGCTGTTGGAGGCGTCTTCTTGAGGATCTTTATTGCACAACCAGCCTGGGTTCTAAGAAAGCCTAGAGAATTTCTTATTGCACTGTTAGAAAAATTAACTGAGCTCCTAGAGAAGAACAATCCTCATGTAAGCTTGAGTCATCAGCAAAACATTTTAAAGACTTTGTTAACTAGACTGATGGTGTGTCTCTTACAACCTTATTCACAAAGACTATGACTTAGGAATTGGCCATCTCTTTCAGTATGGCGGCCGCATTTAAATTCACATATGCCCCTCAATCATTTTTTGTTGTTGTTGCCATATTCAAAAGTGAAGCTCTTTAGTATGTTTGTGAACCAAAGTTAGAGGTACCTATATTGAGAGGATGCTACTTCTAACAATTACAGAAGCTCTAAAAGAAAGTTTTTACTGTACATCTTTAATGAATATGTAATTTTAAGGAGAAAGCAAAATGTTCAGTTTTCCTCTGAGAGGGTGTTCTGCTTGGACATGTGCTTCACTCCACTTCGTGTATATGGCAGGGATAACCCTAGACAAAGAATTTGACAGAAGAGTAGTAACTGTGTGGTTGAATCCTGTACCTGTGCTCAAAACCTGAGGCTACCAGGGAAGCAGAAGTAAGTGAGAAGGTAGCCTTGCTCTTGGTTTGGCAAGCCAGATAACCCTGATAGTATATAAGATTTTGCTTTTCAAAGTCTTTTTTGTTTTCAGAAGTTTTAATATTTTGTTGAGATTGAAGACAGTTGACCTACATGATTGTTGTTGAATTAGGGTGGCTACAAAATAAGGTGATTCAGAGCCTGAGTCGTGTTTTAGATGGTCCTGGATCTCAGTCCCAGCCATACCACTGACAAGCTCTGTGACCTTGGGCAATACCTCATGACTGCCTCAATTGCTGCATTTATAGAATAATCATAGCATCCACCTCTGAGGCTGAGGTTCTAACTACTTTAATATATATAGAATACTTAATGTATGGCACATTTCAAGTGCTTAGAAGTTATTAGTTATTAGCTTAGTAAAACATATTTTAGAAACATGGTTAGTTTGCTGAGTATTTACCAGTGTTACTTTCCATAGTCATGTTCCTCTAATAGGATTTTTACTAATACATAGTTTGCTTGGAAAATGCAGTCCTCATAAGCTAAAACTTAGAGAAAGCACATAGCAGTTTCCTCCTATATCACCTTTCTTTTTGGACACATTGCAATTTTAATGTTAATTTAAGATGCATTTTGTTATGGTTTTGGATGTGTGCGTCTAGTGGTGTAAGCTGAAGGTCTGTTATCCACCATAGAAAGTGTTTTGTGTGGGAGCCAGACATGTTAAACAGTAGGATTTTTAATAAAACTGGGTAAAACATTTCACTAGTTCTGCATTCTCCTGGATTATTGTTCTGACAGTAACATATCTGCAAAATTGTCTAAAAATTTCTAGTAATATCATTTGGGACATGATCTCTTAAACCTGCAATAGAAATTGGTATACCTAACCTAGTGAAATCCTGCTTAGATTAAAATAGCACATTCTTAAAAGTTCTTTGGATTCATGCATTTTATCAAAGAAAATGAGAAGCTCATTTTCTTAGGATTTGTGAATCTATTTTTAAGTGTCAGCACTTAGAACTTTAGAATCCCTCATTTTGAACACCAAATACATTACATTCGATATTTAGGACTATATGATAAATTTATAGTTGATTTATTTTTTGTTTGTTTTACACCTGCAGGGAGAAACCCTGGAAACCTTAACAATGGCAACAGTGTGTCTCTTCAGTGCACAACCTCAGCTGGCAGATCAGGTCCCACCACTGGGCCATCTTCCCAAAGTTATCCAGGCGATGAATCATAGGAACAATGCCATTCCTAAGAGTGCCATTCGGGTTATCCATGCCTTGTCTGAAAATGAGGTATTGATGAGTCCACTTAGTAGCTTATAAGCTCCAGAATTTATCTGTACTATCTTCTTGACTGATATGAGTTGTAGTATTATATAAATCCCCTTTCTGCCATGTGTCTTTTTGCATATGAACCACAGGGTATTTTATTAGTTTTGGGTTACCAGAACAAATAGTTTTGATAAATACCAGTTTAGTTGTATTTATTTATTTGATAAATACAAGTTTAGATGATATAATTAATAGAAGATTGAATTTGGTTCAGTTCATTATTAAGCTGAAAGTAAGGGATTTTTTTTACTTATTTTGTTACGGTATTTACCATGTTATATAAATATTGCTACTCTACAAGTAACCTTCTCTTTTGTTCACTTAGCTGTGTGTCGAGCCATGGCATCTTTAGAGACCATTGGCCCACTGATGAATGGAATGAAAAAGCGAGCAGATACTGTTGGTCTAGCCTGTGAAACAATCAATCGAATGTTTCAGAAGGAGCAGAGTGAATTAGTAGCACAAGTAAGCGACTTTCTAGATTTAGCACTATTTTAGGAAAGCAAACATGCCAAATAGATTTTTACTTACTTGGTACTGATTTGGTTTCCTTGACTTAGGGTTGGTGAGAGTTAACTTGTGAATTTGTGTGTTCACAATTTTATATTTTATATGTACATAGACATACAGTAGTGTATATAACGTGTGTATATATATACACATAAAGAAAAGTGGGGCCAGCTGCCAACAGTCTTACCAACTTGAGAGTACTTTTATGGTGTATAAAATTTAAATTTTGGCTATCCATTGTGCAATTAGCTTAGCTTAGCTTGCTTAGCTTGTTTTGTAAAATGTGCTTCATCCTTTTTGGAAAAATTTATTCTGTTTATTTATTCCTTTTTTTCTTAAGTCATGTTTAAGAAACCTGCCAATACATTTATTGCCTTTTTCAAAGAGACTGTCCACCTAATGAAAGCAGGAGTTGGTGAATATCCATGTAGATAGATGATAAAGGAACAAAAAAGATACACATTAAAAAACTTGCAAAAGCCATCTTTCTAAAATGTAACTCAACAAATATCACAAGATCTGACTTGTAAGTGGAGTCTAAAACAAACTCCTAGAAGCAAAGAGTAGAAGGGTGATTACCAGAGGCTGGGGGTGGGGAGAATGTGAAAATGCTGGTCAGAAAGTACAAAGTTGCTGTTAGGAAGAATAAGGCTTTTAAGATCTATTGCAGTATGGTGACTATATAGTTAATACATTGTATATTTCAAAATTGGTAAGACTAAATTTTAAATGTTTCCACAGAAAAGTATTTGTAATGGTAGATATGCTGATTAGCTTAATTTAATTATTCCTCATTGTATGCTTGTGTCATCACATCACTTTATTTCTCATAAATACATACAATAAAAAAGAGTAAAGTATTTAAATAGAGTTCTGAAATATAACTGAGACATTCTTCATCTTAAAAACCATTCAGTAGTTTCCCATTACCTGCCAGATGGCTAAGTGACATCTGGTATCCTTAGCCAGAATATAAGGCCCTGCATCTTTATCATCATTCTCCCAGCCCCTCAGCCTTTACCACTGGCCCCTCATTGAGGCAAATAGAGCTATTGGGTACATCTCAAGGAGCTATTAGATGCTCTGAGGTTCAGACTTATGACTGGCTTGAGGAGTTTGAGGTGTAGGAAACAACAGGAGTTGGTACTACTACTTGTTGGCTCTGTGACCTTAGACATCATACTTAACCTTAAAATGCTCAGATTCCTCATCTGTAAAATAAGGTTATGACTATCTCAGAGCGTTATGAGAACAGTACCTGAAAAAAAGGTACACTCACTAAATGTCTTTTATTTCTACCTGTTCCCTCTGAGTTTCAGAATGGATAGTAAAAATTGTGATACTAGATTATTATTTAGGTTTTATAAGGCTGATATGAAATGTACGATGACCACAAAGATTGATGTTTGAAGAAAATATGAAAAACCTAATATATTTCAGAGATTGTTGCCTATTAATACAGTGTTACTAGAGCAGGCAGCCCAGTATAGGGGCTAAAAGCCTAGGTTCTATATTTTCTGGCTGTAAATTCATATGTTAGTACTGCTCAGGTCTGTGATTTTGAACATATTTTTCCCCCCTCTGCATTGATTATTCCATCTGTAATAATAATAGTGCCTACCTCATTAGGTGTTTGGAAGATTGAATAAAATAATAGATGTATAGCATTTAGAATGATTGATGGCAGAGAATAAGATCTTATTAAATAAAAGTATCATTAGATACTTAAATCTGTATATGGCATTAGAACATGGTGCAACAGGCTGCCTTCCAGGTATGGTCCCGGGGTAAAATTATTTCTTCAGTGGATGATTTGCATTTTTTCCTGTTTGTTTATATATGCTTAATATTTCTTCTAGGCTTTGAAAGCAGATTTGGTTCCATACCTCTTAAAATTACTCGAAGGCGTTGGCCTTGAAAATCTGGACAGCCCAGCAGCCACTAAGGCTCAGATTGTTAAAGCTCTCAAGGCAATGACTCGAAGTTTGCAGTATGGAGAACAGGTGAGTCTGCATAGAAGCAACTTTTGGTATTCTAAAAGCCAGGGTCTTGGCCATGGATGATCCATGTACCTGTGTCCAAGTTCTACTTACAGATATGGGTATGTTGGCTATAACTGGAGAAGATCCAGAGACCAAGGATGAACTTGCATACCTGCGTCATAACTGACAAAGAAGCATAAATCATATACTCAGTAGTTATTCAGGAGGATTCTTCTGTATAGTGATGGCATGTTGTACATTTCAGGAAGAAAATGCTGGAAACCTTTAGCATAGGATATGCAGCATTTAGTGCTGGTTAAGATTAACTTTGAGCTCTAGGAGTTACTCATGGGTAGTAATAACCAAATTCATTAACTGTCCCATAATGCCGTTTTAAAAGATGTAGAACATCATTTTTGTTTTCATTTCCTCTTTCTGATGCTTATAAAATGTTGAGGTTTTTTTTCCCCTTTTATTGTGACTTTGTTTTTCCTATATGTATTAATGTATTTTACCTGCATGTATTTGCTGACTTTGGGCCTGTTCAGTAATTTCCCTGCCTTGTTTTATTTTTATTTTTCCCTCTAAGGAGTTCCTCTTTCAGTGTTACTATATAGCCCCATCTACTAATGCTCATTTCTTTTAATTGAGATGAAATTTACATAGCATAAAATTAACCGTTTTACAGTGAACAGTTAATTGGCATTTAGGACATTAACAGTGTTGTGCAAATACCACCATAACTAGTTCCAAAACATTTTCATCAACCCTGTACCCATTCAGCAGCTACTTTCCTTTTCCTCCTCCTCCCAACCTTTGGCACCCACCAATCTGTTTTTTGTCCCTGGATTTACCTCTTCTGCATATTTCATATAAATAGAATCGTATGTATGTGACCCTTTGGGTCTGTCTTGTCACTTAGCATGTTTTTAAGTGTCATCCATGTTATCGATGCTTCATTTTTATGTCTAAATATATCATTGTATGTAAATGCTCCCATTTGTTTATTCATTCATCTATTGATAGACATTTGGGTTGTGTCCCCTACTAATTTTCTATAGCTTTTAATTGACTTCAGCTACAGCTTTCCTGTAGTGAATTTACTGAATTTGTATGTTTCCAGTAAAGAAACATTTTCATGCCATTGTCATTCTATCAGTATGATCATTTGAATGATTTAAAATGATATTAAGAAGAGAGGCAGCATGTATTGCTGCAGTCATTATCTGGTGTGTTTTAAAAAGTATTTTCTTGGTTTTTGCCTATGAGTATTCTAAACGCCAGGCAAAGGCTCTCCTGCGCACCACTTGCAGGCAGTTGCCTTGTCCTTGACTTGACTCAGGATTCCTGGTAATGCAATTAGCAAAGTAATCTTGACATCCACTTTCCACACCTGGGGGAGGGGAGGAAAGACCTATAGTAGTTTCCAAATAGCAACTCCCCTACCAGCTTTACAGCTAATCACTTCCACTATTGCCTCTTTCCAAGGCTGTAGGAGGTGCCCCCTCCCTTGGACTCACATCGTCCTCATGTATTACCCTACTTTAGTTCTTACCACAAAATTATTTGACAGTTTCCCCTACTAGATAGAGTCTGACATACTGTACAGAGACAGTCTGTCTTGTTCATCTTTGTGTTCACTGTGCCTACCACATTAAGAGGTGCTCGATAAATATTTGCTAAGAACATTCATGTCACTGAGTTGGTATTTCCTGAACGTTTGTCAGTGTCACACAGAAATGTCTTTCATTTTAGTTTAGGGCACATTCCCACATATGTATTATTTATACTTATATATGTGTATGTATTTCAAAGAATAGTACCCATTTTACTTATGATACTCTGATGCTTTCTATATTAACCACTTTTATTTTTTCAAGCATGCTGTTCACCACCCTCCTAATTGTTTCATAAACTTCTTTAGGTCACAGCTTATAATTTGAAAGACTGCTTTAAGTTTTAGCTCAACTTGGCAGTATCTTCTCCCCAAACTCCTTCCTTGGGAATAGCTCATCAGCCCATCACTGTTAGCCATTTGTTACTGTCACAAGAAAATACTCTGCATAGGAATCTTCCTGCTTGGATTACATGTGTCAGTAATTGTAGGTTCAAATAATAGAGTCAGCTTTAAAGGGACGACTGACTTGAGGACCTCTTTGGGTCTGCTTTAATGAGATGTGTGGCACAGGGCCTGCTATGGAGTGTTTGATGAATGCTGGTTGTTGCCGCATATTTGGGTCTTTCCTCACTGGCTGCCTTCCTTGTGGCTTTGGAATTTGGTTTTTCTTTTTGTTTTCCAACATCCAGTCAAAGGGCTGGATTTTATGTTCAAAGGGCTTGATTTTTATGTTCAAAGGCTTGCTTTACTTTCCTAGGTAAATGAAATCCTGTGTCGTTCTTCAGTCTGGAGTGCCTTCAAAGATCAGAAACATGATTTGTTCATTTCTGAGTCACAAACAGCAGGATACCTCACAGGTAAGCCATACCTAATTGGTTATTGTAAGACACCTGGCAGAAGCCAATTGGACCTTCCTTTTGCCCTAAATAGAATTAAAGTTGTGTTCAGAGTGTTTCCTAGGCTACTAGCTGACCTTTCTTGGAGGTGCTATGAGCATGTAGTAGACCTCTGGTTTTAGCTTTATATAGCATGCAAACTGTTGTTATGTTGAATTGGCACTGACTAAAGCCATGTATTTTGTTCAGTTTTGATCCAATTAATTGGGTTATAGAATATATTTGGAGTATGTCTGTATTAAAGTGTTTATCTTGTAAAGAGAATGAATATCTGCTGAGGAATATCAATATCAGAAACATATTATTGTTCCATATCTGTCAGAATAACAGATTAAAGCTCCAAATATGTATAATTATATGTAAAAGATATTCTCCTAAGTTTCCAGTGGTTCGTTTATGGTTTCGGTAAATAATTAGGGTGTGAATTTTATGGAGGTGGAATCTGTAGGTATCATGAATGAAAGCATGTTTTACTGCTTTAGTTTCAAAAGATCTTATGTTTAAAACTCAGAACATTTGTTTGACACACTAATTGCATGATTGTGGAATAGTCATTTTCATATAGGCTTCAACATAAGAAAGTCAGACTATTGCTGAGTGCTAAAGAGGCAATATCTTGTCTCGTATAAAAGTTTTGAATTTGAAATTAACCTTAGGAATATGAGACACTTCTTGCTGTCTGCCTGAAATTGTAGTATATAAAAATATATCAGCCCTGCATTCTCTCCTAACGAGAGATGATAAACTAAGAGAAACCAGAGATAAACCAAGAGAAAAAATTATCACCCAGAGTTTCTAAGCCATTGTAATTGTTTTTATAATCTTGATTGCGATCTTGAATATTCAAAAGTAGGGACTTTGGAGGAAGTTCTGCCCTGGTTTTAATTTTAAACTTGGTGTGACCCTTTTTTTCTTCACTATGACCTCTAATATTAACACTCCAAAAGTTGGAGCAGAGCCCTAAATTTTATAAACATGCAGTGCTTTTGTTGCAGGTCACGTCCTATTCAGAACAGTGTCATAGGTTTTCATTTTAACTTTTTCATCCCCTGCCCCTCATATCTATGGAGAAAAATACCTAGTCTGTGGTCTTAGTCTATCCCATATTTCTCTTCAGATTTGGTGTTAAAGCTGTACCTTCTAAGTAGGAGTTTGTTCTTATACGCACTCTAAAAACTTTGTCCAAAAGTTTACATACCACATTTTCATGGCATTACATTAATTACTTTGTGTGTAGGACGGTATGAGTGAAAAAAAAATCTGCCTTATTTTTATTTATTGATTGATTGATTGATTTTGAGACAGAGTCTTGCTCTCTCACCCAGGCTGAAGTGCAGTGGCGCAATCTCGGCTCACTGCAACCTCTGCCTCCTGGATTCAAGCAATTCTCCTGCCTCAGCTTCCCAAGTAGCTTACAGGTGTGCACTACTACACCCAGCTAATGTATCTTTTTTTTTTTTTTTTTTTAGTAGAGACAGGATTTTGCCATGTTAGTCGGGCTGGTCTTGAACTCCTGACCTCAGGTGGTCCACCCACTTCGGCCTCCCAAAGTGCTGGGATTACCGGCGTGAGCCACCACACCTGGCTTTTTTTTTTTTTTTTTTTTTTTTGAGATGGAGTCTTGCTCTGTTGCCCAGGCTGGAGTGCTACAGCATGATCTCAGTTCACTGCAACCTTCACCTCCCAGGTTCAAGCGATTCTCATGCCTCAGCCTCCCAAATAGCTGGAATTAGAGGTGTACGTCACCAGGCTGGTCTCAGACTCCTGACCTCAAGTGATCTACCCACCTTGTACTCCCAAATCCTGGGATTATAGGTGTGAGCTACTGTACCTGTCCAGCTTTATTTTTCTTAACTAAGAGTAAACTAACCCTGAAGAATAGTAATGTGTAGATTATAAGCTTCTCTACAGGAAAGCCTCTTCTAATTCTTTTAGTTCTGTCTTACCTAGCATTCTTTGACTTAACTTGATGAAATAAAAAACATGTGTCCTTTACTTACTGACAGTGTGAACCAAAAGTTCTGTGGTTAGAGTCCAGAAGAAGTAGGAGTTTATCTTCAAAGACCTGGACTTCATTTGGTCCTCACCCCCATCCACATGCCCTAGTAACTACAGGGAAAAGGTACAGGGAGTAAGAAGCTGCTTGTCTGTGCCTTTCTTTTTACTTGGATCTGTGGGGTGCCTTCTGAATAAGAGACGAAAAGTGGCTGTGAAGGGGTTGGAAGAAGGTTAGGGAAAAAGAACAGCTGGGATACACAAATTTCTTCTCATTCCTGGGCCGCCTTAAAGGGCAGCAAGTTCTGTACAGGCCTGGCCAAGTGGGGAGATGGTATAAAACCCTACTGGGAAGGGGTTTGGGGATAATGGGTCTTCCCAGAAGGCATTACTGAAGCCTGCAGACATGTCCATGTAGAACAGTCTGAACAAGCTATAAGCATCGTTGGCCCCAGAATTGTGAAATTCTGGGCATGTTATCAATCTGGGATGCTCTTTGTACTGATGTTAGTTGCTTGAGATTTTTTCATCAGCCCTAGTCTGTCCTGTTTGAAAGGACTAACTTGCTGGGTGCAGTGGCTCATGTCTGTGATACCAGCAACTTTGGAGGCCAAGGTGGGCAGACTGCTTGAGTCTAGGAGTTCTAGACCAGCCTGGGCAACACAGCAAGACCCCATCTCTACAAAAAAATACAAAAATTTAGCCAGGCATGGTGGTGCATGCCTGTAGTCCCAGGTACTCAGGAGGCTCTCTTGAGCCTAGGAGGCAGAGGTTGCGTGAGCTGAGCTTGCAATACCACACTCCAGCCAACAGAGCAACATTTTGTCTCAAAAAAAAAAAAAAAAAAATGAATTAGATTATATTAAAAATGAAAAAACTAACTCCATTTTAAAAGTTAAAGCTCCTAACTCTTGTCATCTGCCTGAAATTGTAGTATATAAGATGTCAGGCCTACATCCTCCTCTACAAATGATGTAGGCAAATTAAGAGATAAATTAGGTAAATTTACCGCCAGTTGGATTGATGTGTGCTCATTGCTTGAGTTGCCAAATGTATTTTGTGTTTGAGCTTTTCATTGATGTATTGTGCATCATGTGTTTGATAAAGGGGCATATAGTTCTAATAATGATAAAATACCATGATGTGGAACTCCAGGAATTTATAGTATTGTGTTTAATTGGAATTGCATTTAATTAAAGTGTACCCTGTGCTACTCCCAAACTTCAGAAGATACAGATTGTACCCACCCTTCTGTAATCATTGAAATCAGGGTGCTGTGACAACACATATCAATCCTTTCTTCTAACTGATATTTTTAGGTGAGTTTGGCAAGTTAGGTGGATTTTGTTTAGGACATGGAGAAAGGAGTTAATTACCACTTCAAAGTAAGATCAAAATGACCAAAAGTACATTTTCTTCTCTCTGGCTGCTGAGTAAATGTCATTCAGTCACATGCTCAAAATTTGGGGAAATTTTAAAGCCCTAGGTAGAATTATTCAATGTTGATAAATTAGACTACATATTTCCATAGGTTCTCTAGCCTGGCATATTATTTTGTTTTATGATAAATGCTTATTTTAAAGGTGCCTCAGTGGAATTTTTCCTGTGATGCACGTAAATTGTGGTTGCTCATTATCCAGGGCCCTTGATTACTTAGACATTTATTAGGTTCTAGAATAGCTTGGTGCTGATGGTTCAGGGCCCCATAAAAATTTCAACAGTGAAAATCCTCAAATTACCTCACCTAGAAAATCAGTAGCAAAAGAAGGAACAACAGGAAAAGGAACAGAGGCCAGGGTGAAGATGCTTTTAGGAGCTAGAATTGGTGATGAAGCTTTTCACCTGTATACTTTATCATGGTAGCCAATTCAGTTCTGTGGAATTCTTTGTAAATTTTCCATCTTATTTCTCTGAAGTCCAGCCTTGTGAAATCTTGCCACATGTCCATTCCTGGCACCCCCTGCTCTTCCCATCTTTCTTTGGAGAGAACAATACTGCTCTTTTCCATGCTAATGACCAGGCGACACCTTTAGCCCCAGGAAACCAGACATATCCTCAAGGAGAGGCCAGGGGCCTGGGGGAGAACATCTCAGACTTTGTAGAACTATCCAGGAATTGATTTTTATCTGCCTTTCCTAAAGAGGCAAATGATGGTGCTAAAAATACCTAATAAGTTTATGAAGTTATTGCAAGACAACTCAAAAGTAGTTGTTTGTATGATAGTCAGCAGATGGCACTGTGTTTCAAATTTAAAATACCCAGCAGTTAGCTGGGCGATGTGGCATGCACCTCTGGTCCATGTGGACAGGCTGAGTCCAACTACTCAGTAGTCTGGGGTGGGGAAGATCACTTGAGCCTAGGAGTTTGAGGTCTGGACAGGGGGAGGTGCTTGACCCAGGAGTTCAAGGCAGCATAGTGAGACTCCCGTCTCTTAAAAGCACACAAAAAGATGGGCGAAGGGAATAAATATCTAGCAGTGCTCCAGAGTGCCTCAGCACACAGTTTGAGAACTGCTTCATTAATCCACTTTTTAGATGTAACATTCATGGTTTGGTCTTAGAACCTATTTTGATAGGAACCAAGTTGAGCCCACAGTCAATTGCTCAGAAACCACACAGTCTGGAGTGTTTGAGGTCTTACTGTTAAGGGTTACGTCTTTGATGAGACCTACTGCATGGTTTTTCGGTAATCATGCTACAGCCTAAAGTTCAGAAAATGATGGTGGGTGGGAAATGATCACAGGGTGCTGCTGTAGCTCTGAACTGCGTTGCCAGGGGGGGGTTGCTGACCTGGTGGCCTTTTTCCATGAGCAGACTGTGAAAAGCCTGGCATCCTGATTGGCTCAAGGCAGGAGTTGATAGATGCAGGCCCCATACTACCTTAAAAAGGGGAAATATTTTTTTGTAAGTTCTGCTAGTGCAAGGTTTTTATAAGTACAGCGTTCCAAGTAGCTGGGCACTCTGATTGGCTTCAATTACAGCTCACACAGGCTGAGTCATCTCTGCCTATGTGTCTGAATAAGCCATTTCATATCCACAGTACCAGTACTTTTACCGTCAAAACAAGATGAATCTGAGTGGTGGCCTTTTGTCCTCCACCAATCCCTATTTCTGCCTTCATCAAACTACTCTGCTGTTTGCAGTTCCTCACAACTTCCCTTGCTGCTTATATTTCTTTTTTCCCCTCAGGTGTCTCTCCTTCCCTTTCTAACTGGCAGCAGCCCCCTTCACCTCAGGAGCGGGCTTTAGATCCGCTCTGCCAGGCAGCTTGCTAACTTCTGTGTAGCTCTCTGAAGCAGGTAGAGAAACGTTTTGGTAAATGCATGCCGTTCCCACTGCCTTTCTAGTCCTAACCCTTCAATGTTTTTTAGTTGTTTGCCTTGTTTCCTACAATTTCAGCTAAAACTGTTTCTCAGTATGCAGTATTATGCTACAGTGTCCCTTGCGAGTACTTGTTAGTTTGTGCGGTGCTTCTGAGATGTAATTAAATGTTTATGCAATGTCTAAACTCTAGAGGGCTAAAGCCATTAATATGCTGATAGGACACATCTCGATAAATGCTGGCATATAGGGCATTTTCATGTAATAGAAACTGTTAGAATCAAGGGAGAAATAGAAGACTAAAATATCAGTACCCTTTCACATAGCATTCTTGTTTTAACCTATGACAGATGGATGTCCAGAGCCTGCCTTTCTTTCTGAGAGTCCTTGGTGTAGCAACCCTTGTTCATTTGGTGTTACTTGTTACAATAGCATTTCTTTGCACCAAATGAAAATAGGGTAGAGTGTTGACAGAAGTGTTTATGCTGAATTTCATCACAGGACTTTTGGATGGGCTGAGTGTAGTTTCTTTTGTCTGTCTGTTTCCATTTTTTCCATTTGACATAGCTCTTTTCAGTGCTCAGAATTTTTTGAAAGACGGAACTTCCCAAATGTAAGAAGGAAATTTTTTTTCCATATTTCCACACCAGTGTTACTGTCCAGCATACATTTTGAAACGATTTCTAGTCTATAGTATGGGCAAACGTGAAAATAGTACTATGTAGCTGTTAAGGTATAGGTGTACATTTAGGTCATCGAAATAGATTATTAGTTTCTTGTGATGGAGTGCCTGAGCAGGTTCTGACATTATTATAAAGGTCAGTGTTTGCACTAGACTCTCTCTCTAGAGGAGTGTGTTTTCCTTTCTCTTTTGCAGGACCTGGAGTTGCTGGCTACCTTACCGCAGGTACATCCACATCAGTCATGTCTAACCTGCCACCTCCTGTAGACCATGAGGCAGGTGACGTTGGCTATCAGACTTGAAATTTTCACAAGAGACAATAAACGCTGAAAGGCCAGTGCCGAGTCCACATTCCTCCAGCTGATATGTTGAAGCAAACTCTTACTGCCTTTCTCCTGGTTTCATGACAGTGTTATTCCTTTTTCTATAAATATATTTTTAGGAAAAAAGTCAGTGATTGTAATTGTATCACATTTTAAGAAAGCACTCTGTGGATCAACCTAAGTGGGTACACAAGAATTTTTTTTTTCTTGATGTATGTAAGCACATTTTGTTCCTTTATATTTGTTTACAAAACTGTGAATCAAAAAGACAAAACTTTCTTCCTAGTTTTTGTAATTTTTTTTTTGAATTAGCATGACTGTAGGGTTGAGCTACAGTCAGCAAAAATTGGGGTAAGTCACTTTTCCCCAGGAAAGAATAGTTTCCTCTCCTGCATCAAGTCCATGTGGCCATCCTCCTCCCACCATCCAAGACTATTAGGTTTTGTCCCTGCACCCCTTCACTGGTATCCTCAATCATTAACCTGAAAGCTCACAGTACACATGAGTATGTATAACTGGCTTTATCAAATGGAATGAAAAGGAGCTTGTGCAAAAAAATTTAAAAGTGGATGTCAAGATGTTATGTAAGAGATTAGTGTAATTGTGAAATGTTCTATACCCTATCAAATATATAAAGCTTTCTATATTGAATGTACATTATACAGATATGTGTACATAAAATTTTAAAAATAAAGGGAATTGACTGCTTTGTTAATGATATATATATCTGTTCTAGTTTAATCTTTCCAAGACAGATGAAGTATTAAACAGACTATCTTACATTTGTAACTCCTCATATAGACAGCTGCATTGACATATCTAATAATTCCTAACTTTAATATTTCAGCCCCATCTAAGTTTCCAGACACAGCATCTCATTTATTTTTCATACAACATTCAGGAATGGGTCAGGCTGTTAATAACGTGTGGATTAATGTAACATTAATTCTAGTATTTTTAAGAGAAAAATAGCCAGAAGATTTTTCAAATAACAACAACTCTCAGCACATAGATTTTCTAGTGTGACCACAAACTACAAGAAACTATAAACACGGAGAATATAAACAAATAGTTCTTAAAGAATGGGGAAATAACCACACCTCCAAGATTCCTTTCAAACCAAGAACCTAGTTTACAGTTGATGTGTAAGAACAGCCAAAATGGAAACTTATTTCTATTACAAATCACTAATTCAAACTTTTGCATCAAGTTTATCATCTCTCACAGATTATGGAGTAATATGTTTATGGAAGTGTTTTAGTTTCTAGACAATAGTTGGCCATAAAAATGTTCACTAAAAGAAATTACAACAGCTAAATTGGGATTAGGTATTTAGGAGAGCATAAATCAACATAGCAATGTTTTCTTTTAAATACTAAGAATATAAGTATTGTGAATATAATAAAGGCCTGTAAATTTACAGCCATCGACGTCTAGATGCCAATAATAGCTAACCTTTATTGAATATTTACTGTCTGCCAAGTATTCTATAACCTCATTTAATCCTCAGAACAAACCTGTGGGCCAGTTAAACCTCAAAACAAACCCATGGTCCTGGTACTGATGATTCCCATCTTCCAGGTGAAGTACACGAGGTTCAGAGAAGTAAAGCAGCTTACTAAAAGTCACACAACTAGTAAGTTATAGAGTAAGAAATCAGAACTACTCTTACGTTACGCTGAAGTCTGTATTCTGAGCCACTGCATTGTAAGACAATAGCAACGTCAAGCAAATGTATGTGAGGGGGAAAGTTGAGTTTTGATCTTTCAGGATGGAGGCTTTATCTGAGATTTAAGCATGAAGCCATTTGCCTTAGTCCTGAGATAGATATAAAAATGAGACAGCTTGAGCAGGGTAACGGGAAAGTATATATAGGGGACACCTAGAGGGGTGGAGGGTTGTCTGGTATGGCTGGGGCATAAAGGTCCAGAGAGAACCAAGCCCTAGAGACCCAAGGAGGAGCCAGCTGGACCATGTCCTAAGTGCTGGGCTGAGGCATTAACATCAAACCTAATAGTGATTCAGGAATGAGATCTGTGTTTTAAAATAAACAGTGTGGAATAATCAGTTTGGTGTGTTTGTTATGGGAGGGGCTGTTTAGAGGTAGCCAAACTTGGATGCACTCTGGTAACCAACAGTCCATCTAAGGAGCAGCATAGAGGCAGAACATTGGAAATGGGCAAGAGACCACCCTGGAACCTCGTCCATCCGCCGAGGATCATTACCAGGTGCTCAGCTCAAGAATCCCTTTCAGTCTAGAACTTCTGTGATCCCTCTCATGCTTAAAATGTTCATTATATGCTGAAAATTGTGTAACTAAGCTTTATTAGAATTTTGGGGAAAGCACTTTGAGAAAAATAGCGCAGATATACTGTTTTTGGCAGCCTACTCTGCCTAGGAATTTAACCTCCTATTTGAGGTTTTGGGAATGCATGGCCCTTCTTTTACTGGCCAGCGGAAGTGTGACCAAGGAAGGCAGACTCCTTTGTTTCCTTATCTATAAAATAAGGTTGGTAATTCTGAACCCATTCCTCAAAGGGATGTTATGAGGCAAAAAAAAAAAAAAAAAAAAATTCAGTCCCCTTGCAATAAGACAAAAAAAACCAGTGGTTACAAGGAATTGGATGGGTGTGCTTTCTGTCCAGTGAGTTATTAATCAGGTGTTCTTTTAAATGACAACTCCTTTGCATTATGTAGTTTCATGGTCACATGTCACTTTTGTGATAGGAGAGAGGAGGACAGGACTTCAGGGAAGCTAGTTCTTACTGACTAAATGGTTGTGTCTTCCCCAAAATTCATAGGGTGAAGCCCTAACCCCTAGTGATATTTGGAGATGGGGCCTCAGGGAGGAAATTAGCATAGATGAGGTCATGAAGATGGTGCCCTCATAATGGGGTTAATACCTCAGACACCAGAGAGCCCACCTGTACCCCCAAACTCCCCCCTACATCTTCCTCCCCCCACACCTGACATCCTGCACCAAGAGATCATGTGAGCACACTGGGAGATAGCAGCCACCGGCAAGCCAAGAGAAGAGGCCTCAGAATGAAACTGAACTTGCTGGCACATTGATCTTAAACTTCCCAGCCTCCAGAACTGTGAGAAATTTGTTGTTTAAGCAGCCAGTCTGGTATTTTGTTATGACAGTCCAAGCAGACTAATACATAGTGTTGGCTGGAGTACCAGTTACAAATGAGAGGAGAGTTTGCTCACATACTAGTAGGGCAGAATACTTGCAGTGGGTCTCCCAGACAAGATGGCCAAATAGGGACAGCTGCTGTGCACCTCCCAGCAAGATCGGCTCAGAAGGTGGGTGATTTCTACATTTCCAACGGAGGTAACTGGTTCATCTCATTGGGACTGGTAGGACAATGGGTGCAGCCCAAGGAGGTCAAGCCAAAGCAGGGTGGGGCATTGCCTCACCCAGGAAATACAAAGGGCTAGGGAACGCCCTCTCCTAGCCAAGGGAAACCATTAGGGACTATTTCCTGCACTCTGGCCAGATACTGTGCTTTTCCCAGGGTCTTCACAACCTGCAGGCCAGAGGATTCCCTCTGGTGCGTACACAACCACCAGGGCCCTGGGTTTCCAGCACAAAACTGGGCGGCCATTTGGGCAGAAACCAAGCTAGCTGCAGCAGTTTTTTTTTCATACCCCAGTGGCGCCTGAAACACCAGCAAGACAGAACTGTTCACTCCCCTGGAAATGGGGCTGAAGCCAGAGAGCCAAGTGGTCTGGCTCAGCAGGTCCCTCTCCCACAGAGACCAGCAAGCTAAGATCCACTGGCTTGTAATTCTAGCAGCCATCACAGCAGTCTGAGCTCGACCTGGGTGGTTTGAGCTAAGTGTGGGGAGGGGGTGTCTGCAATTGCTGAGGCTCGAGTAGGCAGTTTCAACCCCACAGTGTAAGCAAAGCAGCTGGGAAATTACAACTGGGTAGAACCCAACACACTTCAGCAGCTGTAGGCACTGTCTCCCTAGATGTCCTCACTGGGCAGGGCATCTCTGAACAAAGCAGCTGGGTAGGGAGGTATAAATAAAGGCCCCACCTTCCTGGGGCAGAACACCTGGGTAAAGGGGTGGTAGTGGGTACAGCTTCAGCAGACCTAACCGTCCCTGCCTGGCAGCTCTGAAGAGAGCAGCAGATTTCCCAACACAGTGTTCAAGCTTTGATAAAGTACAGACTGCTGCCTCAAGTTGCTATCTGACCCGCATGTATCCTGACTGGGAGACACCTCCCAGTAGGGGCCAACAGACACCTCATACAGGAGAGCTCTGGCTGGCATCTGTTGGGTACCCCTCTGGGACTAAGCTACCAAAGGAAGGAACAGGCAGCAATCTTTGCTGTTTTGCAGGCTCTGCTGGTGATTCCCAGACAAGCAAGGTCTGGAGTGGACCTCCCGCAAACTCCAACAGACTGCAGCAGAGGGGCCTTTTAGAAAGAAAACTAACAAAGAAATTGTTGCAACATCAACAAAAAGGATGTCCACTCAGAGACCCCATCCAAAGGTCACCAACCTCAAAGACCAAAGGAAGATAAATCCATGAAGACTGGAAGAAACCACCGCAAAAAGGCTGAAAACTCCAAAAACCAGAATGCCTTTTCTCCTTTAAGGGATCACAGCTCTTTGCCAGCAAGAGAACAAAGCTGAATGGAGCATACGTTTAACAAATTGACAGAAGCAGGCTTCAGAAGGTGGGTAATAACAAACTTCTCCAAGCTAAAGGAGCATGTTCTAACCGACAAGGAAGCTAAGAACCTTGAGAAAAGGTTAGATGAAATGCTAACTAGAATAACCAGTTTAGAGAAGGACATAAATGACCTGATGGAGCTGAAAAACAGCACGAGAACTTCGTGAAGCATACACAAGTTTCAGTAGCTGAATTGGTCAAGCAGAAGAAAGGATATCAGAGATTGAAGATCAACTCAATGAAATAAAGCGAGAAGACAAGATTAGAGAAAAAGTGAAAAGAAAGGAATAAAGCTTCCAATAAATACGGGATTATGAGAAATGACCAAATCTGCATTTGATCGGTATACCTGAAAGTGAAGAGGAGAATGAAACCAAGTTGGAAAATACTCTTCAGGATATTATCCAGGAGAACTTCCCCAACCTAGCAAGGCAGGCCAACATTCAAATTCAGGAAATACAGAGAACACCACAAAGATACTCTTCGCGAAAACCAACCCCAAGACACATAATCATCAGATTCACCAAGGTTGAAATGAAGGAAAAATTGCTAAGGGAAGCCAGAGACAAAGGTCAGGTTACCCAGAAAGGGAAGCCCATCAGACTAACAGCAGATCTCTTGGCAGAAACCCTATAAGTCAGAAGACAGTGGGGGGCCAATATTCAACATTTTTAAAGAAAAGAATTTTCAATCTAGAATTTCATATCCAGCAGAACTAAGCTTCATAAGCAAAGGAGAAATAAAATCCTTTATGGACAAGCAAATCCTGAGACATTTTGTCACCACCAGGCCTGCCCTCCAAGAACTCCTGAAGGAAGCACTAAACATGGAAATGAATAACCAGTATCAGCCACTGCAAAAACATAACAAATTGTAGAGATCATCGATGCAATGAAGAAACTGCATCAACTAATGGGCAAAATAACCAGCTAGCCTCATAATGGCAGGATCAAATTCACACATAACAATATTAACCTTAAATGTAAATGGGCTAAATGCCCCAATTAAAAGACAGACTGGCAAATTGGATAAAGAGTCAAGAACCATTGGTGTGCTGTATTCAAGAGATCCATCTCACATGCAAAGACACAAATAGGCTCAAAATAAAGGGACAGAGGAATATTTACCAAGCAAATGGAAAGCAAAAAAAAAAAAAGAAACAGTGGTTGCAATCCTAGTCTCTGATAAAATAGACTTTAAACCATCCAAGATCAAAAGAGACAAGAGGGGGAACTACATAATGGTAAAGGGATCAATGCAATAAGAAGAGTTAATCTAAATATATACGTACCCAATGCAGGAGCACCCAGATTCATAAAAAGCAAGTTTTTAGAGACCTACAAAGGGACTTAGAATCCCACACAATAATAGTGGGAGACTTTAACACCCCACTGTCAATATTAGGCAGATCAACAAAACAGAAAATAAACTAGGATATCCAGGACTTGAACTCAGCTCTGGACCAAGCAGACCTAATAGACATCTACAGAACCCTCCACCCCAAATCAGAATATACATTCTTCTCAGCACCACATCACACCTATTCTAAGATTGACCACATAATTGGAAATAAAACACTCCTCAGCAAATGCTAAAGAATGGAAATCATAACAGTCTCTCAGGCCACAGTGCAAACAAATTAGAATTCACTCAATCACTCAAAGGATTAAGAAACTCACTCAAAACCACACAACTACATGGAAACTGAATAACCTGCTCCTGAATGACTACTAGATAAAGAAATGAAGGCAGAAATAAAGATGTTCTTTGAAACCAATGACAATGAAGACACGATGTACCAAAATCTCCAGGGCACATTTAAAGCAGTGTGTAGAGGGAAATTTATAGCACTAAATGACTACAAGAGAAAGAAGGAAAGATCTAAAATTGACACCCTAACATAAAAATTAAAAGAACTAGAGAAGCAAGAACAAATTCAAAGGCCAGCAGAAGACAAGAAATAACTGAGATCAGAGCAGAACTGAAGGAGATAGAAACACAGAAAGCACTTAAAAAAAAATCATGTGGTTTTTGTCTTGGTTCCGTTTATGTGATGGATTACATTTATTGATTTGCGTATGTTGAACCAGCCTTGCATCAGCGGGATGAAGCCAACTTGATTGTGATGGATAAGCTTCTTGATGTGCTGTTGGGTTTGGTTAGCCAGTATTTTATTGAGGATTTTTGCATCTATGTTCATCAGGGATATTGGCCTGAAATTATACTACAAGGCTACAGTAATCAAAACAGCATGGTACTGGTACCAAAACAGAGACCCTAGAAGAAACACCACACATCTACAACCATCTGATCTTTGACAAACCCAGCAAAAACAAGCAATGGGGAAAGGACTCCATGTTTAATAAATGGTGTTGGAAAAACTGGCTAGCAATGTGCAGAAAGCAGAAACTGGACCCCACCTGTCACCTTACACTAAAATTAACTCCAGATGGATCAAAAATTTAAACATAAAACCTAACACCATAAAAACACTAGAAGAAAATGTAGGCAAAACCATCCAGGACATAGGCATAGGCAAGGACTTCATCACTAAAACACCAAAAGCAATGGCAATAAAAGCCAGGATAGACAAATGGGATCTAATTAAACTCCAGAGCCTCTGTACAGCAAAAGAAACCATCATTAGAGTGAATTGGCAACCAACAGAACGGGAAAAAATTTTTGCAGTCTACCCATCTGACAAATGGCTAATATCCAGAATCTACAAAGAACTAAAACAAATATACAAGAAAAAACCCCATTCAAAAGTGGGTGAAGGATATGAACAGACACTTTTCAAAAGAGGACATATATGAGGCCAACAAACATATGAAAAAATATTCATCATCATTGGTCATTAGAGAAATGCAAATCAAAACCACACTGAGATATCATCTCACGCCAGTTAGAATGGTGATCATTAAAAAATCAGGAGACAACAGATGCTGGAAAGGATGTGGAGAAATAGGAATACTCTTACACAGTTGGTGGGAGTGTAAATTAGTTCAACCATTGTGGAAGACAGTGTGGCGATTTCTAAGGATCTAAAAATAGAAATTCTATTTGACCCAGCAATCCCACTATTAGGTATATACCCAAAGAACTATAAATCGTTCTACTATAAAGACACATGCACACGTATAGTCATTGCAGCCCTGTGTACAATAGCAGAGACCTGGAACCAACCCAAATGCCCATCAATGATAGACTGGACAAAGAAAATGTGGTACATAGACACCTTGGAATACTACACAGCCATAAAAAATGATGAGTTCATGTCCTTTGTCGGGACTTGGATGAATCTGGAAACCATCATTCTCAGCAAACTGACCAAGAACAGAAAGCCAAGCACCATATGTTCTCACTCATAGGTGGGTGTTGAACAACAGGAACACGTCGACTCAGGGAGAGGAGCATCACACACAGGGGACAGTTGTGGGGATAGGGGAGAGACAATGGGGGGGTGGGAAGGGTCAGGAGGGGATAACATGGGGAGAAATGCCAGATATAGTATGCACCTAAAGTAAAGTAAAAATGAATAAATAAAAAAGACAATTGAGGAAATATGGCTTAGGACCAGATATGATGTACTACTAAAAGACTGTTTTCCTTTGTATTAGTTGTGATCATGGCATTGTGATTATGTAAAAAAGAGTACATGTTTCAGAGTAATGTCTGACAAACAATACAAACAACCACAATCCAGCTGTAATTGAACTGCAAATCTAATTCCACAAATAAAAAACCTTATTTGGCAAAACCAAAAACAAAAAAAAAACAAAAAAAAAAACAATGAATACAGAGCTGGTTTTTTTGAAAAGATCAACAAAATAGATAGTTCGCTAGCCAGACTAATGAAGAAAAGAGAGAAGATTCAAATAGATGCAATAAAAAATGATAAAGGTGATATTACCACCAAACTTGTAGAAATACAAACTACCATTAGATAATACTATAAATACATCTACACGTGTATAACAGAAAATCTAGAAGAACTGAATAAGTTCTGGGACACTTATACCTTCCCCAAGACTAAACCAGGAAGAAGACAAATCCCTGAATAGACCAATAACAAGGTCTCAGATTGGGGCAGCAATTAATAACTGACCAACCAAAAAAAGTCCAAGACCAGACAGTTTCACAGCTGAATTCTACCAGAGTTACAAAGAGGACCTCGTACCTTCCTTCTGAAACTATACCAAACAATAGAAAAAGAGGGAATTCTCCCTAACTCATTTTATGAGGCCAACATCATCCTGATACCAAAACCTGGCAGGACACAACAACAAAAAATTTTCAGGCCAATATCCCTGATGAACATAGATGCAAAAATTCTCAATAAAATACTGGCTAACCAAATCCAACAGCACATCAAGAAGCTTATCCATCACGATCAAGTTGGCTTCATCCCACTGATGCAAGGCTGGTTCAACATATGCAAATCAATAAATGTAATCCATCACATAAACAGAACCAATGACAAAAACCACGATTATCTCAGTAGATGCAGAGAAGGCCTTTGACAAAATTCAATAATGCTTTATGCTAAAAACTCTCAATAAACTAGGTATTGATGGAACATATCTCAAAATGATAAGAGCTATTTATGACAAACCCACAGCCAATATCAGACCGAATGGGCAAAAACTGGAAGCATTCCCTTTGAAAACTGGCACAAGACAAGGATGCCATCTCTCACCACTCCTAATGAACATGGTATTGGAAGTTCTGGCCAGGGCAATAAGGCAAGAGAAAGAAATAAAGGGTATTCAAATAGGTAAAGAGGAAGTCAAATTGTCTCTATTTGCAGATGACATGAATGTATATTTAGAAGACCCTATCGTCTCAGCCCAAAATCTCCTTAAGCTGATAAGCAACTTCAGCAAAGTCTCATGATACAAAATCAATGTGCAAAAATCACAAGCATTCCTATATACCAGTAACAGAGAGCCACATCATAAGTGAACCCCCATTCACAATTGCTACAAAGAGAATTAAATACCTAGGAATACAACTTACAAGGGATGTGAAGGACCTCTTCAAGGAGAACTACAAACCACTGCTCAAGGAAATAAAGAGAGGACACAAACAAATGGAAAAACATTCCATGCTCATGGTTAGAAAGAATCGATATCTGAAAATGGCCATACTGCCCAAAGTAATTTATAGATTCAATGCTATCCCCGTCAAGCTACCATTGACTTTCTTCACAGAATTGGAAAAAACTACCTTAAATTTCATATGCAACCAAAAAAGAGCCCGCATAGCCAAGACAATTATAAGCAAAATAAGTAAATAAATAAATAAATAAAGCTGGAGGCGTCACACTACCTGACTTCAAACTCTACTACAAGGCTACGGTAACCAAAACAGCATGGTACTGGTACCAAAACAGATAGACCAATGGAACCCAACAGAGGCCTCAGAAATAATGCCACACCTGCAATCATCTGATCTTTGACAAACCTGACAAAAACAAGCAATGGGGAAAGGATTCCCTATTTAATAAATGGTGTTGGGAAAACTGGCTAGCCATATGCAGAAAGCTGAAAATGGATCCCTTCCTTACACCTTATACAAAAATTAACTCAAGATGTATTAAAGACTTAAACCTAAGACCTAAAACCGTAAAAACCCTAGAAGAAAACCTAGGCAATACCATTCAGGACATAGACATGGGCAAAGACTTCATGACCAAAACACCAAAAGCAATGGCAACAAAAGCCAACATTGACAAATGGGACCTAATTAAAGAGCTTCTGCACAGCAAAAAAAAAAAAAAAAAACTATCATTAGAGTGAACAGGCAACGTACAGAATGGGAGAAAATTTTTGCATTCTACCCATCTCACAAAGGGCTAATATTCATAATCTACAAAGAACCTAAACTAATTTACAAGAAGAAAACAACTTCAACAAAAACTGGGCGAAGGATATGAACAGACACTTTTCAAAAGAAGACATTTATGTGGCCAAAAACCATGAAAAAAACCTCATCATCACTGGTCATTAGAGAAATACAAATCAAATCCATATTGAGATACCACCTCACACCAGTTAGAATGACAATCATTCAAAAGTCAGGAAACAGCAGATGCTGGAGAGGATGTGGAGAAATAGGAATGCTTTTATACTCTTGGTGGGAGTGTAAATTAGTTCAACCATTGTGGAAGACAGTGTGGCCATTCCTCAAGGATCTAGAACTAGAAATACCATTTGACCCAGCAATCCCATTACTGAGTATATACCCAAAGGATTATAAATCATTCTATTATAAAGATACATGCATACATATTGCAGCACTGTTCACAACAGCAAAGACTTGGAACCAACCCACATGCCCATCAATGACAGACTGGATAAAGAAAATATGGCACATATACACCATGGAATACTATGCACCCATAAAATAGGATGAGTTCATATCCTTTGCAGGGACATGGATGAAGCTGAAAACATCATTCTCAGCAAGCTAACACAAGAACAGAGAACCAAACACCGCAAGTTCTCACTCATAAATGGGAGTTGAAAAACGAGAACACATGGACACAGGGAGGGGAACATCACACACCGGGGACTGTCAGAGGGTGAGGGACTAGGGGAGGAATAGCATTAGAAGAAATACCTAATGTGGATGACCAGGTGATGGATGCAGCAAACCACTATGGCACGTGTATCCCTATGTAACAAACATGCATATGCTGCACATGTACCACAGAACTTAAAGTACAATAATAATTTAAAAAAGATTAGTGGGACAAAGGGCTGATTGGAGCCAGAGCCAGCTAGCCAGAGCCATGTGACCCTTGATGGGACTTGATATAAATTCAGCTCAAGCACCTTCAGAAACAACTGACAGCCTGTGCTGAAGCTAGGGAGGCAGACCCCCAAGGCTGGCCCATAGCACACACCAAAACTCGGCACGGATACTAAGTTAGAACTAGGTGACTGCTGGGTGCCTGGGAATGTTACCAGTTTTGTTTTTTTTTGAGTACATGTTGAGTTTTGAATATCCAGGTTATGTCAGAATCACTCCTGGATGCCCAAGGTGTTGATTCTAAACCAGAATCACTGCTGGATACCCAAGGTACTGATTCTATCCTATGTCAACCCCAAATGTTTGTGTGGATTTTGGTTGAATTCAATGTTTAACTCATCATCTCACATCACCCAGTCTGCTTAAATTAGGACAGAGAAGAGAAGCAAGGTATCCGGAAGCCGGTACAGACTGAACTGGGGCCACCTGGGCTATGGTTCTGGCCTTCACCAAGTGACTTTGGAGCTGTCACCAATAAATGGGGGTCATTAATGTCTCCCTCATGGCGATGTTCGGGAGGTCAGGAATAATAGATGTAAACACCTAATAGAGTGTCAGCCTTGTAGACAGGAGTGTTCAGGAATCAGGAGCTGGGCATGGGGAGGTTGTGTCTATGAAGAACCCTGGCTTGTCAGGCAGATTCTGCCCTGCTGAGGTTTCTGACATCGGGCGTTAGTTTTGTCTTTAAAATGCCTGGTTTGATCTGGTCAGGAAATCTTACTTTGGTGTTAAGAATCTGTTGAAAGATATATAAACGCTTTATGCAAAAATGCCCAAAAGCACATATTTTAAAAATATCAGAAAACTCAGTCCCACTCTCACCCCAGTTTAAAACCTCAGACCCAGATCACATCTCAGAATTATTGTTTCCCATATATGACTTACTATGAAATAAATTCTTTAACTCCTCCATTGTAGTGGAAACTTCAGGCATCTATCCTGGTCATCAATGCTTTCCTATGACTAGTTTTTACTACCTGTGTTGTTTAATATGTCATTTAGCATTTGAAGCAAATAACTTCACATCTGGATTATTCACCACTAATTTCCAAACTTAGGGAGTAAAAGGTGGGTGAGGCTACTGTGGGCTTCAGGGCCCCATGAATGCAGCAAATAGGGTGGCCAGTTTAAAACATCTGTTTGCCATCAAGCTTACGAAAGGAGATCTGTACATTTCCATCATTTTTACAAATCCCCAATTTAGGGAAATAACTTTGTAAGAGAAGAGAAAGGCCCACAACTATTAATGAAAACTTACATAAGTAAGAATGTTCATGCTTATATTTTTTAACATTGAAAAAGGCTATGGTTTATATACAAGTTACCATGTATGCAGATTTTTCAGCTATGGTCCAATGGCAGTAGATTAAAAAAACCTAAGGTCTGTAAAGAACATTGGCCTCATTCCCTGGCCCCTGACCAATGTCTGTGAGCAGGAAAAGAGGAACCTCATGCACTCAGTCTCTTTATTTCAGGGAAAAGTTTACGAAGATGTGGCTTGAGTCAATGAAAGAATGAGTCATTTGTCTTCAAAAGGAAAGGTCATATGGAAGTAATTCTACAAATATTTAGCTGTGCATAAGTTCAGGAAAGTCACTTCAGTTACTTAAGCGCAAACCCAAGTCTCACATTTTAGTGTTTTACACAACTCAAAATAGCCCTTCATATGTATCTATCAGGTTTCCCAGTATTCCAAGGCAGGAAGTGGGACATTTTTCCCAGCTTTAAATGTAAGAGCTGACCTGAGGGCAATCTTGTCAGCCCTAAAACGATCAAGGTGAGATCAGAGTGTCTAAGCACATCTAGAGTTTGGAGCAGAAAACTTTATCAGCTGATACACAGCGAGATGATGCCACACCCTTCCTGTGGCCGGGACTTTCCTAAAGCAACTCAGCCTTGTGGAGAGCCTTTGAAGGCAGCCCTTAGTGTGAATGCTGACAGGTGTATACCTCCATTTATGAGAGTAGAAGCACGAAAGAGGCCAAAACAGGAAGAAAAAAGGAAATTTGGAGGACACTAGGAAGAAGAAAGCATTGGGAAAGAAAGCTATTTAACAGTACCCTCAAAAATAAGCATCGCCTCTACAAAACAACAGGATGCCACTTAGAAAAAAGTTTTTTTTCACAGAAAATCCGGTCTTAAATTTTTTTTTTTTTTTTTTGAGACGGAGTTTCGTTCTCATTGCCCAGGCTGGAGTGCAATGGTACGATCTCGGCTCACTGCAACCTCTGCCTCCCGGGTTCAAGCGATTCTCCTCCTCAGCCTCCTGAGCAGCTAGGATTACAGGCATGCGCCACCACACCCAGCTAATTTTGTATTTTTAATAGAGGCAGGGTTTCTCCATGTTGGTCAAGCTGGTCTCAAATTCCTGACCTCAGGTGATCTGCCTGCCTCAGCCTCCCAAAGTGCTGGAATTACAGGTGTGAACCAGTGCATCTGGCCTTAAAATTTTTTAAATAATAAAAATAGAAGAAATGAAAAACAATAGAAGACAATGACAGAGAAAGTTGAGGAAATCTTGTTAAGAAGCAGAGTAAGATGGAAAAAGAGACCCACTTCCGGGGGCTCATTATCCAAAAACTTTAGATCCCAAAAGAGATACTAGTTTTGAAGAGGGGCTGAAACAAAATAAAAATTCAAGCATTTTCCAGGTAAGGAAGACTATGCCACCAAAGAGGCCAAGGGAACTTCTCCTTCACTCTCTGAAGTTTCGCTGAAAACTCAACTTGCAAAAGGCAGATGAATTGGAGAAATATTTATTTAATGAGTATACACAGGAGCCTTCAGAATGAAGGCCCAAAGATCCCGGGGAAATTGTTCACTTTGATGCTTAGGTTCAACAAAGTATTGATAGCCATACTCTGATTGGCTATGTTTATGATTGGACAAAAAGAGTAAAATCTAATGCTAAGGGACTGAGTGGAGAAACCCAGCAAGGTCTATTTAGGCTCCCCTTGGTCTATCTGAGCATGCAGTCCTTCTTTCTGGGTAGGGGGTGGGTCCTTCTCTGGAATAGGGGTCCTCTGACCTATAGTCAAACAACGTAGGTCAGATAATTTCTTTGTGGCCAGTTTTTACATAGAAAGGTAGAGGGGAAAGGGTAATAGTTTTAGGTTTTATGGCTGGCTTTGGGGAAAAGAGGGTCTGGTTTCTGACCCACCTTGGGGAAGAAAGATTCTAGTTTCTGTGGCTAGCCTTGGGGGAGAATGGAACTGGGCGACAGGAGGGTGGGGGAGAGGGTCAGAAAAACTTCTGGTTCTGAAGCCTTCATTTTGGGGTTTGTTTTATGAGTCCCAATGTCAGAGGTGTTTGAACCAGAGTGACTGCACCTTGAATAGGGGCTGGGTCATACAAGGCTGAGACCCACGGGCTGCATCCCCAGGAGGTTAGGCATTCTCAGTCACAGGATGAGACAGGAGGACAAGAGGACTGGTTTCATGGATACAGGTCATAAAGACCCTTCTAATAAAACAGGATCTGGTAAAGAAGCCGCCAAAACCCACCAAAACCAAGATGGCAATGAAAGTGACCTCTGGTGGTCCTCACTGCTCATTATACAGTAATTATAATACATTAGCATGAAAGATTATTCCCACCAGTGCCATGACAGTTTACCAATGTCATGGCAACATCCAGACGTTACCCTATGTAGTCTAAAAAGGGAATTTTCTGGAAAACTCATGAATAATCCTCCCCTTGTTTAGCATATGATCAAGAAATAACCATAAAAATAGCTCAGGCCTGTAATCCCAGCACTTTGGGAGGCTGAAGCAGGTGGATCACGAGGTCAGGAGTTCAAGACCAGCCTGGCCAAGATGGCGAAACCCTGTCTCTACTAAAAATACAAAAAAAATTCAGCCACCCCTGGTGGTGTGCAGCCATAATCCCAGCTACTCGGGAGGCTGAGGCAGGAGAATCACTTCAATGTGAGTGGCAGAGGCTGCAGTGAGCTGAGATTGCACCACTGCACTCCAGCCTGGGTGACAGAGCAAAACTCTATCTCAAAAAAAAAAAAAAAAAGCCAGCCAGCAGCAGCCCTCAGGGCTACTCTGTCTATGGAGTAGCCATTCTTTTGTTTCTTCTCTAATAAACTAGCTTTCACTTTATGGACTTATCTCAAATTATTTCTTGTGCAAAATCCAAGAACCTTCTCTTGGGGCCTGGATCGTGGACCTCTTCCAGTAATACCACTACTACCGAGTGCCCAGCCCAGTAGATGAAAATCAACCCTTACATATGCACATAATTGTGAAATTTTACCATATGAAAACAAAAAGACCTTATAACCCTCCAGGGTGTGGCAGGAGAAGAGGAAATCATTTTTTAGAAAGAAACAAGCATCAGAATAGCACTAGATTTCTCAATAACATTGAAAAAAGACAAGGGAGTGATGCCTTCAAAAATCTCAACCCAGGAGTCTATATCCAGCGAAACTACTGATTAAGTGAGGGGGCACGACTAAGAAATTTTTACACACACAAGGTCTCACATTTACCTCCCATTAATTCTTTTTAAGAAGCTCCAGAAAGATGTTCTGTACTAAAGCAGGGTACCCAAGAAAGTGTCGGGGCCAAAGGAAATCTGCCTGTGGCCCTCTGAAGGTTCACTGAAAATCAACTGACATAAGGCAGATGAATAGGAGAAAAAGCATACAAACTTATTAACGTGTACCTGTGGTCCCAGCTACTTGGGAAGCTGAGGCAGAGAATCACTGGAGCCTGCAGGTTGAGGCTTCAAGGAGCTATGATCCTGCCACTTTACTCCAGCCTGGGCAACAGGTGAGACTTGGTCTGAAAAAAAAAAAAAAAAAGCTTTACAGGGTATGTCAAAGAAGTCTGTCTATTTGGGGATGAAATATTTTGGTTTTCTTCAAAAGGATGGTGGAATTCTAATGATATTGAAAAGATATTTTGAATTAAGACCAGCTTGCAGCTGACTTAGAGAACTACACATCCAGACTGGAACAGGTCAGAAGCTCTGGGAACAAATTCTTCAAGAAGATGAAATTGATAGGCAATAAATGTATTTGAACATATTGAGAGAAAGGAGATTGCCGTACTTGGGAGAAGAGTTTAAAATAGTGGGGTACATATGTAACTGTGATAGGTCTGTTGCTCAATGTGTACAGCAAGTCAATATGCTGAGACATCAGGTTGCAGTAGAGAAAGAGGTTTAATCATAGGGCCACCAAATGAGGACACAGGAGGATACCTCTAATCCATCTCCCAAAGGAGTTGGGGCTGGGGACTTCAACGATTTTGGAGTGGGCTGAAGTGTGCAAACCATTGATTGGTAAAACTGTGCAGGGTGAAGTCATGGGACAGGGGGATGAAGAAACTATGTAATGCTGATTATGTTCCTTGTGTGTGTGTGCCGGGGGGTGTCTTATGTACTGTGAAAGCAAAATTAATTTTGGGACCCCAAAATCACTAAGCCAAAGGGAAAAGTCCAGTTGGGAACCATGTAGGCAAACTTGCCTCACATTCTATTCCCAACTAAGATAGCTACAAAAATAAAAAGCAACATACTTCCCTAACAGTTTGCCCACAAGGAAATTCCTTGTGGACAAAGGACAGACAGACCTCAAAGTCATCAGAGGGAATGTGTTCTCTTTCCAGGACCACAAGGGGGCGTAGTTTTAAGGACAAGAATTTCACAGCTCCATGCCCCTCTCCCATCTCTCTCCATCCAGGAGATTTAACGGTTTATGTTTGAATTTCACTGGCTCGGGGAAGAGACTAAGAGTCAATCACTCCAGCAGAAGTTCTAAGGAACTCGTTTCATTGGCCTGGGGTCTTAGAGAAGGTGGGGGTTCCTCCAAGGTTAAAAGTCCCCTTCTTCCACACTCCTTTGGACTCCATGTTTGGGTCCCCTTCCACGAACACTCCCTTGCTGGAAGCTGTCTTTCTCTCTCCTGGATTTCCACTGGAGTCCCCCTTCCACACTCTCTCGTGGAAGCCTGTCTTCCCCCTCCTAAACTCCATCTCTCTCTATTCCCTAACGCTCTCATGGAAGTTGCTTTCCTCTCCTAGATTCCATCTTTCTGGATTCTCTCACTCAGTGGGAGAGTTAGCTGTTTCTTTCTCTCTCCTTCTCCTGTTTCTCTCTCTCTTTAAATAAATCACTTTCTACACTTTTGAGTTTGGCATTTACTGCACACTGCGTCATGGTCCCCTCTCTCATTCTTTTTTTTTTTTTTAATTTTGTCTGTTTTTTAATCAGAAAGTGTTTTGTTTTGTTTTATTTATTTATTTATTTAAATAATTTATATATTTTACTTTAGGTGCATACTATATCTGGCATTTCTCCCCATGTTATCCCTCCCCACCCCCCATGGTCTCTCCTCTACCCCCACCAACTGTCCCCTGTGTGTGATGCTCCTCTCCCTGAGTCCACGTGTTCTCATTGTTCAACACCCACCTATGAGTGAGAACATACGGTGCTTGGCTTTCTATTCTTGGGTCAGTTTGCTGAGAATGATGGTTTCCAGATTCATCCAAGTCCCTACAAAGGACACGAACTCATCGTTTTTTATGGCTGCATAGTATTCCATGGTGTCTATGTACCACGTTTTCTTTGTCCAGTCTATCATTGATGGGCATTTGGGTTGGTTCCAGGTCTCTGCTATTGTACACAGGGCTGCAATGACTATACGTGTGCATGTGTCTTTATAGTAGAACGATTTATAGTTCTTTGGGTATATACCTAATAGTGGGATTGCTGGGTCAAATGGAATTTCTATTTCTAGATCCTTAGAAATCGCCACACTGTCTTCCACAATGGTTGAACTAATTTACACTCCCACCAACTGTGTAAGAGTGTTCCTATTCTCCACATCCTCTCCAGCATCTGTTGTCTCCCGATTTTTTAATGATCGTCATTCTAACTGGCGTGAGATGATATCTCAGTGTGGTTTTGATTTATATTTCTCTAATGACCAGCGATGATGAGCATTTTTTCATATGTTTGTTGGCCTCATATATGTCCTCTTTTGAAAAGTGTCTGTTCATATCCTTCACCCACTTTTGAATGGGGTTGTTTTTCTTCTTGTATATTTGTTTTAGTCCTTTGTAGATTCTGTATATTAGCCCTTTGTCAGCTGGGTAGATTGCAAAAATTTTTTTGCCAGTCTGTGTCTTTTGATTGGTGTGTTTAGGCCATTTACATTCAATGTTAATATTGTTATGTATGAATTTGATCCTGCCATTTTGTTACTGGCTGGTTTCCTTTCTCATTAGTTGACTCATTTTCTTCATTGCATTTTTGGTCTTTGCCAACTGGTTTGCTTTTGCAGTGACTGGTACTTGTTCCTTTCCATGCTTAGCATTTCTTTCAGAAGCTCTTGTAGGGCAGGTCTAGCGGTGACAAAATCTCTCAATAATTGCTTGTCCATAAAGGATTTTATTTCTCCTTCACTTATGAAGCTTAGTTTGGCTGGATATGAGATTCTGGGTTGAAAGCTCTTTTCTTTAAGGATGTTGAATGTTGGCCCCCACTCTCTTCTGGCTTGTAGAGTTTCTGCTGAGAGATCTGCTGTGAGTCTGATTGGCTTCCCTCTGTGGGTGACCTGACCTTTCTCTCTGGCTGCCCTTAGCATTTTTTCCTTCATTTTGACCCTGGTGCATCTGACAATTATGTGCCTTGGGTTGCTCTTCTTGAGGAATATCTTTGTGGAGCTCTCTGTATTTCTTGAATTTGAAATTTGGACTGCCTTGCTAGGCTTGGGAAGTTCTCCTGGATAATATCCTGGAGTGTGTTTTCCAGCTTGGATTCATTCTCCCCATCATATTCAAGTACACCGATCAAGCGTAGATTAGGTTTTTTCACATAATCCCATATTTCTTAGAGGCTTTGTTCATTTCTTTTCACTCTTTTTTCTCTTATATTGCCTTCTCTTTTTATTTCATTGAGTTTATCTTCAATCTCTGATATCCCTTCTTCTGCTTGATCAATTCAGCTATTAAAACTTGTGTCTGCTTTACGTAGTTCTCGTGTTGTGTTTTTCAGCTCCTTCAAGTCTTTTATGTTCTTCTCTAAGCTGGTTTTTCTAGTTAGCATTTCGTCTAACCTTTTTTCAAGGTTTTTGGTTTCTTTGCATTGAGTTAGAATGTGTTCCTTTAGCTCTGAGAAGTTTGTTATTATCCACCTTCTGAATCCTGTTTCCGTCAATTCTTCGCACTCCTTCTTGGTCAAGTTGTGATCCTGCGTTGTTGAGGAGTTGTGGTCCCTTGAAGGAGAAGAGGTGTTCTGGTCTTGATGGTTTCACCTTTTTTACGCTGGTTTTTTCCCATCTTTGTGGATTTACCTGGCTGTGGTGTCAGAGAGCTGCTTGATGAGGTCGCTTGTCTGCCTGTGGGGGGCGCTACTGGGTTTCTAGGGACTCCTTCAGGTTACTAGGGAAGTTTCCCGTGTCTTTTTTGTTTATGCTGGGAGATTAGGCCCGCCTCTTCCGCTGACCTGTAGGCACTGCTGGGTTGTGGAGAACGCCGTCCCGTTGCTACGTAGGCTTCCTGTGTTTTTTGTTAAAACATGTAGCCCAGTCCCCACTCCTCTAGTGGTGGGTTGTGCCCTTCCTCCACTGGGCTGGATCATTCAGGGTTCCTCTCAGACTGTGGCACTGGCTGCGCAACCCACTACAGTCAGAGCTTCAGCCCTCTGGGGTTTGTGGGGGGAGGTTAAGGACCCGTCCAGCCGCACCCGGCAGTCTCCCCCTTTCAGCTTTCTCTCTCTCTGGTCATGGGGTAAGGGCCGCCCAGCTGCTCCCGCTTACAGCTCCCTCTCTCTCCGGGCGGGGAGAGGGAGCGATAGCTCAGTCTGCAGACTCTTATTCAACTCCGCACTTGTAATTCCCGGCGCTTGACTGGCAAAGATCCCCCTGTTCTGTGTATTGCTGAGGCTCTGGGGGAAGCGCTGTATCTGGACCAGAGTGCCAGAGGTGAAACCTCCGACTCGCCGGTCAGATGCACTTTCTGGGTGAAGCAGCACCCCTCCCCGCCTCGGTCTGCCCTGAGTGGGCTTTGCTATCCCTCGAACCAGACCCGTTGAAATGCACCTGGTACCTTGGTTGGAGCTAGGAGATCTCTGGGTTTCTGCGTCTCTTTCACTGGGTGTTGTGCACTGGAGTTGTGTCTAATCTCCCATCTTGGATCCTCCCGGCCCCTCTCTCATTCTTGAGAGGGCAGGAGACCAAGAACCTGGACAAACGTCCTCTAGGGGAGCTGAGGGCACCCTGAACCCCAATACTACAATCCCTCTGCTCATGTGGGACAAATGCATGTCTGATTGCTTCCTTTGCCCTATTGTTTCACTAAGCAAGACTAAGGCATAAGTGACTATTCCTGTAAATCACATACTCAGTGAAAGGATAATCAGAAACTCAAAAGAATGCAAGCGTTTGTTCTTTACCTATAACCTGAATCCCCCCTCCCTTCCTGCTTTGATTTGTCCCGTCTTTCCAGACTGGAATAATGTACATCTTACAAATATTAATGTCTCATGTCTCCCCAAAATGCATAAAACCAAGCTGTGCTCTAACTGCCTTGGGCACATGGCATCAGTACCTCCTGAGGCTGTGCCACCAGGGAGTCCTTAACCTTGGCAAAATAAGTTTCCTAAATTGATTGAGACTTGTACCAGATACTCTTTGATTACACTACTATGATTAATTATTTTGCTGCCCAACTCTTCTAAACTCTTCTCCAAGGTACATCAGTCGCCTTTCTCTCAATGTATTCAAATACATATGTTTTCCCTATCAATTTCACCTTCTTGAAGAATTTATTCCTAGAGCTTTTGACCTGCTCTAGTCTGGATGGGTAGCTCTTTAAGTGAGCTGCAAACTGTTGGCTATTTCACTGGAATTCAAAACCTTAAAAACGTCCTAAGCAATTCTTAAACAAAAGTTTTATGATTCTAACGTGAGATCCTATGTATAGAAACAGTAGGCATGCAAATGGTATCTAGTGCTAGACTTTCAGCAGCAAGGAAGTAGGCAAAATGCAGCCTTATTAATGCCTAATTATATTCTGTCCAGAACCCAGTATGCAATTCTTGTCAATCTTGTGGGGACAGCTTCACACAGGACATAGTAAGGTAAGGTTATGACTGGTACTTACATAATTATAGTATCAATGTAATTCTATTGGGGGAATGAAAAAACAGGGTGTGTATGTGAGAAAGTAAACACTTTAGTGGGGAGAGAAGATGAAAAACAGCTGAATTCTCATCTTTGAAACTGACAAATCAATAGATGACCAGACTTTATATGACAGTAATGTTTTATCAAGGTTCAAATTCTAGTGTCATTATTTTTGTTAGGTGACATAATGTCGGCAGCTCACTCTCAGATAGTTCAGAAACAGAAGGAGAGAGAAAGCAAGTGTGAATCTAGATAAGGATATACAGGTGGTCACTATATTCTTCCTCTAACTGAAGGTTTAAGGTTTTTCAAAATAAAAAATTGAGCAGCAAAAGTATTATAATTGTATTATTTCAAGATATGGAAGTAGATCTCCATCCTTATCAGTTAGCTTAAATTGTTGTTTATTTAATTTTATTAATTTATTTTGAAATTTAATTAAAATTAAATTTATTTAAATTTGAGACTTGTTATGTTATGCAGACTGGGCTCAAGCAATTCTTCCATCTCAGCCTCCCAAATCGCTGGGACTGTTAGTCAGAAGGGGGTTTTATGCCAGGGCTCAAGAGCAGGTTCTTAGATCTTGGGTGGGAAATAATCAGGGCCAGTCACATAGTGAAGTAAAATAGTTTATTAGTGTCCAGACGCGGTGACTCATGACTGTAATCCTAGCACTTTGGGAGGCTGAGGTGGGTGGACTGCCTAAGCTCAGGAGTTCGAGACCGGCCTGGGCAACACGGTGAAACCACTTCTCTACTAAAATACAAAAAAATTAGCCGGGTGTAGCGGTGTGCTGTCTGTAGTCCCAGCTACTTGGGAGGTTGAGGCAGGACAATTGCTAGAACCTGGGAGGTGGAGGTTGCAGTGAGCCGAGATTGCACCACTGCACTCCAGCCTTGGCAGCAGAGCACGACTCCGTCTCAAAAAAAAAAAAAAAAAAAAAAAAAAAAATAGTTTATTAAAAAGTACTCTATTACAGAGTAGGGTGTCCTTGGAAAGCAAGAGGAAGAATGCCCCTACCTTAACCCATTTATGCCTGAGGTTGCAACTTTTTGAATTTTTGCATTCGGACTTGGTGATACCTTGAGCAGTAAGATATAAATAACTCTCGCATGCTTAGCGTTCCAATAATGGAACACTAGGCATAAATGGATTTAAACAAGAATGCTCGCTTATATAGGATATTAGGGCAGAGAATAGTGTAGTTTATTATAAAGGCTCATGAGAGGCTGTTCGTATGATTATTCTCTTGTGCAACTTTTGATTTTGGCAAGAATTTATGAGTATACAATTATCTTCAGAGGAAAGTCTATTTTTTAAAGTAAGAATGCCTTTTTCCACTAACTTGTTTCCTCAACCATAAACATCTTGTGATCAAGAGTGCCTAACTTCCTGGGAATGTAACCCAGCAGGCCTTGCTTTATCCAGCCTTTATTCAAGACAGAGTCACTCTGGTTGGGATGCCTCTGACAGGTCTACAGGAGCCCAGCTCTATTAAACGTTTTTAAGTAGTTGCCTATGAGAATGAGAAATCGGCATGCTGGGATGGTGAGAGAAGGAACCACTGATGGTTTTCATAACTAGCTTTGGACAGTAATTTAATGGTTGAACTCTGAAATGTATACCTTTGATTAAAAATAAAAACTAAATTAATAAAAAATGCATATTAAGGAGAAATTAAAAATCAGCAAAACCAAAACCAAAATTAGTACCTTTTGTCTATCCAATGCAAACAATATGTGGTAAATATAATAGGAAAAAAAAAGGCAATATTCAAGTGGAAAAAAAAAACATTACTTAGAAAGAATACATTTTTTAACCAGTTGAATGTTGCCTTTCCAAAACTACCTATGGCCTGATCCACCCCCCATCCTGTGCCTATTAAGACCCCAGACTCAGTTGGTAGAGGAGAGAGAGGTCACTTCACTTCAGTGAGGTGGCTTGACAACAGAGAGACAGCTTGAATTCAGGGAAGAGCCGGACAGACTTTGGGAAAGAGATGACTAGACTTTGGGGAAGAGATGACTGGACTTCAGGGGAAGATTATCTGCCCATCCCATCCCTTCTCCAGCTCCCCCTCTCTGCTGACAGTCATTTCCATCTCTTAATAAAATTGTCCACATTCACCATCCTTCAAGTGTTTGTGCAACTTCATTCTTCCTGGACACTGGACAAGAGCTTGGGACCCACCAACTGCAGGGACCCACAAAAAGTCTGTCACACCAGTGGAGGAAGTAGACTGCCAAGGTCAACGGGTCTATGTTGATCAGCCTGAGAACTAGCAGCCATGACTACACATGAAAGCAGGTTTGAAAGGAGCTCATTTGCTCCTCTGGAGAAGGGGAGTTTACTCTTCCACACAGGGACCATCTACATCTGATGAGCAGGCCATCCCTACAGCCTTACATCATGGTTGAGTGCCTTAACAATAGAAAGTTCGTTTGGCCTTTTTGTGGACAGAGATGGGAGTTACGATGGTCTAAACTGAATGAAATGCAGCAAGTAAGCCCTTCCGGGACTGTTTCCCCTGAAGCCAAAAACCTTATTATGAATAATTTTTCAGAGGGTAGCTTGGGAAAGAATAATGATTACCATTTTGATTTTTTTTTTTTTTTGAGACAGGATTTCACTCCTGTCACCTACGCTGGAGTGCAGTGACATGATCACAGCTCACTGCAGCCTTGACTTCCCAGGCTCAGGTGATCTTCCCACCACAGCCTCCTGAGTAGCTGGGACTACTGGCATGTTCCACCATGCCTAAGTTTTTACATTTTTTGTAGATACAGGGTTTCACCATGTTGCCCAGGCTAGTCCTGAACTCCTGGGCTCAAGCAATCTGCCTGCCTTGGCCTCCTGAAGTGCTGGGATTACAGGTGTGAGCCACTGCACTCAGCCCAATTTTGAATTTTATAAAAAATGTTTTCTCCATTTCCCATGATGAGATCATTCTGAATCCCACTGAACTGGGAAGAGTCTTTGGCTCATAAATAAACTGTGTAATCTTAAGAGATTTGAGTTCACACACACTTCAATTCCTATGTATTGCTATGCATCGGACCCAAACTTTTTTGGCAGTCAGAAAACCTAATCACCTTGCCTCAAATGGTCTTTAGTAATATCTGTATCACAGGATCTTTGGTAAACTTGAAGCACTTAGCAATTCCTTTTCATGCTAGGTTTGGGTTCTATTTTTTTCTTAAATATAGGAGATGGATTAGAGTCAACTTTGCCCTTGCTGGTGGAGGGCAGCCGCCTCATGCAAGGAGGCAAGGGGCTGTTAACACACAGCCATCCACAGAACTAAAGGAGCATTATAACACCAACGCTGGGGCCTCGAGGTTGCAGGCAGCTCCTCAGACCTGGGCACCGCTGCAGGGAGCTTTCTCCTGCTGGTGTCTGGGGTGGCCAACTGGGTCCTGCACTCACTCGCTTGCACGTGGTCTGGCTGTGGGCCCACACAGAGCTTGTTCCTGGGTCAGCGCCCAGAGTGGCCAGTCAGGTCCCGCACTTGCTCACTCACATGCTCCCTCCTGCAAGGGGTTGAGTGTGGCGGGCAGAGTAAACGTTCACCCTGTCACAAGTTGAATGAAGGGGCTGAGAAAAATCCTGCACTATTGCCATGCCAGTGCTATGAGCATTATCCTTGACTCTCACATCTCTCTTATCACACTACTTCTAATTTGTAGTATTCTATTACTTCTACATCTTCAATATCTCTAACAATCTATGTCCAATGCAGCTACTGTCTGTGGGCCTCTAACCCGTCTTCCGTGGATCAATGCAACAGGATCCTGACTGGTCTTCCTGCTTCTAATATAGGCTGAATCCAACCCCACCTTCATGGAGTAGCATTTCTACTGCCCTTCAGTGACCGCACTGCTCTTAGGACCAAGTCCAATACCTCATCTTGGACTGTGAGGCCCTTCATGATCTGGCCCATTCTTTCTCTGGCGTCATCTCTCCGTAACAGGAAACAGTCATCTTTACCAATTAACATTAAGAAAGCCACAGGTCGTGTCTGAGTCTGTTTTGTGTGGCCTAGTTTCCAAAATTACAACAAGTAATTTGAGTTCCAGGCCAGTCCTCCCTGAACTCAAAAATATTTCCAGAAGGCCAGCTTCTTAGCCATTTGGGGGCTAGGACTGGAGTTCCTAAATAAGGAGAAATCCCACCTATTGTCTTTTCCTACTTCTTTTTTCTGGGTTCTTTAGTTGAAGTTGCTTCGGACTCATCTTGCACACTGTCCTCAGTTGCAGTGGGTCTTAAATAGAATTTGCAAATGTTTCTCTTTTGTTTTCTGTGTAAAAACCAGCTTATTTTCTCAAGGTTGTGGGATTGACAAAAATCCTGCCCTATCTAGTAGGAAAGGGTGGGGTTATTAGGTTACATAAGTTGTCAGTTGAGTGAACTACCTACTTCCTTAGGACAAGGACACCAGGGGCCTTGTCACACATGCATCCTCCACAGGCATCCATAAGGACTCCTTGAATTGTTCAGAATTGCAGGTGTCCTCTGTGCCTTCTAAAATTAATCTGGTGTTCTTTCAAGTCCAGTTGATCTAGTGTTGTGTTGCTTCGGCTAGATATAAATAAGAAATCCTTTTGATGTGATGTACTCTGAAGTGTATCGAGAGTCATGAGTTGGCCAAGACACCACTGAACAGGAAGGATTTTAAGCCTCTCAGTCTATGTGCTCCACCTCTGGGAAAATGTTAAGCCTTCTGTGAGTGGCTGTTTCTTCCTCTCTTCTTTCCTTCTAGACTTTTTTTGGTCTCAAACTTTGCCAGCAAAAGAAAGGTTAAAAATAGAATAAAGAAAATTTCCTTAGCAGGTGAAGATCACAACATACTGTGGATTTGCCTGTTAAATTATTTATTCCTCTAAGATTAAATTAGTCCAGCTGTCTTAGACGGCTGTAAGAAGACCTCTTGCAGAAAGGTTTCAACTGGATTTAGAATTTAGGATTTGACCTCAACCAGTAGAGGAAGTAGACTGCCAAGGTCAACAGATCTGTATTGATCAGCCTGAGAACCAGCAGCCATGACCACATGTGAGAGCAGGCTGTGAAAGGAGCTCATGTGCTCTTCTCAAGAAGGAGAGATTATTCTTCCACACATGTGCCATCCATATCTGATGAGCGGGTTATCCCTCCAGTCTTAAATCATGGCTGAGCTTTTTTTTTTTTTGAGACAGGGTCTCTCTCTGTCTCCCAGGCTGGAGTGCAATGGCAAGATCTCGACTCACTGCAACCTCCATCTCCTGGGTTCAAACGATTCTCCTGCCTCAGTCTCCTGAATAGCTCAGATTACAGGCGCATGCCACCATGCCCAGCTAATTTTTGCATTTTTAGTAGAGATGGGGTTTCACCATGTTGGTCAGGTTGATCTCGAACTCCTGACCTAGTGATCCACCCGCCTCAGCCTCTCAAAATGCTGGGATTACAGGCGTGGCCACCACGCCTGACTGACTGAGTTCCTTAATAACAGAAAGATTGTTTGGCATTTTGTGGACAGAGATGGGAGTTACGATGCTCTAAATTGAATGAAATGTAGCAAGTAAGCTCTTCCAAGACCACTTCCCCTGAAGCCAAAAACATTATGACGAACAGTTCTCCAGAGGGTAGCTTGGGAGAGAATAGTGATTACCGTTCTGAATGTTGTTTTTTTTTTCTTTTTGAGACAGTATCTCACTTTTGTCACCCGGGCTGGAGTACAGTGAGGTGATCACATGTGGCTCACTGCAGCCTCAACTTCCAAGGCTCAGGTGATCCTCCCACCACAGCCTCCTGAGTAGCTGGGACTATAGGCATGTATCATCATGCCTGGCTAATTTTTTATGTTTTTAGCAGTTATGGGGTTTTACCATGTTGCCCAGGCTGGTCTTGAACTCCTGGGCTCAAGTGATCTGCCCGTGTCAGCCTCCTGAAGTGCTGGATTACAGCTGTGAGCCATTGCACCCAGCCCAGTTTTGAATTTTATAAATAATGTTTTCTCCATTTCCAATGACAAGATCATTCTAAATCCCACTGAGCTGGGAAGACTCTGGCTCATAAATCAACTGTGTAATCTTAAGAGATCTGAGTTCATACACACTTCAGTTCCCGTGTACTGAAACCAAGCTTTTTGGCTCCAGTTGAATTTGGAGTTAGCAAAGACACCGCTGAACAGGAAGGAACCACCCTGCACAAATACCAATTTTCCCTCAGATGATCTTTAGAAATATCTGTATCACAGGATTGTTGGTAAACTAGAAAAACTTAGCAATTTCTTTTCATGCTAGGGTTTTTTTTCCCCCTTAAATATAGGAGATGGATTAGAGTCAACTTTTTCCTTTACCAGACAAGATATATAAAATCCCTATTGTGAAAGGAAAATAAATTTCGGGACCCCAAAATCACTAAGCAAAAAGGAAAGTCAAGCTGAGACTTTTGCTTAGGACAAATCTGCCTCCTATTCTATTCCTTAAAAACATAGCCACTAAGATGAAAAAGCTATATACCTCCCTCACAATTTGTCCACAGGAAAATTCCTTGTGGACAAATGACAGAATTCAAAGTCATCCCTCTGCTCATTGAGATAAGTGCATATCTGATTGCTTACTTTGGAAAGGCTAACCAGAAACTCAAAAGAATGCAGCCATTTGTTTCTTATCTCTTTAGGACCTGGAAGCCCCTCCCCAATCCAAGTTGTCCCACCTTTCCAGACTGAACCAATAAACATCTTATATATATTGATTGATGTCCCTCCTAAAATGTATAAAACCGAACTGTGCTGCAACCGTCTCTGGCACATGTGGTCAGGACCTCCTGAGACTGTGTCACAGGAATGTTCCTAAACTTGGCAAAAAACAAAAAACAAAAAAATTTCCTAAATTGACTGAGACCTGTCTCAGATACTTGGGGTTCATACTATGCTCCCTTAATTACCACAGTGGACAATTGTTTGGGGCTGCTCAGCATCCATTTATATTTCTAATAATGCCCCAAGTCTTTTTCTCCCCACTGAGTGTGAGTGCCATGAAAGGGTGATCTCTGAAACTGTGAGCACCAAGGGGCTACAGCTGAGTGGCCGAACAGTAGCCACTGGCCACACATGACTACTTAGCACTGAAATGGGGCTAATGTGATTTTATATATATATATAAGGTCTGGCTCTGTCACCCAGGCTAGAGTGCAGTGGCACTATCTCGGCTCACTGCAACCTCTGCTGCCTGGGCTCAGGTGATCTTCCCACTGCAGCCTGCTGAGTAGTTGGAAATACAGGTGTGCGCAACCACTCCTGGCTAATTTTGATATTTTCTGTAGAGATGGGGTTTGGCCATGTTGCCCAGGCTGGTCTCAAATTCCTAGGTTCAAGCGATCTGCTCACCTCAGCCTCCCAAAGTGCTGGGATTATATGTGTGAGCCACTGCACCTGGCCCTGAATTTTTTATTTAATTTTAAATGAATTATTTACATTTAAAAACCGATTAGTTTTTTTTTCTGAAAATTTTTAAGTAGATTTAGAACAAGTTGGGCACGTGAACTTACTTTCTTAACTATAAATTTTTGAAGCTTACTTATGTACAGTTAACTTTTTGCACATCAAGTATTTCCACTGAATATTTAGCTTCCAAGTTGATATGTGCTATAAATATAAAAGATATTGGGATTTTGGGGCAAAGTGTAAAATAGCTTACTGATAATTTTTTATATTGATTACATGTTGAAATGATAATATTTGGATATATTAGGTTAAATAAAATATATTAAAATTAATTTTGTATGTTTCTGTTTTTTTAATGTGGCGCTGTAAAATTTTAAATTACGTATCTGGCTTACCTTATATTTCCATTGGTAGCACTGGAAGAGCTCTCCTTTTCCTGGACAGTCCAGAGGGCAGGCCTGTAACCTGAGCTTGGCCAACCATGTGCATCTCAGAGCCAAAGCAAGGCAAGGGCAGAGCGATCTGGTGGACGAGGTCAGATGGAGGTCAGCGATGCAGGGATATCTCTCCCCTTCAGCCAGGTCAGGCTGCTCTGGCCTCCGCTGCAAAGACCTGCTTCCTTCTCTGCCTGTCTTAGTGGGATCTTCCAGACTTCCTTAGTCTTCCCTTCCCACACTCGTGCAAGAGATTTCTTTTCGCTCACATTAGCCAGTCTTTTCCTAGTGTTTGCAGCCAAGAATCCTGACATAATCAAGATTTGTCAGGAAGCGAGGCTCTCCCCTCGACCATCGAGTCCCTAGAAGCCCAGGTGAACCTTGTTATTACTAAAGTACTAATCACCAGGGCTGGCGGGGGCTGAGGCAGCTGTAGCAATAGCAAGCTGCTCAGGTGATTCTGATGCTCAGCCAAGGCAACAACTACTGCTTTAAGTTTTCTTCTTTTTTTTTTTGAGATGGAGTCTCGCTCTGTCTCCCTGGCTGGAGTGCAGTGGCATGATCTCGGCTCACTGCAACCTCCGCCTCCCCGATTCAAGTGACTCTCCTGCCTCAGCCTTCCAATAGCTGGGACTACAGGTGCCTGCCCCTACACAGGGTTAATTTTTATATTTTAGTAGAGACAGAATTTCGCCATGTTGGCCAGGCTGGTCTCAAACTCCTGACCTCAGGTGATCCACCCACCTCGACCTCCCAAAGCGCTGGGATTACAGGCGTGAGCCACCACACCCGGCCCTAACTTTTAAGTGTCTGCATGGCCAGTGAATGAACATGAGCCTATGCTACCACACTTCTTATATAGACGTTACTCAAACATCTTGCATTCCCTGCCCTTCTGCAGCTGGCATGCATTCATCCATTCAACAAATATTTATTGAGGACCTACTGTGCATGTTCCAGGCATTGCTCCAGTTTCTCGGGATGTGGCAGTGAGCAAAACAGACAAGAGCTCTTCTCTGCTAAAACATACTTTCTAGCAGGGGGAGAGGAAGAGATAATAAGCAAAAGAAAAGAGAAAAATACATAGTATGTCACACAATGAAAAGTTCTAAGAAGAAAACTAAAGGAGGAGAGAGAGAGAATGTGTGTGTGTGAGAGTGTGTGAGTGTGTGTGTGTGAGAAAGAGTGTGTGTGAGAGAGAGAGGTATGTGTGTGTGTGTGTGTGTGTGTGTGTGTGTGTGTGTGTGTGTTGGGAGGGTATAGAAATTTAGATGGGGTGGTTACAGAAGGAATTCCTGGAAGGTTACATTTTCAGGAAAGGAGGAACCCTTGAGGACATGGAGTTGGGAGAGAATTTTCTAGGCAAACAGAAAGGCAAGTGCAAAGACCCTGAAGTAGGAATATATCTGGGATATTGGAGCAACAGCAGAAGGCCAATGTGTCTGGTGTGGAGGGAGCAAGGAAACAGAGCAGTAGAAACTGAAGTCAGAGAGGTAAGGGTGGTGGAGGGAGGGGTTGTCTGCAATCTCCACTTTTATCCCCTTAAAAAAAAATGAACGAAAGACTCCTCATTGGGGTGGCATAGCCACCAGATAAAGGAAGACTGGGGAAAACACCTTCTGGAGATCCTATCCATGCAACTGTCTCTGTTTGACCTGTACTTATTTAGGGGTGTCCTAAGAGTGAGGCACGTCTCCAGGATAAACTTACCCTTTACTTGGTCATGTAATTTGGGGGTGAAGGTAGGGCAGAGAAAGCCCTTGTTTCACAGAGCTTATGGTAACCACACTTTCACACTAGAATCGGCGTGGGTTTTCTTCACAATAAACTCATAATCACCACAATGAGAAAGAGGTACTGAAAAGAAAAATAAAAATATTGTGAAGGGATCATAAATCCTAAATGCTCTTTGTCTGCTCTGAATTAAGGGAGGACACTTCCCAGAATCCTGCTAATTTGGGAAATTGGAAAATTTCAACAATCACCAGAAGTGGTTTTGTTTCTTTTAGGCATCCTGACTTCCCTCTGTGCCTAGAGCTGATCACAGCCCTCCAGCTGATTAGACTAGATTAGAAATCAGGAGAGAAAAACGAAATGCATATTTCCCTAGATTGTTAAATGCTCATTAAACACCTATTCTATCAACAGACTTGCCCAAACTGCTGTGCACCCCCACTGCCAGGACACTGATGTCCTTTCTCAGGCTTATGTTTTCTCCAGCTACCCATAACCCCTTCTGGGTCTGTTGTCCAGCCTCTATGTTTTCTGGCTGGGGCTCTGGCTTTGGCTCTGTTGTTTGCAGACCTATACATGAATCCTTTGCCCACTCACCACTTGCTGTGCTGCAAACCAGGGATCAGGAGTGCATCCCCCGCATACTCATTCATTCATTCACACTCTCTGAGTGGCTACTGGATGTGAGTCATGGTTCTAAGGACCAGGGAGACACCAGTACACACACACAAAAGTGAGGGAAGTGAACAGAGGAGGGGGAAAAGTGGGCCTTGCACTTGAGTGAGAAGACAGACCATAAACATATGAAATATGTCAGGTGATAAGTGCTGTGGAAAAAGAAAGACAGATAAGAGGTGGAGAATAACAACGCATGTGGTGCTAGTTTCTTTTCTCTCTCTCTTTTTTTTTTTTTTGAGGCTGAGGTCTTGCTCTGTTGCCCATGCTGGAGTGCGGTGGCACAATCTTGGCTCACTGCAACCTCTGCCTCCTAGGTTCAAGTGATTCTCCTGCCTCAGCCTCCTGATCAGCTGGGATTACAGGCACCCACCACCATGCCAGTCGCCTTTGTATTTTTAGTAGAGATGAGGTTTCACCATGTTGGCCAGGCTGGTCTCGAACTCCTAACCTCAGGTGATCTGCCTGCCTCGGCCTCCTAACGTGCTGGGATTACAGGCGTGAGCCACTGCGCCCAGCCATGGTGCTGGTTTCAAGCAATGGTCAAGAAAGGACATTTTAATAATGTGCCTTTTGACCCTGGCATCTGGAAAATCTCAGCGCAAATCCTTTCAGGCAGAGAAAACAGTCTGAACCACGGCCAAGAGGCCTGGCTGTGCTCACATGTTGGAACGGCAGCCAGGAGGCGGTGCTGGAGTGAGTGAGCCGGGCGATGAGATCGGAGAGGTGTCAGAGGACAAGCTCAGATGGAACTTTGTCAGCCAAATCAAGGACTCTGAATTTATTCTAAGTGAGATGGAAGCCACTGCAGCATTTGAGAAGGTCATCCTGGCCGCTGTGAGAATAGATTAGAACTCCAGTTAAGAGACTACTGAAGTAATCCAGGCAAAAGAAATGGTGGAGAATGACATGTGACAGACAAACAGCAGCCTGTCAACAGGAGGCCTCTCCTTTCCTCTGCTTCTTGGGGAGGGATCATCTAGTGTCAGAGAAGAGAAAAGCCAAGCGGGGCTGCCTGGCTTGAATGAAATAGGACATTTTCATAGCAGACATTTTCATAGAAACATTGCACTTTATAATATCCTTTATTGAAGAACTTTACACATTTAAAGCCCTTAGAAAGCCTAAGTAAAAAATGCCTTCCTTCTGAACTTCCCCAACACTGTTGTGGCTTAATTCAAGATCAAGGAGAAAAGCAGTTTTAGGCAAGCCTTGCCCAATGTATCCACGAAAGTATCTAAATTGCTTTTCACCTACTTTGTTTCTCTTGGACAAAATGTGTGCATGCCCATGACATCTAAGTGAAGCACAGCTGTATGGAAACCGCTGGGTAATGAGGACCCACCCTGAAGAAGCCTTTATCAATAACCACAGGTTGACGAGCAAATCAGTCCTCCATAACCCGCTGAACTTCTGTTGCGTGTTCTTATAGGTGAGAGGGTCAATTACCAGAGGCCCTTAGCTGGCTCTTCCCCTGGACAATCATAGCTACCCCCTGCACATCCTAAATGTTTTGCTGGAGAAAGACCAAGACCTTTTTGTGTGGAGCCCCGTGGTGTCTTCCCCATCCAGCAGTCTCGAGGCCCTCCTCCTCTGTCGCTCACCACCTGGCATTCTTGGAGCATTCTTCACCACAGAGCTCTGACTGGTGAGCTCTCCCCCGCCTCGTCCCTGCCATCTGGTTATCAAAAGGGCAGTTTCTCACTTTAAAACCATGTGGTTTTGAACACATGGCAAACCTGGTAGACTGTTCCAGATGAACGGCTGCTTAGTGACTCCCAGTGACAGCCTAAGGAGACAGAGCCCTAGAAATGGCCACAAGGCTGAGGCGTTTACCTTTGGCCCATTCACTCCCAGGACTGGGCATGACCCTGAAACTGATCTTCTCACTTTATTCTTTGGAGACTTTTTCCATTTCAAAACAAACCTTGCCATTCTTTTTAACCAGATGTTATCTGACTAAATTCAGGAGTGACTTGCCATAGGGATGGCCAGATACATGACAATAGATGAACTAAAACAAATCAGAAGCAATTCAGCCAGCTTTCCTCACACAGAGAAACAAATTACCAAATTATAAGGACCAGACATAGCCTTTAATTCCAAATGTCAAAAAACAAGCCTGTCTTCTAAATCACAGCTTTTAAAATTAATCAAAAGGTTAAATAGTTTGGGTTATAAAATTTATCCACTTTAAATAAGGATATGTTTTATAAAGTACTTTATTGTGGTTTTACAAATTTCAAGGTGCTTCTACATGGCAAACCCTCAGTGGGTCAGGATCCTCTAAGATTAAAATATTAACACCAATACGTGAAACGTAAAGTGAGGTACAGTGAGATTAAGGCTCGGCGCCAAATGTTAAAAAGGCCCACACAACACACCAGGATCCGAGTCCAGGTCAAATTCCTGCTCCCCACCTCCACCTCACCCCAAGAAGAAATGTATTTTTTATTTGTTTTTATGTTTAGAAACAGAGTCTCCCTTGGTCACCCAGGCTGTAGTGCCATGTCATGATCACAGCTCACTGTAACCTCAAACTCCTAGACTCAAGCAATCCTCCTGCCTTAGCCTCCCAAGTAGCTAGGACTACAAGCATGTGCCACCACACTTGGCTAATTTTTAAATTTTTCGTAGAGATGGGGGGTCTCACTATGTTGCCCAGGCTGGTCCTGCCTGAACTCCTGGCCTCAAGGAGGCATTAGATTGAATGACAACAGCTATAGCATTTCTTGTTAAACTTAACCCTTGAAATAAAAAAACCCACTGATCAAAATAGATGCTAAAATCTTTACCACACATGAATAATTAACCCTGTGCTCAAACTGCTGCAAAAATATGAGATTCAAATGTTGGAGCCAATGCAGTTTGTGAAGGAGAGTTTCTGCCGTGGGATGTGGCGGTGCCGCTCTCCTTACATCTTGGCTGTCAGCTCTTTGGCTTGGTCCTGCAGCTCCATTGTTGCAATTGCTGAAAGGTGAACTTCATCAGGTCCATCTGCTATACGCAAGGCTCGGGTTACAGCATACCTGAAAAAGCAAAAGAAGCATGGAATTATGGAAGAGGAACATGATCCTTTGACATCAGTCACTCTGATTGTAAACCAAGGCTGTATTAATTCTTAAATCCCACCAAGGTTAGGATAAGAAAAAGAGTACCAGGAAAATCAAGGAAAATAAGCTAAAGGGCTTCTGAAATGCCATCTTAAAGTTCCCAACTTGGGAACGTTAAATGGCAAAGTACAGTGGAGTTCATCTCATTCTTGGTTTGCTACAGTTTTCTAGAAGTTGCTAGAACTTAGACCAGGCAGTGAATGGTATGGTATTATATATTTAGTTCTTTCTTAAGGTTAAACACTGATGAAGGATGAGGCTCTATCTCCAGTGTGATACAGAAGGTGACACAGTAATTATGTGTGGAAATGGACAGATGGGGAATGGAGAATGTTCCTTCCTTCCTCCCAGTAATCAGAATCTAGATATTAGATAGTCGCTGACATGTACTGCAATAAATTCAGCAAATCGCTATGCTGTATCTACAGCCCTGGAATCCTCAGTGGGTCCCTTCAGTGTAAAAATTAACATAATGGAATGAAATGATTATTGTAATAATAAGAACAACTATTTCTTGATGTTGAGCTCTATATTAAACTATGTATATCACTTCATTTAGCCTTTAATTACACTGAAAATAAATTAGTATCATTATTTTCTTTTAACCAATTAATGTCAAGGCATCTACAGATTTTTTTTTTACCTTCATGCCGATACAATGTAGATGATTCTTAAATGACATCTACTCACATGTTGGCCAGAGGGTAATCCTGGGAAACACCAGCACCTCCGCACACCTGGATGGCCCGGTCAATGATTTTGCAGACAGCCCGTGGGGCAGCCACTTTGATCATTGCAATCTACATAAGCAAGATATGAAAAGAATGCTTCTTTCTTAGACTACACACAATGTGGCAAAACTGGGAAATGAACCAAGGGAACTTTCCCACACCCAAGTGACCACTAAAACAGGATATTTAATGAAAGCCAACAAAGAGATCCTGCAGCAGTGCAGTTAATGGCCATATTTCAAGTCAATACAGACCCTCTGGAAAGACACCTCTTCCAAATTACATTTCATTCATTTATTTATAACTTGCCTTGTTTCCAAAAAGATTTCAGGGAGCTAATAAATCACATTTATCACCTTAGGGATCATAAAAATAGTCCAAGGGTCTTTGTGCCACTAATTAGTTTTCTGTTAGCAGTTTTATGGGCTTTTAGAATTAAATGATTATGTCTTTATTTCATATAAGACAGAAACGTAAGAAAGCAGAGGATAGAGGTCTCTTAGGAAACATTTTCTATGTAGCACCATCATGCTGTGCGTTCTTTTTTGTTTTGTTTTTTGAGACAGGCTCTCACTCTGTCACCCAGACTGGAGTGCAGTGGCTGTTCAGAGGCATGATTGTAGCTCACTACTGCTGCCTCAGAATCCTGGGCTCAAGAGATCCTCCTGCCTCAGCCTCCCTGACTACAGACAGATACCATGTTGGCTAATTTGTTTTAAGAGACAGGGTCTCACTATGTTGCCCAGGCTGGTCTCGAATCCCTGGCCTCAAACAATTCTCCCACTTTCGCCTCCCGAGTGGCTGGGATTACAGGCGAGAGCCACTGTGACTCACTCACTTTCGCCTCCCCGAGTGGCTGGGATTACAGGCGAGAGCCACTGTGACTCACTCTGTGCATATTCTATGTACAACTTCTTCGTTACTCTTCACAAGAACCCTAGGCCTTAGGCAAAGGTGAAGTACTTTGCCCATGATCACAAGGCTAGCAGAAAGTGGCAGAGTAGGTGCAATTGCAGGTCTGTATAAAGCCTATGATTTCCCCCATTCCATTGTTGCTCTATCTTAAGAATGCTGAAGATATTCTGCATCCTGAAAATCATTCCCTAAAGCACTTGCTAGGAGACAACAAGCGACAGGCATTTATAACCTATAACTCAAAAATCACATGGGGGCTTCCAATATTCTGAGTGCCATCAAGATGCCATGAAAACTGAAATGTCCAGCGGGTTGACAGAACTGGAGAAGGCTCAGCAGTTGGTGGTAGGAGGGGAGAGGGTAGCCTCACCTCCTTCCTAGCGCCAGCACTGCCCAGAGTGTCTATGCTGTGAGCGGCTTTCAGAGTCAACAAGCGAATCTTCTCAATGGCAATGCGGCTTTCAGCAATCCAGTGAGCCACAGTCTCCTACAGGGGAGCAAAAGGCAGCAAAAGGAAGGAGGAGCTAAGCTGGTATCTGATGTTCACATGTAACACAGTCTTGCAGTTTGGTGAAAACACTCTAAGCCAGAGATTGTTCACAAGCTTTACTCAACGTATTTTTAAATGGAAGAGTTAATTCATTTGATAGACACCAGCTTAGCCACATACTTGTGGAATGCTACAGTTAAAATGCAAGATTTCAGAAAGACATTTATTTTCCCAGAAAAATCATTTATTTTGGATATCTTAATGTCTCAGGTAGAGATGGCTGAACTGAGCAACTGTCTTACTGCCAAACCACTCATGGGCCCTCCTGAATGGTACTGCCTGCTGTCATGAAAACTTGGCTAAATGTATGGTAGTGAAGCTGCTAACAGGTAAACTAGAAAATTCTCAGCACAATTTCAGTGTGAGGACAGTTCAGCAGCTATTTGTTGTACTGTTATTGTTATTAATTTACTTATTAAAATGACCTTTTCTTTGGTGGACAGTTCAATGAATTATAATACATGTATAAATTGGACTAACCACAGTCAGAACACAGAATAGCTCCATCTCCCACAGAACTCCCTGGGGCTGCCCCTTTTTAGTCACACCCTCCTCCCACTCCGAACCTCTGGCAACCATCGATAGTTTCTCCATTACTATAGTTTTGCCTTTTCTAGAATTTCATATAAATAGAATCAGATAGCATGTATCATTTTGAGACTAGCTTCTTTCTTTCAATTTAATGCCTTTGAGTTTCATCCAAATTGTTCTGTGTATTGACTGTTTATTTCTTTTTATTGCTGAGTAGTATTCCATTGTAAGTATGTACTACAGTTTGTTTATCCATTTGCCTGTTGAAGGACATTTCAGTTGTTGCCGGTTTTTTGATTATTAATAGAGCTTCTGTGCATTTGTATATGGGTTTTTGTGTGGACATGCTTTCACTTTTTAAAGCAGATACTGAAGTGGAATTGTTGGGTCAGTTGTAAATGTTAATTAAGAAGCTGTCAGTTTTCCAGAGTGGTTGTACATTTTACATTCCTATTAGCAGTGTATGAGAGTTCCAGTTGCTCCTCAAACCATCAGCACTTAATATCATATTTTATTTCAGTCATTTTAACAGCATGCAGAGACACCATGGTGTTAATTTACATTTCCCTAATGGCTACTGCTGCTGATCTCCTTCACTGTACAATTTGCCATCTCGATATCCTCTTGGACATCATTACCTCTTTGGTAACATGTCTGTTGAAGTCTTTCGTCCATTTTTTAATTGGGTTGTTCTCTTGCTATTTGATTTAGTGCTTTATGTATTCAGGACACTGGTCATTTGCCGTATGAGGAATTTGTCAATTCTTTCTTTTATGGGTCTTGCTTTTGGTGCATGTTTAGGAAGCTTTTGCCTAAATCCCAGAAAATGATTTTTCCACTATGTTTTCTTCTAAAAGTTTACAGTTCTACTTTTTACATTTAGATCTATGATCCATTTAAAGTTGAAATTGTGTGTGAGGTGCATGGTTTAGATCAAGGGTCATTCTTTTGCCTATCCATGTCCAATTGTTGCAACACCATTTACTGTAAAGATGAAACTTTCTCCATTGAACTGCCTTTGCACCTATGTAAAAAATCAATTGGCCTGTATTTCTATGAATCTATTTCTGGACTCTCTGTGCTCCAAAGAGCTACACACTTTGCTTTTGCTCCCTGATTATTGTAGCATAGAGTAAGTCTTAACACTGGGTAGTGGATTCATCCAGTTTTCTTCTTTTGCAAGTTGCTTTGGCTACTTTAGTTTTTTTGTATTTCCATATAAATTTTAGGATCGGCCTGTCTTTATCTACAAAAAGGCCCTTTTGGGACTGTGACTGGAACTGCCTTAGGTCTGTAGAACAATTTGAGGATGGTTAGCATCTGTAAACTGTTAGTTGTATAATCCATGTATTTACTTAGGTCTTCTTTGATTTATTTTATCACTGTTTTCTACTTTTTAGCATGTGGATATTGTACATGTTTTGATAGAGTAGCAGTTAAAAAAAAAAACTATTGTAAATGGTATTTTAAAACTTTCAGCTCCCAATTGTTAATTGCTTGTATATAGAAATAAAATGGTTATGTATTGACCTGGTATCCGTGACTTTGCTAAACTCACTTATTAGTTCTGGGATGGTTGTTTTATTTGACAGGTTCCTTAGGATTTTCTATACAATCACATTGTCATCTACAAGCAGGGCCAGTTTTACTTCTTTTTTTCCCTCAATTACATGCACTTTTTTTCTCGTGTTTTACTGCACTGGCTAGGAATTATCCTATGATCATAAACTGGAATAGTGAGGGTGAACATTCCTGCCTTATTCTCATTTTGGGGGGAAACCATTTAATCTTTTATCATTAAGTATGAGGTTAGATTTTTAAAAATACTCTCTATAAAGTTGAGTAAATTCCTTTGTATTCCCAGTTTGCTGAAAGTTCCTATCATAAACAGATGCTGAATTTTGTCAAATGCCAAAGCATGAATTGATATGACCATGTGATTTTTTTAATGTTCATGCAATTTTTGCTGTTAGTTTGGCAGATTATAATAAGAAGTTATTTTAAATTATCAATTTATAGATATAAATCAGGCTTGCATTTGTGAGATAAACCCTACTTGATTATTTTGTATGATTATTTTTACATACTGCTAGATTTTATTCGCTAATACTTTGTGTAAGGTTTTTGCATCTGTATCAGTCTATAGTTTGTTCTTGCCTGGTTTTGGATTAGGATAATTCTGGCCTCATAAAATGAGTTGACAAGTGCTTCCTCCTCCTCTATTTCTGGAAGAGATTGTATAAAATTGGTGTTATTTCTTCTTTAACTGTTTAGTAGAATTTATCAGTAATACCATCTGGGTCTGAAGATTTCTTTTTTCAGAAGCTTTTTAACTGTGAATTCAACTTCTAACAATAGTTGTAAGAACTATTCAGGTTATCGAGTTCATCTTCAGTGAGTTTTGATAGTTTATGGGATTTGAGGAATTGGTGTACTTCATCTAAATTAACTCTATGTGCTTTGCACACATACTAGAGTGTGTGCGTCCTAAGTCCTAGATCTGGAATGGAGGAGACTCTACTTCTGCTTTGGCTCCAGATCCCACTCTCCAATCCATCTTTTCCTAGAGAGCTCTGCATTGTGGCTTATAGACAGCCTACACAGACTAAGAAAATAAGTATGTCTGATGTTCTCTGCTTCTAACAAGGATCGAATTTATATATTTTTCTCTATTCCTTCTGTTAAGTACAACTAATAACCCTGGGCATTATCTACAAAACAAACATAAAAAGACGCTGAAAGGTAGAGAAAAGGCAGACTATTTAGGGACTTCAGGATCAAAAGAATAACCTGGTGGTGAGTTTCCTAGGTTTTCTTTTTGCCTCATATATCTCAGCTGTTGAGAGTCTTCCTAGCAGCTGAAGAATCCAGTAACCTGGAAATGTCAGTGAGCACAGACCAAAACAAAATGAAACAAAAAAACAAAAAACATAAAGTGCCCCATCAAAAGCATAATCCTCTAGCCAAAGGACCAAGAAAACAGCAGCCTAGAGAGCCAAAAATCTTTTAGAGAATAACCACTTTCCTGCAGCCAAATACCACAGAAAAAACCTTGGCCCCCACCCCCTCCTCACACCAGCAAAGGCAGGATGGGGAGCATAGGCTTCCACCCTGGTAAGCACTGTAATGAGATGCCCCAACACCCATGCCAGGAAACTATCAGACAGTGCCAAGTAAAGAGCTCAGGCTTTCCTCACCACTGGCCAGTAATAAATCTCCCTCACCCATCTTATGGAGTGTTAGTGCAGTCCAAATGGGATGCCTGGACCTCCATCCCACCTGGCGGTATGATGGCATCATCCTCTTCAGCTACTAATGGAAGCTGGGAGGGGGAACCTGGACTTCTCTCTCTGCCTAGCAGTAACGAGGTGATGCCACTCCTTTCCCTGACAGAATGGAGTCAAAAAAAATTCAACTAAAATAGAAGGTTTAAAAAGGTCCAGAGTCTCATCCATATAAAAATATTCAGGTTTCAATTTTAAAAATTGCCCATCATACAAAAAACCTGGAACAACTCAAAATGAATTTTTAAAAAATCAAGACACAGTTATATAGTTTGGATGCTTGACTCCTCCAGCTTACATGTTGAAACATGAAGGTGGAAATCCAAACTAAACCACAGAGAGAAAACAAACTGAAGAAGAAAAAAAAGAACAGCATGATAGGAACATGTGGAATTATAACAAAAGAACAAAAGATCCACAATTCACATCACCAGATTCTAGGAAGAAGAGGAGTGAGGCTGAAAAAGTACTTGAAGAAACAATGGCTAAAACATCCCAAATTTGGCAAGAGACCTAATCCTGGAGATTCAAGAAGCTGGGTGAATCCCAAGCAGGATAGTGGGAGGGGTCTGGGTTATGGGAGAATACACCTCATGAATGAATGGTTTGATGACTTCTTTGCAGTAATGAGTTAACATGAGATCTGATTGTTAAAAACAGTCTGGTTTTTAACCAGACTTATCTCTCTCGTTCCCTCTCTCACCATGTGATGTTCTGGCTCCCCATTTACCTTCTACCATTATTGTAAGCTTCCTGAGGCCTCCCCAGAAGTAGATACTGGCACTAGGCTTGTACAGCCTGCAGAACCATGAGCTGAACAAAACCTCTTTTCTTTATAAATTACCCGGTCTCAGGTATTCCTTTATTGCACTACAAAATGAACTAACACACCCAGTTAACAGAGATGTTAGAATTTCTGACAAAATTTTAAAGCAGTCTTGATAAAAATGCTTCAGTGAGCAGTTACAAACACAACTCAAGCAATTGAAAAAAACAGAAACCCTCAGCAAAGAAATAGAAGATGTAAAGAAAAACCAAATGAGTATTTTATGACTAAAAAATATAACAACAGTTGAAATAAAAAAGCTCAGTGGATGGGTTCCAATGCAGAATAGAGGGGACAGAGTAAAAAAAAAAAATTCAGTGAACTGGAAGACAGGACAATAGAAACAGCCCAACCTAAACCACAGAGAAAACAAACTGTAAAAAAATATTAGAACAGCATCATGGGAACATGTAGAATTATAACAAAAGATTTACCATTCACATCACCAGATTCCAGAAAGAAGAGAAAGAGTGAGGCTGAAAAAGTACTTGAAGAAACAATGGCTGAAAACATCCCAAATTTGGCAAGAGACCTAAACCTGGAGATTCAAGAAGCTCGGTGAATCCCAAGCAGGATAAATCCCAGAAATCCATACCAACACACATCCTAATTAAATTTCTGAAAATATAGAGATAAAAAAGTATTGAAAGCACCAGAGAAAAATGACACCTTACCTATAGAAGGCAGATATATATATGTCAGAATGAAGCAGCACAATATTTTTCCAGTTCTGAAAGAAAAGAAATCTATATCCAGTGGGGATATCCTTCAGGAATAAAGGAGAAATAAGACATTCTTAGATGAAGGAAAACAGAATTTGTCACCTTTAGACCCTAAAAGAAATGTTAAAGGAATTTCTAAAGGAAGTTCTCTAAATGGAAAGGAAAAGATAAAAGAAAAAACCTTGGAAAATCAGGAAAGAAGAAAGAACACAATAAACAAAAATATAGTTAATACAATTTGTTTGCTTTGTTCTCTAAAATGTTCTAAAGTATGTTTGATGGTGGAGGCAAAAATTATAACCCTTATGTTGTTCTAAATGTATTTAGAGAAAATAATTAAGACAATTATATTATTTATTTCTTTAGCGATGGCGTCTCACTCTATTGCCCAGGCTGGAGTGCAGTGGCATGATCTCAGCTCACTGCAACCTCTGCCTCCTGGGTTCAAGCAATTCTCGTGCCTCAGCCTCCCGAATAGCTGGGATTACAAGTACACACCACCACGCTCAGCTAAGTTTTGTAGTTTTAGTAGAGACAGGGTTTTGCCATGTTGGCCAGGCTGGTCTCGAACTCCTGACCTCCAGTGATCCACCACCTTGGTCTCCCAAAGTGTAGGATTACAGGCGTGAACTACTGCACCTGGCCCAAGACAATTATATTCTAAATGGGAGCAGTTAAAGAAACTTAAAGGAAGGTAAAATTTCTATATTTTACTCAAACTGGTAAAATGATAACACTAGCACACTCTGATAAGATCTAGAGAGAAAGGTGAATAGATAGATACACATGTATATATAATACCTAGAACAGCCAGCAAAAGAGATACACTCAAGAAACACTATAAATAAATCAAAATGGAATTCTAAAAATGTCAAATTAACCCATAGGAATGCAGGAAAAGGAAAATAAAAAAACAATAATCAGAGAGAACAAACAGAAAACAAAAAATAAAATGTCAGATTTAAGCCCTAACATATCAGTTATTACAAAGACAAAGATTAATAAAGTGGATTAAAAATATGACCCAACTATATGTTATTTAGAAGAAATGTACATCAAATATAACGATATAGGGCCGGCATGGTGGCATCTACAACAGGATAGCTACAAAAATTCCAAAGCTAACATTATACCTTACATTCCCCTAAGACACAGAACAAGGTAAGAATGTTAGTTCTCACCACTCTTAATCAACATAGTATTAGAAATTCTAGCCAGTGCAATTAGTCAAAGGAAGGAGATAAAAGGCATACATATCAGAAAAGAATAAATAAAACTGTTCCTTATTTACAGATGACATGATTATCTATGAAAAATCCCAAGCAGTCTACAAAAAAACTCCTGGAACTAATGAGTGAGTTCAGCGAGGCCACATGGTATGAGATAAACATACAACATGGTGAACGCCATCTCTACTAAAAATACAAAAAAATTAGGCGTGGTGGCAGACACCTGTAACCCTAGCTACTTGGGAGGCTGAGGCAGGAGAATCACTCAATCCTGGGAGGCAGAAGTTGCAGTGAGCCAAGATTGCGCCACTGCGCTCCAGCCCAGGCAACAAGAGTGAAACTCTGTCTTGAAAAAATAAAAAATTCAACTGTATTTCTATATACTAGTAATAGACCCTGAAATTAAAAACACAGTACTTACTATACTTGGTCAAAACTGAAATACTTATGTATAGGGCTTGTATGCTGAAAACTACACACAGATAAGATGATGTGTGTAGATGACAAAAGAAACCCAAGAAAAGCTAAATAAATGGAGAGGTATACTAGGTTCACGGAATAGAAAACTCTACAGAGTTAAGATAGCAATTTTTCTCAGTGTTTGCAGATATAGACAAGATTATTGTTAAATTATATGCAAAGGCCCAGAATAGCTGAAACACTTTTGAAAGAGAAGTCTAAACTGAGAGGAATCAGCCCAGCTTCTGGAAGACTAATTATATAACCACCATAATGAAGACTGTGTGGTGTTGGCAGAGAGATTGACACATGAACAATTAGGACAGAAAAGACAACCCAGAAACAAACCCACACAAATAATGTCTGACTGATTCTTGAGAAAGGCATAAAAACAATTCAATGGAGGAAAGATAGCCTTTTCAAAAAATGTTGCTGAAGCAATTGGACATACACACACACACACACACACACACACACACACACACACACGAACCATGACCTAAGTCTTATACAAAAATTAACTCAAAATGTAAGCAGACTCAAAATGTAAAATGTGAAACTTTTAGAGAAATATTATAGGAGAAAATCTTCAGAATATACAATTAGGCAGACTTATTAGACTTGACACCAAAAAAATGACCCATATAAGCAAAAATTGACACATTAGAGTTCATTAAAATTAAACAGTTTTGTTCTGTGAATGACCCTGTTAAGAGGATGAAAAGACAAGATACAGAGTAGGAGAAAGTATTTGTAAATCACATATCTGACAGGATAGTATCTGGAATAAATAAAGAACTCTCAAAATTCAATAGTAAAAAGAAAAAGTGATCTAGGACATGGACATAGGACATGAACAAAAGAGGACATAAGATGGCAAATAAGCACATGAAAAGATGTTCAACATGATTCACCAATAGGGCAACTGAGCTTAAAGCTTAAACTGAGCTTAAAGCTTAATAGGGCAACTTATCTCATTGTGGCTTAGATATCACTACAAACCCATCCAAATGGCTAAAATTAAAAAGTAGTGACAACACCATATGCTGGAGGGGATGTGGAGAAACAATCACTCATACACAATTGGTTAGAATCAAAAATAGAAAAGTTTAGCAGTTTCTCAAAAAACTAAACACGCAACTACCGCATGACACAGTAATTGCAATCGTGGGCATTTATCTCAGAGAAACAAAAACTTATATTTATACAAAAACCTACACAAATGTTTACAGCAACTTTATTTGCAATAGTGCAGACCTGGAACCACCCAGATGTCCCTCGACAGGTAACTATTTCAACAAACCGTAGTATATCCAGACTAAGGAATTCTACTCAACAATAAAAATAAACCAACTACTGATAAACACAACCTGGATAAATCTCCAAAAAATTATGTTGAGTGAAAACAGCCAGTCTCAAATGTTTACATACTGTATGGCTCCATTCTTGGAATGACAAAATTGTAAAAATGAAGAACAGATTAGTGGTTGCCAAGAGTTAATGAGGAGGTTGGGGTGGAAGCAAACTAGATGTGGCTATAAAAGGACAACATGAAGTGTTGTGAATGGAATGCTCTGGTTCTGACTATATTCATGACAACATCCTGGTCCTGATATTGTATTCTAGTTTTGCAAGATGTTACCACTGGGGAAACTGGCTAAAGGATTCAAGAGATCTGTATGTTACTTCTTATACCTGTATGTGAAACTGTAATTATCTCAAAATGAAAAGTTGAATTTAAAAATTGGTACTTGCTTCTTGTTTAGCTAAGAAAACATTCTCTAGTTTTCCCAATTTGTGCAAACTTGTAAGAGAAACAGGGAGGTAGGTGGAAAAATATGAAAATCAAACCTCACCATAAGTCTCACAGGCATCCAAACATTTGGAATTCCTCATTGAAACCCAGGAGGCATACTAAATGCATCTGCTGGCTCCAGTGAGTTTTTTGGTTTCCAATTCTAAACACAGAATTGAGTTGGTCCTAGTGTTGTGCATTATTGTTAAGCTAACATAGAATTGATGTTTACAAATGAGTTAAACCAACAGATAATTACGGTGCTTTAATTCAAGTCACATTAAACTACCCATACCTATGTTTTCCAGATTATATTTTATTTTTTTCTGATGGTAATCATATCTTTTTTATTTTTTATTTATTTTTAACTTTTCTTTTAAGTTCAGGGGTACATGTACAAGTTTGTTATATAGGTAAAGTCATGTCATGGGGGTTTATTGTACAGATTATTTCATCACCCAGGTTTTAATTCTAGTACCCACTAGTTATATTTCCCGACCTTCTCCCTCCTCCCACCCTCAACCCTGTGGTAGGCCACCATGTCTGTTATTTCCCTTTATGAGTCCATGTGCTATCATCATTTAGCTCCCACTGATAAGTGAGAACACATGGTATTTATTTTTCTGTTCCTGTGTTAACTTGCTAAGGATAATGACCTCCAGCTCTGTCCATGTTCCTACAAACGACCTCAACTTATTATTTTTATGGCTACATAGTACTGCTTAGTGTATATGTACCAAATTTTCTTTATCTAGTCTATGATTTATGGCCATTTAGGTTGATTCCATGTCTTTACTATTATGAATAGTGCTGTACTGAACATATGCATGCATGTGTCTTTTTAACCACTTATATACCTTTGGGTATATACCCAGTAATGGGATTGCTGGGTCAAATGGTATTTCTGTTTTAAGTTCTTTGAGGAATCATCACACAGTTTTCTACAATGGTTGAACTACCACCAACAGTGTATAAGCCTTCCTTTTTCTCCACAACCTTGCCAACATCTGTTATTTTTTGAGTTTTTAATAACAGCCATTCCAAGGAGTGTTAGGTAGTATCTCACTGTGGTTTTGATTTGCATTTCTCTAAAGATCAGTGATTTTTAGCTTTTTTTCATTCTTGTTGGCCACATGTCTGTCTTCTTTGAAAAGTGTCTGTTCATGTCTTTTGCCTACTTTTTTTGTCAATTTGTTAAAGTTCATTATAGATGCTGAATGTTAGACTTGTCAGATGCATACAGTTTGCTAAATTTTCTCCCATTCTGTAGGTTGTCTATTTACTCTCTTGATAGTTTCTTTGGCTGTGCAGAAGCTTGTCAGTTTAATTACATTGCATTTGTCAATTTTTGCTTTTGTTGTTAGTTTAATTAAATTGCGTTTGTCAATTTTTGCTTTTCACATTGTTGTCACGATGTATTTGCCCATTCCTATGTCCAGAATGGCATTGCCTAGGTTGTTTTCCAGGGTTTTTATAGTTTGGGGTTTTACATTTGGTCTTCGATACGCAATAAAATACTGGCAAACAGAATCCAGCAACACATCAAAAAGCTTATCCACTATGATCAGGTGGGCTGTATCCTTGGGATGCAAGGTTGGTTCAACATATGCAAATCAATAAATCTGATTCATCACATAGAACTAAAGACAAAAACCACATGATGATCTCAATAGATGCAGAAAAGGCTTTCAATAAAATTTAATACCCCTTCATGTTATTAAAAACTCTCAATAAACTAGGTATTGGAGGAACATATCTCAAAATAACAAGAGCCATTTATGACGAAACCATAGCCAACATCATGCTGAATGGGCAAATGCTGGAAGCATTCCCCTTGAAAACTCGTGCAAGACAAGGATGACCTCTCTCACCACTCCTATTCAACACAGTATTGGAAATCCTCGCCAGAACACAGGCAAGAGAAAGAAAGAAAGGGCATCAAAATTGGAAGAGAGGAAGTCAAAAAATCTGTTTGCAAAAGACATGATTCTATGTCTAGAAAACTCCACAGTCTCAGCCCAAAATCTCCTTAAGCTGATAAACAACTTCAGCAAAGTCTCAGGATACAAAATCAACATGCAAAAATCACTAGCACTCCCCCAAGAGCCAAATCAGGAATGCAATCCCATTCATAATTGCCACAAAAAGAATAAAATACCTAGGAATAGAGCTAACTAAGGAGGTAAAAAGTCTCTCCAAGGAGAACTACAAAACAGTGATCAAAGAAATCAGAGACGGCCGAGTGCAGTGGCTCACGCCTGTAATCCCAGCACTTTGGGAGGCTGAGGCAGGCAGATCACAAGGTCAGGTGTTCAAGACCAGTCTGACCAACATGGTGAAATCCCATCTCTACTAAAAATACAAAAAATTAGCCAGGCATGGTGGCGGGTGCCTGTAATCCAAGCTGCTTGGAAGGCTAAGGCAGGAGAATCACTTGAACACGGGAGGCAGAGGTTGCAGTGAGCCGAGATTGCACCACTGCATTCCAGCCTGGGTGAGAGAGTGAGACTTTGTCTCAAAAAAAAAAAAAAAAAGAAAAGAAAAGAAAAGAAAAAGGAATCAGATATGACATAAACAGATGGAAAAACATTCTATGCTCATGGATAGGAAGAATCAGTATCATTAAAATGACCATGCTGCCCAGAACAATTTGTAGATTCAATGCTATTCCTATCAAGCTACCAATGACATTCTTCACAGAACTAGGAAAAGCTATTATAAATTTATATGGAACCAAGAAAGAGCCCAAATAGCCAAGGCAATCCTAAGAAAAAAGAACAAAGCTGGGGCATCATGCTACTTGACTTCAAACCATACTGTAAGTCTACAGTAACTTAAAACAGCATGGTACTGGTACAAAAACAGGTACATAGACCAGTGTAACAGAATAGAGAGCCCAGAAATGGGGCCACATACCTACAACCAACTGATCTTTGACAAAGCTGACAAAAGCAAGCAATGGAGAAAAAGGACCCCCTTATCAACAAATGGTGCTGGGATAACTGGCTAGCCATATGCAGGAGACTGAAAGTGGACCCATTCCTTACACCTTAGCCATTTTTTTTCACACTTAATTCTCCTTTTATTGTCATTTCTTTTCTTTCTTTTTTTTTTTTTATCATTTTACTTTAAGTTCTGGGACACAAGTGCAGAAAGTGTAGGTCTATTATGCAGGTATGTGGGTGCCATGCTGGTTTGCTGCACTTATCAACATGTCATCTAGGTTGTAAGCCCCCACATGCATTAGCTATTTGTCGCAATGCTCTCCCTGTCCTTGCCCCTGACCCTCTGACTGACCCTGGTGTGTGTTGTTCCCCTCCCCGGGTCCATGTGTTCTCATTGTTCAACTCCCCACTTAAGAGTGAGAACATGCATACCTTAGCCATTTGTATACTTGGTCATGTTTGCTCTTCAACAGAAAATATTTGATTAGCGTTTCCCTAAAGCAGAGATGTTCAATGTGATAGCCACTAACCATATGTGGTTACTGAGAAGTTGAAACATGCCTAGTCTGAATTGAAATGTACTAGAAGTATAAAATATGCACCCCATTTTGAAGAATAAATATTAAAACATAAAGTATCTCATTAATAATTTTTATATTGATTTCATGTTGAAATAATATTTTTGATATATTGGGTTAAATAAAATGTATTATTAAAATTAATTCCATCTTTTTCTTTTCCTTTTTAAAAATGTTGCTATTAGAAAATTTAAAATTACATTTAAGGCTCATAGTATATTTCTTTTAGATGGCACTGCCCTAGGGGTTGAAACATGGTTCTGAATTAATTTGAAACAAGTTGCTGGTGGTCAATGAATATTTTTTCATGGCCGTAAAAGAGGGTAATTATAACTTTATAACTTCATGAACAGACTTAAAATACATTTACTTCTCAGTTTTAGAATAAAGGAAGCATTCTCAGCTGGGTCTCTACAGACCCTAGAGTTGCTGAAAAGCATTAGATGGATAGAAACTAGGTGCTCTAGGGAATTGCCAAATGTATTTCCTGAGACAGAACTTGGATGGAGAACTTTTTACGTTATAGCCTGGAGTAAATTAGAAGGCAGCTGGAAGGAACCTCCAAATTCAAAGAAATGAAATGTTCCTTTCAAATAATTTTTTTAAAAAGCTGGCCCAGATTTTTGTTTATGACATGCTCACACATCTTTTTGCTTCTGCCAGGTCCCATTATTTGTGCCAGATGTGAGAAGTTTCCAGTGAAGACAGGCATATTTGTTAAAAAGCCAGGCTTGCTCTACATGACACATTAACTTTATGAGGTGGAAGGGAAATTTTTTACTAGTGCAGAATTAAAACACCACCATGAAAGCAGCACTTGCACAGAGTGCTTTTGTGCATTCAAGATGCCCGTCTGTCAACTTTACTGTGTCCTCCCTTCACCCTGGCTCCAGGGTTTGCAGGCAAGCTTGAGAAGAGAAAAGGGTAAGAAGTAATGGTGGTGCCTAAGCACCTCTTCATCCTTCTTCAGCAGCATCAGGATCTATATCCAGGGTCCCAGAAGGTCACACTTTCTCACCTCCTCCCACAGTGACCAGCTAACAGCCAAACCCTTGCCTTTGATGTACACTAAAAGGGCTCCCAACAAATTCTTCCCAGGTGTAGTGTCATAAAGCAGGCTATAGATTTTCAGTTAAAAAAACTATACAAATAAATCATATACATGCTGAATAATACTTTACGAAAAGCAAACATAGATGATAATAATTTAAGGTAAAAAATATACTGCAAATTTTATAGGATGGTCAGAAATGTCCAAGGAGACCAATGTACTAAAATACAGCAAACACAAATACAATTCCATCACTGCAATTTTGACCTAACACTAACATGTTAGCAATAATAAAGAGTTAACACTTAATAATAGTTTTTCTTGTCTTCTTAAAACTTAGAAGGGAGATGATCTGGATATCCTACTTCTCTGTAAAAGACTTTCCAAGGAAGTCTGAAATAATACCTTCTATATCCTCTCAATACGTATTTTCTAATTTTTATTATATGGTCCACGTGTAACTATGTTTACGGCGCTTTGTAACAACAGACTCAGTAGTATATAATTTATAAACAAAAATTCAAAAAAATCATGAATATCTGACCAAATGTTGGTCCCATTTCTACTTGTGTTTCTCCAGTGACAGAGACCTCAAGTCCTCCTGAAGAAGCTGATTCTACTTTTATATCTATTAGAATGTTTCTCCTTTCCCTGAGTTTTGGGCTGTTTTCCTATATCTACACTTATGTGTCCTAATTTATTCTAGGAAACCAAAGGACAAAGCAAATCCTTGTTCCTTATGACAGCTCTTCATGTCCACAGGGGAGCTCTAATGTTCCAGGTTCTCTAGAGAACAAGAATCTAGAAAGTTGAAGGAACTGTCTACATGGTACAGAAGTGTTGAAGCACTTTAGGAACTACTTAATCTTACACAAAGATAAATACCTCTCATCAGACTATATTTAAATACAGATATAAATATGCCTTATGGAAAAGAATCACTCTGTTAATGTAGAGAAAGTCTCTCTCACAAGTAATGTTTTTGTTCAACGTTAGTATAGTGCACTGGGCTACAATAAATTCAAATAAGTAATCATCCTTACATGTGCAGACAACTTCTTCTTAAAGGCTACCCTTTGTGTTGCCCGCTCACACATGATCTGCAAAGCGCGCTCCGCCAAACCTATTGTTCTCATACAGTGGTGGATTCTGCCAGGTCCAAGGCGGCCTTGGGAAATTTCAAATCCCCGGCCTTCACCTGGGAAGAAAGGGGAAGAAAAGGGGAATGGAAAAATGGCCTAGCCCATTCCCCTCTGTTATTTATACAAATCCTGGGAAAGTGAGGAGCTACCCTTAAAAATGTCATTCTGGTAAAAAAAAAAAAGTCAGTTCTATAATAAGGTTCACTATGTATTCATGGGAATTTTGATTTGTATGTTTTTAAAACCACCATCATTAAACATTTCAAATTTAAGAACTGTCTCTTAAGTACATAGTATGCATAAGCTACGCTATTAGTGCTGGAATAGTTACAAAGTTGGAATAACACACAATCCCTATAAAAGGAGTTTAGAATCCAGAAGAGTGGGCAAGGGTAAGGGCTATAGAGAGAAACAAAGAAAGACAAATAAGGAAGAGATTTTCTGTTCATCACTATACCTTAGGGCCTGGCAGGTACCAGGGGCTTGGTGAGTGGATGGGATGAGAAAAACAAAAACATTCCTGGAAGAGGCACTATTTTAGATGTTCTTTGAAAGGGATACAGGATTCTAATAAGCAAGAGGATGGCATACAGCATTCAAAGTTATTTATGCTTCTAACTTATATCTAAGACTTGAATTCATAAAGTACTGAGGTTTTCTTAAAACAAATAGAGGCCTACAGATCACGTTATAGGAAAAAGTGTGTTGCTCTGAATTGTATAATTTTCGTATTTAGTTATCTTTTCAATTGATGTTATATACACAACCACATCCCACACTTAAATAACCTTACCATTCTTTGTAAGAAAAAACTACCAAATAGAAAACTTTCCCTTGACAAATGGAGTAAAGAAGAAGGGAAAGTATTAGGCTGGTGCAAAAGTCATTGAGCTTTTGCCAAAAACCGCAATTACCTCGGTGCAAAAGTAATTGTGGTTTTAAACTGCAATTACTTTTGCATCAACCTAATATCTAAATCAGGATAGACCTGAAAATATTAATGTACGATACTGAAGAATCATTTCCAAATTCATCTCACCTAGTATTAGATTTGTGGCAGGAACTCGCACTTGATTAAAATGGATCTCAAAATGTCCTCCATGAAAATTATCTATAAAATAGAAAATAAATTTTAAAGAGCAAAAGGAGTTGACAAGAGTCACATTTACTTAACCTTCCAAAGTATAATTACTCAAGGAAAATAGGATTTCAAAGATCCATACGGTAAATACATTCTGAGGTAAATCTCAGCTCGCAACCCTCAGGACCCAGCAGCCCAGAAAACTCAGCAAGTGTTCAAGAAGAGAAAGCCTTTGATCCAGAGGTTTTCTAATTCATTCTCTGAAGCACAATTTCAGAGAGCTATGAAAAACGAAGACTAGGCTCCATAGCTCCAACCAGAGTATTTTGTTTTACTATTGCTTCTTCTTTGAAATATTTCACATATGGGTTTCCAAAAAAATTTGCCAGGAAAAAAAGTTTCAGTAATTAAAAATGAGTTATGTAATCCAAGTTTCTTATTTTATCATTGTGGAAACCAACGCCTAAAGATGAGAAGGGCCTGCTTGAGGGGAAGAGCAAACTTGGCAGTAGTGATGATACAGAAACGGGAACTTCAAGTAGGTTTACTCCCAGTCAACACTTACTCTACTGTGTGTTCTTCTCTTGAAAATACCTGGCATTTCAATCACTGTGGCCAGGAACACACTGGCATTTTACCTTTGCATCACCCCTTCTCCCTGCCAAGTTCTAGAGATAATCTCATGCTAACTCTACACCCTTTTCATGTCAGAAGAGACAAAAATCAGCCTTCTCCACACTGTTTCTTTTGTCCTTGGGCATAGGGACTTGGAGAGGTAAGAGTAAAGTTTTCATACTGAATATTCAAATGTAGCCTCTGCAATGGAAAGTATTTGTAGCTAAACTATATTATAAATGCATTTTTAGTATCTTTGGGGCTCTTTCTCTGCAATCCAACATATTCCTACATGCAATTTTCTCCAGCAAGCTTGCTCATCCCATCTTGCCACTTATGCTTACCCTGTGGGTACACCCTACAGCTGCATCTTACAGAAGGTACCCATCCAGTGGGTATACCTTATAGCTGCATATTACCGATAGGTGATTCTATAAAACTACAAGTCTTATATTTGCCGTTTGAACATATTCATTAGTTATATTCAATGATAAAAAGAAAGCCAGAGTCACCTCAGAACCTGAAGTTCAATTATCTTTTTCACAGCATTTAACACCTGCCAAGAAGCTATATAATTTACTTGTTTACATGTCTGTGGTTATTGCTTGTCTCCTTTTACCAGTAGGTAACCTCTATGAGGGCAAGGATTGTAGTGTATTGTGTTCACTTGTGTATTACAAGCATCTAAAATTCCCTTAGCTAAGCCAATGACCTTAGGAAGTATCTACTGAACACAATGAAACACGTGCCATGGTGGATGGCAGGAAACAAATGGATCCTTGCTTCTTAAAAATCCCACCAAAGGGCAGAGGAAGGAAAAGTTTTGCTCTCAAATAAGTAAAAAAACTCATTGCTTTTTAACAGTTCTTGTAAGTTGATTAAGAGGGCTAAAATTGGAGACAAAAATAATTTATTGTGGATTATCTGGGTTTAATTTACCTATGTCTATTTCATTAATCCATTCTTACGAATGACAGAGAGAAGACTGGTAGAGTTGCTGTTCCTTAAATACAATCTGCCCCTTTTCCAAAAAGTAAACAAAATGAGGTAGAATGCTATACTTACTATTTCCTTTTATTGGCTCTACTCTGAACTTCACCAGCATTTATATTAAGACAGTTGTCAGAGACAAAGGAATATCTAAGAATATATCTCATGCATTAAAATGCTATTACCTTCAATGTTACTGGCTATTCTAGCTTTCCTGCTGGCTAATGCATGATCATAATTTTTGAATACCTACCTGTGTAGCCAAAAACTGACAAAGGTCTTATTAATTCTACTCCAGGTGTGTTCATGGGAACAAGAATCATGCTGTGCTTTTTGTGTCTAGTCAAAAGAAAAATCATGTTAGGAAAAGTTTGCTAAGAAGAAAAATAAAACAGATAATAGTCAGAGTCACAGTTGTCTTTTTGACGTTTTCATGTAATCACCGCTTACAAGCAGTGATGCTGGATGGGAACTGTATGAAAGACGTACATCAACATAGTCTGACGCAGGTTGTGATCTGCAACCAAAACAATGACTTGAAAATAAATGAGCTGTTTGACTGAGACTTGTCACTGCTCAACAATGGTAACTGGGAACTTCTATACAAAATTAGACATTTCAAGACTATTGCCTTTGATCTAAACATCCAATCACTTCATTACACAGTTCTGAAAACATTTATGTCTGATCATTTAATCCAAACAGCTTTGTTAATTTAACAACACTTCCTAATACTGGAAATTCAACAGCGAAGAATGTTTAGCAATACTCCCTAAAATGTTTTCCAAACATATCTGTTATCAAAATACTTGTGAAATATAAATATGACATTTACTCTCATATTTTATATTATTATGATTTGTGAGCCCAAACAGTGAATTTTAAGTAAATAAAGTAGATAGGGGGGAAAGATTGGCTCTTATTCCTACACAGATTTCTCAATCAGAATTGTTTTATTACCTGGAGACAGAAGTATTCTGAGTTCTTCCCAAAACAATCGCAATTTTGCACTTGGGATTCCCAGCTCCTAAAACCAAGGGGAAAAAAAACAGATTATAAAAGGAAATATCTAGTTTGACATTTCACCTTGAACGTTCTAACCCTTTCATTTATGGCATAAAACAAATAGGGAGAACATTCTTAATTCATTAAGATAATAATTTTTTTGTAACACTGTATATCATCCAAGAAAAATGATTAGGCAAGGCCAAGAATGGAACCCACCGATGAAAGCTGCTACAAAAGAGCTGCCGCCTCTCCCATTCACACCGTTTCAGACATTAGCATGCTAGAAAAGCTGAGAAATTTTATATATCTAATATAATATTTTATATGTCAACATATATGAGGCTGTGATCCTACTTTCAATAAGCTTGGTTCTCATTTATTAATTTCTTAAGGGTCTAATTTTAAAAATATTTTTTCATTTTAATGCAAAATTTCGTGGTGGCTCACGCCTGTAATCCCAGCACTTCGGGAGGCCAAGGTAGGTGGATCACCAGGTCAGGAGATCAAGACCATCCTGGCCAACATGGTGAAACCCTGTCTCTACTAAAAATACAAAACTTAGCTGGGCGTGGTGGCATGTGCTTGTAATCCCAGCTACTTGGGAGGCTGAGGCAGGAGAATCACTTGAACCTTGGAGGCAGAGGTTGCAGTGAGCCAAGATCACGCCACTGCACTGCACTCCAGCCTGGCAACAGGGCAAGACTACATCTCAAAACAAAGAAACAAACAAAAACAGCCAACTAAAAGGACTGAGGACTAGTCTGGCATCAGACTTTTCAATAGCCACAATGGATGCTAGATGAAAATGAATAGTTCAACATAGAATTCTATACTTGTCCAAACTATCAATTTATGTAAAAGCAGAATAAATACATATTCAGATATGCAAGATCTCAGAGAATTTACCTATTATGTACCTTTTCTCAAAAAGTTAAGAAGATACTAGAGCAAAATAAGCGAGTAAATCAAGAAAAAGGAAGTCCTAGAATCCAAAAGATACTGGATCCCAGGAAAGAATTATCTGAAAATCCTAGGATAATTGCCTAAAGGGTAATGAGTCCAGATTGGAAAAGATACGCTAAATTCTTTAAGAGAGAGGTCTCCAGAAAAGAAACTCAATAGAAATAAAGGTGCAATCTAGAGATGTGTGTGTATGTAAGGGGAAGGGGGTATTGTAAAAGCAAATAATGTAAATAAAGAGACATGGCAATTAGAAACTCCAGGAAAATAACTTTGAAATGCACAAATGAACTGTGGTCCGGAAATAAAATGAACTATAATGTGACATGAATTTAACATATAGTATATAAGAAAAGCATTCTATAGGGGAGGGACAGCGGGGGGTGGGGAGTTGGGGAGAGATAGCATGGGGAGAAATGCCAGATATAGGTGATGGGGGAGGAAGGCAGCAAATCACACTGCCATGTGTGTACCTATGCAACAATCTTGCATGTTCTTCACATGTACCCCAAAACCTAAAATGCAATAAAAAAAATAAAATAAAATAAAAAGAAAAGCATTCTGATTGATCTTGATTCTAGAAACATTCCTTAGAATGGCCCAGGTGATTTTATGTTGCATCAGTTACAGAAGGGTACAAAATCTAACACACTACTTAGACCAGCACCAAGCAATATTTACATGGTCCTCTAAGGTAATTGCTATATATTGGTTTTCAAAGTTTACAGTCATCCTGTAGTCAACTACAATTGTGGCTGCAAGGTAGAACATATATATTAGTAATCCCCACAATGTGAAAGTATAAGCTGTAGCTGATTCAAGTTACAATAAGAAAGAGACGGATAAACGGTATAGAAAGGGTTAAGAGTGCACATGCTCTTATATTAAAGTAGAGCTTGAATAGAATCTGAAATGAGGATGCAGAGAGCCTTAGCAATTACTTAAGGTTTAAAAAATTAAAAAACCAAAAAAAAAAAAAAAAACACACCTTAAGATAAATATGTTAAGAAAGAGCAGAGAGAGTTATGAGACAAATGAGTGAAACTGTCACTATTCAAATTGGGGAGTCAATGGACGGTGTCTAAAATGAATAAACCAAGAAAGAGAAAAAAGTTTACCTACAATTATAATGGAAACAAGAGAACTAAAAACAGAAACAGTTTTTTTAAAAAAAGAGTTTTCTCTGTGGCATGATGTTGGGATGTGGAGACATGGGAAACAATGCTCTTACATATTTTTTCATTTGTTACTACTTCTAATTGGATAATGATAACGACTTTAAAAACATTAAAGAAAAAAACCATCTTGTAAACAAATCTGTGGATCCCCCAAGTAAAAGACTGAGAGGCTGCTGAGTGAACTACAATGTTTGGTTTATTTTTCTTTCCAAATTTCCTTTTAATCTGAATATCAAATTTGCAGGCTGTGGTGGAGTTATTTCCTGCATACAATGGGGCATCTCCCCACTTCTGTATGATACATAACTCCAGAAATACTACATGTACACTCTTCCTGATAAAATGCTTAAAGTGATTTAAAAAAAAACACCTAAAATAGATATCATCTGAGAAAGGGAGGGAAGGAGAGGAAGGCAGTGAGCCTAAAATGGGTGACTCTGTTTATCTCCAGGCTGGTGGTAGAATAAGGAGACACCTTAAACCAACGTAGAGCTTAAATCATAAGCCTGCTTTCTCCATAGTCACAGCCATCAGAATTGTAACAACATGTAATCATATATACATATATATAATTTTATCTATGACTAAAAAGGAAGAGAGAGGATTCTTACGTAACTAGGACAGGAAATTAAAAAAAAAAACAAAAAAAAAAAACGTGTTAAATTGACCAAGAGATGTCCCACTGCAATCAGATAACAAATATGTTGGGCAAAATGATCTCTCCCATTATTCCCCTGAATACATGACTTACTGTCTATATTACATCTGAGATACAGAGAGAAAAACCATTTTCTCTACCTTCTGGGCATTTGTTCCATAATCTTATTAAATAAAATAGGAAACTATTATACTGAAAAGAAATTAATTTTTCACTGAAAGAAAAATACAAGCATTTTCATAAATACAAATTTAAAAAATGTCATGTTTTTCAAGTAGAACACTTTAACATGCATCAGAAAGTCTATAATAAGCTGGGCACAGTGGTTCATGCCTGTAATTCCAGCACTTTGGGAAGCCGAGACAGGCAGATCACCAGAGGCCAGGAGTTCTAGACCAGCCTGGCCAACATGGCAAAAACCTGTCTCTACTAAAAATATAAAAAATTAGCCAGGCATGGTGGTGGGCACCTGTAATCCCAGCTACTTGAGAGGCTGAGGCAGGAGAATTGCTTGAACCTGGGAGGCAGAAGCTGCAGTGAGTCGAGGTCATGCCATTGCACTCCAACCTGGGCAACAAGAGCAAAACTCCATCTCAGACAACAACAAAAAAGTCTATAGTATGTGTACTGACATTAGACAACAAAGACCCTTAATTCAGATCAAACACATTTATTTTATATCAGTCAATAACAAATAGCAGTTTTAGAATGTTTAGAGTTTATTCTTCTTTTAAATGCGAATCTCTCCCTCTTGCTTCTTCTGGAACTCTAATTGCACATATTTTAAAACTAAATGGTCCCTAGGATTGTTCATTTCTTTATATCTTTTCTTCATATTGGATAATTTCTATTGTCTATCTTCAAGTTCATTAATTCTTTTCTCTGTCACCTCCATTATGTTATTAAGCCCAGTCAGTGAATTTCTTTTCAGATATTTTACCTTGACTTCTGATATTTCTACTTGGTTATTTTTTATGTTTTCTATTTCTCTTCTCATATTTCCTATCTTTTATTTTTCTTGACCTCATTGAGCACATTTATAATAGCTGCCTTAAGTCCTTGACTGATAATTCCAGCATCTGAATCACTTGAGTGTTGGCCTTTCCCCTTGAAAATGGGTCATATTTTCCTTATTCTTCATTGGTTAAGCAACTTTAGATTGTATTCTGGACATTGTGATCCTTTTGTTTTGAAACTCTGGAATCTGTCATATTCCTCCACAGAATGTTGATGGTTTTGTTTTATCAGGCCATTAACTTAGGTAGAGTAAAACTGCAGAGTCTATCACACTTTAGGTGGATGGGAAATCAAATTTCAATGTAGTTCTTAGTATTTAGCTGCAAGGTGCTTTGAGTTTGCCCTATGAATTACTTTAATTCAGGAGTTAGCTAGAGACCCAAACAAAGTTTCCAGATGAAAGCTGGAGCTCCCCCTTTTCTGGCCTTTTCCTTTCTAAGAATACCAACCTCACATCCCAGCAGTGATGGCTACCCTATGTCCTTGAAAAAAAAATTACCTGGTATATTCTCAGAAAAAAAAAAAAAATATGTCCTTGTGATTTTTATAGATGCTAACAGGTAAACAAATTGCTATGGTCTGAATATATGTGTCCCTCCCTAGAAGTCATGTGTTAGAATCCTAATACCCAAGCTGATTTCATGTGGAAATGAAGCCTTTGGCAGGTGATTAGGTCCCAAAGGAGGTGATAAAGTTATTAAAATGGAATTAGCATCTTTATCAGAGGCCTGAGGGAGCTTGGCCACCTTTTCCACTATATGAGGACAGAACGAGAAGGTGCCATCTATCAACCAGAATGCAGCCCCTCAAGAGGCACCAACTCCACTGGTGCCTTATTCTTGGACTTGCCAGCCTCTAGAACCATGAAAAATAAATTTCTGTTGTTTAGAAGTTACCTAGTTGTTTGGTGTTGTCTAATAGCAGCCTGAATGGACTATGACAAAATTCCACTAATCTGAGGACCAACCCAAAGAACATTAGGATGATTTAATGGCAGATGACAAAACTTATCTTTCATTGAAGATCTTACCTGAATGACTTATCTGGAAATCTTCAGTTGGGAGGAATTTTTTATCCCTGGCTATGCAATAATATGCAATCATGCTTTGATTCTTAGTTAGAAATTACAAAGGAGGATTCATTTACAGAGTATTCACTTGTAACTTTTCAACTGGAAATATTTTTCTACTTGGGGCTATCTTTGAGGGTTTGGTTGTAGGAAGCCTTGGCTAGTGCCTCTCTAGAGGCCTACAGGCTGAAGGATCGAAGCTACTTGCCCCACATAATGCATTGTCTCCTTAGTGCGCATATTTCTGAAAATCAGGTTAGGACATAACAACATGATCTGAGGTTCATTTTCATTAGAGATATTTTCTTAAAAGAAAAAACATTTATTTTAGGTTCAGGAGTAAATGTGAAGGTTTGTTGCATAGGTGAACTCGTGTCACTAGGGTTTGTTGTAAAGATTGTTTCATAACCCAGGTATTAAGCCCAGTACCCAATAGTTATCTTTTCTGCTCCTTTCCCTCCTCCCACCCTACACCCTTAAGTAGAGCTCAGTGATTGTTGTCTCCTTCTTTGTGTTCATAAATTCTCATCATTTAGTTCCCACTTATAAGTGAGAACATGCGGTATTTGGTTTTCTGTTCCTGCCTTAGTTTGCTAAAGATAATAGCCTCCAGCTCCATCCATGTGCCTGCAAAAGACATGATCTCATTCTTTTTAATGACTGCATAGTATTCCATGGTGTATATGTACCATATTTTCTTTATCTAATCTGTCATTGAGGGGCATTTAGGTTGATTCTATGTCTTTGCTATTGTGAATAGTGTTGCAATGAACATATGCACGCGTGTGTCTTTATGGCAGAATAATTTCTTCTCCTTTGGGTATATACCCAGTAATGGGAATGCTGAGTTGAATGGTAGTTCTGGTTTTTTCATTTTTGGTGTTGTTTTCTTTTTTTTGAGACAGTCTCTCTCTGTCGCCAAGGCTGGAGTACCGTGGCGCAATCTCAGCTCACTGCAATCTCCCCCACTCCCAGGTTCAAGTGATTCTCATGGCGGCCTTCTGAGTAGCTGGGATTACAGGCATGTGCCACCATGCTCAGCTAATTTTTGCATTTTGGAGTTTTGCCATGTTGGCCAGGCTGGTCTTGAACTACTGGCCTCAAGTGATCCTCCCGCCTCAGCCTTTCAAAGTGCTGGGATTATAGGCATAAGCCACCACTCCCGGCCAGTAGTTCTGTTTTTAGCTCTCCGGAGAATTGCCATATTGCTTTCCACAATGGTTGAACTAATTCACACTCCCATCAACAATGTATTAAGTATTCCTTTTTATTCCACAACCTCGCCAGCATCTGTTATTTTATGACTTTTTAATAATAGCCATCCTGACTGGTGTGAGATGGTATCTCATTGTGATTTCTGATTTGCATTTCTCTAATAATCAGTGATATCGAGCTTTTTTTCATATGTTTGTTGGCTGCATATATGTCTCCTTTTGAAAAGTTTCTGTTCATGTCATTTGTCCACTTTTTAATGGGATTATTTGTTTTTCTCTTGTAAATTTGTTAAAGTTCCTTACAGATGCTGGATATTAGATCTTTGTCAAATACAGTTTGCAAATATTTTCTTCCATTCTGTCGGTTGTCTACTCACTCTGCTGATAGTTTCTTTTGCTGTGTAGAGGCTCTTAAGTTTAATTAGATCTCTCTTGTCAATTTTTGCTTTTGCTGTGATTACCTTTGATGTCTCTTTCGTAAACTCTTTGCCCATCCCTATGTCTGGGACAGTATTGCCTAGGTTGTCTTCCAGGGTTTTTATGGTTTTGGGTTTTACATTTAAGTCTCTAATTCATTTTGAATTGACTTTTGTATATGGTATAAAGAGGAGTCCAGTTTCACTCTTCTGCATATGGCTAGCCAGTTATCCCAGCACCATTTATAGAATCGGGAGTCTTTTCCCCATTGCTTTTTTCTTTTGTCAGCTTTGTCAAAGATCAGATAGTCACAGGTGAGCAGCCTTATTTTTGGTCTCTCTATTCTGTTCCATTGGTCTATGTGCCTGTTTTTAGAGATAGTTTTCTTTCTCCACTTTCCATTTTGGCAATCAAGAACATTTTGGGTAAATCTTTCAAGGTTTCACTGAGGTTAGATATCCAGTATCAGTGAACTGAAGTAAAATCTTCTTTCTAATTCCTTTGAACCCTGGTCTAAAGTCCTCTTTTCTCATATTCAGAATATATAATTTTTAAATCTATATATCCCATATTGCTTCTTACCTCATTCTTTCTATCATTAAAAAATGTTGGCCGGGCATGGTGACTCATATTTGTAACCCCAGCATTCTGAGAGGCTGAAGTGGGAGGATCACTTGAGCCCAGGAGTTTGAAACCAGCCTGGACAGCCTATCGAGACCTCATCTATACAAAAAAATTTAAAAATCAGCCAAGTGTGGTGCGGCATGCCTGTAATCCCAGCTATTCGGGAGGCTGAGGTGAGAGGATTACTTGAGCCCTGGAAAGTCAATGTTTCAGTGAGCCGTGATCAAGCCCCTGCATTCTAGCCTGGGGAACAGAGTGAGACCTTGTCTCAAAACAAAGCAAACAAACAAAAATGTTGCTACTGCCTTATATAAATCCCCAGAAATTTCAGGTATCAGGTAAATTTTGAAGAAACTCAACAAGCAAGGCAAATAATTCTTTGATTCTGTCTCGCTCAATCTTACATGGAGAACAATTAATATTCTAAAAAACATAATTTTTAAGTTGGATGTCTTTCGTCATCAGTAAGTGGAGGAAGTAGGGTGAATGCATAGTTTATAGAATTTGAAATATTTGTACTTAACAATGATGTTTCAGAAAAATGAGAAAAACCCTTCCCAAATATATCATCTCCCTTTAGCTACAAGCAGAATTTGGCAAGTGCAGCAGCTGAAACAACCTTCTTTTAAAGAGAGTTTTGATTGTTTGTGCCATTTTAGTTAATGAACAGGATACCCAATGTCATAAATAAAATATATTACAGGAAATCTGAATAGACCAATAGACCAGAGAATGTTTAAATATATATGCTGTGTCATAGGCTTTCATGAATGAAAACAGATGGCCTAGATAAAGTAATTTTGTGTTTAATCCAGACACTTTGGTATTTCAAGGCTGTTCAAGTCCCAGGATTAAGTCAGGCTGAAAATTACATCTCCCTGATGTTAGCTGATTATTTTTAATTTCTTAGGCTTTTACAACTGCAAAATCATTTTCTAATAAAAGGAGAGATGACAGGTGGATAAAAAAAAAACATGACCTTTGAGTATCGTGTGGTTTGTAACAATTAAGAAAGTAATGTAAGCAATTACATACAAGAAGCACAGTTGGCCACCCATAAATTCTCAAGGCTGTTTCTTCTACCAACATTGAATTTCTGAGGTGGAACACTGGAACTTCATTTGGTTTTTTAGCTTTAATGCTAACAATTCAAACTGGAGTAAAAAGCTTTACAAGGTAAGTACTATTTTACAAATATATTTCCCTTATAAGAAAAAAGATGATTATTGTACACAGTTATCCCACAGTTAAAGAAAAAAATCCCATGTGTTCTCTTAGAGTGTGTGTTATTTTTAACAGGGAAATCTTCAAAATTCACTGAATCCATCTCTATGTTTACATCTAAATAAGAATTAAGGAATAATGTTACAAGCTGCTGCTATTACTATTGTTACTACAGAATATGATTACATCAAAATAAATCCCAAATCGATCAGAGTCAAAAATTTAAAAAAAGTCAAGACATAAAAAAACTAGAAGAAAAATAATCTAATAGTTATCAAATTTCTGGGTGAGAAAGGATTTTAAACCTTAAAAATGGTAAATGAAATCAAAGTCAAAAGAAAAAGATCAATTGGTTTGTCTATATAAAACTGTTGTACATTAGAAAGTAAGATTAAAAGGAAAAAAATTGGAGGGGAAAATATTTCAACATTTATGACAAAATGTATGCAACACTTAGCTCCCTAAATTCTAAAGAATACCTGAAAATCAGTATAAAGATGGGGAAAGAACACAACTACAAAAAGAGGAAATAAGAATAATAAAATAGATTTTTTAAAGTGTTTAATGTTACCACTAATCAAATAAATGTGGAGTACAGCAATAATGAAAACATTCAATAGCAGTTTATTATCCAGTATTCCACACATGCCTAGCAAGGGTAGGTAAGGGGCACTGAATCTGTTACGAGTCATTTAGAAAGCAAAGTGGTAGTAAAACAACACATTATATTGGCAATATTTTAGAAAAACAGACACTTCCATACATTATTGGTAGAGAACAAAGTAGTACCATCCCTATGGAGTACAATTTGGCAATATTCATCAAAATTACAGATTCATCCCAGCACTTTTGGAGGCTGGGATGGGTGGATGGTTTGAGTCTAGGAGTTGGAGACCAGCCTGGGCAACATAGCAAAATGATGCTACAAGAGGAGGGATGAGAAATGGGTGTGGGGAGAGAGATTCTTTAAGAACAAGGGACATTGCTATGTTAGGGAGTTAAGGGTAGGAGCCCGTTTATGACAAGCAGCAAAATGGAATCATAGTCAGTTCTTAGGGATATGAGAAGTAGAAGAGAGCTAAAAAAACATCAAGTAAGTACTTTGAAAAGTTGCCTGAGATGAGTGATGCTTCTGCCTACCCTCCAAGCTACATGATTACTTCTCATATTTTGTCAAATCTCCCGTATTACCACTGTCTCTCCTAGTTCTATTAGGAGAAAACGAAAATACAGAAAAAGGTCAGCCAGTCAGCTAGTTTCACCATGATTCATACACCATGATTTATACACAGCATTCATACACACGCTACCAGAAGAAGCTGCTCAATCCTGAGATCCCCTGTGCCTCAAGGGCTTTGCATGTGTCTAAATTAGCAAAAACAATATGCAAATTCAAAAGATGTAAAGATTACAGCATTATAGCTGATTTACAATCAAGGAATCCCATTTATGAGAAAGCTTATGGTGGTTGGGGGTGGGGTAAATAAAGGAAAGGGATAGATACTTTTGAATCTATAAAAGAGTATCAAGATTCTATAATAGATGGCATCATAAAATAACAAAGAGATATAAGAGATATGATAAAATTGGCTGAAGATCTGAATTCAGAATTCCAGCTCCATTGCTAAACTTATATGTCTGTGGAGGATAAGTTACTTAAACATCAGTTGATTGATTCACAAATTTAATTATTTTTCATTAAGCTGGTACCATAAAGAAGGTACCAAGACAAATGCTGAGGATACAGCAGGGTATAAGATAGCTATGGAAAACAGGAAATTTTAATAAGTACCAACAACATATTGAAAAGTCTATAGAAGAGCAGGCGTATCTGTTCTAATCTGAAAGGGTTATAGAAGGCTTCTTGGATTAATGTTAAGGTCAGACCTAAATCTGAATTGTAAATAGGAGTTAGGGATCTAAAATAGGGTGGGAAGAGTACTCTAGACAGGAGTAATAGTCTTGCAAAGTCCTACAAGTCACTATTGTGTATCATTTAGAAAGACTAAAGAGATTAACTGATAATTATGGAGGCTGCAGTTACAGACCAGTTGTTAAAGAAGTATAAGATTAAGGGTAAGTAAAATGAGATAATAATCAAAGTGAATAGTAGGTTTTTTTATTAATTCAAAATATTTTTGAGTACTTATTATGTGCAAGGCACTATTCTTGGTACTTGGAATATATGAATGAACAAAGCAAACAAAAGTCCCTGGTCTGACGAAGCTTATGTTCTCATACAGGGTGTGAGACAATCAACAACAATCATAGCATAAATGATATGGTGCATTAGAACATGGTAAGTACTGTGGGTCTGGTGGATTGGAGTCCAGGTGGATGAGGGGTATTTTAAGAAGAGTAGTCGAGAACTGCCTCAGTGAGCTGGTGGTGACTGGGCAAAGACTTGAAAGAGAAGAGGAAGTGAGCTTTGCAATTACTCAGACACAGCACATTCCAGGCAGACAGAAGAGCCAGCACAAAAGCACTGATAAGGATTGTGACTGGTATGTTCTAAAACAACAAGAAGCTGGGTGGGGCAGAACAAGTAGGCAAAGGAGTGAGTAATGTGAAATGAAGTCAGAGAGACAATGACGGGTAGAGGCAGATCTTGTGGGATCTTGTAGGCTACTATGAGAATTCATGAAGAAGATGTCAAAAGCAATCGCAATAGAAGCAAAAAATGACAAACACGACCTAATTAAACTGAAGAGCTTCTCCACAGCAAAAGAAACTACCAACAGAGTAAACTGACAACCTACAGAATGGGAGAAAATCCTTGTAAACTCTGCATCTGACAAAGGTCTAATATCCACCATCTATAAGAAATTTAAATTTACAAGAAAAAACAACCCCATTAAAAAGTGAGCAAAGGATGTGGACACTTCTCAAAAAAAAGACATATATCACCAACAATCATATGAAAAAAACTAAACATCACTGATCATTAGAGAAATGCAAATCAAAATCACAATGAGATACCATCTCACACCATCAGAATGGATATTACTAAAAACTCAAAAAATTACAGATGCTGGTGAGGTTGTGAAGAAAAAGGAGCACTTAAACACTGTTGGTGGGAATGCAAACTAGTTCAACCATTGTGGAAAACAGTGTGGGAATTCCTCAAAGACCTAAAGACAGAACTATCATTTGAACCAGCAATTCCATTACTGGGTATATACCCAAAGGAACATAAATTATTCTATTATAAAGACACATGCACGTGTATGTTCATTGCAGCACTATACACAACAGCAAAGACATGGAATCAACCTAAATGCCCATCGACGACAGACTGGATAAAGAAAACGTGGTACATATACACCATGGAATACTACGCAGCCACAAAAAGAATCAGATTATGTCCTTTGCAGGGACATGGATAGAGCTGGAGGCCACTACCCTTAGCAAACTAACACAGGGACAGAAAGCCAAATTCCACATGTTCTCACTTATAAGTGGGAGGTAAATGATGAGAACACATGGACACATGGAGGGGAACACAATGGGGCCTATCAAAGGATAGAGGGTGGAAGGAGGGAGAGGATCAGGAGAAATAAGTAATGGGTACTAGGTTTAATACCTGGGTGATAAAATAATCTGCACAACAAACCCCCATGATACACGTTTACCTGTATAACAAACCTGCACGTGTACCCCTGAACTTAAAAGTATTTTTTTAAAAAAAGAAAGAAAAAATGGCATGGGTCTGAAATCATTTATGCAGGTGGAGACTGAGCCTGACCTCACATGAAAAAATAGATTAGGCAACTGCTATGCAAATTCGAGGAGAGTCAAGTTGAAATAGACCATGAGGGCCAAATCTGCATAAATTTCTCTTCTTTCTCTAACTTCCATTTGTGTGGAAATGTGGGAAAAAATCAATAGCCTCCCAGACTGAAGGATTTTGAAGGCTTGTATTCTGGCTTTGGAAAAAAGGTACAAGAAAACAAGAGAGTTTAAAGCCATGGGAAAACACTCTGGGGCAAGGATAGAGAAAGTACAGTGAAAACAGGAGTCGTCTAGTAGTTTTAAGTAAATATTAAATGATGTGGCATAAAAATGTTAAATTATATTGCAAATACCTAATGATTACTCATAATTTAGTTTTTGACAATTTAGTCTTCAAAAAGATATTTTTCTGGGTTAAAATCACATTTGCTTTCTTTCCTAGACAAAATAACTTTAGAGAGTATTTCTCTAGATGCTGCCTACAAGTGCTGCCTAGATACCCTTGGGTGGATTCTCCTTCTGGTTCAGCAGTCAGTAGCTCAGCTGCAGGCACTTTTTTGTACCCTGTGACTAACTGGAAACTTTGAAAGGTCTGTAGTTTTTTGAAAAAATGGAATTTTTTCAAATTTGTAACCTCAACCACTTAAGAAGTTGAATTTAACTTCACAGATGGTTTTACAGAAAATAAAAGATCAAGTGCTCACAGGATTAAATTTCAGGAAAGCCTTCTTGGATGCAAGATAAAGGCGGGGTGTAAAGTGAAAACAAAAGTAGCTGGAGTTAGGTCATTTGATTTTACATCCTGTACTCAAGACTGCTCCTCTCTGCCGACTGCAACAGGTTGGTTCTTTCTTTCTTTTCTCATTCTGACTTGAATATATTTTTTTAAGCCCAAAGAGCTTGTATATTTACCTATATAGAGGGAGTCTTGATGCATAAATGTTTAAATGCTTATTAAAAAAAAAGAGTTATTTGAAAACAGCTGTATATTTTAACCTTAAATGAAAAGCTTAATGTAGCAAGAAGAAAATATGATTTTAAATACCAGTACTTGTCAGTAAAACTTTATTAAGGAGAAAATAGGTTTTGTTATACCAGTTTTTTTTTTTTTTGCTTTCTTTTATAAGTACTGATTTTCTTTGGTGCTACTAGTAATTATAAAGACACTTAAAAGTGCATCTATGTGTCTGCCAGAAGGATCACTTCTGCAAATAATTCCATTTCTATTCTTATTTACTCACATTTTTAGTAAGATTAATTCTTACTTAAAAATCCCCTTCCTTAATATATTATAATATTTGGCCATATTATTCCTTATCATCAGGTTTAAGGTTTTCCGATGAAAGAGAAAGGAAGAACAAGGTTCATATTGTGTTAATAATTAATGCATAAGAACATGAAGTAGTCTTATTATGTGCAAGGCATGTGCAAGTAGTCTTCATGTTCTTATGCATTAATTACTAACACAATGTGAAGACAACAGAGTAGTCTTCCAGGTTGGAACTTTTTAAGTAAACTTAATGATAAAAAGAGTCATTTTAAAAAGTTGACACCCAGTTTTTATATAATGAAAGCAATTCTTCTATGTGGTATCTTTGTTCGGAGCCTTCTTTTCTTTGCTATATTCATTCAAAAAAAGTTAGCAAGCATAAGAAAGTTCTTTAGTTGGCACACTGTTTTGAAAATAATATTTTCATTATTGATTCTATAAGAATATTTGAGATTCTTCAAAGGACAAAAACAACTCAAGGAAGATAGAAAGGCTAAAAGGAATGAAAAATTCAGCACTATAATAAAAACACTGAGAGTCATTATTTTATACATTCCAAAACTTATGAATTCTGTGCAAGCTTATCTTAATACTATAGGGTGCTAGTAGCCAATCTAGTGCAGTAACAATGTTGACAGAGAAGATTGCTGGTATACCATTTATCCATTCTATCCATTCTAGAGTAACAGCTTTCTACCTGCTGGCAAAACTAATTTGACAAATATTTACTGAGAAGCTACTGTGTGCCAGGCATATTAACATTTTATTTACAAACACAAATCAAATAGGTCATGCTTTGAGGAGTTTAGGACCTAGAGGAACAAGGTAGTATGGGAAACGTAGCCTTTCCATAGGATGGGATCAGTTCTCTGAGGGGTATATAGAGATTGCTAATACATAAGGAAAGTCTTCTGGGGAGGTGGCATCCATGTTAATTGAGTAGGAATTGGCCCTTCCAGGGGAGGGCGGGAAATCATGTGGTAGATAAAGGAACAGAACGAGCAATGATGTAGACAGATGCTGTTGCATGGTGAGTGCCAGTCCACTGCTGAGAAATTAGTCCTATCACCATCTACAGAGGGGACACAGAGTAGGGGGAGGTGGCAGGAGCCATGGATGTTATGCTAAGGAGCTTGGATTGTCGCTTTCAGGTGAAGAGGTGTGTCTTCCAGATGAGGAACAAAGCAGGGAAGAGACAGATTGGCAATTTAGAGATCAAATACTCTGGTGAAAATAAGAAAATGTTTTTGACAAGGAGGTATTGAGGAGGAGTAACAACAGGATACCAGTTAGAAAGATACTGCCTGGCCAGGTGAGATGGCTCATGCCTGTTATCCCAACATTTTGGTAGGCCAAGGCAGGTGGATTGCTTGAGCCCAGGAGTTTGAGACCAGCCTTGGCAACTTGGTGAAACCCCATCTCTACCAAAAATACAAAAATTAGCCAGTCTCATAACCTGGTCTCAAAATAAATAAATAAATAAATAAATACATAAACTGATTGAAATTTAAAAATAAAATATTTTTTAAAAAAGGAAATAGCAGTAGGCCAGGGGAGAAACATAATCGTTGAATTGTGCAAATGTGTGGAAGAGTGTAGACTGAGAAGACAGATTCAAGACCTATTTGGAAGGCAGAATCAGAACTTAGGAACTGATTGGGCATCAGGGATGAAGGTAAGAGAGAAGACAAGAATGAAGCAGGCTTACAGCTTAGTTGACTAGAGGATAGTGGTGCTACTAAAACACAGTATACAATAAGCAAGTAGTGACCAGTTTTGGAGGGCAGTTGGCTAAAGGAGATCTAGTTTTATAAAAGGCAACTACTGAAATTTAGTACAAATGCTGAGAGACTGTATTTAATTTATTTAAATTAAATTTATAAATAACATAAAAATAAAAAAATAAATTTAAGTAAACCAAATAATTTACTAATTTATTTTCGTTTTTATTCAATGTATTGCATATATATATATATATATATATATTTTTTTTTTTTTTTTTTTTTTTTTTTTTTTTTGAGACCGAGTTTTTGCTCTTGTTGCCCAGGCTGGAGTGCAATGGTGGGATCTTGGCTCACTACAAGCTCCACCTCCCGGGTTCAAGTGATTCTCCTGCCTTAGCCTCCTGAGTAGCTGGGATTACAGGCATGTGCCACCACACTCAACTAATTTTTTATTTTTAGTAGAGATGGGGTTTCTCCATGTTGGTCAGGCTGGTCTCGAACTCCCGACCTCAGGTGATCCACCCACCTCGGCCTCTCAAAGTGTTGGGATTACTTTGTGAGCCACCACACCCAGCTTATTGCAGATATACTTTGAGATTCACAAAATTATGTATGTAAAGATTATAATACTATTCTTTTTAGTTAAAATATAATTAAATTTTCATATTTTAAAAATCATTTTTACATAAAAGTCTTTACTTTTATTTAGGATTGAATGATTAGGAAAATTCTCCAGGGCATTATGTTTATTGTCCTGTGCAAATCCCAGCTCTTTCACATAGAATTGTAAAAGTAAAGCATGAGTAACTAATCTTGTGGTCATACTCCAATGTGGCTCCCATTAAAGTGTTTCAAAGAGTGGCAGATTCAGGCTCACATATGTTACAGCAACAGTCTATTCTCTAGGGAAAGAAAACACAGCTTCATGAAAACTGTTTCCTTTATTTTTAGTTTTATTTATTTATTTATTTTTATAATGGAATCTTGCTCTGTCACCCAGGCTGGAGTGCAGTGAAGCGTTCTTGGCTCACTGCAACCTCTGCCTCATGGATTCAAACGATTCTCCTGCCTCAGCATCCTGAGGAGCTGGGACTACAGGCGAGTGCCACTACGCCTGGTTAATTTTTGTATTTTTAGTAGAGAGGGGGTTTTGCCATTTTGGCCAGGCTGGTCTTGAACCCGTTTTGGCCTCACAGGGTGCTGGGATTACAGGCATGAGACACAATGCCCGGCCAAAAACTGTTTCCTTTTAAGCATATTTAGACAAATATATATCCTGTATTCTCTTTCCCATCTAGATTGGAACCATGGCTTTGGAACAGAACCAGTCAACAGATTATTATTATGAGGAAAATGAAATGAATGGCACTCATGACTACAGTCAATATGAATTGATCTGTATCAAAGAAGACGTCAGAAAATTTGCAAAAGTTTTCCTCCCTGTATTCCACACAATAGCTTTCATCATTGGACTTGCAGGGAATTCCATGGTAGTGGCAATTTATGCCTATTACAAGAAACAGAGAACCAAAACAGATGTGTACATCCTGAATTTGGCTGTGGCAGATTTGCTCCTTCTATTCACTCTGCCTTTTTGGGCTGTTAATGCAGTTCATGGGTGGGTTTTAGGGAAAATAATGTGCAAAATAACTTCAGCATTGTACACAGTAAACTTTGTCTCTGGAATGCAGTTTCTGGCTTGTATCAGCATAGACAGATATGTGGCAGTAACTAAAAGCCCCAGCCAATCAGGAGTGGGAAAAGCATGCTGGGTGATCTGTTTCTGTGTCTGGATGGCTGCCATCTTGCTGAGTATACCCCAGCTGGTTTTTTATACAGTAAATGACAATGCTAGGTGCATTCCCACTTTTCCCCACTACCTAGGAACATCAATGAAAGCATCAATTCAAATGCTAGAAATCTGCATCGGATTTGTAGTACCCTTTCTTATCATGGGGGTGTGCTACTTTATCACGGCAAGGACACTCATGAAGATGCCACACATTAAAATATCCCAACCCCTCAAAGTTCTGCTCACAGTGGTTATAGTTTTCATTGTCACTCAGCTGCCTTATAACATTGTCAAGTTCTGCCGAGCCATAGACATCATCTACTCCCCTGATCACCAACTGCAACATGAGCAAACGCCTGGACATTGCCATCCAAATCACAGAAAGCATCGCACTCTTTCACAGCTGCCTCAACCCAATCCTTTATGTTTTTATGGGAGCATCTTTCAAAAACTACATTATGAAAGTGGCCAAGAAGTATGGGTCATGGAGAAGACAGAGACAAAGTGTGGAGGAGTTTCCTTTTGATTCTGAGCGTCCTACAGAGCCAACCAGTACTTTCAGCATTTGAAGGTAAAACTGCTCTGCCTTTTGCTTGGATACATAGGAATTATGCTTCCCCCTCAAATAAAACATCTGCATTATTCTGAAACTCAAATCTCAAATGTCATGGTTGCAACTTATAATAAACAATGGGTTGGGGGAAGGGGAAGAATAAAAACCAAGAAGAGGAAACAAGATAATAAATGTACAAAACATGAAAATTAAAATAAACAATATAGGAAAATAGTAGTAATGGGCATAAGTGAATAAAAACACTCTGCTATAAAGAAGAAGAGTTTCGTGGTGATAGAATAGTTTTGTATGTTGGTTGCAGTGGTGGTTATACAAATCTACACAAGTGATAAAATGACACAGAACTGTACACACACATTGTACCAATTTTAATTTCCTGGTTTTGACATTGGGGGAAACTGGATGAAGGGTACCCAGGACCACTCTGTACCATCTTTGTAACTTCCTGTGAATTTATAATAATTTCAAAATAAAAGAAGTTGAAAAAACAAACCTACTATGCTATAAGTTAGGCCATCTAAAACAGATTATTAAAGAGGTTCATGTTAAAAGGCATTTATAATTATTTTTAATTATCTAAGTTTGAATATAAGAACTATTTCCCTGCATAATTGCAGTACTTGAATAACTATGCAGTAGAACTCAATCTATCTTTTCTTTTCCTGTTTTCTTAGTTTGTAAGTAATTTTATAAAATCCACCCCCTCCAAAACAACAACAAGAGCAAAAAACTATAATAAGCTTTTCTGATCCTTTTCAAAACATTCCTGGCAAGTTCCTAAAGACAGAATTTGCTTCCATGATGTAAACTTTCTTAGTAATAACCGGTTATCCTGACAAATGTTAGGTTCATCATGTATAGCCTAGATGTAATCCTCAGATTATCATCTGTATCTGGGTTCCAACGTCTTAACTTCCTAAAGAACTTATCCATTTATATGAGTCTATCACTGAGGGTTGACTAAAACATATATTATCCCATGCATAAAGTGTCCAAATTTTCATTTAAACACTTTCTTTTTGAGTAATTAAAACATGCACAATAAATTAGTGTTAATAACATGTACAGCTTATCTTTTAAAAATTATTCGCTGTAAATTATTCTAATTCATGTAATATGCTCCTACTAAAATTTTCCTAGCAATTACATTGGTCAAAAATAGTATGCACTAATGAATTCTATCTCTAAAACTACAAAAAATGACGTTTTCTGCTCCTAAACATCACCTAACCAAGATAAGTTATTTCAAAATTACTTTTTCTTCAAACACTATTTCTAAATTTGAAAATGCTTTCACATGCAGAATTAATTAACTAATTAATTTTTCATTTTTTTGAGATGGGGCTTTGCTTTTGTTGCTCAGGCTGAAGTGCAGTGGCACCACGTTGACTCACGGCAACCTCCGCTGCCAGGGTTCAAGTGAGTCTCCTGCCTCAGCCTCCTCAGCAGCTGAGATTACAGGTGCCTGCCACCATGCCCAGCTAATTTTTGTATTTTTAGTAGAAACAGGGCTTCACCATGTTGGCCAGGCTGGTCTCAAACTCCTGGCTTCAGGTGATCCACCAGCCTCAACCTCCCAAATTGCTGGGATTACAGGTGTGAGCCACCATGCCTGGCCTACACATGCAGAATTTAAAGAATTATGATCATGAAAGTGATTACTATTTATCATAGCATTATTCTACCATAGTATCTCGCACAAAGGATCAGTGTGTTAGGTGAAAAAATTAGGCTGAACACTCACCACTGCTCCACCATTTCTTGCCATTAATTATGTAGCTATCTCCATCTCGTTGGATGCTGCATTCAATATTTGTGGCATCACTTGAAGCTATATCAGGTTCTATAAATAAACAAAGGCTGAATTTACAGACAGGCAGATATCATCAGTAGATTTAGGTAAGGATATGAAAACTTTAAAAACAAAGGCATCTTTATCTTTTTCAATTTCCTATCATTCCACATTCCACCCTGCTTTTTCCATAGCCTACACACAGAAGGTTCTCAATAACTGTGTGCTGGAATAATGAGTGAATGAATGAAGTATCTTGAACATTGGGGGATCAGTATTTTGAACTGTTATTTTTGGCTCCTCATTGATATATGACTTGGGATACAACTCAGTCCTTTCTCCAATCAGCAAAAATAGATAAAAGTATTGTTTTTGACTTCTCACAATGGAGATATGTACTAAATATTGATTGGCAAGACAGATTCCCCTCCCCCCCCCACATAGTTTACTCTCTTATGCAATTTCTAACATGCCTTGCAAATTCCATCAGGAATGCTTTCTCTGATTTATATACTTTGCATTCTTTAAAGCCTGGTCAACATTTAAGGTCTTCAGAAAGTTTTCCATGGGACACACTTAGACAACTGCTTTACTGCACGGCACTTCAGAACTGTCTAGCTCTCAATCATAACAATCTGCACTTCTTAATATGACACTCATTTAAATGAGTCCTTCCGATATCCTATGTGTTCTGTTTCTAAAACCTGAGACTCAGTTTTTTTTAAAAAAGAGGGCTGTGTATTCTACTTATTTTGTAACCCCCACCTAGTGCTTTGTAGACAATACATCATAGTGTAGATATTCTATAAATGCCTATTACTGATTTAAATGGAGATCAGTTCTGCTATTATAGTAGCCCCCTGTTACCTGTAGTTTTGCTACCTGAGGTTTCAGTTATGAGAGGTCAACTACATTCCAAAAATATTAAATGAAAAATTCCAGAGGTAAACAATTCAAAATTTTTAAATTGTGTACCCTTCTGAGTACTGTTATAATTCTTCTATTATTAGTTAGTATAGTCTAAATAGAGTTCAGGACTATCCCCAGTTTTCAGACACCAGCTGGGGGTCTTGGAATGTATCCCCTTCAGATAAAAGGTGACTACTGTATAAATATATACAATGTTACAGAAAACACAAAATCTGGCCATTATTATAGATAGCACTTAAAAATTATGGCCAAGCAAAATTCAGTTTAATTCTAAACTAAATCACAAAACAATGATTTTTTTCTATATTGAAGAGTTCTTAATGTTTCCTATGTACAAATGATGTCAAATCTGTTTTTATTAACATGTTCATTTTCCCACATGATTATAATTTGAGCCATCCAGTACTGGTGAAAGTTCTATTTTTCTGGGTTTATATATTCTGAGTTGAGTATTTTATAAGTATCAATATAAAATTAACACAAATATAGATATTTCATATGTAAGGGCAAAGAGGATATTAAATATTCACAGATAGCAATTTTAGAAATGACATCCAAAGATTGTGAAACTAACTTTACTCTACTGCTAATGCTATGGCAGGCTACTAGAGAATATCATCTGATATTCTGCCAAAGGAGAGGATAATTTTTTTCTGCACATTTGAAAATGCCAACATTTAGTAACAGGCTCAAACTAAACATACTCACATTTTTGGCCAATGGCAAATTTGACTGAAACACAGAATCATATCCTGTGTTTCTTCAGCTTATCCACAGTAATTCCAGATGACTGACTACACAAGGGGAGAATGTTGATTTGCATTTACCTGTCATACAGAAGCAAGAGGTAATGTCCCCTTTAAGAAGAGGCTCAAGCCACTGTTTCTTCTGTTCCTCACTTCCATACAGGTGCAGAACCTCCATGTTCCCTGTGTCTATACATAAGAAGGAGTATTTGTTTTGCATTTGAAATTTTATCAATATGAAATACATAACTTTATGTAGAGAGTACAGACATGCATCTTTTTGAAGCAAATGTTTGCTAACAAAAATATTTTGAAACATAGAGTATATATAATTTACACTGATGGCATGTCATAAATATTTACAAACACATGGCATTTGGTGCATATTTATTCAACTTGCTCTGAATCACAGACTCCTCTTCAGTTCATCCCAATGAAGAATGGCTCTAATGAAGATTAACTCAATTAGAACTGAGGGAAACGCTTTACTGGCCTAAACCTTGCCTGCCATATTGCAAATATGCCCTGTTAGGAGTGATTGCAATGCTCCAGGAGAACAATTAACATTGCATGTCCTACTGAGACTCCAGCCCTTAATTCTATCTGCTGTTCCCCAAACACACCCTGTGCTTTCTAATTTCCATATATTTGCTTGGGCTGGACCTTTTCTCAAGTAAAATTCTCCCTGCCCTTCACAAGTAAATTCCTGCTTATGAGCCACCTCCTCCGCAAAGAATCTCTGATTACCCAGTCAGTAATACCTCCTTCTTCTGAACTCACATAAACAATTACTTCTTTTTACCCTAACATTGTTCTTACTTTTATGCACCCCATACTACCTAGAAAATACATGATAATTTCTCAAGGATGCTAAAAACAGAATCCCTACCCTGGAAAGAAAATGGCAGTAGATAACCTCAAAGACCCTCTCTGACCTTTGGAGGGTATTGTTGATAGTACATGATACACTGTAGTATCACCCTTGGTTAACAAAGAATTCTTCACGTCTGCCAAAATTTTCTAGATGGCTTCCTCTGATTTTCCATTCCTGTCAAATTTCTAAAAATACTGTCTAAAACCTTTCCCTCGAGTGTTGATTACTCAGAAGATAGTTACTGAAATGCTTATGAAAATTGAGTTGTGTAAGTTAAATCTCTCAAGATGTCTGCACTCTGTTCAGGCACTCCTAACAGAGCCAACATTATGTCAAGATTTACAAAATTCCTTGTAGATTAACACAGCTTAACATTCTTTTTGAGTGAGGGAGAAATAAGTCCTGACTTATAATTCATTAAGTTCATTGCTTGTTTTCTTTGCCTGTTTTAAATTCACTGTTACTTGTTATAGTTCAAATAAGATAAATATTAAATTTGAAATTTTCAAAAATTGTCAATTTCTTCCAAAAAGCCCACAAAATTATCATTTATGGGTTGGGAAAAAAAAAGATAAACTACACCAACAAGAAAAATTATTCCCCATTAAAAAATATCAGTCCAGCTCTCTAGATTCGTCTTCTCTGGGCAGGGCATCTCTGAAAGAAAGGCAGCAGCCCAGTCAGGGTCTTATAGGTAAAAATCCCATCTCCCTGGGACAGAGCACCTGGGGAAATGAACGGCTGTGGGTGCAGCTTCAGCAGACTTGAATGTTCCTACCTGCCAGCTCTGAAGAGAACAGTGGATCCCCTAGCACAGCACTTCAGCTCTGCTAAGGAACAGAGCTGCCTCAAGTGGGTCTGCCTACTCAAGTGGGTCCCTGACCCCCATGCCTACTGACAGGGAGACACCTCCCAGCAGGGGTCAACAGACACCTCATATAGGAGAGCTCTGGCTGGCATCTGGCGGGTACCCCTCTGGGACGAAGCTTCCAGAGGAAGGAACAGGTAGCAAGCTTTGCTCCTCTAAAGCCTCTGCTAGTGATACCCAGGCAAACAGGGTCCGAAGTGGATCTCTTAGCAAACTACAGCAGACCTGCAGCAGAGGGGCCTGTTAGAAGGAAAACTAACAAACAGAAAGGAATAGCATCAACATCAACAAAAAGGACGTCCACACAAAAACCCCATCTGAAGGTCACCAACATCAAAGACCAAAAGTAGCTGAATCCACGAAGATGAGAAAAAACCAGTGCAAAAAGGCTGAAAACTCCAAAACACCAAAAGGTCTCTTCTCCAAAGGAGCTCAACTCTTTGCCAGCAAGGGAACAAACTGGACAGAGAATGAGTTTGATGAACTGACAGAAGTAGGCTTCAAAAGGTGGGTAATAACAAACTCCTCTGAGCTAAAAGAGCATGTTCTAACCTAATGCAAGGAAGCTAAGAACCTTGACAAAAGGTTACAGGAATTGCTAACTAGAATAACCAGTTTAGAGAAGAACATAAATGACCTGATGGAGCTGAAAAACACAGCACGAAAACTTCGTGGCGCATATACAAGTATCAACAGCTCATTCCATCAAGCAGAAGAAAGGATATAGAGACAGAAGATCAGTTTTATGAAATAAAATGTGAAGACAAGATTAGAGAAAAAAGAATGAAAAGGAACAAACAAAGCCTCCAAGAAATATGGGACTATGTGAAAAGAGCAAACCTACGTTTGATTGGTGTACCTGAAAGTAATGGAGAGAATGGAACCAAGTTGGAAAACACTCTTCAGGATATTATGCAGGAGAACTTCCCCAACCTAGCAAGACAGGCCAATATTCAAATTCAGGAAATACAAAGAACACCACAAAAATACTCCTCAAGAAGAGCAACCCCAAGACACATAATTGTCAGATTCACCAAGATTGAAATGAAGGAAAAATGTTAAGAGAGAAACATCAGGTTACCCACAAAGGGAAGCACATCAGACTAACAGCAGATCTCTCTGCAGAAACCCTACAAGCCAGAAGAGAGTGGGGGCCAATATTCACATCCTTAAAGAAAAGAATTTTCAACTCAGAATTTCATAACCAGCCAAACTAAGCTTCATAAGCGAAGGAGAAATAAAATCCTTTACATACAAGCAAATGTTGAGAGATTTTGTCACCACCAGACTTGCCTTACAAGAGTTCCTGAAAGGAAGCACTAAATATGGAAATGAAAAACCAGTACCAGCCACTGCAAAAACATACCAAATTGTAAAGACCATTGACACTATGAAGAAACTGCATCAACTAATGGGCAAAATAACCAGCTGGCTTCCTAATGATAGGATCAAATTCACACATAACAATATTAACCTTAAATGTAAACAGGCTAAATGCCCCAATAAAAAGACACAGACTGGTAAACTGGATAAAGAGTAAAGACCCATGAGTATGCTGGATTCAAGAGACTCATCTCATGTGCAAAGACACACATAGGCTCAAAATAAAGGGATGAAAGAACATTTACCAAGCAAATGCAAAGCAAAAAAAAAAAAGCAAGGGTTGCAATTCTAGTCTCTGACAAAACATACTTTAAACCAACAAAGATAAAAAAAGACAAAGAAGAGCATGACATAATGGTAAAGGGATCAATGCAACAAGAAGAGCTAACTATCCTAACTACATATGCATCCAATACGGGAGCACTCAGATTCATAAAGCAAGTTCTTAGAGACCTACAAGAGATTTAGACTCCCATGCAATTATAGTGGGAGACTACCACCACTGTCAGCATTAGACAGATCAACAAGACAGCAAATTCAGGACTTGAACTCAGCTCTGTACCAAGTAGACCTAATAGACACCTACAGAACTCTCTACCCCAAATCAACAGAATATACATCCTTCTCAGCACACTTATTCTAAAATTGACCACATAATTGGAAGTAAAACACTCCTCAGCAAATGCAAAAGAACGGAAATCATAACAGTCTCTCAGACTACAGTGCAATCAAGTTAGAACTCAGGATTAAGAAGCTCACTCAAAACCGCATAACTACCTGGAAACTGAACAACCTGCTCCTGAATTGACTACTGGCTAAATAAAGAAATTAAGGCAGAAATTAATAAGTTCTTTGAAAGCAGTGAGAACAAAGATATAACATACCAGAATCTCTGGGACACAGCTAAAGCAGTGGGAAATTTATAGCACTAAATGCCCACAGGAGAAAGCAGGAAAGATCTAAAATCGACACCCTAACATCACAATTAAAAGAATTAGAGAAGCGAGATCAAACAAATTCAAAAGCTAGCAGAAGACAAGAAATAACTAAGATCAGAATAGAATTGAAGGAGATAGAAACACAAAAAACCCTTCAAAAAAATTAATGAATTCAGGAGCTGTTTTTTTTTTACAGATTAACAAAATAATAATAATAAAAAAAGATTACCAAAATAGAAAGACCACTAGCCAGACTAATAAAGAAGAAAAGAGAAAAGAATCAAATAGACACAGTAAAAAATGATATAAGGGGTTATTACCACTGATCCCACAGAAATACAAACTACCATCAGAGAATACTATAAATGCCTCTACGCAAATAAATTAGAAAATTTAGAAGAAATGGATAAATTCCTGGTCACATACACCCTCCCAAGACTAAACCAGTTAGAATATAAATCTCTGAATATATCAATAACAAGTTCTGAAATTGAGGCAGTAATTAATAGCCTACCAACCCAAAAAAGCTCAGGACCAGATGGATTCACAGCCGAATTCTACCAGAGGTACAAAGAGGAGTTGGTAACATTCCTTCTGAAACTACTCCAAACAATAGAAAAAGAGGGACTCCTTCCTAACTCATTTTATGAGGCCAGCGTCATCCTGATATCAAAACCTGGCAGACACACACACATACACACACACAAATTCAGGTCAATAACCCTGATGAACATTGATGTGAAAATCCTTGATAAAATACTGGCAAACTGAATTCAGCAGCACATCAAAAAGCTTATCCACCATGATCAAGTTGGCTTCATCCCTGGGATGCAAGGCTAGTTCAACATATGCAAATCAATAAACGTAATCCATCACATAAACAGAACCAATGACAAAACCACAAGATTATCTCAATAGATGCAGAGAAGGCCTTTGATAAAATTCAACACCCCTTCATGCTAAAAACGCTCAATAATCTAGGTATTGATGGAACATATCTCAAAATAATAAGAGCTATTTACGACAAACCCACAGCCAATATCAGACTGAATGGGTAAAAGCTGGAAGCATTCCCTGTGAAAACTGGCACAAGACAAGGATGCCCTCTGTCACCACTCCTATTTAACACAGTATTGGAAGTTCTGGCCAGGGCAATCAGGCAAGAGAAAGAAATAAAGCGTATTCAAATAGGAAGAGAGGAAGTCAAATTGTCTCTGTTTGCAGATAACATGTTTGTATATTTAGAAAACCCCACAGTCTCAGCCCAAAATCTCCTTAAGCTGATAAGCAACTTCAGCAGTCTCAGGATATAAAATTAATGTGCAAAAATAATAAGCATTCCTATACACCAAAAACTGACAAACAGAGAGCCAAATCATGAGTGAACTCCAATTCACAATTGCTATAAAGAGAATAAAATACCTAGAAATATACCTTACAAAGGATGTGAAGGACCTCTTCAAGGAGACCTATAAACCACTGCTCAAGGAAATAGAGAGAGAACACAAACAAATGGAAAAACATTCCATGCTCATGGATAGGAAGAATCAATATTGTGAAAATGGCCATATTGCCCAAACTAATTTATAGATTCAATGCTATCTCTGTCAAGCTGCCATTAACTGTCTTCACAGAATTAGAAAACACTACTTTAAATTTCATATGGAACCAAAAAAGAGCCCATATAGCCAAGACAATCCAAAGAAAAAAGAACAACGCTGGAGGCATTACCCTACCTGACTTCAAACTACACTACAAGGCTACAGTAACCAAAATAGCATGGTACTGGTACCAAAACAGATATATGGACTAATGGAACAGAACAGAGATCTCAGAAATAATGTCACACATCTACAACCATCTGATCTTTGACAAGCCTGACTAAAACAAGCAATGTGGAAAGGATTATCTATTTAATAAATGCTGTTTGGAAAACTGGCCAGCTACACGGAGAAAACTGAAACTGGACCCCTTCCTTACACCTTATATAAAAATTAACTCAAGATTGATCAAAGACTTAAACATAAGACCTAAAACCATAAAAACTCTAGAAAAAAACCCTAGGTAATACCATTCAGGACATAGGCATGGGCAAAGACTTCATGACTAAAACACCAAAAGCAATGGCAACAAAAGCCAACACTGACAAATGGGATCTAATTAAACTAAACAGCTTCTGCACAGCAAAAGAAACCTATGATCAGAGTGAACAGGCAACTACAGAACGGGAGAAAATGTTTGCAATCTATCCATCTGACAAAGGGCTAATATCCAGAATCTACAAGGAACTTAAATTTACAAGATAAAAACAACCCCATCAAAAAGTGGGCAAAGGATATGAACAGACATTTCTCAAAAGAAGACATTTATGCGGCCAACTAACATGAAAAAAAGCTTATCATCACTGGTCATTAGACAAATGCAAATCAAAACCACAATGAGATACCATCTCACACCAGTTAGAATGGTGATCATTAAAAAGTCAGGAAATGACAGAGGCTGGAGGGGATGTGGAGAAATAGGAATGCTTTTACACTATGGGTGGGAGTGTAAATTAGTTCAACCATTGTGGAAGACAGTGCAGCGATTCCTCAAGGATCTAGATCTAGAAATACCATTTGACTCAGCAATCCCATTACTGGATATATACCCGAAGGATTATAAATCATTTTACTGTAAAGATACATGCACACATATGTTTATCGCAGCACTGTTCACAATATCAAAGACTTGGAACCAACCCAAATGCCCATCAATGATAGACTGAATAAAGAAAATGTGGCACATATACATCATGGAATACTATGTAGCCATAAAAAAGACTGAGTTCATGTCCTTTGCAGGGACATGGATGAAACTGGAAACCATCATCTTCAGCAGACTAACACAAGAACAGAAAACTAAACACAGTAGGTTTTCAATCATAATTGGGAGTTGACCAGTAGGAACACAAAGACACAGGGAGGGGAACATCACACACTGTGGCCTTTTTGGGGGTCAGGGGCTAGGGGGAGGGATAGCATTAGGAGAAATACCTAATGTAGATGACGGGTTGATGGGTGCAGCAAACCACCATGGCACGTGTATACCTATGTAACAAACCTGCATGTTCTGCACATGTACCCCAGAACTTAAAGTATAATAAAAAAATCAGCCCAAAGGCCCCCAAATTTTCCAGTAACAGCTTTAGAATTAAAATAGCTATTTTCAACATTCCAATATACAATATTGTATGACTTACTGAAGGGGGAATAAAGGGCAAACTGGAAGACTACATATGTTTCCCATTGGTTTAAAACTATTTGGGAAATGATCTGGGTGAGTTGAGTGAAAATTCATCTTTATACTTAGGAAACTTCTTGAAGTATTTACTCAACATTAATTATTCTGCCTTCTTTATCAGCTTTGGAAATGCTCCAACACACAATGCTCAAGGCCTTTATGGTATCTCCACCACACAGAGGAAATGCCTAGTTTTCCATTTACAGTTTTACACAACTTGTTTGCTTAGGAGAGTTGTTCATCATTTCTTAGCCAAAGCAAATCTCTGTCCAATTTTAAAATTTCAGCAATTAAGTTATCTAATTTAGGCAGTACAATTGATGGACTCATGAAAATTTAATACTAGAGAAAAATCCATGACCATCTAGTGAAAAATGAGTTCACAGGTCAAATGATAAAATAGTAGCAGAGCTGCATCTGCAAAAGAAGTCTTTGGTAGCATTATTTTTCATATTTTGATCCATTAGTGCATCATGAAATCAACTTAATGGAATACAGTTAGCATTCTCTAAAAAAATGAAATAGAACAAAATAGAATGCATTAGATTAGACTCAGTGGAAAATATCCAAATGCATTTGCATGTAGTAAGGGAAACTCTTGTTTTGTGAAACTTTTGTTTCAGTAATATACATCTATCCATCTATCCTTCTATTCATTCTGAACATACACATACAACTACATATTCTACAAATTGGGTCACAATATAAAATATAAAATATATTTCTTAATATGAGTAGCAATCAAAAATGTTTTAAACAAAAAGACTGCCAGTTCCGTTCCCTTACCACAAAATCACGCTGTCTAAGTAGAATGATGTAACAGCCTTACACAGTTGAGATTAAATCTTTAGGAACTCTGTTGATAGACTTTACTTTTACAGTAGCTTATTATTGGATTACAATGTAGTACGGCAGTAATTTGACAAATCAGCATTTGGAAAAAGGGAAAATCATTTCAGGGGCAAGTTCAACCATTATCAGAAGTCTACAAACTATTTTAATGATGCCAAAGAAATGAGACAGTCAAAGGCCAGTGTGGAAAATCCAGACTGCATGTTGTCTCAGAAGTCCAGTATAGTCTTATATACCTCTTTCTCGCAGCCTGCATTAACTTGTTTTGGGTAGAGCTTTAGCACCAGGGCCATACATAAGCACAAAAGGCAATACTGAGGCCTATGTTGTGCAGGGATGGCCCTGCCATAGGATATTGTACCATAGAAGATCATCCTACCACAAATCAAGTGCTAGTCCTATGACTAGTAGCACTGGGATAATCAGAGTAATTTGAAAAAAAAAAATATTCCTAGGTTCTACTCTAGATATACTGAATCAGAATCTCTAGGGATGGAGGCTGGGAATACAGATTTTTCAAAAGTTCCGTAGGTGGTTCTTCTGCAAATCCAGGTTTGAAAACACCTGCTATAGATTAGATTCCAGGTTTACTCCTTTCATTTTACTTTTTAAAAAATTGGCCTCCTTCCTTCATCTTTTCAATTTGATTTTCACATCAAAATCCTTGGAGGTATCCTTGACTCTTCCATTAATACCCCGTATCCAATCAGGATATCCTCATGGCTCTGCCTTTAAAATATGTTTAGAATCCTGCTACTTATCGCCCACTGCACTACTACTACCTCAGTCTAAACCACCATTATCTCTCACCAGGATTATTGCCACAGACTCTCTGCTTCCCTCCTCTCCCTCCTTTGGTCAATTCTCAACATAGCAGTCAAGGTGATCCTTTCAAAACTGAAGTTACAACATATCACTACTCTGTTCAACATTTCCATTGGCTCATCCTTTCAATGAAGGCATAAGCCCTTAATATTTGCCCCATAAAGCTCAAAATATGAGGCTCTTGCCTCCCTGATCTCTTGTCCTAGTATTACTCTGATCACACTGGCCTTCCTGGTTATTACTGGAATACATTAATCACACTCTGGCCTTTTCTGTTCCCCTCTGCTATAAAAACTCTTTCCCCATATAACAGCATGGCTAACTCAATCAGTCACCTTCTATAAGTTATTATCAAATGTCATTTTCTCAATGAGGCCTATTCTGATTATTCTATTAAAAAATGTAACCCATAGTACCTGTACTTCAAATTTCAGAGCTCTCCCTATCCTGCTGGTTTTTTTCCAAAGCACTTTTTATCTTCAAACTTATTACACAGTTTACATATTATAATTATTATTTATTTTGTCTCCTGCTATGTCAATTAGATCCTTGAAGGAAGGCATCTTTGTGTATTTTATTCACTAATATATCATTGCTTGGCATATAGTAGGCAATCAGTAAATAATTGGTAAGTGAATGGTTTATTCACTTGGCGAATGAATAGTGAGGCTAACCAAAAGATTTGGAACTCTCTATCCATTCCAACTAGTAATGGAAATATCCAATTCCCATCAGAAAACTGGGATCCTTATATGACCAATCCCTTTGGTGGCCAATTTTTTTCACCAATACTCTTAACTATAATAATATTTAACAAAGGAATAGTCCAATGAAAATTTCATATCCATTTTTATATTTAAATCAAACTAACTGAAAAGTAAAATTATAACCAAATTCATAAGTAATACCTTTGTATAAAAACATGTTATTATCATATATAAAAATTTTAAACACTGATCAAAATATTAGAAAAAATTCTACTTTCAATTAAGGTAATAACCTGGTGCTTGGCAGTTAAAGACACTTGGAGCAAAAAAGCATTTTCCTGTTTCTTCAGCAATCAAGGCATAGTCCACCTGGCTGAGACCACTGACAGCTGGCAAAAACAAGTTCCAGAGACCCTCTGCTTTGGCCATTTCCTGTCAAGGTGATGAACATATCACAGTGACCATAACTTACCATGACTCACAGTAGTTTATTTCTTTTTAAATACTGGTATTTATACTCTTTGAAATTTAAAAACACTTATGGAGTTATTTATTTTACTGTATTCTTCAGTGAGCAAAACCAAGTTCTTATTATTAATTCATTATAAATCAACAATTTAACCATTAATAAAATGTCTTTTCCTCCAAGCTTCCTTGGATTTGGCTGAAAAATTAAATTTGCTACTTGAGAACTTCTTATTGAATCAGAACTATTACAAAATCTCTGACATTTGAGTATAATTATGCCAAATATACTACTTTGTGCATTTTAATTTCTTACATGAATTGATGTGAAGATTTGAAAAACATGAAATCTGGATTAATTCTATGAGGGACAAATGCCCTACCTTGACTTTAGTCTCAATTTAGTGATGGCTAATAATGAATAGTTTTGATCATATTTTTTCCTTTGAACAGTTTTAAGAGGTTGTCTTCATTACTACCATATATAGAACACTACCTAGCCTAATTTGTATATCATAGATTCTATTTAGTAACTTCCTTTTTTAAAAGGTTATTATTGATATAATTCTCCTCTACATATATAACAATAGCAACAATGAAACTAAGGTCTACGGTCTCAAAAAACACTTGCTTATGAATTTCCTAGCATTAAAGACTTTCTTACCTTGAGTTTATCAATCACTAAAGGTTTTCCCCACTTGTCCACTGAATTTTCATTTTGAACATAGAACTCAATTACCTCCTTAAAGTAATAGAAGAAAAAAATTTCATTAGAGTTAATACAAAGTAAACAGTGTCATAACCTACTAGTATCTAAAATAAACATTTTTAGGTGAAGATGCTTTTTGAAAATTTTTAGCTATTATTACACAAGACACAGAAGCATAAAACATTCTAAAGGTTTGCTGATCACAAAATCATGGTGCCTCAATATTAGATAGTAGGCTACTAAAATCTTATACCAAGATTTGAGTGTTTTATTTCTAGCAACATGTCAAGCTAGATGGTTATAGAAATCCCTCAACTAAAAATATTGGGTAAAATATTAAAAATAGTTTTAAAATATACGTATTAATACATAGCTGTGCTGGAAGGAAAATAAGAAAATTCCTTGGAGGCCAGAAACAAAAAGCCTGATTCTTCAAGCGTGAGCACACACTGGAGCCAAGTTTGTCCAGGGAAAATAGGCTGATCTATGTTAGCCTAAGCAGGCCCTAGGTTTTAAAGGGCCACGTAGGCAGGAGTCAGACATAGTCAAATGCCCCAGACACGGCAAGAGGGGAGGATCAAATATCAGATCTTCCCTCCACCAAAGCTAGGCTGCTTAATGGGTAAAACCTAAGTGGAAAAAAATTTAAAAAGCAAAAAAACAAACAAAAACCCACCCCTCAGAGGTAGACCATGGGAATACAGGCCTTTATACAGGTCTTAGTTCTCGCTGGGATAGACAAAATAAACATTATTAACTGAAGTCTGTCTTCACCCAAGTTTGTGACTGAATTCACAGACCTATGGGGCTCTAAAACTTCAAGCCAAAATTTAAGTTTACAGTGTTTCTGGTGACAGTGCCTCCTAACACCTGTCAGAAGCAAAAACAAATCCTATCTGGAGGAAAGAACTTTAAACAAAGCCTTAAATAACTTTCACAGATAAAATTCCAGAACATGAGTTCAAAATAAAAAATTACTTATCACTCAAGGAAACAAGCCACCATTAGTAAGAGTTAGCAAAAACAATCATTCAGGAAGACAGAATCACACTTTCCAAAGACTATAAATAGAGTAATAATCTGTCACAGGACATAAACTATTTGTGTGTAATAGATTTCAAGAATAAAGGAAGAAATTAAAAGTACAACAAAGGACAATCGAAAGTGATCAGGTAAATTTGAAAAAGAATTGAATAAAACCTAAGGAAAAGAAAACCATAGAAATGAAACTTAAAAACTCTATGGCAGTGATTCCCAAATTTTGGCGGCTCTCAGAATCTCCTGGGGAACTTGGTTAAAATATGGAGGCCTAAGCTGTGTCCTACTTCAATGAACCTGAGCTTCTGTGTTCTTTACTAGCTTTATAAACAATTCTCACACATCCTCAAATTTGAAAACAGTTGTTCTGTGGATGTTGAAAAGTAGATTAGATAACAGCTGAAGAAACAAATCATAAACTGGAAGAATAGTCTGAAGAAATTACTTAGAATGATGCACAGAAACTCAAGAGAAGGAAAATATGAGTGGTTAAAGAATATAATGAATTCAAAGAGAAGTTCTAAGAAAAGTCTAATTGGAGTCCCAGACACAAAGAATGAGGAGAGGTACAGTATTTGGAAAAATTACCCTTAAAAGTTTTCAGAACTGAAAAGACAGCAATCCTCAAATTTAGAAACCCAGTGAAGCCAGAGCACAGTAAAACTACAGAACATCAAAGAGAAAGAAAAGCTCTTAAAAAAGAGAAGGAGGAAGTTGCCTCCTTAGCACAGTAGGCAGTATATCAGTCTCATAATCTGAAAAAGAGAAAGAGGAGGGGGAACAAAGAAAGATTACTGATAATTAAACAACAGTTAAGATTGAGAGCTGACTTCTCAAAGCAACAAATTAAGCCAGAAATCATTGGGATAATAGCTTCAATTGCTGAGAGAAAATAACTGTAGTTGTAAAATTCTATATGCAATAAAACTATCTTTCAAGAACTAGGGCAAAATAAAGATACTACCAATAAGTAAATAAAGTCATTGTCACCTCTCCCCAGCAAGAAAAAAGGAAAAAAACCAAATAAACAAAAAAAGAAAGATAAACAAAGAAAGGTTTACTAGCACACTCACAATAAAGGAACTTGACTTAGAAGAAACATCTGAGTTGCAAGAAGAAATAGTAAATACAAAAAATGATAGGTAGGTAAACTTAAAATTTATAACTATAATCCCAGAGTTTTGGGAGGCCAAGGTGGGCAGATTACTTGAGGTCAGAAATTCGAGACCAGCTTGGCCAACATAATGAAACCCCATTTCTATAAAAAAATACAAAAGTCAGCTGTGTGGTGGCACATGGCTATAGTCCCAGCTACTTAGGAGGCTGAGGCCGGAGAATCACTTGAACCTAGGAAGCACAGGTTGCAATGAGCTGAGATTGCGCCACTATACTCCAGCCTGGGTGATAGAATGAGACCCTGTCTCAAAAAAAAAAAAAAAAAAAAGCAGTAACAATCTCTAATTTGTACAACCAAAATTATCAATACAAAACAAGAATATTGGAGTATAATAGCATTCTCCAGTATTTTGCTATTATAGTATCTCTGCATGTTTCTACACTTAGGCCAGTAATATTACTTATAAACATTGTCAAAATTCTTAATCCAAAATTTCAAATTATTTTTTCACTCATTCTATGAATTTACACTTATATAACAATGTACCAAAATGTTACTTTCATTGAAGCATGGCTAGTCTAGAGTATTGCCGTATTTAGTGAAAACTTCAAGACAAAGGTCTGCTCTTTCAAAGGCACCAGGATAAATAGCCCTTGTCATTTCTGTCAGGAAGTCAGTTAAATTGGAAGATTTCCTGTTTGGGGTTGTTTATTATTTCCATCCTTTATATTGTCATGGAAATATTCAATGTTACTGTGTTTGATAAGAAATATATTATGCAACACATTTCTCGTTTTCTCATCTCTGACCACAGTTTGAAGAAATTAAATTATGCCAGTGTTTGTATAATTATTTTAAAATTTGTATGATTTAATACTTGGAGTTCCAAAGTTTATCCATTTAGAGATTTGCAAAGTTTATTTGTGGCATGATAGGACTCAAAAGTAAATAAAATACTTCACTACAAAGAACACTTCTTTAAGTGTTCTTAAAGTAAAAAAAAGTAATTTATCAGTTAATAGCCAAAGCAGAAATCATGCTTGGTGCTTGGTCAATCTTCCCAAAATATCACCTGTAGCATACCACGTCCTCATTCACTGACAGAGATATTAATTTGAGTATGTTGGTTGGTTCAGCATCTTAAATCTGAGCCTACAAATATTCTGCAAAATATGCTTTTTTATTTTAAACTGAAGTCTACTAGAAAGAAGCAACAGTTTCTCCTCAGTACATTATCAGACTCAGTAGGAAAGTATGATTAATGTTACCATTATGTTAAAAGTGTATTCCCACTGTGTTATGTTGCTAGTTCCTGTTTAACATGCTATTTTTAGGACTCCTTATCCATTTTAAATTGGCTTGAATTGGCTTTTAATATTTTCCACGTGGAATTGGTTTTAAATATTTTCATACATATGGATTATGTTCTCACTTTACAATATTCAAGGAGTTTCACAAGGTCATTAGAATAGTTTAAATGAAGCTTATATTTTCTCATTATAGAAAATTGAAAATATCTAAAAATATAAAGAAAAATTCATCAAGAGTCTCAGTAGTTAAAGACAAGAGCTGTTAAAGTGTTAACGTATTATATGATACAACGTGTTTCTTGACATGACTGTTTTGGTTTTTGTAAACTTAAGTTACAGTAATGTTGGATAGAATCTTATATAGATTTTTCCCTCTTTCATTTTGAAAAAGCTATTTATTTTTCTCCAAATATCATCTCCAAATAACATCCTCTAATAAGATTTGTATTCTTGTTCACAATCATTCTACAGGATAAAATATTTTTACAGATGTTGGTACAGTACGATTTTTAAAAGAAGATACAGCTCATATTATCAGATACGGATAAGTCTCAGAGTTGAAGAATCTTCAAAGACAAATGATTGTAGCTTTTCTTGTCACACAAAACATTGGCAATCTTTCCTTTAAAGCTATAGACTGCTTTTTTATTTATCGTAAAGCACTTTCTTTTATTGCAAGTATTTTGTATATATTTCAATAGCTGCATGATACAAAGTTCAGCAGAGTATCACAACCCAACCTGTGACACCTCTTCCGTGCTGCAGTCTCTCTTATATGCCTATTTACATTTACCAATGAAAGAACAAGCCTGCCTGGTTTCTTCTGCCAATTCTGGCCTCTCCTCTGAATGATGGGCTGGTTGCAAGTACTAGCATGCTAACAGATAGGCTTCATTTTAGAGAAAGTAGGTAGGAATCAGGCAGTAACCAGGCAGGATACTCTGCCTAATCCCATTCCCACCACCCTCCCCAATCCCCGAAAAAAGGAAAAGTTGGCAGGTGCAGTGACTCACACCTGTAATCCCAGCGCTTTGGGAGGCTAAGGCGGGAGGATTGCTTGAAGCCAGTAGCTCTGGACAACAGAGTGAGACCAGGTCTCTACAAAAAAATTTAAAAATTAGCCCAGTTTGGTGGTGTATTTCTGTAATCCTAGCTACACAGGAGGCTGAGTTGGGAGATTCACTTGAGCCCTGGAGTTTGAGGCTGCAGTGAGGTAGGATCACAGCATGTACTCCAGCTTGGAGACAGAGCAAGATCCTGTCTCTTGAAGAAAAAAAAAGCCAAAACATGGAAGACCCTTCTCTAGGGTACTAAATCTCACGTTGAAGCCGTGGCTTCTTTGAAACAGATCATTTGCTTTTTGTTATTGCTGCTGAGACAGGGTCTCACTCTGTTGCCCAGGCTGGAGTGCAATGGTGCAATCTCGGCTCACTGCAACCTCTGCCTCCCAGGTTGAAGCGATACTCCCACCTCAGTTTCCCAAGTAGCTGGGATTACAAGTATGCATCACACCAGGCTAATTTTTTATTTTTAGTAGAGATGGGGTTTACGACATGTTGCCCAGGCTGGTCTCAAACTCCTGGGCTCAGCCTCCCACCGTGCTGGGATTACAGGCCTGAGCCAGCACACTGGCCCATCTGTATTTTTTGGAGTGCTGTTGCACCTTTCTGTCTGCGGGCAAATACCATTGCTATAACAGGGTTGTAAGAGACCAACCCAAGCAGTTGTCCATGTTTAGTTAATTCTTAAATCAAACATCCTGATTTCTCTTCCTCTTCTCATTTTTGCTTTCTATATCAGCCAATCACAGGGGGACTCCACTGTGGGAAAATGGTTACCACTTGTGCTACAGCCTTCTCTTATTTCAAAATTCTTTTGAGACATGGCTTCTGTTGTTACATTATTCTAGGGGCTAATCCATTCTGCTTTCCAAACCTAATTTCCATTCTCTTTTCAAAATCTTAATTCCTCTGATCTGTCCTTCTTCTGTTTTCAAGCGTATACCAATTTATTCCATTTTGTAAAAAACTTCCTTATTATTTATTAAATTGGATTTTATTTGAGGGAGGGGGAGGGCATTGAATTCAGACTGCTATCTTAATCTAAAAGTGTTGCATTCCCTTTTTAATACTCAAAAGTTCACAGTTTTAAAAATCAGAATTGAACAAACACTAACTAGAACAGAAAATATTCAACATGATACCATCGTCGCTAAACACATGTGAGAGGTATCTATTTTAGAAAGAATTTCCTCAGTTTAAGTAGTATTTTTAAAGAAATTGTACCCTATTCTGTGAGCAAAGTTAATGCCAAGCCAGATATTTACTAAAAATATAATAATTATTTATATAATTCAAGCAACAGAACAAACTGTCCTACAGCTCTGAACATTTCTGTTGAAAGGATTTTGGTCTCTTTCCGTTCCCTATTTGATTTTGCCAGTTTAGCTGTAGACCTCTCAGAATCACAGATGATTAAAATGAGAATTTATTATATATTTGGTCAAACCTACTCACATTGTAGAGGAAAAAAATGAGTCCAAGCAAGAACACTTAACACAAGGCCACCCATTTTGTGACAGAGATAAACTAGAATAAAGCAATTAGCATTTCTATACCAGTGTTCTACCCATACACACACCCTGACCTACCTCCCTTACATATTTGTGTAAAAGCTTTTATCTTTTCTTCACGACATTTATCATCTCTTTAGTGTTTTCCTTTCCTGCTAAAGTCTAAGCTTCACATGAACATAAGCCCTGTATGTCTTATTATTTCTTTACATTCAGTGGCTCTCCAGGTGCCTAACACATCATCAAGTATCCAATAATTATTTGGTAACTGAATGAATGAATGTTCCATGTTGCCTCTCTACTCTCAGTGAACTTACTGAAACTTAATGCCTTAAAATAGTAGTTTATAGGGAAGATGGGTGGTAGTATCTGTGAACAGCTTGATATGTAAAATTCACTTAAGTTTGTCCAATCTGTATAGTCTACACTTCTCACTAAACTCTCAAAGGGTCCATATTTACAAAAATAAAAAAAATAGTTGAAAGTTACTGCCTTAGGACAAGGCCCCCAAAGTAGTGTTTTACTCTAATATATTTAGGCTCCCAGTTTTAAAACTACTAATTCTCTTTGGCTTAATTTTAATTCCACAGACTTCCCTGTGCATTCCCTAGGTTCTATTGTGGCTCAGTGCTAAGGTGAATCTAGTAAGAATTCTAGATTCTTACTGGAGAAGAATCTAGTCAGGATTGACTAAAGAAAATGACACCATGCTTCTTTTATAAGCAGAAATAACAGAAGTATTCATTGATAGTCCTTTAGCACAAATACATTCTGTTTATATAATACTCACCTTTTCAGCTGGAAGAATGTGCTGTTTCATGAAATGTTTCACCTTAATAAGAACTTCCTGACCTTTCCGAGACTGCACAAACAACTGTCCCCTAGTATCAATCCGTGGTAGTGCAGTACTAAAAGTTCTTTACCAAAAGAAAAAAGAAAAAAAGATTACAAAGATGTTCAAAAATCATTATTACATATTTCTAACATAATGTGAAGCTTCCTCAGCTACCAAAAAATATCCCCCAGAAGGAGTAGGTATATTTTATATATAAAAAAAAGTCTTTCATATAATGGATTGAATGCAGAATCACTTATATTTTAAACATTTACCTTTAATGCTTAAAGCACTATTTGGGGGAAAACATATAAGCCTGGCATCACCTCAAGCAACGTTAGTGATAGATGAAGAAGAGAGATAAGGAAACTCACTAGGGTCTTGTCTGGATGTGCTCACAAGGGACTGGGGGCCCACTGGCACACTGGGAGGATGCCACTGGGAATTTGCACCTTAAGCAGTAGGAGGAGCCCAGCCTCTTCAGCTCCTGTATGGCAGCCTGGTATTCAATCAGTGAGGTGGGAGCCTATAGGCAGGACCCTCTCTTTCTTTGCTGAGAGCTTTCTTTTTGCCTAATAAATCAGCCCTCCTCACCCTTTAATGTGTCTGTGTGTCTAATTTTTCCTGGTTGTAAGAAAAGGACCCAGATTTTAGCTGAACTAAGGAGTAAAAAATCCTGCACCATTTTGGTGGCTTGTACAGGGACATAAGCTGGAGTGGGTAAAATGGGGGACCAAAAAATAAAAAAAAAATCTCTTTTCCTTTTGTTTCTGAGCCTTCTGTCCTCTGACTTCTGAGGGTAGAAGAGACTACGCCCTCCTCCCCTACCCCTCATTGCTGCTGGAGATCGGGAATGCTGGCTTTGGTCTAACTCATCCTTTTCTATGGCATTTTCCTTCTTTTTTTCGGCCTGTAATGGCACCTATCTTTTCTTTGGCAATATTGGGGGTGTTTGTTCCACCCCCATCCAATAGCTGTAGGCGTGCAAGGGATGGACGGGTGAGCAAGGCTCCCTCCTCACCTCCCTTCCCTCCTTGCTGGGGTGCATGCCTGTGCTCGTTGAGTGTGCGTGCTGCATCCAATGGCCACGCAGGATGGGAATGAGCCACAAGTCACTGCCTGGGTCCCAAGGGTGGCCTCGGGCCGGGTGTGACGCTGCCAGCTGGCCAGCATTCCCCACCACGACCCATGGAGTCTTCCCCCTCCCCTGGTGGAGGAATCCAACTCACTCTGAGCCCCAGGGAAGAAACATCAATTAAAAGTTTCTCTCCACGTTGGAGAAACTCATTTGCATAAGAATAAGAGGTTTCTTTCCCAGGCACCTTTTTCTTTTTCCATCAGGTCAGCAGCTAACACAGCCATGCATTTAAGCTTTTTTCTTTTCTTCAACAGGTCACGAGTTAATTTTTATGTGAGAGGCTTTTTTTTCCCTTTAGAAGACGTTTTACTAGGCCAGGACCCCAATTCACAAGGTACACTTTTCTCTTCCTTGTTGGAGGACTCAATCTCACAGCTTCACCTTACCATCTGGCTTATGATAAGGAGTCTGTACCACCCTGAAACACACTTTTGTCTCAAACTCAATTCCTCATTTCAGAACTGGAAGGCTACTGACAGCAGGGGAGACAGGGCATACGTGGGTAAGAGCAGATAATCTCACCTCCTAGATCCCCCCTGTTAACATGGGTGAAAACTGCTTTGACACCCATGGGCAGCACCTTGGGGTCGCTGAGACTCGCGGATATAAGGAAGGAAGAAGGGAAGAGGGATGCCTTGCTTTCTCTCCCTCAAGAACCCCAGGTATTTGATAGGAAGAGAAGGGAACCAGGGATACCTTACTACCCTCTTTCTAGATGAGTAGCTATTCATCTGCAATCTGAACTTCTTTTAAATGCATCTTGAGTCCAGGGATCCTTGAAAAAATGCCTCATTTTTCTTTTTCCTCCTGTCTTCTTTTTACAGATGGGTGGTTGTGTCCCTGTGCTGTAGGACATTCTTCTCAGATGTATCCTCCAAACTGGGAAAAGTTAATTTCCCAAACCTTAAACTGTTGGCTTGGAATTGAATTCAGTGGGGAAGGAACCCAGAAGCCTGACATGCTGGCAAAAGGGTAAGAGTTTTTTTAACCAATTGGGCTTTTGGTCTCCCTCTCCCTGTGCAAACCGATAAAGGGAACAATAAGGATCACTGTTTATATTCTCCATGAAGTTTTAATTATGAAAAAGAATTTGTGAGGTTGGTCTTAAGCTGTAGCCAATCTGGTGTGCTTTGCATGTCTCTGTATGGTTCTGTCAGAAAGAAGGGTAGCTTAGGATGGGATGTGGGCCTAGGACTTCATTGGCCCACTGTTCAAGCCAGCCTGGCAAACAGGTCAGTGAGAAACTGTGCTGCAGGCCTCCATCCTGTTTTACATCCTCGGAAGTGGGACTTATAACCATGTGGCACTGCTTTGTTTTGGCCTCCACCATTTTACAATGGCAGCTAGGGTTCAGTTCTGGCTTAGGGAATGAGTCTTTCTGGTTTGATACCTGTGTGACTTTTACCATTTGTTGACACTCCTTGCCTCCACAAACCGCCTTGAATTTTCCTTTCTCTGAGCATCTGGGAGGTTATTTTGGTAAAGTTTAAAAGTCAGAAAAATTACCCACTTGGCATGGCTAAAGCTGGGAAATAAGAGACCTAAAAGGATTTAAAATGATTTAAAATCAGGTAATAAGGGATTTAAAAGGATTTTCTTAAAGAGTACTCAGCTTGATTAAAAGTAGATATCCAAGTTACAGGTATTTGAAAGTACTTGGATCTTGTTTTGCTGGAAAAGATTTTTTTCTCAGTTGAGTGAATTCTTTTTCTCCATTTTGTCTTGCCACCTTTAATGCATACATGAGAGGCCCTAAGATAATTTCTGATGGCCTGGGACTCCTTGAGGGGAAAAAAAAAAGGTACCAAAGATTCCATTTTGGGAAAGACCTCTGTTTTCCTCATGGAGCCCCAGGAATTAGAAGTGGATGGATCCCTCTCAAAATCTGTTGTTGTCTTCCAGCTATACCTCTTGATTAGGCCCTAAAAACTGCATGCTTTCCTAGCACTGCTCTTAAAGGGCCCACTTGGAGGCCAATAGTCCAATTAGGAGATTGGTGAACAGATAACTTTATAGCTACAGGATCTGCTTCTGTTTGTCTATGTGGTTATACATGTGTCTGTATGGTACCTATAAAAAGAGAGCTCTAATTAATTGTCCTAAAGGAAAATAAGCACTTAGATCAAATATTTTTTGAAGGAAAAATAAATGCTGTAATCAAATATTTTTTGAAGGAAAAATAAATGCTGTAATGCCTTTTGGTTCATGAGATTTAATCTTTGAGGAATAAAAAACAGTCTTAAAGATTATTGGTAAAATGTAAATGTTAAAATGTAAATAGTTGGTCTACATTATACAGGTCAGATACTAGGTTTGCTAAATGTTTTAAGGTTGTAAACTGCTTCTTTGGCCTTTGAGAACTGTTTGAGTTGCCTACTTTACAATTTGGTAAAGCCTGGGAACATAGGCCTTAATCTTGGTAAATAATCATTAATCATATAATTTTAGTAAAAGATTATAAGAAGGCATAGAAAGGTAAATTTTTGTCTAGTGTTAAAGGATTTTTTTTAAAAATTAGATAAAATAAAGCTAAAGGTTTAAGCAAGTGTGGAAGGACTGTAAAAATTAATCTTGCAAAAGAAATTCTGTGTGTAAACATTGACTAAATTCAAAAGGGTATTATATTGTTTTTCTGTAAATAGGCTCTTTAGCAAAATCTGTAAAGGGTTATACAAAAGGTTATAAGAGGGCCGGGCATGGTGGCTCATGCCTGTAATCCCAGCACTTTGGGAGGCTGAGGTGGGCAGATCACAAGGTCAGGAGTTTGAGACCAGCCTGGCCAATATGGTAAAACCCCATCTCTACTAAAAATGCAAAAATTAGCCAGGCATAGTGGCAGGCGCTGTTAGTCCTAACTACTTGGGAGGCTGAAGCAGGAGAATCACTTGTACCCAGAAGTGGAGGTTGCAGTGAGCCAAGATTATACAACTGCACTCCAGCCTGGGTGACAGAGTGAGACTCCATCTCAAAAAAAAAAAAAAAAGTTAAAAGAATGCTACCTCATGATCAAACTGGTAAAGATTGGATAGAATTGTCTATAAGGTTTCATTAGAAACTTGAAGTTGACATTAATAGTACTCTAATGTAAGGGTAAAATTTGGCTTTCTCTCCTTTGTACAAGATTTTCATGTAATGGTAAAGGATAATGAAAGATTTTCGTTTGCCTTGTGGCTAGGCTGCTAAGGAAAAGAAAGAGAAGGCAGGAGACAAATTGTTTGAAAAGCTATGTCTTCCCTCTTAATGAGTAAATGTTTTTGCCTTGTTTTAAAATTTCTGAGTCATCATTTTGGCAAAATAAATAACTTATGATAATCTGGAATTCTATTTCATGATATCAAGTGCTTTAAACTGCCAACATTTAACAGGCTTCTCAAAATCAAATTTCAGCCTCAAATTTGTCTCTCCTGACTCCTAGCTTTTGGATGCTCCAGAGGGTCTCTGGAGTACCCAAAGAGAGGTAAATAGGATTATTTGACATGTTTAGGTATGTGAGATTGCCAAAATAATTTTTAATCTTCAGGTTATATTTTAGGGAATGATATTAATACATGTTCCAAGAGCGTGTGAGATTTCTAAAATTGTTTTTTTTTTTCCTTTCTGAGAGAGTCTTGCTCTGTCACTCAGGCTGGAGTGCAGTGGCATGATCTCAGCTCACTGCTACCTCCACCTCCTGGGTTCAAGCAATTCTCCTGCCTCAGTCTCCTGAGTAGCTAGGATTACAGGTGTGTACCACCACACCCAGCTAATTTTTTGTATTTTTAGTAGAGACGAAGTTTCACCAGGTTGGCCAAGCTGGTCCTGAACTCCTGACATTGTGATCTGCCCACCTCGGCTTCCCAAAATGTTGGGATTACAGGCGTGAGCCACGGCACCTGGCCAGGATTTCTAAAATTCTAATGTCTGAGTATAGGCCAGCAATCACAGTTAAGGTTATTATGTTAAGTTATTGTAAACTACCAGAGATAACCAAATGTCTTTGTTCATCATGTTTTTGGCTGTAACTACTCTAGACATTTTGTTATTCACAGACAATTGTTGTCTTGTTCTGATACTCTTCAAAAGATGGTTTATAATCAGCTATAGAACTTTGACCAGGTTTCTAATAACTTTGGAGACTGTGACATTGGAATAAAGGAAAAATGTGTAGGACTCATGAAGAACTGAAATGTTCACAAATTTCAAGCAAAGCAACTGTTAACTGAATGAACTGAACTAATAGAAAACTTAAGCAATCTTTTTTGACTTTTGCTTGGAACATTGCTGATCCGTGTTTCACTTTTCAGATTCAAGGAGACTTTTGAGCTATTTACAGTCTTTAATAATTGAATAAGGTATACTCTTGTGAACATTTGGAGCATGTTTGTTTCTCTTACTGCCTGGCTTCTCCAGAATTTGGAAACTAGTGAATATTCATGACTTATGGCAATATAGTTATTTGTATCAGTGCAATAAGAATCCATTTTCTTTTGCAACGGGGTGCAGTTGGAGAAACTGGTTGTTTTATCAAGGCTTTGACTGGAGGGGTATGCTTCCCTTTAAGGAATCAAGCTCTACTTACAGAGCCAATAAGTGCACCTTGGGAAAACTGGCCTCATATCTTGTCTATTCAGTCCCTGTACAGAGTTCCTAACCTGTGGTAAGGAAAGAATATTACTTTCTAACAGGCCCAGGAAACCCATCTTCTTGGGACCTCAAGAAGAGAGAAGTTTACCCAACTCACAGGTATTTGAGTGTACAAACTGATGGCTGGGCTCAGCTTTAGAAACTCCTATCTGAGATTCCTTGTGAAACAGAATTCCATCAAATCCAATTTTAAAAGCCTATGTAAAAACAATCATTCTTGTGGCACTTTATGCAAATCATCAGGTCAAGTAAACGACTAGCCTATTTTGCAAGCAACTCAGTCCTATCATGATTTGTTTTTAACAAAAATGGGAAACTGGAGAGAGAAAAATTATCTTTCAAAACTTATCATACATTTGTCATTAAATTCTAGACTCATTATTTGTTTTTGTTTCTTGCCTTCATTTTAGACTAATCCTGCTTATTCCTGTGAACCAACCAGTGATTTCTGGCTGCAGCTCAGAAGGAACAAAAGCGATGGGTAATGTGAAAATCTAGATCAATATTTTAATTCTTTGAGCAATTATCCTGCAAATCCAGCTGGGTGACAGAAATAAATAAGGCGCCTATGACCCAGAGGTTTTCTTTTTGGAAAAATAAGACCAAAGGAGCTAGCCAAATCCAAGTCCCATGCAACTAATCTTTACTAATCTTTAGCAAGCCTAACTATAACCTCCAGTTATCTGGGTGTGTGGGCAGCCTCAGGATTTTTGAGCTGTCCTTACCCATCTCTTTTTGCTTTGTTTTGATTACTTGTTTTCTAATAACCTGATTTGTCTCTTCTCATCTTCAGGCCATTGAACTCCAAATGGTCATGCAACTGGACTCTTGGATGATGGCCTCTTTTACAGGGACCTTTAGATAGGCCTCTGAAAAAGATCTGACTGCTGTCTTCCAAAAATAGCATCCCTGTCAGCAGGAAGCAGTCAAGATCAGTCTTTATCCTTATCCTTATCCTTATTCTAGTGGCAGTTAGATGTACTTCTTCAGAGTGAGGAATGATAGATGCAGGAGACAGATAAGGGAAACAGCACAGGGTTTTGTCTGGGTATGCCTGAACAAACTGGGGGACCCGCCTGCACACTGGGAGAATGGGTGGAGCCACCAGGAATCACACCTTATGCAGCAGGAGGAGCCTGGCCTTTTCAGCTCCTGTGTGGTGGCCTGGTATTCAATCTGTGAGGTGGGGAGCCTGTTAGCACAACTCCCTCCTTCTTTGCCAAGAGCTTTCTTTTTGCCTAATAAATCTGCCCTCCTTACCCTTCAGTGCATCTGTGTGCCTAATTTTTCCTGTTTGTGAGATGAGAACCTGGATTTTAGCTGAACTAAGGAGCAAAAAATCTCGCTTCATTTGTTTTGAATCTTTATTGATTCAGTCACCTGTCAAAATCTCCAAAAGAGGAAGCAAAGTTGAACACAAATTTAATCATTATTCTTAGTATTAATATATGCCTCACAAATACAGCTGCTGATTATTATTATAAAGAAGACCTGTAAAACAGAAAATCAAACACTGCCTGCTCTCACTCATAAGTGGGAGTTCAAAAATGAGAACACATGGACACAGGGGAGGGGAACAACACACAGGGCCTTTCAGGGCATGAGGGGCTAAGGCGAGGAAACTTAGAGAATGGGTCAATAGGTTCAGCAAACCATCATGGCACATGTATACCTATGTGACAAATCTGCAGGTTCTGTACATGTATCCCAGAACATAAAATAAAATAAAATAAAAAAGAAGACCTGTAAAGGTCATTATGAAGCAAAACAGAATCAGTTGTTATGGTGTAGGGAGAACAAATACCCATCTAAATGATAAATTGGAAAAAGCAATTGTCCTAACATTATGTCATGGATACTTGTGGCTTAAGCAGAATTTCTGGGACAGCATCACACATACATTTGGTAAGCAATGGGAATGTAACTGGAAAAGTGTGTTCGATGCCTGAAAAGTGCTCCACTGATAAAGACATGGGTTTCAAAGATGCTTATGAAATGTCTGAATAAAACTTCATGAAATATAGCAGTGAAAGAGAACAATATTTCTAAATTAATAAATCATCTTATATAATGCATTTTTAAAATCAGGTATATATAAGTGACTTAAGTATTAGAAGGAAACACTTGGAAGTTTTATCTATATTGTTAAAAGTTTACACATTCAAGTGGCACAAAGATACTTTAAAACCTAAATATGGAAATTTTCTTTATATTTTAGGTCAATTTGTTTTAGGCTTAGAAGAGACTTACCAGAAAAACTATTGCGATTGGCAGCAGTAATCCTGGTATATGCAATAAAAATAATCCCTATCCCTCTAAAGTTTATAACCTTCACATACCCAATAAAGGCTCTAATTTGAGTTAGCCAAAGAATCTGTTTTCCTTACCTTTTGGAGAGTTGTAGTCCAGTTTCTGCCAGAGGTTGCACAATATTGGCAAATAAAAAGCTATCTTCAGATGAATTATTTCCCAGAAGATATCTGCTATATACTCCCTATAAATAAATTAACAAAGAGCAATTAAAATTCATTGAAAACAGTCCTTCAACTATCCAATCAATCTTTCCAGTTTCTCAGTTATGTGGGACACTACACTCACAGGGTATGAAGATGTAAAACAGACTATAGATATTAATGTCCATGTAGGGTAATTATACCCTTCTAAAGAGTCATACTCATATCCAGGTAACACACTCTCATCCTAACATAATTCTAATTTATAATTAAACCAAACTTGAAAATGATCTCAATAGTTACCAAAGATACCAAATCTGCGAGTTATTTCACTTCTAAAGATCACTACCCTCCTGCATAGTGGGGGAAAATCTAAACAAACCCAGAATAAGATTTAAAAAAAAACTATAAAACCAAAGAGAAGACAATGAGATGATCTTTAAGAATATTTTATCTCATTTTTGGGCCCCTAATTTAGGTAAAACTGTCTCTTTTGAACAGTGTTAGTTGAATACTAATCAGTGTTTCTTTGATAATTCTCTATTTCTGTACTTTCAACATAATAAACTCTTTCCTCTTCCCAAAAGACAAACATCACCCTGTCTTCTTTATACAATTCCTTATACAATAAAACACTATAATAGTTCTTCCATCATATCTAATTTTATATTTCCAATTAGACTGGAATGTTTATGATCATCTCTAAAGCTACTATATGTACAATTTTATGTATATACAGTTTGTGTTGTACATTTTAATGTCAATCATAATCCATGTCAAACTTTTATTTGAAATGAAAAGCCATTTCAAATTTAAAGCCTATTTGGTATCTTATTTGTAGAAACAGATTTAACATCATGAGGTCAGGAGATCGAGACCACCCTGGCCAACATGGTAAAACCCTGTCTCTACTAAATAGATGTAACACAACTATTTTAGTTGTTCATGGATAGCATGAACTCTGAGAACAGAAAAAATATTATCATAACTTTCCTTAATCCTTCTTTTCCCATTCTTTTTTGCTTCTAAACTTATTTACCTGTTTTTCTTCTAAAATCCTCACCCCTTGTTATTGATGAAGCATCTCAATTTCTTAAACCTCCAAGATTCAAAGTGCCTGAAAGCTGGATTAGTATGAAGAAGGCATTTGTTTAGATTATAATATAATTAGAAAAAAACTAAATTTATGCTCAATTATCTTTCAAAATTAATCACACAAATATGAACATGAAAATAAAAAATCTTACTCATATACTTGCTCAAAAACTTTGTATTTATTTATTTTTAAGATGAAGTCTCACTCTGTCACCCAGACTGGAGTACAGTGGCATTGGCTCATTGCAACTTCTGCCTCCCCAGGTTCAGGCGATTCTCCTCCTTAGCCTCCCAAGTAGCTGGGACTACAGGCACGTGTCACCACACCTAGCTAATTTTTGTATTTTTAGTAGAGACAGGGTTTTACCATGTTGGCCAGGATGGTCTGGATCTCCTGACCTCATGATCCACCTGCCTCGGCCTCCCAAAGTGCTGGGATTATAGGTGTGAGCCACTGTGCTTAGCCTCAAAAACATTTCAAAAGGCTACTATATACTAGACACTGTGCTAGCCTCTGGGAAGTACAGAGATAATTATTCCCTCATCATCAACCCTAACTAACAAATGATTTCATAGTCTGAGGCAGAGATCATCAAAAGGTGTTAGCTTTTCCTTACACTGGATATTCAGAAAATGACTAATCCTTACATACTTTTCTCTTTCTAACATTATGTCATTCTTTCTTCCTCCCTCCATTTTGTAAGTTTATTATACAAAAAAAGTGATAATACATTAAATTTTGTTCTTGCCAAATTCCTGTTCTATAAATTCTGAATTTATATTTTACCCATGTCTAATACTTGTCATTATGATAAGCAAAATGATCTAAGGATAAAGAATATAAAACCATAAAAACCCTAGAAGAAAATCTAGGCAAAACCATTCAGGACATAGGTGTAGGCAAGCACTTCATGACCAAAACACCAAAAGCATTGGCAACAAAAGCCAAAATAGACAAATGGGACCTAATCAAACTCCACAGCTTCTGCACAGCAAAAGAAACAGTCATTAGAGTGAATCGGCAACCAACAGAATGGGAAAAAATTTTTGCAGTCTACCCATCTGACAAAGGGCTGATATCCAGAATCTACAAAGAACTAAAACAGATTTACAAGAAAAAAACAAACAAGCCCATTCAAAAGTGGGTGAAGGACATGAACAGACACTTTACAAAAGAAGACATACATGAGGCCAACAAACATATGAAAAAATGCTCATCGTCACTGGTCATTAGAGAAATGCAAATCAAAACTACATTGAGATACCATCTCACGCCAGTTAGAATGGCGATCATTAAAAAATCTGGAGACAACAGATGCTAGAGAGGATGTGGAGAAACAGGAACACTTTTACAATGTTGGTGGGAGTGTAAATTAGTTCAACCATTGTGGAAGACAGTGTGGTGATTCCTCAAGAAGCTAGAAACAGAAATTCCATTTGACCCAGCAATCCCATTACTGGGTATATATCCAAAGGATTATAAATCGTTCTACTATAAGGACACATGCACACAAATGTTCATTGCAGCACAGTTTACAATAGCAAAGACCTGGAACCAACCCAAATGCCCATTGATGATAGACTGGACAGGGAAAATGTGGCACATATACACCATGGAATATTATGCAGCCATCAAAAACGATGAGTTTGTGTCCTTTGTAGGGACACGGATAAACCTGGAAATCATCATTCTCAGCAAACTGACACAAGAACAGAAAATCAAATACTGCATGTTCTGACTCACAGGTGGGTGTTGAACAATGAGAACACATGGACACAGGGAGGGGGAGCATCACACACTGGGGTGTCGCGGGGGAAATGGGGGAGGGGGCAGCAGGGGGTGGGGAGTTGGGGAGGGATAGCATGGGGAGAAATGCCAGATATAGGTGATGGGGAGGAAGGCAGCAAATCACACTGCCATGTGTGTACCTATGCAACAATCTTGCATGTTCTTCATATGTACCCCAAAACCTAAAATGTAATAAATTAAAAAAAAAAAGAGAGAGAATATAAAACCCAGAAGACTGGAAAACATTGTCAACAGTACATTTGTAAATAACGGTGAAACACAGGTTTAAAACAATTGATTACCTGTGCTATTCCAGCCATCTTAAAATATGAAAGGGCAAGAAAGAAATTCCAGTTAGGAAGAATAGAATTAATTCCCCTGCAGCGGCAATAGATTGAAATCAGTTCTTCCATTGATGGTATCCCTATAAAAAACAGCATGTGATATAAACTTTAATTAAAATGTCATGATGAATATTTCAAAATGTTGTGTGAGATGGATATGTAAAACGGAATGTAATAATCATTAACCCACACAACAAAACATGTTCTAAATCTTGATTCCCAAAAGATTATTATATACAAAGGATTACATTTTGTTATAAATTACTACAAGTGGTATGCTAAGTTCAGAACGTTTAATGAAGAAAATGAAGTAGCTCAGTCACAATGGCTCATGCCTATAATCCCAGCACTCAAGTGCGAGGATCACTTGAAAGCAGGAACTTAAAACTAGCCTGGGTAACACAGTGAGACACCATCTCTACAAAAAAATTAAAAATTAGCTGGGCATGGTAGTGTGTGCCTGTAGTCCTAACTACTCAGAAGGCTGAAGTGGGAGAATCACTTGAGCCCAGGAGTCCAAGGTTTCAATGAGCTATGACCATGGCACTGTACTCCAGCCTAGGCCATGAGCGAGATCTTGCCTCTAAAAATAATAATAATAAAGTAGGAACATGTTTAAGAAACAAATGAAAACCATTATCTAAAATCCAAGATTTATTTTTATTTTTATTTTTTTATAGAGACGGGGTTTCACCATATTGGTCAGACTGGTCTTGAACTCCTGACCTCAGGTGATCCACCTGCCTCGGCCTCCCAAAGATTGTATATTCTAATTATGAAAGTAATAAAGACAGTTTTATATTAATAGCAATTTAGACAACATTATGTTTTAATACCTGAATTTTCTTGAATATAAGAACCTCGATTTATCAATGGAACTGTCTTTGGCCAAAAGTAGAACAGAAGAAGATGAGCTAAGTCTGACAAAGGATGACCAATGGTTGAAAGCTCCCAATCCAGCACTGCTATAACTCGAGACTGTAATAAAAAATAAAGAGGTATTTAACATATTACAAGTGAAAACAAGTATAATGAAGAAATAAATAATATCGAACACATTCGACATCGTGTGGTCTTTACCCACAGTGGCATATTGCATTTATAAAATAGCCAATTAGCCTTGATTATATAAAGCTATGTCTTCTGGTTCCATTGCTGGCCATCAATCCTTCTCATTTTACTTTACACAGGCTTAATATCTCTGCTAATGAGCAGATGCAAATGCAGTTAAAGTTTCTCAACTGGAAGTAACTGTGATAAAAAGGAATTATAGTGAATTACTTATATGTTAATAACCCATGTTATGTCATGCATAATTAAGCATTTGCTTTAGTAACTAATCTAACTGCATAACAAATATTATACTACTCCATCAATAGTACTTTTTTTTGGGGGGGGGGGACAGAGTTTTGCTCTTGTTGCCCAGGCTGGAATGCAATGGCATGATCTCGGCTCACGGCAACCTCTGCTTCCTGGGTTCAAGCAATTCTTTACCTCAGCCTCCCAAGCAGCTGGGATTACAGGCATGCGCCACCACACCAGGCTAATTTTGTATTTTTAGTAGAGATGAGGCTTCTCCATGTTGGTCAGGTGGGTCTCAATCGTCAGACCTCAGGTGATCCACCTGCCTTGCCTCCCAAGTGCTAGGATTACAGGCATAAGCCACCACACCTGGCCCATCAATAGTACTTTTTAAAGTAAGTTATTTCATGCTGTAGATACAAAGCATAATTGTTATAAAACATACTGTTAGTTTTATAAATATAAAATCCATCATTATACAGCAATATGAGAAAACAATAATTATGTAATTTGTAATCAATAAGACAAAAAGCTTTCCTCATACTACTTTGTAACAATATGTACAAGGGAATATATATCTTGATGTTAAGAATAGAGGACATTCTTTTTTTCATTTCTTATGTTCATTTGGCTGTACATATAGCCAAAAAATCAATTTGCAGAATAGTATGTAGAGTATGATCCAATTTTTGCGTAAAGAAAAATATTATAAATGAATACTCAAAGTTGAAAGGATATTGCACCAAACTGATAGCAATGGCTGTGGTTACTTTAAGGGATTAAGGCAGAAGGCAGGAGGTCCAGGGGAGGGGAACCTTCACTGGAGGGTTCTGTACACAGGAGTGATATGACATGATCTGTATTTTAAGAGGGTCACTCTGGCTACTATGATTTCAATATACTACAGGGGGGCCAGTGAGACAGCTGCAGCAATACCCTAGGCAAGTTATTCAAGCCACATAAAATTGCAGAGCCCATTTAGGTAATATGAGTTACTGGATTTCATGCCTCCATATAACTTGTGTGTGCTTGCACTCCCTTGCTCCTGTGGCAAACTTACATACACTATTGTAGCTTTGTGTGAAAATGTGGGCTCTGGAATCAGACAGGCCTGTATTCAAATCCTAGCTCTACCATTTACTGGCTGTATAACTCTGGACAAGTTAGTTAACCTCTCTAATCCTCAATTTTTTCAGCCATAATATATACCTCTTACACAGGGTTAGTGTAAAGATTAAATGGGCAGGTAGCATGTATGGTTCATTTACCAGTTTCTAGCAAAGAACCTGGCACATAACAGGTGGCCAATATGTATTTATTTGGTGAATATGTACAGAACCTGGCATATATAGCCAGGCAACCAAAACTGGAAAAAAATTGATCACTATCTTCTCTATAACTTTACAAGAGCTTTTATTGTTGTGGTTATATTATACTATAAATTTATAATATTTATAATATAAATTATTATACTAGCTAGATTTATGAAACTACTGAAGAGGATGAATTCATTTTTCTCTGACATCATTCTATTTGTTACCTATGCTTTTAATATCCAAAGAAAAGATGAGATACTTATGCTATAAATGTTTGTTTTTCTTTTTAATACAAATTGGGAAACTTCTCTGGAGTTATGTTTCATAGTATCTGAACTATTTTTGGGGTAAAAACACAAGGCTATAAAACAGCCAGTGAGAAAAGCTGATGGCTCATCAAATTGCATAAATTAGTGTGAATTAATTAACAACAGATTATTAGAATCCTGTCTATGCCTGTTTGTGTTGAGAGTTGTTAAAAGCTCAACATAACTTTAAGTGGTTGATCTGGACAGTTACTATTTCATCTTACTGCTATTAAGGAACTTATTAGTAAAATGATTTTTGACAGTTTTTCTGAAACCTCAGCACAACAGAAAGCTTTTAGTTGTGTTATCTTCTATATAGAGAGATTCACTTTATGTATGCCTTTTATGCCATCGAATTTTATTAATATGTATGTGTATTACCATTCAAAACAAACAAAAAATACATACAATCCAACAGAACAAACAGTAGATGAAGAAGGCAGGAAAGAAAATAATAGAATTTGTAATAAAAAGATGAAGCCAGGAATAAGGTTATTATACTAAATTGAATGTGATAGGACATGCATAGTTGTTAGTATGGGTAGTAACATTTGCTTTGAGTTTTATAGCAGGTAAAATAAAGTGTGAAGCATGGTCAATCACAATCTTTACAGTGTATGCAGGTCAAAAGCTAACCAGCTGCCCTAGAGGGACAACTTTTCTTGGCAATGAGGCTAAAGAAAAATATCACCCATCAATCTGCATACGGGTGATATTGTGTAGCGGACTAAAATGGCTTAAATATTCTCTTATATTGTAAAATATAAAGAGAACTTTGAGGGGCATGATGTAATTCCTAGAATGCAGGCTACGCTAAAATGACTGAAAAGACAAAGATGAGTAGAAAGCAAGACCATATGCTGAGAGTGGGAGCCAAGATGGGACAAGAAATGTGAGAGTTTGAGAAGAATGGAAAAGATTTAGAAAAGCCATTTTTTAAAAATGTCACAGGTTTTACTAAGAGATGAAGTTATAGCCTAGATAAAATCATGTGGCAAAAAATGTCCCAGACCCAATTTACCTGATTTCATGACTTTATTCTGCAGCAAAAATATGGGGACTCAAGTTTAGGGCCAGAAATTGTTTAAAGTCAAGGGGTGATGAACTTCCCCTGTAGGGTTATTAGAAAAAATAAAAAGTAAAAAATAAGAATGATGATAATAAAGTCAGGGATAGGATTATTCTAGAATAAGTAAATTAAGGTCAGGACACTTTACAATTCTTTTATTACTTGCATACATCTACAGTCAAAAAATTATTAATGAAATCGATAATAAAGAAGGTATTGATTTTTGAGATGACTGATCATGACCATGTAGCCCTTGTAGGATAAAAAGTCAAGTCACAAAGGGCTTATGGATTCTAAAGTAACAGCAATCAAATTTGCAGTGTCTCAGGGGGAGATACAGAGAAATAAAAGAACAGTAAGTAAAGAGGGTGAGGTCAAAGATAAGAGATTTCAGGGCCAGGTGCAGTGTCTCACACCTGCAATCCCAGCACTTTGGGAGCCTGAGGCGGGTGGATCAGAAGGCCAGGAGATTGAGACCATCCTGGTAAACACAGTGAAACCCCGTCTCTACTAAAAATACAAAAAAATTAGCCAGGCAGGTGGCACGTGCCTATAATCCCAGCTACTTGGGAGGCTGAGGCAGAACTGCTTGAACCTGGAGGCAGCGGTTGCAGTGAGCCAAGATAGTGCCACTGCACTCCAGCCTGGGTGACAGAGACTCTGCCTCAAAAAAAAAAAAAAAAAAAAAAAGATAAGGGGTTTCAATTTCTAGATCACTGAAGTTGACAAGTTCTAATGGCTGTTTCTAATTAAATATATTTTTCAAGTTGAAATGACAATGTGAAGATTTTACATTAAACTCCAAGATCTTAAACATTTCTTTACCAGTAAAATTTATATTTGGGCAATCAACATTTTCCAGGAAAACTGGATTTCTTTTAAACATTGCAGTGAGCATGTTGTTCTACTGAAATACTTGCTCAAACATGCTTTAAATACTTGATAAACAAGTAACTGAAAATAATTTTGTTTTGCCATATCCTGTAGTTTTCTTCACTGGCTTACCCCACACATTCCTGGAAAGTTTGTCATTTAAAATGCTTTTTGTCTTATTTCTTAATTGTTGTGTTTTCTGATGACAAAAATAAAACATGCTGTTGTTTTAAAAATAAAAACCAAAAACATCAAGCCCTAAACATCATGGAAATGTACAATTATGTGTTCTATAATTCCATTTCCTACAACCACTGTTTAGGTTTTAGTACATATTATGAAGGATTTACTTATACCCTAATATTTTTCTGAAGAAGCTTGACAAGTAGTCTTAGAAAAGTCAGATGGAAAAATGAAGGGGAAAAAAATGGAAAAGTGAGGATAACTGAAATACATTGAGCATCATTGATGTGGCAGGTACCAGCTAGTTGCTCCATATTGACTGTTTCATTTTAGCTGCACAGCAACTCAGAAATTGTGTTTTGTTTTTTTTCAATTTTAAAAGGCACACAGTGTCAATTTCCTGGCTTTGATAATGTACCATCGTTGTATAAGATCTATTTTGGGGAATTTGGAAGATGGATACACAAGACTTCTCTGAACTATAATACTTTTACAACTTTTTGTGGGACTATAATTATTTCAAAACAAAAAGTTAAAAACGGAGGCACAGAGAGAGGTTAGTAACTTGCTTTTTTTATTTTAATTTTTTAATTTTTTTAATTTTTATTTTTTTTATAAAGATGGGGTTTCACCATGATGGCCAGGCTGGTCTTGAACTCCTGACCTCAGGTGATCCACTCACCTCGGCCTCCCAAAGTGCTAGGATTACAGGTGTGAGCCACCGCGCCCGGCCTAGTAACTTGCTTTAAGTTCACACTGCTAGGGAATGAAAGTTAAGCATAAATTTATGAGATGGAAATAGTTGCCTAGTGAATAATGAACTAAAATTAATCCCTTCAACACGGATTCATTCAGAATCATATATGCACCTTCAATATGAAGATGAATAAGATACAGTCATTGTTTTAAAGGAGCTCCCAGTGTAGTGGGTTCTAATTTGTTATCTACCATATAGACTTGAGAGGCAAAGATAAGGAAAAATAAAGACATAATCCTTATACTCAAAAAGAAAGCTTTCAATCATATCCCTAGGATTATATAGAAGTGAGCCCATACATACACATATTCAAGATGCTATAACCCAGGGGCTGATTTTGCAATTTTTGGATGACCTCATGAAAAAAAGAAACATAGTCTAATTTCCTGTTTACTTGTAAAATTTTTAAACAGAGGTAGAAAAGATAAACTATTAACTAAAATTCAATTCTAAAGTTTCATAGTTCTTAATGCCAGTCCACTGTGGGTATCTTTCCGTCCTTCACTGCTGCTGTAATTCATCTTGTATGATACACTTCAGCACCTGGGTATATATTGTTATCTAAGTACTTTTTCTCTCCATCTGTGTTTTAAGCTTATTAAGAGTTGTATTTCCTCTCCAACCCCAAGTTTTAGGGCACATAGTTTATAATGAATAAATACTAGCTGACTTGAATTCTACCAACTTTCCATGAAGAATTAACTATATAATACAGGAGGCAGAAATTGATTAAATTAAATTTGACTAATAATTATGAGATTACTGGATATAAAGTAGAAAACATTTCATTACCTACCATATAGCCCTTGAACATTAAAAGATAATGATATGTGTTGACAAATTAGTATTGCAAATAAATAAATAAAAGCTATGCCTTTATCAGTTGTTTCATTAAAAAAAAAAAAAGTCTCTCCCAAACTATTGCCTATCCTGTTTGTCTGAAGGAAAATGATACCTGTTTGACAACTTTAATCCTATAAGAAATAGTTTTTAAATATGAGATTAAATGTAAAAGGAAAACAACAACTTGGTACTTACTGAAGTTTACCATTATTTTCAGCATATTATTACTAATCCCAAATTTAAACATCTTAGTAGACAATATATAATCCATTAGAAGATCTAGGTCTGAATTTTTTTCTTACTTGCTTAAGATTAGGAAAGTACTATAGATACAGAACATACGGAGAACTCTGGCTTATTTAAGGATAGGTTCCTAAAATATTAATCAAATGACACAGATCAAATACGGGCCAGATCTTGCTATGTTTTAAGGCATATGTTTTTATAATTTTCTATGTTATAAATTAGCACCTTTAATTTTTCTAGGAGTAATTAACAAGGTTAGAATTCAAAATTCATCAGTGTCCTTAGCAAAAGGTTACACATGAATGCACATACATATATAATTACATACATATAATTTTAATATCCAAATTGACTTATCTATAAAATTTTTTTCTCCTGCTGGTAAACATGCTCACATGTGTTTATATTCTTTTTTGATTTTCAATTGATATACACTATTTTGAGTTATGACAATAATGTAATGTATAATGGTATTTTCCACCATCCTTTTCCAGTAGGAAAGAAACACAAAACCTGGAAGTTTAGCACATGAATTTAGAGCGGCTCTTCCTGCCCTAAAACATCTTAGCATTCTAATAAAATTCATAAACCCAGAATAAATCCTCCTCTCAGAAGCAGGATTCAGGGAACTGCAAATTTTTCTCATGCATGTAGGAGTACTAAGTGCCAAATGGCATGCCTAAAGGCATACAGTTAATCAGAGGATAACTGAGAAAGTTTCTTCATTCCCACTATACTGTAATCCAAGGGCTCACTGTAGGTGCTCAGTGGAGGATTACAGCTTCCATTTATTTATACTCTTATAAAGAGTACAATGTGCACATTTACACAGAGCAAGGTTATATTAATCTCATGTAATTATTCTGAAGCCTCAAGAAGCTTTTGGAATTCTCTAGTCTCTGAACTTATAATAAACAAATAATACATTCTTCATGAGATAGGACTAAAAACCACAAAGAAGTATAAATGAACCAGGAAAAAAAAAGCAAGAACATGGATAAGCTAAATATTTTAACTAGTGATGAAAAACTTCTTTGAAGAAAACAGCAACATGCAGGTAGAATTCCCAAATCCTTTTTAAGCAGTAAACCAGGTATCACTTGGGACTAGAACCAGTCTCAAAGGTAGGCAGCTAACCTGTGCTAGAAAATCTACAGGACTCTTGTCTAAAACCTTTGAGTGATGAAGACAGTCCTGAGCTATAGGGGAACAGGGAGTGGGTTGGGCTCCTTCAGGGCTCTGGAGTGGGGGACATTTACTTAGTGCTGTGTCACAGAACAGACCTACTAGATTAATCGTAAACATGGCTAACTGTACCTCTTTAGGGTGAAAAACTGTGTTATCTAGCCTGAAATCTCCATGAACCAAATTCTCTTCATTGTCATTATCCGGCAAGTTCTTCATTAGCCACTCGGATAGCTGCTGCATGGCAGGGATGTCCTGATGAGCTGTAGCTTGATATTGCTTTGTCCAGGTTGATACCTAAAGACATATAAATAAGAAAAATGGCAAAGCTGAAAGTGGAATGTAAGATCTAGCAATTCTAAAATTAAAACAAAATTCAAATGCTGTTTTACTCCTTAATACTCAAGACCCATGCTGGTGATACACACGTCAGCCTAAAACACTCAAATCAGCCTAAACCTTAAACATTTAAGTCTCTTTTCCATGTAGTTTCATTTTCCTTACCTAGCTTTCTTATCAGGGAAAGAAAATATTGGCCTAGGCATCAAGAGATGTGGGTTCTAGTCTTTATTCAGCAACTATTTTGTAGAAGAAAAAAAAAAAGAATGCATACAAACACACACACACTTTCTCTTTCTCTCTCTCACACACACACATACATATACACACACACACACACAAATAAATAGCCATAGATAATTTCTGGAAAGGGTCACTAGAAGTAACCCCTGAAAAAGGGAATATGGGGACTAGAAGAAAAGAAAAAAAGGAAGATATTTACTTTTCTTTTTTTTCTTTTTGAGACAGAGCCTCGCTCTGTCCCCCAGGCTGGAGTGCAGTGGCGCAATCTTGGCTCACTGCAACCTCCACTTCCTGGGTTCAAGCAATTCTCCTGTTTCAGCCTCCTGAGTAGCTGGGATTACAGATGCACACCACAACACCCATCTAATTTTTGTATTTTTAGTAGAGACGGGGTTTCACCATGTTGGTCAGGTTGGTCTCAAACTCCTGACCTTGTGATCCACCTGCCTCGGCCTCCCAAAGTACTAGGATTACAGGTGTGAGCCACCATGCCCAGCCTACTTTTCATTTTAATATTCTTTCTTATTACCCATAGAATTTTAAAAATATATTACAGGTATAAGTAGTATAAAGATCTTCTACCATTCTTAGAAGCTAAGGCAAACAAATCAACCTATTCTTAAAGCCCTCTAACAAGTGGGGCCATATTGTTTATTTGCTTTTTTATCTCCATTTCTCAAGGTATCTTTGCTCAATTTAGTGCAATAGAGCAAAGATCTTTACTTTGTCTTACCCAGTCATATTGACTTGGATTTAAATTCTACCTAAGCCACTTACTTGTGTATTACTTGATTGATGCAAGCCTCCCTTTCTTTATCTGCAAAGTGGGAGTAATAATACCTATATCTTAGGGTTCTTGTAAAGATCAAAAAAGAGAGGTTGACAACTCACCCTGCCATGTAGGACTTAGCATATAGTGAGGACTCTCTAAACTTTAGTTCCATTTTCTCTTTCCTAACCCCCATAAAATGATATGCTTACAAAGGAAAGCAGCCCCATGTATATCTAGTATTGCTTTCCTTTAATTTAAAATGGTCCCTATCACTTTAAATTTTATCTTTCCGTAAATACTCATAAGATCTCTCTCCCAGAAAACTTTATATAAGCAAGGGCATCCCAACTTCCAATGTTTGAATGGCACAGCTCTCATGATGAGTATCAAACAATTTACTACTAGATTTTATACTCTTTATACCTTTTTTGGGTTTCATGTATGACATGCATATACAGGTCTCTCCAAAATGACAAGTTCTTATGGGGGAGGAACCTATTCTATATTTTTCTTGATATTTAACACAGTACTCAGCAGATATTAAACACGCAGTCAAGCTTAATAAATGTCTGCTAGTCCAACTTAGAAAGAAAAAACTGTATAGTTAAAAGTATTGGAAAATTAGGAGGAGTCTAAAACAGAAGATTTTGCTGAACAAAACCTCATCTAAAAATATAAGATAATTTTATGCTAAAAACAAGTCATTCTGAAGGACAATGTTAAGTCATAGTCAAGTTTCAGAAAATTATACAATAATAGGTTTTTATGTTGACTAATAAATATATTATTTACAAGAACTTGAAAAAGATAGGTATTTATGTGGATGTATTACCTGTCTTTTGCAGTACCCAGCACCTATACCATATCCTTCCAGCTGCAATGACTGTATACTCAAGGAATGTAACTGAGCCAGTGTTTCTACCATGGCCACATACAAGGCTGAACGTTCTGCTGGGCTAACTTCAGGAATTGTTACATCACGAAAGATTCGACCCTATGGAAGTGATCACAACAGATTATTTAAATGTGTGCAACCAATACTTTGCAGAACCTACTAGAAAAACATTCATTTGTGAAATATATTTAATATTAGAGTATACGTGTCAAAGGGAAAATACAAGGATATGCCAAGATGACTATAAACATCAAAACTACTCTCAACTATTTTAAAGAAAAAATTTAAAACGCATTTTGAATTTATTGTTCTTAATGGCTTTAAACTACGTGAAGATGGGTTTTCCCTGCTACCTTATGAACAAGTTGGCTATTGCCATTACATATAGCTGTTTACTGACACCTAGAGGAAAATTTAAGAATAAGTCAATACCTCTCAATTACTAAATTTGTCTATTACATCCCTCCCTTTGTAAGAGCTAACATTTGAACAAAATTTTAAGCCTTTGCAAAGCAATCTAATTATCTAAAATGTTAAATAACAAAATATATCATTTATTAGTATCATAATAAAACTTCATGCAATAAACATCCTAATTAACTTCATAATTAGAAGTAAAAGCAACAACAAAATAAGATTAAGTGTTGATTTACCTGCACATGTTCCATTACGTAAAATTCTGTTCCAATGACAGACGTATCATTGCAGTACAGTATAGGCTTGGGAACGGGGAATCCAATTGAAAACAAGGCTTTCTGGACCTTAAATTCTCTATCAATCTAAATAGGATGATGAATCATTAAAAATCAGAGAAACTGATTTAATTGTAATTAAATTTAATACCTATTCATGAGCTAACCTTAAGGCTAGAAAACAACTGTAAAACAGTATCAACAAATAACCCAGGGGATAATAGTAATAATTTTCCTAATAGTGGTCTTGGTATAATCATGATTACAAATTAGACCACTGCTAAAAAATGTAATTTAATTAGGATAAGAAGATGAGCACCTGCATGAGACTTAATACTGGCTCTGATAATGCAAAGGAAATAGTTAATGTTCACAATATTTCCCATATTTTATCATAAAATATCCTTTAGTCCTCAGCAGTTCCCTGGCTGGCTGGTTGTTCTTTCAGGTCTTCCAGAGAAGCTCAGGTAAGTCTCTATTCTAGCACTCTACTGCAGTCAGCTACAGAGAGCTGGGGGTGAGAGGTGGGTGGTGGTGGAAGGAAAAGTACCTTCCCTGTCTGGAGAGCATGGGAGGCATGTGTTTCCAGGGCAGGGACATGGGGATCTTTCCTGGCACTCAGGACTGCTGTGGAGCTCAAGATAACTACCAGGAAAGTAGGCAGCTGGAGGCAAACTGGAGCCCAAATAAGATAGTGGGAAGAAAATGGCTTCCTTAATTAGGACAGATGCACAGTCCTATCACTCAGGACCCAAGGGCAGAGCTGTTGATGCAGGTGAAGTAAGGATGGCTCATCTGCATGTAGTCACCTGGCCTCAGATTCAGACTGGTGACTGACCGTTCTAAGGAGGGGGAAACTATGCAGCTCATTTTGATATCAGGAAGTAAAGCAGCTGCTATAACAGTAACTGGAACAGGAAACTAACGAAACCCATGTACAAGGTGAGAGAAGCCAGTGGTATCAGCGGCTGTGGAAAAAAGTGTTTGTAACCTCTCTGGTGTTGGGAGATGAGGGGGAGGTGGGAAAGGGGGAGAGGGAAAGAGGGTTAGAGAAGCAAAAAGAGGATCACATAGGAGGAGCATTGCTTTTTTCAGTGCAGCGTTGAGAAAAATGAAGGCAGTTGAAACAAAGTACTCCAGATCCTTGTACTTGGGCTGAGAACATTATGCCCTGTTCTGATGTTTTCAAGAAAAGAGACAAAGCTGTTTATTGGGGCATGCGTAGGGATTCTCCTTCAGCCATGCCATACTGAGATTTAATAAAAGTTACCCAACTTTTTTTATCTTAAGCATCCAAGTTCCTTCATGTTTCTGGGAATATGATATGGGACCAAGAAAGTCCCATAGAATCTACATTAATACTGTGATATTAAGTCTACCCCACAACTGTCCTTCCGCAGTGAGCTGGGCCTAGGAATCACCTGCTGTACATGATTATAGTCACATCCTAAATATGCACAGTGCTTTTAATGTTCTCCAGTACTTTGATTTCTGTCCCCTTCTGGTCTCTGGAAATCTATAGATAATATATGTTTTCTGAAGACAGAAAAACTTAGTTTTTAACAAAAATCTTTTATAATTCTGTCTAATATTAGAGAGTATTGTAAAATACTTATTCAAATCTTTCTATCACCAGAAGATTAGAGGATTGTCATAGCAAATATATTAAAATAATTCTGAGTAGACACTATTATGTATTATAATTTAAATATATAACAAAAACAAAATATCTATAGATGAGTAGCATTGAAAATATTCATTGGCTGATTTTACTTCTAGCCAACAGTGTAGAGGAAAATCAAATACACAAAAGAAGTGGGTATTGTTCAAGATTAATAGCCTAAAGATAGGCTTACATTTCAACCTCAAATCCCTCCATAAAACAAGATATAATTCAAGGGAAACTTTCATTAAAAATAAAACACATTTTATGTTGTTTGGCAATCATAAGATACCTTTTAAAAGTATATTGGCTTTGTGTGTATTAAAAGCATTTATTTGTCACCAAAGAATTTATCATTAAATTTGTATACTATACCTTATGTGCTTTAGGAAGAAGTGAACCTGGTGGTTTTTTCCTGAGTACATATGCTTGAAAGCCCTTCTGGAGATAAAAGGTTGGATTGGACTGTCCTGATCTAGATAAAAGTAAAGAAAAGGTCAATTACAAAGATATGTTTTCCTTCATCCCCAAATCCTACTGAAATGTCGGAAGAAACAAATGAAAATAAATTCATCCCAGTGCTGGAAAATCAAGAGGGGTGCTATCAGCAGCTCACAAAATGGATTTCTAGATGATATTAAAGCAGATGGCAACATACTGGCAGCTGAAGAGTCTGACCCACACAGGTAGAAGAAAGGACCCCACTTCCTGACTGCAAATCATAAGTTTTATCAAGAGAACCTGTAGAACAATGACTGATGTAAGTAAATAAAGAATCTGAGAAGAGATTGTAAGTGATCAGTCAGAAAATGAATTAAAGGATGCAGGAACAGCTGGGTTAATTCCCCCTCACCTGCCTTTAGAGAGATAACCCCCATATGTGTCACCAAGGCTAGTGCATGAATTCAGTTCTCTACAATGGGAGTTCTGAGAATTGAGGTCCCACAGTGAGCATATCGCCCAGGGAAGTGCAATGCTGGCCCAGCTAACTCACAGACACCAGGGCATTGACTTTCCCTACCAGATGAACAGAAATTCTCACCTAGACTAAGGATAAACACTTCAGCTACCAAAACTATTCGGTCTATACCTTCACTTATAATATGGGCATTTAAGAATCACCCAACTTTTGAAGCATCCAACTGTATAAAGGAGAGATCTAAATGAAATAAACAGAAGAATCAATCCTTAAGGTAACAGGTAATAGGAGAAAGTAGAAAAAAAAATATTTGAAATTTCTTCCCAGGACTCCAACCTTCATCAGGAAAACACAAGCGTGAGCCTAGATTGAGTGTGGCAGCAGCTCCAGTGTCTATGTCTTCTATAAGTCAAACCCATCCTTCCTGGCAATCATATCAAAGAGCACTGGTTTTGGTACCATCTAATCCTGTGTGAGTGCCTTTTACCATAGGAAGGTGGAGATAATCGCCAGTGGTCAGGAAATAGGACCACCACAGTGGTCTTTATTGATATAGAACAATTTATCTTTGATGCTGCAAACAGTCAACTGCAACGAATCTTACCAACACATTTTTTTAAAATGTCAAACATCTGATTGGATGCATTTTTGATGAGGCAGTTCTCTAGTCACATGTAAAGTACTGGTCTTTCATGATACTAAATGACTCAAATTAAATATAAAGGAAAAACTAAAAGCTTCTTGTTGAACATAGAGTGACCCAGCAAGTCTGCTTCTACATATATATCCAAGAGAACTGAACACACAAAATTAACACAAAAACTAGTACCTGAATGTTCACAGCAGTACAATTCACAACAGCCTAAAATTAGAAACAGCTCAAATGAAAAAAAAAAAAAAGAAAAAGAAACAGCTCAAATGTCTGTCTGTAGGCAAAAGGTTAAACAAAATGTGGGATATTGTTTGGCAATAAAAAGGAATAAAATGCTGATCCATGCTACAACATGGATGAATCTTGAAAATCTTAAGTGAAAGAAGCTAGTCACAAAAGACTATATACATATTATGTGATTCCACATCTATGAAATGTCCAGAATAGGCAAATCCATAGTGACAGAAAGCAGATTAGTGGCAGCCAGGGATAGAGGGTGAAAAAATTGGGAGATATGAGTTTCTTTTGGGGTGATGAAAATGTTCTAGAATTAGATAGTGGTGATGGTTGTATAATGTTGTGAATATATGGAAAACAACTGACTTGTATACCTTAAAACTGTTAAATTTTAAAATTTTACATTATATTAATTTCTCAAAAACAAACAAAGACAATTAAAAGTTTCTCTTTTGAGGAAGTATCTAAAATGGTTATAACAAACATAAAAAAACATTGCAGAAGCCCATCTATGTGGGCAGGATCACTGTCAACACTGTCAATACAGTACTCGCTAAATTTAACCACTCCAAGCATCAGGCCTCCAGATAGCCTGCAACCATTGATGGTCTCAATATAAGAAACATCACTGAGCTAATAGCCATAATATTGGCTAGTTCTTGGACAAGATATTTGGTGCCAAGAGAAATGTGTTGATCTATAACCTAAGAAATGGTACTTTTGATGTGTCCAACCTCCATTAACAAACAGAAAATCTTTGCATGTAAGTGTACAGCCATGGACACTTAGTTGGTTAGAGAAGACTTTAAACAGATAATCTCATGAGACCCTACTAAGCCATCAATAGCACTGGTTCACTTAGAAGCATACACAGACAGGAACGACAGGATGTGGCATGGCGGCATCAGATGAATTTCTTCAGCAGACTCCTTGCAGCAGTCCAGGGTTTACTCTGTCCCCATTCCCCACCCCGCGCCCCCCAGTGACAACTCAGGTGTGAGGGAATGAGATCAGAAAATGGATGAGTATAGGTGCCACCTTGATAGCAGTCTTAGTCTATTCAGGCTGCTATTATAAAATACCATAGACTGGGTAGCTTATAAACAATAGAAATTTATTTCTCACATTTTTGGAGCCTGGAAAGTCCAAAATCAAGGTGCCAGCAGATTCAGTGTCTGGTGAGGACCTACTTTCTTAGAGATGGTGCCTTCTTGCTCTTTCCTCACATGGTGGAAGAAGCAAGGCAGTTCTTTGGAGTCTCTTTATAACACTGGTCCCATTCTTGAGGTCACTGTACTCATGATCCAATCATCTCCTGATGACCCCACCTCTTAATATCATTACCTTGGGAGTAAGGATTTTCAACATATGAATTTTGGAGGGACACAAACATTTAGATCATAGTAAAGCCTCATGCCCTACAGGAGACATTATCTGTAGTAGCAGTCCTTTGTCACCAGCTTCCAGGGCCCTAGCAAAGGACATGACTAGTTGAAAGAACTCTCTACACTTAGGGAAGCCCAAAGCTATGCCTCTCCACCAGATACTTACAGTTCATTTACAGACCTTCCAGTTCAGATGTAGTTTACTAATTGATGTTATTTTTACCATAGCAATATTGCCTGGAAACGCAGCTGATATGCCACCTTACCAAGTTTTCAGCATTATGGAGCTAGAAAATTAAATAAATTTATCCATAGAGCAGGAGAAAAGTTTTTTTAACCCTTTATTTGTATCACGGTTGACAAGTCTCAGACTCACGGCATCATCCTAGAGGGAGCATCTACCCTCACTAAGCTTTAGAAACTCAGAAATTCCTTCAGAAATTTTTCAACAGAAAGGAACTGAAAAAATAAAAATAAAAAAGCATTGGCCTGATAAGGGAGTCAGTTATCTTTGTGGCTATCTAGGAAGCCATCTCCTCCCTTGTCCAGAGATTTGAAAATATTCAGGATTTGCTGCTTTTAATTTTACTCCTTTTCCTTTGGTATTGAAGCCACCGGTAAAATAACGACTAAGCTGATCAAGTGCGTTTAATACAACCACTCATACTAAGCAGACTCAGACCTTCACCCACTATCTACTCTGACAACCAGTTTGGTTTGCTCATTAAGGTTCACGAAATTGAGTAAGCAACGATGAAGGATAACAACCAGCCTGGCAAATTTGAATATTTTTATATTGATGCCAACAGCATCTCAAAAGTGTTTGCTGTTGATAAGAGATCAGGAAAAAAGAAGATTAAAAGACATATGACCCAGTATTTGCACATAGAAACATTGAGCATATGGTGCAAGAGGCATAAAAGTACAAAGCTGGAAGATGAGAAACAGAAAAACATTTTCCCATAGAAGTTGGTCAGATCCTATGTATTCAATAGGCCACAGTGGAAAATGAGAGATGGCAAAGCAGAATCAAAGATGAAGTCAAACAGAAGACTCTTGACAAGTGCAGTAGAGTCATCAAATAACTGGTCAAGAATCTCATTACTGAGAAGGAAGAATTTAACATCAGCCAAAAGAGCTGGAGAGGGTCCAAACCCTGCCATTATCACAGCGTACCAGAGCTAGCACCGTGCTAGGTGCTTTGCTGAGGACTTCCCTAGAAGTGGTTGCTCGTCCTCTAGAGGTGAGTATTCTGGAACCGTGACTACAGAAACAGACTAAGCCAACCAAAACTCAACATGAAGTTTGAACATGAACATGAAATCTGAAGGACTCTGATTTGTAGGAAGTCAGTCTAGTAGCAGTTTTTGAAAAATAATATTTGAGCTGCTATTTCATGTGTTAATGGACATTTTTGAATACTGGAATATACACAGGGTAAGGGAATACAGTTGTACTTTATTCACATGATAAATAGGTAGAAGGTGCAATTCATGCACCAAGTGGAATTCCCAAGAGCCCAAGTAAAACAAAAAAAAAAAATGAAGAAAGTGCAATTCATGATAGAGGACAAAGCCTTTTAAAATTGATATTAAAAAAAAGAAAAACAGTGAGTCCACACTACTTACCTTAGTGTAAGACTGTCCCTCTCCAGCCCCAATACATACCTACCACTTCCCATTTCCTATCACTGACAGCACTGCTGCCTTGAGAACCCTGGAACTGGTTTCATTGTGTTTTTAACTCTCTTTATATCATCAATACCAGAAGTCCCAAATTCCTGTTTATACTTGTCTACTGCATTATAAGTCCCATAAGGCTCTGCATGTTCCCTATTTTCTCCCACGTCTTCTCCACTCCCTCAACTCCTGATATCCTTCCGCTGTGCTCCTGGAACTCACAGTCTTTCACAATCCCATACAGCTTCAATATCTTCTCTGAATAGACTCTTCGCCTCCTTGCTTTAACTAAAACCTGAATATTCCATGAGGATCCTGTTTCCTTTGTGGTTTCTTAAGTGGTAGATGTCTTTCCCACCTCAGTTTTCTAGTAAGCCTGGATGGAGTCTGTACCCTTCCTGAAACTCACTGTGACCTCCAGACTCTTGCTCTCCCTCCTGTGTAAACTCTTCCCTCAGCCTTGAATCTCATATCATGAGACTCTGCCTCCCTCTACCCCTTTTTCTTGCAGTCACCTACTAACTCTCAGATCATTTCCCCTAATTTCTTAAGGATTTTGGCATAATTCACTATTACTCTCATTAACACTACTGTCTTAATTACTGATTTCAAAATCTACACAAATGTCCGTTTTAACATTCAGGCCCATCAGTTCCTTGAATTTTTCTCCTCCAGTGATATTTTCCTTAACACTATATAAGCCACTAATTCTAAGAGTTACACCCTATGCTTTAGCAATATCAACAGTAAAAGCACTGAATAATCCTAGTTTATAAACATTTCTACCTCTGACCTCCTACCTTTCCACTTACTCCTGCTAGTACCTCAATTCCAACAATCCTTCAATCAATCCTAGACCTACCTACCATCCATTGATCATCCTGCCCTATACCTCACATCCCCAGATCATGTCCTTTACCCAAGACTGTGGGAGTCCACCTCTTGCATCCGTGTGACCTGGATATGAGACATGGAGTCAAAGGAGATAATTTTGGAACTTTCAGGTTTAATGACTGTCCCATTGGATTTTGGACTTGCATGGGGCCTGTAGCCCCTTTTGTTTTGGACAATTTCTCTGCTTTGGAACAGGTGTATTTTTCCAGTGTCTGTATCCCCATTGTACCTAGGAAGTAACTAACTTGCTTTTGATTTTACAGGCTCATAGGCAAAAGGGACTTGCCTTGTCTCAGATGAGATTTTGGACTGTGGACTTTGGAGTTAATGCTGAAATGAATTAAGACTTTGGGGGACTGTCAGAAGGCATGATTCATTTTAAAATGAGAGGACATGAGGTTTGGGAGGGGCCAAGGGTGGAATGATATGGTTTGGCTGTGTTTCCACCCAAATCTTATCTCAAATTGTAGCTCCCATAATTCCCAATTCCCATGTGTCATGGGAGAGACCTGGTAGGAAGTAATTGAAAGACCTGGGCAAGTCTTTCCTGTGCTGTTCTCATGATGGTGAATAAGTCTCATGAGACCTGATGGTTTTATAAAGGGGAGTTCCCCTGCACACACGCTCAGCTTGCCTGACGCCATATAAGACATCCCTTTGCTCTTCCTTTGTCTTCTGTCATGATTGCAAGGCTTCCCCAGCCATGTGGAACTGTGAGTGCATTAAACCTCTTTCTTTTATAAATTACTCAGTCTCATGTATATCTCTATTAGCAACATGAGAACAGACTAATATATCCTTCCTTAACTAGCTTAAATTTGATAGTAAATTATATAACCACAACTTTGAATACACCTTCAATACACTTCACTTGCCCTTTTCTCACTTCATGGTGTTTGCTTGGCAAAACTCCCATCCTGGTTAAATCCATTTTTTTTTTTTTTTTTTTTTTTTTTTTTGCTTACACTGATATAACTGGCCATAGCTGAAGAAAGACACATACAGTCATAATTACTGTTTTAGGTTAGGTTATCAATAAACAGATCATGGGAAAAAATTGTATACAAGTGACTTATTGAGGAAATGTTTAAAGAACTAATAAGAAATATGGGGAAGCAGGTCACAGAAGGGGAGAAAGCCAAGCAAGGGTGTGATCTAAGACAAAGTCCCTTAGAGGGTAGCTTCAGCTTGATCTCACCAGTGTGTGGGTTGGGGGGTAAAGGTAATGGGGGAACTCTGCTATGTCAGAGTTTAAAACATGTTTCTGAAGCAAGAATAATAAGGATTTCATACTCCTGAATCACTGTTGGTTAAGGTCCATTTTAGGTACTACATCGTAAGGGCTAAGGGTGCTCCAGCAGTCCACGGGCAGTTTGCCAAAAAAGAGCCACAGATGCTGTTTATTGGAAGCAAAAGCCAACAAAGGCAGGACATGTACAGCAACACTAAAAAGGAATCCAAGAGGATTTGGACAAAGCATTAATAATATCTACTCAAATATCTATTCTTACTTCAAATTCATGATGGCAAACCTCAAAGTGAACGGCATCTGGCAATCATAGCTCATTCATTCTCCCATTCTCTTGGATGGCAGTTTGGTAATTCTCTCTCCTCAAACCTCAAACACTTTCTTCTCCATCTTCATTCTCAGCTCATTAATTACCTAGTTTCTGATTTCATGAAGCAAATAGGAGCAATCAGATGCGAACTTCCACAAGCTTACACTACTGTATATACTGCATACAATCATCAATACCTATATATTGTCTCCCTCCAGAGTCTGTAGAAGGATGTGCACGTTTCTATCTAAGGGCAACCCCTTCTCTTGCATATTAGATTCCTGCCTTCTTAAGGACTTCTTTCCAGCCCTCTCTCCTGCACAAAATTTTCTTTCTTTTAGATTAGTGTCATCAGCATACAAACATGCTGTTATTTAAAAAAAAAAAAAAGCCTTCTCTTGACCTCACTTCCCCCCTCTACTTAAAACATTTCGATTTCCTTTTGTAGAAACACTCCTTAAGAGTTGTTTACATGTCCTCTTCCTATCCTCTTAAACCCATTTCAAGCAAGTTTTCATTCCCTTCTTTCAATTAATACTGCTTTTTCAAGATCACTAATACAAACCATGGTTTCCCCCACCTCTTTGGCTACTTCTTCTCAGACTCCTTTGTAGGTTTCTCTTAATTTGCCAACTTCTTGATATTGGGGTGCTGTGGACTCAGTCTTGAAACCTCCTCTTTATGTGGACTATTTTCTAAGTAAGACCTTTGATCTCATGTCTTTAAATATCTTATTTTTGTTGATGACTTCCAAATTTATATGTCTCATCCGGATCTCTACCCTGACCTCAAGACCTATCCAACTGCTTACTATACATATCTACCTGGATGTCTAAAAGGCATCTTGAAACTTAACACTCCAAAACTGAGTTCCTCAAATTCCTCCTCAAATCTGCTTTTGTACAGTCATCTGTATTTTAGTTCCTATGAAGAGGGAAATTAATAATTTATAATTGCTGTACAATAAAGCCAATTAACTGTGTTATGTTGAATGCAATATAAATCCGAACCCCCAGCTCTGTCTAAAATTAACTAACTCCCTGTAAAACCTACCTTACCTAACATTCTCAGCAAGCTCCCAGACATCTAAAAGTTCCCGCTGCCCAGCTGCAAGGTCACAGGACAACAGCTGAAGAATATACGCTTCGTTTCTCAAGATGCTATTCCAAATGTAACATCACAAGATATGTTACAGGTTGATTAAATGTTCTTTGTTCTGGTAAATTTACTTCCTGCTTCATCATCCTGTATCCCAAAGGTGCTTAAAAGACTCTTGGTTTCTTGGTACCTTGCTCAGTCTTAGGAAGCAATTCCACTGAGCCCGTTATCACGTTAAATAAAATCCTCCTGCTTCCCCATTGGTCTCTCCAAGTCTCTGATTTCCTGCTTCACCTAATAACTCCATGTTTTCTGTTACAAAGGCAGAAATGAAGTAATCTTCATCTCTTCCTTTCCTAATCCACATCTAATCAGTTAGTAAATCCTTCAAAATACAGTCATGCATTGCTTAATAACAGGGATATGTTCTGGGAAATATGTTGTTAGGTGATATTGTCATTGTGTAAACATCATAGAGTGTACTTATGCAAACCTAGATGGTACAGCCTGATACGTAATAATGTTTTATAATCCTAAATGTCTCAAAATGGAGTCACTTATGACAGGTGACTTAGCTTACAGTAAAATCGCTGATGCCTCAGAATAGTAAGCATCTGTATGGTGGACTGAGGTGATTAGATAATCACCTGCTGTGGACAGGCACTGCTGACACCAGACAAGAAAGTGAAGCCCAAAGTGAAACCAAAAGTCAGCTGAAGATAATGGCCATGGACCCTTCTGTGGAGAGCCATAAAAGACTCAGAGAAACCAATCATGGCTGAGATGCCTGCAGAATCTCTGCCCATGAGAACTCTAAGGACTTCTTTCCTTTGGCTGCGGTAAGTCCTGCTGGGAAAAGAGCAGCTACTCACCACGTCAGTAGGCATTCTGAGGAAAACCAAATGTGATTTTCTCAGTTCGTGTGCTGGTCTCCCAAGCTACTTGCTGTGGTTCCCCTCTCTCTATTACTGCCTGCGTGTGTTGGATAGAGTTACACAATTGTTGTGTGGAAGCCACATAAGAAACCATGAATTCCTAAGCATTTAAAGGACACTGATTCATTGTGAGAGATCTCAGCTGGTTGGAGTTAGCATAAGTAGGCTGATTTGAACCCGACAGGACACACCTGGGCTCTATGGTACAGCCTGCTGCTCCTAGGCTACAAACCTGTGCAGTATGTGACTGTACTGAATACTGCAGGCAATTAATTATAACACAATAAGCACGTGTATATCTAAACATATTTAAACTCAGAAAAGGTACAGTAAAAACACAGTACTATAATCTAATGGGCCCACTGCCATACATGCAGTCCATTATTGACCAAAACATCATTAGGCGGCGTGTGACTGTATACATACACTATGACCACTTCTCACCTATTCTTCATGACCACTCTGGTCAATGCCACTAGTATCTCCCTGCTGGAACATTGGTGTCCTTGCTTCTGCCTTTGGCCCCTTCAGTCAACTCTCAACACAAGAAGCAGAGATTCTGTTTTTTGTTTTTTTTTTTTAAAAAAAAGATCACTTCCCTCCTCTGCTCAAGCCTGTTTTAAATCTCTCCCCATCTCAATTCTAAGTAAAAGTCAGTCTCTTTATTGCCTGACAGGGTCCCTGTTGCCCTTGCTTACACTACTTCAGGCATTTGGGCTGTGTTTCCTCAACACACTAGGCACATACCCCCTTTCAGGGCCTTTGTATTAGCAGTCCCCTCTGTCTGGAACACTCTTCTCCTGGATATTTACATGGTTCACATCTTCACCTCCTTTAAGTCTTTGCTGAATGCTGTGTTCTCAAGGAAGCCTTCCTGTCCTGCACCCCAAACATTCCCTGTTCTCTTTTCCTCCATGTTAAGTATCAACTTCTACATTGTAAAGTTCAGAAATTGATTTTCCTGTCTGTCTTCTACAAATAGGATGGAAGTTCCAGGGGAGACAAGATTTTTTGTTATATCCTCAGTGGTTGAGACAGTGCCAGATACATATTAGGCACTCAGCTACAAATCACAAGTTTTGTTGTATCAAGCTATATAATGCTTTCATTATTGATTAATTCTAAACATTTTATATTTCCAGTAAGATTTAATTTTTGCAAATTTTAAAAGTAAATGTTGCAGATAAAAAGAGTATTTACAAAATTGGTAAGGCATGAGGAATAGTAGTGCCACAAACACCATTTGCACTACCCTGAGAAAATTAGTCTTTGAAACCCTGTATCTCTCCCCTTGAGTAAACTACATGCTGAATTTTGTATTTATCATTCCCTTGAAGTTCATCTCTGTATACAATATACTATTCATTTCTCCATGTTTTTTATTCTGTGTTATGTATAGCTGTAGCTGAATCATTTTCACTGTTGTATGGTACTCCATTATGTGAATATACTGCAATTTATTCATCCATTCTATATCTATAAACATTGTGTTGTTTCTTGGATTTTTGCTATTACAAACAGTGCAATTAACATCTTTGTAGATTGCCCCCTTAAACTGTAGTACAAGAAAAAGTCTCAGGAGTATACATCTGTGAGTAGAACTGCTAGGTCATAGGGCATGTGTATCTTCCCAACTTCACTTTTTTTTTGAGATGGAGTCTTGCTCTGTTGCCCACACTGAAGTGCAGTGGCACAATCTTGGCTCACTGCAACCTCTGCCTCCCAGGTTTAAGCAATTCTCCTGCCTCAGCCTCTCCAGTAGCTGGAACAACAGGCACACGCCACCATGTCCAGCTCATTTTTATATTTTTAGTAGAGACGGGGTTTCACTATGTTGGCCAGGCTGGTCTTGAACTTCTGACCTCTGATCCACCTGCCTTAGCCTCCCAAAGTGCTGGGATTACAGGCGTGAGCCACCATGCCCAGCCTCCAACATTGTTTTTATAATGTTGAGTTATGTTTCAATGGTATATACTGATTCACACTTCTATATGAGTCCCTGTTGCCCCATATCCTGACCAATGCTTCATATTGTCAGTTTTTTGTTGTTTTTGTTGAGACAGCCCGGGTTCAAGAGATTTTCCTGCCTCTGCCTCTTGAGTAGCTGGGTAACGGGTGCCTACCACCACACCCGGTTAATTTTGTATTTTTAGTAGAGACGAGGTTTCACCATGTTGTCCAGGCTAGTCTCGAACTCTTGACGTCAGGTGATACACCTGCCTTGGCCTCCCAAAGTTCTGGGATTATAGTCATGAGCCACTGAGAACAGCCTATTGCCAGATTTTTTAAGAAGAAGTCAATTTGGATGTGTTAAATGGATTCTCATTGTGTTTTTTAAAATTTGCATTTCTCTTATTACTATAGGGTAATCAAGTTGAGCATCTTCAAGTTTTTGCCCATTTTTCAGGTGAGCTATTATAGTTATTTATATGCTGAATATTAATATTTTAACCATTATATATACTGAAAATATTTTCTTTTGTCTTTTCACTTTAAGTAGTCTTTTAATGAAAATTTATCAATCATTTCCTTTGTGGTTTCTGCTTTTGTCTTTAAAAAATTTTCTTCTCTAAAGTCATAAAACTAACTTACATGTCTTCCAAACATTTATAGTTTTGCCTTTAACATACAATTATTTTATCTACCTGAAACTGTATGAGATAGAGTCTAATTTCTATCTCTTCATACAGATAACAATTATTCCAGTATAACTTCTCAAAAAGTTCTTTTTTCCCCCCCCACTGACTCTCAGTGCCAACACTGTCACATATCAAACTTTTATAAATATGTGGGTCTTTCTGTGAACTCTCCATTCTATTTCATTGGTCTGTTTGTCTATTTCTGTGCTAATATCATGCCATCTTAATTCAAATTTCCCACCTTATGGTTCTTTAGAAATGTTTCTGCTATCTTTAGTCCTTCACTTTTACATAAAAGTTAGGAGCACTTTTTCAAATTAGAGAAAAAAATTAGGATTTTGATTGCCATTGCTTTGCATCAATAGATCGATAAGAAGAAAAATGTTTGCAATATTGAATATTTCTATCCAACAACATAGCATCTCTCAATTTCTAAAATTCTTTTTAAGGTCCTAATAAAAGTTTTATCATTTCTTTACAAAGGTGTTGACATCTTTTGTTTAGGTAATTTGTATTTTGATGCTCCTGTAGGTTTTTGAAATGACATTTTAACTGTTGCTAAAGTAGAGAAATGCAGTTGATTTCTGTACACTGAATTTTGATAGCCTTTTACTGTCTGTGTAGATTATTGGATCTTTAATCCATGAATCAATTAATTTCTAAACACATGCTAGCTGTCTTCTGTTAAACTTTTGGCATTAAAAAAAATTGTTTTTTCTTTTTCTTTTTTTTTTTTGAGACAGAGTCTCACTCTGTCGCCCAGGCTGGAATGCAGTGGCGCAATCTCAGCTCACTGCAACGTCCCTCTCCCAGTTCAAGTGATTCTCCTGCCTCAGCCTCCCAAGTAGCTGGGATTACTGGCGTGTGCCACCATGCCCAGCTAATTTTTGTATCTTTAGTAGAGATGGGGTTTCACCATGTTGGCCAGGCTGGTTTCGCACTCCCGACCTAAGTGATCCAGCCACCTTAGCCTCCCAAAGTGCTGGGATTACAGGTGTGAGCCACCACACTTGGCCAGAAAGCACATTTTCAAAATACAAAGATTGATTCTTTTGAATTTCTGAGACTTCCTTCATGGCCTATGTGTTTTCCAATTTTTATAAACTTTTTCATGTGTCCTAGAAATGAATGTGTGCTCCCTGTGGGATCCAAAGTGCCATATATATTTATTAAACCAAGCTTATACAATATTTATGGAAGCAATTTTTATACCACAATTTCATTTATTGAACACAATTATGTTTTAACATTCGGCTTGGTTCAGAATTAAGTATATTTCAGTTATGTACTTCTTCAGCAACCCTAGAATATGAATGTTACTATCTTCTTTTTGCCAAAGCAGGACTAGATGCTCAAAGGGTAACATGTACAAACTCCACAGTAAACAGAATAGTTGGAATTTGAACTTTGATCTGTTTTAGTTTGTTATAGCACGAGGCTTCTAGCCTAGAAATCTCAGCTATTCTTTATTCCACCTTTTCCTTCATCATCCAATATCTATAGGGACATGGGACTTTTTAATTCTATACCCTAAAATGTTCCCTGATCCATCTCCTTTACTACTATTTTCACTTTCATCAAAATCAGTAGTCAAAGAATATAAATGCCAGTGATAAAATGCCACTACTATACTGTGTTATTGCAATTTTCATGCTCTTTCACCTATGTTACTGTACTTCATTTCATTAAGACTAATCAGTACAGTCAGGTATTACAATTTAGGAAACTAGTTCTAAGAGAGTTTATATAACATATTTAAACTCCCAGACAGCAAGTGACAGATCCAGTTTTCTGAATGATAGGGCTCTTTCTATAGCCTTGTATTAGAAACAATGCTATTTTCAGAATAAAGTTTTAAGAATGTATTGTCTATTAGAAAACATCAGACTAAAGCCAGATTCCAGGTGGGGAATCGTACTCTCAAGATCCTCTCACCCAGTTCCATTACCTTACTTCAAAAAACCTGAGGCCCAAAGTGGTGCTGTGACCTCCTAAGTGGAAGAGCTAGTAGTACTCGAATTCGGATCCTCCTTCTGGTGTCATTAACTCAGCCCCCCCCCGGAATACCACCAATCAAATGGAATTACACCAGCTTCTCAGAAAAAGATCTAAGCGTTATAACAAAAGGTCAGAGACGGCATCTATTTCTCAGAGTTTCTAGCCTTAATTGCCTTAGTGAATCCTCAAGGGTCATAAATCCATCCTTGAACAAAGATTCCCTTGGATAGTGGAATGGTGAACGTTATTGCGCTTCCATTACTGACCTCCAATTGGGAAGACCCCACAGCATCGAATTCAGGGAGGCCGGCAATAGCAGCTCAGGCCTGCAGGGTGAGTCCACTGACCGTAGGAAAAGCAATCGGGATGGGAGAAATTTAGTAACCCAGCCAGGGCCAAAGGAAGGAAAACGCAAAGCACAGATTTGTTTCCGCTGTTGACAATGGCTGGCGTCGGTACCTGTACTGAGCAACGGTCAGCGTAGCCTCACGTTCGGCCCCAAAGCCAGGCAAGTGCTGGTTTAGGTAGGCCTCCAGGGACTTGCGGTCGAACTTGTGCTGTGGCAGCACTTCGACCAAATCGGTCTTGCCAGTGGCACCTAGCTTCATGATCGCCCCCGCAGGCCACAGCAACGTAGAATCCACAGGTCTCGAGTGCCGAGGTCCTTCCGGGTTGGGGCAGCGCCACCTTAGAGCCTGGGCCGAGGCCGGGCGGGGTCTGGCTTCAGCCAACCACACACATGCTACGCGCCGTTGCTGAGCAACGCCGGCCTGAATCTGGACGTTTTAGCTCTAGCCAAGTGCCAGAAGAGCCCAATGTGTGTTCGAATTTCAATTCTCCAGTCAGCGTCAGAGTTGGAGCCCTCAATTTTAAAGAAAGCAAAGCCATGGTCATCGTTACGGGCAAGGAACAACGCAGAAGGCTCTTCCACCCCCAAATGTAATGCATCAGCAGGCGGAAGACCTGCAGGGTCCAGTTCAGAAAAAGGCCCGTCAGGACTTCGAGCCCAAGAATAAGAGATCCTGTTTCTCCTAGACACCCGGTTAGAAAGGCAACATTGCAGGCTGCCTGCTCTGGACGCTTATCACCCCGGTCCTGCTGCGGCCGGGTTTAGCCGACCCAGCGAGGAAGGAAGCCGAAGAGCCAGGTTTTTGCTGAGGGGGGAGCGATGTCTCTGACGCACCGGAAGCGGCTCCGAGGAAGGCCCGTAGGAGTGGCGGAGACGTGTCTGTTAGTGAGGCGCTGGGGGCACTTTCCCAGGGCTCTGGGTTAGGAAGGCAGCGGCTAGGTGCCTCCCCACGTACCCCTCGCGGGCCCAGCCGAGCAGCGTGGGGGCGAAGGCGGCGGCGAAGGCCCGGGCTGGGAGCGTTGGCGGCCGGAGTCCCAGCCATGGCCGAGTCTGTGGAGCGGCTGCAGCAGCGGGTCCAGGAGCTAGAGCGGGAACTTGCCCAGGAGAGAAGTCGGCGGGTGCCGGGGAGCGGCGACGGAGGGGGCGGCCGGGCCCGCATAGAGAAGATGAGCTCAGAGGTGGTGGATTCGATCCCTACAGGTAACCTGCGTCGCCAGTCGGAGGCAGGCGAGGTGGACGAGGTCAGGCTCCTTGAGATCGGGAGTGAGGCGCTCCCCCACGTCTCGCTCATGCGAACCCCCGCCACCTTTTTCTTGGGGGGATCCCGTTCCCAAATGGGCAAGGCCATATCTTAGTACTCATCAGAAGATGTTCTTTTTCTTTTTAAAAAAACCTCCGGTGAGTGAGCCATATGGTGCTGCACCTGTGCTTGCTGAGGACGTGTGTCCAGTTTCCTGTAGCCCTTGCCTCTAATTAATCCACCTCGCTGTGCATGAGACTGATAGTAAGAATTTTCAGAAGATGTGATCAAATGTAAAACCTGCTAAGAGTAAACTTGGCGTTTTATTAAAGGCTTATCAATGCATCTTAAATGGGGGGCGGGGCGGGGGAGAACGGGGTTAGCTCTTAGCTGAGATATTCGGATGCTCCTTAACATCTCAAACCATTTGACATTACCAAGACTGCCCACGCCTCACTTTTCTTCTTTCCTAACAAAGTTTGTCAATTCAGCAGATGGAATATAGTAAGGACGCCACCTCCAGTAAGGTAAATGCTCCTTCCCTACCCAGAAGAGGAGAGTAGAGATTTCTCCAGGCTGATTGCAGGTTAAGGGTAAAGACTCTACTTCCAGGCCAATTACAATTCAAATCTACTCTCTTAGTAGCTGCCTAACCTTAGGCAAGTTGTGAAACTCTCCGCTTCAGTTTTACCTGTAAAATGAAGATAATAGTAATATCTTTCTTTGTCATAGTTGTGGGGATTGAAAAAATCAGTATGTATAAAGTTTTTAGAGTAGCGCTTGCACATGGTAAGTCTTATGCAAGACTTTATTGCTTGGTGCATTCAGTAGCAAGCAGTTATTGAGCTTTCACTGTGCTAAGCACTTTACATGCATTTTGTCCTCTCATCAAAACCCTATGGGATTGCTACCATTTTACCCCCATTATATAGATGAGAAAATTAAGGCTTAGAGAGCCACCTCAGGTCATAGCATTGGTAGTAAATAATACGGCCTGTCTTGTATTAGATTTGTCTTAATCCAGTATTCTCATGGCACTATCTCCCCAGTAAAAACAAATAAACAATTAAGTCGTGTAGCTAAAAATTGTATAGTGTTAAGTAAATGAAATGGGAAGATTTTATTGTTGCTTTTTTCCTTTAAAGAGCATAAGATTTTTGGTTTTTAAAAAAGGTTTTAGTTTGTGATCTATAAAGCCACAGTAGAAGTCTTAGGGTGCACTGTTTTAACTGTGTTGCCAAATATGAAGGGTTAATGGTCCACAATTTTTAGAGATTAAATAAGCATGAACTGACATCTCTAATCAGAATAAGTGGAAACTATTTGACATTTTTAAAACATTTAAAAATTTTACAAATGAAGACTTTGAAATTTTCCCTCCAGAATGAAAAGCAGAAGAATATGGGTCATGAATTTAAGTTGTCTTTCAGACATTATTTTAATATGAGATGATCCCTTGTCATTGTAATAATAACAAGACTTTCAGAACTCAAGTCTAAATATTTAGTATTTTCTTTTCTTTTTTTTTTTTTGAGATGGAGTCTTGCTCTGTTTCCTAGGCTGGAGTGAGTGGAGCGGCTCGCTGCAACCTTCGCCTCCCAGGTTTAAGCGATTCTCCTGCCTCAGCCTCCTGAATAGCTGGGACTCTAGGCAGGCACCACCATGCCCGGCTAATTTTTGTATTTTTAGTAGAGGTAGCATTTCACCATATTGGCCAGGCTGGTCTCAAACTCCTGACCTCGTGATCTGCCTGCCTCGGCCTCCCAAAGTACTAGGATTACAGGCGTGAGCCACCGCCCCTGGCCCATATTTAGCATTTTCTGATTTGTACCATTGACTTTATTAAAATTGCTATACAGAAGATGGCTGTTTGACACCCAAAGCTGTTGACTGGTATGTGGAATTTTAATAAAGGTCAACCTCAATTGTTTGAATTGTTCATACAGCAAATATTTACTGAGTACCTTTTTGTCTCCAGTCCTCCTTGACAATATTACTCACTTTGTATTGGGTACTTATTATGTGCAGACACTGTGAATACAAAGTAGACATGGTCTTTTCCCCTCCAGAGCTTACCAGATGAGTGTGAGATCAATAGAAAAGTAAACATGCCATTGCAGTATAAGTGGTAAGACTTATGATCAAGTACAGGGTTATTGAAAGATATAGGAAAGGTTTATGTATGTGTTCAACACCATTTTAATTGCTTCAAGAGATACAAAAGAAATATAAAGCCCCTGACTTTTGCTTCAGTTTGAGAGACTGCATGGATATGGGATATTGATCAAACAACACAAGTAACTGTAAAATTATGTGGTATGGAATATAGTTATAAGCATGTGGAAAAACTTCAGAGGCTTTGAGATTAGAAAACCTGGTATCAAATCCTGGCTCAGAAACCCAGCTCAGTATACTGTTTGCCAGTTAGCTGATCTTGGGCAGTTGATTAACCCAAATCATTTCCCTCATCTGTAAAAGGGGGTTGCCATCCATCCTTCTCAGGTTATTTGTAAAGACTGAAGGGAGCATCAGGGTAAATATAGCAAATTCCTGTGATGCAGCTGCCATCACTTTCTACCCAACCCCACTAAAGTGACAGTAAAGCAACTTTTTAAAAAGAAAACTCCCTTCGAAAATATAAAGGGTTCCTATTAATAACTGGTGGGAAGGGGTGGGTCCCTGTACTTGAAGATTGTAGTAACAGTTTGGAAACTAGAGAAGGGATGGGTGGAGGTAACCGATTTAATAAATTCAGAGAAGTTTAATCTTAAGCTTGTAACCCAGTTTATTACAAGAATCCCCCCAAAAGCCTCAGGAATAGGCACAGGTACTTGCAGAACTTAAGGTAGGTCTAAAAAAAAAAACAACTTTCAGTTGAAAATCTGTTGAAACAAAGCCCCAGATCCCCTACTCCATTGTGGGTAGCTGGGTAAATGCTCCTTCCCCACCCAGAAGAGTAGAGATTTCTTCATTAGAAAGAGCAAAATAGAAGATTTCCAAGAATAATTGGGGCAGGTTTTTATATCTGAAGGAAGGGGTAAACTGAATGTTTACATGCTGAATGCTGCAACTAAATGTGAATGGAATGCTTACATACATAATGCTGAGACTCCCAGCCTTGCTTCTTCACTTCCAACAGCTGATCGTGGGGTTGGAACTCCAACTCAGGTTGGGGTTTGAAAGATTATTCTCTAGGGAATCTGATAGCGCCAAGAGGATTGTGGGTTTCTCAGCTGAATAGTCTGGCCAGATCACCCTACAGGGAAGTCCAAAGTCAAACAGCATTGCCTATATTGTTAACCTTTATTAGTGTCCCACTCTTAAATATGAACAGAACAAAGGATGAGAGAGAAACTTCTAACATGAAAGAAATAAAAATAGCAACTTGGATAGACTACGTAAGAGAAACACATCCCCCCAAATTATCGTTAGTATCCTCAGATGAGAGAAGATATGGTACAAATGACATAGGAACAAGGTGCAAAGTATTTAGATGATCAAGAATTCTTGCAAATGGAGATGGTAATAGAAATGAAAATCTCAACAGAAGTGTTGGAAAATAAAGTTGAAAGAAATCATCCAGAGAATAGAGCAGATAACTAAAATGATAGATAATTGGAGAAAGAAAATAAAGGACAAATCCAGATGATCCAACTTCCAAATAATAGGACTTCCAGACAGTCTGAAAAGCAAACCAAACAAGGAAGTAACCAAATTCTTCAAGGAAATTTCCCAGAACTGAAAACGTGAGTTTTCATTTTGAAAGGGTACACTAAAAACTCAGCACAAGGGATGAGAACAGATTCACATTAAGGCACACTGAAATTTTATAAGCTACGAGACACTGCAGCATTACCTTAAAACGTTGAAAGACAATTCTAACTTTAGAATTCTATACCAAGTTAAACTATCAATTAAGAGTATATGTATAGATTCCCACAATTATATGCCCTTTGCTTTGTCGTTTTTATAAAGAATATAATTTTGATAAGGAACATTTTCAGACATGAAAGTTCTAAAAATTTACCTCTGCTATACCCTTTGCAAAACTACTGGAAGATGATCTAACCACAGCAAGAGAGTAAGTTTAAAAATAATTGTTAACAGAGTCTTTTAAACTTTCATGTGCATCAGAATTACTGGAGGGCTTGTTAAAGCAAATTGTTAGACTCCACATCCAAGATTTCTGATTCAGTGAGTGATTATAGGGTAGGGCCTAAGAAATTGCATTTCTATCAAATTCTCAGGTGATGCTGTTGCTGGTCCATAGACACTTTAGAACTAGTGAGCTATGGCATACAGGAAGCAGGGGATTAACACAAAATAAAGGAATTAAGAAACGTTGTAGTATAATGATGAAGGAAGATCCTAGGAAGGCAGCTGTATGTGCAGTAAGTCTAGAGACGGATACTATGTCAGATTCTAGGAGATATATCTTTAAGAAGATGAAATTGATAGACTGCTTCATGCATATGACTGTATCTAGAGGAATTTTAGAAAATTACTGGAAAGTTGGGGTTGAATTATTGAAAAAACATAGGAAATTAAGCATCAGGAGAACACACTTATTAAGTTCAGGGGTGGGGATTAGAGGAAAGGGTAAGTTTTAATATATTGCGTGGCCCAGATGTGAAGAGTTAACATCTAACCAAGATGACCATATGAACACTATTGGGAGGTTGGTGGGATGGAAAATGTCTGTGTGCAGTAGGGATGAATGCTAAGAGCAAAATCTGATTCAGATAATTGACCGAAACTGAAAAGAAATAACAATGTTGGCATGTTATTTAGGAATATGATGGTGATGGCGTTAAAAGTGAGGGAGAGGAAAATGGGGGTGCTGGCTGAATTTCCTAACAAGCCTGGTGAAACCATCTGACTCCTTAAAGTGAAGACAAATGAGAATTCATTATAGACTTAAACTGCAGATTGCCAGTAACTAGTTAAAGCACCTCTTAGAGTCTTTGGCATATAGTAGAAGCTTACTAAAATTAGACATCATCCATTGTGGGCAGAGGCAATGAGAGAATGGAATTCCAGCCATGAGTTTACTCTGATGGTGGAGATCTGAGTGTTAAAACATTAAATATTTATGTATTCTACCAAAGCATAGAAAAATGTTGAAATTTAACTTTGACCCTTAACATTTAAGTAGCAGTCACAATCTTGGCTGTAAATCTGAATACATAGCTTTTAAAAACCAACCTTATTTCATAGGCTTCACCTCGGAGAGTTTTTAAAGCTATCTGGGTAGTTTAGTTTCATCTGGTAAAAACCAGCCTGTAAGCATCCTCCTGTTTCAAACGATTAGTAATGATAACATTTTGGTGTTTATTTTCTGTGATGATATTTATCTATTTGTATTACTATCACTTAAAAGACTGTAAGCTTTAAAACATTTTTTCTCCTTTGTTTTAAGCCGCTTGATGGCATTGAAACGAATGGGAATTGTAAGCGACTATGAGGTATGATAAACCCTTTCCAAGTTTTTGTACAATGAATTCAGTAAATGAAAATAGCTTCTGTTGACATATTTGATGAAGACCTGTTAACCAACACATATTATTTTGTATTTCACAGAAAATCCGTACCTTTGCTGTAGCAATAGTAGGTGTTGGTGGAGTAGGTAGTGTGACTGCTGAAATGCTGACAAGATGTGGCATTGGTAAGGTAAAAACATTTCTCTTTGCCTATCATATGGGGAACTACTCACTCCTGGAGTAAATCAGGTACAAATTAGGATTTTTTTCATTACTAATGGCTTATTGACTTGCAGTGTATTAATCTAGATTGTTATTTCTACCCAAAGAGTTGAGACATAGCCCACCTAAACAAAAGGTGTTATTACTGCTAATTAGACAAGGATTGTCTAATTGTGCTTAGAAACGTTTCTGTTGAAGTAAATGTAATTGGTTTGGACTTAAGTGTTTTAGATACAGAAGCTTAGGAAAAAAGGTTATTAATTTGATAAAGTGTATGAAACACTGAAACATCTAACAAATATTTTGTTAAACATATACCAGCAGAATAGAAAACATGTACCTTTCTTTTGAATTTGAAATTGGTACATTTTTAACTTTTTTCTAAAATTCATTTGGATTATGGGTAGAAAGAAATAACTTTCTTATACCAGAATTCAATCTACCAATCTTAGATTTATAAAGCCAAAGTCTATGATGTTAAATACATAATGGTTGAATAGATAAGCTTTCCACAATTACATATCCTTTAATTTGTCGTTCTGGTAAAGCAAGCATTCTCCCACAGTTTACCAGTGGTTTCTAATATGTTGGTCTACTCCCAAATTCTTAAAATGATTTCAAAATTGGCACTCACTTATCAATATAGAAATAACAACACCAAAATACTAGAAATGTTTATTGAAATTTTAATGTCTTTCAAAAGATTTACAAAAGCAGAACAAAAATTGCTTATAGCTGACTTAAGCACCTTGACTGATTGACAAGGGATAATAGAGATCATTGAGATTAGTGGCGCTCAAGTTTCAGTATGTTATCAGAATCACTTGGAAGCCTTATTAAAACACAGATTAACAGATCCTACTCTGGTGGTTTTCATTTTTTAGGTGTCAGGTGGACTTAATAATTGACAGTGCTAACAAGCTCCCAGGTGATCCTGATGATGATGTTCCTAGGACCACACTAGTAAGAACTACTGGATCCTGGCTACTCCAAGTCTGGTCTCTCAAGTAGTAACATCCGTATCATCTCTCAATACCTACCCCAGACATACCGAATCAGAATCTGTATTTTAACACGATCCCCAAATGGTTCATTTACATATTAAAGTTAGAGAAGTGCACGTGTATCGCTAACAAGCTCCAGGTGGTGCTAATGCCGCTAGATCAGGCCACATTTTGAGTAGCACAGAGCTAGAATAGAACAGTAGTTATCATATTTTGCTGTAGAGTCACCTGGGAAGTTTTAAAAAAATCTTGGTGTCCAGACTGCACCCCATAATGAGTAAATAAGAATATCTGGGGATGAGGCACAGACATCTGTATTTTTAAAAATTCTCCAAGTGATTCCAGTGTGCCCTCAAGTTTGTAAACTGAGAATCTACACAGGTAAGTTTCAGGACGTCTTTCTTTAATTTGTAAAACAAATACGAAGCAAATTAATGGGGTTAAATAGGAAAGTAGAAGATGTTATGAGACCCAGAGTCCATTTCTTATCCCTAAAAGCCTCCGGGATCTCTCGAAAGTATATGGGGTGCCTTGGATCACCAGATCTAGATTTGCTGCTTTATTTTAGAGTTGAGGATACAGGCCTAAAAAGTGGAAGTGATTTACCCACAGTCAGAACTAATTAGTGGCAGAGTTACAACTCAGACCTTCTGTTCCCAAGTTTAGTGTTATGCATAAACAAGCTATGAGGCAGAAACTAAAATGTAATACTTGGCTGGACCTAATACATATTTATTGATGAGCTTAAATAAACTATGTTTTGGAGACTCTTAAGTAGGATTAGAAAATTATGGAGAGTGTGAGATCTTTTCTAGCAAGGTATTAAGGGCTACCTAGGTGTTATGGGTTGAGTTTTTTCTTTTTAGTTTTTGTATTGAGAAGAAAATCCCATTTTTGTTTTCATTATTTAGTATAATGAGAATTGTATTACAGAGTCACAGAATTTCATATCAAGAAGGGATTTAGGAAGTCCTTGGCTCTAGCCTATTCTTATTGATAAGAAATGTGATCTAATGGCCATTTTAATTTGTGTGTGTGTGTGTGTGAGAGAGAGAAACAAATGCTGTTTGAAACAGGCTTAACTATATAGCAGGAAACAGTTAACTGATTTGTAATTTTGTTTGGAATAATGCTTTACCCATGTCATTGGTATATATTTTGTCATCTACACAAAAGAGTCAGGTAATACTATATTTTAAGTTACTGCATTTGTTTTTATCTTATTTAAAGATTTCATTTATCCAGTGGATTCCTGGCTTTTAGCAAAAAACGGAAATGAAGTAGGATTCTGGCACAGTTTTTAGAAATGGAATGAAAGGGAATTAATCTTAATTTCTGAATGAATCATTTGGAGAGGCAGCAAAGCATTGTGGTTGAGGTGCAGATGCTAGATTGAGAATGCTTGAATTTGAATCCCATTTTCACTTCATATTAGATGAGTGGCCTTTGGGCAAGTGTTCCAGTTGCCTCATTTCTAAAGTAAGGATAATAGTACCTACATACCTCATATTAGCATTCAACAAATTAATATATGGTACCTGGTGTTTCACAATTAGCTAATATTATCAAACTATTAAACTAATTAAATGTAAAGCTAATTTATTCTTCAGTATTTTTAGTTTTTTGGTATGTTTTTCATCAGAATACCACTATTTTCATTTTAGTTGCTACTCTTTGATTATGACAAGGTGGAACTAGCCAATATGAATAGACTTTTCTTCCAACCTCATCAAGCAGGATTAAGTAAAGTTCAAGCAGCAGAACATACTTTGAGGTAAATGGAATAGCAATCAAGAAGCATATTCAATGAAATCTTACTTTATGTATTTGATATGAGTTAATAGAAATGGATCTGAATTTTTCTCTATTAAATGCAGACTTCACTTGTACAAAGAATTTTCTTACCTGTAGGACATGTGTTGGCAAACTTTTTATGTAAAGGGCTAGATAATAAATATTTCAGTCTTTGAGGGCCAGAGGGTCTCTGTTGCAACTTTAGTTGTAGTGTGATAGCAGCTGTAGGCAACGCAAACGTGAATGAGCATGTCTGTGCTCTGATAGAATTCTAGTTTTGGACTCTGAAATTTCAATTTCATACACTTTTTAGTTTTTTAAATCAAAAAATTGTCTTTGAGACAGAGTCTCACCCTGTCACCCAGACTGCAGTGTAGTGGCACAATCTTGGCCTCACTGCACCTCCGCCTGCCAGGCTCAAGCGATCCTCCCATCTCAGCCACTTGAGTAGCTGGGACTATGGGCATGTGCCACCATGCCTGGCTAATATTTTGTATTTTTAGCAGAGATACGGTTTTGCCATATTGCCCAAGTTGTTCTTGAACTCTTGGGACTCAAGCCATTCATCCACCTAGGCCTCCCAAAATGCTCGGATTGCAGGTATGAGTCACCATGCCTGGCTGATACAATTTTTATATGTCATAAAACGTTCTTTTGATTTTTTTCCCAACCATTTAAAAATGAAAAAAACATTCTTAGCCTCAAGGCTGCACAAAAACAGGTGGCAGGCCAGATTTGGCCCATGGGCCACAGTTTGCCAATTCCTGCTTTAGGAACTTTTTAGTGGCCCCAAATTTGTTCTTAACTGAATAAGGAAGTGAGGCTGAGTTGTATGTAGTTACTGGACATGGTCAAGTCTTAATTCCTGCACTTAGATTGATTGGGGTGGGAACAGTTTTGTAATCTTTATGACACAAATGAACCTAGTCCTTGAAGTGTGGGATAAAGAGAAAAGGACTTTGGGTTTTCTTTGAACAGCTTGAATTCTGCTTCTGTAAGGTATGTGAAATGCCCTTTAGCTATTTCATCTCTTTTTCCTCACAGCTTTTTCTTATTACAGCTACTAGTAGTCTTTGTAAAAACATTTTTGGCCAGGTGTCGTGGCTCACACCTGTAATCTCAGCACTTTGGGAGGCCAAGGTGGGTGGATCACGAGGTCAGGAGATCAACACCATCCTGGCCAACATGGTGAAACCCCATCTCTACTTAAATACAAAAATTAGCTGGGCATGGCGGCTCGTGCCTGTAATCCCAGCTACTTGGGAGGCTGAGGCAGGAGAATTGCTTGAACCACGGAGGAGGAGGTTACAGTGATCTGAGATCGTGCCACTGCACTCCAGCCTGGTGACAGAGCTAGATTCTGTCTCAAAACAAAACATTTTTCATAGAGATAGGGTCTCACTCTGTCCCCCAGGTTGGAGTGCAATGTGTGCAATAATAGCTTATTGTAACCTTGAACTCCTGGGCTCAAGTGATCCTCCCACCTCAGCCTCCTGAAATGCTACGATTACAGACTTATAATCATTCCCTTTTTGCTTCTTAGGAACATTAATCCTGATGTTCTTTTTGAAGTACACAACTACAATATAACTACAGTAGAAAACTTTCAACATTTCATGGATAGAATAAGGTAAGATTTTAATTTATGAATATTTTGTATAATGTTCAGCTCAAATATTAGAAAATCTATTAGAAAAATCTATGGATTAATCCAACGAATGGTAGATTGATATATATTTTTCCATTTTTTAAAACAGTAATTTTTGTGTAATTTTTATGTTTTAGAATATCATTTGAAGGTATATGTTGTCCAAAAACAATTAAAAGTAAAAAGCAAACAAGCAAAACCCCTGTAAGTTACAATATAAGAAGAGAGTGTCAATTTTAAGTTCTGTGTTGATTATATTTCTGTCTGAAAATGGTTTTCTTCAGAGACTGTCAGAACACCACTGAAATAATTGCATTCAATTAGCTTTTATTACATTTAAATTTGTAGTGAAGCATGAATAAAAGTGTGAAAGCTGGTATACTTCCTTCACCCTTGTAGTTCTTGTAAAAGAAATAATACTACAGTATCATTGATGTTATATTCATAAGTTACTCAATACTTGATATGGTATCTTTAATAGTACACATTTACTATGTGATAATTATAATCAAACATTTAATGAAAGAATAAATGTCAGACTGGACAAATAAGTATAATGTATTGGAGTGAATTTTGTATCCTAATGTTTTTCAAATTTATTTTCTTTGACTAGTAATGGTGGGTTAGAAGAAGGAAAACCTGTTGATCTAGTTCTTAGCTGTGTGGACAATTTTGAAGCTCGAATGACAATAAATACAGTGAGTATTCCTGCTGTGTAAGATATATTCATGGATTTATCTGTTTTCCTCTATATTCTATTCAGTGTATAATCCCCATCCTAAAAATAGTTCTGAATATAAACCCTTTTATGTGTTTCATTTATAATGTTTTCTTTAAGCCTACTCTTAAAATCGACTCTAATAGCTGTGGGAGCTGTCTAGCCTTGCTGGTGTGACATGTGTTATAGTATTCTACTCTTTTTGCTGGTAGAGGAAACTATAAAAAATACCTCTGATGTATAATTCTTAAATTAGTATCTTATAATAATTCTTGGTCAGCGTTAGTTTTAACTTTTGTTACTTGATTTTATAAATGTATAAATATGTATAAGTTGCCTAAAAACATGGTTTCTCAATAATAAAAATAAATATTTTTCTTTTGAATATTGTTTTAACTTTTCAGATGATATTTTAGCATTTTTTTGTTCCTGGAATTATTTTAGAAAAGTGAAATTTCATATTAATTTGACAAGAAAGCCAATAAACTTTGATTCAATTTAATAATATTTACTGACTACATCTTGAATACTCTCACTTTAAACAGAGTATGGTAATTACCAAGGAATTACATTATGACTTTCCTCATTTATTCTGAAAATTAATTTTAAAAGACCTTGGTAATCCATTCAATTAAAATAATTTATTGTAAATTACTTCTTGCTCTTTTATTTTTTTTCTTATGTTTTCACCCATTTCTACTAAGGCTTGTAATGAACTTGGACAAACATGGATGGAATCTGGGGTCAGTGAAAATGCAGTTTCAGGGCATATACAGCTCATAATTCCTGGAGAATCTGCTTGTTTTGCGGTATGCATTATTCTTTTTGGATTATTATTCACTATTAGGTACTTGAGTTCTTAGGGGCATTGAAAATGTATTACAGTTCAAAGAAAAAACAAATGAATGGGGATGGAATACTATTTGGAACATCTCATAGTTTTTCTCTTTTTTTTGAAATGTGTTTTCTTTTTTTTTTTTAATGTAGTGTGCTCCACCACTTGTAGTTGCTGCAAATATTGATGAAAAGACTCTGAAACGAGAAGGTGTTTGTGCAGCCAGTCTTCCTACCACTATGGGTGTCGTTGCTGGGATCTTAGTACAAAACGTGTTAAAGTAAGTCAGGGCTAATTTTTCTGAACAGCTTGTATGCTTTCAAAAAAAATATATTTCACAAAGCATTTCAGAAATTGAAATTACCAGGTAAGTATTTAATTTGGCTACTTTAAACTTAAATGTAGTTTAAAATATTTTATATATGTATATGTGTAAATTCTATTTTATATATGTATGTCTACTTTTCATATATAGCTATATTAATGTTACATATATTAATACATGTCTGCATATTCCTACATGAATATATATGAATGTCAGTTACTCCCTTCATTTGGAACAGCTTTTATTAACTGATACAATGGTAGTGGTATATTTATTTATGAAGCATTAACCAGATGATTTAAATCTTTGCAAGTTTGACCAGTGGATGGAGACTTAAACACACTTGCTTCTACTATCTTGATATAAGTCTTAACAAAAATAACTCAAATGTGATTAAACAGTAATTATTATTAATGTAATAAAACATTCCATTAGTGTTACTGTAAATTTTACACTTACATATACATAAAATGTAAATGTTAACATATTAGTGTTAATATAAAACACATTAACAATACTTAAAATTATTTTGAACAGATTTTTAAAATCTGCTTTTGGATACCTCTGCTATCCAAAAACAAATATCCAGCAACTATACAATTTAAACTATAGCTAAAAAGAAGGAAAAAGATTTCTTTGCTGCTAAAATTTTTGTCAGAGTTTATGAATCAACTCATACTTTATTAAAAGCAGAGTCCCTTTAGGTATTCTCTAATTCAGGCCATTTATTTTCCCTCATTTTACAACTTTAATAAGCTTAGTTGTATTTCCTAAGTCTCCAATATAATATGAACAAACTGCAACAAGACATATGGAGGCATCAATCAATAAAAAGAAGTGTCAGTTGCTAACAAAGAAATTGTAAAAAGCATACGTATAAACTCTCAAGGTAATGGCCTAGGGCTATTTCATATAAGAGCAAATAGCCTGTTTAGCAGTAGGCCCTGTCTAAATAAACATTTTATAGTATGATACAAAAAAGGAGAAAAGAATTATGCTAACAAAGTATTCTCTTAAGGATGTGTCCTATATAGCTAGCTCCTCTATTAATGGACATTTAGGTTACTTAATTTTTTTTTTTATTAACAATGCTGTAGACTACATCTTGTATATATCTTTGAATACTAGATCAATCTTTTTTTTTTTTTTGAGACAAGGTCTCACTGTGTTGCCTAAGCCGGAGTGCAGTGGCACAATCATGGCTCACTGCAGCCTCAACCTCCCGAGCTCAAGTAACCTTCCCACCTCAGCCTCCCAAGTAGTTGGAAGTACAGGTGCATGCCACAATGGCTGGCTAATTTTTGTATTTTTGGTAGAGACAAGGTTTCACCATGTTGCTCAGGCTGGTCTTAAACTCCTGAGCTCAAGTGCTCTGCCCACCTCAGTCTCCCAACGTGTTGGGATTATAGGCGTGAGCCACCATGCCCAGCCTAGAGTTTTCTATAGTACAATTTTTTTTTTTTTTGAAGACAGGGTTTAACTCTGTCACCCAGGCTGGAGTGCAGTGGTATGATCTTAGCTCACTGCAATGTGCACCTTCCAGGTTCAAGTGATCCTGCCACCTCAGCCTCCCAGTTAGCTGCAACTACAGGCACCCACCACCACGCCTAGCTAATGTTTTGTAGAAAGAGTCTCCCTATGTTCCCCAGGCTGTCTTGAACTCCTGGGCTCAAGCAGTCTGCCCATCTCGGTCTCCCAAATTGCTAGGACTTACAGGCATTAGCCACCGCACCTGGCCTGTAGTACAAGTTTTTCAAAGTAGAATTTCTGAATTTATGGAATATTTATTTTGAGAAAGATTACTAAATTTCTCCTGCAAAAGGATTATACATTTGTATCATAGTTTAGAAGTACCTAGTTCACCCATACCTTTGATAACTTTGGATATCATCAAACTCTGTAGTCTTTGTCATTCTGGTGGATAAAAAAATAGGCATTTAATTTTTATTTATGAAAATGAACACTTACATTCTTCTGTGAATTGTCTGTAATAGTCTTTGCTCTTTTTTGTCTTGTATATTAAGAATGTGTATTTGCAAATATTTTTCATCAGTTATCTTTTTTATGTGATTTTCTCTGTGTGGAAGCTTTTATTATGTTAGTGCAAAGGTAATTGCGGTTTTTGCCATTACTTTTGACAAAAACTGCAATTATTTTTGTGCCAACCTAATAAAAGATATCAGATTGGCTGGGTGCAGTGGCTCACGCCTGTAATCCCAACAATTTGGGAGGCCAAGGCAGGCAGATCGCTTGAGCCCAGGAATTCCAGACCAGCCTGGACAACATGGCAAAGCCCCGTCTTTACAAAAAAAAAAATACAAAAATTAGCCAAGTGTGGTGGTGCTTGCCTGTAGTACCAGCTACTTGGGAGGCTGAGATGGGATTGCTTGAGCCTGGGAAGGTGAGGCCTCAGTAAGCCATGATGATGCCACTGCACTCCAGCCTGGGCAACAGAGTAAAATGTATCAGATTTGACTGGGAAGAGGGCAGGAGGGAGCTGGAGGTATACTGGATACTGGAAATGCTCTGTGTCTTGATCTGGTGATGGTTACATGAAAGACCCACACAAAATTTTATTGAGCTATACATTTAAGATTGTACATTTTATAATGTCACATACAATTTTTAAAATTTAATTAGATTTAGTACCATATCTCAGCGATTTAAAAAATACACTTCTCCCACATTTTAACTTCTCTGAAATCAGCATGCTGCTTTAAGTGTTGACATAGTTTAGCTGCCAGCATTTTATCTTTATTAGAGGTTCAAAAAGTAGTATGTTCTACAGTTGATGAAACGGAGTAATCTTTTCTTTCCTTCATTCAGTAAACATTGAAGCATCTACTATGAGCCAGGCAACGTAAATAAGAGAAAATTTCTGTTTTTCGGATGCAAATTTCTGTTTTCTGGTTAAAAAAAAAATCATTACCTATTTCAAAGTCATTTAAAAAAAAATTCAGCTATTCCAGTACTTTTCCTGGTTTTAATTTCTTTATTTAAGTCTATTTTGATTTGTCTTTCTAGGTTTCTGTTAAATTTTGGTACTGTTAGTTTTTATCTTGGATACAATGCAATGCAGGATTTTTTCCTACTATGTCCATGAAGCCAAATCCTCAATGTGATGACAGAAATTGCAGGAAGCAGCAGGAAGAATATAAGGTATATGGCAATCTGTTAGAGTGCATGAGGGATCATATTGCATAGGACAATAAATAACTTAAGCAGATTTGGAATACAAGATAAATGGATTCTGTATTTTTATAGTGTTAATTTATTCACCATACTTCAAAAATGAATGTTCTTTCTTGCTTTCGGTAAGATAAAAAGCCTGTCTGGATTCTTGATTAATCCTTCAGAGAACTGAGAATGAGTAAGAACACTTTGATGCTGTTTGATTTCTACAGAAAAAGGTGGCGGCACTGCCCAAACAAGAGGTTATACAAGAAGAGGAAGAGATAATCCATGAAGATAATGAATGGGGTAGGTGTTCTTTTATAAATTGAAATGGCAGCATAAAGCAAAAACCTTTTATGGTAAGGAATGTAACAAGATTATACAAATTAAATAATTATTGCTTATTAAATTCTTTAAAAACTAATATAGGATCAAATTTGCAGGTATTGAGCTGGTATCTGAGGTTTCAGAAGAGGAACTGAAAAATTCTTCAGGTCCAGTTCCAGACTTACCTGAAGGAATTACAGTGGCATATACAATTCCAAAAAAGGTATTTCAAAAATATGATTTACCCATATGTAAATACCACATAAGAGAAAATATTTATCTTCTTTCATCTTCATTGTAATTTGTAATGCCAATGAAGAATTTCCCATTTTAGGTATTTTATGCTATAGGCATTAAGATATGAGGAGAGAGAGGTATTCATTGTTAATATGCAGATATTTATAGCTTATTTTAAATTCTTTTAAAACATAGAATAAAATGGTTTTGTTCCCTCATTAATTAACCAAGTATAATAGATTTTGATTAAATGAAGATCTCATTTTTGTATATTGGTAGTTTTAGCTACAATACCATTTAAAAAAACTAGAGCGGTCAAGAATATTGAAATTACTGCCTTGTAAATAAAAAGACTGGTGGGGAATGCAAAAGACTGTCTTTCTTCTAAAAATTAGAAGACATTTGTTAAAGAAAATTTACTTTATAACCTGTTGAGCATGGTCAAAACTTACTGATTATATATTCCTAAGCATCAAGAATTCTATATGGTTCTTTTTTTTCACTATATTTCCCTTATTTGTCAATAGCAAGAAGATTCTGTCACTGAGGTAACAGTGGAAGATTCTGGTGAAAGCTTGGAAGATCTCATGGCCAAGATGAAGAATATGTAGATAATGGACTGGCATATATTTTATTTCTCATGTTAAAGCCTATTCCCTTGAAATTAAAAAACAATTTTTAACTGATAAAACTTAGGCAACATTAATTAATATATACTCTTAACTGAATTGTTACAGTTTTTGAAAATCCTGTGACTTGTTTCTCCCCCACTCCAATGAAATCATTAACTCTCCTAAAATGTATGTTTCATTCTAGTAAGAAAACCTCAAAGGACATTGTAGGATATAAATCTTATTTGAAAACATAGCTATTGAAATGTGTTGGCCTTTTGGAGTGGGGGAAGGACAAATGTGATCCTGTAATCTTTTTCTTTCCAGTAATCCCTTGTGTCTGTTGCACGAGGATATGGACAATAAAGCAGCACATGATCCCCAGATATAGGGAGAAGGACAAGGCATACAGCTTACTGATTAGAGCCAGCAAACATCTGCTCGTTATGTCTGGAATTGCTTTCTATAATAAAATTGCCCACTACTACTAACTTGATCAACAATGAATTTAAAATAGTTAATGTATGAAGTAACATCCTCGCAAATGTTTGCTGATGAAATACAAGTTGAAATGTGGTTATTGGAAAAGTCTGTAAACCTGTGGATTACATATATTCAAAGTGAGACAAAGGCAAATAAAAAGCAGCTATCTTCATGAATAGACAAAGTTCCTTTCAGGAAGTATAAATTATATTCTGCACTGACCAAGGAATAGAAATTATTGCATCTGTGGAACATATATCTGGAGTTACTATACTTTACTGAAGAGCAAGGCATAAATTTAGACTAATATCCATCCAGATTACACTCATTCTTTAGGCTACTCCTGGATACTTCATTTAAATTTGATTCTTGAGGTAGTAGATGTTGGCCAGGTTTGTCCTGTATAGTGGGCATAAAAGAACAGTTTTAAATTGCCTCTGCAAAGACTTGTAGTCAGTGGAGGAGTATCATTTCCCTTGATCATGACCGCTAAACTGTAAGTTGATATAAATTAGCTTTCTCTGAAGTTGCACATAAGTACGTTGGTTGAAATAAATTTCCAATGGTTTGGAGACTAATAAATACCATGCAAGTGTAACCATTACCAGTAGGATGTTTCTATGCTTATTTCCTATTTTGATTTTTACTTTGAAGATGTGAATATCTAAATTAGATCTCTAGGGGAAAAATGTAAAAAATCAAAAGTATGTCCCTGATTTGTAAAATAAAGTTCAAAAAACAATTGAGAAAGTCTCAAGTATCAAATGTCTTCAATACATTGTTTTGAGATGCTAGGGTTATACTATGAGTCTCATGTTTATGGTGAAGTCTAGAAAGCAGGAGGATAGTTTTTTTAGCCTTGAAACTTATCTGTGTTGCCTTGGTGGGTCTTTTAATATCTATCTTTAAAAAATTTAGCATATTCAACTGTAAAATAGCTTTTCTAGTATGAGAGATGTTTTGAATTTAAAACATGAAATGCAGTCTTTCAAAAATAATTTTCCTTTGGAAACTTGCACATACATGTAAGGTTTTATAAAATTTTACGATTTGATAAAGTATCATATCTAGAATTCACTGTCTTCTTTTATCTGCTCTCAAGTTGGCATTGCATCACTGCTGGTATCTTACACTGTACCAAATCTTACCTAATTGATCTAACTTTTTTGTCTAATATCTTTCATTAAAAACTATTGGATTATTTTACCATAAAAAAATCTGGTAACAGATATGCTGCTATCCTAGCGTACTCTCTTCACAGTCGGCATGCCATGAAAACTTGCATAAGAAGGCAGCTGATTATGAAAAATTAATCTCATTGAATTTTGTATCACTAAATAAACTCACAGCATTTGACTTTGTAAACACTATTGATTCTAATGTGAAAGATGGAAAAGCAGTCCCCAGATTGCCTTGGAACAGAGACTCTAAATGATAGGAAAACATATTCAACTTTAATTCCTGTCTCATTGTTAATGGGAAGTTAGTTATGGTTCTAGTTACATGTTGTCGTAGAGAAAATAAGTATTATTAGTTTCTTCTCATAAAAATACTCCCTGGCTACTTACACTGAGCAACACAAAAAACAATAGCCACTTAAAAATATTTGTTAAAGGAAGCTTTGACCCCTGCATCACATTTTCTTCGTATTTCCTTTTCTGTAAGGTATTGATGAATGAAAATTATAACTAGAATAAATAAGTGCCCTACCAATTCAGATTTATAATTGAGTTGTCTGAAAGCTACCTTTTTCATTATGAAGGTACATAGTAATGTGAATAAAATATTCCCATTTAAGAACTTCAAATATGCAGACACAAAGATTTTCCAGCTATTTTTTAAAGTATGCATTCTATGTGAGAACATTTGGGTTGGTAGTAAAATAAGTAGTGATATCAAAATATAGTTTATTATGTTTAAATTTAATTCTTTTGGAATACATAATTTCAAGTGATCAATATGTCCTCAACTATAGTTACTCAAGCACAAATTTTGGAGGTACAAAGAGTAACATTCTTAAGGTAGTTTTTCCTTTTTTCAGGGTTCTTCCAGAGTCCTGGTCTGATTATTTTGTAAAGCAGTTTTTCTAAGGTGATAAACACATTACTTGCTATGTATTAAATTACTAATACTACTAAATAATCAAATTCTAAGCTCTAACAGCTTAATTCTAAAAGCAATGTCTGGTATATTTGTGAGTTCAATTACTTTGTGTCTTTCACAGCTGCCAAACCCAGAAAGGTATGTTATGGTTATAGTTTATCTTCAGTTTTTCCCTCTTGGACTATTCCTAACGGAGGAAGAAGGATGCTCATTAAATACTGCCTCATTCCTTTTTAAATTGCCACTACAGTGCTTTAGAGTGATACCACTGCTTCTCACACGTATGTGCACGAGTCATTTTGGGATCTAGCTAAAATACAGATTGATTTACTAGGTCTGGGGGAGAGGCCTGAGAGTCTGAATTTTTAATAAGCTGCCAGGTGGTGATGATGATGGTTTGTGGACCACCCTGTGAATAGTAACTATACCTTAGAGAACATTAACCAAAACCTTAAGCTGAGCAAACTACTGAGCAGCAAATATTGACATTTTGTTTAAAAAAAAAGTTCAACATATTTCCTTAAAAATTATGCACAACCGCCCTCTTGTATAAACTAGAAATTTCTTCAAAAATTAATGCAAAACAGCCCTCTTGTATAAACTAGAGTAGGGAAAAAAGAACTTGAAATCGCACTTTTATTTTAAAACAGTGAAGTGTGATTATTACATCTTTCACTTTTACAATTAATACATGTTAGGGTCTTACAAGTATTAAATTGATGATTTCATTATATATAAATAGACAAATGGTTCAAAACTATCCAAAATGTTGCAATATTTACAAAATCCATAAAAATATTTAATTTTCAGTATAAAAATGGCAAACGAATTTGAGTTTGAGGTAAATGAACAGACAGATTTAGGCCATCTAAGAAGGAAGATAAAGGAGAATGTCATGTCTATATTTTGGAGAGAGTCAAAGAATGCTAAAGAGCTTGACCTGTTACTGCATTAAGACTTCAGACATTATGCAGATACATATACTATATAGTAATAAATAATATACAATTAGCACAGAAAGCAGAGAGATTGAACCAATCTGTTCAAGGAAAGGGTAGAATAAAGGATTTTTTAAAATGCAGCAATCAGGGATTCTTGTGACTAATTTGTTTCACTGAAGACAATTTGAATCTTTCATGAACATTATCCCTTTAATCCTTGAAACTTTTCTTTGAGGTAGAGAATTGGGACAGACTACTGCTGAAAAGCAAGAGGCACGGTGAGGCTAAAGCACCTCTTGAGAGCTGAAAAGAATCATGGAATTCTTTTTTTCTTTTTTGAGACAGAGTCTCACTCTGTTACCCAGGTTTCTCATTGCAACCTCCACCTCCCGAGTTCAAGGGATTCTCATACCTCAGCCTCCTGAGTAGCTGGGATTATAGGGATGTGCCACCATGTCCAGCTAATTTGTTGTTGATTGTATTTTTAGTAGAGGCAGGGCTTTGTCATGTTATTCAGACTGGTCTCGGTCTCCTGGCCTCAAGTGATCCACCCACCTCAGCCTCCCAAAGTGCTGGGATTGCAGGCATAAGCCACCCTGCTGACCAAGATTCATGGAATTCTTGAACTCCTTGTATTAACTGCTCTGCCAGCTCTTCTTGAACAAAGACCAATACACTCTTCATGATTTGCTCCTCATGTCATCTTAGAATTCTAATGTGTCTACATCCTTGGATACCATATGATAGTAAAATTATTTTAAACAAAACAGACACAATCAATTCCAACTTAATGTAGTCCAATACAACTTCATACAAGTATCAGTTAAATCACACATAGTAAAATTTCTTAAAACTTTTAAAGTTTCAAATTCAAATGTTCCAAATGTTTAATGATTTTGTCTTAAGGTATATTTGCAAAGAATTCTAACTGCTGCTATTACCTTTGTCCTTGCTGAAGGAAAACATTAGGAGAATGAGCTGTTTTTAAGCTAAATGTGTCTCCACCTGATGAATGTCGTGAAGGAGCTTTTCCACCCAAGAGTGATGTTTCTGCTTCTTTTATTTCCATTGCTCTTTTGTATAATTCAGCAGCTTTTTCAAAATCTCCTTCTTCATAGCTTTGAGAGAGAGAGAAAAAAAAATCTCTTAAAATGAGAATATAACCTCTTACCAATTCAAAATGACCTTACGGGATACAGAAAAAAAAGTTGTAAATATTTGCTAACTTCCCTTCTTTTCCAGTGTATTCACTCAAGCAGACCAGTAAAACAATACCCAAACTCTTCTCCTTTCTACCAGTATCAGTATTTTAATGTCTCACGGATACCATGAAAACCATGTTGTAATGGAGGCAGTGAAATTGCTAAGGAAAGTTAGGTATTCTCTGCTTCCTGAGAAAAATACAAATGAGCAAGCAAAAAACATACGCTTAATGGCAAATTCACTCTGAGGACAGCAAATTACCCATATTACTCCCAGAGCCAGTTGCAGTGTAAACCATCCTTCACTGTTTACCATGGTAAGTACACACATTCCTCTGCGAAATAGATTATGCAGCCTTCGTTTCACTTCTGGATACTACTTTAGTAACTCTTGAAGTCGATGAGCAAAAAACAACCCCTCCCCACTTTCAGAAAAAAACATTCAGCAATAAATATTTTGTGCTGTTGTAAGACAAATTAAAGCTACTCCAAATAAAAGAGTTAGGCTGTATAAGGAAAGTGAAAAAAATTCTTACCTAAGCACAGCTAAATTTTTTAATGTTTCTCCAACTCGAGGATGCATCCCACCCAGGCTATCTTCGTAAATCTTTAATGCTCTTTCATATAATGGCAAAGCTTCAACGTGTTTTTTCTTATTAAAAAAATAATAATGTTTACTTAAGTACACTGGGTTTCTGAAATTAATGTATTCTAGACTAAGCTAACCTACTTTGATTAGTACTTTAAAATGTTAATATCCTCCTAAAAGAGGGGGAATAAGGAGAAGCAGTATAATAGAAAGTCAGATACTTAAGATTCAGCCCTGGCTTGGTAACCATTTGACCATAACCCAATACTGTAAGCACAAACCTGTTCCTTTATTGCCCAACGGGCCCCACACCTGATTCTCGCCCATCATAATCAAATGCCACAGACTTAAATACAATATTATATAGAGGGATGTAGATTATCTCCAAAATTTTAGAAACTAAGCCTATGCTCTGAACTAAACACAGTGTTTTACACCAAGAGGAAGAGACCTTTGTACAAGTCTAACATCAATAGTTTCTTTGGTACTAAAGGAAGCATTAGAAATAAATATCCTTAAATTTTCTTTCATTATATTTACTGTGCTATATCTAATTCATGTTTACCTATATTTTATATCATAAATTCATTCATTTATAAAACATTAAAATATGGGAACTTACCATTTGACTATAAAGAACAGCTAAGTTCACCAAGGCAGTAGCTACACTAGGGTGCTTTGGGCCAAAAGATTTCTGTCGAATTTCAACAGCCAGTTCATACAAAGGTACAGCTTTGTCAAGTTTCCCCTAAAAAACAAAAGTTAAATCTAACAAAAATGTAAGGCAATAAATACTATCTTATCAGAGCTTTCTCCATAAGTAAAATTTCATATTAAAGGGTAATTTTGAAGAAAAAAAATCTCAGAAGCATTTCCTCTTAGCTTAATGATTAAGTTTATAGATAACTGAAAATCAAAAGCTACACTGTATATAAAAGCATTTTCTTTGATAATTCAGAAAACCCTTTACAATCATCCACTATTACTCACTGTTTCTCGTGTAGTAAAAACATATCAGCTAAAGTACATTTACTATTGCAAATAATTTGGAGACTGCATCAAAATAAAAAGATCATTTCTTGCCAAATCCCTTCCAGATTTTTCTAACTACTTCACTTCAACTGAAAGTTGGGCAGAAATAGCAGCAATGTACCCTTCTTTCTAAAACATAAACTGCAGTGTCAGTATGACCAGTAAGGGTCCCACAAAGTCTAAAGACAGTCTACAAAGCTCCGTAACTATGCTAAATGAAAGCAGATTTCCCTGGAATGTTTTTTTTTGTTTTTGAGAATAGCTGTAAAAATTCCAAATATCACTCAGTATAGAATGCTATGGCAAACAATGGTTACATTTAATTACAGGCAAAGCCAAGAAAGAATGAAATAAAAATGTTCATTTAATCAACTACAAAGACATCTCCTGAATTCTTATGTTTATGTTTCTTTACACAGCAAACTTAATATTGGTGGAATTTTAGAACTTCTGAAATGTAAAATGGGTTTGAATTAGAATGCTAATAAATGCATTTGCACTTGGAATGTATTTAACAAAAGCGAACCAGCATCTTAATTTACTAGTATATTATTTCAGAATAAGAATCAGTGTAACCAGCTACGCATGAAATAATTATTTTTAAATGTTCTGGTCAGTTACTTGTTAAAAGTTAAATCATGATTTTTAAAGCTCATATAAACAAATCTATCCGATAGTTATGGCTTAACTGATGTGTTATAAAACATGTAAGAATGTCAAGGATTACTTACCATTTTCTTATACAAGATGGCAAGATGCTTCACCGTATATGCCAAAGAAGGGTGATCAGGAGCTAATGCACGTCTCCGAATATCTAAAGCTCTTTCATAAAGTTCTTCTGCTTTATCATACTGCTTCTTTTCATTGCATAGAGCTGCCAGATTATTCAAAGACTGAGCACAGTCAGGGTGATCTGGTCCTAGAACTCGCTCTCTCATTTCTAAGGAACGCTTCAGAAACTGGTCAGCTGTTCTGTGAACACAATCCCAAAATGGCTTAAGCTATCTATTCTCTAGAGGTGGGAAAACCGACCCCTAATTAAGTGGAGAACTCAATCGTCTTTATTCTTAGATTCAAGTAAAATGAGAGATTCAGCTCAAAATCTTACTTTCCCCCTTTCCCACCCCCATCCCTTCCTGTCCTTTTCCTGATAATTTAAGGGCCTAAAATATGTGGATGATTGCCTCTTTTCTCCACTTCTGAAAGACAAACTGATAGATATTTTCCAAAACAAACTTTTTATACTTTAAAAATTATTAGACCCAGGTCAAATATAAGATTTTGGTATTCACTCTTCCTCCCTTTGGAGTTAGTACTAAATAATTTTTATTTCGTGTGTGTGTGTGTGTGTGTGTGTGTGTGTGTGTGTGTAACCTTGAACTCCTAGGCTCAAATGATCCTCCCACCTTAGCCTCTTAAGTTGCTGGGACTACAGGTGTGTATCCACCATGTCTGGCTAATTTATTAATTTTTCTGTAGAGTCAAGGTCTATGTTGCGCTGGCTGGTCTCAAAGTCCTGGCCTCAAGTGATCCTCATGCCTCAGCCTCCCAAAGCTCTGGGATTACAGGCATGAGCTCTCACGCCCAGCCAGTACTAAATAATTTTTAACAAAAGAATAAATCATTATTTTTTACATAAGGTTCTGTAAGTGAACTAAAGATTTATTATACTTTTCTGACATCCAAAGTTTCAAATTTGTTATATTTTTCTGATATCTGAGAAGTTCAAAAATACTTCTTTTTCATAACATATAAATATAAATGTCATTTTGAATATTTTAGCCCAAATAAACTGACAAATAAAACTAGAAACCATCTACATTATTTATTTTCCATTAGTCCCAAGTTGCTTCTCCTGTGAGGTCTCATGTACAATATCCACACAAACTCACTTTTCATAAATATATAAAATGCACCAGGGAAACTACAGAATAAGTTTTTAGTTAAGAAACAATGTGAAAAGAAACACAGCAGAGAAAATGGCATGGTCTTCAGGTATGCGTATAGTCATTATATAACACTCATACATGAAATGTGACATGGTTTTATCAATTTGTTTACAGCTTTAGACTTGATAAAAATGTAAAACAGCATTGCATCAAAGAGGAAATGGTTAATTATTTTCATTATTAACCATTATTAACCATACTCACTCCAGGTTATTCTGAAGATAGTAGAGAACACCCAGTTCATTGAGGGTCCGAGCATTATCAGGTGTGTCCTTTCCTAATGTAAGCTCTTCTAACTGTAGAGCCCGTCTACGTAAAAGGGCAAATCCATACTGCAGCGAACATGAAAAATGAAAAGCAATTACTAAGTAGGTGCAATCCTTGATTTTGAAACAATATATGAGGGTCCTAAAAAATCTTCCTTTTTTCCTATTTAATCTAGATAACGATTATTTTAAGTATCACACTAAATTAACTTAAAGATTATTCAAACATAAATATTTCCACACAGCAACACATTCTAAAATTCATTAAAAACTATTTCATGAAAATGATTATATTTTAGAAAGTAAACTATATCTCAAAGTGCTTCAATAAATATTAGAAAATAATTAATTTGCAGATATTTATCAACCCCATAGGTAAACACATAAACATCAGGTCCATAAAAATGCATACAGCATTTTAAGGAAATATGCTACAGTTAGACTTTATCAGCAATTTGAAAAAATGAAAATACCTTTTATTGTGTGTTTAAGGGGAAGGCGTTCTTCACATTTGAACATAACACAAAACGTTAACTCAATTGCTTTTATTCCTTTTCCAACCCTTTAAAGAACTGAGGTAGCTTTAAATTCCATCTTTCAAAGCCTAATCTTCACATGAACTTTAGAGTTCCACTTTTTTAAAGTCTAAGTTGTACTTCTTAGTAATATGATATTTTAACACATAAAAAAGAAAATGTTAACTGGTTCTTTTCTAAAGAACTAGATGGTTTTAAAATCTAAAGCTCTTAAACATGTGGGGGTGTATGCATTTATGATGCTCTTTTCCTCTTATGTTCAAAACACAACACAAAAGAAATATCTCCTTACCAAGTTGCCTTTTTTCTTTATAGCTTTCTGACGAATTTTAAAGGATTTTTTCCTAAAATGATCGGCTTGTTCATATCTTAAAAAAAATTACAGTAAGTCAAACAAAAGAAACATATTCAAAGTACACTTCAGTGAAATGAAAGCACTCTTTTAATAGTGTAAAGTCTTTTTGGGCTATTAAATACAGCATTTTTCTAGAAATAATAGTCATATGACATTACAATCTCTAAGAAACCCTTCATAAAACAAAATATGACAAAACACTAAGATACCTTAGTCTATCATGAATGTTTTCCCAATAAAAAGTTCTGTTCAATTAAAAAAAATCTGATAGCTGGGTGTGGTGGCTCACACCTGTAATCCCAGCACTTTGGGAAGACGAGATGGGCAGATCATCTGAGGTCAGGAGTTCTCGACCAGCCTGGCCAACATAGTGAAACACCATCTCTACTAAAAAAAAAACAACAATATATATATATATATATATATATACACACACACACAAATTAGCCAGGCATGGTGGCAGGTGCCTGTAGTCCCAGCTACTCAGAAGGCTGAAGCAGGAGAATCGCCTGAACCTGGGAGGCAGAGGTTGCAGTGAGCTGAGATTGCACCACTGCACTCCAGCTTGGGTAACAAGAGTAAAACTCCACCTCAAAAAAAAAAAAAAAAAGTCTAGTCCTCTAAGTAGCTGACATTTAATTATCTTTAATTTAACTCATTCTGAGTCTCTAAAGGGCAACATAACTAAATGAAAATCCAAAATTTTAGTTTGCTATGTCATACTAATAGTTTTTAACCAACAACTTTTTCTGCATAGGCTAATTTCTGGTCAAGTATAAATGTGAAATTCACACAAAATTTGTATGAAACAATACTTCCAGAAGTTAAAAGAAAAAAATCCAGTATGTGTCACTTATGACAGAACAAAAGAAATAATTTCTAATAGAGGAAGAGACGCTATTCGGTGGGACCTAATAGATAAGAAAGACTTTTTATTATATCAGAGACAGGCAAGCTTGTTCTAGAAAGGGCCAGATAGTTAACATTTTAGCTTTGTGGGCCATATGGTTTCTGTTCCAAGTAAGGAACTCTGCCATTGAAGCACAGAAGCAACCGCAGACAATATATACATGAAAAAAAAATTGACTGTGTTTCCTTTAAACCTTATTTACAAAATCGGACTTGGCCTATGGGCAATGGTTTGCTGTCCCTGTAAAGGCTGAGCATTGCTAATCTAAAAACCAAATTCTGAAATGCTTCAAAATCAGCAGCTTTTTGAGTGCTGTCATGATGCCACAGGCGGAAAAGTCTGCACCTGACCTCAGGTGACAGGTCAAGTCAAGCCACAAAACAAGTCAAAACTGTGTTTTATGCACAAATTAAAACTAGTACATAAAATTACTTTCAGTCTATGTGTATAAGGTGTATATGAAACAAATAAATTTCATGTTTAGACTTGGGTTCCATCCCCAAGACATCTCATTATATGTATGCAAATCTTCTGAAATCTGAACAAATAAAAAATCCTGAACACTTCTGGTTCTACATTTGGATAAAGAATACTAAACCTGTATTAGTAAAGCACTCAAAGTTAGTCAGTGAATGAGCCAGGATTCAAACCCAAGACTATATGACTCGAAAGTACATGTTCTATCCTTCATGCATCTTCAAACAGAGATGAAACGTATAGTTCTCATTTTCTCTGTTTACCACATGAAGACTAGGCATAGGGCAAGGAAAAGTACACAGTGATAAAACAAAGCCTAAACCATAAGTACATTAAAACCGTAACTTCCTTTCATAAAATCAGGTATTACTGATCTCAAAAATCTTACTTATTTTGTTTCTGGTACAAAGTTGCAAGTGCCTCAAGCTCACGAGCAGTGTATGGATGGTCCGCACCGTAAGCATTTTCCGAGATTTCCAACGCCTGCTTATACAGTTGTTCTGCATTGCCAAACTTCTTCCACTGCACGTACACACTGGCTAGTTGGTGGAGGGACTGGGCTACTCTTGGGTGATCTGGATCTAAAGCTGTTTCTCGAATTTCTAAAGACCTCTGCAAAGGTACTACAGCCTTGGAGGAAAAAGGGTGAAAGGCCAGTTAAAGTGAGTGAAATGCTGTAAGATCTGTCATCTGATTAAGTATTAAAGATTATAGCACAACAAATGAAAACTACATTAACATCTTGGAAAAAGAGAAGAGTGAACACAAAAAGCCCACCTGTCTCTGGCTTGCCATTGATGTGCTGAGCTTACCTGACTGAGAAGGCCTAGATCCTTGAGAAATCGCCCCAAGGTTTCATAAAGATCAGCTAAGCAGCTCATGTTCTCCTCGCCTTCGCAGTTTTTCTCATACTGCTTCAATGAATCAAAGTATTCTGTTGCCATCGCACTTTTGTCTTTGCCAACAAACTGCCAATAACTCAGCAACTCAGCAAAGTGTCCCCTGTTTCAACAAATAACAGTACTTTAATGAAAAACACACGTTAAAGTCCACTACAGAATGAAAATTCCAGAATTAATATCAAGTTACTGACAATTTATTAGTAGGCGAGTATTGTGTAGTGAGGTAAGACTCAGACCACTATCTGAGTTCCACCGCTATCCTAGCTGTGTGATCTTGAGCAGGCTGTCTGACCTCTTAGACCTCGTCATCATCATCTGCAGAAATGGAGACACTACTGCCTCAGCTGGTACTGTAGGGGATCATGGCACACAGTAAGTACTCCACAGTGTTGGCTGTTATCCTTAATACCACATGGCTACTCCCCAATGGGAATCTATCTGAATCCTTTTTACACATTTCACAATATGCAGTCAACTACTGAGCTCACTCTCAAAATTGTTTTAAGTATGGAAATTCAAAGAGAAGAAATTAATGAAAAATAAACCATCATAGAGTAGCTACTTTGCATTTTCACCGAGAAATTGAAGGACGAAAGTAAGCTTATTCATCTGTAGGCGATTTTAAGTAGTATGGGAGAGCTGGTAAACTAAAAAACAAATCTGATTTCAAAGGAATAGTAAAAAATTGGAATGGAGATCAGAAATAATTTAAGAGACGCAACAAATAAATTTGAGAGTTCATGTAGGAGCAAAATAAATTATGTACATATTTTATAAGAAATGTTTAAATTGGCTGGGCGTGGTGGCTCATGCCTGTAATCCCAGCACTTTGGGAGGCTGAGGTGGGTGGATCACGAGGTCAGGAGATGGAGACCATCCTGGCAAACATGGTGAAAACCCTGCCTTCTGTATTTTGTAAAAATACAAAAATTAGCCAGGCATGGTGGTGCATGCCTGTAATCGCACTACCTGGGAGGCTGAGGCAGGAGAATTGCTTAAACCAGGGAGTTAGAGGTTGCAGTGAGCCAAGATTGCACCACTGCCTTCTAGCCTGGGCAACAAGAGCAAAATTCTGATTAAAAAAAAAAAAGGGTCTAAATTTCTAAGTAACGCAAAAAAAAAAAAACAACCCTCATGAAGCTTAGTAGGTTAGACAGTTGGCTCATAAAAAGGTAGTTCTGCCACTGACAAACTAGAACATATCAAAAGAGACAAAAAGAATACATTTTTGAATTGGGGTAATTCTTTCTTTATATTCAATATCAGACATAGAAGATAAACAAACAAACAAAAACAAATAAATTCAACACCAGACAGATTCTATTTGGAGCCCAGAGTCTGGTTTGAAGGCTACACTTTTAGATATCTGAAGGCCGAAAGAAGCAGACATCATAAACCACCTCTCTGGGTGGTTTAGATTTAGACCTACTTAAATGTAAGCATAAGATATAAAGTTGAACCAAAATCATTCCCGCTCTGATCTCATAAAGCAGCAGTACTCTATGTTTTTCTCTTGGGAAAAGTAGATCTAACAGATACCTGTAAATTGTCTGAAGATTTCTCCTACACTGCATGTATTTCAGAAACCTGGACTAATTTTTAAATTAAAAATGTCACTTTTTCTTTGTTAAGTGGAACATCTTTTAATCTTTCTCGGGAAAGATGTTCTATAATGTTTCTTACCTTTTATAAAGGTTTTGAGACACAAAGAGATTAAGAAGGCAATCATGCAGCTTCTGTTTATTTCCCTGCTGCTGAAAAAGCCATGGGAGTTCATCTGCACTTCTCCAAGTCACTCTGTCCTGACTATCAGAAGAGAGGAGACAATATTCAATATCTTCCGACAAACGCACTGCCTCAAAAAGGCTTCAGACAAATGTTGAAGGAAGAAAATTATATTTAATTTTTTATTTAATATTAAATATTAAATTATATTTAATATCTCTGACTCTTTAAGTATAATTTAATACTAAAAAAGTTAGGTCAAAATCTGAGACTTTACCAATCTACGAAAATAAATTCAGTGATAGGCAGAACCATCAATCAAATTCTGAAAGTATTTTCCTAAAACTGAACTATTTAAAAAAACTCTCATTGGACCCATATACACATGTATAGATACAAGGACACAAACTACAGGAATAAAATAAAAATAATAAAGTGATCCTACATTGATTTTACTTCTTTAAACATTTAGCATAATAACAAAAGACAAAATCATCTTTTTCTCTTTTGATATTAACAGAATAGGCAGAGGATTTAATCTTTTTTGTAATAATTAAATTTTTATACTTTAAGTTGTAAGCTAAGAAAGAGAAATAAGGACACAAAGGAAGAGTATGTTGCAGAAGTTACAGAAAAACAACAGGAACATTTACAATACCTTAGCTGCAAGGTGAAATAATTGATTAGCTTTTGCCTGTATGAAAAAGCAACAGTAGGGCCTTCCAGATACTCCAGTCTCACTGTTTCCCAAGCCTAGGGAGAAAAAGATGAAATACTGAGCTCTATTTCATGTAAGTCACTGTACATCTAACAAGAGATTTGCAAAAAAGAATTTGTAATTATATCTATTTGATAGCTGTATAATAGAAATGTCACTTAAATGTTTTTAAATTTAGGACATATTTATTTGATGAACTATTATTAGAATAAGAATTCCGGTACTAATATTTACGAGCTCAAAACACAATTCAATTCAAACTTTAGTTAATACATTAAAAATCTCACAACTATGGAATGAAAAGTTACTAAAAAGAATAAATTATATTCAAACAGTACACAATAAAGTAAGGAAAAAGATAAGGCTGCGAAATTGCAAATATTTCATATCTACAAATATGATACAGCACACTCAAATGAAAGATTTCATTTGCAATTGTATACATATATAAATCAACCATGGCATTGCAGATGACAGGAACTACATTAGCCCAAAGTTCCTAAAGATATACTTTTATGTGCTAAACATCTTTCTAGTACCTCATAAGGATCAAGAACCACCTCAATTAATTCTCTTCATAACCCCTTTGGTAAACTGGCAAAGTCTGCCCAGGGCTTAGAATTTGCCCAAGTTTACATAGGTATTAATCCATGAAAAGGAGGTTGATTGGCTTACAGAGTCCAAACTCCTAATGCATATACAGTCATGTGCACATAACAATGTTTTGGTCAAAACAAACTACATATATTATGATGATCCTATAAAATTATAACGAAGCTGCCCTATACAGGCATACCATTTCAAAACTTTTATACCTCATTTTAACTGTACCTTTTCTGTGTTTAGATACACAAACACTGTACAGTAACATGCTGTGCAGGTTTACCGCCTAGGAGCAACAGACCATACCATATAGCCTATATATGTGTTAGGTTGTGCCATCTAGATTTGTGTATGTACACTCCACGATGTTCACACAATGATAAAATCACCTAATGATGTGTTTCTCAGAACATACCCCTATTGTTAAGAATTGCATGACTGTATAATAATACCAGCAATTCAATGAAATATAACTGAAAAAAAATTTTTTCTCTTCAAGAAATAAACTACCTTTAAGAAACTTTTTTTGATCTTTTGTGTCTGAGAGTTTTTAATTTTTAAAACTGTACTGTGGTAAGAACACTTAATATGAGATCTACACTTTTAATAAATTTTCAAGTGTACCACAGTATTGCTAACTACAGGGACAATGTTGTATAGCAGATCTCTAGAATTTATTCATCTGGCAGAAACAATCTTGCCACTGCACTCCAGCCTGGGTGACAGAGGAGACCCTGTTAAATAAATGAATGAATAAATAAATAAATGAATGCCTAAAATAACATTACCTGCAGATGTTGAAACCTGAGCAAGCCACAACCATAAGTCAACAAACGCATTTTGTGTAAACTGTGAATAAGGGAAGTCAAGAAAGTCCAGGACATCTCAGGATAGAGTTCCATCAATTCTGATTCACTCACACCATTGTGACTAACACTGACAAGGCAGAGAATCTAGGTAGAAAAACAAATTAACAGTAATCATAAAGCACCTCTATAAGTAACTAATAGCCATTAAAATTTCCATAATTCTTTTAAGCCAATTTTTTAAACAAAACTTTTAATTCAAATGATTTAATACATCAAGAAACAGATTTCTTAAAACTCACTGTCCCAAAGGCATTAATCAAGAATAAGATAGTGTATATATAAAATCTAGCACACCAAAGATAACACTCACATAGAAAACAGTGTAGTGAAAATCAAAACTGCATAAAATGTATTATTATAATTAATGACAGAATTCCAATTCCAGGAAGACAGTGGAAGAAAACAGTCCTCCTATTACAAACATCTATGAATATCAGACACATTTCTAAAAGCACAGTTGAACCTGAAAAAAAGAAAGGGAAATCCTCCAACTGCCCAAAATGAGTAAGAAATTGAAATCGGAGTGCTGAGGGCTGGAACTACTGTCTATGGGGGCAGCGGAGCTACAGGACAGCAGCAGCCCCTAGGAACTTAAGGGCTTGGGTTTTCACGCCCACCATGGGATGGAAGGTGAACCCTTAAGCCGTGTGGGGCAAGGACTTGGAACTAGATTTCTTGTCAATACCAGGAACTTTAAAGGGCTCTGAAGGAGCTTCTCCCTCAGTGAAGGGGTGCATGAGAAAAACATTAGCCCACAGACATGGAGAGAATACAAAGCAGCTCGTGGGCTTAGAGTGGGCTGAGAAGTCCAAACCCTGGGAACTACCAAACTGAAAAGTTAACATAAAAATAGATCCAGGTTCAAACTATGAGGTTACTAGATATACATTTTCAAAAACCAAAATTGAATACATCAACAAAAAACTAAAATGTTATTTTAATTACAAAGCACTTAATTCTAAAAATATATATGGAAAATTAGACAAGGCAATTGTGAAGAATAATCATAAAAGGAGATTTGCCCAAGTAACTCCCAAAGCTCACTTTAAAGTTCTATCAACTAAGACAGTGTGGCACTGGCAAAGAAAAGGCAAAATCAGAACAGAAATGCCTAGGAACAAACTCACATTCATTTGTGAGCTTGATATTTGTCAGGTGGCATTGCAAATGAGCAGAAGAGATGTATTATCTAGTAAAAAGAACAATAAATTATCCATATGACAGAGGATTAAAAAGTAGATTCCTTCCTCACAAAATAAACAAAAAGATACCAATGCGATTTAAGGACTTCATACATGAAGAACAAAACTGTAAAACTTTTTGAAGAAAATTATATCTGTTTGTGTGTGTGTGTGTGTGTGTGTGTGTATAAACTTTGTGTAATGAATGACAATGACACTATAAAGTTGAAAGACAAGAAGAAAACAGGAAAAATACATTTATTTGCAAATTTTATAATAAAGGATTTGTTTTCAGTATGCAGAACATTGAAGATGCCTACAGATCAATAAGGAAAATGATCCAATTAAAAAATGGGTAAAGACTTGAACCAGCAATTCAGGAAAAAAAGAAAACAAGGGTAGTCAATAACATCAAAAGATGACAAATCTCAATGATAATCAGGAAAACACAAATGTCCACAAGCATACTATGGCTATCAGCAATCCTGGAAATGCCTGAAACATATTTAAGCACAAATTTTAAAAGAATTGTTATTTACCTGAATCCATACAGACACAAAGCAAACTAACATTCCTTTTAATAAGTGTATTACATCTTACCTGTTTCATTAGTTCTTTATCCACATCATTTGCCATGGACTCCTGGATGGAGTGCAGAACAAGCCTATATAATGAAACAGTATCTTGACACTGGAAACACTGATGAAGGATTTTATCTAAATTGCCTGTTCTTCCAGCACTGTTGGAATTGAGAAGAGATTTAATTTCTTATAGACTGCCAACATCTGTGAAAAATTTGAGGTACAGTAAAAGCAATGTGAACTCTATTTTTTGTAGTGCAACCAATAACAAATTCAATAAAACATGACACAGGTAAAGTGGTAGTGTTATGGGGCTGCTAGAGTCATTGGGTTTATTTTGCTATATATCATTTAATTCAGTGCAATAAACATATGCTGAAACCCACTATTTGTCAAGCAATTACTACGCATTATGGAACATAAAAATGAGTCAGACATGGTTCTTTTCATCCAGAAGCATGCCACCTACATACAGGAAGCAGGGAAATGATGATAAGTATTGTTAGTTAGCCATGCAAATTAAATTTGTGTGGAGCCAGAATTTTGAAAACATAAGGCTAAACTAAAGAAAATCGTTATTAAAATGTTACACAATATTTACCAGTTTTAAAAAATAATATGAAGATGTACAGAGAGAAAAAGGGCTCATGATTCCTTTAAAATGGATACTTCCAATGAACATTATTAAATGTATGAAAAATGACTCACACTCTTGAATCATACTCATTGTATCACTGATGTTCACAGAGGCCAGATGTGTTGTCACAACTAAGTGGAAAGGATGGTAGAAATATCACGACCAGGCTGGCCACCGTGGCTCACATGCTGTAATCCCAGCACTTCGGGAGGCCAAGCAGGCAGATTGCTTGAGCCCAGGAGTTCAAGACCAGCCTGGCAATCATGGCAAAACCCCACCTCTACTAAAAATACAAAAATTAGCCAGGCATGGTGGTGCGCTCCTGTAGTCCCAGCTACTTAAGAGGCTGAGGTGGGAGGATCACTTGAGTCTGGGAGGCAGACGTTACAGTGAGCCGAGATCAAGCCACCGTGCTCCAGCCTGGGCAACAGAGAGTGAGACACTGTCTCAAAAACAAAAACTAAGATGAAATATTGTGGGCAATGTAAAGTTTCAGAAGAACTGTTTATTTCAAATTTGGTGCTCAAGACGATAAAGCGGAATTAAGAGACAAGAAGTACTAGATTCGGTGTCTGGAAATACGTGTGCTAGAATTGCCACTGATTGCAATGAAAAACAAAAAATGTATTAATCTTTTTTTTTAAATCTCAGATTGAGAGAAGACAAAGTAGAGTGATGCTATACTGAAGAAGAAATAAAAGTAGTAAAACATTCTAACGGTTGAGAATAGAGTAGGGTAAAGCTATAGCAAGGAAATAAAAGTAGTGACACTCTAATGCTTATCTAAAGGCAGATTACTAATGGATATCTAAAATAGAACTATTTTATAATAAAAAGTTTATCAGGATTTAAGAAAAGAGATAATTAAAAATTCCTACCTACATATCTACCTCCTGACATTCAAGGACACCTGAAATAATATTCTAACCCTCAGTTGCTTCCTTCAGTTTCCCAAAGCTAGGGCCCACAAATGAGGGTGAGGATGGCTTTCTCTTGCACCCCCCAATACGGAACACGTTAGTGTGAAGAAAATTAGACAATTTTATCAAGTTCTGACAATCATAGGCTACTCAATCTTCACTGGTAAGTCATGTGCTGATAAATGTTAGTATCACTATTTAAATAGAATCTGAGCGGCTCAAGAGATTGGTGTAGTTGATCAGTTCTCAATTTTGCAGGGTGAGAAAGGGTCTGCAGCAAGCACAAAACATGCAGATCGTGTAAAATAACCACCACTTACCGCGCGATCATTTTGCCGAAAAGGGTGACATAAAGGGCATTGCAGGTTGTAGCAGAACGACAGTGTCGTTCTAGCTGCTTCTCCTGCACCAGTTTACCAAGAAAACAAAACAGAAATACAAAAACTGGAATTAAGTGGTCTTTACTACTCAGCCATCAACAAATACCCCAGCAGAAATAACACCGTTGCTGCCATCAGTGACATCACACCATGTAGTGGTGGGTCCTTGGCTGTGGTCAGCCTTCCAACTGCAGACCACAGATGTGGCCAGTAGGAAAATGCTTTTTTGCTTTTAAAATACCTGCTTAATATTATATAGTAAAGTAAACCTTAAGACGAAAATCTTTTTATTGCTTCTTCTCTACCTGTCATTAAAGAGGGAATACATTTACCAAAGTAACTACTAAACTCCAATTTTCCTTATGACAGATCCCCTATACTGAATTTTAAGTCTCGTATAAGATGTCTCACAGGAAAGATAAGAGAGTAAAAGATTGCATCAAAATTAAAAATACACACCTGCTCTTTACTCAGTTTAATGTCTGCAGAGTGGCATTCTGCAATTATAATAGATTTTGCATCTTTCGGACTTAAGGGATCAAGATGAAGTGTAGGCCACAACCTTTTATTTAAAGAAAAGAAAAATGAAATTTTAATAATACAGCAAGAACTGTAATTACCCACAACACAATTTAAAATCCACCACAAAAATTAATTTTTATACTGCTTTTGTAAAATAAGCAAAATTAATGTCTGTTAATCATATTAATTAATATAGCTCACTCATTCTAATATGTATCATTACTTTCAGCAATGAATCACAACATAGTGTTATAAAATAAACAGTGTATACATTAGATAGTTACATGGTAAAACATTTCTAGTTCTATGTTCCATACTATCAGCAAAACTAGCTTGAGTACCTATGAGGAGTGGCACCAGACACAATTATTGTCCACAAGTACTTATAATGCAATTGAAATTAAATGATTACAGCATACATTCTCCATGTGGTAGTGAAAACTGTACTTGTGGGAAGCGAAAAACCTAACTTTTTATGTATAAAGTACACATAGACACATATATCTATACATACAAGCTGATATAAAATATGTGTGTGGTATTAAAATTTCTTGGGGGGAGGCAATTACAAAGAAACTGTCTACAAAGACTCCTTATGGGAGCAAAAACAGGTTAAGAAACACGATTCTGTGGGATCCAATTGCTCTATTACTTTTTTTGTTGTATGTTTTTGAGACGGAGTCTTGCTCTGTTGCCCAGGCTGGTACACAGTGGCGCGATCTCAGCTCACTGCAACCTCCGCCTCCGAGGTTCAAGTGATTCTCCTGCCTCAGCCTCCCAAGAAGCTGGGATTACAGGTGGTTGCCACCACACCTAATTTTTTGTATTCTTAGTAGAGACGGGGTTTCACTGTTGGCTAGGTTGGTCTCGAACTCCTGACCTCATGATCTGCCCGCTTGGCCACCCAAAGTGCTGGGATTACAGGTGTAAGCCATTGCACAGGGCCGTTTGTTTCTTAAGACAGAGTTTCATTCTTGTGGCCCAGGCTGGAGCACAATGGCGTGATCTTGGCTCACTGCAACCTCCACCTCCTGGGATCAAGAGATTCTCCTACCTCAGCCTCCTGAGTAGATGAGATTACAAGTGCCTGACACCACGCCTAGCTAATTTTTGTATTTTCAGTAGAGACGGGATTTCACCATGTTGGCCAAGTTGGTCTCGAAATCCTGACCTCAGGTGATCCACCTGCCCCAGCCTCCCAAAGTGCTGGGATTACAGGCATGAGCCACTGTGCCAGGCCACTCTACTACTTTTTTAAGGGCCATTAAACTGAGCTTGCATTTCAAAATAACAGGTGTCTATTATTTCCAGCCCAGCCCCTTCTCTATTTTCCTCATCTATAAATTTAACTGCCTACTAGATATCATTACGTGATGCTACTCAAACTAACCGTGACTAAATACTACACTCATCACCTTTTCCCCACAACCTGCCTGTCCTTTGTGTTTCCTATTTCAGTTCATGAAATTACATTAATTAAACTCCAGAATCATCCTGGCTCTTTCTTTTTTCCTCATATCCCAGATCTATCTAACCTCTCACCAAATCCGTTTTTTTTTGGAGACAGGGTCTCCCTCTGTCACCCAGGCTAGAGTGCAGTGGCACGATCTTGGCTCACTGCAACCTCCGCCTCCCAGGTTCAAGTGATTCTCCTGCCTCAGCTTCCCGAGTAGCTGGGATTACAGGCATGTGCCACCATGACCAGCTAATTTTTGTATTTTTTGTAGAAACGGGGTTTCACCATGTTGGTCAGGCTGGTCTCAAACTGCCAGCCTTCAAGTGATCCGCCTGCCTTGGCCTCCCAAAGTGCTGCGATTACAGGCTCACACCACCACACCCGGCCCCAAAACCTATAGATTGTATTTTTTTCATAAATTCACCGACTTCTCCCCCATCCTCACTGCAACTTACATAGAAAACATGAAAACCATAAATGCATTATTAAAAACCTTTCTTTGTTTGTACTTAAAACATTTCATGTAATCTGAAAGAACTAAAGTTGGCATCGTACCTCCATGCTGGAGGGCATGTTTCTACATTCACAGAAACAATTACTCTTACATTCACTGGCAGTGGATCTATCAGCCATTTCATGTGTTTTTCAACTTGCTTAAAAATATAAAGACAAAATTCAATCTATTAATCAAAATATTTCAAAACAATCCAATAATAGCTCCCCAAATAAAATGAAATTCTCATTAAGTTTATCTAATTAAGGACAAAAATCTTATTTTGGGGTGATTTATTTTAGAATTTTAAAAGAACAAGTAGCAAAACACCACCAATTTGAACTCTGGACACGTAAGGAAATGTGAAGGCCCTAAAAATATGTCAGAACAAATAGTCTTTGCTAATTGTGTAAATTCAGTTGGTCTTTCTCAATAAGATATTAGTGTCTGTGGGCTTACGGTATATTTTTTTAATCCATGTTTCCTCCCTAAAAATGAAGCGGAAATGTAAAAGATAACATCATATTTTCTTCTCACAAACATATAATTTATATGCCTGCTCTAGCCATTACTGAATTCCCATCTCTTTCTAAGTGTATCAATATGTAACAAATGGAAAACGGTACTGAACTTGATCTATAGAATCAATAATGATGATGATGCTGCCTTGATGACGAGCAGAGAGTTTTTCCAGCCAACGTGGAAATCTTCCAGAAGCTTAGCAGGATCCAGCGTCAGAGCAGAGACTGACCAAGAGTGCTGCATCAACTACAAGGTAAGAACGCACACACACTGAAGTCGTTACACTTTATCCGAGCTGGGGGAAATATTTCTATTCCCACTTCTTTATAAACCAAAATCAAGTCACCAAGAGGACCTGATTCTATCGAATATTATTTTTAACCTTATACAAAACCAAAACAAGTGGATAATATTGAAAACTGGTTTACCAGTAGGGACTTATTAGTCTCAACAATTTCTGAATCTAAATAAAATTCTGTAATCCCAAAAGATGGCATACTCTACCTTTAGAGTTAGTCGTTTAATAATCAAGAAGGACTCTGAGCTGGTTGACATGGGCATTCCCACAAAATGGGAAAGAATCAATGTGTTGGGGGAATTCTTCTGTTGTAATTGAATCCTGAAAGAAAAAGAGAGAACTTTTATAAAACTGATAAAGCTCCTTGACTGTCAACAAAAAAAGAATTCACAATGCAGTAAACATGAAATATTGCCTAACTGAGCAATCAGATGGTCAGTTACTTTTAAATAAATATGGAGATTTCTGTTTTCACTCCACTTTTAAATCATCCTAAATAATCTTTTAAAAAATTCTAGATTCACTTTAAATACAAATTGATGTTAATCAACATAAACCAAAGTACTTTACATATGAGGGTAAGGTATTAGTAAAATAAGCATTAACTTTTAATTAAAAATTCCTGTTAGAGGAAAATTTGTTAGGTACAAAAATATTATTTTCCAAACATAACTTTAAATAAAAGGGTAATAAAAAGGAAACAACTACATATGCTAACCCATCAATGTAAATAATTATGAATGAAAGAAAATATTTTCACTGCTTGTTTTTAAATAACATAATGAGATAATAAAGTTGATTAGTTTATGTGAAACTTAGTCCGTAAGTCGAGGAACTAGACTGCATTCATGGTAAAGGTTATCCTTACTTCTAATGTTCTGTAGAATGTATTTCACTCTAGTCTGTTTTTGTCTTGTTTCAAATATTTAAAACCCCAATGAAACTTTTAAATAAAGCCAGTAATTAAAAATAAAGGCACATTACTCTATAATCCACCTAATAACATGTCACATGTGTTATGACACGTTATGTCACATATGATCACTTCCTTACATAGCACTCCCATATCTCTTACCTATGATTTATATACATAATCATGAATGCTAATGCTTCCTATTCCTTTCTCGTTCTGTGTCTTTTCTCTGACGTTGAAATTCTATGGATTTCAGGGCACGAACTATTGTTTTGCTCCTTTGAACTTTTTGAATGTTTCGTGAAGGCCACACAGGAAGGTAGGCATGCAACATGTTTTGTTGAATCGATTCAGTAATTCAAACAATGACAACAACAATTTAATTGCACTGCATCATACCATTTTGATAAAAGAAGAGACTTTCCAGAACCTGGTCCTCCAGACACCAGAAGAGGTGGAATTGGGGCTGGTGCTGCCACTAGATCATTAAGGCGTTGGTAATACTAGAAAAAAAATGAATTTAAATTGTAAGGAAGCACATGCCTCTGAGACTACTGAAGAGTCAACTTCCAATTATTCTCTGAAAACACTGGAGAAAAGCTGCATGAGAAAAGGAAATCTACTTTCAGTAGACAGCACCCTCATAATTGCCTATTTTTATGGCTGGCAAAAACATGGCTAAACTAGTAAACTAAGAATGGTCCCCAATTTCTTCTACGCATAGTATTGCTGTAAATTAAAGGGTAAAGGACAACATTTCAGGTCCCTGTGTGGTTTTGCAACACTCAGATGTTTGCAGAATGTTGCAGGGAGCTCACGGTAGCCCCTAAACCACAGAAAAAACTGCAGAAGACCTTCAAGGTACTGGCCGGTGACCTAGATCTCATGGTCAGAGGAATAAACACCTGTCCTGGGAATCAACTCAGTTTCTGGGGGTTGCTGAGAAAAGGTCCAAATAAAAGTAGGTTTTGTCTGGGGACTTAAACTGCCAAGAGAATCAGGTTAGGTTAGGCTGCCTGAGATATTTTTGAAACTAAGTGAGTTCTGTGTAAAGTCCAAGAACTCATACTTCCCAAGCTTTCCCCAGAAACTCAAAACTGGTTCAAAGCTGAAAAGGATACACTCAAAAACCAAAATATCTTAGTACTTATTAAGGAGTTTCCAAAGTTATCTTGAGAGTTGAGTTTTTCTTAAGTGTACCAATGGTCTAAACGATAGCTGATGAGGAATTTTAAAAAGTGTATAGTAACTGGTTTGCAGCCAGCTTTAGGCTAGCCTTAGAGTAGCATAATTCTCCAGCAACTATAATGAACTACTTGGTACAGTCTTTCCATCAATTTTTCTACTTGTTATCTTTAATTAACAAGGAGAAAATTTATATCTCTAAATAATATATTTGCCAGGAACTCAAATAATTTGGACAGAAATGATACTTCTGAAGGAGCAAATAAAGTATTACTTTACTATCTCACAAGTCCTAACAACTTAGTTCATGGTCCCACAGAAAGTTCACTGATAGGATCCATGCTTCCCAAGTTAAGTAACACCCCTTCCTATAAAACAAAAACCACTGGATTTGGAGCCACAAGAGAACTAGGTTCAACTCCCAGATCTGCAATCTACTGTGTACTCTTAGGCAAACCATAATCTGAACGTCTTTATTTATAAAATAACAATAGCAATACTTCTCGTAAAATAACAACTAACATTTATCATGTGCCAGGTATGTGTTAAGCACTTTATGTACATTATCTGGTTTAATCCTTGCAACAACCCTATGAGGTAGGTACTATTAGTTATGCTCATTTTACAGCCAAGAAAGTCAAAGTTTAGAGTGGCCAAGTAACTTGAAGAAATCTAGTTAGTAAATGATGGAACCAGGACATTAACAGTCTAAATTACAACAGTTCTGTAAAAATACAACTGATAATATTAGCTACTATAATATTACTTACAATACTAGTTCTTACATTAATTTTTAACTATGAAGTATTAAATTTTTTTGAACTTGCACACAGATTTCATTTTATACTTCAAGTTCTGGTAATTTGTTTAGATATTTAAGGAGGATGTTGGTAAGACTGATAAAGAAGGACCTGTCTGCCTGTTTCATGAACTACCGTGCTTTGTTTTCTAAATGTAGTATTTTGATTCAAGAATTGGAAGAAAAGACAGACTTATTATTCTTTTTTCTTTTTTTTTTAAAAGACAGGGTCTTGCTTTGTTGCCCAGGCTAGAGTGCAGGGGCATGGTTATGGCTCACTGCAGCCTTGACCGCCTATGCTCAACTGATCCTCCCACCTCAGCCTCCCAAGTAGCTGGGATTACAGGTGCATACCACCATGCCTGGTTAACTTTTGTATTTTTTGTAGAGACAAGGTTTCACCGTGTTGCTCAGGCTGGTTTCAAACTCCTGGGCTTAAAGCAATCTGCGTGCCTCAGCTTCCCAAAGTGTTGGGATTACAGGTGTGAGCCACTCCACCTGGCCTCAGCCTTACTGTCCTTACCAAGTTTCCTAGCTCTCCTAATCCTGGTCTGGGTGGGTTGCAGATGGAGACATAATAAACATGTGATTGATAAATTCTAGTCTGTAATTAAAAATGTTTGGTTTTTATAAGCATACTTGAATCTCACATATCTTTCTTATGACACAAACCTAAGCATAGTTCAAATGGATAATCAAGCCATGAGATTAGACAACTAATCTAATCATAAACCTTAACTATATTTAGATGAAAATACAATCATAATACAGCCATTAGGTGGTGACAGATCTTTGTTGGAATAATACTCCAAGCACTTACTTTCTCAAATCCCAACTCATGGGCTGAATTAGAAGCCTGCTGAAAAGTTTCCATTTGCTCTTGTTCATCATGTATGTCCCACAGAACATCACCAAAATCATCTTCTTCTGGAATGGAATCCTCACTGCCCAAATCCTTAGACTCCAGGTCTGTGTTCTCAAAACCCAATATGTCCTGAACACAAAGAACAACCACACAAAAATGAATGAAGAAAATAAAGATCTTACAGCAGGGGTTAGCAACCAGGCCCAAAGTAGGCTTCACCTACTTTCAGGAGGCCAAGTTCGAACCTACCTACAGCCTTTGTATAATACCTACAATAATACACTTATAACTATAGAAGAAACATGAATTTAAAAACAAAAGAAATAAAAATATTAAAATAATAGAAATATCTTTTATAAAAAATAAAATTAAAGGAATATTTGAATTCCGTCAAATTTATTTTCTGAAAAATGTTACACAACATCTTTGGTTGTATCTGGCTGGTGAAGAGTTATAAAGTACTAATGACTAGGAAATATGCTATAAGAATTGAATTACTAAGATGTGATTTCTTGATATCAAGTATTTCTACTTTTATATCTAGTCTTTATAGTAAGTTACTAAAAATATATTCTCCTTTAAGCACTAATGATGGTAAGTACCTTAACTTTCACTTGCTGCCATTCATTCTGCTCAATTAATTTTATTAATCTTGGTCCCAAAATTCACAAGATTGTGGAGAAGATCAAATTTCATAAAGACAATCTTTATACTACAGAGCACCATACAAAATGCGTTACCAGATGTCATATCATTATGTTCTGGGGCCCACTCTTTTTCTCTAATAATAAATCTCCATACTTCCTACTTCTCAAATAGGGTTCCTGGTTGCCTAGGGGAGGTGTCAGAAGGTGTGGGCAACCACAGGCTAAACATGGTACATCTTCCTACTGTGCCCATTCTGCTTGAGAATGAGGGGGAGTAATCAATTGTCATTATTACTATTTTTTCTTTCTTTTTTTGAGACAAAGACTCACTCTGTTGCCCATGCTGGAGTGTAGTGGCACGATCTTGGCTCAATGCAACCTCCATCTCCTGGGTTCAAGTGATTATTGTGCCTGAATCTCTTGAGTAGCTGGGATTACAGGCACCTGCCACCACACCCGGCTAATTTTTGTATTTTTAGTAGAGACAGGGTTTCATCGTGTTGGTCAGGCTAGTCTCAAACTCCTGACCTCAGGTGATCCACCCACCTTGGCCTCCCAAAGTGCTGGGATTACAGGCATAAGCCACTGCGCCCAGCCTATTACTATTTTTTTCTAATATATAATTTAAAATTATTTTTATATTAAACACAAACATAGACATAATATCAGGCAGAATATATAACTCACATAAATTTTTAAGATAGCACATGAAACTTCACAGAGACTTTCAGCTCAAGGACCCTCCCTGGTCCAGGTTCTCATCCCCCCTTGGACGCATGCTTTCACCCCCCCTCTTCTGTTAGGGATAACATGGTGGGAAAACCTGAGGACTTTCCTAATATATAAAAATTCAAAGGGTACATACACCAAGGAGCCTCCCTATTGAATAAAATGAACATTTTCTCTCAAATAGTTTTTAGCTAGCACTTTGGTAAAATGTTTTACACTTAGGTACGGAAGCATCAAATAGTCCTGTGAGACAGATGAGAGATAAACATATTAATACATGGTCCCAGTAATACCACGAGCATACCACAGGATGGACTCCCAACAGAAACAACAGCGCTTTCCTCAGTTACTGTGTTCAAAAAGACAAGCAAATGGTATTCTCTGGAAAATTCAATGTTATAGAAAGCAATCTTAAAATATTTTAGATGAAATCTTACAGAGAATGCATACTTGCCTGTTTAATAATATTTTCTACACAAGTATAAGTTTTATATACACCTTCTGCAGGATCTCCTGAGTGATCAATGATCTGGAAAAAAAAAGTTTAACAATAATGAGAAAAACCATAATATCAGAAGGAAGTGGTGGTAAATACTTTCATCGTGCTTCTGTGATAGGAACTATTCTAAATATTTAACACATATTAGCTCATTTATCTTCACAACAACCTTAGGAAAGAGATACTATTATTACCCCCATTTTATGGAAGAGTAAACTGAGTCAAGGTAAGTAACTTGTCCAGGATCACACAAGGGATTTAGCGTGAAAAAACGGAGCAATAAAACAAGAAGTATACATTTTTTTTCCCCTGTCTCCAAATTTTCTCTTATGTATTTCCATACCACTTAATACATTTACGCTTCAAAATGCATCAAAATCTGGCTGGGCACAGTGGCTCACGCCTGTAATCCCAGCACTCTGGGAAGCCAAGGCGGGTGGATCACAAGGTCAAGAGATTGAGACCATCCTGGCCAACACGGTGAAACACTGTTTCTACTAAAAACACAAAAATTAGCTGGGCATGGTGGCGCATGCCTGTAGTCCCAGCTATTAGGGAGGCTGAGGCAGGAGAATCACTTGAACCTGGGAGGCGGAGGTTGCAGTGAGCAGGAGATCACGCCACTGCACACCAGCCTGGTGACAGAGCGAGACTTCATCTAAAAAAATCCCCAAAAAACAAAAAACCAAAATGTATCAAAATTCAATTTTTTGTCAGTAAAGCTATAATTCTACAAAGGACAAAAGCAAAATAGTATTTTACTATATCTTTCTACTTTTACTAGTCTTACTGAGTTTGCTGAAAGAAGAATGCTCAATCTGTAAGAACATGTATATTGCTACAAATAATATTTGATAAAATTAGAAAAGCCAATTATTTTACAATGCATACCAAGTGAACAAGCATGGAGATTTACCCTACATTTACATTTATAATCATGGTAGAGAGATCTTATTTCACTGTTATTTTATAAAATAAACTCATTCTTCTAGCATACTAAATTTTTTAAAGAGTTATAGAATAAATAGAATAAAAAAGACAAATTAATCTTTTTTTGCGGTGGGGTTACAGGCATGAGCCACTGTGCCCAGCCTATTACTATTTTGTTCTGATATATAATCTAAAATTGTTTTTTATGTTAAACAGAAACATAGACATAATATCAGGCATAACATATAACTCACATAAATTTATATTTTAAATTTATTTAAATATAAATAAATTATATTTTATATTTAAATAAATGTTTTTAAATTTATTTATTGAATTTTTAGTAGGCTAGGCTGATACTACAATAATTAAAACAAAGAATGAAATGGCTCTGGAGATTGTAATAAAAATGCACTTCCTTTTTGTTTTAGCCTCTTTAGTTTTATACGTCATGCTGGACTCAAGCTATCTTTTCAATACTAAATGATGGAAAGAAAAACGCTAGTATTTCCATTTATTTCCTGGCTGGGCACAGGGAAATGAAAACTCTGTAAAAATCCTATGGTTGTTTTCCACTGTATTATTCATATTAACTACAGACATTTACCAAGTTACCTCTGTGTACAGTAATAAAAAGCCTATAATGTCTATTCTAAAAATTATCCCAACATGCATCTAGGAATGAGCAAATTTCTCTCATCCCATCATTAGCTTTTTGCTTTCCCCAATGCTCTCAGGAAAGGTCACTATAAAAACTCTCCCCCTGTAGCATGGGCAACACGAGACCCCATCTCTACAAAAATTTTTAACAAAGTAGCCAGGGTGTGCCTGTAGTCCCAGGTGGGAGGATTCCTTGATCTGTGAGTCCAGGAGTTTGAAGCTGCAATGAGCTATGAACATGCCACCACATTCCAGCCTGCATGACAGAGTGAGACTCTGTCGCTTAAAAACAAAAAAAGTCTCCTCCTGACACTGATCCTTGGTCAGTGGACAGAACTCTGTGCTTGGGAGAAAAGGAAAAATACCATCTGATCATTCAGATCACATTCTTGCTAGCCACACATAGTGATTTATTTCTCTCTTTTTCTTACAACCCACAATCAATCTGTTAAGAAACCCTAACGGCTCTACTGTCAAAATTTATTCAGAATCCTACCACTTCTCATTATTTCCTCTACCACCACCCTGCTGGGAGCCACCAGCATCTCAGACTCTGCACACTACCCCTGAATGACCGCCTATTTTCAACATGGCAGCCAAAAAGATCACTGTCAGATGATTACGCCAGCCCACATTCTGTTGCTTATAGGCCTGCAATGGCTCCTCATCTTACTCCAAGCGAAGAGCCAGTGTCCTCAAAATGGCCTCCGAGGTTCTTCACAATCAGTGAGGCCCCCTCACCTCCTACACCCCTCACTGTCTGCTCCAGCCACACTGGTTTCTCTCCCCCTCCCCCAGACAAGTCAGGCTCAGGCCCACCTCATGGCCTTTGCTCCAGCTTTTCCCCTCAGCTAACTGTGTTCTTCAAAAATGCCTATGAATTTTACCTTGGCTTTGTTGGTCTTGTTTAGATTAGAAACTTGATCGATCAATTGCTGGACAGAGTCAGAACTGACTTTTCCACTTTCCAAACGATGACAGATTAATCGTGGTTTTCCTTCCGGGTTTTTCAGAAAAGCTTCTTCACAGTCTTCCAACAAAAGGCTAGATAGGAAATCAGCATTTTGTGTGCTATACTGCATGGTGGCAGCAAGCAGTTAGTTAATCAACCTAAGTGCCAATAATGGAGTTTTATCACAGTGACAAGTGGCCAGAAAAGGCCCAACTGCAGAACAAGTGAAGCTTTCCAAAAACAGATGTATTATGGCTCTCTTCCAGCTTGGTCTTTAAAATATAATATGTTCATTAGCCAACAGTGAGGATAAATATAATTATGCATTAAATTATAAAGCATATATAATTTTATTTTTTAAACCTAAAAAAGATCTCAAAAACACTCTAAACCTGGCTCAAAATAATGGACCAGACTCATGAGACTTTGAAAATAGATGGCAAACAAAATTCCATTTACCCATGTTTAATTTCCATGTTAACATAAGCAAGCAGTATGTCACGCACAGTGAGGTGCACAGGCACCATCCAGGGCAACGGCCAGGCTCCTGCACTGCTTTTCCAGGGGTTCTTTTTAATGCCTTTAATTTGACCCACCTCCCTTCATGGCAGAATCATAGGAGAAATCTCTTACAATGAAAGATGGGAACTGAAATATTCTGAGTCCAGGAGAGGCCTTTACTCCAGATAAAGGTTTCAAAATGAGGAATTCTTTGCTCTTGATGGGCCCTCCTTCATTTCGTCAGCACCCTTGATGGGCAGATCAGGCTAAGAATGCTTGAACCTATGTAGAAGGAGAGGTGCTTCTCTGTTTGGATGGCAGCCCCAAAGTTTCCAGAGTTTTCTCTTTCCCAGTCCTTTCAGCCTTTCCTCATCTAATAAATGACCCGAATCCTTATATCCAGTATATACTACAAGAAAGATCTGGGGGCAGACTGGAGGAGGTTGGGTGACTGGCAAAAACATTGACTGAGGTGAAAGTAAAAAAACCCCAAAAAACAACTTTGTTACAGGGAACCAAAATTGTATTTTTTAATGAAAATTCTAGAAAAATCCTAGAACAATCTGCTGAGGCCTCTCTCTCTCTCACCCTCCCTCCTTTCTCTTTCTCTCTTTCTTTTTGAGACAGGGTCTCACTCTGTCACTAGCCTGGAGTGCAGTGGTGCAATCACAGCTCACTGCAGCCTCAACCTCCTGAGCTTAACCGATCCTCTCAGATCAGCCTCCCAAGTAGCGAGGCCCATAGGCACACAACACTACGCTCAGCTAATTTTTGCATTTTTTGTAGAGATGGGGTCTCACCATGTCGTTCAGGCTAGTCTTATATTCCTGGGCTCAAGTGATCCTCTCACCTTGGCCTCCCAAAGTACTGGGATTACAGGCATGAACTACTGTGTGCAGACCATATTTACTGGGGTTTTGTACACAACAAAGGACACTGCAACCAATCCCCTTTCTAGAAAGCATTAGATGAAAGTTGTTTAGAGAAGCAAATTTGTGTGTGTGTGTGTGTGTGTGTAGAAGGAAGATACTACATAATTCAGAATTTGCAAATTAAAGTACTAGCACAAAATATTAAAAAATAAGAAATGTTCTATTGTATATTTCTGTGCCAATCCAATCTATTCAAACCACAGAAGTTTTCTATGTTAAAATCATTCTGACAATGTTCTACAGAATTTTTGAATTTTCATGGTTCATTTGTCAATGCTTTGGGGGAAAAGTCTGCGGCCCACTAGAAGATCAAAGAGTGGGTGTTCTGTTCAAGCACATGTTCGTATTTTAAAACCGCTCCCTATAAAACTGACCCATGGGGCTCAGATAAAGTGATGATATCTGGGGTTTTATTCAAATAATTTGGTGGAAGGGAAGCAGGTGGTGCAGATGAAACAAACTAGTCATGAGTTGGTAATTGCTGAGGTTAGATAGTACAATAGGCCAGCTAATTTGTTGATAAATTGCACGGTAGCATCACTTCAGAAAGTAGCCTGAGCAGACAAAAATGCAGGGGAGGAGCTGCTAGAGAAGATGCAGCTTTGTGGGGCTGGAGGAGTTAAAACAGTGAGGCTGGGGCATAATGAAAAAAGTTCAATTATAGAATAAACAAGAGCTTCCACTTGCCTAACTTCTATAAGGAAACTCCACAGGCGATCTGGTTAAAAAAAAAAAGCTGAAGGAAACCAGTAACAGGGCCTAACAAGTCCTAAAAGGTGACTTTATTACCCTTTAGGCACGGAAGCCTCCCCAAGAGGGAACTCTTCTCCCTTGAGAAAGACTGATGATGCCCTGAGGAAAACCAGTCACAGTCACCCCTCTGTGCTGGTATGCAAAGGAAGGGGCACCTCTCCTTCTACATAGGTTCAAGCATTCTTAGTGAGTCTGGTCTGCCCAACAAGGGTGCTGATGTAATGAAGAAGGGCCAATCAAGGGCAAGGAATTCCTCAGTTTTAAACCTTTATTTGGAATATTCCTACTCAGCCAGCCTCTCCTGGACTCGCCATATTTCAGTTCCCATCCAACATTGTAGGAGATTTCTCCTGGGATTTTTCTCCTCCCATGAAGGGAGGTGGGTAAAATTAAAGGCATTAAAGAAGAATCCCCTGGAAAAGCAATGCAGGAGCCTGGCTGTTTCCCTCTAATGTACCTTCTCCAGTCAATGACACTGACAGGCACAGGGCCTGTGCACCTCACTAAGTGTGACTTCCTGTCTACTTCCCCCGCCTACAACTAAGCATGTTGTTAGCATAGCTTGCTCCAAATCCAATCATTTCACACCCCAAACCCATAAATTATGAGCTTCATAATTTCTTATATGAGGCCCAAATGGTGTGAGAAGCCAGTAAATAGTATCTTCAAGTAACTCAGTGGGTACCACCTGCACACAGGGAATAATTATTGACAAGGAAAGTGTTTCCCCATGGAGCTTCCAAGCTGCTCAGGAGAGGTTTTTCTAGATTCATCTTTTGGGAAGGATGGGGTAGTCATCAGGGTAGGTGAAGGTGCAATCTGGGAGAAACAAAGCCTTCAACAGCCCCCTGTTTTTGGTGTGGAGCCCATCCCTACTGCCATACCTCTTGACAGGCATAAATGAAACAAATAATCAAAATAATAAGCAACTGGAATAAGAAAAGTTTAAGTAAAGTAAGGCCAAAGTAGAGACTAAAAAGATTAAATTTAAGAAATTAAAATCCTTATTTCTTTAACAAGAATAAAATTTTAAAAAATGTACACTATAAAATTTTACTAAAAGGAGATAAACAGAAATCCACTAAGCAAAAGTAATAAAATATGAAATAAGAGGGGGAGGAAAACATTAAGAATAGTTTAAAATTAGAAAAGAAAAATAAATGTTAAAAGTGTAAAAATAATGTATACAATGTTTTATTAAAAAGGGGCTTCTAACACACATGAAGCCAACAAACATATGAAAAAATGCTCATCATTACTGGTCATTAGAGAAATGCAAATCAAAACTACATTGAGATACCATCTCACGCCAGTTAGAATGGCGATCATTAAACAATCTGGAGACAACAGATGCTGGAGAGGATGTGGAGAAATAGGAATGCTTTTACACTGTTGGTGGGAGTGTAAATTAGTTCAACCATTGTGGAAGACAGTGTGGCGATTCCTCAAGGACCTAGAAATAGAAATTCCATTTGATCCAGCAATCCCATTACTGGGTATATATCCAAAGGACTATAAATCGTTCTACTATAAGGACACATGCACACGAATGTTCATTGCAGCACAGTTTACAATAGCAAAGACCTGGAACCAACCCAAATGCCCATCGATGATAGACTGGACAGGGAAAATGTGGCACATATACACCATGGAATATTTTGCAGCCATCAAAAATGATGAGTTCGTGTCCTTTGTAGGGACATGGATGAACCTGGAAACCATCATTCTCAGCAAACTGACACAAGAACAGAAAATCAAACACCACATATTCTCACTCATAGGCGGGTGTTGAACAATGCGGACACATGGACACAGGAAGGGGGAGCAACACACACTGGGGTCTGTTGGGGGGGGAAAAGGGGAGGGACAGCGGGGGATGGGGGAGCTGGGGAGGGATGGCATGGGGAGAAATGCCAGATATAGGTGATGGGGAGGAAGGCAGCAAATCACACTGCCATGTGTGTACCTATGCAACAATCTTGCATGTTCTTCACATGTACTCCCAAACCTAAAATGCAATAAAAAAAATAATATATATATATATATTAAAAAAAGGGGGGCTTCTTTGTTTTTGAGACATAGTCATGCTCTGTCACCCAAAATGTTTCCTTAAAGTAAAGAAGAAAACAAAATGGTTTTACAGATCAAAGACAAAAATTAGAAAAAATAATTTAACAACCAATAACATATATTACCAAGATAAAAAACTACTCAATTATTAAAAAGATATATCCTTAATAAATATAAAAACAGGGAAAGAGAAGTAGATAGCAATGAAACCCAACTGAAAGCAATCAAGTTGAAGAACTCCTTAAGGATATTCTAGATGAAGTCTCATTGTCCAGGTAGTTTCCTGTTCACTTGGCCACTAGACAAAGTCTGAAGGATCAACAATGGGTTATACTGTAGGGAAACTGGTGAAAGTTAAGGCCTTATGTATATCTATACACAGTTAAAGTCAGAGTTGGTCCACAACTGAAAAAGCAAAATGCTTTGGAAGGGTTAAATTAGACAGTACATCTAGAAAGAAAAATTAACCTCTAATTAAACTTATTCTGTCCTTTATCTCCATATCTAACTGGTGAAAAAAATCTTTACTCACAGACAAGATTCATTACCATGATTATATTCACATTATAAGAACACTGTTCACTTTACTGGGACTATTTAAATAGTAAGGGCCTCAGAGCATATAAATTATGATTTAACACCTATACAAGTAATCAAGTACATGAACTTCATATGTAAAATATAAAGTTCAAATGCCTCTGAGTTTATATCCAAAGAAAGAAAAAAATGAAAGTTAATGTTGATTACTGAAATTAGGGGTTATCAACTTTTTCTGTAGAAGGCCAAATAGTAAAAAACTAAGGTTTTGTAGGACATATGGTTTCTGTTGTAATGATTCAACTTTGCTCTTGTAGTATGAAAGCAGCTGTAGAAAATATATGAATGAATGAATGTGGCTGTGTTCCAATAAAACCTTATTTACAAAAACAGACTCCTGGCTAGATTTTGGCCCTTGGGCTATATTTGCCAAACTCTGATTAAAATAGCTTTAAATTAATGATTTTGATCATATTACCTATGAAACAAGTATAACAGCATAAAATTTTTAATTATTTTAAGTGTGAAACAGTTGTAGAATTTATTGAATTTCATGGACTGTTTTTATTATAAGGATGCAATAAAATTTATCTTTGAAGTTTTTTTGCCAATCCCAATTCTATTTACAGTTACTGCTTATAATAAATTATACTTTGTTTCAGCTTACCTTGGTAATGTTAAGTGAATAAATAAAATGACTAAAGAACTTTTCTCGATTTCCCATTTTCTTACAGTGAGGTATTGATTTTCAACATCTACTGGAAAATAAACAGCATGGAAAAAATATCCCATTGTCTCGCACATTCTCTTAAGTTTAGGTGAATAGTCCTAAAAACAAATGAAAACATGTAAAAGCTTCATGTATTTAACTAAAGATCTAGTGAGATTCATACTACTTAAAATAAAAAGCATGCTTTAAAACAGGTTATACTGGATATCTTTTCATAAAAAATTTTAAAAATCACACTTTAAAGAAAATCTTAAAGAGAAAACGCAAGATTCTCGCAAATAAAAATAATAATAGCTTAGCAACTTGGCCATTTTCTAGCTGAGAAATGACTTATTTCAGAACAACAGGAGACAGTATTAGGCTATTTTGCTTTGGTATTTCTTTTTGTTATTATTACTATGAACAATCTGTTTTATGGTCATAGAGAGTGCAAAATATAGATCTGTATAGTAAAAAAACATCCACCGTGATATATCAGAATGCTAAAGCAGAGAGATGTAAGTCAAAAACACATAAATCTATAATTAGGTTAGTAAGTAATGATGACTGTTATTATGAAAGGAATTAGTAATATCCTCAAAATGTTCTTGGGAACAACATATTCAATTAGTGGATGGAAGCTTTGGGCTTTAAAATATTTTATCTTTTTACTAAAATCGAACAATCTCACAAAGGAAAGCTAAATGAATTAGGTAACCAACAACAGGGAAGATGTTAATATAGCAGCATGTGACACACAGATTCTATAAAATTTGCTTGGAACACTGGTAGGCAAGCTTTTTACATAAAGGGTCAGATAGCAAATATTTCTACAAAAATGATAATAGCTTAACAACTTGGCTGTTTTAGCAGGGATCTCTGCGGTTTATTTGGTTTCTATCACAATCTACTCTACCACTGAATTGCTGCCGTAGTGCAGCCATGGATGACATGTAAACAAATGGGTGTGGCAATGTTCTAATAAAACTTCATAGACACTAAAATTTGTATTTCATATAATTTTCACATGTCATGAAATATTATTCTTTTGATTTTTCCCTACCATTTACAATGTGAAAACCAATCTTATCTCTGGGCCATTTAAAACAGGCAGCAGGCCAGATTTCACCACCAGGCTATAGTGACCCTGCCTTAGAATAACTCCCAACAACTGCCTTGGAAAATTTAAACCATGGTAAGGAGAAAATTTTATTATCTGAGACAGACTCGGGGATAGAGCTGGCAGAGAAAGTAAAGTAGACACAATCAACAAGATCTTAAACATTGTGGAGAACATACAATGAAGTGTTCATAAAACAAGCCTAGGCATCACAATAGGACCCTTTCTTTACAAAAAAATTTTTTAATTAGCCGTATGTGGTGGTGTGTGCCTAGAGTCCTAGCTGTTCTAGAGGACTGGGCAGGAGGATTGCTTGAGTTCATGAGTTTGAAGCTACAGTGAGCTACGACTGCACCACTGCCCTCCAGCCTAGGCAACAGAGCAAGACACTGTCTCAAAACAAGCAAACACACAAACAAGAAAACTCCAGAAAGTTTCAACACCTTAGTCTGACATTTAAAACTAACTGAAACGAGTTAAGACCTTCTTTTTCTGCCCTAGCTGCTGTCTTAGGAAAGTTAATTCCAGAAAGTAAAAATAAATAAATAAATAAACCCTCATTTCACCACCTTTCTTTGCATATAACGCTGAACAACATTTTCTCTTAAGAAAAGCCCAAGATGCTTCCTGTTACTTTAAGACATATAATCTAGTAGTAAGAAACTATCTGGTTTAGATATAGTAGTATCAGAAACAGAATATAATATTAACTTATATTTTAAATTGGTAGATACAGAATTTATAAATATCCTCACCTTAAGGAAAAGATCCATCTCAGGCTGGGTTTCATCTGTATAAATGAGGTAACATCTGACAGTGTTACTCCATAGAGAATGTGAAAACAGAGGAGTAACTTGTAATAAACTAGCTACAGCAATATCCCAATCATCTGAAAATAAAATTTCTCAAGTTCATGAAAAAAATTACCGAAACACATTTGATCATTCTAAAAAAGTTTAAACAAGCATAACAGGCATCACAGAATGGAATCTGACCTCACATGTTAATACTGCCATAGCTTCTAGAGTAATATATTCGAAGGCAATTAGTCTTCTAAACTCAAATTCTATCCTAGGACTTGAAGCAATGAATGTCACCAGTGGTCTTCCCTGAGGCACCAGGGGTTCCAGTCAAGTGTGACGAAAAAATTTTACATGAGTTATTCAATTAGTTTGGTACTTAAAGTCAGCCTACATTCCCAGGAGGATCTGTAGCTTTACTTTCTTATTATTCTTGAAATATACTGAGTCAAAATAAAGCTCAAGAACGGCATAAAATGAAAAGTAGTCTTATGCTAACTATATTTAGTGAGAATAAAAATTTAAAACATATTTGGATAATTCAAGAAGCACAATTTTAAACATGATTTTCATTTTGCTGATAGAAAAATAATTGTATGGTTTTAAGAAAAAAGAGTAGAACTACTTATAACTTCTTAGGTCTGCACCGATATTGAAATTCTGAACAGATCTTAGAGCTATTCTGGACACTACGTTATATAATGAAAATATTCTTTTGAGTAAGAATACAGTTTTCCCTCATTATCAGTGGAGGATTGGTGCCAGTACCTTCTCTCAAATACCAAATCCACAGATGCACAGGTCCCTTGTATAAAATCATGGGGTGTTTGCATATAAACTAACACATCCTCCCATATCCTTTAAATCAAACTTGTCCAATCTGTAGCCCATGAGCCTCAGGTGGCCCAGCATGGCTTTGCAGCCCAACACAATAAAACTTTTTTCGCATTTTTATTTTTTAGCTCATCAGCTATCATTAATGTTAGTGTATTTTACGTGTGGCCCAAGACAATTCTCTTTCTTTCAATGTGCCCCAGGGAAGCTAAAAGACTGGATACCCCCTGCTTTAAATCATCTCTAGTTATTTATAATACCTAATGCAATGTAAATGCTATGTAAGTAGTTGTTATACTGTATTGTTTTTTATTTCTATTTTTATTGCTGTATGGTTATTTTCATTGTTACTTTTCTAAATACGTTTGATTAGCGGTTGAGTGGATCTGTAGATATAGAGAGTCAACTGTACTATATTACCTAATAGGACTTTTTGATATTTTGCTCCATAACCTGCTCTAATCTTCAGCACCACCAAAGAAGCAGAGGGAAAGAGTAAACCTACTGCTTTTCAGTTAATCTACATTAGATTTGCTGCTCAACTAAAACACTAGACAATTCAGACCAGAACACAGTTACTAGAACCTGGCTGGCCAGGCTGGCTGGAGTACCATCTGATCCCCCAAATGAATTATGTAACCTTATCCTGCCTTGTTAGTTACAGTCCCACTGTATGATGGTTTGTCAATGGAAAGCACTAGGAACACAAATTTCATGGTTTGCTAATGGTATTAATAGTTCTAGTGCAAGATTATAAAACATGAACAGTCACTACCACTAGGCAAGTAATTGTGTTACCTCTGTTAACATTTGCAAAGGGTCCTTCCACATCTATTGAACTGTGGGCAAATTCAGGGCCTCTGAAAGACTGCTGAAGCTGGATCATGCTTCCTATGGAAGGTTCACTTCCCAAGGCTCCGCCAGTCCAGTATTCACACTGAGTTCCAGCAGCTGTTAACCAAGAGATTTTTATCTTGTGAAAGCTAACTTATTGAATGTTCAAAAACTCATCACATATACAAAATAGGATATCTAATTTTTAAAAGTATTAAAATATAACAAATATTCAAACAATGATTTTGAAAATACTTTGCCACCGACTTTTGGCAAAGTTCTATGGTATTGATAACATAATTCTGGTTATCATCTCAAATTCAAACAGCGGATTAAAAAGAGAAAGATAAAAAGAAACAAGAATACAATAAAAAGAAATTACAGTAAGAAGGCAGTTAAAAACACCTTACAAAAAAAATTCTAAAAAACATTTCTAACTGTACCGCTTAGGTATCAAAATCTGAAGGGGAAAAAAACTTCAAAGGCAGACTGTTACTAGCACACTAGCAATTAATATTCATAATTTATTAGGATATAAACTCTTTGCAGCAGGGAGTACATCCTTCTCAACGTCCTAGAGCAACAAAATTAATGTCTGAATCAATAGCTACTTATGAACATAATTTCCTAATAAATTATATTTATAATTATATTATAATATTTATAATATAAATATACTGGTAAATATAATTTATAATTATATAAACTACATGTTTATAATTATATATAATTATAAAATTTTATAATTTTTTATATTTTTATAATTATAATATATATTTATATATTATATTTATATTTATAATATATTATATTATTTTTAATATATATTATATATTTTATTATATATTATATATATTTTATAATATAATATATTATAAATAAATTATATTTATAATATAAATATTATAAATATAAATAATAAATACATTATATAAAATATATTTATAAAAATATAAATAAAAAATAAAAATATATTATAAATATATATAAATATAATTATCTTTACTTGATAACTATAAGTAAATTGTTACTGTTATTTGAGCTAAACCTCTGGCAAAATCTCTGGCAAAACTGAGCTTACTATTGGTAGCTCTTTGAATCTCAAATGGGTGACATTCCCTCAAGTGTTCCTTCTTCATGTTTACATTGAAATAGGAAGAAAGACCTAGAAAGGAATTTGTTTCTAACTTGCTAAGACAATTACAATAGTTTTGAAACACTATACTTTTGAATATGTCAGTACTGAAATAATCACTAAGACTTGTGTTGGGGTATAAAAAAGCATTTTCTCAACTACTCGTGGCCATGAAGAATCATTTCATTTTTTTTCCTCAAAAGTTATCAAGAAAAATCCCAAGACTTTGGTCAGATTCCAATGATAATAAAATGAAAATTAAGAAGGAACTGTCAGTTACCATATTTTACTCCAAAATGCATCCCCTTTTGAGAATATACTTGCAGTTCATTATAAATGAGAGAATGACTACATTTTTCCACAGCAATTAAAATAGAATCTTTTTCTTTTTTCATTATCAATCACACTTTATTAATATTTTCTTAGAATATATAAATCCTTTCATTCTGTGATTTCAAGCTTCTATTTCCAGAAAAACATATTTTATATGTTTACTTATAAAACAAATACTTTTTGAATAGTACACAAAGCTATACTGGAAACCGCTCACTGAACTGTAACACAAGTATTCTAAATGATAGTTGCAAAGAATACATCATTACGTAAAGAAATAACATTGCAGAGACTACTAACTCCAATATCCATTTTCCTCTTCTTCTTTTAGTAACAGGACCCTACATTTTAGTTGGACACATGTCTGCCTGGCTGCTGATTACACTTTCCAGTCTTCCCAGGTATAGTTCTGACTAATGGGATTTGAGAAGTGAGTGATCTCTTAGGGTATGCTTTCTGGGAAAGGAATGTGTTCTCCTCTTCCTTCTTTCCCGTGGCTGAAATGCAGATGTGCTGGTGGGAGCTAGGGCAGCTATCTTAGTCCAGAGAATAAAAGTTTATGGGTTAGGGTTGGCAGAGAGACAAAGTTGAAGGAACTTCAGTCCCCAAATTCATACACTTTGTGGAGAAGAGGTGTTCTAGCAGCTGACAGACAGAGCGCACAACTGTATTTGAAACAGTAGGTAAAGCAATGACCTAATATAGATAAGTAAAAGAAATCTAGGAGAATTCAAAGTTGGCTCTACATGTAGTTAGAGCTATGCTGAAAGCTCAAAATAGAAATAGGATATACACTTACCAGTGACATCTGTACAGTTGTCATCTGAATCAGACTCCCCAGGATCAAATACTTGGATACCCTGAGCCTGTAGCCTTTGCAGTTTGCTCTCCAGCTCCCCTCTTGGCCCTCAGTAAGTCCTGAATTTCATTTTCTTTGGTCTCTCTAAAAATCTTTAGAAGAATATTTTAATTTTGAGAGCTTTTTCATAATCAAAAAGTTGTGTCATCAACTTTAAGGGAAAAATATTTCATTCATAAAACCAATATTCATTTGGTCCTCGGTATCCTCTTTGTAGGGTGAATGTCCCAGTACCTTTACCTTACTGTTTTGCAACTGGAAGCCACTGGAATTCTAGCAGGATGCATGTCTGTGGTGTGAATCCGTCATGTGCACTGCACGATGTTTGGGAAATTTGTCTCTCTCCCACTAAATACCAATAATACAACTTCCCCTAAACATTTCCAAATGCTTTTTCCCCCATACAGAAATGCTTTTCTTTTTTTTCAAAATTACTATTAAAATGTTCACTTTCATACGTTTTTTTCTCTGAAACTATCTCGTTTACCATGTCCAATTCAAAAATGTGAAAGTGCTCTACACTAATTCTTACAACTTTCATGAATCCTACATGATTTACTTCCACTTATTCATCGCATTATATATTATATATACTTTTAAAATACACTGTTTTATTTCATTTCACTTTGGGGGATAAAAATGTAAGGAATTTACCTTGAATTGCCTTTTAACTTTATCTCTGTCATGTTCAAATGTTGCTGCTCTCTCCATTGCTTGGTATTTTGCTTCTAAAGCACTTTCTTTTTCTCCGAAGTATCTTCTGGTATGTTTTTTGAAGTGCCTAGAATAATTTACCTTGTTATTTCCTAACAAAAATAGTCTTGCTCCCAAATTTTACATTCTTATATATATGTTACATATCTTAAAATTTTAAGTCTACTTATTATTTTACCAATTACCAGGAACTTCACATTGCCATTTTATTCAAAACGTAATGGGAAAAAAATGCAAAAATGCTTGAACTATAGAACTACAACAAATAAAGACTTCAACATTAAGCTTTCAATGGAAACTAACTTTTTTTGAAACACTGCATCAGCTCTTAAACTTCCTTATGCCTTTTCCATCTTTGTGTTACTAAAAATTACATTTTATAAGGCTTAACTTGAAGGATAATTAGTTCTAGGAGACGGTGTGCCTCTTGGCACTATCTTATTCATTTCACCATCTCTCGGGCACTTCACAGTGCCTGGTACACTGCAGGTCTCCAAGTAACTGTCTGACTGAATGAATGAAATCAATCTGGAAGAGTTTTCTTATGCAGAGATATGTGAGAAAGGAACCAATATGTTTCACAGGGAATCAGGATTGGTGACAGGAGTAATCCGGGACTGTGACACTTTCCAACCCTTACAGCACTCCGCCCTGCTTGGTTTGGCCTTTTTTACCTGCCACCTCACAGTCGTTTCCAACGTGCAGTGTCTGTTGGGCAGCGGCTTGGACACATGAAATCAGATATTTGAAATGCACAAGTCCATTTTATAAATGCAAGTGCATTAAGGCTGCCCAGTAGGAAAACTATCAGACCACAGATAAACTGCTACACGAACTTCTTCCCAGATCACAATAATTACACAACAGCTAATGAGGGAGTTTAAAAACAAAAACAACAAAAAAACCCTCACTAGAAGAATGTGTAGACCTGAAGACAGGAAGCATTTTTCTTTTAGAAAAATCAGTCTGAGGTATTTATTTAACCCCTAGTAATGACCCCAGGAACTCTCAGGCTGCCTAGAAGTCTCTTCCACAGTAAAGACTAAACAAGTAACACAACAATGATCAGAGGGGCCCCAAACTGATTGAAAAAGTCTTACAGCTTTGCTCAGAGAAAAGCCATCTCTTGCTTTACATACTATTTTAATGAATTATAACAGACCTGCTACACATGGAGGGCATACAATAATTGCTTTTAGAGTAAATTAATCAAATGAACTAAGGAAATTTGACTACATCTAAGAGAAGGGTTTCAACCACAGCAGTTAAGATGGTGAGAAATCAGAAGGCTTCCAGAAAATTTAACGTCAAGACTATTAAAATGCAAGAGTGATGAAACTTCACAAAGAAACCGAGACATGAGCCCCACCTTGGAGCCCCACGTAAACTTTTTATGGTGGGGAGGGTGGTAACACTCGTGGGAAGAGTTTGTCGAGTTGCTTCAACAGGTGTCACCAGCCTTCTGCGGAGGTGGGTGCGGGGTGGGAGTGGCGCTGGCGATTGGCATTTGCCTCCTGAGGACACTTTAGCGCTAATTTCTTCTAGGTGTCTTAACGACAGAAATAGAAAAGCGGGGACTGGGCGCGGTGGCTCACTCTGTAATTCCAGCACTTCAGGAGGCTGAGACGGGAGGATCGCTGAGCCCAGGAGTACCAGGCTGCAGAGCCACGATCGTGCCACCGCAGCGAGACCATGTCTCCAAAAACAACAGAGACAGAAAAAGGGGAGGGAGTTAAGGAATCATTTTAGACTCGAAGAGACTATGACCTCTCAAATTAAAATGACCGGTTTCCGCTGAACTTTCAAAGCCGCTAGGTTTGGAGCGCGGGCAGGACAGCCGCGCCTCCCAGGGGTGTCCTGGCGCGCGTTACCTGAAGTTCGGCCCGCAGCCGCTTGTTCTCCGTGTCCAGCTTGGCCTCGCGGCGGCCCATGGACAACAACTCCTGGTTCTTGCTGACGCGGAAGATCTCGTACTCCTTCTTGAGCCGCTCGTACTCGGCCGCCGCGTACTCCAGCTCGGGCACGGACGAGCCGGTGGACTTGAAGCTGGCCCCCAGCAGCCCCCCCGGCGCCAGCCCCGCGGGGCAGCGACCCCGGCCCGGCCCCCGCTACCGCCCCCGCGCCTCGGCGGAATGAGTTGCGCAGCAGGCGGGCCTTGGGCTTCACCTCCACCGGGATCTCGCAGGCCTCGCCGCCGCCCGCCCCGTACGTGTCCTCGATCACCTCCCCGCCTGCGGGGATCACGAGGGACGAGGCGGTCCCCATGGCGTCCGCGGCCACTGCTAGCTAGGGGGATGCCGGCAGGCCGGGGCAGCGGAACTGGACGTGCGCGGGAGAAGGGCGGGGCGGGGCGGCGCGGGGCGGGGCGGGGCGGCGGGGCGGGGCGGGCGGCGGGGCGGGGCGGGGCGGGGCGGGGCGGGCGGGGCGGGGCGGGGCGGGCGGCGGGGCGGGGCGGCGGAAGCGGGCGAGTGGCGACTGTGCGAGACCAGCAGTGGATGGGACGCTGGTGTGGACTGGTGCTCTGACTCAGGGTGTCTCTCAGTCGTCTCCGCTCCGCTCAAGGCTCCCGGCCGGCGTCCCTCACAGTGAGCACAGGGCTGGGTCCCAGCTGCTCTACCTCCGCTGCGGCTGTTACTTTCCCAACGCCATCCACATCACCCTGCACTGGAGATCTTTAATCTTCAGCTCCTTTGACCAGGGCTGATGCAGCTCTATTGTAGCTGTTGCTCACTCCTTGCCCAGCTGTAAGTAATGCAGTGATACTTGAGGCATCCTCTTTACTAATGTTTGTTCATTCTTTCCCGGGTCTTCTTTGGACAGACCTAAGATAACCCAGGGCGGTTCATTTCCTGTAGGGCTGTAGGGCCCCACAGGGTCGTGAGGTGTACCTTATGTTGTGCTGAGGTGCAGGATCTGAGAAGTAAAGAGACAGGACTCTAAAGAACTGGTGAAAAGCAGCTGGACTGGGGGGGCCCCCAACCTATGAGCGGAGATCAGTGAGAGCCCCAAATGCTCAGAAGCATCTGTATTTATTAGGTACAAGCAGGGGGCAGGGTCGTGAGTGAGGTCATTATCTGTAGGCTTAGTAATAGGGCATACATAATCATGAGTCACAAGTGAGGGGGCCACCCCATTATGTCACCTGGGCAGAGAGGTGGGCCGTGCACAGTAGGGGGCCGTGCCATTCGCAGTAGTAGAGGGTCGTGTACAGAAAGGGGTCCACCCCCATTAGGTCACTGAGGCAAGGAGGTGGGCTGTGTGCAACAGGTGTCGTGGGCTGCACTTCTTATCTGGGGGCTGGAGACTTCAAAGGATTTCTAATAGAAGGATACTGTAAGCCAGTGCAGTGGGAGCTGACAGACTTGTGCTCTTAAGATATTTATGGGAGGATGATTTGAGCTAGCACAGAAGCGAGAAAAGACTGACAGGGTGTACAGCCACTGTGACTGGTCACACCAGAGGGGTTCTTCTCCCTTGGTTATTTCCAGGATCTCAGGCCTGAGGCCTACTTTTCACAGGAACTGGATGCAAGGTACTACAACTCCTTTATTAGGAGGACAGGCTCTTGCTCCAAGCCTGCCATACAGCATATGCCCTTTCATACAGGGATGCCACCGCCTGGGTCTTTGGTTCTTGTCCTGGTCTGGCTGTTTTCCCATGTACTGCTTCTGTTCTGTTACTGCTCTAGGCATTCCTCCTACTGCAAACTACTATAATGGTTATATGGAAGGATTATATAAATCAGCACTCAATGTGTCAGTACAGCTCTGACTACAATATCTATATGATTACATAGAAAGATTATATAGAACTAAGTATGATTATACATATAAGCTAGCTATAGTAGGCGGTGAATTATGCTTCAGGCACTAACTGTGCCTGGGGTCTGCACAGTTCTCCTTCCTCGGTGCCCATGGAGGGTGTTACCTACATTTTTTGACCTGGAATAAGAAAAAATTTCTCTGAATTTGATCTGGGCAGCCCGTAAATTAATAAATGATGCTACTGCCTTTTTTTTTTAAAATGGGATTTGTAGAATAAATATCGTTTGAGTAGGGTAGTATGTATTTGGTCCTCAGATTATGAATTTCACAATCACTTGGGGACGTTTGGTAAAAATTTGGGAAGCTTGACAATTTGCATGTTTAGTTAGCTCCCAGGTGATGCTTATGTAGTGTAAAATCTCAAAATACTGAGACTGCATAAAAATTGTGGCTAGGGGTAATTTATTTCCTTGCTACTCAAAGCATGGTCCTCAGGCAGCATCAACATCACCCTGAAGCTTGTTAAGAATCAGATTCTCACATGGTACCACTGACCTCCTGAATCACAATTTGTAATTAAAAGGTCTCTCAGGTGATCTGAATATAAATTAAAATTTGAGAAGTACTGCTACAGCAGAAGAAAATGGTTCTTAACCTTGGTTGTACATTACCATCACCTGGAGAACTTAAAAAAATAAAGACTGCTGCCTGGGCCTCACCCCAGACCAATTATATCTGGATTTCCAGGAGTTGAGGTGTGAACATCATTATTTTTTAAAAGCTTCCCAGCGGATTTTAATCAGTAGTCAAGGTTAAAAACCAATGGTTTCACCTTGGCCATCTCATTACTGCCAACATATGTGTGATCCCCATTTTGTAACCTTCTCAGTATCTGCTTACAGGCATCCAGATTCCTCTGTGAGCTTTCTTCACAGTTCATCATAGTGGAGGCACATGTAATTTTGACCATATTGATAGTATTGTGCTTCAACTTTAGAGATAGACAAGGCATTACCAATGGTCAAAATGTCTTGAGAAAATTTATCGCTTTGTAATAAATGACCTTTATACTTGGAAATGCTACATTGAGTAACAGTCTTTGAAGATAAAGAAACTCTGCAAAACTAAGGGATTCTAGTTCTCACTAAAATTGCCCCCCTTTTCCCAGGCTGTTTGATCCTGCTCAGTTTTACCAAGTGAACTCTGACGTCTAAAGTCTCCTACAAAGTCTGTGAGTATGACCCCAATTTTAGGAACTAATTAACAATAGGGGACAACTGTGATTAAATAGCTGCGATTTAACATTTCTAACACTGTCCACTAGGGGTCAGTGTAACTCAGGAAAAAAATAATTTGGCTGTTTATATGTCTTGAAAAGGATCATCTTGTGAAGATGACTGTAAAGAAGTCAGTCTAGGTGTTGTCTTCATTAGCAATTATCTACGCTGCTTTACTTAGTTCCCATCACAAGTAATAATATGACTCTGAAAATTATTATGAAACAGAAAAGAGCAGGATCAGCCAGCTTTTTCTACAAAGGACCAGATAGTAAATATTTCAGTCTTTAGGCTCTCTCATGTTACTCAACTCTGCTATTACAGCACAAAAGCACCCAACACCATATACAAGCAAATGTCTGCATTCCAGTAAAACTTTATTTGCAAAAACTAGTGGCTGGTTGAATTTGGCTCACAGGTTTGCTGACCCCTGAACTGGAGGAGTGGTTCTCAAACCTGGAAAATCACCTGGGGAGCTTGTTAAAAATTTAGAGTCATGAACCCCACATCAAATCCACTGAATATAAATGTTTTTAAGTAGAGCTCACACATCTGTATTTTTTTAAAGCTATCTTTTGGTTCAGAAGCAAATACTAATTTAGGAACCATTGGGACAAATAAAGTTAACCTTACCTTTTAGGAAACCATAAAGTCCACCTTGCTATAATGTTTTTAGTATCTGGATACTTATCCATGGTATAAAAGATATATATGTGAACCTTAGGCTTAGATAATCTCCGTAAGTACTCTGAAAGTACATCAATGTACTCATTCCTCATTCCTCTGTAAATGCTTGTATTAAGGCACTAGTCTTCAGATTATTTTGGCCACAGAACAACCCAGGCTGTCCTGACTGACAGAGGGGAACACTTAATTTGAATGGGGAAGAAGAGATTGATGAAAACAGTAAAGGAGCAGGAAAAGAGAGAAAAGAAATGATGGAATCGTGTGTAGTACCTCCTCAAAAATGTCCCAAATGTTTGATAAATTTGCAAACCCTGAAAAACTTGCTGTGAACTATTTTTTTTCATGAATTGGTGAAGAAGAGGAGTTTAGTGCCAAGGTGGGTACAAGCGTGAAACAAAGACAACACACGTTCACCGGACAGGGAAATGGGGTCAGAATAGTTTAAATGTGGGATATCCATTCTTTTCTGGGTTGTTTTCCTAGGCTGTTTCCCCTTGGGCTAATCAAATGTATGGATATATAGAAGGTCATACTTTAAGAAGAGCTGTAATGGGTTTCGTTAAGAATACCATAGCCAGTATCTTTACCTGTGGTCCGTATAAAGCATACTGCACATTTGGACTATTTGTTTAACAAATAAAGGGGTTCTGTTTTTCCATAACAGCCTCTAAGATAAAAGAAGTCATTTATTTCTTACGTGCTGAGGAATGTCCCTTTGTTTCTCAAATTCAAGGCTATTCTCCCACCTCTCTCTGCCTCTGCCTCATGTCCATCTGCGAAACTGAATGTAACTTTAATTTCTTCTATGGAGCAATCTGTCCCAAATCTAGTAACCAGCGCCCACTTCACGTTGTCATTAGTGACTATCATTTTTTCTTACACTCAATGCCTGCATGCCAGGACGAAGAGGAGGAGCCATATTCAATTAGCTCCTGTGAAGGAGAGATGAAGGCTTCACTGCTGTATACATTTGAGATGTGCTTTTTCTGACATAAATTAGCTGCAGAGAAGAGAGTCAGCTGACATTTGTAGTTGCAAGGGAAAAACAATCTCTTCACGAGTAATTTATGAATAAAAATGGCTGATTTTAACTTAAACAACCTAGGCATGCTAGTTCATGCCTGTAATCCCAGCCTTTTGGGAGGCCAAGGTAGGTGAATCGCTTCAGCCCTGGAGTTTGAGACTAGCCTAGGGAACATGGTGAAACCTAGTCTCTACAAAAAAAAAAAAAAAAAAAAAAAAAATAGCCAGTTGTGGTGATACACACCTGTAGTCCCAGCTATTTGGGAGGCTGAGTTGGGAGGATCACTTAAGCCTGGGAGGTGGAGGCTGCAGTGAGCTGGGATTGTGCCACTGCACTCCAAACTGGGAGATTAAGACCCTATCAATAAAAAAAAAAAAAAAAAAGATTTAAACATGGGAGATTTTATCTTTTAGATAAGATTTACTTATGGTTACAAAATTTTATTCTTGTCATAATTAAGGGGAGACTTAATTATGTGACTTACAGTCCTAATTTAGAAATGAGTGGTGTTCCAGTGATTAATCAAAAAATCTCATATTTGGTATTTGAAGCCTATTTCCTCAAGAAATAGCATTAGACAAGGTGGCTATTGGTTCAGCTTAGCACACAGCTGAACACTTTATGCTAAGTGCAGAATAACACCACTGTAATGTGTAGTCTTTGGAAATATGCTTTCAACATATTAACTCAGATTATCCAGGAACACATCTATCCCCTGGGCACCGTGAAGAAGACACCTGAGGCCACAGGTCAAAGTATGCACATTTGATTGGTCTGAGACAGATGTTCCAGTAGGGAGGAGACCTGGAAAGGGGGACAGGGAAGAAGTTGTATAACAATGGTTGCCATAGCTTAGATTCTAGCAAAATCTTGCGCAAGGAATTTGGCTTCTGCTGAGACCAGCTTGGTCGTGGAGACCCCAACCCAGGCGGCGCTGAAGAAATTAAGAAACAGAAACAAAGATAGAGTGCAAAAGTGGGATCAGAGTAGGACTGTCAGGGGTCTGATGGCATTTCCCAGCTGACAGCCCAGAGCAAAATCTGACCCACACACATATTTATTCTTTGTGAACAAGTGATTATTTTTAATAAGCAGGTTCTCAGTGTTTCTTCATAGAATAAAGACAGACTAAACAGGCAGATAGTGCCTGCTCACTACTAAGATAGAAATAAGCTAAAAAACACTCTCTGTGAGTTAGCAATGGGGACAAGGTCATATATCCTGTGTTCTGGGAACTGGTTTAACTAGTGCGTGACTGGCACATATTGTTTACTATTCTAGCAGTTTTCTGCCTGGGGATGGCTCGGTGTTGCTTTCCATCACCTCTCAGCAAACCACATATACTCCATCACACACATGTCAAGACCTTCTCCCATCAGGCTTCTTGCACTTCAGCCTCCTCATCTGAAAATGGAGATAATAGTAGTTCACTTTACAGCAGTTGTAGACATCCAAATGAGTAAACTACATTTGATTATGTTTAGTTCCCCAGGGATCCAGAAAATGCACTATTTCATTTACAATCTTTCTCTAAGTAACTTAGTAGGAGACCCTAAGCATTTTTCTTTTGACAAACCTGGCAGATATATTTCATTCTCTGAAGGCTGTTTTGATTGATACCCAACAAAACTTGGCCTCTCTGTGACAGAAATCACTGGCATGTCTGCATCCCTAAATATATATCACTACCATTGTCCTAAAAAATAGTGTTTCTTCACTGTTTTCTGGCTATTCCATTTTGAACCAGAGTCAAATCATTACATACAGATGGTTGATGATCTGTTATATCCTGAGGCCAAAAGCAGAAAATGCCAGACTTCCTTTAAAACATTTTTTTAACTTGACAAATAAAAATTATATATATTTTTGGTATACAACATGATGTTTTGATACATGCATATTTTATGGAATGGCTAAATCAAGCTATTCAGCATATGTATTACTCTACATACTTTTTGTGGCAAGAATGTTTATAATTTCTCTTTGTAATTTTTCAAATACATAATATATTGTTATTAACTGTAGTCACCGTGTTATGTATGATAGATCTCTTGAACTTACTCCTCTTGTTTAACTGAAAAGTTGTATACTTTGTCAAACATCCTCCAGCCCCCCCTCACCACCAGCCCCTGGTAACTACCACCATTCTACTCTCTGCTTCTGTGAGTCCTCTTTTAAATTCCACATAGAAGTAAGATCATAAGGCATTTGTCCTTCTGTGGCTGGCTTATTTCACTTAGTATAATGTCCTCCAGTTTCATTTATGTTGTTGCAAATGGCAGGATTTTCTTCTTTAAAGGATGAATACTGTCCCATTGGAGATATATATCTATATATAATTTTCTGTTTCCATTCATTTGGTAATGAACACTTAAGTTGATTCTGTATCTTAGCTGTTGTGAATAATTTTGCAGTGATTATGGAAGTGCAGATATCTCTTCAACATACTGATTTCATTTCTTTTAGGTATATACCCCTTGGTGGGACTGCTGGATCATATGGTAGTTATATTTTTAGTTTTTTTGAGGAATCTCCATATTGTTTCCATAATGATTGTACTAATTTACATTCCTAGCATCAGTGTGGAAAGGTTTCCTTTTCTCCACATCCCTACCAACACTTATCTTTCATATTTTTTATAATAACCAGTCTAATGGGTATGAGGTGTGATAGGGTAGAGGTCATATTTGATAGTTTACTTTAAAAGTAAACAGGCTTCCCAATTAACCCACCTTGGGAAGGTCTTATGATTCATGGTGACATCCTGTTGCTCAGTAATGAATCTAATGAGTTCCTCAAGTTGTTATTGTACTAATAAAGACATAACCTATTGACACTGGAAAGGATGCTGATCTATTTTCCAGTTACAAACTTTTACTGGTTGCCTTACATATAGACATTTTAGCCTATATTTTGCAATCTGTATCCAATGATTAACTTTTTTTTTTTTTTTTGAGACAGAATCTCGCTCTGTCACCCAGGCTGGAGTGCATTGGCAGGATCTTGGCTCACTGCAACCTCTGCCTCCCGGGTTCAAGCAATTCTCCTGCCTCAGCCTCCCGGCAACCTGAAATTACAGGCGCCTGCCACCACAGCCTTTAGTAGAGATGAGGTCTTACCATGTTGGCCAGGATGATCTTGAACTCCTGACCTCGTGATCTGCCTGCCTTGGCCTCCCAAAGTGCTGGGATTACAGGTGTGAGCCACTGCACCCAGCCTGATTATAACTTTTATATTGTAATCTCCAATGAAAAGGACAACTCCTGTGAAGGGTCCCCCTCCCTTCTCTTAAATTTTCCTATAAAAGTCTTCCAACTTGTGATGAACTCTGGAACCCTCCCAACTTTGTTGGTGTGTCTTCCTGGGTTGATCCTCACATTTGGCTTCCAAAGCACCTTTATCAAATTATTTCTGCCTTATGAGCCTTAATTTCAGTTGACATTCTGGCATAATCAGCAGGATTCTGGAGCAGTCTCCCTGGACCATCCAGTGTGGGTTTTGATCATTGTGCATGAACCAGTAATGAACCTATTGTGTTCCCAAATTCAAATGCTTCTGCTGGGTGCTACAGATGGGTTCCTCCTGGAATCCTCACATCTTGGCTGAAGTTCTGGTTTATTGAAGCTAGTTTCCTCCTTGGTCAGGAGGTACAATGACTCTTTCAGAATGAGAGTTACTGCTGCCAATTCAAGGAAAGGGTTTTATTGGGAACTTTAGGGCTGGATAAAATAGCAGCTCAGTGAACTGTTTCCCTGGAGGATTGGGGTCAGACAACCTTTCCTTAGCTTGCTCCTTTTCAATCACAGGAGGGCACTCTTGCTCCAAAGATAAGAGACATTCACTCCCTCTAGCCAAACTGTTAACTTATTTGCTCAACCTGGAGGCTTTAGAAAGACTGATCATCTCTTGCCCTGAGCACACTGACCCTTCTTTGGAGGTGACTTGGGAGTCCAAAACACATAAAAACATCTTTTTAGCCCATTGTGTGAAATCTCCAGAAGAAAGCACATCTGACCCACTACAGAGCACACCTCATCCACTACAGAAAGCACACCTGATCCGGCACACCTGACTACAGAGCTTATCTTGCTCACAGCAGCCAAGATGGGAAATGCATCCAGACTGAAGGTACACTACCTCTGTTGACACCAGTTGGTATCATGTTCTTTTACTTGCAAGTACTTAGATAAGTGGACCCATCTAACCCAGGATGGTCAGCAGCAGCAGTGGCCAAAATGGAGATCTTTTGAAAATGCCTAAAATAATGTATTTGTGCACACAAATGGAAAAAGTTGGTTTTAGAACCAGATAGAATGGGAGACTTACTTCCAACAGCACCTAGAAGCTTCTAAAAATTATTTTAAAAAATTGTCTCCAATCTAGAGGTAAACAAAAGGATATTCAAAACCATTCAAACCATCATACATTAGATGAAAAATACTTAGAAGTCTCTCTCCCTTTCTTCCTCATGGCTCCTCCTTGTCTACCCCTGTTCTTTCATCTTCTCTCTCATATGAACTCATTCCTTTCTGCTTGTTCCTTGGGCTCCCATATATCTCTTGCGGAGAGACTTTTGGAATTTCACAATGCACCCGTTTACTTCTTTCAAGAGGGGCAAAATGTATTTAAATTTAAAACCGAAGGAACAAATGGAACAACTACAGAGTGAGAATGAAACTACTGAGAGTCTAAAAATATAGACCCAACAAATGTTTTTCTAAACTGGGACTAATGATTGACACATCTGATTATTTATTGCTAGCTTTGCCAGACCATTATGATCCCAATCTTCCAAGTACATTAGTAAAATATATACAGCCACCTCCATTAAAGTGGAAGTAAACCTGATTAAACTTTCTACCCAATATCAAATCAATATTCTTTAAATGTTCTGCTAGACCTCACAGTCCCTTGCAGATATAAAACTTCACTGGCCTTTTAGAAAACTTAAATTGTGTCTCTGTGCTTTGAGATGTAAATTTGCTCTCCCTAAGATCTTCAGCTGTGGAAGACAGATTAACTTGTTCTATTTACAGAGGCACAATTTACTTCAACTGCCCTTTTAAGCTGGTGAGTTTTACCTGACTCATGAAACAAATTTTAAGAGCAAAGCTATAAAATCTTTATCTGCATCTGTTTGTATTTTTATGTGTACATGTGTACATGTCTGTATATTGTTTACATGGTACCAAATTGGTTTATAAATAAATGAGCACTTATAAATTAGTAAACCAAAATACTTTGTAAATTCATATCACCTAAATAGATCTTTTAGCAAATAAGACTAGTTTAATAAAAAACAACCATCTTCTGAGTTTTTGGCAAAAAATCCATAAATTTAAGATTCTTACTTAAGTGAACACCTGATATTCACAGGCTCTAAAAGTGGTTAGCCAGAAAATAACTTGAAATGATGACTAGCTTTGTCTAATATTTCAATTTTCATAAATATTATAGGTAAGCTGTTAAAAATAAATTAGATAACTGTCAGTGAGATACACTTCTATAAAGGAACTTTTTGTGTAATTTGAAATCTTAAAGCTATGTTAAATAATAGATACTCGTTCAATGTCTGGGTCATTTCCAATTAAAGTAAACATGGCATAAGAAAACATGTTTCTAAAAAGTATAAAATGGTTTTCGTTTATAAGATACTGTTTTGTGACAAAGATTCTTGTTGCCTAGGTTGTCACTAAAATGTAAGGTTACTAAGAGTTAAAAGTTCTAATTAATATTTATATGCAATTTTATATATAATGTACCAAAAATAAGAGGTGTTTTTGATGAGAAAAAATTATAAGAAGGCATAAAAATGTGTTCTTTATTGAAAAAGAAAGAATAATTTTGTCTAATTTGTAGGTTACTTAAAGGTTGTTTCAAAATATGAACTTAGGAAGGAAAGGGGAACAAGATTAAAAAGGAACCAGTTAGTAGGAAAGAAAAATATGAAGGAGGTTATGGATATGAAGATGAATTTTTGGTAAGGAAGGTTAAAAAGAAAAGAGAATAATTTTATATGAGAAAGAATCTCATATGGTAAAGTTTTGTCCTAAAGTAAAATGACTGGTTAAAAGAAAGAGGAAATATAAGACAAAGCAGAAAGTCCCAGCATGTTTTCGATGGTCTGAGTATATCATGATAAGGTTTGTGAGAAAAGAATGTATGAAAAAAATTTTGTGTGTGATTAAGTTGGCTATAATTCTAAAGGAAATGTGGTCCTCTATCTTATAACAACAAGGTTTTTGTCAAGTATTAATTTTCTTTTAATAAAATTGCAAAAGGTTTTATTTTTAAATTCTGAAATCTATTGCTTCTCGAAACTTGGTTTTATCAAGATAATTCCTGTGTTGTCCTTACTTGGTTTTGGTTGCTTTAAAGGGTTAAAGTTTTTACATCTCTGTGACTTTCTATATTGCTTTTGAAGTCTTTTGATTACCACTCTGTTTAAATAAGTATTAATTAACAGTGACCTGTGATTCTGTTTTGATCAAATGCTTGGAACTTTTGACATCTTTGACAAAATTCCCCAAAATCAACTCCTAAAGTAAGTTGTTTGCCCTAAAATTAACTTTAGGGTTTTCTAGTTAGACCTCTGGAGAACCTCAAAGAATATCTCTTGTAAAGATATTAAGTGATTAGGCTTATTTGGTAAATTGTATGAGAAACATTGTCAAATGATAAATGGTACTAGATCTTCTTTAGTTATATATATGAACATGTTATTGATATAAATATCCCCCAAATTATATAAATTCATAAAAACTAATATGAGTCATAATTTTGACAATGTTACATCTTTTCTAAAGTTATATTTCTATGTATATATTATTAATATGGATATTCTTAAGATACATGAAATTTATAAAAGGCTGGAAGTCATGATGTGATACTGTCAGTCATGACTCTGTTTGTTGTCTTAAAATGCCACATATAATAGAAATAACTAAATTTCTTTGTCACTTGGAAACTTCCATTAGATTTTAACCATGACTATTTTAAGTTTTTGTTATCCACAGTTACTCTTTCAAATTCTTTACTGAAAGCATTTACAATGAGCTGTAGTCCAAATGCTTTTCATGGAAAAGACTAACAGGTATTCTTGAACACAGATTTCTGATAACTTTCAGATCAATGTACTAGATAAAAACTTCCATGACTCTAATAATAAACTGATAGATTCATGAAAACAGCAAACCCCACAGCAAGCAAAACAAGAATTACATGAAACTAAACTGATAGGGGGCTAAAATGATTTTTATGACTGTTTGAAACATTGCTGATTCTTTTCATATTTTGTTTTCTGGTCAAGATTTTGTTTTCATTTGAGCTATTGATATAGCAATTGGGTAAAGTATACTTTCGGGAGCAAAGTTGAAAGATTTACCTTTTTCTCTCTACCTAAATTCTCCAGAGAGGTTGGAAACTATAAGTGTTTTTATTTTATGGCAATATATTTATTTGTGTAAGTTTGATACAATTGTTTAAGACACAAGGGAAACACTGGTTATTTTACCAAGGCTTTGACTAGAATGACATATTTTCAAATATGACAAGACTGCTTTGAGAGATTGAAATTGACTTTGTAAAGCCAATAGACTTGGAAAAGACTGGCCTGGTACCTTGTCTACATAGAGCTCCTTTACAGAGTTCCTGACCTTGCAGTAATTAAAGAATGTCAATTTCTGACAGGCCTAGGAACATCGAGATATTTTGGGCACCTCAAGAAGGGGAGAAATTCACCCATTTTGTAGAGGTTTTATAGGCACAGTCTGATGGTGAATCCTTGGCTTGGCTCCCTAGCCTGAAGGGATTTTTAAAAGTCTAATCCAAAATCCCTTATGAAAAAGTTCCAGCAAAGTCAACTTAAAAGAGCCTATATGGCCAATCACTATTTTTGTTGTACTTTATGCAAATAATTAGGCCAATTATGATAAGACTAAAACTTACATCGCAAATAAAATGGATATCGTTATTTGTCATTGGTAAAAAAGGAGGACTGGAGAGAGAATAATTACGTTTCAGAAGAAAACTATAGTATACCTGCTTTTTAATTCTAGACCTGCCCATTGTTTTTGAGATTTTCTTTTTTTATTATTTGCCTACAATTTGTACTGAATACTAGATTCCTTGAGATCAACAGCTGATGTCTCCCAGTGACTGGTGATTATTCCTTTTTCAGGAAAATAACATGTAGCCTGTGTCACGACCTGCCCCATGTTGCTAGTAATCTTGCCTGCCTGTGATAACAAGGTTATTTCTCCTTATTGAGGGACATGACTTCCTGGGAATGGGCCTTCCCAGTGCTGAGAAATGAACAATGTCTATCACTCTAACTTAAGCAGAGATTGAACAGCAATATTTCCATGGGAAGATTTTTGATCAAAAGAGGGAAATAACCTACAGGTCACATTTGGCAGTTCACTTTAAAAGTAAACAGGTTTCCAAATTAACCCACCTTGGGAAGGTCTTGCGATTCATGTTGACATCCTGTCCCTTAGTAACGAATCTGATCATGAGTTCCTCACATTGTTAATGTATTGATTATGGCATATCTTACTGACACTGAAAATGACATGATTTATTTCTGAATCATAAAGTATTACTGATTGTCTTGCATATAGACATTTTAGCTTGTACATTGCAATCTGCATCTAGATTGCATTGTCTGTTTTATACTGTCCAATTAAAAATGGTAGTTCCACTATGGGAGTCCCCCTACCTTCTCCTAAATTTTCCTATAAAAACCTTCCCACTTGTAATAAACTCTAGAACCCTCCCTAATTTGTTGATGTGTCTTCCTAGTCCAGTCCTCACATTTGGCTTCCAATGCAGTAACTGGAATGCAGAAATAATTTGTCAAATTATTTTTGCCTCAACAGCCTAAATTTTGGTCGACGTGGTATCTCACTATAGTTTTATTATTCAAATTATATAATTTGCATTTCCCTAATGATTAGTGATGTTGAGCATTTAAAAAATATACTATCAGCTATTTGTCTTCTTTTGAGAAATATCTATTCAGTGTGACTTTTGGTAAGTTCTTGTACCCCTTTGAGCCTTGCTTTTGTTAGTATTTTCCCCTTGCTCATTTTTAAATCAGGTTATTTGTTTTCTTGTTATCGAGTGGTTTGAATTCCTTATGTGTTGGATATTAAGCCCTTACCAGATGTACAGTTTGCAAATATTTTCTCGCATTTCATAGGTTGTCTCTTCACTCTGTTGATTGTTTTGGTTTTGTTTTTGTTGTTTTGTCATGCAGAAGATTTTTAATTTGGCATAATTTCATTTGTCCGTTTTGCTTTTGTTGCCTATTATTGTCCAAACCAAGTCATAGCATTTTCCTCCTATGTTTTCTTCCAGCACTTTTATAGTTTCAGGTCTTACATTTAAGTCTTTAATCCATTTTGGGTTGATTTTTCATATGGTATATGATAAGGTCCCATTCATTCTTTCTGCATATGGGTATCCAGTTTTCCCAACACTATTTATCAACGAGACTATTCTTTCCCTATTGTGTGTTCTTGGCACCTTTGTCAAAAGTTAATTGACCATAAATGTATAAATTTATTTCTGGGGTCTCAATTCTGTTCTTTTGGTTTATATGTCTGTTTTTATGCCAGTACTATGCTGTTTCAACTACTATAGCTTTGTAGTAGATTTTGAAATCAGTGTCATGCCTTCAGCTTTGTTTGTTTCGCTCAAGATTTTTTTAGCTATTTGGGTTCTTTTGTGGTTCCATATACATTTTGGAGTATTTTTTTCTGTTTCTCTGAGAAGTATCATTGGCATTTTGATGGGGATTACATTGTATCTGTAGATTACTTTGGGTAGTATGGACATTTTATCAGTATTATTCTTCTAATCCATAAACATGAGATATCATTCCATTTATTTACATCTTCTTCAATTGCTTTTTAGCAGCATCTGAGTTGCCTCTCACACATCAGTTTATTAGATGATAACAGACTCACAAACTAAATTGAACCAAAACAAAACAAGACCCACAGAAAGAAATGCTACCCCTGAAAAATGGAAGGAAGGGTTGTTATTCATGGTGGGGAAAACATAACCAGCATATATGATTTTTAGTTTTAACAAAGCATTAACTGTTAGCACAAAATGATAGGGTGTAGCACATAGGGAATAGTTTGCTTAATCACTTTTTATTATCTATAACTAATGTTTTCTCCAATCCCGTTGGACTCAGGGAGTGTATTAGTCCGTTCTTTCACTGCTATAATGAAATACCTGAGATTTATAAAGAAAAGAGGTTTAATTGGCTCAGTTTTGCAGGCTGTGCAGGAAGCATGGCTAGGGAGGCATGAAGAATCTTATAATCATGGCAGAAGGGGAGGAAGAGCAGTCACATCTTACTTGGCCAGAGCAGAAGAAAGAGAGTGAGTGGGGGAGGTGCTACATACTTTTAAACAACCAGACAACCAGATCTTGTGAAAACTCTATCATGAGAACAGCTCTAGGGGGATGGTGCTAAATTATTAGAAACTGCCTTGATGATCCTATCACCTCCCACCAGCTCTCACCTCTAGCATTGGGGATTACATTTCAACATGAGAGTTAGGCAGGGACACAAATCCAAACCATATCAGGAGTCTCCTCAAAACTATGTCCTCTGCTTTTCTTCCAGTGCATTTGGGTTTTGAGTGGTTCTAGCCTCAGCTGTGAGGTCAGCTCCTGTCTACACAAGTGATATCTGAATCCATCTTTTCACCTTTGAACTTATCACCTCTGTCCATTTTTTACATTGCCCTTTTTCAAATGCACTTCTTCCATTGGACATTGATTTACAACTCAAATTATACCCAGTGAAAGCCCATCTTCTACTCTTTCCCAGAGAAGGGTAGCCACAGCCTTTTCCTTTATACCATTTAGTGTCCAAATCAGGCAATTTACAAGTCCCATTTGTGACTTATCAATAGCATCTTACTACCTCCATCAACCCAGTTATTTCAAATTTGCATGATTCCCTGACTCACTAGAAGGAATTCCTAGAGATTCAAGTTCACTGGCCTTGCCTCGCTTACACCTTATGCAAGTTAATTTTGATCCTTGGTGGTTACCCAAAATTCCTCTTTAGGGAAGTTTAAAAATACCACCAAAAAGAAACTTCAGATTCATTTAAAATCTATACTTGCCTTTTCTCCTATATATATCCTCTATAATTTAGAATTGTTCAATTTTCTTTGAGAAGATTTTAGATTATTATGTCATTTTTTTTCCTCTGTGCAGTTTTAGAACCACAGCAATATTGTCCAGAAGGTCGGAGCTATCTTATCACCATAGTGCATTCCCTAGCACTGGTCTTTCCTAGTTAATTCCTGAGACTTTCCAAAGCTTTGACATAGTGAAAGGGAATAATGGAGGCAGTGAGACAAAGCAAGGTTTGAATCCCAGTTCTGCTATTTTCTACCAGGGTGACTTTTGATAAATTTCTTTACTCCTCCAAGCCTTGCTTTTGTCTGTTAGTTTTTTTCCCTCTTTTTTTTTTTAACTATAAAATGAAGTTGGCAACATGTGCCTCATAGACTGGCTTTAAGAATTAAATGAGGTAACACAGTGGTGGCTCTACCTAGCAGCATCCCTAACAGTGGCTCAGTGCGTGCTAGCTCCTTTCTCCCTCACTTATCCCATTCCACCCCCTTGCATCCAGGAACTAAGTAGAACCAATTCCCTGAGAGTTAACGGGTTAAAGTTCAGATGGAAGTAGATTCTGACATTATATGCATTATTAGTGAAAATCGACAAACATATGTCTTTCACTTCCATGCAGTTAACTTATAGGAAAACCTCAGCTGTGTAAAATACCACCCCCAAACCCGTAAGTGGAAAAAGAGAAGAGTAATTTTGGTAAAAGTCTATGCAGTTTCCATGTCTAGCATTCCTCTAACTCACAGGAGAGGATCTAGAAAGATCCTATGCTCTATTGTGTGGGACATTGGCTTCTAAATGATAGTAGATTAGAAAAGATTGGACAAAGTGGGAACGTTGGCAGTAGTGAAAACTACAGCTGTGGCCTGAAAGTCAAGAAAGGAAGCAGGAAAACTACAAAAATTAGATAGGGTAATTTTCTTTAAAAAATAAGTAATTTAGCACCTTTAGCAGTTCTGTTGTTTCTGAGAATATTTGTAGGCTAGTATAATAATCAATGTTCATAATAATGGTCCTTAATTGTCGGTAAAGGTATATATTATGTCATTTATAGTTGATGTAAGTATATTGGGAAGTGTATAATAATTTATAAAAACTTCTAAGTAGCTAGTATGTTTTCCTTAAAAAGATGTTGGTGGCCCTTCATCAGAGAGATTTCTGTTATCTTGAAATTTCAGAATTTGGAACATCTGTGATAAGTCAGTTACTTCTACTAATGCCAATATGTATATGGTGGGAGTAGGGTGGGTGTGGGTGGGGTGTGTACATACAAATAAATAAAAAGCTATGATGTATTCAAGTAAAAACATCCCCTTTGAACTCTACATTGAGAAAGTCAGTTACCAAAGGTATAAAAATTCTTAATTCTAGTGTGGTTTCACAGAACATTGCTACAGTGAAGCCTCAGAAGATAAAACCACATCTATCAAATACTATTCCCCTGGAATAGGAACAAACATTATTTGAGTAAATGAGATCCTTCTTCACCTGAAGAAATAAAACTTCACACTTCCCATCATCACCTAAAAAAAAGTGATTTTTGTCATTCTCCTTCTGCATTAAATTATCCTGAATGTTTCAGCTTCTTAAAGTAAATTGGCTTCCTCAGAACTAGCTATGTTTTTGAAATTACTTTTCTTTCTTTAGAAATAATTTCCATATATTATTAAACTTTACCACAAAGTTTGTATCCTGGGTAATTTTTCTTCTGCAACTTTGTGGATTTAAATATAATAGTTACATAGCCCACATATATATTGACAATATTTATTATCAATACTTGTGACTTAAGTTTTAATTTTTTCCTCATTTTTTTTGGAAACAAACAAAAGGCCTATATAGTCAACAGATGCTGAAGTTTGACTTCCATTTAAAAGGAAAAAATATATATATTGCATATAAATATAATATGTATTTTGCATACAAATATAAATACATATATTTACACACACATAAATTATATATAATATTTATATATTATATTACACATACTTGTATGTGTAAATATATGTATTTATATATTATATTTATATAGTAATATACATCTACATCTTGCCTTTATTTGGATTAATCAAGTATTTTTAAATCTTATTTCATTTGTCCATAGTAGCTTGTTATATATTTATGTATTAATATTCTAGTAGTTATTCTAAACATTTTAACATGTACCTTGGCTTATTCATTAGAACTTTTAGTACTTCATGGATAATGCAAGAATTTAAAAACTTAAACTTCGTTTACCCCATTTTCAGTTTTTGTGCTTTTGTTAAGCATCTTAATTCTCTCTCTATTTTAAATCTTATCAGACATAACTATTTTTATGTAGTGAGCGTTTGTTCATACTGATGTCCTTTTACCCTTTCTGCTGCTCTTCATTCCCTGCTACATTCCTCTGCTTCCAGTTGGGGCATTTTTTATTTACCTGAAAAACTCTCTTAGTATTTTATTTTAGCGCAAGTCCACTAGGAACAAATTCTCTCCATTTTTGTTTGTTTGTCTTTAAACATTTTAATTTCACCTTCTGAAGGTTATTTTTTGCTGAGTATCAAATTCCAAGTTGTTAGTTTTATCTTTCAGCATTTTTTTTTTTTGATACAGAGTCTCATGCTGTTGCCCAGGCTAGAGTACAATGGCTCTGTCTCGGCTCATTGCAACCTCCACCTCCTGGGTTCAAGCAATTCTCACTGCTTCAGCCTCCCAAGTAGCTGGGATTACAAGTACCTGTATTTTTAGTAGAAATGGGCTTTTGCCACGTTGGCCAGGCCGTTCTCAAACTCCTGACCTCAGGTGATCCGCCTGCCCTGGCCTCCCAAAGTGTTGGGATGACAGGCGTGAGCCACCGTGCCTGGCCTCTTTCTGCATTTTAAACATGTCATTCCATTGATTCTTTAGCTTTTATTGCTTATATTTAATAGTTAACTATAAGTCTCATTGCAGAGTCCTTGAAGATAATGTTCCCGTTTTTTTCTCTTTCTTTTTCAATTTTTCTCTTTATCTTTCATTTTCAGCAATTTGACTATGATTTTTTGCATCCTGTTTGAGATTTTAGAGTTTTTTTAGCTTAGGGCTCAATGTCTCAATGTCTTAGGTTGATTATTTTTGCATATTCTCAGAGAATCTCTCTTTAAATATTGTTTTTGCTCAAATTTCTCTCTCTCTATTCTGATTCTTTGGTTACATATATGTTTGACCTTTTCACTCTATCGTATATGTCTCTTATCTTCAAAAAACATATAAGAGAATGGAAAATTCTTTTCCATTCTTTTATTCTCATTGTATTTCTGTCTGGATGTTTTCTACTGAAATATTCAGTTTCACTAATAGTCTGATTTGTCTTTAGAATAATCTATTGAATTCTTATATGTATGTATTTATTTAGCTATATTTGCTTATTTATGCTAGAATTTTAATTTAATTCCTTGAAATGGTCTTGTTTTTCCATAAAATTCTTCTTATTGTCATCTATTTTCTTGACCATATGAATCTTCTAGAAATCTCACTAGACCAAAAGACTTTAGTAGAAAACAAATCTGCCAAAAGATGACTGTTGTTCTGGCCTATTGAATTCTATCTACTTGCAGAGATAAGTAGTAACAATCAACACAAGACATAAAAGCAAAACATCTTAAGAATTACATGCAGCAAAAGAGAAGGTGACCTGCATACATGACATAAAAATGGTTATAGAATGTAAATGCTGAATAAGACTTTGGTGATCATGTAAGCTAAATTCACCATAGTGCTTAGTATCTTGCACCTAATGAACACTCAATAAATCTAAATAATGAATTTATTCTCTAAATGAATGAATCAAGCCCAGTAGGTGACCTGCCCAAGACGCATAATGTGACCTGAGCTAAGATGGAGCTCATTTCAGAAGAATGTCACACAGAATTTTCATTTCTACAAACTATCTTCCATTGACACATGCCATTTTTCTTTGATTATTTGACTTTCATTTTTAAAAATTTTAAACCCTAGAAGAAAACCTAGGCCGAACCATTCAGGACATAGGCATAGGCAAGGACTTCATGACTAAAACACCAAAAGCACTGGCAACAAAAGCCAAAATAGACAAATGGGATCTAATTAAACTCCAGAGCTTCTGCACAGCAAAAGAAACAATCATTAGAGTGAACCAGCAACCAACAGAATGAGAAAACATTTTTGCAGTCTACCCATCTGACAAAGAGCTAATATCCAGAATCTACAAAGAACTAAGACAGATTTACAAGAAAAAAACAAAACCATTGAAAAGTGGGCAAAGGATATGAGCAGACACTTTTCAAAAGAAGATATATATGTGACCAACAAACATATGAAAAAATGCTTATCATCACTGGTCATTAGAGAAATGCAAATCAAAACCACATTGAGATACCATCTCACGCCAGTTAGAATGGCGATCATCAAAAAATCTGGAGACAACAGACACTGGAGAGGATGTGGGAAAAAAAGGAACACTTTTACACTGTTGGTGGGAGTATAAATTAGTTCAGCCGTTGTAGAAGACTGTGGCGATTCCTCAAGGATCTAGAAATAGAAATTCCATTTGACCCAGCAATCCCATTATTGGGTATATACCCAAAGGATTATAAATCATTCTATTATAAAGACACATGCACATGTATGTTCATTTCTTCACTGTTTACAATAGGAAAGACCTAGAGCCAACCCAAATGCCCATCAATGATAGATTGGACAAGGAAAATATGGCACATATACCCCATAGAATACTATGCAGCATAAAAAATGATGAATTTGTGTCCTTTGTAGGGACATGGATGAATCTGGAAACCATCATTCTCAGGAAACTGACACAAGAACAGAAAATCAAACTCCGCATGTTATCACTCATAGGCAGGTGTTGAACAATGAGAACACATGGACAGAGGGAGGAGAGCATCACACACTGGGGTCTGTTGTGGGGGACTAGAGGAGGGACAGCAGGGGGTAGGGAGGTTGTGGAGGGATAACATGGGGGAGAAATGCCAGATATAGGTGACAGGGAGATGGAGGCAGCAAACCACATTGCCATGTATATACCCATGCAACAATCCTGTGTGATCTGTACATGTAACCCAGAACCTAAAGTACAAAAAAAAATTTAAATGTACAAAGTAAATAGAATCATTTACATATATAAAGTAGATAGAATAATGAATCTCCATGTATGTATCATCCAAGTTTAAAGTTGTTCAATATTTGAATGGTTATTGTAACTAGTTATTTTTTCATCTATTCTAATGCCCATTCTCCAACCCTCAATTTATTGCTTTAACAAAATTTTCAAAGTAGAATTTATAAACATGGAAAATACAAATCTTAACCATACAATATGGGCAAATGGATCTACTTATATAACTGTACTGTTACGGACTAAATGGTGTCCCTCCATAATTAATATGCTGAATTCTTAACCCCCAGTGTTTCTATATTTAGAGACAGGACCTATAAGGAGGTAATAATGGTTAAGTGAGGTCTTAAGGATGGGGTCATAATCTGACAGGGCTCATGTTCTCATCAGGAGGGGAGGAGATGCCAGAGATCTCTCTTCTCTCTTTCTGTGCATGCACAAAGAAGAGATCATGTCAGCATACGGTGTGATGGCAGTGCCTACACGCCAAGATAAGAGGCCTCAGAATGATATGTGGCATGCCTGCACCTTGAGGTTAGACTTTCCAGCCTCCAAAACTGTGAGAAATAAGCCACCCAGTGTTTTGCTATTTTGTTATGGCAGTCTGAGCTGACTAATATATGCACACTAGCATAATAGGAAGCATAACAATCTACCCAGGAAATTTCTAATGCTCTTCTTCCCACCCTTGAGGCAGCCACTGTTCTTTTTCCCCCCTTATATCAGTGTTGCCTATTTTAGAAATTCATATAAATGAAATAATTGAGTATATCATCTTTTTTGTTTCTTTCATTCAGTATTCTGTCTGTAAGACTTATCTGTGTTATGATTCCTTTTCATTGTTCCATAGTATTCTGTTGTATGAGTGTAACTGATCTTTTCTCATGTTGTAGCCATTTGAGTAGATTCCAGCTTTTGTGACTAGAACTGCTATGAACATTCTTGTACAAGCCTTTTTGTGGACACGAGTTATGACTTCTCTTGGATAAATGCCTAGGAGTGAAATTTCTGAGTCAAAGACTACTTAAATGTTTTACCCATTCTAGTGAATGCGTAGTGGTATCTCATTGGAATTATAGCTTATATTTCCCCGATGACTAATAATGTGGAACACTTTTTTAATGTGCGTATTGATCATTTGTATATTTTCTTCTTTGAAGTGTCTGCTGTGCCTTTACTTATTTAGAATTGCTTATTAAGTTATAATTCATTATATGTTCTTCATGTAGACATAGAATTTGTGATATTTTCTGTATGTCTGTGGCTTGCCTATTCCTAAGCAAGGAAGATAGCAGAAGAGAAGATAATTAGAGAAATATGCAAACCATAGATATACAGAAAAATAAATGCTCTCTTTTGATGAGCACAAATTTTAAATTTTGATAGTCTAATTTATCAATTTTTTTTTCTTATGGTTATCACTTACTGCATTCTGCCTAAGAAATCTTTGCCTATTTCATGTTATGAAAACATTCTTCTTGATTTTATTTGAAAAGGTTTATGGTTTTAGTTTTTACATTTAGGTCTATGATCTATCTTAATATTAACACACTTGAAATCACATTGTGTATACAGCTTTGTAATGTTCTTCCACCTCCAGCACTATTTCATCAGTCTTTTCACATGTCATTGAAGATACTTCATAAATAATGTTAGGAGCTGTGTGACTTTCTATGCTATAGATGTGCTATTATTTGTTTAATGGTTCCTTTACTTTTGGACATTTAGATTATTCTCTCTCTGCTGTTATACTTGTAATAAAAATCTGTATGTGCATTTTGGATTATTTCTTTTGGGTGCATTCCTAGAAGGGGAATTACTGGGCCAAACAGTATGGAGCCTCTTTAAGTTTCTTAAGACATATTATTTCCCTAAGTGCTTTCCAGAAGAGAATGTGATCATTTAAATTCCCTCCAGCAGCATATAAAAATGGCTATCTCATCATATTCTCTCATTGAATACTATCCCTCTTTAAAATATTTTCTCCTTTGACACTGCAAGAAATAAAAAAGGTATTTCTTGCAGTGTCAATTTGTGTTTCTTTTATCATTAATGAGTTTGAACTTTTAAAATAGATTCCTTAAACTTATTTTCCTAATTTTTGAATAGCCAGTTTGTATGTTATGCTCACTTATCTATTACTTTTTCAATAGGGGTCCTATCTTTATTTCCTGTGAGTTCCAGAAATTTATATATTAAGTATATTAGTCACTTGTCTTATTTTATACTCATATTGTTCTTAGTTTTTGATTTTTGGTTATGATTTTTGATGATGTTAGTGTCCCACTCAAAATTTTTGTCAGTACTATAAAGGCATTTAGAAATATATCAGCAGTAAAATTTCAGAGATGGGAAAAGCTAGCAATAGTGAGCTAAGCACAATGCCTTTTACCAGGATGGTAGAGTCGGAATTTTCATCTTTGGCCTGCTCAGCAATTACTGTGTGTTCAAGAATGGGTCCCATGTTTATCTTCTGCCTGTTTCTTCATGTATAAGATACAGATACATATTAAAATTTTATGAGACTCCTAGATGATAGTCAGTATAATTAAATGCAAAGTATGCCTATAAGCTATTTTAGCATACATATTATGTGGAAAGTACAGAATCATTTTCTTTCTTTTTATATATTTGTAGGAGATAACAATGTAATAAAAATGCATACATTATTTTACTTTTATGGTAAAACTAAATTTATTATATTAAGAAAATTCCCTAAAAGAAAAAGATACTTTTATTGAAAACAGATGCAATTATGTTCTACGTAATACCCTGGGAAAATTAAAGAAGAAAGACGTCTTAATTAATGAAAAAGATTCATTCTAAATATACCCCTCCTCCCCCCCCCTTTTTTTAAATCAGACACAGCTATGCCTTCTGAAACCTCACCACTCTTGTCAGTTAATACCAGAATTCACAAATGTTCCTTATGAATTTAAAGCATTTTCCTTATATCAAGTTACTTTCTTTGGATTATGAAATCATAGACTCCTTATAGACCTGGAAGATTTGAAGACTCTTGTCTAATTTTATATTTGTAAGAACTGAGGCCAAAAGAATTTCAGTATTTTCTTAAAAACTAGTTATTTCTGGCCAGGTGCAGTGGCTCATGCCTGTAACCCCAGCACTTTGGGAGGCTGAGGTGGGCGGATCACTAGGTCAAAAGATTGAGACCATCCTGGCCAACATAGTGAAACCCCATCTCTATTAAAAATTCAAAAATTACCTAGGCATGGTGGCGTACACCTGTAGTCCCAGCTACTTGGGAGGCTGAGGCAGGAGAATTGCTTGAACCTGGGAGGTGGAGGTTGCAGTGAGCTGAGATCACGCTACTGCACTCCAGCCTGGCAACAGAGCAAGAGTCCGTCTCAAAAAAAACCCAAGAAACAAAAAACTAGTTATTTCCAAAAAATGAATGCTAGGGACCAGATGAGAACCTGGAATTTCTTGCTTTCCACTCTGGAGTTCTTCCAAAGCTCCCACACTGAGTAAGGGAAGTTAGTAAGTAAGTTCAAAGCACAGCTACCTCAAAATGAAAAACAGAACACTTCAAAATGTGTACTTTTTAGCATAAGATTGATTATCCAAGAGCCTAATGCTTTCTTGTTCTAAAGCAATGATTGTGTTTCCAATATACATGTAACAGGAGAGAAGTCTCCAAACTCTAGCATGTGGAAAATTGTGTGTTCAAAAAGAGGTAAAAATTACGGCCTTTAGAGAGTATTTTAATCATTTGCCTATAGAGTGGCTTCTGCTTTACAAGACTTTCTACCAGATGTCACAAGGCAAAACTTTTGGAGGTATTTTCCATTTACTACTTAAGAAAAAATATGTGTATAGAAAAAATATGTGTATACATCTCAAACCCTCTTTTAAATTTACTTCAAAGGAAAAAATATCTGCTGCGAAGATTCTTCAGATTATTTATGAAAAATGAATTGTCATTTCATTTTAGAACAAGGTAAACAAAGCCATAAAAAGCATTGCTCAGAACTGTCAGAGATGCATACAGCTTTTAAATCAGAAGGGAGACTTGCTGCTGCATTTTAGGCTAGTGCTTTGTTATGTCAAACTATGTAAGTAATTGAAATGATGAATGAAAAACACAGCATTCTAGCACATATAGTGATAAACATGCTATCAACACTCTTGTTAACTACCACAGAGCACAAAAAATGAAACTAATCCACTGACCTTTGCGAAATAAACTACTATCTGTAGGCTGCATGGAAAGTTTGTTATTATCTAAATTTATTTTCAGTCAGATAGACTGTTGTTTGGACAACATATAGTTTTAATAGCTATCAATAAAAAAGGACTCCATGGCTGGCAAGATGGCTGAATAGGAACAGCTCCAGTCTGCAGCTCTCAGCGAGCTCAACACAAGACGGGAGATTTCTGCATTTCCAACTGCGGTATCTGGCTCATCTCATTGGGACTGAGTAGACAGTGGGCGCAGCCCATGCAGGGCGAGATGAAGCAGGGTAGGGCGTTGCCACACCTGGGAAGCACAAGGGTTCGGGGAACTCCCTGCCCTAGTCAAGGGAAGCCATGAGGGACTGGGCCATGAGGAATGGTGCATTCCGGCCCAGATACGACACTTTTCCCATAGTCTCCACAACCTGCAGACCGGGATATTCCCTCTGGTTCCTATACCACAAGAGCTATGGATTTCAAGCACAGAACTGGGCAGCCATTTGAGCAGACACTGAGATAGCTGCAGGAGTGTTTTTTTTTTTTTCTCCCATATCCCAGTAGGGGAACCGTTCACTCCACTGGAAATGGGGCTGAAGCCAGGGAGCCAAGTGATCTAGCTCAGCGGATCCCACCCTCAGGGAGCCCAGCAAGCTGAGATCTACTGGCTTCAAATTCTCGCTGCCAGCACAACAGTCTGAAGTCAACCTGGGATGCTTGGCTTGGTGGGAGAGGGGTATTTGCTATTACTGAGGCTTGAGTAGGAGGTTTTCCTCTCACAGTGTAAACAAAGCCACTGGGAAGTTCAAACTGAGCGGAGCCCACCACAACTCAGCAAAGCCGCTATAGCCAGACTGCCTCTCTAGATTCCTCCTCTCTGGGCGGGGCAGCTCTGAAAGAAGGCAGCAGCCCCAGTCAGGGGCTTATAGATAAAACTCCTATCTCCATGGGACAGAGGACCTGGCGGAAGGGGCAGCTGTGGGTGCAGCTTCAGCAGACTTGCGTGCTGGCTCTGAAGAGATCAGCGAATTTCCCAGCACAGTGCTCGAGCTCTGTTGAAGGCCAGACTGCCTCAGTGGGTCCCTGACCCCCATGCCTCCTGACTGGGAGATACCCAGCGGGGGTCAACAGACACCTCATACAGGAGAGCTCCAGCTGGCATCTGGTGGGTGCCCTCTGAGACGAAGCTTCCAGAGGAAGGAATAGGAAGCAATATTTGCTGTTCTGCAGCTTCTGCTGGTGATGGCCAGGCAAACAGGGTCTGGAGTGGACCTCCAGCAAATTTCAGCAGACCTGCAGCAGAGGGGCCTGACTGTTAGAAGGAAAACTAACAAACAGAAAGAAATAGCATCAACAATAACAACAAAAGTCCACACAGAAACTCCAACTGAAGGTCACCAACATCAAAGACCAAAGGTAGATAAATCCATGAAGATGAGGAAAATCCAGTGCAGAAAGGCTGAAAATTCCAAAAACCGAAACGCCTCTTCTGCTTCAAAGGATCACAATGGAACAAAACTGGACAGAGAATGAGTTTGACAAATTGAAGTAGGCTTCAGAAGGTGGGTAATAACAAGCTCCTCCAAGCTAAAGGAGCATGTTCTAACCCAATGCAAGGCAGCTAAGAACATTGAAAAAAGGTTAGAGGAATTGCTAACTAGAATAACCAGTTTAGAGAAGAACATAAATGACCTGATGGAACTGAAAATACAACATGAGAACTTCGTGAAGCATACACAAGTATCAGTTGCGGAATTGATCAGGTGGAAGAAAGGATATCAGAGATTGAAGAACAACTAAATGAAATAAAGTGTGAAGACAAGATTAGGGGAAAAAAGAATGAAAAGGAACAAACAAAAACTCCAAGAAACATGGGACTTTGTGAAAAGACCAAACCTACGTTTGATTGGTGTACCTGAAAGTGATGAGGAGAATGGAACCAAGTTTGAAAACACTCCAGGATATTATCCAGGAGAATTTCCCCAACCTAGCAAGACAGGCCAACATTCAAATTTAGGAAATACAGAGAGCAACACAAAGATACTCCTCGAGAAGAGCAACACCAAGACACATAATTGTCAGATTCACAAAGGTGCAAATGAGGGAAAAATGTTAAGAGAGAGCAGCCAGAGAGAAAGGTCAGGTTACCCACAAAGGGAAGCCCATCAGACTAACAGCAGGTATCTCAGGAGAAACCCTGCAAGCCAGAAGAGAGTGGTGGCCAATATTCAACATTCTTAAAGAAAAGAATTTTCAACCCAGAATTTCATATCCAGCCAAACTAAGCTTCATAAGTGAAGGAAAAATAAATCCTTTACAGACAAGCAAATGTTGAGAGATTTTGTCACTACCAGGCCTGCCTTAAACAAGCTCCTGAAGAAAGCACTAATCATGGAAAGGAACAACCGGTACCAGCCACTGCAAAAACATACCAAATTGTAAAGACCATCAACAGTATGAAGAAACTACATCAACTAATGGGCAAAATAAACAGCTAACGTCATAATGACAGGATCAAATTCACACATAGTAATATCCTTAAATGTAAACGGGCTAAATGCCCCAATTAAAAGACACAGGCAAATTAGATAGAGTGAAGACCCAATGGTGTGCTATATTCAGGAGACCCATCTGATGTCCAAAGACACACAGAGGCTCAAAATAAAGGGTAGAGGAATATTAAGCAAATGGAAAGCAAAAAGACAAACCCAAAACCAAAACCAAACAATCCCCAAAACAAACAAACAAAAACCAAGGGGTTGCAATCCTAGTCTCTATAGAAAACTAACAAGGATATTCAGGACTTGAACTCAGCTCTGGACCAAGCAGACCTAATAGACATCTACAGAACTCTCCACCCCAAATAAACAGAATATACATTCTTCATAACACCACATCACACTTATTCTAAAATTGACCACATAATTGGAAGTAAAACACTCCTCAGCAAATGCAAAGGAATGGAAATTGTAACACACAGTTTCTCAGAATACAGTGCAATGAAATTAGAACTCAAGATTAAGAAATTCACTCAAAATGGCACAACTACATGGAAACTGAACAACCTGCTCCTGAATGACTACTGGATAAATAACGAAATGAAGGCAGAATAAATAAGTTATTTGAAGCCAATGAGAACAGAGACACTACATACCAGAATCTCTGGGACACAGCTAAAGCAGTGTTAGAGTAAAATTTACAGCACTAAATGCCCACAGGAGAAAGCAGGAAAGATCTAAAATAGACACCCTAACATCACAATTAAAACAACGAGAAAAGCAAGAGCAAACAAATTCAAAAGCTAGCAGAAGGCAAGAAATAACTGAGAGCAAACAAGAACTGAAGGAGATAGAGACATGAAAAACCCTTCAAAAAATCAATGAATCCAGGAGATGTTTTTTTAAAGATCAAGAAAATAGATAGACCACTAACCAGACTAATAAAGAAGAAAAGAGAGAAGAATCAAATACACACAATAAAAAATGATAAAGGGGATATCACCACTGATCCCTTAGAAATACAGACTACCATCAGAGAAAACTATAAACACCTCTACACAAATAAACTAGATACCTAGAAGAAATAACTTCCTGGACACATACACCCACCCAAGACTGAACCAGGAAGAAGTCAAATCCCTGAATAGACTAGTAGCAAGTTCTGAAATTGAGGCAGTAATTAATAGCCTAGCAAACAAATAAAAAGCCCAGGACCAGATGGATTCAGTGCCGAATTCTACCAGAGGTACAAAAAGGAACTGTTACCATTCCTTCTGAAACTATTCCAAAAAACAGAAAAAGAGGAATTCTTCCCTAACTCATTTTACGAGGCCAGCATTATCCTGATACCAAAACCTGGCAGAGATGCAACAAAAAAATAAAATTTCAGGTCAATATCCCTGATGAACATTGATGCAAAAGTCCTCAATAATATACTGGCAAACTGAATCCAGCAGCACATCAAGAAGATTATCCACTGTGATCAAATTGGCTTCATCCCTGGGATGCAAGGCTGGTTCAACATATGCAAATCAATAAATGTAATCTATCACATAAACAGAACCAGTGACAAAAACTACATGATTATCTCAATAGATGCAGAAAAGGCCTTTGATAAAATTCAACACTCCTTCATGCTAAAAACTCTCAATAAACTAGGTATTGATGGAATGTATCTCAAAATAATAAGAGCCATTTATGACAAACCCACAGCCAATATCTTACTGAATGGGCAAAAGTTTGAAGCATTCCCTTTGAAAACTTGAACAAGACAAGGATGCACTCTCTCACCTCTCCTATTCAACATGGTATTGGAAGTTCTGGCCAGGGCAATCAGGCAAGAGAAAGAAATAAAGCATATTCAGATAGGAAGAGAGGAAGTCAAATTGTCTCTGTTTGCAGATGACATGATTGTATATTTAGAAAACCCCGTCATCTCAGCCCAAAATCTATTTAAGTTGGTAAGCAACTTCAGCAAAGTCTCAGAATACAAAATTAATGTGCAAAAATCACAAGCATTTCTATACATCAACAAAAGACAAGCAGAGAGCCAAATCATGAGTCAATTTTCATTCACAATTGCTACAAAGGGAATAAAATACCTAGAAATACAACTTACAAGGGACCTGAAGGACCTCTTCAAGGGGAACTACAAAGCACTGCTCAAGGAAATAAGAGAGGACACAAACAAATGGAAAAACATTCCATGCTCATGGATAGGAAGCATCAATATCATGAAAATGTCCGTACTGCCCAAAATAATTTATAGATTCAATGCTATCTCCATCAATTTCTTCACAGAATTAGAAAACACTACTTTAAATTTCATATGGAACTAAAAAAGAGCCCATATAGCCAAGACAATCCAAAGCAAAAAGAACAAAGCTAGAGGCATCACGCTACCTGACTTCAAACTATACTACAAGGCTACAGTAACCAAAACAGCATGGTACTAGTACCAAAACAGATAGATAGACCAATGGAACACAACGAGGCCTCAGAAATAACACCACACATCTACAACCATCTGAGCTTTGATAAACCTGACAAAAGCAAGCAATGGAGAAAGGATTCCCTGTTAATAAATAGTGTTGGGAAAATTGGCTAGTCATATGCAGAAAGCTGAAACTGGACCCTTCCTTACACTTTATACAAAAATTAACTCAAGATGAATTAAACACTTAAATGTAAGACCTAAAAGCATAAAAACCCTAGAAGAAAACCTAGGCAATACCATTCAGGACATAGGCATGGGAAAATACTTCATCACTAAAACACCAAAAGTAATGGCAACAAAAGCCAACATTGACAAGTAGGATCCAATTAAACTAAATAGCTTCTGCACAGCAAAAGAAACTGTGATTAGAGTGAACAGGCAACATACAGAATGGGAGAAAATTTTTGCAATCTATCCATCTGACAAAGGGCTAATATCCAGAATCTGCAAAGAACTTAAATTTACAAGAAGAAAACAAACAGTCCCATCAAAAAGTGGGCAAAGGATGTGAACAGATGCTTCCCAAAAGAAGACATTTATGTGGCCAACAAACATACGAAAAAAACTTCATCATCACTGGTCATTACAGAACTGCAAATCAAAACCACAATGAGATGTCATCTCACGCTAGTTAGAATGGCGATCATTAAAAAGTCAGGAAATAATAGATGCTGGAGAGGCTGTGTAGAAATAGGAATGCTTTTACACTGTTGATGGGAGTGTAAATTAGTTTGACCATTGTGGAAGACAGTGTGGTGATTCCTCAAGAATCTAGAACTAGAAATACCATTTGTCCCAGCAATCCCATTACTGGGTATATACTCAAAGGATTATAAATCATTCTACTATAAAGACACATGCACACGTATGTTTATTGCAGCACTGTACACAATAGCAAAGACCTGGAACCAACCCAAATGCCCATCAATGATAGACTGGATAAAGAAAATATGGCACATATACACAATGGAATACTATGCAGCCATAAAAAAGGATGAGTTCATGTTCTTTGCAGGGGTATGGATGAAACTGAAAATCATCATTCTCAGCAAACTAACACAAAAACACAAACTGCATATTCTCACTCATAAGTGGGTTTTGAACAATAAGAAAACATGGACACGGGGAGGGGAACAATGAGAACACATGGAACACAGGGCGGGCCTATTGGGGTGTAGGAGGCTAGGGGAGGGATAGCATTAGGAGAAATACCTAATGTAGATGGTGGGTTGATGGGTGCAGCAAACCACCATTGCACGTGTATACCTATGTAACAAACCTGCACATTCTGCACATGTATCCCAAAATTTAAAGTATAATAAAAACAAGAAGGACTCAACTAAATGCTACAGCTAAATGCTATTAATTTAGGGTCTTCCTCTGAAAACATGTTTCATCCACATAAAAGTATCTCTGTAGATATATTGGAAGATAAGAGATTCTAAAGCTTTTCAAATATCTTTCTGAAAATTTATCAGAAAATAAGATTTTGAATGCAGAATTATTGAAGTACAGTCAATATATTTAACTCTGTTTAACTCAGTGAGATCAGGTTAGCAAAGCTGCTTGTTTTTCTTGTCTTTTTTGTCACACTCTCCTATGAAACATTAAAGTGTTCTAATTAAATTCTCATAGAGTAAACTACAGTACCAGTACTGGCAGTCATCTTTTCCATTTTCTTAAATTAAGTGTTTATTGTTTGTTCTTTAAAAACTTAGGCCAATGAATATTTGTGTAGATGTCATAAATGAGTTGGTGCAGGCTCTCTACTCTAAGCCCATTTTGAAGGTGAATAAGCTTAGCTGTGGAGGGAGAGTATCCTTAGCAGATTGAAAGGGTAAATGGCAGAGGGCACAATGTATAGAATTCAGTTGCTGGCACCAAGTCCAGAGTTCTCTCTAGAACCCAATGCTAAGAATGAGTATCACCTATAGAAGAAATGGGCAAAAGTAAAACTTGATGTTTTCATTTTGCCACATTTTTCTTAATGAAAATAGAAACAAATAACAACTTACCAAACAGTTCTTTTTTGGAAGTTAATTTAGCAAGAAACCTATTATAGTTTCCCTTTCTAGGTCAAGAGAAAAACATTCCAACAGCACAAGGGGATTTTGAAGAACATATCATATGTCTCAAAAGAGAATTACACAATCAGAAAAATGATTGCTTAACTTATGATTAAAGAAATGCAGACTGCATTATGACAGCCTAGTGGATTGCCAGTCTAGCTTTGACATTAACTTGTGTCTCCGTCCAGTGGAGTTGATCCCCACAGAATTATTTTTTGGCCAGATATTTTATGTTGCTTACAGGAAAGAATGATGTTGGCTTCACTAAGCAGCATGAAGGGTCTTCATGGTGCAAAGCAGTAGCATGGAGTGGGGACACATACCTTCTACAGGGATAAAGATAGTTCCTGACAAATATCAAAATAAGGTGACCACTCTATGGTAATTACCTGGGAAATTCTGCCCCCAAATGGAACATTTTGTTAAACCAGATAAGGCAACATTTCCTATCATGAGACTGTTAAAGAATTTAACTACAACTCTAATGGGAAATAGAAGCACAAACAGAATGACAGTGGTCACCTAGAGTGGCAACTATCACCCAATGTTCTGATGATTGTGTCTATTCAGATTGAACTTTAAATTTGCACTTGTTAAAATTCGGCAACCAGGAAAGAATATTCCATAGAAACTAACCCTAACTATTTCCAGAACATGAATCAAAGACCACCAAGTCAACATTCTTTCATAGCTAACTATTAATTGATGTTTTCTATAGGATTATTTTTGAGCTTTCAAATTATAATTATGTAAGTGAGATAGATGGAAATCTTTATGGGGATGGGAAGGACAATGTGTTAATCAGCATGCTGCTTATTCTGTAGTTATTTCCTTCTTTCAGTCCTTGGTATTTTATGTGGTCATGAATATATCTGAATGGTAAAGCTGAACCCTCAACAACTTTGCTAAAATCATTTAAAAGCTTGTTCACATATTAATTGTTCCATTTCAGACTAATGTTTTATTTAACCCAGGTTATTATCCTTAACGGACATAGCGTTGAACATTTTTTAACCCTTTTAAGCCTTAATATTTTATCAGAATTATAACAAGGATGATAAAATGGGAACAGAAACAGAATCTGATTCACAAAGTAGTAGTGGGTGGTAGGAGATAATATCCATGAAGCAAGTGTTCAATGTAGAGGTTGGCATGCACTAAGCACTCAATAAATGAGTTCTCTTGGTATTATTAATGATATATTAAAGCTATGAGGATGAGTGTGTGTGTGTATGCATGTGTGTGTTTTGCCTATGTAAGGGTGTTTATTTTTCAATAATGTAGGTGCTTTAAAACAAAACCTTTTAAAGTTTCTAAAAACACCTAACAAAAGCAGACTTAATTGTAACAAGCAAACAAATAAGCAAACATTGTCTTTAGAACTGAAGTAGTATGGATGCATATTTTGAATATTTATTGTAGGTTATTTGAAAATTATATATTAAATCTGAGAACTCTGACAGAAGAGAATTTTGATCTGAAACATTTAAATAGAGGTGAATTAAAGCAAATGGAACCTATGATACTTTATTTATTTTGTCTATTATGAGTGGTTAATGTGGAAACTTTTCAATGAATTTCTTCTCCTGCAGAAAATACTTGTAGCTATTGCATTTCATTAAAAAATCTTTTCTAACAACGATTCTTCCCTATTACCTCATTAATAAGGTCTTTAAAGTATCTCTTCTCTTTCATTTCTAGCCTAAAATGATAAAAACTGTCATGAGAATTTTTCTTCATTGTCCTGGGTTTCAAAAAATTATACTCTACATATTTCAAAAATTTTGTCATTAAAATTGCACTTGTATTATAGGGGGAAAATTCTCATTTCATCAATGAGCCCTAAAAATGCTGATTGGACAGTGCCCAAAGCCTTGTGTCCTGATTGAATTATAACCAGGCACCTCACTTTGCTGCAGTCAAATTTTAGGGTGTTCACCAAGGAATTTCTGGGCAAAAGGAGCAATTCAGGACAAAATAAGCCGTATTTTAAATTTATTTCTAGTCATGTGTAGGAGAGACCAGAAGCAGGAAAACAGAGTTCCCTGGCTGTCTTTCTGCTTCTTTCTGTGCCATTCATTCATTTAATTTTCAACAATGCTTGGCCTGTTTGCTGTCTTCTGAGAACTAGGGGTCCAGTGGAGCAAAATCAGGCCCTCAATTTATACTCATGGAATTTAGAGAGTTTAGGAGGAATATGAATAGTAATAAAAACAAATCATGAGTATGAATGTAAAATTGCAACTGTGAGAACAGTTGCACAGGAGAGATTCCCAGTATCTGGCCAGAGACATCAGGAAAGGCTCTCCTGGGGAGATACTGTTTGACCTCAAGTCTGAAAGGATGAGATAAAATTCCTTACCAGAAAGACCTTTTGGCAAGATGGGATTTAGTGATAGCAAAGAACTAAAAGAAGGAGCAGTGGTCAGAACAGATTGCTGAGGGGCAGTGTGGAATTGGAAGAAGCTGGAGATGTGGGCAGGAGCCAAGGAATTCTGGGCTTCATACATCATGGTAAGGAGTTCCCCTCTTTATCCCCAAAGCCATGAGAGGCCTTTAAAGAGCTTTGAGTTTGGTATGACATGGTCAGATTTGGATTTTGGAAAGATGCCCACTCTGGCTGCAAGGTTGAAACAGATTGTAGGGTGCAATGGTGGTTGGGGAGAGATTAGTTAGGGGGTTACTTCTGAATCCACATGAACCAGGAGAGTGGCCTAAAGTAGCATTGTGGTGGAGGTGGAGAGAAATGGTTAGATTTAAGAAGAATTCAATTTGAAGAGTGGTGGAGAGTGAGTTAGGAGTGAGGCCTAGTTTTCTGGACATGAGACTGGAGAAATAGGGATAGCATTTGTTGAGTTGGGGAGCAATGGAGGTGGAAGACCTGGAAGTGTTGAGCTTACTCAATTGACTAGGTTCTGTTTGATAGTTTGTCTCTGAGGTAACTACCTCAAAGCAAATTTCTAGAATCCTGTGCCTTCAATTTTATAACAACAAAAAAAACCTCCAAAAAAAAAACTCGGCAAATACAGTAATAATGAAAAATCATTTCCTCTCAAAAGAGCAAGATCATTTTCAGTACATAGATGTCTACATTTGACCATTGATTGATTCTTTTATATACTTTTTCATTTATTTCATAAATATTTCTTAGGCCCCTCTCATGGGTTGAATTAGAAGAAAGAATTCCTTCTATGTCTTTCACTTAGAAATTTACCAAGGAAATTTCTGCTGTCCAATTAATGCAGGGAAAAATGAATAGTTCAAATGCTCCTGGTAGCAATAAAGTTAACTAATTTTGACCCAGTTTTTGAAAAGCTTAATTCTCAAAAAAAAAAAAAAAAAAAAGGAAAGAAAAAATAAAGTCCTTATTCACTTGTTAGAAACACTTTACTGATTTATTTCTCAACATCCCACCTCTGGTATATTAAAAATGCTGACTGGAATGTTTAAAAACCTGTAAGCTTCATTTGCAATTCTGTGTGACTCTACCTTGTCATAAGATTTTTATTTTTGTCTACCTTGAGTTTAGGCTGCAGAGATAACTTGGCTTACTGTGCCATCTTTTAATTATCATAGATATGTGTATGATTGATAATTTAATTAAAATACCTTGAACATATGTGCAAAAATAAAATGAGATATTTCTTGATATTTTCTAATTGTCATCCTGTGAATTTTACAAGAAAGAAGTATTATTATTTTCAAAGTGGCTCACACCTGTAATCCTAGCAATTTGGGAGGCTGAGGTGGGTGAATTACTTGAGCCCAGTAGTTTGAGACCAGCCTGGGCAACATAGTGAAGCCTTGTCTCAACCAAAAATGCAAAAATAACTGAGCGGCATGTGCCTTTTAATCTAGCTACTCACTAGGCTGAGGTAGGAGGATCACATGGGCCAGGGAGGTGGAGGTGGCAGCTACCAGTGATTGTACCACTGCATTCCAGCCTGGGAAACAGAACATGATCCTGTCTCAAAAATCAAACAAAATAAAACAAAACAAAACAAAAACAAAGCCCAAACCCAACAACTGGATATATGAAGAAATTGAGTTATAGAGCAGTGAAATTTCTGTCAGAAATTATTCAGTAGTGTGGCTACAGAAACTGATAAAATCTTTAGTGGAAAATGAAACAGTGCAAACGGATACAGCTACCTACAATCAACCTCCATGATCTCCTCCTTGATAATTCTATAATCATTTTTCTCATTTTGAGTTTTTATCACACACTAAATCATAGTCATACCGTTTATTTTTGTTTAAATGGTGTTTATAATTGTTTAAAATTGTTTTTCATCTATGCATGGTTTTAGACATAGATTGTGACTGCTAGGGAGCAAGGACTACAACTTTTGTTTATTTTTTATCTTAGCATATGAGGTACAGAGATAAGCATGTACTTCGGGGGGGCAGTATATATTTAGTTGGTTATAAATCTGTGTTTTGTATTTTGTATTGTTTGGAGTGAAAAGGTCCTGACATAACTCTGTTGATTGATGGTCAGTAAAGTAACCCAAGACCAAAGAGGTCTCCTGTCTGAGTCTCTCATCCTGCCGTATCTGCAGACGGGTACTATGTATGATAGAAAGAGAAGAAAAAGCATGTTTCAGAATAACTTTTGAAAAACTTACATGTCAGAACTTAACACTGGTCTTCCAACTTCAAACTCCATATGATGTCTACCTGTTTCTTAAAAAACACAGGCTGGGCATTTGGGATATAGCGCCAAATTCCCAAATATCCTGGGAGTGGATATTATGTACAGAAATATTTTCTAACATTAAAATCAAGAAATGGGAAAACAATTAAAATGCTTTTACAGTGGTTTGCAAATTAAAAAGATAATTGAATATTGTAATATATCAGTAGTAAAACTGAAAAAATAGTTTCAAAATTCTCATTTAAAAAAATCCTTGCCATTGTGGAAATACTCAATTTTTACTTTTTCACTCAAGTACTTCAGTTTGTGTTCCAGTTTATGAGCAGCCAGTTGTTGAAATATTAGAGCCTAGCCAAGGTTAAACAACTCACAGAAGGAACAATATTATTCTAAAATGCAACACTTCTGTGCAACTGGAGTGTGTATTTCATGAGCAGAATTCATTTGATCTGATTCTCTCATATTCACAAAACCCAGACTCATCTTGAGGTGATAGCAACGATGCTCTCTAACAAGTATGGAATCATCTGTGATCCATTTCTTTAGATATTACCTCATTTGGCCCTTAGTTGGGTAGTAGAGTCATTCTTCTTCTACCCTTGGTTGGATAGAAGAGTCATTATTATTAAGATGCCTGTTTGAAACTGAGGATCCCAAAGCCATTGTCGAACAAGTTATTGTTCAACGCACAAGTTGATAAGAGTATTGGGGGTCATTTAATTAAGTGCTTATCATGTGTCAGAATGATCAACTAGCACTAGGTTTTTTTGTATTAGATAATATAAGATAGAGTATGTGGGTTAAAAACATGGGTCCTGGTTTCAAATCCCAGTGTAATCTCTACTAATTTTATGACTTTGAGCAAATATAAAAACTTTTAAATATGGAGAAAATAATATCACTTACTTCCTAGAAAATTGAATAAGTTAAGGGATATAAGGCTCTTAGCACATATTGGGCACTCAATATATAAAGCTCTTAGTAATCCAACTTAAAGCACCCACCTCCCCACACAGATATGTGTCACAACAAACAACCCTTTAAGTAGAGCTATATTTTAGTCTTCTTTCTTTGTATTCACTCCTTGGCTAATCTCATCCAGTCTTATGGATCTGAATACTGTTTATTCATTGATGATTTCCAAATGTATATCTCCAATTTGGACCCCTTCCCTGAACTTACATATCTAACTGCCTACTTGACACCTTCTTCTGTATGACTAACAGGAATCTAAAATATAACATATCCAGAAATGAGTTCCTGACATTTTTCCTTATCCAGCACCTCCTGCAACCTGCCTGCTTCTAGGTCATGGCAGTGCTCAGATCAGAAACATTGATCAGAAACACTGGTGTTCTTGACGTCTCCTTACACTGCCTACTTCTCTTTTACACTCAACATTGGGTCTAGAAGTAAAATCTGTTGGTTCTACTTGCAAAATATGTATCACTATGTAACATACTATACGTCATACTATTTTGTCTTGTTTATTGTCTGCTCCCCCTGTTAGAAGGCAAGCTTCATGAGAGTAAATATTATTTTTTCTTTTTTTAAACTTTTATTTTAAGTTCAGGGGTACATATGCAGGTTAGTTAAATAGGTAAACTTGTGCCATAGGGATCTGTTGTACAGATTATTTCATCACCCAAGTATTATTAAGCTTAGTGTCTGTGAGTTATTTTTCCTGATCTTCTCCCTCCTCCCAGCCTCCTCCTCTGATAGGCCCGACTACATATTGTTCTCCTTTATATGACCATGTGCTCTTACCATTTAGCTCCCATTTATAAGTGAGAACATGCAGTATTTGGTTTTCTGTTCTTGCCTTGGGGCAAGAACAGTTTGCTGAGGATAATGGCCTCCAGTTCCACCCATGTCCTTGCAAAGGACATGGTCTTGTTCTTTTTTATGGCTGTATAGTATTCCATGGTGTATATGTACCACATTTTCTTTATCCAATCTGTCATTGATGGGCATTTAAGTTGATTCCATGTCTTTTTTGTTGGGAATAGTGCTTTAATGAACAAATAGGTGTGTGTGTCTTTATAAATAGAATGATTTATATTCCTTTGGGTATATACTCAGTAATGGGATTGCTAGGCCAAATGGCATTTCTGTTTTTAGATCTTTGAGAAATCACCATACTGTCTTCCACAGTGGTTGAACTAATTTACACTCCCACCAACAGTGTATAAGCATTCCTTTTTTCCACAACCTCACCAACATGTTGTTTTTTTGACTTTTTATGAACAGCCATTTTGATTGCTGTGAGATGGTGTCTCATTGTGGTGTGTTTTTGTTGTTGTTGTTGTTTTTGAAATGGGGTCTCGCTCTGTTGCCCAGGCTGTGCAGTGGCACCATCATAGCTCACTGCAACCTCCACCTCCTGAGTTCAAGTGATTCTCCTGCCTCAGCCTTCAGGGTAGCTGGGACTACAGAGAGTAGTCCAATTTTTGTATTTTTAGTAGAGATGGGGTTTTGCCATGTTGACCAGGCTGGTCTCAAACTCCTGACTTCAGGTATCTACCCACCTTGGCCTTCCAAAGTGCTGGGATTACAGGTATGAGCTACTGTGCCTAGCCTTGTTATGGTTTTTTTCATATGATGTTTTCTTTTGAAAAGTGTCATATGTATGTTTTCTTTTGAAAAGTGTCTGTTCATGTCCTTTTTCCATTTTTTAATGGGGCTGTTGGTGTTTTTTTTTCTGTAAATTTAAGTTCCTGATAGATGCTGAATATGAGACCTTTTTCAAATGTATAGTTTGCAAAAATTTTCTCCTATTCTGTAGGTTGTCAGTTCACTTTGTTGTAGATTCTTTTGCTGTGCAGAAACTCGTTAATTAGATCCCATTGTCAGTTTTTGCTTTTCTGGCAGTGCTTTTGGCATCTTTGTCATGAAATCTTTGCCTGTGCCTATGTCCTGAGTGGTATTGCCTAGATTGTCTTCCAGGGTTTTTATAGTTTTGCATTTTATGTTTAAGTCTTTAATCCATCTTGAGTTAATTGTAAGGAAGAAGTCCATTTCAATCTTCTGCATATGGCTAGCCAGTTATCCCAGCAGTATTTATTCAATAAGAATCCTTTCCTCATTGCTTGTTTTTGTCAGGTTTGCCAAAGATCAGATAGTTGAAGATGTGCAGTCTTATTTCTGGGTTCTGTATTCTGTTACTTTGGTCTGTGTGTCTATTTTTACACAAATACCATGCAATTTTGGTTACTGTAGCCTTGTAGTACCGTTTGAAGTAGGGTAGCGTGATGCCTTCAGTTTGTTCTTTTTGCTCAGAATTGCCTTGACTATTTGGGCTCTTTTTTGGTTCCATATGCATTTTAAAATAGTTTTTTCTAGCTCTGTGAGGAATATGAATGGTAGTTTAATAGGAATAGCATTGAATCTATAAATTGTTTTGCACAGTATGGCCATTTTCACAATATTGATTCTTTCTACCCATGAGCATGGAATGTTTTTCCATTTGTTTTGTGTCATCTCTCTTTGATCAGTGTTTTATAGCTCTCCTTTTAGAGATCTTTCACCTCTGTAGTTAGCTGTATTCCTAGGTATTTTATTCTTTTTGTGACAATTTTAAATGGGAGTTCATTCTTGATTTAGTTCTTGGCTTGACTGTTGTTGGTATGTTAGGACTGCTAGTGATTTTTTTTTTTTTTTTTTTTTTTGAGAGTCTCACTCTGTTGCCCAGGCTGGAGTGCAGTGGCATGATCTTGGTTCACTGCAACCTCAGACTCCCAGGTTCAAGCGATTCTCCTGCCTCAGCATCCTGAGTAGCTGGGACTACAGGTGCATGTCACCACGCCTGGCCAATTTTTTGTATTTTTAGTAGAGACAGAGTTTCACTGTGTTACCCAGGAGGGTCTCGATCTCTGGACCTCGTGATCTGCCTGCCTTGGCCTCCCAAAGTGTTGGGATTAAGGCGTGAGCCACCATACCCGGCCATGATTTTTTCACATTGTTTTTGTATCCTGAGACTGCTGAAGTTGCTTATCAGCTTAAGAGTTCCTGGGCTGCAACTATGGGGTTTTCTAGATATAGGATCATGTCACCTGCAAACAAGGATAGTTTGACATCCCTTCTTCCTATTTGGGTACCCTTTCAGAGGCTTTACATACTAATTTTAAGCACTAAGAGTGCTTAAAACAGTCCCTCATACATGAGTGCTCAATAAATATATGTTGAATGAATTAAAAAACCGTTATTTAATAGATGAAGAAACACAGACTCAGAGAAATTGAGTAACACGTGCAAGTACAGGAGCAGGTAAGCAATGGCACCTATGTTGATGTGACTCCAAAGCCTACATTTATCAATACTATACATTTTTGTCCAGGTTAATTTCTGGATCTTGGCCATAGCTTGGATGTGTCGTCAAGCACGCATTAATATAATGATGTCTTAGCACATCCTTAAGAAATAAATATTTCTTATAACAAAATCATTCAATGTTCTAAAAAAATGTTTTTCAAGGGCAGGTGCTCACTGGCCAGAATGCAGAGAGGAAAGGGAGGATTGAGAGGTCTGGGAAAGGGACTTCTGATCTTGCCAGTGTGCCCATATTTCTGAGAAGGAGGCATGCCTTGGTCAGGCTGGGAAGGCACTTCTTCTCTTTTTCACTCTTTCTCTTTTCCTCTTTGCTTGTGTCCATCTTGTCTTTCCATATTTTCCCACCTCCCTTCTTATCCTTTCCTTCTCTGTTGAGCTTTGTCTCTATCCTCTTGCCCCAAACTGCTCTCTTTCTCGTTATTTTATGAGAAGCTCTCTCTTCCCATATATGAACATCAGGGCTGCCCAGTGTGGCTCTTATAATATGAGAAATTTGGCCCTTGAATTCCTGAAACTTCATATGAGAAAATCATCTTAAATGAATGTTAAGTGACCTTACGATAGGCAAATATTTTATAAAGAGGTCATAAAAGCAAAGGTTGATAAATTAGACTTCATTAAAATAAGAAATTTTGATCACCAAAAAAGACTGAACAAATTGAAAATGCTTGCCACAGACAAGGAAAATATATTTGCCATACATATATCTAACAAAGGGTTTATATCCAGAATATGTAAAGAACTCCTACAAATTGATAATAAAGAAAACAACTCAATTAAAAATGGACAAACCTTGAACAGACACTTCATGAAAGAATATATCCAAAAGGCCAGTAAGTACATAAAAATGTTCTCAGCATATTTTTTTAGCAAGGTAAATGTAATGAGATCCCACTACACATCCACTAGAATGACTAAAATTAGAAAGACCTTCGATACCAAGTATTGACAAAGACATGGAGTAACTGAAACTGTCTTACATTGGTGGCAGATGTATAAATTTATACAACCACTTTGGAAAGCTAAACATAAGTCTATCCTATGACCCAACAATCCCCTTCCTAGGTTGAAAAAAATGAGAACATATGTTCACTAAAGACATATACAAGAATGTCCATAGTAGCTATATTTATAAGATAGAAAAATTGAAAACAATCCTTATATCCATCGACAGAATGGATAAATAAGTGGATAAATAAATCCACACAATATAACATCACTCTGCAATAAGAATGAGCTATAACTATGTATAAGAACACAAGTGGATCTCATAGACATATGTTGATCGATAGAAACCCAACACAGCAGTGTGCATACAAACTCTATAATCCACTATATGATGTCTGAAAAAGGCAAAACTAATCAATGCAGACAAATGTCAGAATAGTGGTGACCTCTGCTGGCTGGAATGGGGCACAGAGGGACCTTCTTTGTGTGGAAAATGTTTTAAATCTTAATCTGGGTGGTGTTACACAGGGGCATATGAATATGAGAAATTGTCAACTACATACTTTTTAAAAACATAATTTACTGAATGTATGTTACACCTAAATTTAAAAATAACATGTCTTTGGATGGTATTTACTATCCAAAGATTTATACATAAGTATTCAGGCACTAGTCATAATAACCCCAAACTAGAAATTACCCAAATGTGAGTCAGCAAGTGAATGGATAATCAAACTATTGTACATCTGTACGATGAACTATTACTTAGCAAGGAAAAGGACTAAACTATTGAAAATGTGGCAGCATGAATGAATCACAGAATCATTATGCTAAGTCAAAAAAGGCCAGACGCAAAAGATGACATACTGTCTGATTCCATTTACATACAGTTGAGAAAATGTCAACTAATTTATAGTGACAGAAAGCAGATCAGTGATTGGCTGGGGTCCAAGAAGTAGGGAGGGAGGTACTGAAAAAAGGCTTGAGGGAATTGTGTGTCATTGGGTGATAAAAACGCTCTGTATTTTGATTGCGTCAGTGGTTTCACGGGTGTATACATGTCAAAACACATTAAACTGTACCTTTTGAAGAGATGCAGTTTATTTTTCATGAATTATATCTCAATAAAATTGATGAAAATACATATTAAACTAAGAATACTCAAAGTCTTGGGTTTGACCAAAGAGGCCCAGAGAGCACTAGCTCAATAAACTTCAACTTCCTTCCTAAGACTTCACACCTCAAATAAAATTCAAGTTTCCCTGAGAAGGATGTGTGTAAGAGAGAGGAACAGTCCCACTCACTTTGCCTTGAAGAATGTGGGTTGGGAGTAGAGGGCAAAAATGGGTGGTAGAGGACGACATGGATTGGTCAGGGTCAGAAGACAGACACCACACCAGTCACTTCAACTACTTTCATCCAGAAACAGAACCAATGAAGAGATTTACATACATACTGATTTATTTGAGCTATGTAATTGAAAAAGCAAGAAAGAGAACACTGATGAGTCAGGAATGCAGCTATTGCAGGATGCAGCTTCCTTCATGAAAGTTGAGGGAACAGAGGGGAGAGGTTAGAAGATTAAAACTTAGAAACTCAGAGTCTGGTCCTGGGGCCTAAGACCCATGCCCCTGATGAGGAGGCCCAGGTTGGCTGGTGCTGAGGTCTCTGAAAGGGCAATGAGGTTAGTTTCTCAAGTGTCAGAGAGGCTGCAAACTGGATTCTGCTCCTTCTATAGAAAGAAGCTTCTAATGCTGGGGTGAAGAGGCGTTGCTGGCTGACACTAACAGGAAGAGGAGGCAAGCAGGCAAAAGCACATCCTTTCTCCTTCCACCAGCCTTGCTGTCTTTCTCCGGTGTCCCCACTGGTAGAGTCCAACAGTCCAACAGCTGGGAGACGAAAATGCGGTTTTCAGCATTCCAGGTCCAGCATCGTAAAGTATAGCATAGAAAGGGGCAAGCGGCAGTTTGGAGTTGAGATTGGGCCTCAGACTATTTTACCTTTAACTCTTGGCTTTGCCTCTTATTCATTGTGGGACTTTGAGCAAGTTAGTTAACTTCCCTGAGCCTTGGATCCACAAGAGTAAAACGAAGGTAACATTCCCTTTTAAGTTTACGTTAATAAGCCTTCAATAAATGGACTCTAATAAAGTAGAGTTCTCCCCTAATGTTTCATTTCTTTGTTTAGGTAGCACCAGCTCTCCTCCTCCCGCTCCTAAATCCTTCCCAGCATTGTGGCCCAAATTACCTTACCCTTGGGATGGCTCTTCTCTAAGGGGCTTGCCAGTCTCCTCATGAGAAGCCACCAATGGATTGAGAGTCTGAGAACTAGCATGTGGTGGGGTTGGACTGTGGTCTGTGGTGTATCACTTGAATTTCGATCCTGGGGAGGCAGTGAATTAAACAACTGGCCTGTGATCCTTTTTTCTCATACCAGGAGGACACTCCTGGGAGCAAAGAAAGCAAACGGCTGAATGTAATCTTCTTATAAACATGCTCATAATTGGCCTTCTGGAAAATAAACTAATGAAATTTGTTAGGGGGAGAGTCCCTTTTTAGCAGGAATGACTCTGGATTAGAATTGCTTATTGAAAACTAATGTAGAATCTATGGATTTATGAGGCCTGGCTTCCTGGACAATTTTGTTTAAATCTTATAATTATCTGGGCATAAAATGGAGATGATTTATAACCCCAAATCTCCCTGCTGAATGAAGTAATCTATCAATCTCTTTAGAGACCCCATCATTGCTCTGGGCCAGAGAATGCATGTCTGTCACAGGGAGGATGACCTGGGGGCCACACTCCATGTGCTGGGTCTCTCCCTGCTTCACCAGGGACTCGTGATTAGTCAAGGTTCTCCAGAGGAGCAGAACCAATGAAGAGATTTGCATACAGATTTATTTTAGCAATTAACTCATGCCATTATGGAGGTGAACAATGGCAAGTCCCAAGATCTACAGTCGGCAAGCTGGAAATGCAGGAGGGCCGATGAGGTAGTTCCAGTCCAAATGCTAGCAGGCTTAAAATCCAGAAAGAGCCAATGTTTCAGAGTTCAAAGGCAGGAAAGAGCTGATGTCCCAGCTCGAGGTAGTCAGGACAGAGGAATTCTTTCTTATTCAGAGGAGGGTCAGCCTTTTGTTCTATTCAGGTTTTCAACTGACTGGAAGAGGCCCAGCCACATTAGGGGAGAGCGATCTACTTTATTTAGTCTATTGATTCAAATGCTAATCTCATCCAGAAACACCCTCACAGACACCCCTAGAAAAATGCCTGACCAAATGTCTGGGTACCCTGTGGCTCAGTCAAGTTGACTCATAAAATTAGCCATCACTGAGTAACAGAGAAGCCCAAACACTAACTCAGAGAGTTTTTAACATGGCCAGCCAGGCTTTTTCAGTGAACAAAGTATTCTCGAGCCCAAATTGCAAGGGTCTCTAGAGACACTTTACAGTGTTTATCAGACACATTGGTATTTTAATTCACTAAATAATATCTGTATTTCTGGAGTCTAAATCATGTGTTTCTCTGGCTATTGTAAGTTTTCCTTCTCTAAAACAACAGGAGTAAAATGAGCACTTAACTTCCTTTAAAAAACAAGGGCTCTGGTCCCATCTTTGCCATAAATGGACTGTGTGACCTTGGGTACAACCTTCAATCTCTCTGAACCTCAGTATCTTCATCTGCTCAATGGTGAAGTGGGGGTGGCAGGTGTGATTATAATGCCTGAGTTGCCATGAAAATCAAATGAGAGATGTAGGAAAATTCCAAATAAATTGTACAAAAGTAGAAAATCATATTTCTGTCAGAGGTGTCATCCTTTCTGTCTACAGCTATGCATTCAAATAGAATGTCCCCATGATTTAAAAAAAACCAACTTTCCATATCATCCAGTGCTTTTACTAACACATGCCCAGGCATGTAGTAAAAAGTATAAATTCTCTCACTTATACTGATACTTACAGATCTCCAATTCATGTTTTCTAAAGCATACTTTTATTGAGGTTTAGTCCCTGTAAAGTGAAATGTACAAGTCTTAAGTAAACAATCACTTTTGACAAATGCGCATACCTGTGCAATGCATACCTCTATCAAGATATTGAAGATCTCTGTGACCCGACAAAGTTCCCTCTGCCCTGCTAGATTATCACTCCCTTCAGAAATAACCATTGTTCTGATCACTATTACTTTGTATTAGTTTGCTCTGTTCTAGAATTCCGTATTCTCTTGTGTTTTGTTTCTTTCATTCAGCATGTTTGGATATTTAATCGTATTGTTGTGGATTTAAGTAACTTTAGAATTTTTTTTAAAAAATTCCATTATATGAATATGCCATAATTTCTTTATCCATACTACTGTTGATGGCTATTTGTATTATTTCTAGTTTTTAACTATCAAGAAAAAAAAACTAAGAACAGTCTTATGCAAGTCATTGTAAAGCATCTGTTTTCCTTTCTTCTGAAAAAAGACATAGGACTGGAATTGCTGGGTCATAGTGTAGGTGATGTATGTTTAACTTTTAAAGAAACTGCCAGTTTCCCGAAGTGTATGAGGAGTTCCATATTCTTGCCAACACTTGATGTTGTCAGATAGTTTTCAATGTAGCCGTGGGTGTGTCATGGTATCACTAATTCTTTTTTTTTTTTTTTTTTTTTAACATTTTCATGGATTTTTAATCTGGTATCTATAGAACCTCTTGGGGTATGTTTGTGAAATTATATGCAACAATTTGTGGCTGCTTACATTTTGTATGTGTGTGGACATAGTCTATAATTTTCAGATTCTTAATGCAGTCCGCATCCCTTCAAGTGTTAACATTTATACAAAGAGCAGTCTCTATATGTATGATTTCTGGTCAGTCTGATAGCATAGGCCATAATAAAATATCAGGAATCAACTATTTAAACTCTCACATCTTATAGATTTTGTCTTACTGTAAAATGCAGTTAAGTAACACAAATTCTCACTAGCTCTTGATGTCTAAAAATACTATTTGGCCCAGATTTCTAGAATGTCCTCATGCATTCACAGCTGTTTCTATAATGAAAATCATCTCCTCTGGCCCTGTGTTATTAGAAAAGGAAATTTACATTTCTGATTTGATTAAAGAAAAATCAGTCATGGTGACTTTCACAGAGAATGTCTTTTGGTCTACCTGAAACTTGAGCAAATAAAACAGGTAAGTGTAATTGCTGCAAACATTTGGTGTGCTCTGTAAGGTCCAATTTATGATTGTGATTAGTCTCATCATTGTAGACTTTGAGAAATTTGCTTCCTAGATTGTTATTTATTTTCATGTGCATAATTTAGCAAAGTTTTTCAAGGCATTATTTGTATGTGTGTGAACTTAAAAACCAGTGAGGTTCAGAAGGGATAAAGTTTCCTTTTGCAAACCCTCACATTCACTTTTAAAATTCACATTGAATGAATTCAAGGATTAAAGAAAGAATTGAAAAATGTTTGCTCATTCTGTGGATGTCCTGTTTATGCTCAATTCATCATGTGCCATTAACTGACAATGATAATTTCCAGTATGATAATTTTTAAAAGATCCAGCTTCTAGTATTCATCTTAGTAAATGTCTTTTTGAAATAGTATTTTTATTTTTAATTTTTGTGGGTACATAATAGACATATCTATTTATGGGGTACATGAGATGTTTTGGTATAGATATGCAATGTGTAACAACCACATCATGAAAAATTAGGTATCCATTCCTTCAAGCATTTATCCTTTGTGCTACAAACAATCTAATTATACTCTTTTAGTTATTTTAAAATGTGCAATTAAAACATTATTGATTATAGTCCCCCTGTTGTGTCTCACTTATTTGTGGGATCTAAAAATCAAAACAATTGAACTCATGGAGATAGAGAATAGAAGGGTGGTTACCAGAGGCTGGGAAGGGTAGTGGGGGGCGGGAGACAGGTGGTAGTGGTTAATGAGGAAGGAAAAAAAAAAAAAAAAGCCAGGCACAGTGGCTCACTCCTGGGAGGCCAAGGTGGGCGGATTACCTGAGCTCAGGAGTTCAAGACCAGCCTGGGTGACACAGAGAAACCTCCTCTCTACTAAAAATATAAAAATCAGCCAGGAGTGGTGGCACATGCCTGTAATCCCAGCTACTTGGGAGGCTGAGGCACAAGAATCGCTTGAACCTGGGAGGTAGAGGTTACAGTGAGCCAAGATCGTCACTGCACTCCAGCCTGGGCAACAGAGCAAGACCCTCTGAAAAAAAGAAAAAGACCTAGAAACCTAGAAATGTCTTTTGTTAGACGTTTGGTTTCGAATAACAGCAGCATAGAATTATGTGTTGGCCATCTATGCTGCATCCAAATTTCTTGAGTATTAAAATAATGAATGAGAGACAGTAGGATGCCACTATCATTCCATGCTACTATAGTCGCCAAGGCATTAGTTCAGCTAGTTCAGTATCTCACTGATGGTCACTATGGATGAGAGAAGTGGAGCAGGGGGAGAAAGTTCTGGCATAGTGTTGTTTCTTTATTGAGATACAGTTTACGTGTCATACAACTCATTCATTTTTAGCATATAACAGTGGTTTTCAGTATATTCACAGAATTGTGCAACTGTCACCACAATTAATTTCAGAATATTTTCAGCATCTCAAAAACCTATACCTTTTAGCAGTCACACCCCTCCCCAACTTTCCCCAAGTGTTTCCAGCCCTAGGTAACCAGAAAACTGCTTTCTGTCTCTATGAATTTGCCTATTCTGGACACTTCATAAATATGAAATCATAGAATATATACTTTAATAAAGTCATAAAATCAATATACCCATTCATCATTGATGGATGTTTGTATTGTTTCCTTGTTTTAGCTGCTGTGAATAATGTTGGTATGAACATTTGTGTAGAACTTTTTTAACTTATGTTTTCAATTCTCTTGGGTATACATCTACAAGTAGAATTGTTGGGTCATGTAGAAAGTCTATGTTTAACTGAGGAATTGCTAAACTGTTTTCTAAGCAGCTGCATAATTTTACAATCCCACGAGCTATGTTTTGGGATTCTGAGTTCTTCACATCCTCCACAACACGTGTTATTGTCAGTCTTTTTTATTTTAGTCATTCTGAGGGTTATGAAGTGGTATCTCATTGTGGTTTTGAATGGCATTTATCTGATGGTAATAATGTTGAGCATCTTAAAAAAATTTTTTTAATTTTTAAAAATTTTTGTGGGTACATAGTAGGTGTATATACTTATGGGGTACATGAGATGTTTTGATACAGGCATGCAATGTGAAATAAGCACATCATGGAGAATGCAGTATCCATCCCCTCAAGCATTTACCCTTTGAGTTACAATCTAGTTACATTCTTTATTTTTTAAATATACAATTGTTATTACTGACCATAGTCACTTTATTGTGCTTATCAAATAGTAGACTTATTCTTTCTAACTATTTTTGGTACCCACTAATCATCCCCAGCTCTCCTCTAGCCCCCACTACACTTCCCAGCCTCTGGTAACCATCCTTCTACTCTCTGTCTTTTGAGCATCTTTTCATGTGCTTATTTTCCATTTGTGTATTATCTTCTTTGGATAAACATCTATTCAGATCCTTTGCTAACTTTTTAATTGCATTTCCTCTTCTTGAGATATAAGAGGTTTTTGATATGCTTTTGAGTAGTATCGTGAAATGGAAACAAATGATAATACGGTCATCTCCAAAATGATAATAATATGCATATTGACTGAGATGCTTGGAATCACAGAACTTAGAGCTCAAAGCCACCATAGAGATCTCCAAGGCAAAGCCCTTCTTTCATATATGAGGAAACAAATTATGATGAAGATTAAATGACTTCCTAAGAAGTTACAGCCAGGAAGTCAAAGAATCAAGTCTCAAACTCATGTGTTCTCATGCAGGATTCGCTGCTCTAGCCGATAGACTTCACTGCCTGAAAATGCAGCAAGATACTCTGTGCTGCCAAGAATTCTTAGATCTTTGTTTGCTTCTTGTCTTTAAAGATGAGTACAGCATTCATGTTTATTGCTGTGGCTTATACCAGGTTTCTGTTTTGGCCAGGACTAATGGATAATGAGTTACAGCAGTACTTCCCAAGCTTGAGAGTGCATCAAAATCACCTGGTAAGCTTGTGCATACATGATTGTGCCAAACATACATGATATGTAATATGCTAAAATTTATATAAATATATTTTAAAAACTATATTTGATGCATGAGTGCCATTGGCAAAGGTTGAATAATGTGTAGCACTTATAACATCCCAAATAAACATATATTGAATGGAAATTGGAAGACATAATTTAATATATAACCTTACAACCATGGTTCTGAAACTTGAGCATGCATCAGAACTATGCATGACTTATTGACACACATATTGCCGAGCCCCATCCCCAGAGTTTCTGATTTAGTAGATCTGGGGAGGGGATCCAATAATTTTCATTTCTAATAAGTTTCCAGGTGACGCTGATACCTGCTGGTCTGGGAACCACACTATTACGAACCACTGCACTGCAGGAAAGAAAATATTTCAGTGCCTAGGGCAGCAATATGTGGTGGAGGGCAGACCTAAATTATAATATAATGCCATATGTAAGTGAAAAATCTTTTCAGACATCCTCAAATAATCTGTCTTTTTCAGTGTACACTTTGAAATACATTACTTGCTTTTTCTCATACTAGCTTGAGAGAAAGAATAAAAATGTCAGTAGTTTTGATTTTCCTAAACACAAATCACAAAATTTTATACCATCCAAATCTATAATAATTTTATATATAGAGGGCTCTCAATTTATGATTTTTTTACTTTACCATGATGCTGAAAGCAATATGCATTCAGCAGAAACTGTATTTCGCGTGCCCAAACAAGCATTCTGTTTTTCACTTTCAGCACAGTATTCAATAAATTATACAACATATTCAATACTTTATCATGAAATAGGCTTTGTGTTAGATGATTTTGCCCAACTGTAGGCTAATGGAAGTGTTCCAGTAACATTTAACATAGGCTAGGCTAAGCTATCATGTTCAGTAGGTTAGGCGTATTAATGTATTTTCAACTTATGATATTTTCAACTTATGAAGGGTTTATCAGGCTTTAACCCCATGATAAGCTGAAGAAAATTTGCATATGAAGACATTTGACAAGGATATTCGGCTTCACTTGTTACATAGAATGATTGCTTGATCTAAAACAAGGCAGGAAAAAGATGCCATTTTGATGCAGCTGGAAAGCAGACCAAATTTCTTGGAAGGGCAAAGTCATGGCAAGGATGCTTAGAGTACTAAACACTGATCCTTGCATACTATAAGTCCTCTTTTACATGTTTATTGAATGAGTGAATGCTTTATCTACCATGGGTTTTACATTGGCTCAGTCATGACAACTTTCAAGTTGAAGAACATGGCCGATAGAATTTAGCTACATTTTTTGGATTTCCATATCAAGATGAGGAGCACATGCATTTCATTAAGGCTTTCTGAGTTCCTGTGCATTTTTTTCTCCTGAGATTTCTAAAACATTATCTGTCCTTAGCTAGTAGACCTTAGGTGAATCAAAAATATTTAAAAATGAATGCCACACATCTGGTACAAGTTATGCAATAAAATTATTCCTGAATTCTAAGATGGAACACTTGGAAGTTATATAATGAATCAGCTTAGATTGAATATGTTTCAAGTCTTCAGCATACTTATTGTTTTGGTTGAATCTAGTTTAAGAAGTAATGAAATTTTTGTGAATAATTTTATAAAAAGTGTTTATCATAAAAGAGGATAATAGATCCAAGTTTGAATTATCTATATAAAACTTGGAAAATTTTCATGATGTCAAGACACCAAGGCCATATTTCCAAAACTAGCATGCAAATTATTATTATTAATTATTTGCTCTTTTCTAAAATGGTAAAATGTGGGATACTTAACTGGCTGATTGGCTATTGAGGCAAGTGAGTGGAAAAGTGCATGGGCTTTGATGTCAGAGCTGTATTCATATGCTGGCTTTGTTACTTCCAGGCTGGTTGACTATAACAGACTCTGTGATATGTTGCTCCAATCCCTATTCGGGACTGAAGAACTTAGTTCCCCCTGCCCACCGCCAGCTGCTAAAATTGCTTCAGACTTTATCCAACTGGCTGACATGAGGGTGTAAAATTCCAGTCCCCTCATCCCAACTCAGAACATCTCTTAAGGGTCATCACAGCTATAGGGCTCCCTATCAGATATGCTGAGGCCTTATTGGAAACACGCTGAAGCCCAGCTTCTCCCTCTGCCAGTCCTGCCTCAGGCTCTTCCCCTCCAGATGCTTATCCTGAGAACACTCGTTAACAAATTTTCTGAACACAAATCTCCATCTCTAAGTCTGCTTCCAAGAAACCCAATGTGCAACAGTGATCTTGGACGTAATTTAACTTCTTTGACCTTAAAAAAATTCCTGTAACAATATTTGTCTCATTTAAGATTGCTATCAGAATTAGATAACATGCTTGAATGTCCCCCAACCCTCAGCACAATGTTGCACACAGAATAGATGCCCAATAATGTAAAATTCCTTTCTAGTCCCAAGCTAGATTTCCTTCTTCTTTCTAATTAAGTGAAATTTTCCCTGACTGCACATCTTGTGCAACCACAAATAACAAATATCTGGGATTTGAGAGACTCTGAATCCTTTCAGTTGGTTTGTCCAATCTCAGGCAAAACAAGTCTATTCTGGGACAAGTTATAAAGAAAGATAGCTCACAAAATATTACTCCATAGCTGAGTAGGCCAGGCTATGGTTCCCAATGACTGCTTCTGCAGTAGACTTTCTCTGACTGCCAAGAAAATGGATGAAAAAGCACTTTTAAAAATTAATGACCTCATGTGTGATTTAAATCTTCAGCTTGGGAGAACATGACCCTGCTTTTAGAGTCTGTTTTAAAAAAGATATTACTATTTTCTCCCAAAAAATACCACATAGCAACCAAACACTGCATGCTCTCATAAGTGGGAGTTGAACAATGAGAACACATGGACACAGGGAGGGGAACAAACATACTGGGGCCAGTTGGGGGGGTGAGGGGCGAGGGGAGGGAGAACATTAGGACAAATAGCTAATGCATGTGGGGCTTAAAACCTAGATGATGGGTTGATAGGTGCAGCAAACCACCATGGCACGTATATACCTATGTAACAAACCTACATGATCTGCACTTGTATTCTGGAACTTAAAGTAAAATTTAAAAATACCACATGGCAAGAACATACTAAAGAGCTTCACTGTGAAACCTATCGGATCATATGGTAGGCATGGCCAACAGTTCCTTAAAATTTGGAAAGTCCATAATCCACATGTCACTAACAGGGTTTAATCTAGTTGAGGGCTCTAGGAATGACTGTAATTGTTCACTTTGACAAACATTTTTATAAGAATGATTCTATGTTAGGTTCTAGAGATGTTCATATGAATAAGACATGGTCTTCTGTCTTCAAAAACTCATTTCTGCTTCTTGAAGGTGCTGTTTATATGGGTTTCTTTGTCTGTAAGAAGGGGATCAGAAATAAAATGTCAAGTTTTTTTAACCCATGGTAGAAATTTATGTAATAGTGAGACAGTAGCTAATGTAAATTGCTCATGATCCCCCAATGTCCGTTCTCTCCTTCTTCTTTTTAGTAATAGACCACATCTTCCATAATTTTAACTGGGCATATGGCCATCCAGATAGAGACTACATTTCTCCTGTTGCTAGATATGGCCGCATGACCACATTCTGGCCAGTGGTACATAAATAGCAGTGACGTGTGGGGTTTCTGGGTTATGTCTTTAAAAGGAAGCTCTTTCTTCTATGCTGCTGGTTGTAAGGTGACCCGTCCACAAATGAAAGCTACAGATTAAGAATGTAGAGAAAGCTCTGAGTCCTGAATTGTCCATTATCTCTGGAATATTACATAGGAAATAGATTTCTATCTTATTTAAACCACTATATTTTAAGCGTTCTTCGTTATAGCAGCTTAATCTGTGCCCCCACTCATATATGTATTATCTTATTTAATCCTCATAATTGTCAAGTAGAGTATTCATTGGTGTTGGCACTTACAGATGAAGAAACTGATTCAGAGATTAATTTCCTCAAATTCACTTAGCTAATAAGTGAGGAGGCTGAAATTCAAGTCTAGGTAATCTGGATTCAAGTCTAATCTTTTCTTCAAGTGAATTCTTTTTTTCTTTTGAGACAAAGTCTCTCTGTATCATCCAGGCTAGAGTACAGTAGTACAATCTCAGCTCACTTTAACCTCCACTTCCCAGGTTGAAGCAATTCTCATGTCTCAGCCTCCCAAGTAGGTGGGGATTACAGGCATATGCCACCAGCTAATTTTTGTATTTTTAATAGAGATGGGGTTTCACTATGTTGGTCAGGCTGGTCTCGAACTCCTGGCCTCAAGTGATCTCCTGCCTTGGCCTCCCAAAGTGCTGAGATTATAGGCGTGACCCACCATGCCTGGCCAGAGCCACCACACCTGGCCCAAATGAATTCTTTTCAGGATAAAACTAAAACATTTTCTAGACTATAAAGGGAAAGGCCATGGAGACATGACCAAAAATTTATAAATTCAAGTAAGGATAGTTCGAACAGGTGTTTATCAAATCTTGTGTTTTAGAACTGGGACCCTTCTTTGAAGATCAAAACCAAAATAATTAAAATTAGTAGGAAGATAAATTGTCGTATTCTGCATAGAAAGTCAATCAAGAGAAATTGCTACCTTAAGAAGAAGTAAAGACAGAGTATAAATTGGCTGAAGATTTAGGTCATTTATTCACAACAGACTTAGATGAGGGAGGTTTTGTGGGTGTTTGAGTGCCTCACTAACGTACAATTTTAAGTTTAAAGAAGAATTCTGCCTTCTTCATAAAGTTCCCCTTGGGAATCTATCTTAGCCAGAAATCTCAGATGGACTAGCTGGCACAGAATGGCATTCCTTAAATTCTCATACTAGTGCTAACACAGCATACCAAGCTGTGAGCAGCTATGTTGCCAACAACTTACAATGAGGAAGAGGCAAACCATATGCTCAGATGTGTCCTCTATAAATGTCCTTAAATTCACAGTGATGAACAAGCAGGTGCATAATAACCATTTTTTTTTCAATTATGTCACAGTTTGAGTTTTGGAAGAGCATCAAGTCATCCTATATCCACAACAGAAGACTACAGATTGTTTTTGAGTTGTTTGCTTTTGGAAGTTGCCATTGTACCTTCAGAATGAAAGAGTGACACAAGTTCTTGGCCTTGTGAAGGATCATTCTTCCTTATGTACGGTCTAAAGTGAGCTGCTTTCTTTCTTTTTCTTCCAACCAGTATGTTCTAGTGCAACTTATACCACTCCTTCCTGACTCCAGACACCTGTCCCTCCTTTTCCTCTTACCCTGCTTCTCTCTATATATGCTAAAGGAAGAAATGTTTTGCTCAACCAATAGTTTCCAAACATTAACATGCATCAGAATGACCTGGAGGGTTATTGCTGGGCTCCACTCTGAGTTTCTGATTTAGTACATATTGGTTAGGGACTGAGAATATGCATTTCTAAAAAGTTCCCAGCTGATGCTGAGACTGTTAGTCTGGTGACAACTTTGAGAATTAATATCATATACATACATATGTATACAGTACTTACACACTCATCTCTTTATAAAATTTTTATTTAAAAATTTTTCACTTTTATTTTCGATTTTGGGCATGCACGTTTGTTACAAAGGTATGTTGTGTGACGCTGAGTTTTGGGCTTCTATAGTGAACATATACCAGAAAGTGAACATATACTCAGCAGGAAGTTTTTTAGCTCTTGCTTCCCTCCCTCCCTCCCTTCTTCCCCTCCCTCCCTCCTTTTGGAGTTCCCAGTATTTATTGTTTCTGTCTTTTTGTCCCTGTGAACCCAAGATTTAGCACTCACTTATAAGTGAGAACATGGCTGTGTAGTATCCCATGGTGTATATGTACCACATTTTCTTTATCCAATCCACCCTTGATGGGGACCTAGGTTGATTCCATGTCTTTGCTATTATAAACAGTGCTGTGATGAACATACAAGTGCTTGCATCTTTTTGGCAGAACAATTTATTTTCCTTTGGGTATATATCTAGTAATAGCATTGCTGGGTCAACTGGTAGTTCTATTTTTGGTTCTTTGAGAAATCCCCAAACTGCTTTCTGTAGAGGCTAAACTAATTTGCATTCCCACCGAGAGTGTATAAACATTCCCTTTTCTCTATAACTTCACCAACACCTATTATTTTTATTTTTTTAGAGCAATATCTCATATTTATTCTGCTTTTACACACAGAATAATATTTAATAAATGAATAAATAATCTTGTATGCAATCATTTGAGATCACTCAAAAGGGTGATCTTGGTATTGTTGGTATGTAAAAGATACATACCAACAATAAAGAATAATGATAAGGAAACTTCCCTAACTTTTATAAATATTTTAGTTATGTCAATAAAAAATAGTTTCAGGTTCCAGGGCAATCTCTGCCCACACTTTTTAAAAGATAACTTTTATTTTAAATTCAAGAGTACATGTACAAGTTTGTTATATAGGTAAACTTGTGTCATGGGGGTTTGTTGTACAGATTATTTAATCATCCAGGTATTAAGCCTAGTACCCATTAGTTAACTTTTCCTGATTCTCTCCCTCCTACGACCCTCGACCCTCTGGTAGGTTCCAGTGTGTGTTGTTTCCCTCTATGTGTCCATGTATTCTCATCATTTAGCTCCTACTTATAAGTAAGAACATGCAGTATTTAGTTTTCTGTTCTTGTGTTAGTTGGCTAAGGATAATGGTCTCTGGCTTTATGCAAGTTCCTGTAAAGGAGATGATGTAATTCTTTTTTATGGCTAGCACATATTATTTTTTGACTTTTTAATAATAGCCATTTTGACTGGTGTGAGATAATATCTCATTGTGGTTTTGATTTGCATGTCTCTGATGATTAGTGATGTTGAGCAGGTTTTCATATGCTTGTTGGATGCTTATATGTCTTCTTTTGAGAAGTGTCTGTTCATGTCCTTTGCTCACTTTTTAATAGAGTTTTTTGGTTTTTTTCTTGTTGATTCCATTAAGTACCTTACAGATTCTAGATATTAGTCCTTTGGTGGATGCCTAGTTTGCAAAATTTTTTTCCTATTCTGAGGGTTTTCTGTTTGCTGTGTTGAGAGTTTCTTTTGCTCTGCAGAAGTGCTTTAATTAAGTCCTATTTATGTATTTTTGATTTTGTTGCATTTGCTTTTGTGATCTTCATCATAAATTATTTGCCAAGGCCAATGTCTAGAAGAGCATTTCTTAGATTTTCTTCTAGAATTTTTATAGTTTGACATTTTAAATTTAAGTCTAATCCAGCTTGAGTTAATTTTTGTATATGGTGACAGGTAGGGGTCCAGTTTCATTCTTCTCCATATAGTTAGTTAGTTTTTCCAACACCATTCATTGAATAATGTGTTCTTTCCCTATTGTTTATTTTTGTGGACTTTTTTGAAGATGAGTTGGTTGTAGGTGTGTGGCTTTATTTCAAGGCTCTCTATTCTGTGCCATTTGTTTATGTGTCTACTTTTTGTAGCAATATCAGGTTGTTTTGTTTACTGCAGCCTTGTAGTATAGTTTGAAGTCAGGTAATATGATGCCTCCAGTTTTGTGTTTTTTTGCTTAGGATTGCCTTGGCTGTGCGGGCTCTTTTTTGGTTTCCTATGCATTTTAGCATAGTTTTTTCTAGGTCTGTGAAAAATGATGTCGGATGTTTAACAGAAATAGCATTGAATCTGTAATTCCTTTCAACATGATGGACATTTTAATGATATTTGTTCTCCAACCTATGAACATGGAATGCTTTTCCATTTGCTTGTCATCTGTGATTTCCTTCAGCATTTTTGTAGTGTTCTTCGTAGATATCTTTCACTTTCTTCCTTGGTTAGGTATATTCCTAGGTATTTCATTTTTTTGGAGTATTGTAAATGGGAATGCATTCTTGATTTGGTTCTCAGGTTCTCAGGTTGAATGTTGTTAGTGTATAGAAATGGTAGTCCTAGCTTCTCAGGAAGCTGAGATTGGAAGATCACTGGAGCCCAGGAGATGGCTGCACTGAACTAGGATCATGCCAGTGCACTCCAGCCTGAGCTACAGAGTGAGATCTTGTCAGAAGGAAAGAAGGAAGGAAGGAAAGGAAGGAAGGAAGCAGCAATGAAAGAAAGAAACAGAGAGAGAGAAAGAAAGAGAAAGGAAAGAAAAGAAAGAGAGGGAAAGAGGGAGGGGAAGGAGGAAAGGGGAGGGGAGGGAAGGGGGAAGGGGGAAGCGGGAAGGGGGAAGGGAAAAGAGAGAGGAATGCCACTGATTTTTGTATATTGATTTTGTAACCTGAGACTTTGCTGAAGTTGTTTATCTGGTCTAGGAGTCTTTTGGCAGAATCTTTAGGGTTTTCTAGGTATAGAATGTTATCAGCAAAGAGATCATTTGACTTCCTCTTATTCTATTTGGATGCCCTTTACTTATGTGTCTCTTGCCTGAGTGCTCTGGCTAGGACTTTCAGTACTGTGTTGAATAACAGTGGTGAAAGTAGACGCTGTTTTTTTTTCTTTTTCTTTTTCTTTTTTTTTTGACATGGAGTCTCACTTTGTCGCCCAGGCTGGAGTGCAATTGTGCCACAGCCTTCCAAATAGCTGGGACCACAGGCACACACCACCATGCCCTACTAATTTTTGTATTTTCAGTAAAGATGAGGTTTCATCATGTTGGCCAGGCTGGGATAGAACTCCTGACCTCAAGTGATCTGCCTGCCTCAGCCTCCCAAAGTGACATTCTTGTCTTGTTCCAGCTTTTGGAGATTCAGTATGGGATGTTGGCTATAGGTTTGTCATAGATGGCCCTTATTATTTTGAGGTGTATTCCTTTGATGTCCAGTTCATTAAGGGTTTTTATCATGATGGGGTGTTGGATTTTATTGAATGCTTTCTCTTCATCTATTAAGATGATCATATGGGTTTTGTTTTTAAACTAATCTCTTTTTGCTCAGTGCAAGAGTTGCTATACAAAATCCCCTCTCCTCTCTTTGTGAGACTGTTAATTTCCTTGGGTCTCATCCTTCTTTATATTCTCAGAGTCTGGTAATGTGCCTGACTAAGTGGACATCTCATCAATGTTTGCTGATTCTCTGTTGTTATGGACTGAACGTTAGTCTCTCCCCCCAAGTTCATATGTTCAAAGCTAATACCCAGTGTGACAGTATTTGCAGGTGGGGCCTTTGAGATCTAATTAGGTCATGAGGGTGGAACCCTGATGAATGGAATTAGTTCCTTTATAAGAAAGCTAGCTCACCCTCCTTTCTCCACATGATTTTACAAGGAGAAGCAACTTTGGAAGAGGGCCCTCATGACCCACCAAATCAGCTGGCACCCTGATCTCAGACTTCCAGTCTCCAAAACTCCGAGAAACAAAAAATTGTTGTTCAAGCCACCCAGTCTATGATGTTTTGTTATAAGAACTCCAAGCTGACAAAGATACCTGTGTAGTCCTTCTCTACTTCTGTCCTCTTATAAATAAGGGCTTATCTCCCATCAGCAAAAAGTTCTATTGCACAAAGCATTCTTTAAGATGCAGAATTGTTCATAACCCAAGTGAATTTCATTGAAATATGAGGAGTTGGACATTATTTCCAGTGAATTGCGCATAGTCCACTCTGGTTTTTTATATGCTTGGAAGACTAAGCTAATTATCTTTTGGTTGCTGGCAACTTCTCAATAAGATATCTGTCAAGTGTAATACTATCACAAGGCATTTGGCAACATAAAGAAGAGCAAATTATGTAAGAAGGATAAACATTTTCCCTCCCTGGGATAAGGAAAGAGTGTGAGGAGAAGAAAATCACATTAGTAGTTTAAAATGCTCTTTTCTCATGAGAACATTTAAGAACAATAATGTTGGTTTATACCAGTTAACACTGAGTTCCCAGAGATGATGCAGTTCTGTTTCAATGCAGCCTTTCCTCTGACAGCTCAAAGCTTGGCTTAGCCCCAGAACCATTTTCTAGCTTGTTGTGACTCCTCAGTTCAGCTCTGAAGAGAAGAGGCTTTCAGAGAAGGCTTTTAATTTTGCATTATGTTTTTAGAATTTTTGTGTCGTGGTGTCTAGAGGCCCTCATATACCAGATTCTTTAAATAATATTATTTTGAGTTAATTGCCTTGGTAAATAGAGCCAGCCAGTAGAAGAGAGGAATATGATACCTTACTCTGTTTGGGCTTCTATAACAAATGTACCTCATAAATATATACACCTACTGTGTACCCACAAAAAGTTTTGAAAATTATTAAAAAATGAAAAAACACACAAATAAAGCATGTACAAAATTTTTTAAGTTAAAAAAAAAAAACCCCACACACAAAGTACCATAGACTGAGTGGCTAATAAACAACAGAAATTTATTTCTCACAGTTCTGAGACTAGACGCCTGAGACCAGGGTGCCAGCATGGTGGAACTCTGGTGAGCACCCCTCTTCAGGGTTGCAGACTGCTGATCCTTGCTGTATCCTTTCATGGTGGAGAGCAGAGAGCAGCAAGCAGCAAGCTCTCTTGTCACTCCTATAAGGGCACTAGTCCCATACACCTCTTCTAATTGTAATTACCTCCCAAAGGCTCTACCTCCTAATACCATAACATTGTGGATAGGGTTTCAACATATGAATTTTGGGGAGACACAACATTCAGTCCATAACAATGTCCTATAAAATTATACTATACTGTTACAAACTTCTTTTCTTATTTGAAGCTGCATGCAATCCATAGTGATTTATATTTTAGAATAAGGCAGCAATGGTTATAAGGCACTCACTTTACAGTAGGACAGCTAGCTGAGAGAGGCATAATCCTACCATCTACTTTTATTTAGATAGAATCTATCTATCTGTCTATCTATCTGTCTATCTATCTATCTTTTTTCTTGAAACAGGGTCTCACTCTCTCACCCAGGCTGGAGTGCAGTGGCACAATCATGGCTCACTGCAGCCTTGACCTTTCAGGACTCAGATGATCCTCCACTTCAGCCTCCTGAGTAGCTGGGAGTACAGCTGCATGCCACCACACCTGGCTAGAATCTGTACATTTATAAGCCTTTAGTTCTGGTACAGACGTGGCAAATGAATTACTTGTCAGACTGTACCCATCTGACATTGCCCTGCTGAGCCCAAAAGCATCTTCAGAATCCTCCATACAGCACTAGACTACATTGGTGGGAGCCTGGACTCTGCAGTCAGGACAGAGCTGGGTTTGAGTAACTGCTGTAGTTACGAGAGATATGATCTTGGACAGGGTACTAATCTCTAAGTTTTAGTTTTAGTAAACAAGAGCAGTAGTTTGTCCCATCTCACAGGGCCTTCACAAGCTTAAATTAGAGAATGCATACGCATTCCTTAGCACAGGACTCTGGCACAAGGAGCTCCATAATATTAGCTCTTCTTACTCTTGCTATTATTATTAATAACTAATAAGATTTGGCAAAAGATAAAATTATTTGAGCACCACTCCCTCCCCATAGTGCTTAGATCATGTCTGGGGAAAGTTCTAATTTATTAGGTCTCAAAGTTGCTTACGTATCAGGCTCTATCCCTTCTGGTATAACAACACATTTGAGTAAGTACACAGTCACCCACCCAATTGGGCTACAACTTTCCGACTCCAAGCCCAGCTTTCCTTGTAACCTGTATCTCCTCCAGACTTTTCTGCTCAAATGGTGCTGATTCTGACATAGGGGAAGGTACTGTTACCGTTGTTTGCTGCATCTTCTCAACAGATAGCAGGTTGAACATTGTTGTACATGACATATTACCTTTTCCCATCTTGTAGTAGAGTTTCAGGATATTGCATGCAAGAGCTGCAATTCCATTCAACTTCTCAAGCAGATCTCAAACACATACATTTTTCCCATACACATGCTGCCTTCCCTCTAATTTCACACACCATTCTGTCTTGCCTGGATTTCTAAAATAACCTTCCAAAATGAGCTCTCTTCTCCCACTTTTGCTTCTGTAACAACCAATTGTCATCTTGGCCAGTTTGATTTTTTTAAAAATGCAATCCTGACAGCAATCCATGCTTAGAATTCCTCAATGCCCTCCTAGACTCTTATAATAAAATACAAACTCAAGAACACTGCCTACATGGCTCTGTATGAATTTGCCTCTCCCCCATCTCTCCAATCCCACCACATATACCTCTCCTCCCGTCTCTACATGTCATAGCTATTGCTGGCATCTTTAGATCTTCAAATGAGCCTACCTCCTTCCTTTCTTAGGGAGTTTGCACATGCTGCTCCTTTTTCCTAGAATGCTCTTAACCTGCTTGGGTCTGATTCCTTTTTCAGGTTTCAATTCAACGGTTGCTTCCTCAGAAAACTCTTCACTCACCAACCCTAATATAAATTGTATACCAATTGTTATTCTCTTTAGACTATTTGCAATTTCCTCCATAGAGCTTAGCATGATTTGTAATTCTATATGAACTCTACATTTACTTGTTTACCGTTTCTCTCTCTTCTATATTGTATAATGCTTGTGTGTGTAATTGCTCTTTCAGCCGAGTAAAAATCTTAACCAGATTCTGTTTAGCCTCACAAGCAGAACATTTCCCTTCCTTGCCATCACAATGCCAGGGTAGGTTGTGAGAGTCCCATCCTCCTTTTGTGGGGTGGATATGAACTGTGTCCTGGTAGTTTCCAAATGGGTATTTTACAAATAGTACCTGTCCTATGGAGTAAGTTGGGTAAGGCAAGAACTAAGTCTAGGGACAGGAAAGTGTTACTTGAGCTAGGTGGTTGCTGGGAATATTTGTTAGCATAGGGCTAAAATTTCTGTAACACACTACAGTGTTTTAGTGGCCTAATACCATACAAGTTCACTTCTGCTCAAGCAAGAGTCCAATGTGGGTGTGTGTGATTAGGGTGGCTACCTTGCGTCATTTTCTTCCAAGCAGGGACTCAGGGATACAAGTTCTTTCTACCTTTTGGTTTTGCTGTCCCCTAGGGATTTAGAGCCTGTCATCTATACCCAGCAAAACAGGAAAGAGGGAGCATGGAGGGAGCATAGGTAGGACAGGAATGAGTGTACGTCACTTCCACCCACGTTCCATTGACTAGAACTCACTGGTTCCCAATGGGGTTTCATCTAATAGCAAGGGAGGCTGGAAAATACAGTCTAACTCTATGCCCAGGAAGAAGAGGCAGGCGTAGATTTTGGATGCCCAGGGAAAGAATGATTGGTATAGACCCAGGTGTGGGTGATAGGTGGTGTTCCCTATGTCTTGGCAAATCCACCCTTTGCTACCATGAGGTTTCTGGTTCCACAGTTCTCCTCACCATGGTCCTTGACAGAGACACATTTTGTGCTCATTCATTGCCCCTTTCAGGTCTGGATTGCTCCCTCCAGCCCTCCCTAGTCTCTCTATAGTAATTCTTCATGTAATGGGGTATTTCTGTGAGGTGAGGCCGTGCTCATGCTAACATTTTTGTCTAGCCTAATATCATTTCTATTTTCTTAACACAGAAGAAGTCTTTTTTTTTTCTCTGCTATCTGCTTATTACATCTCTCCCTTGAGGCAATGAGCACAGCCTAGCTAGTGGAAGCAGGGGGAAGAAAAAGGTGAACTCTTAGGAGAAAATAACATTGGATGATATTTCAAAACCATTGCCTTGCAGCAAATATAAACTCAGTGAGGATAGATAACATATCTGTATGTTCACCACAATGTCCCCAACATGTAGCAAATGGGCTCAAATACTTTTGAATAAATAAATGCATAAATAAGTACATGAATGTTCTAAGAAGCGGCGCTACTGACAGATACCACTTGCATCCTGATTCTTCATACCTTCTTGGACCTTCCTTCTTAAAGGGGTGTGAGCAGTGCTCTTAATGGCCCTGGAGGGAGACTGGAGGGAGCTGTAGTTATGGGGCCCTGACTCTGCAGACATTTTTTCTTGTAGTTTACATGCACACATATTCCACATACACTTGGAAAGAAAAATATTCCATGAAAACAGGATAAGGAACAATAACAAAGGAAAAAGGAATAAAAACTCTTAGTGCCTGATAGATAAGAATCCTGTAAATGTTTACTGAATGAGAGAAAAGAAGAAATACCCAGTTTCTTCTGTGCAGGGGCTGAAATGGGCAATTCATGAACATGAATTGATTTCCAATAGTCTTTCCTTGAAAATTTATTAAAGAAAGCTAGACTGTATCCTGATCGTAATGTCACTCTTGTTCTTTAGCAATAGACTGGGTTTATTTTTCTAGCTGGTCTCTCTGACTCTCACAGACTGCATACGTGTTGCAGAAAGCTGGTGGAAAATTAACTCTCATGGCTGGGAGAGGCAGAGTCAGGAGGTACTGAGATGCTTCCATCAAATGTTGAGAAGGAAAGCGATGTGGCTTAACATGGATTCATTATCACTGGTGGAAGAAGTGATTTTTTTAGGGTGGAGGAAGAATTTAATAAAAAACTTTTCTGGGGGGATAACTTCTCATCAATCTTTGTGGCAGATGCTGCAGGTTGGCACTCTCACCTCTCATATCAAACCATTTTCTTTCTAACCTCTGTCTACTATGTAGGCTGAAAAACGAAAGTACTCACTTTCCTAGCCTCTCCTGTAGCCAAAGGAGGTCATCTGACACAATTTTGGTCAAGGGGACATAAGTTACACCTCCCTTATTTTTCCTTTTTTTCTACCTTGAACTGATAAGATAGCAGCAGCTGTAGCTGCCTGTGTTTCCCCATTTGCACTGTTATAAATGAATACCTGAGACTGGGTACTTTATAGAGAAATAAGGTTTATTTTAGCTCATGGTTATGCAGGATGTACAAGAAATGTGGCACCAGCATCAGTACCTGCTCTTGGTTAGGTCTTCAGGAAGTTCACAATCATGGTGGAAGGTGAAGGAAGAGCAGGCAGTATTTCATCACAAGAGAGGGAGAAAGGGGTGGGGTGAAGGCACCACACTCTTTTAAACAAGCAGATCTCATGTGAACTCAGAGTGAGAATTCACTCCTTACCGTAAGGAAGGCACTAAGCCATTTATGAGGAATCTGCCCTCATGACCAAAACACCTCCCACCATGTCCCAACTCCAACATTGGAGGTCATATTTCAACAGGAGACTTGGAGGTGACAAATATCCAATCCATATCACTGCCATTTTGTGACCATAAGAGAGAGGCCAAAAGACCCACAGAGAAGTGGGCCCTGACATTGAAGCACTGAACCAATGCTAGCAGACACCTAACTTCAGGTTTCTCTTATGTAAGGAAACATAAACCCTCTTTGTTTAAGGCATTGAAATGAAGGATCCTGTTACTTGCAGCCCTTTCTTACTAACAGCTCTTCTTTTGAAAATTTTCTGTTTCCCACTTAAAAATAAATTCACCAGCTATATGTTGTAAATATGAAAAAATTCTCACAAATATTAAAATAAGATTTTAAAAGACAGAATTGCAGAGTAGGGAATATAATTTTGAAAAAAAAAAGAATGTTGGAGGACTCACACTGCCTGATTTTAAGACTTATTCTAAAACTAAGCATTTATAAAGTCTCTATAAGTGAAAACATTGTTATTGGTAAAAGGACAGATACATGGATGAATGGAACACACTACAAAGCCCCAACAATATGGAATTGCAAAGTAGTCATCACTCTGGAGCATTTCTGCAGAGGAAATATTCAACCACCCAAATTACCTCTTCTACTTACAGCGTCAAGCCAGCTAAATTCCCAGGGAGCTTTTCTTAACCTGAGATAAATCCTAATCATAATGAATATGTTTAACGGTAAATTTTGCATTAGCCTTTCCTTGAATAGGCTGCATTTCTCCACTTTTAGGTCTTCTTTCTATTCACCCCTGTCTCCTTGGGGCTTTAGGAAAATTCCTCTGCCTCTATCTGAGCCTGTCCTGGTGCTGTCAATTCTCAGTATACCTCTAGTCTGGAGCAGGTACAAGGATTGTTCTTTCCAGCACGCCCAATGCCCTTCTCCTGCCTTTGCTAATTTTGTTTTCTTCTAGATACCTCATCCACCCCCCCTCCCTCAGTTGTCTTTGGCTCCATAGTCTCCTTTCTGATTTCTTTCCTAAACTATGAATCAGATCACACCATCCCCTTGCTTAAAACTGCCAATGGTTGCTCCTTTCCATGAGTTTGTTCCTTCAACCTAGCAAGGGCCTCCTGGGCTTCACTTTATGGGTCACCTGTCAGGACCACTCTGCCTCCACATCTCAGCATGTCAGCTCTGTGGACATTAAGATCTCTACTGGGCATGGTGGCTCATACCTGTAATCCCAGCACTTTGAAAGGCTGAGGTGGGTGGGTCACCTGAGGTGAGGGGTTCCAGACAGGCCTGGCCAACATGGTGAAACCCTGTTTCTACTAAAAGTACAAAAATTAGCCAGATGTGGTGGCGCATGCCTGTAATCCCAGTCACTCGGGAGGCTGAGGCAGGAGAATCACTTGAACCCATAAGATTGAGGTTGTGGTGAGCCGAGATCGCACCACTATACTCCAGCCTGGGTGGAGAGTGAGACTGCATCTCAAAAAAAAAAAAAAAAAAAAAGTAGGGATCTCCAGCCAGAGGACATCTCCTCAAACAGGCCTTCCTGACCGCTCTTCCCCTACACTCTACCTTACTTCACCCAGTTTTTAAAAGTTTTCTTCATAACTTTATCCATTTTTAATAATCTTGTTAATTCACTTCTTTGCTCTTTTATTTCTTACTCCATTTGCCTAAAGCTCCATGAGAGCAAAATTCTTATTTGTTAAAACTGGACATTTGTCTTTGGTCCATGAGAAAATGAGTTTACCTGAGGGGGAAAGATCCATAAGTAGGATGTCCTTGTTTTCCCGGATCAATCCAGGTTATTTCCATGCAATTATTAACAGCATTCTTTTTCATTATCCAAGGAGCACCAGCTGACTAATGCATTACATGGTCACCCTGCCTATGTGATAGAGGAGCCCATACATGAGTAAAGACCTAGCCATGTGATGGGTTGGTACCATTCAAGGCATGGTGAGGGGTTCATCGTGGTGGGGCAGTGTGAGCACTGGTGGTGGAGTGGTAGGGCAGGTGGTACAGTTAGAGAGACTGGATTGGGCTAAATGAAGGGTCTGTGTGCCCTGACAAGCAGAATTATGACTACGCTTGTTTAAGTGCTCTCCTTGAGGACTGTACATTATGCTTTGCTTTAGAGAGATGTTGGAACTGGCATTTCCCAGCTGAAATATTTGTGTTTTGTATGTTAAAACAATAAGATCCTCTATTTAAGTTTAAATGTGTATTAATTAAAATTAATTACATTTTAAACATTTAGTTTCTTTGTTGCACTAGCCACATTTTGAGTGCTTAGTAACCATGTGAGGCTAGTAGCTACTGTATCGAACAGTGCAGTTAAAAATTTTTCCATCATCACAGAAAGTTCAATTGGACAGCACTGCTCTAGGCTGTTGCAGATTGATGGAGACTAAGGAGGCATGACAACTAAATGCAATGTGTCATTCTGGATTGAGTCCTGGACCACAAAAAAAGGACATCAGTAGGACATTTGGTGAAATTTAAATAAGGTCTGTAATAATACTATTGAATCAGTTCTTATTTGATAATTCTATGATGGTATGGAAGATGTATATATTTGGGGCCAAGCTTGGTACTATCTTGCAACTTTTTCATAAGTCTGAAGTTTTTTCAAAATGGGAAGTTAAAAAAATGTATACCCACACATTTATTTCTCTAAAAGCATGTGTACCACTTGTTAGGTAGGACAGTCAGAATACTTAGACCAGTGCTTTTCAAATTTGAACATACAAACCATCTGAAGATCTTTTTAAAATGCAGATTCTAGTTTAGTAGTTCTGGGGTGGTTCTTGAGAGTCTACAATTTTTTTTTTCTTTTTAAAGACAGTCTTGCTCTGTCATTCAGACTGGAGTGCAGTGGCACAATCATAACTCATTGCAGCCTTGAAATCCTGGGCACAAGCAATTCTCCTGCCTCATCCTTTCATGTAGCTGGGATTACAGGCATGTGCCACCGCACCTGACTAATTTTTTATGTACATTTTTTTGTAGAGTGAGGGTCTTGCTATGTTGCTCAGGCAAGTCTCAAACTCCTGGCCTCAAGCGATGCTCCTCCTACCTCAGCCTCCCGAATTGCTGCTCAGATTTTGCAATTCTAACAAATGATCAGGTGATGCCTGTTTTGCTATCCGTGGAACATACCTTGAACGGCAAGGTTTTAAAGAACTGTGAACATTGTGACTCTTGTCTATATAAACCCAATGGTAAGGCTGCTAACACTGGAATGTTATTCATAAAGGCAGTAGTTGACCTTCCTATTTGGATTGGTCACGTTTCATGAATAGACTGGAAATGTGGTTACTGATGATCTGAAACATCAGATCCTGGTGGTTATGTTTTGCTGTTTAATTTTGTTTTTTTTGCATTCAAAAGGGAAAGGAAAATTCAAGAAATCTTATGGTTCAATTTCAGCATATATTAACTGATTTTCTTATTTATGGAAATCTGACTGTAACATAAAACATTCCAATGTACAGGTGTTGACGCTTTTGAATAGCTTCCATTTATAGCTTGGGTCTGTTTTGCTATCCACAGAACAAAACTCTTCTCACCTAAGTGGAGGCAAGTTGAAGGGCTGAGGTAGATAAATATATATTATATAAACCTTTGTGCACTCCCCCACACAAGATGGTTACTTTTGGGTTTTCCAGCTTATTCAAGTGTTTTATCTTTCCCCTATGGGGTTTAAACCACCGATGAGAACAGGGTAAGTGGCCCTTCTCAGAGACTTATACCAGTGTCAAGCCTACTTTTTCTTTCCTCCTATTTTCAAGCCTTTCTTTTGTCCTTGAAATATAAAACTTACATAATGACTCTAACATTGGAAGTTATACATAGGTTTCATTTTGCTGCTGGTTTTATTTCTGATCCTCTTTTCTGATACCTTGTTTCCTTGTGTCTTTTATGGTTTTTAAAATATATCTCTTTTTACTGTTTATTTTTCTTGACCTGTGAAAATTTTTTTGAGGCCTAGGATGAAGATGAGTTCCTCCAGAAAGAAAGTTTATCTGCATTTATTAGATTCCTTGGTGATACTACTGCTCTGGAACTACTGTGAATTATCAGCTTACAAGTTTTTGAAATTTTGTTGTAAATTCCTGTAAGGAATGGTTCATGATTATGAACGCTCATGTGGGACATTTTTCTCCTTCCTCCCACCGTCAAGGTTTAAGTCTGAGCAGTTTTCTTTAAAGTCTCCTTTAAAAGAAAATAGGGGTTGGGTTTATTTATACTTTAGCCTTATATTGAAAATGCAGCCCTTTGGAGACTTGCTCAGTGGAGGTGGGAGTTGGAAATCACGTTAGACTTTCAAGACTTAGACTTTGTTATCTATTCTCAGAGACCTGAGAGGCTGGGAACACTGATGTTCAAGTTCACCCAGTCTAGCAAATGGCATCAGAATGAAAGCCCCTTCCACTGTTCTCATTACTCTCTTGGCTCCTTCTTCATTTAGAGATTTTTTTTTTCCCAAGTAAGTTTATGAATTAACCAAATATAATGGCTTTACCTTCATCGTGCAGTCTTTCAAGAATCTATTGCTTTGAGCCCAAACTTTGGCTTTGGGCATTCAAAGGTAGGCTTTCAAGATGAGGAATGCCTTTCTCTTGGTCTCTTGTCTTTGGTGCAAAACAGTTGCAATTATCCTTCTGTAATCAGTGCTCTTCACAACCATACCTCCCTGAAATAAAGAAGGACTCAGCCTCAAGTTATATTTGCTTTAAAGCTGGAAGCAGATGTGGGGTGACTAAACAAACTGTAAATGATAGGAACATTAGTTAATGTAAAATTATTTATTTGCTATAAAGATATATTTGACTATTTCTAGTACTTGCAGAGTATTTCAGCATATGGATTACTGATACTTTATTTAACTAATCTCTTATTAATGAGCATTTTAATTCTTCCCAGTTTTTACCTGCTATCCATGTTGCAACAGTGAACATTCTTGTATGTTTATTTTTGTATACATGTGCAACATTTCAGCAGGATAAATGTCTGCAAGTAAAATTGCTGGGTCAGATAGTATGTCCATTTACAATGCTGATGTTTATTGGTTAGGGCAATGTGTAACAGTAAATTAATGTAATGATCATCTTTCACTAAAGCAAGCATGTGTTTCAGTTTCAATTTCAGGGTAACACACTTGTATTTTATACATACAATTCTCCCCTCTATCAGAAAGACTTTAGATATCCAACTGTATAATTATCTTTTGTATTCCCAGCTTTCACTTTAACAATCTTTAATGAGTATATTTAGAGGAATTCATGGGTTGTAAGCAGTGATACAACTTCTGTGTAAATTTTAAGCCATTTAATTGTCCCAGATGGATCCTTAGTTTATACTTCTCCTTTTTTTAGACAGGAGTACCAGTGACTGCAAACTTATGGACAGAGTTAAGTGTTAACTCTGAATTAAAGTCAGTCTTTAAGTGCGTTTTGAATCATACACTAAAATCACAACATATTAGAGCTCTAAGGGATCTTTTAGGTCTGTAACCAGAGTGACCTGATTTATAGTTTGGAATGCAAATAAGGCACTGCTCAGGTGAGGTCCCAAAGTGCAACATGTGAGCTTCACATGCCCAATGAACAGGAAACAGTGCTTTCTCTGGGAGCCCCTTCCCCTTATATTCCTTGGGCCATTTCTGACCACTTCCATTTCAACTTCTGGTGTGTCAACTCAGACACCAGGAGTATCTCTGATGCCCCATAAGAAGCTGGTGGCTCCAGAGGAAGCTGCTGGTGTAGACCCTGCCTTGGATGACTGTTCTTTTCTAAGGAGCCAGAGAGAAGGTCCCCAACCTTTGGATAAGTACAGCTTCTGTGAGACCCGGCCTGGCCTCCAATCATTAGAGTTCCTTCAGTTCACTCACATAGCCACTTCTCTAGGACTTGAATCTGCGATCTGATTCTTGGATTGGGTCTAGACCCAGTATGCACTGCCTTATAGCTTCCAAATCACGTTCCTTTTCAAATGCCTAAGTCTGCAGAGGCTGAGCTGGTCAGCCTATGTTTTCTCTTTGGTAAGGGCTTATCTGAGCGTCTCATGGCCCTTTCCTGACTCCAGGTCTTGCTTAGGGCCACCCCCCAGTCCACCCTGACTAGTTTTAATTTTTGAGACGAAGTATAGGGGTCTTGATCCTTTCCTCTAGGAGAGTCTTGGGCTCCAAATGCAAATTTGGCTACTCCCCCTCTCCCATCAGCAATCTTTAGGATCTACATATCAGTATTTTCTCTCTTTCTCACACAAAGATAGGAAATTCCATTTTACCCAGCCATCCTACTGGACAGCATTCAAGTCCAGTCCCCTCATTTAAAAAAAATGAGAAAACTGAAGCATAGGAAACTTACTTACCTAGGTGACACACTTGGTCACAATAGGCTATAGGCAAGAATTCTTGTTGTCTAAGTCACAATATAGGACCTGTTATATCCACTGAAATGTTTTGTTTTGTGAGGTTTTTCCAGTGAATTTTGAAATCCCAAGCCACATTCTCTCCTGCATTCCTGGCCACATTCCACACTGCCCAGCTGAAATATACTCAGATTTGTTGGGTGCTTTTATGATTTACCTAGTGGTGATTTCCAGAGTCAAAGCCAAACCACTCATTAAAAGCAGCCACTATTTTGGAAAACCCACATCATTATTCCCCATCATTAGAATGAATAATCAAGAGCCAGCACTGAGCATGTTTGTTGCCCTGGAATGTGCTTTGCTGCCTCTCTGTGACCCAGTGACTCTAGAAAATACTTACGCTGCAGCCCCGCATTTGAGGCGTGTTTCCCTTCCCACACTTCCCATGGGCTCTCCATTGGGTCAAGCCTTTTGGAGGTATTTCTGATTCTATTTCACCTTGAGCATTTGCTGCTTGATGAGTAGCTTAAGGAAGCAACTGGAAACCAGAAAGTAAAGAAATCCATCTGAAAAGTGGTCTCAATCCCCTGGGTCTTGGTTCTTGACCCCTGGGCAGCACCCTTACCTGTGGCATGGAGTTCTCAGCATGTGCCCATTCCTCAGGCTGATAGCTAGTTTTGGGTGGAGAATGCAGTTTGAGAAGGTTCTAGTCAGGAGGGAGGGTGTGTAGGAAGAGAGTTCATATTTAAAATTCCTTCTCTTGAGGAATTCAGTTTCAAAAAGTCCAGAGTTTTGCTATATATTGGAAGAATACAATTAGTCAGCTGTCTAATGGTGGGTCAGGATGGCCATTTTGACAGAACACCAGAATGGGACCCAAGCGTCAGTACTTTTTATTATTTATTGTTAATTTTTGTAGGGATGGGCTCTTGCTGTGTTGCCCAGGTTGATCTCAAACTCCTGACTTCAAGTGATCCTCCTGGCTCAGCCTCCCAAAGTGCTGTGATTACAGGCATGAGCAACCAAACCCAGATGAGATGGAGTCTTGCTCTGTCACCCAGGCTGGAGTGCAGTGGCACGATCTCAGTTCACTGCAACCTCTGCCTCCCAGGTTCAAGCAATTCTCCTGCCTCAGCCTCCCAAGTAGCTGGGATTACAGCCATGTGCCACCATGTCTGACTAATTTTTAAATATTTTTAGTAGAGATGAGGTTTCACCGTGTTTGTCAGACTGGTCTTTTACCCCTGACCTTGAGATCCACCTACCTTGGCCTCTGAAAGTGCTGGGATTACAGGCTGGAGCCACCGTGCCTGGCCGGCATCAGTACTTTTTGAAACTCTCTAATGATTTGGTTCTGGAGTCCAGGTTGAGAACCACTGCCTAAAAGTTGCTACCTGCAGGCAGTAATTTGCCTGAATGCTACACTCTAAGCTTTGTGAGGACAGATGCTGTTTTGTTTACTCTCACTCATCCTCAATGCCTGTAATACCTCCTGACCCATAGTTGGAGTTTAACAAATATTTATTCATCAAATGAATTAATGCTTGTTCAGAACTTCCTTAAGATGTAGATAACAAAGTGCTCTGCCTTTTGCCTGGGAGTGATGTTGGAAATCCTTAATCACTTATACAGCCATGACACTTGATCAGAGTGTTAGAGGCCTCAATGTGCCCTGAATCCTTAAATTATAGGATCATGGGTGGTTTAGTGTCCTGGTGGAGGGGTCTCAGTGGCCAGGACTATAGGGACACTTTTGGGAGATCAGCGCAATAGCTGTTTGCCAACTGGAATGAAAACATAATATTTTAACAATAGGTCTAGCTGTACACAGCGGTGGGGGAGCAGGCCACCATGGTTTATGTTTTGATCATTCTTCTGTTAGCAGGGTATTTCCTAGTCTGAAAGGCTATATGTGGCCTGTTGCTGTCTTCCCTCTCAGACTTCACCTTATATCACTCCCCTGACCCTCTTCTCAGCAACACTGGCCTTCTCTGTGTTTCTTCAACACGGCCAAGCTTCTTCTTGCCTTAGGGCCTTTGCTCTTGCTATTCAGTCTGCTGGATTATTCACCCAATGGGAGGAGCTGCAAAGTCATGTTACAAAGGGCATAGATTCAAAGAAGGGATGGCAGTAGCCATTTCTGTAATCTACCATGTGGTCCCTTCACATAAATGCTCAGCATCTCAGATTTCTTCTTCATCCCTCTTTTCCTCTCCAAAATGCTACTTGGGTATAATACAGAGAAAATGTTACTTGTGTGGCATTGTAGTCTCAGAGAGAAAAAGGTGTCTTTCAGTTGTTGCAGTTTCCCGTGGATCTTCTCTGGTCTTAGCTAGAGAGTGGTTGGTCACAGCTGCCACTTGCAGGTGAGTTTCAGGCTCTATCTCTGGGTGTTCTGCTCATGTCTGGTGCTGATAGTTATGGCTGTTGCAACCTGGGATAGTTATTTTTGTCTTGACTGGGTCTAGATAACTAGGACTCATGTCCTTCTCCTTGGCGTTGCAGACTCAGAAGCTTTTGCATTTAGGCTTATAATTCATCTCATGTTAATATTTTTCCATATACTTATTCAGATGTACAAGCATTGAATTACCTTAATTTCCTGGTTCAAAATCAGTTGAATATAATAAATGTGTGGTCTATTTCTGGACTGTCTAATCTGTTCCATTAATCTTTTTCTCTATCTACTAATACCACACTGTCTTGATTACTGTACCTTCATAATAAATTTTGAAATCAGGTAGGATGAGGTTCCAGCATTATTGTTTTTACTCCTTTTACTTAGGTCTTCTTTAATTTCTGTCAGCAGTGTTTTATAGATTTTGGTATATATGTCTTTGCTGAATTTATTCCGTACATATATATTTAATTATATATAGACACACATACCGCATTTTAGTGCTACTTTAAATGGCAGATTTTGTGACTAAATACATGTAACATACGATTTATCATTTTCACCATTTTAAATGCATAGTTCAGTGGAATTAAGTGCATTTACATTTTTGTTTAACCCTCAACCACACCCCATCTTCAGAACTGTTTTTTTCCTAAACTGAAATTGTACCATGAAACACTGGCAACCCTGGAAACTATCATTTTACTTTTTTTCCCTCTATGATTTTGACTATCATAAAACTTCATATAAGAGAATTATACAGTATTTGTTCTTTTGTGGCTGGCATATTCTACTTAACATTGTGTCTTTAAGGTTCATCCATGTTATAGAATGTGTCAGAGTTTCTTCTTCTTCTCTTCTTTTTTTTTTTTTTTTTTTTGAGATGGAGTCTTGCTCTGTTGCCCAGGCTGGAGTACAGTGGCATGATCTTGGCTCACTGCAACCTCCATTCTCCTGAGTTCAAGCAATTTCCTACCTCAGCCTCCCAAGAACTGGAATTACAGGCGCCCACCACCATGCCCAGCTAACTTTCGCATTTTTAGTAGAGACGGGGTTTCACCACGTTGGCCAGGCTGGGCTCAAACTCCTGACCTCAGGTGATTCGCCTGCCTTAGCCTCCCAGAGTGCTGGGATTGCAGGCATGAGCCACCACGCCTGGTCAGAATTTCTTCTTTTTCAAGGCTGAATAATATTCCATTGCATGTATATACCACATTTTGTTTATCCTTTCATCTATCGATGGATACATGGGTTACTTCCACCTTTTGGCTATTGTGAATAATGCTTCTATGAACCCAAGTGTACAAATATATGCTCCAGTCCCTGCTTTCAATTCTTTTATATATATACTTCAAATGTGTGTGTGTGTGGAGGGGGAGGAGTTGCACAATCCAGTTGGCTGGGGACCTGGATAGAACAAAAACAGAGAAACGGCAAATTGGTCTCTCTCTTTCCTGGAGCTAGGATATACTCTTATCTTGCTTTTGGACATCAGAACTCCAGCCTCTCCAGCTTTTGGATTCCAGTATTTACACCAGTGGTCCCCACCCCGCCAGGTTCTCAGGCTAGATTTGAATTGAGCCATACTAATGGCATCCCAGGGTCTCCAGCTTGTAGATAGCCTGTTAGGGGACCTCTCAGCCTTCAAAATTGTGTGTGCTAATTCTCCTAATAACCTCCTCTTTATCTATCTGCCTACCTACCTACCTACCTACCATCTATCCATCCTATTGATTGTGTCTCTGGAGAACCTTGACTAGTTCAAACTTCAATTCACATCCCTGTAGCAGGCACTCTCTATTAGATCTCATTGGCTCTTTCCCCAAATGTGTGCAGCCTAGCCTTCAACCAACAACCCAAGGAAGATCCATGCAGACTTTCCCCCACCTATTTTATGACCAGACGACTTTATTCTCTCTGATGCCCTTTGTTCTCTCTGATGCTCTCAGCTCACATTTCATCTCTTTGCATTGTGGTCAGAAAAATGCTTCCAAGCAAAGAGCCAGGGTAAATATGGGCCGAAGCTTACAAAGCTTAGGTGTTTCTTTTGCCAAGGTCTATTTTTTATATATATTTATATATAAATTTATTTTTATATATTTATATATAATTGTATATATTTAATTTATATATATTTATATATATAAATTTATATAAATATATATATTTCATATTATATATTATATATGAGATATAAATATATATATATTTCAGAGTATATATGTATGTATCAACGACCTATATTTTTGTTATCTTTCCTTCTGTCATCTTCCTATGTGTTATGTTTTCAACCTTAGTTTGTTGTCTCACAGTTGCAAGGTGGCTGCCACTGCTCCAGACATCACATCCTCACATAGCTGTTTTCTAGGCAGTAAGAAGAAATAGGTCTCTTTTCCATTTATGATTTTATCAGAGGGGAAAAGCCGTATCCAAAGTCCTTGCAGAAGACTTCACTTAATGTTTCTTTGGCCAGAAATGGGACTAAATCAATCACAAGTAAAAGGCAATGAATTCTTTTCTTTGCTTTTCTTTTCTTCTTTTCTTTTCTTTTCTTTCCTTTTCCCTCCCTCCCTCCCTCCCTTCTTGCTTGACACGGTGTCACCCTGTCCCTAGGCTGAAGGGCAGTGGTGTGATCATAGCTCACTGCAACATCAAACTCCTAGGCTCAAGCAATCCTCCCATCTCAGCCTCCCTAGTAGCTAGGACTACAGGCATATACCACCACACCTAATTTTTTAAAAATTTTTTATAAAAAAATTGTACTCCCCAGGCTGATCTTGAACTCCTGACCTCAAGCAATTCTCCTGGCTCAACCTTCCAAAGGGCTGGGATTACAGGCATGAACCACTGTGCCTGCCCTGGGTGGGCAGTGGATTGTGTAGGCCAATACTGATTCAACTTTTGAGGGAAGGTGAAAGGCCCTTATCTTTCTGAGGTAAGGTGCCTTTGAAGTAAGGTGAATTTTTTTTTTTTGGTTCGTTTTGCTGTCTGAACAATATTAAGATTTTATAAACTAAAAAAGAAGAGAAAATGGTTGTTGGAATAGCAACCAAAAGTGATGGCAATAGTAAGGCTTCTCAACCCAGTTTTGGAATTTTGTGAAGCTCATATTACAAATAAATTAAAAGAATAACAGTTACCTTTTACATCTTATTTCACCTATCCATCCTGCTCATGGCAGCCAAACTTATCTTCCTGAAATACAGATCTGACCATGTTAGAACTTTGATCAAAAACTTTGCTGGCTACCTATTGCTACAAAGCAATCTCCAAAGCATGGCATGCAGTGCCTTTCAGGATCTGACTCCACATTACCTTTTTAGTATCATCTTTCAGTGTAATCCCACTCTGCCCTTGTCACACAACATTTACCCTTCCTCTGACATGCTGGACCTTCCTGTGTCTGTTATTGCTGGCAATGCCTTTGCTCTCCTTATTTGTTCCTCAATCCACCATTCTTTGGAGACCCAGCTGAAATGCCACCTCTTCCACGATGCCGTTCATAATATTTCCAATTGTAATTGATCTCTACTATCTCTGTGCTCCTATTGTACCTACCATGCTCCATTGTAGGATATTTAGTGGCAAATGTGTTTAGATTCTGTTTCACTCAATTGTATATCCTTACATTGCCTTCTGGAAGGATGGCAGAATACACAGCACAGAAACCACAAATCCCCATTTGTGAGCCCAGGGAAGATATTACTAATCTAATCTAGTGGACAATTATATATTACTTATATAATTACTAATAATTATACATATAATTATTGTATAATTACAACATGATTTTCCACTAAGCCCTAAATGTACATTAAAGCATCTCAGGACATTATTAATTTGTTATTAATTACTGCTTCTGGCAGTTATTACTAGTGGATTACATGAAATCCACATTCTATCTCTAGCTACATTTATGGCCTTATTCATAACCATAGCTTGATCCTTTGGTTAGTTAAAGTGAATTTCACTACATAGGTTCCATGGTTGGTTTCCACCAATGACTAAATTTATTTGGGAGATGGTAGAAAGCTAGAGGAGATGATAGAAAGCTAAGGGCATTGCGTGGGGCGGAGCAAACCACATGGAAGAAATCTGCTAGTAAGAGCAATAAGTTCTTGCCAAAGGGAGACCAGACTGTCAGATCTTTTTATTTTTTTTTCTGAAGAAACCCACCAGGAAACCTTGTTACTTTCCTGGTTTAGAATCCAAGAATTAGATAAAGGCATACATCAACTGTGGAGGCTGTGCTCTGGGAATCTCATGGGTCAAGGGGAGAAGTGAGAGTGTTTCTGAATGTCACAATCCATTTTGTTATTATGGGCAAACTTTTATCAGACATGGCTGTAAGTTCCCCCCTAGGGAACAGCAGGTATCTACAACAAATAAGATTCTTTAAATCATACAGACATAAGTCTAATGTTCAAAAGTCAGTTTGGGAAAGGGCAGAATAAGGAGGGCTTTTTAAAAAAAGATTAGGTCAGTTTTGAATCTTTATATATTTTTTGGAAACCATTGTAAGGCTGCACTGTCCAATATAATAGCTATTAGTCATATGCAGGTATATTTAAATTAATTAAAATTAAATAAAATTTGAAATTTAGTTCCTCAGTCACAGGAGGGACATTTCAAGTGCTCAATTCCACATGTGGTTAGCAGCTACTATATTGGACAGAGCAGATACAGAACATTTCCATGATTACAGAAAGGTTTAGTAGGCAGTGTTGTTCTAAGTCCTCCTATAAAAGACTTGAACTCCTGTGAGATGTAGTTTAGGGTTTTTGCAGAAGTTTTCGCTTCTATGGACCAATTAGATTCTTCATTATTACCATTAATTATATTATGTAACTGTAAATAAAAGTTATACCCAAATCAATGCTTTTCTCTTTAGAGGTATTTCTGTTTATTGTCAAGAAAGTATTTATAATTAGAAGACTGTGTGGTAAGCAAGATTCTGTTATTTATTTTATTTTGTTTCTTTATGGTGGTTAATATCTTCTCTGATCCATAGAATTGCTTTTTGCAACCCTCTGCCTGCTAAGTTGTCAATGTACTGTTTGGTTGTGTGAATGTAAATTGCCTAGCATTTTGCCTCAGGAAGATATAGAGAATTCAATCATTAAAGAAAAAGGACTATTGAGAAATAATGTGCCATAAGGCTCCTAACTATTCTGGAACATTTTTATTCTTGCTTCTCCCTCTTAAATAAAAACTACTGTATATAGAGAGATGCATTTAAAATAGGCCACATACAATATGGTTAAAGTATCCACATTAGTTTTAAAAGTTCATTTGAAATGACTTAATCCAGGTTATGGTGGTTATTCAATATAAAGCTCATTCTTTGTTACAACTCAAAGCCATATGTTTACTTCATTTATTCCTGTAGAGATAAGACTAATTTTTATATTTAGGTAAGGTCAAATATGAATATATGAAATAAATGTGTTGGGGCTTAGGAGTCAAAATCTTCATCTTCCTTTCTGCCCCTATGGTTCTACAGATTATTAGCTTTCCTTGTAATTTCCTATTAAGGTACCTCTTTGAATAAAGTCTAGATGGGCTACTTAGTATTCATATATTCTCTTTATCCACATGACACTGAGGCTAAAATCTTGGTATATATTTGTATAAATGAACGAAAATCTTCCCTTTTCAGCTTTATCATTGTCACGGCAAGTCCTTTTCGGAGACAGCTGTATTGAGGTGGTAAATCACATGGCTGAGTTTAAAGTTATTGGAAAGGATCCATCACTCCTGGTTGTATGGAACATAAAAGTTACTTAATGTTGTATACTTCACTTCTTCATCTCAAAGATGAGTTTGATTTCCAAACCTCCATCATAATAATAAAGAGTGCTATTATTTTTCAGTTGGGTTCCAAGTCTAAAATTCATTTTTCTTTCTGACTTAAACTTGTAAAATTTAAATGCAATTTATGTACGGTGAAACACAGATCTTAAGTATACAGTCTGATGAGTTTTAACAAATGCATACACCATGTAACCCACTATCAAGATATAGGAGATTTCATCCCACCAGTAAGTTCTTTTCACCCTTTCCCAACCAGCCCCCAAAACACCCACATGAGGTGATCACTATTTTGATTTTATAGTCTACTTTTGTCTGCTGTGGAATTTCATGTAAATGGAATCATGCAGCATGTATTCTTTTGTATAAGATTTCCCCATTTTCTACTATTTTTTAGTTTCTTCCATTTACATTTTATGTAGAATATCTGTCTTTAACACATTGAAAAATCATGGGTAGACAGGTTAATTTTAAAAGTCTAAGAGAATGGCTTGGTGTTTTGGAAATGGCTTTGTAAGTCCTAGCTACATGACCATGTGAGTTTTGGCAAGTTACTTACACTCTCTGAACCACACATCACTTTAAAGTGATTATTATATTTACGTCACAAGTATTTTTTATTAGAATGAAATAAAATTATGTATGTGAAGTAACTCCACTTGTGGGCACTAAACAATTGTCAATTCCCTCCTCTTTTAGGCCAATAAATCTTATAGTAGTAACCAACCTGTTGTTTGGCCATTTGTGACTGAGCACGCATCCATGAATTACAAAGAACATACAACTGTTGGTGCCTAGTAGGCTCAAGTCAAGGTTTTTCTCTTATACAGTTACAGTTTATTTACCCTGTGTTTCCGTATATTAGCTCACTTAAACTTCATTGCATTTCCTATGAAAAAATAGCTGGCATTATCTTTATTTTACAGATAAGGAAACCAAAACTCAATGTGGCTAACTTATCCAGAATCTCCCAAAGAGTCAGTAGGCATTGAAGCCAGACTCTGGCACCAAAGCTTTCACTTTTAATGAGGCAATGATGAATCCCCTGAGGTAGAGACAAGGGTGACCAAAAACCCTTAAGTTTGCGGCCACTGCTCTGCACCCAGGAGAATTTCCAGCACAACTTGGGGAACCAGGAACAGGCTGGACAGATGTGTGTATACTTCAAAGCTCTCCGTATGTTTTCTGTGGCCTGCTCAGGTAGTGCATGGCTGTGAATTGACTGTGGTCCAATGGCTCCTTTGTTGTTCACTGAATCATGAAATGGTGTATCCTGTTCTGGCCACTTATATATGCCAGAAGCTATTCTGAGCACTGGAAATATGGCAATATGCAAAATAGACCACAAAATTCCAGCTCTAATATAAGTTATATTCTAAATGGCAAATATGGACAATAAGTGAATGTACAAACAGGTTTGTTTACTTATTTAATGTTGGGGGACAGTAAGTAGTTTGGAGAAAAATAAGACGGGAAGAGAAACCTGCAGTACCATAACATAGTATTTGTCCTTCTAAATTGGTGGTGAGGGAAGCCTTAATTAATGTGGGGAATTGATGAGGTAAAGGAGGTGAGGAATGAGCCACACAGATATGGAGTAGGTTGGGGGAGGGTGTGTTCCTGGAAGAAGAAGAGCAAGTCCAAAAGCACTAGATCAGGAGGCATCTCATAGGAATAGTCAGGAAGCCAGTGACCCTAGAGCAGAGTGAGTCAGTGGGGAAGAGTGAGTGGGGCATGATAGGGGCCAGTCATGGAGGGCCTTATTTGACATTTAAGAAAATTTGGCTTTTATTATGAGTGAGATGCAAAGCCATTAAAGAATTCTGAGCAGAGAAAGCACATAATTTGACTCATATTTTAAAGGATCATTCTGGCTTTTGGATTGAGAATGAACCATGGGAAGGCAAGGCTGGAAGCAGGGAGACCAGGTAGGAGGCTGTTTAAACCACACAGACAAAAGGTCATGTTGGCTTAGACCGGATTAGTAGTGGAAAAGGTCATGGGAGGTGGTTGAATTCTAGATATGACTTGAGGCTCGAGCCAATAGGATCTGTTGACAGATGGGTTGTGGTTTGTTCACGAGTGACCAAGATGTCAGGGGTTTTGTCTTGAGTCAGTGGAAGGATAGAATCATCATCAACTGAGATGGGGAAGGCAGGGAGAGGAACAGGTCTGGGGTGGAAAACAGGATCCATTTTTGGACAAGTTGATAGGAGATCCCTGCTAGGCGTCAAGTGGAGATGTTGGGTAGGTGGATGAATATATGATTCTAGTATTTGGGACAAAGTCTCGGCTGAAGATGCAAATTTGGGGAATTGTCAAGAGAGATACAAAGCTAAAGGCTAGAGAGTGGGGGTGTGTCGACAGAAAAGGGAAGTCCAGAGTCTCTTTTGGAACTGATAAAATGTAAGTTAAAATGAAAACCATCACTCAGTTATAGAAAGGTTATTGGAGAGCTTCTATTCTTACTACGGTTTAATATTTTCATGACATATCTAGCTTATTCCTCACTCACTCTTTTCCTGACTAAAAAGGTTCTTACCATTTTGTCTTTAGGACGAAAACCAGCCCTGCAGGCCACTTATTCCAGATCGCTCACAAATTAATGGGCACTAAAGTTATGGTTGATCTCTTTTTGAAAGTACTCTCCACTCTTCAACTCTTTGTAAGTTAAGAAGCCAAGGAGACACAAAAACAGATATTTTCTGTGGGCACTAAGGCTTTATCAATGTGAGGAACAGAGTTTTAGTTCAAAAAATTTCTGCTCTCTTGTGAAAAGTAAATAGAAGAAACATTTTGACTGTTTTGTTTTAATCTGTGACCTTGAGAACTGCCTTCATTTTATAACCCAAGAAGCAAAATCCTATGTTGTTGAAATGTGAATGGACAGAAATTATCCTCCCACGATTCTAGATGCAATCATATAATATTCAGGTTGGTTGAAAAGTTCACCCCAAGAGTAACATAAAGATGAAATGAGAGATGAAATACCCGGAAATGTTTTGTTCTGGTTATTGAGGCTGCATAACAAATCACCTTAACATTTAGTGGACTGAAACATTTATTATACACTGTAATTCTGTGGGTAATGAATTTGGAATGGGCACAGCATGAATGGCTTGTCCTGCTCCACAATGTCTAGGTGTCAGATGGAAGACAGGAAGGCTATGCCCTGGAATCATCTAAAGGTTCACTCACTCACTCAACTAGCGGCTGCTTCTAGGTGCCAAATGAGGCCACAGTTTCTCTCCACATGGGCTTCTCCTGTGGTCTCTCCACGTGGACTAGTTTGGACTAGTTTGCTGCCATGCTGCAAGTTAGCCCAAAGGTGAATGTGCCCTAAAGGTTTAGTTCCAAGGGTGAGTGCCCTAAAGGAGAGCCAGCAGGGTGCTGTGTGCTTTGTATGGCCTAACTTCAGAAGTCACACAGCATCACTTCTGCTGTCTTCAATTGGTAGGGGCAGTCTTATGCTCACCCAGTGGAAGCAATAAAGGTTCCACATTTCAGTGGCATGAGCATCAACCACGTAGGAAGGGAAGCATGTGGATGGGATATATATAGATTGGTGCAGCCATCTTTGCAAAAATACAATCTGCCAAAGATTTAGTGACTATCAGGAGCATAAACTATTAGATTTGCAGTCTTTCGCCTGGGAAGTAGAGAGGACATAAACACCTCTGAGAGACTGGGTGAGGTAAGAACTTTTAAATTGATTTTAGGAATATTCTTTTATTTTAATTTTTGGCTTCCTACTCTGCAGACCATGAAAATGCTGCTTTGGAAAAGGTTTGTCTGTATCTCAGTTTCACTGTTTCATTAGGGCAGCATTTGTACAGGGTATTGCTGTATGACAAGCTTCTCACAAGGACACAAGGAAGTGACACATTGTGGAGATGCAAACAATTACTGAAAGCCCTTGAGAGTTTGCAGATATCACCCACAAGAGAGGAGAGAGAAGCTCTCCTGTAAAGCTGATCCCCTCCCTGACCAAAATACTAGTGAATTCCCCTACCCTATCCTGTGTTTAACGTCTACCAATTTCCCTCAAGGCATGCACAAAGAGAATCAGGCTAAATCATACCCTTTACCTCTGTAGATTTACATCTAGGAAAACAAGTTTGTCTTTCCTCACAGACAAGTCAGTGCCATGGACCCATTTTTAGAAGTGATGTGTGGTTTGGTCTCTGTTAGATGACGAACTGAAAAGATTCAAAATTTGTAGGTAAAGACTGAGAGGAAAATGATTGAAATTATTGGTATTATGAAGGTTCTGGGCAAAGTGAACACAAATATGTGAACAAAATTTGAGAAGTTATTAATAGTTGACATGATTTCAAATTCCAAAGCAGTGAATATGCTATGGGTGGAAACATCAGGGTGATGTGTTCTGGCTTTGCACATATACAGTCCCATCAGAGAAAATTCTAGGCTCCCTATCAACCCTCTTAAACAAGATGACACCAAGCAGGAAGAAAGCTTTTTCAAAAATAATGAGTGCCTAGGTCATAAAATATTAATACTGATCTCAGTGCTTAATGCAATTTGAATGGACCAGATTTTTGCAGTTTTGAAAATAACATGCATACAACTAAGGCAGAGCTTTATTGATTGAGTTTTATCAGCCTCTGAATATTGGAACCTTAGAATGTTGGACTATCAAGTTTCTGTATGTGTTGGGATTTGGTGTATGAGTGACTGCAGGAGCAGAGGCATCCAAGGTCAAGGTGGGTGCTATGAGAGCGTTGTAGGGTCAAGGCTGACTTGATAAATGCTGGGAAGTATTTGGGGGTCACAGGAAAGTGAGAGAACCAACGATAGGGACATTCGTTTTCCTAGGAATGGATCACCTCATGGAGGCACTGTGGAAAAGATCTGGAAGGAAAGTAACAGTAGGAGATTGGCTTAGGGATGAAGAAGTCCAGACCAGTTCCAAGGTAAGTTTAGCAAAAAAAAAAAAAAAGACCTAGGTCAGAGGTAGGGGCATACATTTTGGTTGTTGGGAGTTAATGTGGATTTTGTGTAACTCAAACTTTCCAACAGAATAATAATTTATGTGGTAGAGGCTTTAGTGCCTACTCTATCTTGTTTACGTCTCTTCCCAGCTCATGGGAAATTACTCTTGCCCTTTCATCTTCTGTTTGGATGGGGTCATGTAACTCGTCAGGCCCCTGGGTTGTGGGCAAAAGTGATGTGTGAACCAAAGTATTTTATTATTTGTGTTATGACTCACCACTCCTTTTCCTCTGCTATCAGAAGCTGAGATATTCTAGATGATAGAGACTCCAATAGTCCAGGTGCTAGAGTGAGGACAACATGGAGCAGAGTCCCCACCCATAGACCTGCTGATGGGAGATACACATCTTCCGTGAGCAAGAAATAACATGTTTTATTGAGCGGTTGAGATTTTAACATAGTTTATGACCTCAGCATAACTTACCGTGAATGACACAATTCAGTGCGCATGTATTATACTACTATTTTCTATAATTTATTTCACTTAGCCATCAAGTCTGTATCTCATTAGAGGCTGGCCAGGGAACTCAAAATGTGCCAATTAATGGTAACAGTCTCATTTTATATGCATACTCAAGCTCTCAGAGTTTCTTCCCTGGACAACACAGTATCTTGGCACAGAGGGCAGCTCATTTATCTTTGTGGCAGAGGGGGAGAAGAAGGCTTTATGCTCTTGCTGTTCCTTGGATACCCTGCTGGCTTCAACTGCAGAAGTTGATGACTAGGACTGCTGCTGATTCAGTTCTATCTAGGTTCTCCTAGACCCTGCTAGGAGAACAGGTCCTCTCCTATGTCCTCAGCTCTCAAGTCTCAGCTAAGCCTTATCCAGTACCCTTGCCTAGGATGTCCACTCCATGGCCCATTTCCACCCCATGGAGTTACTTTTCCATGGACTGGTAGTGTTTACTCTCAGCTACAATCTTTGTGCCCTTCATTTTGGCATGTGGGCATGTCTGAATCCCCTTTTTTATTACTTTCTATCTTCTGTTTCTGTCCTTTCATTGTCCACTCCCATTGCCTAAGCTAAGGAGCAGAGGGATGGGAGTACTAGCCTCTTCTGAGACCCACATTCTTTCCTTCTCAATCTTTTTCCCCTGCAGACAGGGTATGACCTGCCTTCTCTGTTGAGGATGCCCTCTAAGGCATTCCCTTCTCCTGTTCATCTGCAGACATGTTTGTTCTAGGTGGCTATGCCTCCCTTTCCAAGGCATTAAGCCTCATGGCTTAGTCTTAATGGTGAATATGATTAATGAGGACATTTTTTTTTTAAACTTCAGTTAACTTTTCAAGATAATCACATTAGCATTTATGAAATACTTTCTCCCCCGGAAATTCTGCATGCTAGCCTGACACTGTTGGCGTTTGCTGCCCACTTGGCAGTGAATCTTATGACCTCCAGTGTGTGGTCAGCCTATTGAGGAGTGTGGACTCACCTGGGGTAGATGCTCATGGTTGAAGTTGGTGAGTCAACTAGGAGAGCTCCTTCTACTCTTTGGATCACTATATATAAAATGTTTGTCTGCAGTGAAATAAGCCAAGAGTTTAGCCTCAAATTCCCATGGGAATCCTATGGGAATTTGACAGAGTCCATGGCTTATGCCAAGACTTAGCAAGGATCAAATAAATAAATGCAAAGACGTACAATGTTTTAAGCTTTCTTTTTGTCACATCTTTGTTCTGTACACTGAGGCTTTGAGTGGATTTTGTCTTAAGACAAATTCTCCTTTTTGTATAGGGTACATTGTCTGCTTTTGTACCTCTCTTATGCACTGTGCACCCAAATTTGATGTCCATGGATCATTTTAGGCCAAACCCCAGGGAGTCTTGCTGCTTTTAAGCCTTGAGGATGGTTTGACCTGGAGACTGTTAGTTGCTTTTCATAGAAAATAATGATTTACTCAAGAGCTTTTAAATTCTCCTTTTAGTTTGCTGCTGAATATTTTTTTAGCCATGTATGATCTTGTATTTGTTGAACTCAAGGCACTCAAGTCCCCACCAAACAATCAAATTATATTTCAGAAATATGGCATCTGTCTTCGTTGCTCTCAGATGCTAAAAGCTTGTGCTAGATGAGAGCTGCTACATCTCCTTCCGGTGGCAGGGACGATACAGAGAAAACTGTTCTTCCCTCTTTAGTTAATACAGTGATGATGGGTGCCTGTTTGCAAGCAGAGGTATGGCATTTTTGACATAAGATAAATTCATAACAGCTGTCTTGAAAGTGAATTTCTTGATTCATTTCAACCTTATTTGTTAATATTGAACAACTTTGTCTATTTCTCAGGTCCACTTCTTATTCAAACTATGTTTATGACTACTAGTTCCTGCAGAATTGAATCTGCTTCATGTAGGTGCAATTAGACTGAGACTTGCAATGTGCTCACACCATGGCCATGTACCTCTAGTTTCATGCCTTATAGCTTGCTGGTGCCACAGACATGGAATTCTGCTCCATACTTACAGATATTCAAATTTCTAAAACTTCAGAGGAGTAAGCCCCTGAGTGGGAGAGAGGAAGAGACAGATAAATGCTTCCTCTTTGTCCCCAGGATGGACACTTCTGAGACACAGGTCATAAGACTCTGGAAGGTCCTAGTAGATCAAGCACTGTCTACTTATAGTAGTGGCCAACTCAGTAATACATCCCTGTGTCAGCTTTGCCTTCTTCCTGTTTTGCTTTCCCTGTCCTGTACACTTGCTTCCTGGGAAGCATATTCCAAAATGAACTAACTGCAAGGAAGCTTTTGCTTCAGGTTATGCTTTGGGGGAATCCAGGCTAAGACAGAATTCTTCCTCATAAAATAGAAGCTTGCATTTTCTCTTGTTTCATATCATGTCTTACTAAAGTGTGCCAATAGAAAGTCAAACATAAAGAGAAGCCCTTCTGAGTTTAGTGCAGGTGTGCATGTGTATGTATATGTCTGAGTATATAACTGCATTACAAAGCTAGCGCTAGTAATTATTTAGTTATCTGCATAAAAAGACAGACAGATGGATTATCCAAAAATTATGTATATTTGATACTGAGATACACCCACTTCCACATTTACTGACAGTCAAAACTCTTCTCTTCTATGCCTAGCTCCAAGTTTCTTCCAACTTGATACATTTTTTATAACCTAGAATCCTGTAGTATGATGGTGGGGAAGAGATCTTGAGAAATCCACAAAGCAAGTAAACTAGTTTAACACTAAGAGTTAAATTGTAATTATCTGCTGCTTGAGATAATCCACATTTTATTCCCATCAAATAATTAAGGATTTTATTGAATTGATAATGATAATATAATATGATTTACTTTTACTTAAAACTAAAAACCTGTTCAGTTTGAAACATTGTCAAAATGGCTATCAGGAGAATTTAGGGGGCTAAAGAGAAGGGGGGTTAGAACATCTTAAGTGAAACTCATCCCCCCCCCGAATTCTAGGGCCTCATGATCATGGAGAGGAATTCTGATGACCATTTCCATAATCAGTGTCTTAAGAAGGAATTTATTTTCTTGCCCAGGAAGATAGGATCCTATCAGAATCTGAAAGGCATGAAAATGTTGCAAGAGAGCTTTGGAAAAGGGGTGTCCCTAAAATTTGGACATCCATCAGGGATGCAGAAATTGGGTTTCTACTCATTTGGTAGCATGCTTCAAATTATTTTTTATCCTATTATTTCTCTTTTCTTTGTAACCAGCAGATACCATGTGAATTCTGGCTTCTCTAACCTTTTGCCAGCACAGGCAAAAATTAGAGAAAACATGGAATTACCCCTTTTCTTGTGGTTGCATTATATGAGTAATTATCCATTATAGAATCCCTTCAACCTTCTGTTCAGTTTTGATCACTTTATTTCCTTTGGTGAGTCATAAGAACCATGATTTCACATATGTTCTTTTTTCAAATATTTAATTAATACTCTAGTTGGATAAAGAATTTTAGAAGTTGATTATATTAATTTGAACTATTTGGGTTGCAAATGATAGAAAGCCACGTAACAGTAGTTGAAGCAGAGATGCTGTGGTGTCTCAAAAATCTCAAGAGCAGAAGTGGGGCTGGGCTGCCAATGTCCAGCAGGCCTCTGACTTCACCTTTTACCTTTCTGTGTCTTTATTTTTGTACTTCATTTATTTCCTTTTTTTTTCACTTTTTTAATTGCATTTTAGGTTTTGGGGCACATGTGAAGAACATGCAAGATTGTTGCATAGGTACACACATGGCAGTGTGATTTGCTGCCTTCCTCCCCCATCACCTATATCTGGCATTTCTCCCCATGCTGTCTCTCCCCCACTGGCATACTCTGCTCACATGGGAAGGAAACATGGCTGAGTTTTTCATTTATAGGTTTCTATCACCTGGGAAGAGATTGACCTTCTTTGTTTTCATCTGCCAGATCCCTGGTAAAGGACCCTAAGTGGTCAGCTTGGATGTATGCTTATCCTAGAACCAATCTGGTAGGCAGGACAGGTCATGGGAGGTGATTGGCTCACATATCTTCTCCTGGATCAATTAACTGAGGCCAGGGGAAACTTTGCGTAAGATGATTGGTCTAGAGTTTACCATCTTGATAGAGTGGGGCAGAGGATGGGAAGGGGTGATTTCCAAAAGAAAGTAGTGGAAGAGTATGGGAGGCTGTATATAGTTTAGCAAAAATAGTTCATTATGTTGATCTGAAGGAATTAGAACCTTATAGTCAGTAAGGTAAATTTTACATAAAGTATCAAATGCCTCTGGTGCTGTGAATATAAAATAGTTCCTTTAGAAAAATAGTGTTTTTCTTTCAATTTATTTATTTATTTATTTATTTTTTATTTCCTTAGGTTTTTGGGGAACAGGTGGTGTTTGGTTACATCAGTAAGTTCTTTAGTAGTGATTTCTGAGATTTTGGTGCACCTATCACATGAGCAGTGTACACTGTACCCAGTTCATAGTCTTTTGTCCCTCACCCTCCTCCCACTCTTTCCCCCAAGTTCCCAAAGTCCGTTATATCATTCTTATGCCTTTGCATCCGCATAGCTTGGCTCCCACTTATAAGTGAGCAGATGTGATGTTTGGTTTTCTATTCCTGAGTTACTTCAGTTATAATAATGGCTTCCAACTCCATCCATGTTGCTGTGAATGCCATTATTTCATTTCTTTGTATGGCTGAATAGTATTCCTATATATATAATTTATTTATATTATATATATGAAAATATATAAATTATATATATGTAAATTTTATATATATATGTGTATATATATATATATATAAATTCCTTTATTCACTCATCAATTGATGGGCATTTGGGATGGTTCTATATTTTTGCAGTTACAAATTGTTGGCTATAAACATGTATGTGCAAGTATCTATTTCACATAATGACTTAATGACTTCTTTTCCTCTGGGTAGATACCCAGCAGTAGGATTGCTACATCAAATGGTAGTTCTACTTTTAGTTCATTAAGGAATCTCCACACTGTTTTCCATAGCGATTGTACTAGTTTACATTCCCAGCAGTGTAAAAGTGTTCCCTTTCACTGCATCCCTGCCAACATCTATTATATTTTTATTATGGCCAATCTTAGAGGAGTGAGGTGATACCGCATTATGGTTTTGATTTGCATTTCCCTGATCATTAGTGATGTTGGACATTTTCCAAATGCTTATTGGCCATTTGTATATCTTTTTTTTGAGAACTGTTTATTTATGTTCTTAGCCCATTTTTTGATGGGATTTTTTTTTGGCTAATTTGTTTGAGTTCCCTATAGAGTCTGGATATTAGTCCTTTGTCAGATATATAGATTGTGAAGATTTTCTTATATTCTGTGGGTTGTCTGTTTACTCTGCTGATTGTTTCTTTGGCTGTGCAGAAACTTTTTAGTATACATCTCATTATTTATCATTGGTTTTATTGCATTTACTTTGAGGTTCTTGGTCATGAAGTCTGCCTAAGCCAATGTCTAGAAGGGTTTTTTTGATGTTATAGAATTTTTATGGCTTCAGGCTGTTCTTCACAGAACTAGAAAAAAAAACAATTCTAAAATTCATATGGAACCAAAAAAAGAGGCCAGATAGCCAAAGCCAAAAGAACAAATCTGGAGGCATCACATTAACCAACTTCAAACAATGCTATAAGGCCATAGTCACCAAAACAGCATGGTACTGGTATAAATAGGCACACAGACCAATGGAACAGAATAGAGAACCCAGAAATAAAGCCAAATACTTACAGCTAACTGATCTTCGACAAAGCAAACAAAAACATAAAGTGGGGGAAAGGACACCCTGTTCAACAAATGTTGCTGGGATAATTGGCAAGCCATGTAGAAGAATGAAGCTGGATTCTCATTTTCACCTTATATAAAAATCAACTCAAGATGGATTAAGGACTTAAATCTAGGAATAGTAGTATCTTTAACTATTAATATCTAGTTCCTGATTATGTCATGGATAGAGGTGATATAACAATTCAGTAAAAACATCCAGTGCTATTAAAAGTATGTGAATGTTGTAATGTTGGTAGCAATGAAAATGAAATATCAAATCATTGTAATTTGGTTTCATTTGCCCAGCTAATAAAATGCCCTTTCAATTAAATGTGTATTTAGTTTTATTTGTTATTAATTATGCAGATAATAAGTGATTAAGCAGCCATACACCGGGAGTATTTCGCTTGGTTTAATTTTACATATGTGTGTGTGTGTGTGTGTGTGTATATATATGTGTGTATGTGTGTGTGTATATATATATATATATATATGGTTTCAGGCTGTTCTTCACAGAACTAGAAAAAAAAATCCTAAAATTCATATGGAACCAAAAAAGAGCCCAGATAGCTAAAGCCAAAAAAACAAATCTGGAGGCATCACATTAACCGACTTCAAACAATACTATAAGGCCATAGTCACCGAAACAGCATGGTACTGGTATAAAAATAGGCACATAGACCAATGGAACAGAATAGAGAACCCAGAAATAAAGCTAAATACTTACAGTATTTGCTATATATATATATATATATATTTAATATATATATACATAAAAATATATATCAAATATAAATTTAATATATATAAATATATAAATTTATATATATTTAAATATATATATTTTAATTGCATTTTAGGTTCTGGGGTACATGTAAAGAACATGCAGGATTGTTGCATAGGTACATACATGACAATGTGATTTGCTGCCTCCATCCTCATAACCTATATCTGGCATTTCTCCCCATGTTATCCCTCCCCAATTCCCTACCCCCCCACTATCCCTCCCTTAGTCCCCCTCAACAGACCTCAGTGTATGATGCTCCCCTCCCTGTGTCCATGTGTTCTCATTGTTCAACATGCACCTATGAGTGAGAATATGTAGTGCTCAATTCTCTGTTCCTGTGTCAGTTTGCTGAGAATGATGGTTTCCAGGTTCATCCATCTCCCTACAAAGGACAGGAACTCACTGTTTTTTATGGCTGCATAGTATTCCATGGTGTATATGTGCCACATTTTCCCTGTCCAGTCTATCATCGATGGGCATTTGGGCTGGTTCCAAGTCTTCGCTATTGTAAGCAGTGCTGCAATGAACATACGTGTGCATGTGTCCTTATAATAGAACGATTTATAATCCTTTGGATATATACCCAGTAATGGGATTACTGGGTCAAATGGAATTTCTATTTCTAGGTCCTTGAGGAATCACCCCATTGTCTTCCACAATGGTTGAACTAATTTACACTCCCACCAACAGTACAGAAGTGTTCCTATTTCTCCACATCCTTCCCAGCATCTGTTGTTTCCAGATTTTTTAATGATTGCCATTCTAACTGGCGTGAGATGGTATCTCAATGTAGTTTTGATTTGCATTTCTTTAATGACAAGTGATGATGAGCATTGTTTCATATGTTTGTTGACCTCATATATGTCTTCTTTGGAAAGGTGTCTGTTCATATCCTTAGCCCACTTTTGAATGGCTTTGTTTGTTTTTTCTTGTAAATCTCTTTTAGTTCTTTGTAGATTTTGGATATTAGCCCTTTGTCAGATGAGTAGATTGCAAAAATTTTTTCCCATTCTGTTGGTTGCTGGTTCACTCTAATGATTGTTTCTTTTGCTGTACAGAAGCTCTGGAGTTTAATTAGATCCCATTTGTCTATTTTGGCTTTTGTTGCCAATGGTTTTTGTGTTTTAGTCAAGAAGTCCTTGCCTATGCCTATGTCCTGAATGGTTTTGCCTAGGTTTTCTTCCAAGGTTTTTATGGTGTTAGGTCTTATGTTTAAGTCTGTATCTGGAGTTAATTTTAGTGTAAGGTGTCAGGAAGGGGTCCAGTTTCTGCTTTCTGCACATGACTAGCCAGTTTTCCCAACACCATTTATTAAACAGGGACTCCTTTCCCCATTGCTTGTTTTTGTCAGGTTTGTCAAAGATCAGATGGTTGTAGATGTGTGGCATTGCCTCCAAGTCCTCTGTTCTGTTCCATTGGTCTATATCTCTGTTTTGGTACCAGTACCATGCTGTTTTGATTACTGTAGCCTTGTAGTATAGTTTGAAGTCAGGTAGCGTGATGCCTCCAGCTTTATTTTTGCTTAGAATTGACTTGGCTATGCGGGCTCTCTTTTGGTTCCATATGAAGTTTAAGGTGGTTTTTTCCAGTTCTGTGAAGGTCATTGGTAGTTTGATGGGGATAGCATTGAATCTATAAATTACTTTGGGCAATATGGCCATTTTCACGATATTGATTCTTCCTAACCATGATCATGGAATGTTTCTCCATCTGTTTGTGTCCTCTCTTATTTCGTTGAACAGTGGTTTGTAGTCCTCATTGAAGAGATCCTTTACATCCTTTGTTAGTTGTATTCCTAGGTATTTTATTTTCTTTGTAGCAATTGTGAATGGCAGTTTATTCTTGATTTGGCTCTCTTTAAGTCTGTTATTGGTGTATAGGAATGCTTGTGATTTTTGCACATTGATTTTGTATCCTGAGACTTTGCTGAAGTTACTTATCAGTTTAAGGAGATTTTGGGCTGAGACAATAGAGTCTTCTAAATATACAATCATATCATATGCAAATAGAGACAGTTTGACTTCCTCTTTTCCTAACTGAATACCCTTTATTTCTTTTTCTTACCTGATTGCTCTAGCTAGAACTTTCAATACTATACTGAATAGGAATGGTGAGAGAGGGCATCCTTGTCTAGTGCCAGATTTCAAAGGGAATGCTTCCAGGTTTTGCCCATTCAGTGTGATATTGGCTGTGGGTTTGTCGTAAATAGCTTTTATTATTTTGAGATGGATACCTAGTTCATGGATACCTAGTTCATTGTTACCTAGTTCATTCAGAGTTTTTAGCATAAAGAGCTGTTGAATTTTGTCAAAGGCCTTCTCTGCATCTATTGAGATAATCATGTGGTTTTTGTCTTTGGTTCTGTTTATGTGGCAAATTACATTTATAGACTTGCATGTTAAATCAGTCTTGCATCCTCAGGATGAAGCCTACTTGATCATGATGGATGAGCTTTTTGATGTGCTGTTGCAATTGGTTTGCCAGTATTTTATTGAAGATTTTTGCATCTATGTTCATCATGGATATTGGCCTAAAGTTTTTTCTTGTTGAGTCTCTGCCAGGTTTTGGTATCAGGATGATTTTGGTCTTATAAAAAGATTTCAGGAGAATTCCGTCTTTTTGGATTGTTTGGAATAGTTTCAGAAGGAGTGGTATCAACTCCTCTTTGTATGTTTGGTAGAATTTGGATGTGAACCCATCTGGATCTGGGCTTTTTTTGGTTGGTAAGCTATTAATTGCTGCCTCAACTTCAGCCCTTGTTATTGGTCTACTCAGGGTTTTGACTTCTTCCTGATTTAGGCCAGGGAGGGTGCAAGTGTCCAGGAATTTATCCAGTTCTTCCAGGTTTACTGGTTTATGTGCATAGAGTTGTTTGTAGTAATCTCTGATGGTGGTTTATATTTCTGTGGAATCTGTGGTGATATCCCCTGTATCGTTTTTTATTGCATCTATTTGATTATTCTCTCTTTTCTTTTTTATTAATCTGCCTAGTGGTCTATTTTGTTGATCTTTTCAAAAAACCAGCTCCTGGATTTATTGATATTTTTTGAAGGGTTTTTTGTGTCTCTATCTCCTTCAGTTCTGCTCTGATCTTAGTTATTTCTTGTCTTCTGCTAGCTTTTGAGTTTTTTTTATCTTTCTCCTTTAGCTCTTTCAATTTTGATGATGGGGTGTTGATTTTAGATCTTTCCTTGTTTTTCACGTGGGAGTTTACTGCTATAAATTTTCCTCTAGACACTGCTTTAAATGTGTCCCAGATATTCTGGTATGTTGTGTCTTCATTCTCATTGGTGTTGAAGAACATCTTTATTTCTGCCTTCATTTCATTGTTTATCCAGTCAGCATTCAAGAGCCAATTGTTTGGTTTCCACGAAATTGTGTGGTTCTGAGTTAGTTTCTGAATTCTGAGTTCTAATTTGATTGCACTGTGGTCTGAGAGACTGTTTGTTATGATTTCTGTTCCTTTGCATTTGCTGAGGAGTCATTTACTTCCAATTATGTGGTCAATTTTAGAGTAGGTGTGATGTGGTGCTGAGAAGAATATATATTCTGTGGATTTGGGGTGGAGAGTTCTGTAAATGTCTGTTAGGTTTGCTTGGTCCAGGTCTGAGTTCAAGTCCTGGATATCCTGGATATCCTTGTTAATTTTCTGTCTTGTTGATCTGTCTAATATTGACAGTGGGGTGTTAAATTCTCCCACTATTATTGTGTGGGAGTCTAAGTCTCTTTGTAAGTCATTAAGATCTTGCTTTATGTATCTGGGTGCTCCTGTATTGAGTGCGTATATATTTAGGATCGTTAGCTCTTCTTGTTGCATTGATCCTTTTACCATTATGTAATGTCCTTCTTTGCCTCTTTGATTTTTGTTGGTTTAAAGTCTATTTTATCAGAAACTAGGATTGAAACTCCTGCTTTTTTTGCTCTCCATTTGCTTGGTAAATCTTCCTCCATCCCTTTATTTTGAGCCTATGTATATCCTTGTATGTGAGATGGGTTTCCTGGATACAGCACACCAGTGGGTTTTGACTTTTTATCCGATTTGCCAGTCTGTATCTTTTGACTGGGGCATTTATCCAATTTACATTTAAGGTTAATATTGCTATGTGTGAATTTGATCCTGCCATTTTGATGCTAGCTGGCTGTTTTGCCCATTAGTTGACGCAGTTTCTTCATTGTGTTGATGCTCTTTACCATTTGGTATGTTTTTGGAGTGGCTGGTACTGGTTGTTCCTTTCTATGTTTAGTGCTTCTTTCAGGAGCTCTTGTAAGGGAGGCCTGGTGGTGAAGAAATCTCTCAGCAATTGCTTGTCCATAAAGGATTTTATTTCTCCTTCACTTATGAAGCTTAGTTTGAGTGGATATGAAATTCTAAGTTGAAAGTTCTTTTCTTTAAGGATGTTGAATATTGGCCCCCACTTTCTTCTGGCTTGTAGGGTTTCTGCTGAGAGATCTGCTGTGAGTCTGATGGGCTTCCCTTTGTGGGTAACCCGACCTTTCTCTCTGGCTGCCCTTAGCATTTTTTCCTTCATTTCAACCCTGGTGAATCTGACGATTGTGTGCCTTGGGGTTGCTCTTCTTGAGGAATATCTTTGTGGTGTTCTCTATATTTCCTGGACTTGAATATTGGCCTGCCTTGCTAGATTGGGGGAAGGTCTCCTGGATAATATCCTGAAGAGTGTTTTCCAGCTTGGATTCATTCTCTCCGTCACATTCAGGTACACCTATCAAATGTAGATTAGGTCTTTTCACATAATCCCATATTTCTTGGAGGCTTTGTTGATTTCTTTTTACTCTTTTTCTCTAATCTTGCCTTCCTATTTTATTTCATTGAGTTAATCTTCAATGTCTGATATCCTTTCTTTGGCTTGGTCCATTTGGCTATTGAAACTGGTGTATGCTTCACGAAGTTCTTGTGTTTTCAGCTCCATCAGGTTATTTATATTCTTCTCTAAGCTGTTTATTCTCATTTGCATTTCAATGAACCTTTTTTTCAAGTTCTTAGTTTCTTTTCATTGGATTAGAACATAATCTTTTAGCTCAGAGAAATTTGCTATTACCCACCTTCTGAAGCCTGTTTCTGTCAGTTCATCAGACTCATTCTCCATCCTTGTTCCCTTGCTTGTGAGGAGTTGTGATCCCTTGGAGGAGGAGAGGCATTCTGGTTTTGGGTATTTTCATCTTTTTTGTGCTTGTTTCTTCCCATCTTTGTGGATTTATCTACCTGTGGTCTTTGTGGTTGGTGACTTTCAGATGGGGTCTCTCAATGGATGCCCCTTTTGTTGCTGATGAAGTTATTTCTTTCTGTTTCCTAGTTTTCCTTCTACCAGTCAGGCCCCCCTGCTGTAGGGCTGCTGGAGGTCCACTCCAGACCCTGCTTGCCTGGGGATCACCTGCAGCAGCTGCAGAGCAGTAAGGGTTACTGCCAGTTTCTTCTTATGTTGTCTTTGTCCCAGAAGGATACCCGCCAGCTGTCAGCCTGAGCTCTCCTTTATGAGGTGTCTCTTTGGTTATATGGGGGTCAGGGAACTGCTTGAGGAGACAGTCTGTCCCTTATAGGAGCTCAAGTGCTGAGCTGTGAGCTCTGTTGTTCTGTTCAGAGCTGCTGGGCAGGTCCATTTAAGTGTGCTGCAGCGGAACTCATAACCACCTTTTCTTCCCAGGTGCTCTGTCCCAGGAAGGTGGGGCTTTATTTATAAGTTCCTGTCATTCTGTTGCCTTTTTTCAGAGATGCCCTACCCAGCGAGGAGGTAGCCTAGTCACAGGCTGCCAGCAGAGGCATTGCTGAGCTGCCGTGGGCTCTGCCCAGCTGCTGTATGAACTTCCTTGCAGTTTTGTTTATAGGGGTATAGTTAGAACTGCCTTAGTAATGGCAGTCTGCCTCAGAATGGCAGACTGTCTCTGTAATGGCGGACTGCCTCTGTAATGGCGGACTGCCTCGGTAATGGCGGACTACCTCGTTAATGGTGGAGTGCCTTGGTAATGGTGGACTGCCTCAGTAATGGCGGACTGCCTCGGTAATGGCGGACTGCCTCAGTAATGGTGGACACCCTCCCCCCACAGAGCTGGGCCATCCCAGGTCCAGCTGTGCTCGCTGTGAAACGCTCAATCCAGAGCTTTTCAGATTGCCGGTCTTTGTGGGTTTGGGACCCGCTGAGCCAGACCACCTGGTTCCCTGTTTCAGCCTCCATTTTTTTCAGTTGAACGGGTGACTGTGTCTCTCAGGTGTTCCAGTTGCCAGTTGAAATGGCACCTGGATTTGTGTTAGTTTTTGTGCAGAGACCTGCTGCTCCAGCTGAAATAGCTGTGATGGAGACTCGTGGCGCTTTTCTGCCCAGGAATCTCCTGGTCTGTGGTCAGTAAAATTCTTTGGAAATGTGATGATCACTCACCCTCTGCATTTTCGCTGGGAACTGCAATCCAGAGCTGTTCCTATTCAGCCATCTTGGATCCACTCCCGGTTTGATATTTTTAACTTTGCCATGTACTGGTTGTATGGCCTTGGAAAAATTATATATGTCCCAAATTACTTATCTGTAATTGGGATAATAATTGTGTCTTCTTTATCAGATTGTTGTGAAATAAAATTAGTTAATACAAGTAAAGTGCTTAGAATAGTGCCTGAAATGTAGTCAGTATTCAATCAGTGTTAGCTGCTGTTATTAGTATACTCTTTGGACATTATGACTTTCTTCAACATTATAATGGAATGGTAGAAAATGAACTTTCTTACATACCTTTTAACATTTCACTGAAATGCTCACTTAAAATAGGCTCCTTGCAAAAAGTTTGTAAGTTCCATCACATAAAAGTACAAAGTCAAGGTTACTGGTCATGCTTTGAAGACCTGAGCCACAGTCTGCTCTAGGTATTCATGAAAACTTTTCCCAAATGTTCTGTTTAACAGATGTCCCAGCACTCAGCAAATAGTAGGATTTTGTTTTACACACTCTCCATGGTAAGTATGGCTGTGTGACTTCCTTTGGCCAGTGATTCATAATATACCTGGATAGAAACTTTAAGAGTCAAAGTATGTTTTGCCACATTCTCTTTCCCTCTACTATGACAACTGGCCACCTTTAAGATAAGGCTCCTCCAGTAGCCTGAATCTCCCACTGACAACTCACAATGGCTATGTAGCATGATCAACAAAGAAATTTTTGTTGTTTTAAACCACTGAGATTTTGCTATCTTCGATTCCAGTGGATCAAAGGTCCTTCAAATAAGGCCTCTAAAAAGGAGAGTATCTTCAGGCATTGAGTGTGGCTAGGCTGGTTCTTTTTGACTACATTTCATACAAGAATGAACATCTGCATAATTAGTTTATCAGTTTCAAAGAACATCACATTACTAAGAGCAAACATTTGAAAGCAGGATAAAAGCACCCACATTTTGTGCAACTATGCTGTTATTATTTAAAACTCTGGCATCAATTTAAAATTTATATTAAAGTTATAAATTTCTAACCCATCCTCATAGAAGCAGATCTCATTTTTAAGGGTGCTGTCTCTGTTTGCCTTGTAAGGCCCGTATACACATCTTTCCAACATTTCCTAATGCTAGTATTGATAAACTGTCTTTCATTGTCCTGTCTGATTTTAATTATTCATTAAAACCATCTCTTTCTCTTCTCTAATTTATGACACCTAATTTTCTCTATTGAGAAATCCTTTCAGATTAAGTCATTTTTTATTTTTTTTTAACTCATCTTAAAACTTAAGCACAGTTTATTTGTTCCTTGAAAAGAATGTTTCCTGTAATTTCTGAGCAAGGAATGAGTATCCAATTGGCTTAAGAACCAGTTTCAAACATGTGGAAATTTGATTTTATTGCAGATAGAGTTTTGCTGTACCATTTCCTCCACTTCCAGTTGGCCAACAAAATCTTTTTAATTTTTTTCCTTTGAAATGCCTCTTAAATTCACTCACACTTTTGCATCCCATGGACAGCACCATAGATAAGGTTCTCTTATCTCTTGCTCATAAATTTCAAGTTACCCTACTGGTTTCCCTGGGACTATTCTCTCATCTACCCTCAGAATTAGCATTCTAGAAACCAAATTCTAGAAGCCCATTCTCTGCCCAAGGAATTAAGTGAATGCTTTAGTATTTACAGTCGCTCTTCCATCTTATATTTTCTCCACCACCTCCCAGGCTCCCATACCCACAATTTGCTAATGACACACTCTCACCATTTGCTGCAAATGTTATAGCTCTTCATGTCCCTGAGGCTCTCATCATGATCTAAAGTATTTTTCTATTCTATCTTGTAATAGTGTGCTAGGGCTGCAATAATAAATATCACAGATGGGAGGCTTAAACAACAGAAATTTATTTTCCCACAGTTCTGGAAGCTGGAAATCTAAGATCCAGGTGCCAGCAGAGTTGGCTTCCTCTGTGGACCCTTTCCTTGGCTCGCAAATGACGGCCCTCTTGCTGCTTCTTCACATGGTCATCGCTTTGTGCATGTGCACCCTGGCATGTCTTCGTGTGTCCTAAACTTCTCTTCTTATAAAGACACCAGTTTGATTGGATTAGGGCCCACCCAACGGGCCTCATTGTAACGTAATCCCCTCTTTATTGGCCCTACGTTCAAATACACTAATTTTGAGGGGCTGGGGGTTAGGGCTTCAACACAGGACTTTGGTGAAAGGACATAATTCAGCCTGCAACATACCCCATTCTCCAACTATTTAACTTTCAATATCTACTTTCCTGGGACACTTTCCTTGACTCTTCTAATTATTAACTCCTTGGTGCTCCCATAGCCCTTGGTACTTACCTCTGTTATCACACTAATTGTACAGTATTGTAATAATTGATGTCACAGGTTGGTAAACTTTTTCTTAAAGGGCCAGGTGGCAGGTATTTTCGGCTCTACAAGCCGAACAATCACTATTGTGACACTCAACTTTGACATTGCAGCAAAAGGAGTGCAGAGAATTCTATACATGCTCAGGTGCCAGTCTAGGGGGGCATCACAAGCCCACAGCAGAAGAACTGCTCTTGGAATTTTACCCTAAGGTTGGTAAACTGCATGAAAACATGTTTTGCTATGTATTTACTTACTTCTCAGAAAAATCTAGTGCAGCTTAGAGAGTGACAGCACAAATACATTTTGCCCCCAGATGCCATTTGGCCACCCATGCCATAGTTTAGGGAACTGGGTGTTAATAACAACTCAAATAGCTGTGGGGATCCATAGAAAGTCACTTAATCTCTTGGGAAAATTTTATTTTATGTTATCTTTTTGAAGCAGGGTTTTGCTGTGTTGCTCGGGCTGTAGTGCAGTGGTGCTGTCATGGCTCACTGAAGGCTTGACTTCATGGGCTCAAGGGGTTCTTCCCACTGCAGCCTCCCAAGTACCTGGGGCTACTGGAATGCACAACTACACATGGATAATTTTTGTATTTTTCTGTATAGACAAGGTTTCACCCTATTGCTCAGGCTGGCCTTAAACTCCTGGACTCAGGTGATCCTCCTACTTAGGCCTCCCAAAGTGTTGGGATTACAGGCATGAGCCACCCCACCCAGCTTGCCTGGGACAAGTTTCTAATTTAAAAAATAAATAGTTGGATTGAAAGTATTTTCAATGAAAGACAAATTGGCATTGAAGCAGGACGATTCTTTGACGTGTAAGACTATCCTGCACATTGCAGGAAATTTTAAGTCTCTAGCTTCTGACCAGTAGCACCTCCTGGACTTTACGGCAATCCCAAATATCCCCAAATATTTCCAATCTGTGTTTTGAACATCTTGCATAATCCCAAAATCTCTTCAAATTCTAGAATTCTATGGTTCATACATATTTTTTTGATAGTTAAATATACCGCAAATGCCTCTTTATCTGAAATCTATGCTAATTAGAAAGCTCAGATAACCAGTTTTGTTTTGTATGTGTTGTGGGGGCATATATTGTATAGTCTGACTCTGTCTTTGTATTTTGAGAAAGTCAATAATTTGTGTTAATTCTGAAATGTTGCAAACAAGGCACATCGTTAGAATTTAACCCAATCTTTAATCCTTTTGCAAGTTACAAAACGGTAGCCATTGGCCACATATGGCTACTTGAATTTAAATTCATATTACCTAAAATTAAATACAATTAAGAATTCAGTATCCCAGTCATACTTGTCACATTTTGCTACACATGTGGCTAGCTGCTATCATACTGAAGAGTGTAGATATAGGGTACTTCTTTCCATACAGAAAGCTCTAATAATGTGGTTTCTACTGTCCTAGTTTAACCAGTTGTAACTGACACAAGCTATGTCATGCAACATTTTATTTTACTCAGTTCATTTTTAATACTGAAATCTCATTATATTCTAATTATCTGCAATCCAGACATGAAAACCTTGCAAGAAGACTGAACATTTACTATAATTCATAAAATACATATTTGGCAATTGAGATACTTTAAATTTTTATAGGATGATCAGAATATTGAAGAACAGACAGCCCAGATTTTTAAATATGGAGGCCTAATAAGATGTGTTTATCTGTTTTGAAGAGCTTTGCAACCACAGGCATTTCCACAATCATTCCTTCTCATACAAGTTTGGAGCCATTAGAGACAGAAAAAGTCACTCTGATTTGGCATAAGTCTTGTGATTGTGTGAGTTCACCTGCTGAAGGAGGCCTGCTTGCTGTCTAATGTTAGGATTAAAGAGTTTATGTGTGGCGGGGGCCTGTTTCACTTTTTTGCCTCACTGGAACCTCACATATCCCCATCCTGTCCCAGAAGGCAGGACTAGAGCTTGAAGTCTCAGAGCGAATGAGGCAAGTATAAGATCACAGGTAGGTTGATGAATCCCTCATGACCACACGTGCTATGTTTTAATTAGTGGAGCTTTTCTTATCTCCATGGCTGTATTTTAATTGCCTGTGAGGCAGCCTCACTTCCTAGATGAAGGCCCACATAGGCCCTTGGAGACCCAACAATAATTTGTTGCTGCTTATCCAAAAGTTCCAGATGGCTTCCTGTTACTTCAGCTTTAACTCAACTCACAGTTACAGGTAAGAGACCTATAGGTGAAAGCCAAGCTGATTGTCAGGCCCTTTTACTGACCTCTAACTGTGAGAATACATTCCTCTTTGGAGAACCCTTTAAATGGGTAAATAACCTCTTGTATTGTGCAGTCCTAATAGCTAGCACTGATGACATATTTACATGGCACTAGGCACTGGGCTAAGATTTGTACATATATATTTCACTAATTTATCTTAACTAGATGAGGAGTGTTTTATTACTAGCTTTGATCTCAGAGACATTAAGTAACCTACTGAGAGTTACACAGCAAGGAAGGTATAGGGTCGAGATTTGAACCCAGGCAATCTCACTCCAGTGTGTGTGGGTGTGCGCGCGCGTGAATGCATTGCTTATGACTCTATTAAATCTTTGACATACTTTTCTGTTTCATCTTCTTTACAGTCCTATGCAGTAGAAAAGGGCCCAACATAAACCCAAAGAAAAAGTCAAGGACCCCAAAACCCCTTAACAAACTGACCTCTTGTTCTCAGACAAAATCATACCTACAACATGACATGACAAATATGAGAGGAGAGCATAGACCTGGAGAGGAAGAGAGTACCTGCCTGTGTGACAGACCCCCTCCAATGAGACTCTACCTTCCATCAAGGGTTACTCGGGTAACCTCAGAAAAGGGGTAGTTATTCTTCACCCCCCGTCCCCACAAGATGGAGTCTTGCTCTGTCACCCAAGCTGGAGTGCAGTGATATGATCTTGGCTCACTGCAACCTTCGCCTCCTGGGTTCAAGCAATTCTCCTGTCTCAGCCTCCCGAGTAGCTGGGATTACAGGTGCGACCACCATGCCTGGCTAATTTTTGTGTTTTTAGTAGAGACATGGTTTCACCATGTTGGCCAGGCTGGTCTCAAACTCCTGACCTCAAGTGATCTGCCCGCCTCAGCCTCCCAAAGTGCTGGGATTACAGGCCTGAGCCACCACGCCCAGTCCAAGGGACAGTTTTTCTAAAGCTACATTTGGGACAAAGAAAAGTGAATAATCTCACAGAAATCTACTCAGTGGGTCTCCTGGGACCCAGGAGGTGGAGAGGGGTTTGGGATCTGGGAAAGTTCAAGGTGTTTCAGAAATCTACTCTTTGGGTTCCTCCACTCTGAGGATCAGCTTCTCGGTACATCTGCTTCTCTCTGGGATGCTCACATCTGCCTCAGGCCATTATCTGCCTATTCCCTTCTTTCCAATGCGACTGATGAAAGAAAAGATTGGATTGGCTCTGCAATATCCATCATCTCCATTTGGGCAGAATCCTTCCGCCTTTGTGTCAGGTGCCCACCCAAGGCCCAACCACCTGCAGCTCGTGGGGCAAGGCAGGATAAAAATGAGTGAGACATAAGAAGTTGAAAATCTTGGACCTTTAGATTAAACTTTCTGCAGAGCTGTTTCCCATAGAATGGGCTGGGGATTTATGAGCGTTGAAATTCATGTGCCATTTATAGAAAGTACTGCAATTTTACATACAAGATTAAAATTCACTCCTGTCTAGTGGCTGTTTACATTTCATGGGGTGATTTCTCAGTTTTCTCCTGGTTACATAACTCTTTTCACAGCAAGTCTACCCAAAGTACTCTCTATCCCCTTGCAAATCAGATTTAGGTACAATTCCCATGTATTCTGTGTTAAAAATATTTTCACCAGGAAACTTCTGAGACTCAAAGTCACCCTGAAGCAGGATGCCCAGCTTCTAAAGGTCTCCTTTGGGATTTTTGGTTGAGGGTTTCAGGCCTTAAAATCTAATTTTTTAGTATTTTCTTTGCCATATAACCATTCTCACATAAATTCTGAGTTATTGGTGTTTTCTGCTGGCACATAGCCTACCTAGTGGTTCTCGGCTCTGGCAACACAGCAGAATCACCCAGGGAACTTTTAAAAAATACTTCAGCCAGCAACGTACCCAAAAATTCTGGCTTAATTGTTCTGGGAAGGCCTGAGCACATTTAAAAAGCTCCCCGGGTGATATTAATGTAAAGCCAACATTCATAACCACAGTTCTCAAAGTGTGGTCCCCAACCAGCAGCATCGGGATCATCTGGAAACTTGTTAGAAATGTAAATTTTGGAGCTGCATCTGAGACCTGCTGATTTAAAAACTCTGGTGGTGGGCCCAGCTATTTGCTTTAACAAGCCCACAGGGAGATTCTGATGCATGCTCAAGTTTCAGAACGGCTGGTCTACAATGAGCTGTTTAATTTATTGTAACTCTTCCTAGAACCCAATCTCAAACTTTTGAACTAAGCCTTTTGGAGGTGGCCTCTTGAGTCACATTTGTCATGCAGCTTAGCTGACTTCTTTAGTGCTGCATTGGGCTGCCTTATTGCTTAGCAGAAGGTTAATTGTTTTGATAATTTTGGCAATCCTGTTCGTTTATTTGTGATTATTAATTACCAAAATAAAACAGCTAGTTTAGTCCCCCTCAGTGGGCTCTCTTTATTATTTCTTTTTTAACGTGATTGTTTTACTAATTGTATCAGACAGTCATTTTTCTCCCTGCACCTGTTTCATGACATGATAAATTGGCCAGGTATTAAGTGGCTGCTTGTTCTGTCTTCAGCTGCCATGATAAAATTTTCACATTTTTGGGGAGTAAAAGCTCAACTGTTCACCAATATTTTGAAGCTAAGTATTTTTACAAACATGTAAAGTATAATGTGTTTGCCATAAAAGCAAATGCATATTTTAATCTATCTCAATAGAACCTAGTACAGGGTATCATATAGGATCTAAAATCCAGGATGCAATGCAGTCATTGTCACTGTATGGTAATTGTCTGTTTATGAGTCTGTCTCCTGCTAAATGCTGGGCTTCTGGACTGGTGGTGCATATCTTAATCTTTTCTGGCTGTTAGAGTGGCTGGTGTATAGTAAACCCTGAACCCATGTATGGGGGAATGAATAAACAAAAGAAGCAATGATGACGTTATGCAACACCAGTGGGTCATATCCAGGGCATCATATTTATTTTGTCTGGGGGCCATTCTATAAAACACTCATTGGTGACGTAATTCAAAGGTAAAAATCAAGCTGGGACATTAGAATCCTTTGGGTAAGGTAACAGAATCTGGGGGGAGGAAAGGAGAATGCTGCATGGGTTTGGAGTTGCTCCTTTGTTGGAATGGAGTGGATTCTCCCTCTCCCCTACGGAAGAGTAGGAAGGTTCAGTGCTCTTCTGCCAGTGAGTGTGGTGAGAGCATGCACAGTTATTATAGTGATTGAGAAGGCATTAAAATGCTTTGGTGAGAAGGCAAAGTCCTTCTATCCCTGGGTTCTGAGATATCTGTGGTGGGTGGTGTAGGGGAAAGCTGGGGGAATGGTAGCCCATTTGAGCATATTTTCCCAAAGAGGCAAATTGACAATAGGTTATTTAAAGTCATATGTTTAATACTATAATGAGAAGGCCCTGGAGAAAGTGAATTATAGAGAAAGTTCTCAGAGGTGGCACCCCGTGTCAGCCATCCCCACCAAGTCAGCCTCTGGCTTCACTGTGACTGGGGTGGGGTATGGAAAGAGAAGTGGTGTGGAGCTAGGCAGAGGCTTAGAATGGAAGCTGCCTGAAAACAGCAGGTCACCTCTCGAGGTAGCCTTATGCAGGGACCTTATACTGGGGAAGGGGGATTGGAGCTTCTGATTGTGGAATGGATAAGATGGCCCTTCTGGTAGCTCTCAAACCTCATAGGATATAGGTGAGTCTATGAGGCAGTGTAAATTAATAAGAAACATTAAGCTTATGAAGGTCTCAGAACAAAGCTTTCTTCCTCTGTGACCCAGGCATGGGCACCATTTGGCAAGATGAGATGTGAAAGGCAAAGGACTTTGAGATGAGGGAAGCACAAAAAGAACCATTTCTGCCCACTTTTAGCCCAGGAAAACAATAACCTGTTTCTTTGATGAATGATTTGTATTTGGTGGTTTCCAGATGAGTCAACTTTTTTCATGTCTTGCTCCTCCTTCATACCTCTTCCGCTTCCACCAGCCCTTAGATCATACACCTCTATTCCATCTCCCCCTCACCATCTGTCTTCCATTTCCAGTCCATTTGCACCAAGTTAGCTATTAATAATCTATTAATATATGAAAATATTGCTGTATTTTGCATTCACACATGGGCTGTCAGCACACACTTGCATTTTCTTAACAGCCAGAAAACGAAGAGGTTCTGGTTATTATACACAGGACACCTGGCCATTAGAAGCCTCCTTCCAGTTCTTCCTGTGAACCATGGCATCTCCTGCCTCAGGATCTTCACTGTTCCCCTATCTGGAATATTCTTCCCCTCCATTTTCACTGAGCTAATACCTACTCATTCTTCAGTTTTGTGAAAGGAAAATAAATCTTGGGATCCCCAAATCACTAAACTAAAGAGAAAAGTCAAGCTGGGAACTGGGTCACTCAAACCTGCCTTCCCTTTAGGTTCCTACATAAGATGGCTACAAGATGAAAAGCTAATGAGCTTTTCTAATAAGCTCCAATGATCTTTACCCTAAATTTTTTCTGTTAAAATTTCACCATGGCAATGTAAATTGATAGATTATCTTTACAGGTGCAGGCACCCCTTGCCCACCAGACATAAAAGCATATCTGATTGTTCCCTTGTCCCATTTTGTCTCTGTTACCTTATGTAAAAATGCAGATTCCCTGCATTTTTCCTCTACCCCATTTGTCTATGTCATCTTATTGTAAAATAATGCAGATTCACTGAGCCAGACAAAGGCATGAATAACTAAAACTATTTTTCCTTACCCCCCTCTTACCTGAAAATTGTGTATTTCTCAATATCCCACCCTTTCCCCTTTAAATTTGGGGCCCTCAAAATCATCTTCAGAGAAAGGTATAGACCTGTCTCCCAGGGACACGTCCTTAACTTTGGCAAATAAACCTCCTAAAACGATTTGAGACTTGTCTCGTCATTTTTCTTGATTGACAGTTTGAAGTTCAAATGTAGTAATTACAATACTAGAGCAAAACGACAATGCTAATATTTCAGTATTTGTTTCAAGTTTTAACACCACTATATTTTATTTTTCAAAAAGTACTAGCATGGCATAATGGTTAAGAGCATGAGCTCCGGAACCAGATTGCCTCACTTTGATTCTCAGCTCTATCATTTACTACTGTGTGACCCTGGGCAAGTTGCTTAACCTCTCTGAGCTTCAGCCTCTCCATCTATAAGCAGAGATAATATTGATACCCACCTCATAGGGTTGCTATGAGCATCAAATTAGTAATATGTGTTTTAACACCTCATTTGATTAAAAATAGAAACTTAATATTTAATACATTTCAAATGCAAACATATTTAAACCTATTACTAAATGAAATGAAAATATTAATTTTTTAAAAAGCCATTAAACATACATTATTCTGCTATAAATTATTTGAAGATACAATTAATAGAAATAAAATATTATTAAAAATTGATGCCGAAAGAAATGACTAAAACTTGATTAATAATAAAAAATTGAATGTATAATAATTTTTGATCTTTTGAAAAAGCTGTGGTATTAACAAACCAAAAATGACAATGGTCATTATCAAAGCTCCAGAGTACCCTCCGCAAAAATGTCCAGCTATTGGAAGCTCTGGTTTGTGAATGGAAAGAAGACATTTAAAACTAATACCATATCCTTCTTTCTGACTCTTCTATCTTCAAATAATTCCATCTCTTGATTAGTAACTTGGAGAAGATATTTTGAACATTCCCCACAAAGGAACAACAGAATTTCTATCCCCAACAGAATTTTTAAAAATTATGCTGCACTAGAGTTTTGTTCAGAGAAAGTATTTCTGGTTTGTTTTGTGATCCTTACTTTTCTTATGCATAGGTGAAGATTCTAATGCAGGGTTCTCTGTAAATGTGGAATCTGCTGCCTTTTCATTCTAATTTTTCAGATTGTGTTTGTCCCCTGTCATTTCCTCTTTTTCTTGAGCAGACTGTGGCCCTTGGGTCAAAACTGGCTGTTGCCTGTTTCTTTAAATAAAGTTTTATCAAAACAGTCACATTCAGTCATTTATATATTGTCTATGGCTGCTTTTGCAATGGGCAGAGCTGAGTAGTTGCAACGGAGATTATATGGCCCACAAGCCTAAAATATTTACTCTTTAATCCTTTACAGAAAGAGTTTGCTAATTATTAGCCTTCTATAGCTTTCCTTCAAAATCCTAATACAATTTGTAATGATCTATCATGTGATTATTTTATTAATGTTAATCTCTCACACTATACTTTAAGCTCCATGAGGATAAAACCATATCTATTATTTTCACTATTATATTCCCAGAACCTAAAATAGTGTTGGCATATAAGTACTCAATATATGTTTGTTAATTAAATAATTAGATTATCTAAAATGATAATTTTGGAGCAAATAGTACCTCTGGGGTAAATCTGCATTTCAGTTTAAACTTGTGAGATATAACAGTAAAGTCTAGGTGGCATAATACTCAAAGTGCTCAGCATAATATTTACAACCTGGAATGTGCTTTCATTAATTGAGATCCTCCAGATATCCTGTTGAAACTATTATGGTGGCTTTGCCACTAGGGAACAGCCTGGTAAATGCACAAAAATATTAGGAAGAGCATTCATTCTAGAGGACACATTTAGTAAGTACTTACTTTATGCCTGGTGAATCCACTCTTCTAATTTCATGGCTTCTGAGTCTTACTGGTATGCCTAATACCTTCCTAATCACACATCTTCCAGAAAAGATCAGTGAAGTCAGCAGCCTTGCCAAGGCACGTGTCAGTTCTTCGTGTGTTTGCTTGTTAACCAGGACTATGCATTGGAATTGCCTGGAGAACTGTTTACAAACACTGAAGTCTGGACTCTATCCTCAGAGATTCTGGTCTAATGGTCTATGGTATTCATTTTTAGCTTCCCAGGTTATTCTAACATGCAGCAAGATGTGAGATTTTCAGTTTTATCAGTTAAGAGGTACGTGGCCCGGCCCAGTGACTCACATCTATAATCCCATCACTTTGGGAGACGAAGGCAGGGCACAGTGGCTTGCAGCTATAATCTCAGCACTTTAGAAGGCTGAGACAGGAGGGTCAGTAGAGATCAGGAGTTCAAGACCAGCCTGACTAACATAGTGAGACTCCCCCATCTCTACCAAAAAAATAATAGTAATAATTTAGCCAGGCATGGTGGTACACTCCTGTAGTCTCACTAGTTGGGAGGCTGAGGTGGGAGAATCGCTTGAGCCCAGGAGTTAGATACCACAGTGAGCTATGATTGCACCACTGCACTCTTGTCTAGGCAACAGAGTGAGATTCTGTCTTAAAAAAACAAAAACAAAAACAAAGAAACAAGAAGAGATACTCCATGAATATGTGATCTGAGAGACTGAAGATACAGACAGTGGCTAGACCATACCAATATGACAGTAAGACTCTGACATACAACCTGTAGCAACTGGCCTGGAAGGAACTTTCCTATTTTTGTCCCCACTTTTACAACGTAGGACCACCAGAGAAAGTCAAGTATGTTTCCTAAGCAAATCACGGAAGATGTCCCACTTCTAGTTAGCCCACCTCTAGTATCTCCATGCTAACAACCTCCAATCAGGGCATGCCTGAAACCTTCCATTCTTTTCACAATAAAGCCTTTCTATTCCCCTGCCTGCCTTTGAAACTCTGCCAAAAACAAGTGACAGTGGCTGACTCCTCATTATACTAAACTCTGAATAAATAGTCTCTTTATTTTCATTTGGGTGGGTTTAGTCTATTTCCACAGTGCCACTGTCCTTGTTACTGTAACTAGTACTGTAACGATTGCACATGTAAATAACGTACTTCTTCAGCATCTCTTGAACAAGCAGAATCAAATAACAGAGACCTACTGGGATTAGCCTAGGTAAAAGCCAGATCAAATATAAGGATTCAAGGGTGTGTCAGGCAACCCAAGAGCAGGGTACAGTTGGGTCTCAGGAACCCAGAAAAGGAAGGTTGTAGGGAACCAGAACATTTTCTCTCTTTGTCTCATGTCTCTATTTTTCTCCATGCATCTGCTCCATTTTTTCTTGCTTTAGGCCACCTGTCTCTATTTTTCAGCCCACATGACACAATAGACACTGCCAGCAGCTCCCAGGTTTGCATACATTTCCTCAATTAAAGACAGAAGAGCTAGACCAACTGGAATCTCCTACTTGCAATTCCAAATTCCTAAGGAAGGATCTGCCTGGCCCATAATGGGGTGGAGGTTCCTTTTCCTGTTGCCCTTCTACTATGTGGATTGCTGGGAGGAGGTCAGTTCCCACAGGAAACAGGGAGGGTAGCTGAGGAGCACACATTAGCAATAAAACTTTAATAATAAAAAAAGCCATGTAATTTAAATTCTAAACTTGTACCAAACCTAGTGATTTTTGTCTCTTCTGGTAAACCTTACCTTGTATAACTTGTAGCTGCATCTCCCCCTTTCAGGTATCTTGGGATTATTTTAACATTTTTAAGAAAAATTGTCCTTGAGACCATGATGCCTCATGGGACCCTCTCTACTTTGTAAGCTTAGCCCATAGCCATGTGACAGATGTGTCCATGCTCCCACCATCTCCCAATGTCCTTTTGAGGTACACTTCACCTATTACTGATGAGGGGCACCCATGCCCAAACAACTGCTATAGTTCTTGCTATCTTTTTTGGGGGGGACCTTGGATCTTCTTGCCCAGAAGACCTAGAGTTAGGACAGCTACTTGGAGCACCCCAACTTCCTACTGTATTTATCTCCACTCATCCAAAGTGATGCTGTTTTCCCTCACTTGCCCCTCACTCCATCAATCCACAGGAACATAGAGACAGCAAGGAGGTACTAGGGATAGAACAAGAGAGAATTTCTTGAAGTGGAATTAGCTTAGAGCCATCCACTTCTAATCAACTCAGACACTAAATTCTGGGCAACACAAGGAGGCAATTAAGCATAAGTGTATGCCATTTGCTTTGTAGGTGAATATAAATTGCAGAGACTAGAGGTTTGAGACATGGTGATCAAGCCAAAACTAGGACATACTGTGCTTCTCCCAACAAATCACATAGCGTAAGTACAGAGGATCCACAGGATTAAGTCTGAAATTGATACTTTCAAAGGAAGCTTGGAGAAAAACACTGCTTCAAACATTCCAGCCGCTATAACCATGGAGCTCTGCACCGAGTCTTGATATCAAAGATTTACTGAAGACCTGACACATATGCCATTATGCAAATAACATATTCTTACTTTTTCAGCTGTGAAGTTCAATTAAGGTTTTATTATGTGAAGTCAAACAGGCGCCTACTCTTAAACTTCTAGCTTTAAATAAGTAGCAATATTGTCAGTCTGTTTTGATGTCTGCTTATCTCTAAGCAGAGAGAACAGGAACAAAGATAACTGGGAGTTTAGTGTTATGTAACGGCAGAGTTCACTGTCTCTGCCCTTTTCAAGGTCTTGGGTACTATCCGATCTGACATTTCTCAAGCTAGATATTTGAGAACAACTTCTGAAAGATCATCTCTCCCTTTCATTTTCCCCCCCTCCTGGAATATTTGACATGAGTTTGCAATGCGCCTGACCCTTCAGTGGAAAGGATTCATGAGGCCCAGAGGACATTGTGACCTAGCTAGGAGGAATTGTGTTTCCACCCCCCTGCTTACTAATGATACAGGCTGTGGCAAGACACAGATATTTTTGAACCCTGATTTCATCATCAGTCAAATGGGAATAATAATAATACAAAAAAGGTATGTTCTGCCTATCTCATAGGGAATCAAATGATAATCAAAAGAGATGCCAGTATGGACATTCTAGTTTATTGGGAACCTACTGTATGCCATGTATTCTGTTAGGGTCTTGGTGTGAAATAATGGAGCAAAGATAGACAAGTTCTATTTCCATATGGGCTTCCTTGAGTCTACTGGGAAAATTAGATTTCAAGTTTTAAAATCCACACAAGTATAAACTTTAATTGTGACAAATGCTCCAAAGCAGAGGTCCATGGTGCTATGAGAAACTGTAATAGGGAGATCTGATTTAGGTTTGAGGTCAGAGAAGGCTTCCCCCATGGTAGTGATGATTGAGCTACAACCTGAAGGGAAAATAGAAGTTGGCTAGGGGAAGAGAGAGGAGAGAGCCTTCCAGACGTGGGAATAAGTTGTACAAAAGCCCCATAAATAAGAGACCCAGAATGAATACAAGGGATTGAAAGACATGCAAAAGGAACATTGGCACCTTGCCCTGCCACCATTATAATTAAGTATACACACTGCATACACAGTCAGAGGGGAAAATAAAAGCAACTTTGCATCTGAGATGACCATGAAAATCAGAAATACCTGTCTAATCCTCGTTCCTCAAATGAATAGCACCTTGAGCCCCTTCTTGAAAGTTAATGATATCTTTAGATATATAATGGTCCTTGCAGATATGATAATCAAATGAGAAATTTCTAGGTTTTAAGCAATGAAAGTAATAATCAGACTGATTGTAACACCAAACACCTGCTTTGTCTTCCTTTAAGCACGTTCCATTCTTCTGAAGGTTGAGTTGTTTTGCAAGCATTGCAAGGGACATTTCTTACTGCTTTAAACCTCCCTCTGAGTGCTAGTGTGGCGGGAACTGTCCAAAGTAAGGTTAGAGGGATTTAGTTGGGGCCAGCTCACAGAGTGAGATGTTGACCACCCCCCCACACCCCCTCAGTCTACCCAAGACCGAATGAGTCAGAAACTTGGTGTATGTGATGTGGGGGGGGCAGGCAGTGTATCTGAAATCTGTATTTTGACAAATTCTCCAGGTGATACTGATACACAGTCAAGTTTGAGAAGCGTTGCTTACATATAATATCTCTTCAATGCTTAGCAATTGTGGGAGATAGAAATTATAATCATCCCTATTACACTAAGAAAGAACTAAGAAGTTAAGTTACTTGCTTAAACACCCAGCTGGTAAAAGCAGAAGTTTAAATCCAGTGTGAGAATTCAGGATCTCCTGGATCTACGTTCAGTTCCCATCCAGCCTTCTCAGTTAAAATGAATGCAAGGATCTGAGGAGACAGGTTTGTATGTTTGATGGGGACTCAGGGTGCAAAGGTGAGTTTGGAAGAGATTTCCTTTCAACCTAATTTGTACCAAGTAGTAAGCTGCCAGATTATATTATTCTGCCTGGGGTGGGCCTCAGGAGGGAGCAGTAGCGCACTAGTGCTGGCTGGTAACAGTTCAGGAGAGCCAATAACACATGGCTCTTCCAAACTCTGTGTTTAGTGATGTCATCCTGGTAGGTTCAAATGGACCAGGGTGGGAGTATTTACATCACAGAAATGGCAAATGTTAAAAATTAGGGCTTAACAACCCTGCTCCCTAGAGATGGTTATTAAATATTTACCAGCACACCAATGGGTAGAAACCGGAAGATCTCAGAGACAATATCATAAAATGGGAAAGGTGAGGATACCGAGGTAGGACAGGTTCACTGTAATCAAGGTAAAGTGTTGCCAGTTATAATTATGAACTAGATGTTTCTCTTATGGTTTAAGATAACTGGCAACAGGTAAACCAATCTTAAATTGTATATTTCTAGCTAAGCTAACCAAGTCAAGATAAACACTGAATACACATGTTTGAGACAAAATTAAAAAGCATTTTCAAATGGGTTTCTAGTCTCTACTAAATATAAAAAACAAGTAAGCAGGCTTTTCATAATAAAGAGCACTTCTTCAGCCGTTTTTCCTAGCATCGCTTGAAATGGCTCCTAAGAACTCTTGAGCAAAATGGTAACAGATGCCATCAACAAGACCTACAGACTTTGGAAAGAAAGGAAGTTTTACCAAGATCACGTTCATGTTATATATTAGTAAAAGTTGAGTAAAATTCTATGCATTTTTCTATAAACCCAGAAAAAGAGAAAGCATAATTATATGAAACATGGATTGATGCTGGGAGGCTTGTTTAAAATAGAATGTATCTTAGCTAAAATTTGAATATATTTTGGTTTAAGAAACTAAGAATGAAGACTTTTGCCTTTGGGGGCATTTAACTCCTAATATTATAGAACTTACCTACTAAAGCCAATCATAGAATCACCTAGAATCTCTCTAGCCCAGTGATTCTCAACCTTGAATACACACTGGAACCACTTCGGGAGCTTTTAAAAATCCTGATTTCCTGGTGCCCCACCAAAGCAGTTAAATCAGAGTCTGGGAGTGAGACACAGGCAGCAGCGTTTGTTAAAGCATTCCAGGTGATCCCAAGTATATGATTACGATTGCAGCTAAGGTCAAGAACATGAAAAAAATAGAGAACCCCTGCCCCTTATTTTCCCGACAAAAGGCCTAAAGCCCAAAGAACTTTAATGACTGGCTCAGAGCCACTGAGCTAGTTGCCAGCTAGTTTATCATTGTGAACTTTGTCAGAATCAAAATGGAGTCACTAATGTTAAGAAAATTTTGACAGGCCAGGCATGGTGGCTCCCACCTGTGGCCACAGAATTTTGGGAGGCCAAGGTGGGAGGATCACTTGAGGCCAGGAGTTTGAGACCAGCCTGGTCAATATAGTAGGACCACCATCTCTACAAAAAAATTAATTACATGGAAGTGGTGGCAAGCATCTGTAGTCCCAGCTATTTAACAGGCTGAGTGGGGAGGATCACTTGAGTTAGGAGGTTGAGGATGCAGTGAGCTATGATGGTGTCACTGCACTCCAGCCTAAGAGATAGAATGAAACCCTATTTTTAAAAGGAAGGAAGGAGGGAAGAAAGGAAGGAAGAAGAGTACCCTGATGAATAGAACTGAGGAAAGCTGTGAGGAGAGGGTTCTGATGCTTGTTTGCCTGATAACAGAAACTATCACAAAAGATTGCAAAAACCATAGCCTTGCACAAAGGCCATTGCAACCTTACACAAAAGTACCTCTTATGTTAGTCGAGGTTCTCTAGCGGGACAGAATGAATGCTATGTATGTATACATATATATATATTCCCATATATATGGGACTTTATTAAGTTTTAAACCATACAGTCATAAGGTCCCACAATACACTATAGGCCATCTGCAGGCTGAGGAGCAAGGAGAGCCAGTTCGAGTTCTAAGATTGAAGAACTTGGAGTCTGATGTTCGAGGGCAGGAAGCAGCCAGCACGGGAGAAAGATGTAGGCGGGAGGGCTAGGCCAGTCTGCCTTTTCACATTTTTCTGCCTGCTTATATTCTAGCCACTCTGGCAGCTGATTAGATGGTGCCCACCGAGATTAAGGGTGGGTCTGCCTTTCCAAGCCCACTGACTCAAATGTTAATCTCATTTGGCAATACCCTCACAGACACACTCAGAATCAATACTTTGTATCCTTTAATCCAATCAAGTTGACATTCAGTATTAACCATCACACCTCTACAATGACATCTGCCCAGCAACTGCCTGTCTAACCTTGGACTGGAATCACCATTGTTATTGAACTTTGTAGTCAAGGATAATTATTTCAAACCATGATGTAACCTTCCTTAGTTTTTCCTTTAGAAACCCTTGTTTTACCTCCCTGAATATGCACTTAGTTGGATATGACATATGTATTCTCATTGCAATGCTTTATTCCCAAATAATTGTCTTCTTTTAGAGAGCCTCTCTCTCATCAATCAGTAATTATTATCTGCTCGGTACTGTGGTAGGTGCCATGGAATTTAGAGGGAAGACCAGTGGGGGAGGACTGTGGAGCCTTTTTCTCATAATTCCCACGCGTACTTTTGTCCTGGTGAAATCATTTTAAATCAGTAGTGACTTCAGAGTCCCACTTCACCACGCAAACTCCTACCCCCAGATTTTTCCAATTGCTCTAATGGCACTCTGAAATTTGTTTTCATAGCATGTATCACAGTCCATAATTGTATATTGATGTATAACATTGCTATATTAATTAATCCCACCAGTTTATAAGTTCTATGAGGACATGGATTGAGTATGAATTTTACCCACAAATATTCATTCATTTATTCAACAAATATTTACTCTGAGTGCCTACCCTGGGTCAGGCTCTATTCTAAGAACTAGTATAGTGCCTGGCACAGAGTAGTCACTCAATAAATGTTTGTCAGTTACGAAAAGGCAGGAAGAGAACGAGTATGTGGAAACATGAAGAGGTGGCCCTTTACATTAGAACTGTGGTTTTCAGAGTGGTCTGCAGACAGGCAACATCAGCATCACTTGGGAATGTGTTAGTAATGCAGCTTCTCAGGCCCCACTCCAGACTGACTTAATCACGCCCCTGGTGATTCTGATGAATGCTAAGGTTTGAGAACCACTGCTGTAAAGTTGGCGGAATTGGGAGCTGATTATATGCTTCTGATTTTCTTTTGGCATCAGTTAACAAATGCTACCTTTGATCTTCCCACCAGCTGCCTCTTTGCCTGTCCTTCTTCCAAGGCTTTCCACCTGTCCCCAGGAAATCAAAGAGCTTGAAGGAACCACTCAGATTTTGACCCATAAGGATAGCTCTTTCATCCAATTGTGGTCTATATCTTCAAAAAAAGATAGGAATATAAAGTAGACTGAATGTAAGACTGAAACAGAAGGTTTCACTTGGCACTATTTAACAAAACTCTTGAGAATATCCTTTTTAAATGAGTTGGCTGTGTTAGGAACCAGACATTCACAACCTCATAAATCAGGAATGGGAGTGTTGGTTGCATATAAAGTTTGGTACCACCTTGTCCTGCTGTACATGCCTTGCCAACTCCAGCCCTCAGCAACTCCCGTTTGCTTTAATTTCTTCCTCATTATGACTGCCAAGATTTCTGGAGAAAGTGTCAAAGCCTTGCTAGTGTGATTCACTCCCAAGTCACTCTGACCAGCTTTGATGAGGTTCTCCCCCCGGGGCTGCCACTTTTTAATCACCCTTTTCTTTCTCTCTTCTTCACTCCTGACCACCCACTTTCCACTCTTTTTACCACCAGCCCCTCTCTGACTTCTCACTCTCGGTAGTGACCTTACCACTCCTCTTAGAATGTCAAGGAGTCCACTATGCTCTCTCAGCTTTCTTCTCTCCACCTCATTTTTCTGTATCTTATGTTTTTCCTTTTTTCCTCATTTTTCATTTCACTTCACAAGTAATTTACTATGAACTCTTTATTTGCCAAGCACTGTCCATAATCCTGCCTTCAGGGTGAATTCAAGGAAGGCTAATAATAAACATACAAGTAAGCAAATACATATACAAATATTTAATGAGACAGGATAATTATAAATTGTGAGAAGAACCACAAAGGAAAGCCAGGTCTGGGCCGGGGTTGGGGGATAGGGGTGTGTGTGTGTGTCTGTGTGTGTGTGTGAAAGAGAGAGAGAGAAGAGAGAGAAACTTCCTAGGGCTTTCCTCTTCTCTGTGCACATTCTGATTCCAGCTTGGTTTGCTTCCACTGATTAAATTACCATCACTTCTCTCTCTCTTACTCCAAATCCTTTCCTGCTACCTACAGATAGAACGGACTCTGCCTCATTGTAAAACATGTCTTCATGATTCTGGGATTGGTTTACAGTTGCTTTTTGTTTCCACCACTTTGTTGAAACTCTCTCTTCCATTAAACTGGTCACTAAAGTCTAAATCCAGTGGCCTAGTACTCTTCATTCTTGTTCTGCATATAGGGATAGCCACGTCCCTTCTGATTTAAACCCATTCCTTCCCTGACTTCTGTGAGGCAGAGCCAAACTTGTTCTTGAACCTACCCAGTGTGCTTCTCTGTTTTGCTGTCTTTTACATGGATACATCCACCTCCTTCCGGAAATCATTTTTAATTTTTTTGGCCAGAAGTGACCACACCCTCCTCTGATACCTTACAGCTCTCCTCCTTAACAAGTGACAGCACTTACTGGTCCTTCTGTGGCTCTCTCTTCTCCTTCCCGGGGTTGCAAAATACCTAAGAGCAAGAGCTGTGAAGGAAGCATTTTAAAAATTCTACCACAGAGGGTTTTCTATTTTCTTAATTTAAAAATTTTTTTTTGTATTTCAATAGGTTTTTGGGGAATGAGTGGTGTTTAGTTACATGAATAAGTTATTTAGTGGCTATTTCTGAGCTTTTGGTGCACCAATCACCCAAGCAGTGTACACTGTACCCAATATGTAGTCTTTTATCCCTCACCACTCCCACTCTTTCTCCCAAGCCCCCAAAACCGAATGTATCTTTCTTAGACTTTTGTGTTTTCATAGCTTAGTTCCCACATAGGAGTGAGAACATACAATGTTTGGTTTTCCATTCCTGAGTTACTTCACTTAGAATCATAGTCTCCAATTCCATGCAGGTTGCTGCAAATGCCATTATTTCATTCCTTTTTATGGCTGAGTAGTATTTCATGATGTATATATCACAGTTTTTATCCACTCATAAATTGATGGGCATTTGGGCTGATTCCATACTTTTGAAATTGCAAATTGTGCTGCTATAAACATGTGTGTGCAAGTATATTTTTCATATAACGATTTCTTTTCCTCTGAGTAGAAACCTAGTAGTGAGAATGCTGGATCAAATGGTAGATCTACTTTTAGTTTTTTAAGGGATCTCCACACAGTTTTCCATAGTAGTTGTACTAGTTTACATTCCCACCGTCAGTGTAACAGTGCTCCCTTTCACTGTATCCCCACCAACATCTAGTGTTTGATTTTTGACTGTGGCCATTCTTGCAGAAGTAAGGTGATATCACATTGTGGTTGTAATCTGCATTTCCCTGATCATGAGTGACGTTGAGCATTTTTCCATATGCTTGTTATTTGTATATCTTCTTTTGAGAATTGTCTATTAATGTCCCTTGTCCACTTTTTGATGGGATTTTTTTTTCTTGCTGATTTGTTTGAGTTCTTTGTAGATTCTGGATATTTGTCCTTTGTTAGATGTATAGTTTGCAAAGATTTTCTCACACTCTGTGTGTTGATTGTTAACTCTGCTGATTATTTATTTTGCTGTGCAGAAGCTTTTTAGTTTAATCAAGTCCCATCTATTCATCTTTGTTTTTGTTGCATTTGCTTTTGGGTTCTTGGTCATAAAGTCTTTGTCTAAGCCAATGTCTAGAAGGATTTTCCCAATGTTATCTTCTAGAATCTTTATGGTTTCAGGTCTTAGATTTAGGTCTTTGATCCATCATGAGTTGATTTTTGTATAAGGTGAGAAATGAGGAACCAGTTTCATTCTTCTACATGTGGCTTGCCAATTACCCCAGCATCATTTGTTGAATAGGGTGTCCTTTCCCCACTTTATGTTTTGTTTGCTTTGTTGAAGATCAGTCAGTTCTAAATATTTGGCTTTATTTCTGTGTTCTCTATATTATTTCATTGGTCTATGTGCCCATTTTTTATACCCATACCATGCTGTTTTGGTGACTATGGCCTTATAGTATAGTTTGAAGTCGAATATTGTGATGCCTCCAGATTTGTTCTTTTTGCTTAGTCTTGCCTTGGCTATGCAGACTCTTTTTTGGCTTCATATGTGTTTTAGGACTGTGTTTTCTAGTTCTGTGAAGAATAATGGTGGTGTTTTGATGGGAACTGCATTGAATTTGTAGATTGCTTTTGGAAGTATGGTCATTTTCACAATATTGGTTCTACCCATCCATGAGCATCGGATGTGTTTCTCTTTGTGTCATCTATGATTTCTTCTAGCAATGTTTTGTAGTTTTCCTTGCAGAGCTCTTTCACATCCTTGGTTGGGTATATTCCAATCTGTTTTTTATTTTATTTTATTTTTTGGAACTATTGTGAAAAGAGTTGAGTTCTTGATTTGATTCTCGGCTTGGTTGCTGTTGGTATATAGCAGAGCTACTGATTTGTGTACATTAACTTTGTGTCCTGAAGCCTTGCTGAGTTCATTTGCCAGTTCTAGAAGCTTTTTGGATGAGTCTTTCAGGTTTTCTAGGTATACCATTATATCATCAGCAAACAGTGACAGTTTGATTCCCTCTTAACTGATTTGGATGCCCCTTATTTCTTTCTTTTATCTGATTGCTCTGGCTAGGACTTCCAGTACTATGCTGAATAGAAGTGGTCAAAGTGGGCATCCTTGTCTTGTTCGAGTTCAGGGCAAATGCTTTCAACTTTTTCCCATTAAGTGTAATGTTGGCTGTGGCTTTGTTGTAGATGGCTTTTATTACTTTAAGGTATGTCTCTTTCATGCTGATTTTGCCCATTAAGTGTATGTTGGCTGTGACTTTGTTGTAGATGTCTTTTTTTACTTTAAGGTATGTCTCTTCTATGCTGAGGATTTTAATCATAAAGGGATGCTGGATTTTGTAAAATGCTTTTTCTGTGTCTATTGAGATCATGTGATTTTTGTTTTTAATTCTGTTTATGTAGTGTATCACATTTTTTGATTTATACATACTAAACCATCCTTGTATCCCTGTTACAAAACCTGCTTGATCATGGTGGATTATCTTTTTGATGTGCTGTTGGATTTGGTTTGCCAGTATTTTGTTGAGGATTTTTGCATCTATGTTCATCAAGGATATTGGTCTGTGGTTTTCTTTTGTTGTTATGTCCTTTCCTGGTTTTGAAATTAGAGTGATACTGGCTTTATAGAATGATTTAGGGAGGATTCCCTCTTTCTCTATCTTTTGGAATAGTGTCAATAGAATTGGTACCAATTCTTCTTTGAATGTCTGATAGAACTCAGCTGTGAATCTGTCTGGTCCTGGATATTTTTTGTTGTCAATGTTTTAAAATTACCATTTCAATCTTGTTGCTTGCTATTGGTCTGTTCAGAGATTCTATATCTTCCTGGTTTAATCTAAGAGAATTGTATATTTCCAGGAATTTATCCATCTCTCCTAGGTTTTCTAGTTTATGCCTGTAAAAGCATTCATAGTATCTTTGAATAAACTTTTGTATTTCTGTAGTATCAGTTATAATATCTCCCATTTCATTTCTAATTGAGCTTATTTGGATATTCTCTCTTCTTTCTTGGTTAATCTTGCTATTGGTCTATCAGTTTTATCCTTTCAAAGAACCAGCTTCATTTATCTTTTGTACTTTTTTTGTTTCCATTTTATTTAGTTCTACTCTGATCTTCAGTATTTCTTTTTTTCTGGTGGGTTTGGTTTTGGTTTATTCTTGTTTCTCCAGTTCTGTGAAGTGTAACCTTAGATTGTCTATTTGTGCTCTTTCAGACTTTTTGATGCAGGCATTTAATGCTATAAACTTTCCTCTTAGCACCATTTTTGCTTATCCCAGAGAGGTTTTGATAGGTTGTGTCCCTATTACTGTTCAGTTCAAAGAATTTTTTAATTTTTGTCTTGATTTCATTGTTGACCCAATGCCTTAGTAGGAGGTTATTTAATTTTCATGGTTTTGAAGGTTCCTTTTGGAGCTAATTTCCAATTTTATTCCACTGTGGTCTGAAAGAGTGTTTAATATACGTTCAGTGTTCTTAAATTTACTGAGACTTGTTTTGTGGCCTATAATATGGTATGTCTTGGAGAATGTTCCACGTGCTGATGAATAGAATATATATTATGCAGTTGTTGGGTAAAGTGTTCCGTAAATATATGTTAAGTCTATTTGTTGTAGGGTATAGTTTAAGTCCACTGTTTCTTTGTTCACTTTTTCTCTTGATGACTTGTCTAGTGCTGTCAGTGCAGTATTGAAGTCCCCCACTTTTATTGTGGTGTTGTCTATCTCCTTTTTTAGGTCTACTAATAATTGTTTTATAAATTTGGGAGCTCCAGTGTAGGTGCATATACATGTAGAATTATGATATTTTCCTGTTGTACTAGTCCTTTTATCATTATATAATGTCCCTCTTTGTCTTTTTTAAGTGCTGTTGTTTAAAGTTTGTTTTGTCTGATATAAGAATAGCTATTCCTGCTCACTTTTGGTGTTCATTTGCATGGAATATCTTTTTCCACCCCTTTACCTTCAGTTTATGTGAGTCCTCTGTGTTAGGTGAGTCTCCTAAAGATAGCAGAAAATTTATTGGTGAATTATTTTGCCTTCTGCCATTCGGTATCTTTTAAGTGGAGCATTTAGGCCATTTACAGTCAATGTTAGTATTGAGATGTGAGGTACTATTCTGTTCATTGTGCTATTTGTTGCCTGAATACCTTGTTGTTGTTGTTATTGTTTTTTCATTGGGTTATTGTTATATAGGTCCTGTGAGATTGATGCTTTAAGAAGGCTCTATTTTGGTATGTTTTGAGTATTTGTTTCAAGACTTAGAGTTCATTTTAACAGTTCTTGTCGTGCTGGCTTGGTAGTGGCAATTCTCTCAGCATTTGTTTGTCTGGAAAAGATGGTATCTTTCCTTCATTTATTAAGCTTAGTTTCACTGGATACAAAATTCTTGGCAGATAATTGTTTTGTTTACAGAGGCTAAAAACCGGACCCCCAATCCTTTCCATCTTGTAGTGTTTCTGCTGAGAAATCTGCTGTAAATCTGATAGGCTTTCCTTTATAGGTTACTTGATGCTTTTGCCTTATAGTTCTTATGATTCTTTCCTTTGTCTTTACTTTAGGTAACCTGATGACTATGTGCCAACGTGATGATCTTTTTGCAATGAATTTCCCAGGTGTTCTTTGAGCTTATTGTATTTGGATGTGTAGATCTCTAGCAAGGCCAGGGAAGTTTTCCTCAATTATTCTCTGAAATTTGTTTTACAAACTTTAAGATTTTTATTCTTCCTCAAGAATAGTAATTATCTTAGGTTTGGACATTTAATATAGTCCCTAACTTCTTGGAGCCTTTATTTTTTTCTTTTTTATTCTTCTTTCTTTGTCTTTGATGGATTGGGTTAATTCAAAAGCCTTGTCTTCCAGTTCTGAAGTTCTTTCTTCTGCTAGTGCAATTATATTGCTGAGACTTTCCAGTGAATTTTTCATTTCTCTAAGTGTGTCCTTGATTTCCAGAAGTTGTGATTATTTTTTATTTATGCTACCTATTTCACTGAAGAATTTTTCTTTCATATCTTATATCATGTTTTTTTTCTTTAAGTTGGACTTCACTTTTCTCTGTTGCCTCCTTGACTAGCTTAATAATTGATCTTCTGAATGCTTTTTGTGGCTTGTTTTGGATCCATTGCTGGTAAGCTGATATGATCTTTTGGGGGGATGTTAAAGAATCTTGTTTTGTCCTATTACCAGAAGTGTTTTTCTGGTTCCTTCTCATTTGGGTAGGCTATGTCAGAGGGAAGATGTGGGATTCAAAGGCTACTGTTCAGATTCTTTTCTCCCATGGGGTGCTCCCTTGATGTGATGTTCTTCCCCTTCCCCTAGGAATGGGGCTTCCTGAGAGCTGAACTGTGGTAATTGTTTTTGCTCTTCTGGATCTAGCCACCCAGTGGAACTACTGGGCTCCAGGCTAGTACTGGGAAGTGTCTGAAAGAGTCCTGCGATGTGATTCATCTTCAGGTCTTGCAGCCATAGATACCAGGACCTGCTCTGGTCAAAGTTGCTGGGAAGTGAAGTGGACTCTGTGAGGGTCCTTGGTTGTATTTTCATTAGTGTGCTGGTTTTATGTTGGTTGCTCTCCAGCCAGGAGGTGGCACTTTCAAGAGCACATCAGCTACGGTGCTATAGGGAGGATGTAAACTTGCCCTAGGGACACCTGGTTAAGTATTCAGGTTTCTCAGGCAGTGGGTGGGGCCACAAGGCTCCCAAGAGATTATGACCTTTGTCTTTGGCTACCAGGGCAGGTAGAGAAAGAACTCCAGGTTGGGGGCAGGGATAGGTGTGTCTGAGCTGAGCTTCTTCTTGGGTGGGTCTTGCTGTGGCTGCTGTGGGCAATGGGGGTATGGTTCCCAGTCCATTGGAGTTACATTCCCAGGGGAAATATGGCTGCTTCTGCTGAGTCATACAGGCCAGCAGGGAAGTGGGAGAAAGCCAGCAGTCACAGGCTTCACCCTGATCCCACACAGCCTGTAGTCCTAAAGTCTGGTCTAACTCCCAGTGAACCCCCTCAACAGCACCAAGTCTATTTCCAGGCAGCCAGTGACAGGACTGAGAGCTTGCCCCAGACCACGAGCCTCCCCACTGAGAAAGCAAGCAGACTAAGAGGTTTTCGGTGTCTCAGGGAGCACCCAGAGGTGATCCAGTTCCTTCAAAGGGTCTCTTGGCTTTCCTGCTATGTTCCTGTGGTTGTTCTTGGGACAAAAGTTCACAGTGTGAGTCTCCACACACTGCTCTGTCCATCCAAGTGGGAGCTGCAAGCTAGTCTTGTCTCCTATCTGCCACTTTAATCCTCTGTCTACCCCAGAGTTTTACCATTGGAGGCACTCAATAGCTGTTTGAACTGGACTACTGTTAGCTTAGCCGTGGAAATTAGTAGATATTCTTAAGCAATATCTTAAAATATTTATTTATTTATTTATTTATTTTTTTAAGAGACAGGATTTCACCATGTTGGTCAGGCTGCTCTTGAACTCCCGACCTCAGGTGATCCGCCTGCCTCAGCCTCCCAAAGTGCTGGGATTACAGGCATGAGCCACTGAACCCGGCTTAAAATATTTCTTAATTAATTTAATGCATTCATGCATTTCATAGATTTCAAGGCCTAGACACTGGGAATTAGATGTCTCAGCTGAGGATGAAATTGATTCTTATTCCAGAAATAAAAGTGAGGCCCTGGTGCCCATAAGCAGAATCTATGTGCTACCATAGCAACACACAGCATTGCTTTGTCTTAGTCAATATAAATTAACCTTTTAAAAAATGTGACTGTAAAGGGTTATATTATATATGTTAAGTATGTAATTAAATTTTTTCTCGGTAGTATCCCTCATTCCTACCATTATGACTCTCTGGAATACATCCCCATTCCTTCTCTGTTACTTACTCCTCCCATTGTGCCTTGTTAGACCACATCTGACATGTTAAGAGATGTATCTTTGCACAGCTGAATGCTAAGTAATGTGCTATGGATGTGTGTGTGTCGTCAGGGTCTGCTGGAGGAGAGAATTTGAGAACTTGCTCAGAAACTTTTTATGGCAGAAGGTTAGATTCAGCTTGACTGAGAGTGAGATAAGAGGCCCACCAGGAGGCACAAGGGAGACGGACCAGGACAGTTGGCCAGATGAGCATTGTGTAAGTACAGGTGAACCAAACTGCTGGCACCAGGGTTGTTCATAATCTGTGAACCCTACTGGGTTTTACTTCAATATATGAAGACCCAACCCACAAATCATTAAGAACTGGACAGAGTAAACATTTCTACTGATTTTTAAAAAGATAAGTTTCAAAATGATAGTAGCTTTCCAAGTTCCATCCCACAAAACCCAATTCTCAGGGCTGGTAGGCTGGCGATGAGACCGTGGCTGTGCCAGGGGAGTCAGATGAATGATGGAGATCCTTAGTCTGATCCACTCTAGAGAGATCTCAGCTGGGTCCTGTCTGTTGCCTATTGGAATATTAAATAGTTTGCCAAGGATAAAAACTAAATCTGTGTAAGAACATATAGAGAGTCAGAATGGCCTATGCTTCTGCACCTCCTTCCTCCCTGCTCAGTTGTTCCCCAAGTCATTCTTCAGTTCCAGGGCCAAGGATGAGAACCACAAGAGAGAGGACATGAGAATAAATACAGTGGAGGAAAAAGAAAACAAACAGCAGAAGCAGAGAATGAAGTCAAGGAGGAGAGAAAAATGCGAAGTAGGAAGAGGATGAGTTTGTTGTGCTAATCTGGCAAGTGTGTAATCTGATTTTAACTTCTAGCCATGATGAACAATCCCAGGGGAGCACAAACTGGACTCAGCTGGATCTCTTTTGGAGGGGATCAGACTGATAATTTTCAACAACCAATTCATTCCTGGATAAGGAAGAAGAGAGTGTCACCTACTTCAATGTGATTTCAATCCTACCTCTCCATCTTAAAGACATTGTATTTATTTCAGCAGTAATGCCCCTGTTCATTAGTCCCACTGATGTTTTCATTCCTCATTTCATCTTTTTCTTATAGCAGCATTCAATTAATCCTTCATTCTAGAAACAGTCTCTTCTTTTGTTTTTTATGAGGCCATTCCCACCTTTCAAAAAATCCTACTACTCCTTTGAAAAACGATCTTTTTTTTCTTGTTAAATTCTGCTAAAATACACAAAATGAAAATTTGCTCTCTTAACCATGTCTAACTGTGCAGTTAGTAGTGTAAAATACATATTCACATTGTTTTGCAAACCCTCACCACTATTCATCACTAGAACTGTTTTCATCTTGCAGATCTGAAACTCTGTACCCATTAAACAACTTCCTATCTTCTCATCACCTCAACTCCTAGCAACCACCATTCTACTTTCTCTCCCTATCAGTTTGACTACTCTAGGTACCTCATATGAGTGGAATCATACGGCATTTATCCTTCTCTGTCTGGCTTATTTCCCTTGCATAATGTCCTCAAGGTTCATCCATGCTGTAGCATGTGTCGGAACTTCCTTCCCTTTTAAGGCTGGATAATATTTAATGGTATGTTTAGACCACTTTCTGTTTATCCATTCTTCCATCAATGAACATTTGTGTTCCTTCCAACTTTGCGCTATTGGGTGTCCTTCTATTATTGCTCCCAGTGCTCAATCTCATTTACTCCCTCCTAATCAAATATACAACGTTGGACACTATGCAGGATGATGCCACTTCATCTTGGGTGCTAATCTCCCATGTTGACTTCTGACTAACCCCAGGCCCAGGAATGCCTCTAAGATTTTGACTTTATTTACTCTTGCTTGTGTAAGCCAAGACAACCTTGATGTTATCATAAACATGTACTTGCCTAAGTCCTATCTTTTGGCAAATTATGAGCTATGAGGCACATAGTGTTCTTGCCTTTCCCTGAGGGGTCAAATTTCAGTGATCCTACACATTCCTTCTTAAGCACATGTGCTCTGTCTATATGGTACGTAAGCCCTGGGTCTGGGCGGTAACAGTGCAGAAATCTACCTGTCTTGCTGCCACATGATTCTAAATTTTCCAATAAATCACCTTCTACTGCCAAAAAGCATTTTACTGACAAAAAAAACAACAACATTTCTCTCTGTAATCAGTATAATAACAATGGTGAGTAAAGATATAGAGCAAAAAAAGGATAGCATCTTATGAGTAAAAACAACTGTCAAATGCCATTCAAGGAAGTCTTTTAAAAAGTGTTACTTTTCTAACTGTAAATTGATAAATTATTGTTGTATTTGTTTATGGGGCACAAAGTGAAGTTATGATTTATGAATACAATGTGGAATAATTACATCAAGCTAATTAACATATATTCAAATACTGATTAGATAGGAGAAATGTTTGTTTTCTTTGAGATATATGATGTACTATGCAATATACAGTAAATAATAATACAATTTAGTAAATAATAATGTATTATACATTCCAAGGAGGTCTTTGTTTCATCTTCACTATTCCAGAGTAGGCCAAGATCAGACCTCAGAAATTCCAAGTTCAACATCTTAGATGCCAGGTAGAGAAAAATAGATATTCTTCACCTTTTCCATGGTTACTCATGTTTATAAAGTTCTATCGTTTGAAGGCCAATTTAACAGAGCCATCTAATCCCAGTAAGCGGAGGAAGACAGGGTTACAGAAAGACCTTCAAATATATGTCTCATTATGCATGATCATTCTCACTGGGAGCAAACAGGCAAAGTGTGGCAGATTTGAAATTTTCTGAGGTCGTTTCTAATTCTGTGCTAATATTAGACCTCCGTGTGATTAATAATACAACTCATCAGTTATAGCCACTTGATAATTATTCTCATCAGGCTTATGTATAACACCATTTTTTTTCTCTATGAGAAACCCAAGTCATTTTATAAATTTTCATTTGCCAAGTAGACAACAGTCCTCACACTCTGTGAGCAAGACAAGTGCAAATTGCATTGAGTCTAGAAAGAAAGATGCTCATTTTTATTTAATATTTTTAGTTCCCACCTGTTCTCAGATGTATTTTTATCTCACTCTTTGGTAGTCTCCCTTGCTGGATGCTGTTTCCCACTCAATTCTTTTGGATCTCTGGTTGGAGTAACTTTCTGTGGCTCTCAAAGTTTAAATTGAAAACTCATCTATTTTAACATCTAAAGTGATAGACTCTACCACCCCTGCCTCCACTACCAATCTCATGTCTTGTGACACTCAACAATTAGACTGTGAACACTTCAAGGACTGGGATGAGGGCTGATCTGCATTTGTATTTCTGGGGTGAGCTCACATCCTAGCAATTGGACATACTTGGTAAGTGATGTTTGAACAAAGGAATAAATGTATGGATGACCATTCCATTATAGTCTACCTCATTAGGCATTTATGAGGTCCATGGAGGAAGTATAGGGATAAGATGCTGGGGACATGATTAGAGGAAGGCAAGGAAGATATCTGTAAAGACACTGATGATGAAAATGCTTGATTGCATTTATGTTAGAAAATAGGAATAAAATATATCTCATAGATAGACCTTATATAATGTATTTGTTGGGAGCCATCACATCTCAGGAGAGTCTTTTGTAACTTGTGTGATCCTACCTATCTCTCCTTAAAAGATTTGTCTCTCCACTCATAGCATTAGATTGTTCCACACCCTGAAGTTCTGTCTGTGAGAAAAAGAAGACCGGAGAGTCCAGACACACCAACAGGTTGGTGAAAACAAAATTAACACAATTGAGCATCCTTTTATGTGTCAGAATATTTACATACACGTTGTCATCTAATCTTCTTGATAACCCAATAAGGTTAATTTTATCCTTATTTTAAGGTGAGAAAATGTAGGCTCAGATAGATAGTGCCGTTATATACTGTAGTGAGTCTGTGTGTGTGTGTGTGTGTGTGTGTGTGTGTGTATGCATATATGTGTGTGTATGTTAAGTGTACAGTTGTATGACTTTGAAATTTTATTTTTCAAATTATTGATAAAGTTGACTTTTTTCTTACATGAAGTTACAGTTCTATGAATTTTAACAAATGTATAGTTTCATGTTACCCTCACTATAATCAAGACACAGAACAGTTCCATCACCCTAAAGAACTCCTTGTGCTATCACCTTGTAATTATAACTGCCCCCATCACTATCCCATTATCTGTTCTCCATCACTAAGATTCTATGTTTTTGATAATGTACTACAAATAGACTCATATAGCATACATAACCTTTTGAAATTGGTTTCATTTACTTGATATAATGCCTTTGAGATTCATCCAAATTGTGTATCAAAAGTTTATTCCTTTTCATTGCTTATTTTATTGCATAGGTGTATAAAATTATATAGGATTTCATTGTATGGAGGTACAGAAGTTTGTTCATTTGTTTGCCTATTTGTAGTAGACAGATCAATAGCCCCCCTAAAGATGCCTACATCCTTATCCTCAGAACCTGTGAATATATTACGTTATATGGCAAGAGGGAATTAAGGCTATAGATGGACTTAAGATTGGTAATCATCTGACCTTAAGATGCAGGATTATTATGTATTAGCCAGGTGGGCCAGTGTAATCATAAGAGTTATTAAATGGAGAAGAGTAAGGCAGAAGGGTCAGAATCAAAGAAATTGCATTGTGAGAAACACTCAACTGGCCGCTGCTGACTTTGAAAATAGAAGGGGGCCATGAGCCAAAGAATGCAGGCAGCCTCTACAAACTAGAAAAAGCAAGAAAATTGGTTCCTCCCTAGAGTCTCCAGAGATAAATGCAATCCTGCCAAAACCTTGATTTTAGTCCAATGAGACCCATTCTTGTTTCTAACCCACTACACTATAAGATAATAAGTGTATGTTATTTCAAGCTACTAAATTTGTGGTGATTTGTTACAGCAGAAACAGGAACTGGTATACTATTGAAGGACATTAGGTATTTTCATTTTGGGGCAATTATAAATAGAGCTTCTATAAACAATTATTTATAGGTTTTTGTGTGAACATAAAATTTCATTTCTTTAGGGAAAACACCCAGGAGTGGGGTTGATGGGTCATATGGTAAATGTATGTTTAATTTTGTAAGAAATTGCCAAGAGTGTTTCCAGGGTGCTGTTATTATTTTACATTTCCACCAGTAACATATAGTTCTGGGTGTTTTCCAATCCTCATCAAGTAGCATCAAGATTATTTATTTTAATCAATTAAGTAGTTGTATAGTAGTTTTGATTTGTATTTCCCTCATGGCTAATGGTGTTGAACATCTTTTCATGTCCCTTTCTGCCAACTTTAGATCCTCTTTAGAGAAGCATTGGTTTAAGTCCTTTGCCCATTTTAAAAATTGGGTTGTTTGTGTCCCTATTGCTGAGTTTTGAGAGTTCTTTACATATTCTGAATACAAGTCTTTTGTCAGATATATGAATTTCTTTAGCACTTTTGTCAAGAATCAAATGGCAATTTTTATAAGGGTCTGGTTTCTGGACTTTCTTATGGATCTGCACCATTGATCTATATTTTTGTCCCTTTGTCAATACCATACTGTGTTGCTTACTATAGCTTTCTAGTAAGTTGAAATTGGGTAGTATGATTCCTCCAACTTTTTTCTTCTTTATCAATATATATTTTTAGCTATTCTACTTCTTTTTCCTTTTCTTTACCATATAAAATTTAAAATTTGTTCATACATATCTACAAAAACATCCTGCTTTTCATTGGCATTATTAAATCTTAAGATAATTTTTAGGTATAATTGACATCTTTGTTATATTATCTCTCTCCATTTATTTAGATCTTTTTTAAGCTCTTGTATTAACTTTTTTAGTTTTCAACATACAAATACTGTACATGTCTTGTTATAGTTCTATTTTTTAAGTTATCAAAAATGGTATTTTTTTAACCTTTTAGTTTCTGGTTGTACATTACATTGTTTGTTAGTATATAGAAATACAATTGTCTTGTTTTGTGTTGACTTTATACACTGCAACCTTGATAAACTCATTCATTAGTTCTAGGGGCTTTTTGTGGATTTTGTGAGATTTTCTACATTGATAATGTTTTCTGTCTGGTGACTCAGAGCCAAGTAAGGAAAGAAAAAATAAAATAAGATAATGCTGTCTGTGAATAGAGTTCTTCTTCTTCTCCTTCTCCTTCTTCTTTTTTAAAATTTTAGACAGAGTCTTGCTCTGTTGCCAGGCTGGAGTGCAGTGGCACAATATCGGTTCACTGCAACCTCCGACTCCCTGGTTCAAGCAATTCTCCTGCCTCAACCTCCGGAGTAGCTGGGATTATAGGCATGTGCCATCAAGCCCAGCTAATTTTTGTACTTTTAGTAGAGACAAGGTTATTGGCCAGGATGCTGTCGATCTCCTGACCTCGTGATCCACCTGCCTCAGCCTCCCTCAAAAGTGCTGGGATTACAAGCGTGAACCACTGTGCCTGGCCTAATTCCTTTTTAATAATCTGTGTTATCTTTTATTTATTTTCCTTGCCTTAATGTACTGGCTAAGATTTCCAATACAATGTTGAACAGAAGTGGCGAAAGTGAACATTCTTGCCTTGATCCCAATATTAGAAGAAAAGTATTGCATCTTTCATCTTTAAGTGTAATGTTAGTTGTGGGATTTATAAGTGCCTTTTATCAGGCCGAGAAAGCACCATTGTATTCTTAGTTTTCTGGCATTTTTGTCATGAATGGCTGTTATATTTTTTCAAAGATTTTCTGTATCTGTTGATATGATCATGTAGCCTTTCTTATTTTTTCCCTTCATGTAGTAGATTACATTGATTGATTGACTGATTTTCACATATTGAATCCAGCCCTGCCTTCTTGAGATAAATCCCTTTTTGTCTTTGTGTAGTAGTCTTATTATATGTTATTGGATCAATTTGCTAATATTTCATTGAGGATTTTGGTGTCTATATTCACAGGGGATGTTGGTCTGCAGTTCTCTCTCTCATAGTGTCTTTGGTTTTTGTATCAAGGTAATGCTGACATTGTAAAGTGAATTGTAAAAGATTTCCTCCTTTTCTATTTTCTGAATGAGATTATGTAGAATTGTTGTTATTTTTTGCTAAAATGTTTGCTAGAAATTACCAGTAAAACCATTTGGGCCCAGAGATTTATTTTTCCAAAGGTTCAAAGATATCTTTAAATTATCATACTTATATCTTTTGGTGTACAGTTCTATGAACTTTAAAAACGTATAAATTTGTTCTTTTAGGAATGCTTTAAAATATAAATTCAGTTTCTCAATATTATAGTTATGAGAATCTGCAGGTTATCTCTTCCACTGTGGGTGAGTTTTGGTAGTTTGTGGGTTTTGAGGAATTAGTCCATTCTGCTACTTAGTCTATCCTATGGGGTTTTTATATTGGTTATTACTTATTTTCGTTCTATTATTTCCATTTGGTTCTTCCTTTCCACGTACTTGTAACTAGATTGCCTGGGGGCTACAGTGAGAGAGAATAGAAGGAAAGCAAATAACTGGGGGCTTGACCCTATTCTCTCTGTGCTTTAGGATATCTCTTCTCTGCTCTTTGTCCCTAAATTAGAGAGATGCTCATGTCTGCATCACAAGGCTCACTTTTGTGTTTCAGGCTTCAATGAGCTCAGGCCAGATGATACCAGAGGGAAAAAATGATAAAGTCACCTCCAGCCAATTTGGTATTATTTGGAATTCTGGTGTTCTTTCTTAATCCAGCTGCTATTTACTTTTCAGAGATCTTGAATACCCGTGCCATGCAGTCTATTGAGGGTTTATTGTATCTAGTGGGAGAGAAGGGATGGCATGTGTTTACATCATCTTACCTGGAACCAGAACTCTGAACATCTGTTTTTGTCACCCAGAATTTCCTTTCTCCTTGTAGCAGCCCTTCAACTTCCTCTTGACAAAGTCTCCTTCATACCAGGTACTTCCAGAATAGTTGGTTCCACTTATGACTCGGAATGGATAAAGTATATCAGGCCTAAAACAATCCACTCGATGCATTTTCTTGAACAAATTAATTGATTTAATTTGTTAAACAGTGAACACAAGGCTCACTCAGAGCCAATGAGATGGAACAAGATTCTGCTGAAAATTTAGAGAAATATCACTGGTTCTTCCCATCTAGATTTAAACCTAGAAACCTTTAGCCCCAGAAGCTACTGGTAGCTATCTTGAGACCATAGAGAAGAGGGTTCCCTGAAAGGCAACAACATAGGAAAGGAAGAGCCGAGAAGAGGAGGGAAAGAAAAACCAAATTCTGGTATCATTTGAACTTTGGATCAAATGTAATCTGAGGCCAGTTAGATCTATCCCCAAACTATCCAGTAACTTGAGCCAATATATTCCATTTAAGTCACTGCATTGTGAGTTGAGTTTTCTGGCCCTTACAATGGAAACATTCCTCCTTCATCAGTCCTGTCATTCTGTATTTTCTCACATATTGAAAAATTATAATTAGTTTTAATCTGTATCTTTTCTTAAAATATTTTGCCTTTTCCTTTTTCTGTGTATCTAGACAATTTTGTTTTTCATCTCTCCATTTAATGTGATGAGATATCAGTAAGCCCAGATTTTTCTAGAACCCTCTCTATGATTGAAGATAGGTGTTAGGGATTATCAGATTCCAAGAGCTAACAAAAAGACATTTTATCTGTTGGTTTCTCCATTGTTCCTGATGAAATGTGAAGAGTCGTTATGAAATGGAAGGTGGGGATATGTTGAAACAGAGGTGAATATATAAAGTTGCAGTAAAACCCTGTATATTTTGATTAAACTGTATCCATTTGAGGTAGCCCAGAGACATTTATAACTTTTCTCTTATGAAGAGGTAGGCCTCGTGGCATCAGAAAATCTAAGATCCTGCAAAACGTGACTGATATCTCTTATCTATATGTTAGCCTGGAGCCCAAAAAACACTGAACCCTCTGGGAATAATGTGATAACAAAATGCTCAATATTGTGAGATATAATAAAACAGCTCTTTGTTGAAACCACAAGTTTTGGGGGTAGTTTATTACACAGCAGTAACTGAAACACAAACTCTATTATGTCTCTAAGAGTTGCTATGCTATTTCATTGCGAGAATCTCTTTACTTTGTGGATCTTTCCAGATTCTAGACTTCTAACTTCTTCCCTCAACCTGTTTTCCCCAACTAATTGACAAATTGTATTTTTTAAAAAATATACTTTCACACATATCTTGCAAAAATTGATAGTTACTGTAATATACTTAAAATAGACAGCTCTGTCAGCTCTTGGGAAAGTGGCCACTGCAGGCTTAGCAATGTGGTTTAGATAGGAAAGGCCACTCTTGGGGTTTGCTCATGCAAAGCTCAAAAGGTTGGCTTATTATTTCCTCAGCCAACATTTAGCTGAATCAGGAAATGTCTAATCTTAGAAAGAAATCCTGACATACTATATTTTAAGGTTGCGTGGTTCTGGAGTCTGTAATTACAGAGTCCTGACATATGGGCCTGATGAACCTCCTCATGAATACCCAACCATGAACAAATGGCACATACATATATGCAAGAAGAATGGGAATGAGTTCCCTCAGAAAGAACTTTTTTTATAAGGCTAAACTAGAGAAAACTGCCCATATAACTCAAGTAATCTCTCTTGGAAAACTAGTAGACTATACGTAATATTTTGAAAATGCCTAAAATTGCAATAGTTGACCCATGATTCCCTAGGGGTTCAGGGACAGCTTCGCACCCCAGGAGTGTCCACAAAGACCTCCTCTCAGCGTGCAGTCTACCTAGACGATTGCTTCACCATTGAGGCCCGAGATCTCTACTCCATGTTTCTCCTATTAAAGTATATCTTCTTTGTGTTCCATTCGCTCTCAGCTGGTCTACTAAAACACTTTTTGATGTGTGAATTTCTTCTAAGAATGAACTGTCCACTTTTGAAGGTAGGAGATTAGACCATACCAGTAGACACAATGCAACTAGTTCAGTCAATTACTGCAGAGTCTCATGATCAGCCTTGATTGAGTGCTTGATAAATCGTAATGATAAGCAGTAGTGTCATGCAAAGACCAACTGAATTCTCAAGCTTCTTGACATCCAGCAAGAAACAAGATATTTAGTAAAATTGTGTAGTTGGAGAAATGACATGACTCTGATCTTGACGAGTGTCTGTGACTTGTCATCATTTCTCTTAGGAACTAAACAGGGGTATTTCAAAATATATCACCTATTGTTAATTTTAAAATTAACTCTAAAATTAATACATTTTCACTGTAGAAAATTGGGACATACAGGAAAGAATAAAGAAGAAAATAAAAACTAGCCATATTACTAACCAGATATAATCACTGTTCACCTTTTGTTTCATTCCAGCTAAAGTATAAAAATATTTTACAAAAAGTTTGGATTATTGTGTAAGCATATGTGCGTGTGTTTGTATATATGTATACATACACGCATACATATTCTTGGGTGTGTGTGTGTGCATGTGTGTGTGCACACATATATAGTTTTGTTTCTAAGCAGGAAATTTTCAAAGGACTAGTTAAACTTTTACCCTACTCCTTCTGCCTGAAAGTAGATTATTTCAACAAATGAGATTAAACTCTGCATGATTTGTCTTGCCTTCCAGTTGGAGAATGTTATTTTAAAACCAGAAAGCAACTTGGAGAATTAAATAATGATAACAGCAACAAACATGAAGGTCAATCTTCAGACCTTTGTATAAGCCTCCGCCATATCTCTGGATGCACACAAATTAATCAAAGGTTGTGGCCATGTTTAAAAAATGATTTAAGGTTTGTGAGCAGCCTGGGCAAACTAGTGAAACCCTGTCTCTACAAAAATCTTTTTAAAAATTAGCCAGGCATGGTGGTGCATGCCTGTAGTCCTAACTACTAGGGAGGCTAATATATATATTTATATATATTCCATTAGTTCTGTACCTCTATAGAACCCTAATACAATGTATAAGAAGCATTCAAAACTGCTGGCCAGTAATAGTGACAAATAATCATCAAAAAAATGGCAGCTGGTTCATGAGGTGACCTAGAAATGTGACAGACTATGAGACACTAGTAGGTTGGTATTTCACAAAAAGCTTCTAGAATTCAAAAACAGGAAGTAATAAAGATTTTAGATGAAAGGCCATGCCTCATATATATCCAGTGTTTCAGTCAAGTTGCACAGAGATTTCAAATCTGTTCACCTGCTCAGGCAGGCTCCGATGCATTCTGCTGGTGGGGAGCCATCTGGAGTCTTTCAAGGGAAGGCTGCCCACACCCATTTTCTGTTGGTCTAGTGCAAGGATTGACAGATTTTTTTTTTCTTTTTTCTGTAAAGGACTAGACAGTAGATATTTTAGGTTTTGTGGGCCATACCATCTCTATTACAACTCCTCAATCCTGACATTGCAGTATGAAAACAATGAACAACACATAAATGCCTGAGTGTGGTTATGTTCCAATAAAAACTTATTTATGAAAATCAGATGGCAGATTTGTCCTCATGGGTTGTACTTTGCCCACTCCTGGTCTAGAGTTTAACTCTCAGAGGACAATCTCAATTGTAGGTATGGGTTTGTTCCGCAACACATAGATTCAAAATATATCACAATATTTTCTTTTTATTTTTAAAATTAAAATTTCAAATGTAAAAGTTTAATTATAAAACAATTCAAACATCATTACATTTTTCTAAATAAAAATTATTCTTGCGTTGGCCGTACTCCCTATGGATGATAACAAATTCAACTTAGTAATGTTTTCTGGAAAAACCCCTACCCTCCCTGGGATCTAGTAATTTATAGCAGTTATGTGACTGTGGATGGGGGGTGAGGACTTGACTGTCTTCTTGGGGGTAACCTTTGTTACTGTTTTCTGAAATCCATGACTGCTTCTTCCATGATGCTCCAGCATAGGACTCTTCTTATAGACTGAAGGTCTGTCATGTCTCTTTTCATGTTACACACTTAATGCCCTGGATCCAGGGACATCCCTCAGCCATCGTCTGTCTGAGCACTGGGTTTATCTGCCATTTGCAGGAATTCCCTAAGTTACCCTTTCTGTCATCAGAGAACCTTCCTCTGGTGGTTCCTTTCTTCTGTTTCACCAACTGAAAGCACCAGGCTCCAACCATTCCCCCTCTGGGACAATGCACCTTCATTTTCCTCATAAGAAGCATCTGATTTCCATCAGGTTGGGGGGGGGGGTGGTAAGAAAGGCTCAGACTTTTTAGAAATATTGTAGTTTGGTGAAGTGGGAGTTGGGAGAGAGTTGCTTCCTTCTGCCCTAATGAATTAACAAGAATAACGTAAAGCAAAACAAAACAAACACAAGCCACCAGTTACGTTTTTCTCTAAACTCCCAGGTCTTGGGAGGGGTATCTCATTGTGGTTTCCAAGTCCTGGCAATATCCAGAATTGGACTGTATGCCAAGGAAATGCCACAGAAGCTTTCAGAAAACTGTCAGTCTTATTGGAGAAAGGGAGCTCACATACAAGGCAGACTCTTTCACCAAGTGTTTCAGGGGAAGGAGCTGTTAGACCCATGATTAAGGCATAGTCCCAATTCTCAAAGAACTTATAACAAGACGTATACCCAAGACAGTCAAAAGGCCTCACAATTCAGTGGGTATGTGATTGAATGGGAGAGACAGCTATGTCTGCCCTGAACTTGGAAAGCTATTCTGAAAACCACCCTGGAAGGGAAACGCGGTTCCTACAGCTGTTCTCAAATTGCCACTTTGCTCTGATGACCTCTTTATGATCTAGAGACAATCTGCTTGAAAGACTTTGAATGCATGTTTTTCACTGAGTAATGTGACAGGTGCTACCACAGTCTGAGAGGACAGAAGGGCAGCTGACAAAGGGGCAAGGAATCCTCAGCTAAGCTTGGCTTCGTCTATTAAATACTTGTTTTTTTTTTTTTTTTGTGGTGGGGGCTGAGGGAGGGGGTGAAGTTGGTCAAAGGATACAAAATTTCCATTAGATAGGAAGAATTGAGAGATCTATTGTACAACATGGTGACTACAGGTAGTAATAATGTATTGTATTCTTGAAAATTGTGAAGAGAGTACATTTTAAGTACCCATGTTAATTAGCTCAATGTAGCCATTTCACAATATTTGCATATTTTAAAGCAACATGTTGTACAAGATAAATATATACAATTTTTACTTGTCAATTTAAAAAAATTAGCTAAGTTTTAAAAAAAGAAAATATGTATGATTTAGTTTCAACCTATTAAGTCCTCTGAGATGCCTGCAAGCCATAAGATGAAAAAGACCCTGTCCAGGTGTGATGGCTCATGCCTGTAATCCCAGCACTTTGGAAGGCTGAGGTGGGAGGATCACCTGAAGTCAGAAGTTCAAGACCAGCCTCGCCAACATGCGAAACCTCATCTCTACTAAAAATACAAAAACTAGCCAGGCACGGTGGTGCGCACCTGTAATCCCAGCTATGTGGGAGGCTGAGGCAGGAGAATCGCTTGAACACAGGAGGCAGAGGTTGCAGTGAGCCAAGATAGCACCACTGCGCTCCAGCCTGGGCAATAGAGCAAGACTGTGTCTCAAAAAAGCAAAAAATGAAAACAAAAAACCCCAAGAACCCTGCAGGGAGGCAAACATCTTGTTCCTTTTGATACGTGGTATAATACTCCCCAGCTTATTAGCTATGTGATTTTGGGCAAGTTAGTTAATATCACTGTACCTCTGCTGCTGCTGCAAAAAAAATAATAAGTATAAAAAGATTCCTCCCACACAGAGTTTATCAATTATTAAAATGGTACATATAAATGCACTTAAAAGTATTGCCTACTACGTAATAATTGTTTGATAGATACCAACTATTATTATTCTGGCCTTTTCCTTTTCAAATGTATTTCTAAAGAATAAACAATCTGTAATAGGGTTGCAGGCCAGCCTCTAATAAATGAAACACTGATGAATAGATGAGGCCCTTAAAAGCTTAGAGGAGGTAATTCTAAGACGTGTTGAAAACAGTGTTGTCTTACACAACAAGTATGAAGCATATGGAACTTACTATCCCAGGAGGCTGTCTATGCCAAAAATGTAAATAGACTCAAGAAGAGGTGATGTAAAACTCTGAGTGGTAGGACTTAAAGTGAGGACATGCCAAACTTCTGAGGGCACAGAAAGCACCTGCTGTTTCTGTTTTACCCCTTGGTGCCAGTGTTAGGGAGAGAAGGCTGAATTAAACATGAGCTGATCTTTAGCAGAAGTCTGTTTGGGTAGAGCTTAAAGAGGTGAGTGGTTTGATGGCTGAAGCTTTCTAGAACTGATAGCTGGAGGTGTTTGGCCTCTTCATTATAGGTTAAATCCCATACATACCTGCCCAGAGAGAGTGTTCAGTATGTTTTTTTTTTTAATTTCATTTTTTTAATTCAAAAATAATGTGTATATTCATGGAATATACAGTGATGTTTTAATACAAATATTGTAGAGTGATCAGATTAGGGTAATTAGCCTACCTATCATCTCAAATATTTCTCATTTCTTTGTATTGGGAACATTCAATATCCTCCTTCTAGCTCTTTTAAACTATATAATATTGTTAACTATAGCTATCCTGCAGTGCTATAGAACACTAGAACTTAATTCTTTTATCTAGCTGTAGTTTTGTATCTTTTAACAAAATCTAAGGTTTTGTTGCGTAAAAGAGATTTCCAAACTCTTGGACCCATCCTGACCCCAAGGTAGTGAAAAGAGTCATTTTTCAGGAGTTTGGATGATGGCAGCAATACTTTTGATGGTCTGGCCCACGACCATACTAATTCTTCTGCTGATGTGGCCCTGAGTTCTGAGTTTGTTTGGGTATCAGGGCAAGTATTCCCAGGGTTTGCTTCATGATTGGTCTAAGCAGCTGTGCTCATCTCATTCCCCTTTCCAGTGATTGGTTTAATCATAGTTACACGACCCAGTTCTGGCTATGGGAATGCAAGGAATACAGTGGAGAAGGTTTTAGAAAATATTTTTTCTCTCAGATTTAAAAATAAAAAAATACATGGAAGGATAAGTTGGTTTTAGTCCTTCCTACTTTCATTACTATCATATGAGGATGTAATTCATGGAACTACTGCAACTTTCTTGTGAACATGAGGGAAACTAAAGTTCAGACAGAGTCCTGACATTGGTGAGCTACAGAGACAGCTTTAGGTCAGTATTCTTCCAGACTCTGTATGTGAGATTGCTAATTAGCCCTATTATTTAAGCCATCTTTAGTTGGATGTTCTGCCACTTACAGCCACAAGCATCCTAACTGATGTGATTCCTAGGTGTGTTTTGTTCACCACCATTGCCTAGCACAGGGCCTGGCATATGGCTAGAAGCTCAATAATTGTTTTTTGTATTAGTGAATGATAGCACTGTTCAATTTTACTGCTGGGTCTACTCTGACTGTGCCCTGGTTCTGGTAGAGAAGTTCCAGCTGGGTTCCAGGAGTCTATCTGAGCCTGGGTAACCTGCCTGGAGTCCCAGCACTTGGCTGCTGGGTCTTTTTTTTGTTCTTGACATGTTTTCCAGGTTTGGAGTTATGCCCCTGGCCAGTGGTGACTCATAGTTCTCCCTAAGACCAACCTCTGCCCAGATGGTGAAAGGACAACCTGCATATCTTCTGTTGTTGAGTTCCTTCTGGAGAGAAACTACATGTTACCTTCTGTTGAGCCACCTAGCCATAGACCTCCTGCCTTGATTGCCAGCATTGTCTATTTGCATATCTCTGGAAACTGTATTTCTCCCATTTGCCTGAAGAACCCCGCCCCCTACCTGTATCTTGTCCAGGACTCTAAGTGCTTACTGCTCCTGGCAGGTGTGATTTGTTCCCAGCACCCAAACTCTGGTTTGGCTTGGTGGTTTGGTCTATCACAGACTTCCTGAGCTCTGGAAGGAGGCTTTCCTCCTAATGTACTCAGAAACCATTTCTGTCTTATCATCATCTGACAGAGTTTGGCCAGATGCTAATGAACAATGATGACAATTGCTTCTTCTGCAGGCTAGGAAGCCTCACCTACAATTGTGAAATGTCAAGCAGAAGTTGAGATAAAAAAGGAACAAGAAAATTATTCTCTGCCCATTGTACACTTCTAAGATTAAAGAAAGAGTGCAATGCTTTTCGAAACCTCTGTACAAGGGCATTTCAACCTCATTTTTTATAAAATCAAAGAAAGCAAACTAATTTTCATTCCTCAGATTCTTGAGAATTAGAAATGGTGAAGTTTTTACCAGCCAAAAAAGGAAGCCTACTCAAATGCCCACTACTGGTAGAATGGTAATTCAGCTGTGGTATATTTGTCTAACAGAACACTGCATCAATGAGAGTGAATGGTCTCCAAACACATGGATAAGTTTCAAAATATAAGACAGAATTAAAGGAGTCAGATGCATACACAATGTATGATTCAATTTATCTAAAGTTCAAAAACAGGTACATTTAATATATGGTATTAAAAATCAGGATGGTGGCTACCCTTGTGGCAATGGGGGCTACCAGAAGGGAACATAAGATGGGCTTTTGAGATTCTGGTTGGATCTACTTTTTGATCTGGGAGCCAGTTACACATGGTTAGTTTGCAAAAATTCAGTAATCTGTACATGAGTGATATGAGCGCTTTATTTCTCTCTCTCTCTCTCTCTCTCTCTCTATATATATATATATATATATCTTCACTATATTTCATTTAAAAATTAAAAATAATTACATGGTTATGGAAACAAGCCTGGATCAGAAACAAACAAAGATTCACAGAATCCTAGTTCCAAAAATGAGCTCCCTCATTTTACAGAGGGGAATACTAAGTGGTCAGGAAGTCCAGTGAATCACCCAAAGTCACATCAGTGAGCCAGTGATCTAGCTAGACATGGACCCCGTGTCTGATTCTATTGAGTGGACATAAAGGAAGTTGGATTGTGGCAAAAAGTTCAGTAATGTTTTCTTCTGTGCATCTTTTTTCCTTTTTGTTGGATTTACTTGAGATACAGAGTTTTGGGGAAATGTTTAGTCATAGTTACTTCTAATGAACATTTTTGTTGTTTAATAGGTATATGGAAAACAACACAGATAGACAGCGCCAGTAGTTGCATAGTGCCCTCCTCTCAGAAGAGCCCTAACCTTGCTTTAATGCTCTACCATCACCATCTTGAAAGTCTTATTAATTTTTAAACAATGGGCCCAGAACTTTTCATTTTGTACTGAATTCTACAGATTATGTGGCCAGTCCTACAAATAAATGCTGCATTGTGTAATAAAGAAGGTATGCAAATCAGGTATTTGTAATCAAATCTATTTTAAATGAGCAAGGAGAATTTGTTATTTAATGGTAAATCTTATACAACAACAAATCAGTTTTATACAAGGAATAATCCCCTAATTTATTTATTTTGCCACTAAATTTCAGTACCATCAGGTGACTTTGAGAAGAGATTAAATGGAAAGTGAAATAATAAATAAGAATCCTGGAATAGTAGAATTTAAGATCTTTTTTAAAAAAGGATCCTGGAGATATCCATCTTCTATTTTGCAGGTGGAGGAAATGAAGTCTAAAGCAAGGGGGTTATTTGCAAAGACATTGACCATATAGACAGAAGCTAATGAACCTTGATCAATATAGTCCAATATCTGAAGACTCAGTAATACTTGAACATTTCTGGCCAAGTTTCTGAAGCACTTCTTTTTGCCATCCCAGAAAAAGCCACCTAGGCAGGCCAAAACATTAAACTTTGCTTAATGCAGAATCATTTGCTGGAAAGAGAGCATACAGGGAAGTTGATTATCTTTTGTGTAAAATAATTACCTTAATGTAGCTTCTGTCATATACAGTGTTCACTTGGAAGCAGAAATGGCTGTCAGAATGGCTCTGCCTCAAGCACAGTTTGTTAGCATCAACTTGACCCAACTCAGTATCTTCCAGATGCAGATACTAGCATCAGGCAAGACTCTGGCATGTAACTGGGGCCCTGAGCTTCCATCTCATTTCACCTCTGTTTGTCTTCATTGAATAGATTTAGGTGACTGGGTCATGGCTATGTTCTGCTTTAGAGCAATGGCATTTCTGCAGCTGGAAAAACAAAGGAATGAATTAAAGTTTTTAAGTAGCTAGTATGGGTCAGGAGTTCTGCTGGGTGACACAGATGCAAGAGGTATGTCCATATCTCTGTTCTCAAGGAGTCCACAGCATGGCTGGGGAGGCAGACACAGTTGCAATTCAAGGCGATGAGTGTATAGCATAGATCTGCAAAGGGTAGTAGGATAGTGGGGGCTACCTGGTGGAGCATGGCAGGAGAGTGGGGAGCAAAGGAGGGCTTCATGCAAGAAATGAGTCTTAAAGGATATGTAGAAATTAACCTGATGAAGGGCCCGGAAGGGAGATGACATGGCAAGTGGGGCAAAGAACTCCAGGGGAGAGTATGAACAAAGCCAGCAAAGGGTTTTCAACAAGAAGTTATTGGTACTTCAGAATGATTACTGTAGACAATGGCTACAGGAAGATGGAGGGCAAGATGACAGGCAGTGGTCCAGGTAAGCAAAGGTGAGAGTTTGAGGTGCGATGCCTCTCACCCCCTTCTCAGAGAAATAGTCGGGAAACAGTGAGGAGGTAAAGATTAGGGCTTCATCATCTCTAGGTGTGGAATCTAAGAGAAAAGACAAGAGGCTCTATTTTATTGCCTGGATGATGTGGGTATAGTTGTTTGGCTGACACAAGCATTGAGGGGAAGACGAGATTTAAAGAGAAGATGGAGGAATTCTTGGAGATGCTGAGTTTCAAGTGCCTATTGATCATTTAGATGGATAATTTTCGCCATTTCGAGCAGAAACGTTGAACTTTTCTGTATTTGGCTGAATATATGTTTGTGATAGTTGAATGGGTTCAAAGCTCACATGTGAATGTAATACGCAATATCACACATCTTCATTTCAAGTGAGTATGCATATCATTATGTATTCATTTTTAAATCATGTCTAAATATAAAAGAGTAGGGAAGTTAGAATACAATTATATTGCTAGAGGAAGCCATAATAATCATATTATACGTAAAGCAATTTGAACTCACTAAGACTAAGTGATTTTCCCAGGTTTCCAGCTATTAAATGGAAGAGTTGGGACTCCAACCCAGTTCTCTATCCCCTGCCTTTTGCTGCCTTATCAAGGTATTGAAGATGGCTGCAATTCACAGTTTAAAGTGTGCAATAGTGTGTTTACCATGCTAACCTACTACTTCAAAAGAGAGCTTTGTAAAACTTCCTTTCTGTCTCCATTTTTGCTTCTCACCTAATCACAGTTTTATTTATTCCCTCAACTTCAGGTCTCAACTTTATCCTCTGCTTGTTTTAAAGTTTCTTTGAGAAGTGCCTTTGAGAAAGTCCTCATGAGCTGGCGTTGATTCTGTGGTTTCCAGTGAAGTGGGAAGCTCACTGAGCACCATCACTCACTGTGGCCTGTTTGCCTTCATTTGCTCTCAGGATGGCCAGAGTCTTGAATAGCTAGAAGCACAGGGAAAGGCAACGCAGGAAAACACTGAGTCAGGTTTTCCTCCCAATCATACTTTTCAGAGAGAGAGAGTAACATGATGAGAATCTAAAACAAGCAGGTGTTCAGCATCTACTAGGAAGGCTTTCGAAGCAACTTTAAGGAATGGTTTTTAAATAATTCTGGGCCTTCAAATCCCATCCCATCCTAAATTTTAAGAAGCAAAATTATTATGTGTCATTGCAAATGTGATGATTACTAGAGCCAAGGCCTCAATTTATATCAAATGTATATATATCGGGGTACCTTATACCACCCATGTTTACAGCAGAGTTGTACCCAAATTATAGATATCAGCACAGAAAATTTATTTCTAAAGTGATTATAGGTTTATAGTAGAATATTTGCTGATGGGGCAAGTTTCTCTGCCCCTGGACCATCATTTTCTTGCTCCATACTTTCTTCTGATGGGGAAGGGAATTTTAAGCATTTTAAGTGAATCTAAGTTATACTTTGAGAAGTCAATACGGGCAAGAAGGAATTAGTCTGTTTTATTTCTCCACTTTGAAGAATGTAAAGCACTGGGCAATAGTATTTGGCATCATGGCAACTATGGAGATTGAAGTAGGTGCCCTGGGCTGGGAGCAGGGGAAGAGGAAGAGGCGGGGAAATTCATGGAAAGTAGGGAGCTTGTAGACCCATGAGCACAGACTTTGGTACAGAAGGTAAACTGTTAAAATATTTTGCCACCCTCTGCATTCTGAGTGTGTCCCAGATTTGTCTTAAGCAAAACTTGGCACTCTCTGGCGAAGGGCTGTGCTTTCACAACTTCCCATGCCATGCAGAAAGGTTTGATTTGCTCTTGTGACATGTCAGTAAGGGACATGGATGTTGAGTCTTTGGTCAGGAATGCAAAATAAATAATAAGAATTATACACTATTCTTTTTTGACCATCTACTCTGTGCTGAACACTATCCTAGGTATGTAGTTTGACCAACATCTCAAAGCCAGGCCAGTGGTACCTCGACAAGAACCTAGGACGTCGGGTACTATTTCAGAGCCCTTTCCACTGGACTATATTGCCTAGTGTTTGTGGTCAAGTATGGGGCTATGTGTGCACATAGGGATGGAAAAGCTATTGAGACCCCAAAGTATGAATCTTAGGTGGTGAATTTCCAGGTGTATGATAAGAATGGGATTTTGTCTGTTTTTCTGCAAATAGTGCCAATAGAAAGGCTACCCTGCCCAGGTTAAGGATATGATATAGAATGAGGTTTTTAGGAAGGCTTAAGGCAATAAATGGTTAAGAACCTGGCACAGTGCCTGGCACACAGTGGTAATTAATTAATAAATGAAAGTATGATTTCTAGAGGGCCTCACACTACATATTTGAAGCACTCCTTTCTATTGTGGCACCTCTAGAAAGCCATAAAACAGTGCTTATAGCTTATACTTACAGTATAGCACATAGTACTTATAGCTCATCTTCCTTGGGTAGCCTGGGGGTGCACTGGATTTGGAGAAATAGACAAAATCCCACTTTTATCATATCCTGGGACTTTACCACCTAAGATTCATTCCTTGGGGTCTCAACAGCTTTTTCATCCCTACGTGCACACGCAGTCCCATACTTGACCACGAACACTAGCCCTGGATTTGGAGGCCTCTCCATGAAGGGAGTTGTGGCTGGATCTGCCAGGCCCAAACAGTTGATATTATAGGTCCTGTCCAATGTTGCTTAGTCCAAAGGTTGTTTTTCACTAGTGATATTTCCACCCAAGACCTGGAACAGAAAGCTTACTTCTAGATGCTACTTTTTAGACCTAGATCACAGACGGAGCAGAGTTTTCTGACCCTGACATTGCGCAGGGATCTGTTCTGGATGCCTGGTTGCCTCTGTCACTCTCCTTCCTTCTTAGGCATCAAAACCTCAGCCCTTAACACACATCTAAGACTTATACCTGGTGGGCTTCACAGCTTCAACTCCCACCTACTATACTATCTAAAGACTCCTTTGTTTCTGATTTCTGAGAATTTCCCTTTCTTGTTTGCATGTATATTAAAGAAAAACTGCTAAGCTGTGAGTATTCAGCCCGTCTATTCAATGACCCCAGGCCCACTGGAAATTCAGACAACCAATTCTGGACTTCTTTAAAGCCAGATTTCCCTTTATTACAGAAAAGGAAAGGAAGAATTTACATTCTGCCTCATGGGCTAACCAGAGACCTGAACTCCGAATCTTGCCTTCTGAGTGCATGTCCTTTTTGCCATATCCGAGTTCTTTCCATTTCTGCTTGGAGAGACCTGCTAAAATCACACTTGAGGGAGGCAATGCGGCTCTCCCTGACCAGGTACAAAATAAATCCAGCTTTGTTTCAGACCATATTTGGTGGTCTGTTGTTTGTTATGTCCAACACAAATCTATTTTTTATTTAGAAATATATATATGAACTATATATAGTTATGTATATAAAACTATATATATGTAACTATATCTATCAGCTGTATACACACACCAGCCTTTTTGGATTTTTTGGAGCAGTCTGTTTATTTGGGGGATGGGGGTGGCTTATACATCTTTAAATCTGTCACCTTGTCTAGAAGTCTGAGTAACTTCAGCATTTGCAATTTTGGCTCACATTGTAATAACTTCACAAAAGTCTTCAAGGTCAGGCGAGTGTAGACAAACAAATAAATAAGCAGGGAACACTAAAGTGTTTTTCCTTGATGTAGAAAGGCTCTCAATGCCCAGGCCAAGGGCACAGCTTTGCTCTTCAACCCAAAGTTGCAGAGGCAGAAGGGCCATTTCTGTGTAGTCAGGAATCTGGGTTCCTACCATCAGCAGCCATATGGGTTTGGGAACATTAATCAGCTAAAGAACTCGCTGAGATGGAAAAACAAACTTTTCACAGGACAGCCCAAAATATTTTTTAAACTTATGAAAAACTGGTAGTGACTTTCTCCATGTGCCAACTGCTGACATGCATTTTTGTTTAAAGATATGCCAGATAGCAAAATAGTGAACTGTTTCACGGGACACCTCCGCTGATGAGTGCTGGGTGTTCTAGGGGTCACCTTTAAAAGAAAAATTACCCTCGATGTAACTAACAAGCTCAGAGGTGACTTAGAGCAGGTGTGTTGGGCCCAAATGTTTGTGTTCCAAGTGAGGGCTCAACATTTATCTCTTTAGTAATCTTGACCTCTCTGTGCCTTGGTTTCTACCTCTATTAAGTGAAGATAAAATTGTACCTACCTAGAGAGCAGTGTAGGGATTGCGGCATAATATTTGATGCAGAAAAAAGGATTTGGAACAGTACTGACACACAGTAGGCATGACATAAACTTAGCTATCGTTATCATATACAGTAGAATGATAAAATCCCACAGGTTGGTTTAGCTGAGGCCCCTGAGCTGACAGCAGTAGGTGTCAAGTACTCTCACATTCCAACGTGAGTCACTAAACCAGCTAGAACTTCCATGTAGACCATCCACGTTGCAAAGGGAGTGGCTGGAGCCTGGTTCTGCCAGAGTCAGGGAGGTTAAAGATTAAGTGAGGGAGAACACGTATTTCTTTAGAGAGAATTGTCAGAGACCTGTGGAGTTCCCCTTTCCAGGGAACAGAAGTATTTCTCCATCACTGTAAACCAAGTGAGGAGGATGTGTCAAGCAAGCTGCCCAGAGAGCTTACCCTGTATCTTCTCGAATTTAGGGATATGAGGACAGGGTACCTGATAGACATCTGGAAAAATTTATAGGTAAGGGGCTGTAGCTAAAGAGACCAGAGCTGGAAAATAGAGAGAGCATAGGGGAAGGAGGTCATTTTTTGTGGGAAGGTGGGAGGCAAAGATATGGAACGCTTGGAAGGGATCTTGCTGTCAGTTGTCTTGAAAAGGACCCTTCCCAAGACAGCATCATTTCTGGGTGAGGTGACCAGGGCAGAGAGAAGCTGGAGTATTGCTACATGCAGAAGCTGAGAGTGGAAGGGGAACCATAAATGACTATCTGGGAGGGGACATGGTTACACCAGGGATTACAGTTGAAGCCATCTCCCATCTACCCCCATGTGTGTGTGGTGTGTCTGTGTGTGGTTTGTGTGTATGTGGTGAGTGTGGTGTGTGGTGTGTGTGTATGTGGTGTGTGTGCATGCGTGTGTGTTGGCAGTGTCTCTAGAAAATTTACAACTCAGAGGCAAAAGATTTAGCATTTAGCATTTTGCTATCCCCTCCTACCAGGGGGACATGAGTGCCAGACTCCAACTGTACCCATCAAGAAATGTCTTTTCTGCTCCTTTTCTAACTTCATCTTACTCCCTAGTACCCCTGGAGCAGCACTGTGGGTGGGGGAGTAGGAAGACTAGATACGAGATGTAGAGAAATAATGATGAAGCCAACGCTACCCCTACTCCCTTCCACACTGCAGGATTTCAAGTCTGCATTATACCTAATGGAGGAGAAGTTTTAAATTAGATAAGGGTTTAAAGTCAACAAAATGGGTTTCCAGAGGCAGTTAGTTATTACATTTTATCAAGTTCAATGGTCTTAAGTCAGTTCTCTTAGCAGCAGAGCCTGAGATAAGTATTCAAGTGCACAGAATTTGAGAGAGTACTCAATGCTCTCAGGAGAAACTTGTAAGAGAGGGAGTGAACTAGGATAGGGCAGGGGAAGAGGCTAGGCAAAGATGTGGTCTCAGGTAAACACTGATCTTGGTATGATCCACAAGGGACTGTAAAGCATAAATAACACCACAAAGATGTCCCACTTTGTCAGTCAGTTGGGGTGAGGTGGGGGATGGGGAGTAACCTCTTGAGTGAGTTAGCTCCGATCAGCTATGGGCAATCCTTCAGACAGGCAGCAGGCTTTGAACTATTAACAGTGAACATTCAAAGAAGCTGAGAGATGGCTGCTCCAGCCCAGTAAAAGGGACTTAGATGGGCACCAACAGTGACTATTACAGCACTTTATTTCAAAGCCTGTTCCATAGCCTTTTCTTTTCAAGAAGTTTAGCAGTCCCCCTTGAAATATTTTTATGTGCAGTTGATACCTACAGTAGATTCTTGGTCTTGGGAAATTCTCTATCAAAATATGTGTTGAGAAGAGAAAGTTCCCCTGCCCAATTTGTGCCACCACATTGGGCCTGATGTGTAATAGCACACTTCTTTTTGGAATTTGGCATGTTCATTACAATAATCATAATGCAACATGGCACTCACTTAAGATTTCCTCTTTCCTAGAATAAAAAACTATGTGAAGTAAAATCTTATGCACCCCTAACACTCTGAGGTGCAATGCAAGGGCACAAATGGAGGCTGCCTACATACCATATATCCAGTTACCTGAAAGGTATAGGTAAAATAAGTTGTGTCCCCCTACATTGACATATATGCCTTCATAACAACCTGGTCAAGTTTGAGTTCACGATTTTCAGATTCCTTAAAGTTTCATGTCAAAATAAGATGGCAGTGGAGAGAGGCCCCAGCCTGTGGCTCACTGACATTGTACTTCCTATCCCAGATTCCATTTTGTTCTGTGAACACAAGCATATTGGACTGCTTGGACTACCATAACAAAATGCCATAAACAGGGTGGCTTAAAAAGAGAAATTTACTGTCTTACATATAAATGACTATTGTCACTTTAAGCCACTAAGTTTTGTGGTAATTTTTTAAATGCAGGATTAGATAACTAATAAAGGAGAGAAGTACAACAGAAGGGCCTCCCAGAACCTTCTAAAATGTGGGGCCTAGGACAGGAGCTTCTTTCGCTTGGATTTAAGGGCAGTACTGACTAAGGACATCAATTTAGTCAGCACTGATGTCCTTTAGGATAGGTTTATTTACACAAAAGAAAAATCAGATTGCGGATCCAAGATGGCAGATTAGACACAACTCCAGCACACAACACCCAGCGAGAGAGACGCAGAAACCCAGAGATCTCCTAGCTCCAACCGAGGTACCAGGTGCATTTCAACGGGTCTGGTCCGAGGGTGAGCAAAGCCCACTCAGGGGCAGACCGAGGCAGGGAGGGGTGCTGCTTCACCCAGAAAGTGCATCTGACCAGCAAGTTGGAGGCTCCACCTCTGGCGCTCCGGTCCAGATACAGCGCTCCCCCAAAGCCTCAGCAATATACAGAACAGGGGATCTTTGCCAGTCAAACACCAAGAATTACAAGTGCGGAGTTGAATAAGAGTCTGCAGACTGAGCTATCACCCCCCTCCCCCCCCCCGCCCGGAGAGAGAGGGAGCTGTAAGCGGGAGCAGCTGGGCGGCCCCTACCCTATGACCGGAGAGAGAGAAAGCTGAAAGGGGAGACTGCTGGGTGAGGCTGGGTGGGTCCCTAACCTCCCCCACAAACCCCAGAGGGCTGAAGCTCTGACTCTAGTGGGTTGCGTAGCCAGTGCCACAGTCTGAGAGGAACGCTGAATGATCCAGCCCAGTGGAGGAAGGGCACAACCCACCACTAGAGGGGTGGGACTGGGCTACATGTTTTAACAAAAAACACAGGAAGCCTACATAGCAACAGGACGGCGTTCTCGACAACCCAGCAACGCCTACAGGTCAGCGGAAGAGGCGGGCCTAATCTCCCAGCATAAACAAAAAAGACACAGGAAGCTTCCCTAGTAAGCTGAAGGAGTCCCTAGAAACCCAGTAGCGCCCCCCACAGGCAGACAAGCGACCTCATCAAGCAGCTCTCTGACACCACAGCCAGGTAAATCCACAAAGACGGGAAAAAAAACAGCGCAAAAAAGGTGAAACCACCAAAGACCAGAACGCCTCTTCACCTTCAAGGGATCACAACTCCTCAACAACACAGGATCACAACTTGACCAAGAAGGAGTGCGAAGAATTGACGGAAACAGGATTCAGAAGGTGGATAATAACAAACTTCTCAGAGCTTAACGAACACGTTCTAACTCAATGCAAAGAAACCAAAAACCCATTCAAGAAACCCATCTCACATACAAAGGCACACATAGATGCAAAATAAAGGGATGGAAGAAGATTTACCAAGCAAATGGAGAATAAAAAAAAGCAGGAGTTGCAATCCTAGTCTCTGATAACATGGACTTCAAACCAACAAAGATCAAAAGAGACAAAGAAGGACATTACATAATGGTAAAAGGATCAATCCAACAGGAAGAGCTAACTATCCTAAATATACATGCCCCCAACACAGGAGCACCCAGATACATAAAGCAAGTTCTTAATGACCTAAAACGAGATTTAGACTCCCACACAATAATAGTGGTAGACGTCAATACTCCACTGTCAATATTAGACAGATCAACAAGACAGAATATTAACAAGGATATCCAGGACTTGAATGCAGAGCTGAACCAAGCAGATCTAATAGACATATACAGAACTCTCCAACCCAAATCCACAGAATATACATTTTTCTCAGCACCACATTGCCCTTACTCTAAAATTGACCACATCATTGGAAGCAAATCACTCCTCAGCAAATGCAAAAGAACCGAAATCATAACAAACAGTCTATCAGACCACAGCGCAATCAGACTAGAACTTGGGATCAAGATACACACTGAACCCCGCACAACCACTTGGAAACTGAACAACTTGCTTCTGAATGTTGACTGGATAAACAATGAAATGAAGGCAGAAATAAAGATGTTCTTTGAAACGAACCAGAATGAAGACACAACTTACCAGAATCTCTGGGACACCATTAAAGCAGTATCAAGAGGGAAATTTATAGCAATAAATGCCCACCAGAGAAGAGAGGAAAGATCTAAAATCGACACCCTATCATCAAAATTGAAAGAACTAGAGGAGCAAGATCAAAAAAACTCAAAAGCTAGCAGAAGACAAGAGATAACTAAGATCAGAGCAGAACTGAAGGAGACAGAGACACAAAAAACCCTTCAAAAAATCAATAAATCCAGGAGCTGGTTTTTTGAAAGATCAACAAAATAGACCGATAGCCAGATTAATAAAAAAGAAAAGGGAGAAGAATCAAATAGATGCAATAAAAAACAATAAAGGGGATATCACCACTGATCCCACAGAAATACAAACTACCATCAGAGATTACTACAAACAGCTCTACTCACATAAACCAGTAAACTAGAAAGAAATGGATAAATTCCTAGACACTTGTGCTCTACCAAAACTAAACCAGGAGGAAGCTGAAACCCTGAATAGACCAATAACAAGGGCTGAAGTCGAGGCAGCAATCAATAGCCTACAAACCAAAAACAGTCCAGGTCCAGACGGGTTCACAGCTGAATTCTACCAGACGTACAAAGAGGAGCTGGTTCCATTCCTTCTGAAACTGTATCAAACAATACAAAAGGAGGGAATCCTCCCTAACTCATTTTATGAGACCAACATCATCCTGATAACAAAAACCAGGCAGAGACTCAACTAAAAAGAAAACTTCAGGCCAATATCCATGATGAACATTGATGCAAAAGTCTTCAATAAAATACTGGCAAACAGATTGCAACAGCACATCAAGAAGCTTATCCATCATTACCAAGTAGGCTTCATCCTGGGGATGCAAGGCTGGTTCAACATACGCAAATCCATAAATGTAATCCATCACATAAATGGAACCAAAGACAAAAACCACATGATTATCTCAATAGACGCAGAGAAGGCCTTTGATAAAATTCAACAGCCCTTCATGCTAAAAACTCTCATTAAACTAGGTATTGATGGAACGTATCATAAAATGATAAAAGCTATATATGACAAACCTACAGCCAATATCATACTGAATGGACAAAAGCTGGAAGAATTCCCTTTGAAATCAGGCACTAGACAAGAATGCCCTCTCTCACCACTCCTATTCAACATAGTATTGGAAGTTCTAGCCAGAGCAATCAGGCAAGAAAAAGAAATAAAGGGTATTGATTAGGAAAGGAGGAAGTCAAACTGTCTCTATTTGCAGATGACATGATTGTATATCTAGAAGACTCCATCGTCTCAGCCCAAAATCTTCTCAAACTGATAAGCAACTTCAGCAAAGTCTCAGGATACAAAATCAATGTGCAAAAGTCACAGGCATTCCTATATATCAATAACAGACAAACAGAGAGCCAAATCAAGAGCGAACACCCATTCACAATTGCTACAAAGAGAATAAAATACCTAGGAATACAACTAACAAAGGATGAAAGGACCTCTTCAAGGAGAACTACAAACCACTGCTCAACGAAATAAGAGAGGACACAAACAGATGGAGAAACATTCCATGCTCATGGTTAGGAAGAATCAATATCGTGAAAATAGCCATATTGCCCAAAGTAATCTATAGATTCAATGCTATCCCCCATCAAGCTACCAATGACCTTCTTCACAGAACTGGAAAAAACCACTTTAAACTTCATATGGAATCACAAGAGACCCCACATAGCCAAGACAATCCTAAGCAATAAGAACAAAGCCAGAGGCATCACACTACCTGACTTCAAACTATACTACAAGGCTACAGTAATCAAAACAGCATTGTACTGGTACCATACCAGAGACACAGACCAATGGAACAGAACAGAGACCCCGGAAGAAACATCACACATCTACAACCATCTGATCTTTGACAAACCCAGCAAAAACAAGGAATGGGGAAAGGACTCCATGTTTAATAAATGGTGTTGGGAAAACTGGCTAGCAATGTTCAGAAAGCAGAAACTGGACCCTACCTGTCACCTTACACTAAAATTAACTCCAGATGGATCAAAGATTTAAACATAAAACCTAACACCATAAAAACACTAGAAGAAAACATAGGCAAAACCATCCAGGACATAGGCATAGGCAAGGACTTCATGACTAAAACAACAAAAGCAATGGCAATAAAAGCCAGGATAGACAAATGGGATTTAATTAAACTCCAGAACTTCTGTACAGCAAAAGAAACCATCATTAGAGTGAATCAGCGGCCAAGAGAATGGGAAAAAATTTTTGCAATCTACCCACCTGACAAAGGGCTAATATCCAGAATCTACAAAGAACTAAAACAGATATACAAGAAAAAAAATACCCATTCAAAAGTGGGCGAAGGATATGAACAGACACTTTTCAAAAGAGGACATATATGAGGCCAACAAACATATGAAAAAATGCTCATCATCACTGGTCATTAGAGAAATGCAAATCAAAACCACACTGAGATATCATCTCATGCCAGTTAGAATGGCGATCATTAAAAAATCGGGAGACAGATGCTGGAGAGGATGTGGAGAAATAGGAACACTCTTACACAGTTGATAGGAGTGTAAATTAGTTCAACCATTGTGGAAGACAGTGTGGCAATTTCTCAAGGATCTAGAAATAGAAATTCCATTTGACCCAGCAATCCCACTATTGGGTATATACCCAAAGAATTATAAATCGTTCTACTATAAAGACACATGCACACGTATGTTCATTGCAGCCCTGTGTACAATAGCAGAGACCTGGAACCAACCCAAATGCCCATCAATGATAGAGTGGACAAAGAAAATGTGGTACATATACACCGTGGAATACTACACAGCCATCAAAAACGATGAGTTTGTGTCCTTTGTAGGGACTTGGATGAATCTGGAAACCATCATTCTCAGCAAACTGACCCAAGAACAGAAACCCAAGCACCGTATGTTCTCTCTCATAGGTGGGTGTTGAACAACGAGAACACGTGGACTCAAGGAGAGGAGCATCACACACAGGGGACAGTTGGAGAGGGTAGGGGAGAGACAATGGGGGGTTGGGAGGGAGAGGAGGGTGGGGAGGGATAACTTGGGGAGAAATGCCAGATACAGTATGCACCTAAAGTAAAATAAATATATAAATAAAAAAGAAAAATCAAAACCAGACAAAGACACAACAGCAGCAAACAAAAGAAAAACTAAAGGCCAGTGTCTCTGATGTACATAAATGCAAAATCCTCAACAAAATATTAGCAAACTGAATTCAACAACATGTTAAAAGATTATTCTTCATCACCAAGTGGGATTCATCCCACATATGCAAGGATGGTTCAACATATGCAAATCAATAACTGTGATATATCTTATCAACAGAATGAAGGACAAAAACCATATGATCATTTCAATGATGCTTAGAAGACATTTGACAAAATTCAACATCCCTTCATGATAAAAACTCTCAAAAAACTGGATATAGAAAGAACGTACCTCAACATAATAAGAACCATGTGTAATAAACCTGTGGCTAGTATCATACTACACAGTGAAAAACAACACATTTTTTCTAAGATCTGGAACACAACAAGGATGCCCACTTTCATCATTTTTATTCAACATAGTGCTAGAAGTCTTAGCCAGAGCAATAGCAATTAGACAATAGAAAAAAAAGGGGCATCCAAACTGGAAAGGAAGAAGTCAGATTATCCTTGTTTGCAGATGATATGATCTTGTATTTAGGAAAACCTAAGGACTTCACCAAAAAACTATTAGAACTGATAAACAAATTCAGTAAAATTGCAGGATACAAAATCAGCTTACAAAAATCAGTAGTATTTCTATATGCCAATAATGATCAACCTGGAAAAGAAACTGAGAAAGTAATCTCATTTACAATAGCTACAAATAAAATAAAATCCCTTGGAATAAACTTAACCAGGGAAGTAAAAGATCTCTACAATGAAAACCATAAAACATTGATGAAAGAAATTAAAGAGGATATACAAAAAATAAGCTATTCCCTGTTCATGAACTGGAAGAATCAGTATTGTTAAAATGTACATAGTACCCAAAGCAATCTACACATTCAATGCAATCCCTATCAAAGTACCAATAATGTTCTTCAGAGAAATAGAAAAAACAATCTTAAAATTTCTATGGAACCACAGAAGACCCAGACGGCCAAAGCTATCCTGAGCAAAAAGAACAAAGTTGAAGGAATTACCTTATCTGACTTCTGTTATGCTCAGATGTATAGTAACCAAAACAGCATGGTGCTAGCATAAAAACAGACATATAGACCAATGAAACAAAATAGAGAACCCAGGAATAGATCCATGCATTTACAATCAACTCATTTTTGATAAAGGTGCCAAGAACATACATTGGAAAAAACCCCCCGTCTTTTCAATAAATGGTGTTGGGAAAACTGAGTATCTATATGCAGAAAAATAAAACTAGATCCCATCTCTCACCGTATACAGAAATCAAATACAAATGGAGTAAAGACTTAAATCTAAGTCCTCAAACTCTGCAAGAGAACATTGGGGAACTCTCTAGAACATTGGACTGGGCAAAGATTTCTTAAGTAATGCCCCACAGGCACAGGCAACCAAAGCAAAAATGGACAAATAGGATCATATCAAGTTAAAAAGCTTCTGCACAGCAAAGGAAAAAATCAGCAAAGTGAACAACCCACAGAATGGGAGAAAATATTTGTAGCTTACCCATCTGATACGGAATTAATAACCAGAGTATGTAAGCATCTCAAACAACTCAATAGGAAATAAAACAAATAATCCAGGAAAAAAAATGGGCAAAAGATTTGAACAGGCCTTTCTCAAAAGAAGACATACAAATGGCCAACAAGTATATGAAAAATTATCAACATCATTAATCATCAGATGAATGCAAACCAAAGACTCTATGAGATATCATCTCACCCTAGTTAAAATGGCTTGTATCCAAAATAAAGGCAATAATGAATGCTGGCAAGGATGTGCGGAAAGGGGAACCATCATACACCGTTGGTTGGAATGTAAGTTAGTATAGCCACTGTGGAGAACTGTTTGAATGTTCTCTAAAAAACTAAAAATAGAACTACCATGTGATCCAGCAATCCCACTGCTAGGTGTCAACCCCCCTAAAATAAAATCAGTATATTGAAGAGGTGTCTACACTCCCATGTTTATCACAACACTATTCACAACAGCCAAGATTTGGAATCAACCTGAGTGTCCATCAACAGATGAATGGGTACAGAAGATGTGCTCTGTGTGTGTGTGTGCGCACATGTGCGTGTGTGTGCGTGTCTGTGTGTATGTGCGTGTGTGTCTGTGTGTGCGTGTGTGTCTCTGTGTGTGTGTGTGTGTGTGCGTGTATAAAATATTCTTCAGCCATAAAACGAATGAAACCCTGCCATTTACAACAACATTCATGGAGCTGGAGGACATTATGTTAAGTGAAATAAGCCAGGCACCAAAAGACAAATATCACATATTCTCACTCATATATGGGAACTAAGAAATATATTGAATTCAGAGAGAGTAGAATAATGGTTACCAGAGGCTGGGAAGGGCAGTGGGGGAGACGGGGGATAGTGAAAGCATGGTTGATGGGTACAAAAATACAGTTATAGAAGGAATAAGATCCAGTGTTGGAAAGCGCAATAGGGCAACTATAGTTAACAACAATTTATTACATATTTCAAAATAACTAAATGAGTGAAATTGGAATGTTTCTATCACAAAGAAATGATAAATTCTTGAGGTGTTGGATACCCCAGTTACTTTGATTTGACCATTATGCATTGTATGTTTGTATCAAAATATCACATGTACCCCATAAATATGTACAGCTAGTATATATCCATAATAACTAAAAATAAGGTTTATTTTTTTAAAGAAGGAACTTAAAAAACTAATTAGAGTGTTTGAGATCAGCAGATTTTTCTTACGAAAGCTATAACAAAAGAGCCTTTTATCTAGAGTACATAAATAAAATGTAATGATACATTTATTTGCTTGATTGTATAAACACACCAAAATATACACATCTTGGAATAGTGAAAGCGAAAGGCAATTTACTTAAGCCAGTGATGCTGTCAGTTGGTTTTCAAAAATGGCTGTGAAACTTCTCTTTCAGAATCACTGAGGAAACTGAATTATGAGCTCCCATGAAACCAGACTCATCAGTCAAACTGAGATGTGGTTTGTGACCCCAGACAGCATTTCCCAGCATGATCACCCAACCTACTCAGCAGACTGCCCCAAATGGCTTAGAACTGTTTTCAAAACTTACATCCTCCCTCTGAGGATACATGCTGTCAGAGTTATCTTTCCAAAACACATCTCAGATCATGTGCTTCAGTAGATCTCAGTTGCATAGATAATTAAGCCTCAACTTCTCAGCCTGATTTTCAAAACTTTAGTATACCACCCCCACTCAGCTTTCCAGTTCTGTCATCAACCAGCGGTCTCCCATGAACACACAATGCCCTCTCTAGTTACCAATGAAAGGTACCGTTTACTGAGCTCGTGTATTCAGCCAGTCAGTTGATTGCTTTTTCCAGCAAATACTGTTAGCCGTTTTTCAGATATTTGCCATGTTAGACAATAGCAGTGAACAAGGCAGACATGGCCTCTCCCCACACAGAGCTTTTAGTTTAACAGCACTTCTCAACTTTTTTTTCATCTCCAGACCCTATAACACTCTGAAAATTATTGAGGACCCCAAGGAGCTTTTGGCTATGTAGGTTATAGCTATCAATATTTATTGTAATAGAAATTAAAACTAGAACATTTTAAAAACATTTATTTATCCATTCATTTAAAGGTAACATAATACGGCCAGGTGTGCTGGCTTACGCCTATAATCCTGCACTTTAGGAGGCTGAGGCAGGCAGATCACCTGAGGCCAGGAGTTTGAGACCAGTCTGACTCATATGGTGAAACCCCATCTCTACTAAAAACACAAAAATTAGCCTGGCGCGGTGGTGTGCTCCTGTAACCCCAACTACTCAGGAGGCTGAGGCAGGAAAACCACTTGAACTCAGCAGGCAGAGGTTGCAGTGAGCTGAGATGGTGCCACCGCACTCCAGCCTGGACGACAGAGCAAGATTCTGTCTCAAAATAAAAAAAGGAAGATAACATAATAAATCCATTATATGTGAACACAAAGAGTGTGTAATTATGAAAATATAACTATATTTTCCAAGACAAAAATTAGTAAGGAGAATGGCATTGTTTTCCGACTTTGCTAATCTCTTTGATGTGTGACTTAATAAAAGACAGCTGGATTTTCATCTCTGCTTCCGTCTTTAATCTGTTGCAATATGTTGTTTTGGTTGAAATATATGAGGAAAATCTGGCCTCAGTCAGATATGTTATTGGAAAAGAGAGTGTCTTAACCCATTTATGCTGGAGGTTGCAATTTTTTGAATTGTAGATGTGTGAAAAATCAGACCTTGGCAATGACCTTGAGCAGTAGGATAGAAATAACTCCCCCACGAGTAGCGTTTCAATAATGGAACATGAGGAATAAATGGGCTAATAGGCTCTTAACTGTGAAAACTTTTTTGCTACTATTCCAAAACTCAACAAGTGATTTTTCTTAAAGTTTAGCTACAATATGGAATCTGAAACCACATCAGTAAACTTTTTATATATTAAATTTACATTAGAATTCATTAGTCTACCTTGCACATTCAATGGATTTTATTATTACTATTATTATTATCATTATTTTTGAGGTGGAGTCTTGCTCTGTCACCCAGGCTGGAGTGTAATAGTGTGATCTCAGCTCACTGCAACCCCCACTTCCTGGGTTCAAGAGATTCTCCTGCCTCAGCCTCCCAAGTAGCTGGGATTACAGGCATGAGCCACCATGTCCGATCTCAATGGATTTTATATATGCTTTTGTAACAACTTGCATAGTTCATTTGGAAAACATTGATTCACTGAGTTATATAGCTCTTTCAAATGTTGACATATTTCAATATATAATATTCAAGAATCATGTTTACTAATATTAGCACTGATCAGATCAGAAAAATCTTCAAGTGTGAGGAGGCTGTCAAGCTTGTACAGGCACGTACAATTTTTCCAAAATTCTGATTTTTACTTAAATGCTCAAATTTTACCTTTGGCAACATATACTGTGAGTTGTTTTTCTTGAAGTGACAGCCTCATTTTTTTTCATTTTTGAGAAAATGTCTGCCAAATAGTGAGGTCTAAACAACTGTAGTTTGTCTGATGTTCTTTCAAGCAAAAATGGTGCTCCTTGAAGAAAGCATCTAGTTCAGCTCACAAGCCAAACAATCATCAAGAGCTTTTCCTTGAGAGGACCATTGGGTTTCAATGAGCAGTAAAAATGCTTAGTGGATACATTCCCATTCTGTCAGGCAGAATATGAAACAGACACATATTCAAGGGTAATAATTTCACAAAATTAATCATTTTTAGTGCCTAATCAAGGGCATTCTTAAGTACAACTAGCATTTTTCTCGTAGTGAATAAGAATACAATGACTAATGGTAAGTTTATTGCCACTGTCTATTTTTGCTAAGGGACCAGCAGTATTTTTATTTGTACCCACCATTGCTTTTGTACCATCTAGCTCAGCTCACAAGTCAAACAATCATCAAGAGCTTTTCCTTGAGAGGAATGATATTTTAAAATTATCATTAAACTAGTTTTGACCTCATGAATCACTTGAAATGGTCTCAGGATATCAGGAATCTCAGTACCACACTTTCAAGACCAGTGGTGTAGAAGGAAAAATAATTGGACAAGTACCTGGGTAAGCTGGTCCACTCCAAGGGGTCAAGGAAGGCCTCATGGATAAAGTGATATTTAAGGTTAGACCAGAAATACATGTATCAGTGACCTAAGTGAACAAAGGGCAAGGTAGGGGAGGAGAGTTTCAGGCAGACATAGAGGTGTGTGTAAAAGCTGGAAAACAGAGGTAGGCCGCAGGAGCTACAAGAGGTTCATTTGACTGGGACTTGGAAGGTCAGAGGGAGAGCAGTAAGTGATGAGGCCAGAGAGATGGCAGGGCCAGCCAGCAAGCAGCCTTGCAAATACACTGAAGGCATCACATCACCTCTGTTTATTCCTGAAAATATTTAACCTGAATCTAATCATGAGGAGACAACCAGACAAATCCAATTTGAGGGCATTTTGCCAAATATTCTGACTGGACTCTTAAAAAATATCAAGGTATTGAAAGACAGAAAAAGGCCGGGAAACTGTTCTAAATTAAAGGAGACTAAGGAAGACATGGCATGTAAAAAGCATTACATAATTCTTGATTGGATCTTGGATTTTAAAAAATACACTGTCTTAGTCCATTTAAGCTATAACAAAGCACCATAGACTAGGTAATTTATAAATAACAGAAATTGATTGCTCACAATTCTGGAGGCTGAGAGGTTCAATATTAAGGTGCCAGCAGATTGATGTCTGGGAAGCCTTGCTCTCTGTTTCATTGATGGTGCCTTTTGTGTCCTCACATGATGAGGGACAAGGCAGTTCCTTTCAACCTCTTTTATAAGAGCATGAATCCTAGTCATGAAAGCTCTACCCTCATGACTTAATCACCTCCTAAAGGCCCCACCTCTTAATACTACCACATTGACAATTAATTTCAATGTATGAATTTTGGGGGACACATTCAGAACATAACGCCCAACAATAACACCACCACCAATAACTATGAAGAACATTGTTGGGGCAATTGAGGAAATTTGAATATGAACTACATATTAGAAAATGCATACATCAAGGTTACATTTTCTAAATGTGATGGTTGCATTTTGGTTATTTAGGAGAATGCCTTTGTTCTAGGAGGATACAATGCTGAAGTATTTAGGGATGAAATATGATGTCTGTGACTAGTTTAACTCTCAAATATTCATCAAAAACTATTTGTATGTACATTCAGAAACAGAACAATAAGACAAATGTAGCAGAATGTTAACAATTGATGAAACTTGATGGAAACCCTAAGGGCATTAACTTTATTACTCTTGCAAATCATCAGTAGGTTTGAAAATTTTTCAAAATAAAATGTTGGAATATAAGGAATTTGGGCTTCATTCTAGAATCAACAGAAGCCATGGAAAGATGGTAGCCAATAATCAGGATTTGTAAACAAGGGATCAAAACCAGATTCAAACAGGAAAGTTACTAACTTGTGATCAGACATGATGGATGGATGATGTTGGTCCCCAGGGTTCAGAATCCAGATCCCCCTCAGGTCCTACCACTCTGCTCCCAACTTTCCTCTCATTCTTGTTTCTCTGTACCACTTGGCCTCGTTGTTTTTTTAATTACAGACAAGAGTCCTCTGCCAGGGAACAGTGGCCTCAGGCGAGTCTGAGATTGCTTTTTTACTGCCTCTGAACCATACTTCCACAAATAGATTCTATTTGAGGTTAGCCAATTGGCAAGAAAGCATTCTCAATGGTCCTGGGGGGTCCATAGGTTGCCCTTTGACCAATCACTGAGGTCACTGAAATGAGTGATAATAATTGCCTCTCCCTGGTCCTGCACTTGCACTGTGAATCGGTTTCTCCTCCGAGAAGCAGATGCCAAGAAAGGATTAGATTTACAAGAAATGTATTGGGGGGAAATGCTAGGAAAGAATAGAGTGGAGGGGGAGCAGGAGTAGGTAGGGAGAACCTTCAGACTATGATGCAGGCTTGACACTTGTGAAAGAAGAGAGGAAAGAAGGACTAAGTAGGAAGAGCCTCAGGCCACAGCACAGATCTAAAAAAGTCTTGTCTTGGCTAATGGGGACAGCCTAAGAAATGATGGTCCATTGGAAAAGCACTACATAAGGCAGGAATGTCCTACTTCTAGACCCCCACCATGCTTATTGGCTGGGAGCTGCTTTGGGGAAGCATGGTCTTTATGTAAACAGCATGTGCATCCCAAGATGCAGCATCTGGAGCCTGTTAGTTGACTATACCACCACTCCTCCAGCAGATAATTGAACTGCACATAGAAAGAGATTTCAATTGCACACTTCACAGTTGCCACACTCTGTGAATTAGAAGGGGAATGGGTACCAGGTATATATCCGAAGCAAAAGAAATCATTCTACCAAAAAGGAACATGCACTCGATTGTTCATTGCAGCACTATTCACAGTTGCAAACACATGGAATCAATATAGGTGTCCATCAATGGTGGACTGAATAAAGAAAATGTGCTACATGTACACCATGGAGCACTATGCAGCCATAAAAAAGAATGAAATAATGTCCTTTACTGCAACATGGATGTAGTTGGAGACCATTATACTAAGTGAATTAATGCAGGAATAGAAAACCAAATACTGCATGTTCCTACTTATAAGTGGGAGCTAAACATTGAATACACATGGACATAAAGATGAAAACAATAGACACTAGGGACTACTGGCTGGGAGGATGGAAAGGGAGACAAGTATTGAAAAACCACCCATTGGGTACTATTCTCACTACCTGGGTGACAGAATCATTTGTACAACAACCCTCAGTGACATGCAAGGTACTCATGTAACAAACCTGCACATGTACCCCCCAAAACTAAAATAAAAGTTGAAAAAAAAGGGAATGGGGGAAATGGAAGAAGAGATGCTGGACAAGAAAACGTATAAAAGTACATTTGTCCTGGAGGGAAAGAATCCCGCCTTTTCTTTGACTTTCAGTCCTCAGTTCTTTGAATCACTGTATTCTTACACAGTAATGGATGTATAATAATCAAATTTATGTTTTGGAGATGATCACAAAATAGGTATAAAACAGATTTTTAATAACTAATCTAGCTCAGTATAGCTGGAGTGATTCCTTTGAAGGTAAAAATGCATTTGATGTGTTTCTGGTGTGTTAAAAAAAAATTGCTGGTCTTAGTACCCTAACTTCCTGTTTTTTTTTTCTCCCCCTCAAATGGAATTTTGTGCTTGTTGCCCAGGCTGGAGTACAATGGCACCATCTCAGCTCACTGCAACCTCCACCTCCTGGTTCAGGCGATTCTCCTGCCTCAGCTTCCCGAGTAGCTAGGATTACAGGCATGCACCACCACGCCTGGCTAATTTTTGCATTTTTAGTAGAAACGGGGTTTCACCATGTTGGTCAGGCTGGTCTCTAACTCCTGACCTCAAGTGATCCACCTGCCCCGGCCTCCCAAAATGCCAGGATTACAGGCGTGAGCCACCGTGCCCAGCCAACTTCCTGTGTTTTCTAATTCAACTTCAGGATGCCTGAGTGTTCTTGTTCCTTATTTAATAGTTGTGTGAGTTAGTGGCAGACCTAGAAATAGAAACTAAATTTCCTCCATGGTCAACCCTTTTTCCTGCCTCAGCCACATTGTACGGATAATCAGAGCTGGAACACACCAAGGCTGGATTGTTACTGAAAGATGGGTACGATGTTGAAATGAAGACCTGAGTTTGGTTTGGAATAGAACTGTTAAAATAAGGTGTCATGGTACAACTGCTAGGGAAAACAAATAGCAGTTCCTCAAAAGACTAAGCATAGAATTACTGTACGATCTAATAATTCCACTTCTGAATATATACCCAAAAGAACTGAAAACAGGAACTCAAACAGATCTTTGTACACTTGTGCTCATAGCAGCATTATTCACAATAGCCAAAAGGTGGAGGCAACCAAAGAGTCCACTGATAGATGAATACATAAAGAAAACATAGTATAATATTATTCGGCCTTAAAAAGAAAGGAAATTCTGACACAAGCTACAGCATGAATGAAATGTGAGGACATTATGTTAAGCGACATAAGCTAGTCATAAGAGAACAAATACTATATGATTCCACTTATCTGAGATACCTCAAGTAGTCAAATTTATAGAGACAGGAAGTAGAATGCCGGTTACTAGGGGTTGCAGAGAGGGGAGAAAAAAATGAAATGGGAACTACTTTGGAAATTTGTTTGGCATTATTAACTAAAAATGGACTCAAGTATATCCTAAAACCCAGCAATCTCACTCACTGGCATATGCCCAAGATTACTGAGTGCATTTGTCCACCAAAAGACAGGTGCAAGAATGTTTATAGCAGCACTATGTGGCAAGAAACAATTCAATTGTCCACCCAAAGCAGGAGGGATTAAAAAACTGTGGCATATTTATATAATAGAATGCTTTGCCGCAATGGAAATGAAAAAGCTATTGCTACACGCCACATGAATTAATCTCACAAGCATGAAGTTGAGCAAACGTGATTGCATTATAAAAAAGGAGAAACTAATCTCTGGTGTTAAAAGTCAAAATGGTGGTTTACCTTTGGGGAAGTGAGGGAGGAGTGAGGGGAGGGAGTGGCTGGATTAAGAGTGGCTCCTGGGTGTAGGCAGTGACCTATTTTTTTAATCTGGATG